>OV702279.1:8750000-10000000 GCA_916181665.1 Avena sativa | reverse complement strand
CTCTTGGAGTAGACTAAGATGTCATCGATGAAAACGACCACAAACTTGTCAAGGAATTCCATGAACACCTTGTTCATCATATTCATGAAGTATGCCGGAGCGTTGGTTAAACCAAAAGGCATCACAGTGTACTCATACAATCCATACCTTGTGGTGAATGCGGTCTTCGGTATGTCTTGCTCTCTTATCTTGAGTTGAAAATAACCTGACCGGAGATCAATCTTCGAGAACACACATGCTCCTTCTAGCTGATCAAACAAGTCGTTGATTCTTGGCAAAGGATATTTGTTCTTGATGGTTACCTCGTTGAGAGAACGGTAGTCAATGCATAATCTTTGTGTTCTATCCTTCTTTTCCATGAATAAAACTGGAGCTCCCCAAGATGAAGAACTTGGTTGGATAAATCCTTTCTGCAACTGTTCTCCTAGTTGCTTCTTGAGCTCTTTCAGTTCATCAACTGACATTTTGTACGGTCTCTTAGCTATTGGTCCAGAACCTGGTACTAAATCTATCAGAAACTCCACATCTCTATCCGGTGGCATTCCTGGTAATTCTTCCGGAAATACATCCGGATACTCACACATAATTGGCACACTGTCCATGCTAACCCCCTTAAGAGAATTCAGCTTACTTCCTTTGGATTCAAAGTTTGACCTGAATTTTATTCTTTTTCCTTCTGGGGTTGTGAGTGCAACAGTACGATTAGCACAATCTAGTACTCCTTCATACTTAGCCATCCAATCCATTCCCAAAATTACGTCTAGTCCTTGGGAATCTAGGATTATCAGGCTCACTGGAAACTTATGCTTTGCAAACTCTATGACAAGATCCCGGCATCCAAGACTTACTATCATATCTCCACCCGGAGAACTAACTTTTATTGGACACCCAATGTTTTCAGATGCAAACCCATTTCTATCAACAAATGCTTTTGATATGAATGAATGAGATGCACCAGTGTCAAAGAGTACAAATGCTGGAATGGAATTGAGTCTGAACTTACCAGCAACGGCATCCGGCTCCTCATAGACCTCCTCCACATTGATGTGGTTAACCTGTCCTTTCTGAAAAGGATTGGGCTTGTTAGGTCCTTCAACTTTCTTCTCAGGGCACTCATTAGCATAATGCCCCAGCTTCTTGCATTTGAAGCACTCAACCTGACTGATGTCCCTTTTTGCAGGCTGACTTCCACTTCCACTACCATTGTGGTGGCTCTTATGTCCACTCTTGTGGTTCTTGTACTTATCATTTTCATGACTGCGGTGATGCTTGTTGTCATGACGGTTGTGGTTGTGGTGCTTGTTGAATTTCCCATGCTTGTGGGATCCCGAGCTGCCACTGTCATCATAGTGAGATCGTTTGTGAGACGATCCCGAGCTGTGCTTGTCGGAGTGTTTCCTCTTCCTACTCTCGACTTGCTTCATTTTACTCTCCAAAATAGCAGCCTTGTCACACAAAGACTGATAAGTTGGAACATATGCCATAGACAGCTGCAGATTCAGCTCATCATTCAAGCCCTCCAGAAACTTTTCCTTTCTTTTGGCATCTGTGTCAACCTCATCCGGTGCATAGCGCGCCAGATTGTTGAACTCTTCTATGTATTCAGCCACGCTGCGGTGGCGCTGCTTCAGGTTGTGAAACTCCTTCTTTTTCAGACTCATCATTCCTGATGAGATATGAGCAGTGCGAAAACCATCTTCAAAGATAGCCCAAGTCACCTCATCCAAAGGAGTGGTGATTTGGAAGTTGTCCCACCATGTGGCGGCTGGTCCTTCCAACAGATGCGATGCGAACATGAACTTTTCAGCATCCGTGCAGCCCACGGTCACTAAGTCCTTGTTCACGGAACGTAGCCAATCATTGGCTACCATGGGATCAGTTGTCCCCGAGAACTTAGCTGGCCTCAAACACAGAAATCTGGTGAGCATATCAAAACCCGGAGGGTTGTTGTTGTTGTTATTGTTGTTGTTGTTATTGGGGTTGTTGTTGTTGTTATTCTAGTTTTGGATGAATGTTGTCATCATCTGCATAAGCTGTGTTTGCGCATTCATCATTTGTTGCATTTCCGGGGTGATGTTGTTGGGGTTGGGGTTTGCGCGACGGGGAGGCATCTGTGGTTTGTTCAAATAGATAAGAATGAGATACCCATAGATGTTTTATGCACAATACATCACAAGCAAACACATAGCATGCAACTCAAGGATAAAAGCTCAACAACAGAATAACAAGGTTCTCGAAATAAAACACACAAGTGGCAAGCCATCCACATGTCGGATGGTCCAATAATAAGTTCACAAATAACAAGTACGAATATGAAAGATAAACGAGTAGTCAAGTCTACTCATCAGCATCAATCTCCTCCTCGACAAAGGTAAGACCTGCGTTCTCCATCGCGGTCTTGTTCTCCTCAATCGTAGTGGTCAAGGAATCGACCTTGGCCTTGAGAGCCCTCTTCTGGGAGCGAAGCCTCTCAATAACCATCTGCTGCTGCTCTAGCTCGAAATCCTTGGACTTCAGTTCCTCGGTCATGTCCCGGATCCTCTTGTTCCTATCCTGGACGCGTTTCTCCTGACTCTTGAACTTGCGGTCCTGGGCCTCGAACTTCGTCTCCATTTCCTTGACCATCTCATCCTGCTGTGCGAAAAGCTTGTCCTTCTCGCGAAGCTGCACCTGGAGCTCGTCATTGCTGAGCATGACGTTCGTCCTGTCCGTGTCCACGTGCCTGATGAGAGACTCTAAGTCCTGGAGATAGAGACGTATCGGCTCTGCCGCGTCCCTCGAGTCGTCCTCATAGTCAATAGACTCTCCGTCATCGTCACGCCTTCCGAAGACGTGGAAGTGAGTGCCCCTAACCTATCGGGAGTGACGGCCTAACAGACGTCCTATCAAGTCCTGCATGACTACCTCCATGCCTCTCTCCCTGTCGTCGTGCATCAGCTTGAAGACGATGGCCTCCGTAGTAGGCTCCGTCTGGCGTCCGGGCTGGTTCACCTTGAAGCCCCAGAGGTCCTTCCTCTCGAACTTGGTGAGTGGGTGCACCGTGATGGTGGGAAGAGGGAGGTCGAGAAAAGTGGTAAGCTCAACCATACGAGGGCCGAAACGGGTAACCTGGAACTCCTCAACAGTGCTGATGGTAATAGGCATCTATTTATAAGATTAAAAAGTTAGAACAGCACAATTTAAGATAAACAAGACAAACACTTCATACATATCCATGGAACACAAACATCACACAAGTCATGTATACATAAGTCCATTACATCAATCAAGGTCCATACTTATTTAAGGTACCATTTTTAGAAAATAAGGTGATAGATGGTGGTCCATCTAACGAAGTGTGCTCACAATCCTATCTTGCTGGATCTGGTGGCTATCACAATGTTCCTAGAGGCAATCCACCTATCTTGTTCACATGATTCCATCACTAAGTCTATTATATCTCCCCTTAACTCTTGGTTGGTGGCTTCCAACTCTTGGGTAAGTTCCTTCTCTTTCTCTAAGTCTTTTTGGAGGTTGAGCATTCTGCACTTGACTCTAGCACTTAGTTCTTTGATAGTCCTCCAAGCTGCATCTCTGGCAGACTCAAAGAATGTGGTGTGCATTACAGTGTTGGTGTACATGCAAAATCCCCTTTCTTTGTGGTTGTCTTCCTTGTTTTTGTACAAGTGAAGTTGCACCCACCAATACTCCACTCCTTCATCCATCACTGGAAAGCCTTTGTATATAGCTGCACCATGTGCTTCCATTGCCACCATGAGGTCCTTGAGAATCTTGGGAAACTCAGTTTCACACTCCAAGGTCATGGTCATGAGTGGTCCTTTCTTCACGGCTTCGTTGATGGAGTTCATCTACAAATGGAGATGAGAATGAGAAGACTAGAAAAGCTTTACGAGAAGAATAGACAAGTGTAGAAGTAGTTGAATTTTTTTTCCTTAGTGGTTTTCCAATCCTAGGGGTCATAATCCTACAGGCAACACAGTGCTCTGATACCATCAGTTAGACCCCTCCTTTATAAAGGAAAAGATCCTTGTGATTGCAATGCTAGTCCCTGGATCAATGCTAGCATCCACAGTTTAAGATGAAGTACACAGATACAAAGGTCGTTTATTACATTCATTCCAGAGATAAAACATAGTCTTTTACAACTCAGGGCCATAGGCCTAATACAAGAGTTTAAGGAATAAGTAAATAAACATAAGTCTTCATCTTCATGTGCCACAGGCAAGCATGTTGAGTGTAGACTCATGACTCCTACTCATCATCGGAGTAACCTGCAACATCACAAGTTACAGCCACAATGGGTCAATACTTTGGAATAGTATTGGCAAGTGATACCTTAGTATATTTTAAGTGGACTATATTACTATATGCATTTTGGCTAAGTGTAGCTTGGCTTGCTTTGCTTGAAAATAGGTTTTACCTATTAGTTGAAATCACTTAGTTTTTCTTTGTCAAAAACTTCCCAAGAAACCACCAATAGACATTGGGGTCCTTCACCCTTGTTCACCCACCAATTTTTACTTAGAAGTTGGAGTGATGAGATTCTTGTAGCTTCCATGTCTTGATGCTCAAGTTGTCCATTGCCTTGGACTAGGCTAAGTACTTAGGTTTTCCATCTACAGAGGTTGTGCACTTTTCCCACCAGACTTGGTTTCCCAAGACAGGACCTTTCAGAAGCCTTTCCTTAGTCAAATGGACGCGCTCCAACCTATCATTCCCACTACCACCAACTGTCCAAGTGACTAAGTTCTAGCAACCTATATGATCATGGAAGAGCCCATATTGCCAAGTGGTTGCACTGTAAGCTTTCTCAACACTTGGCCTCCAAATCCCTTTGTGCCTGGGTGGCATACCACAAGTGAGATACACAAGCCAAGTCCATGGCCTTGTGTAACCACTCAACCAAAAACCACCATTCAAGTCCCATTCCACCCAGGAAGTTCATTGACTTAGTTGTTTTATTAAGAAAAGCATGAGTCCCAAAAGTCTTAGAATTATTTCACTATAGCATGTACATACTTTACCAACCCCTGTTTTCTACTAGCTAGGCTAAGCATGGCATAGTAACTTAACTTAGGAAATTCCCTAGCAATACTACAATTCTACACTACTTAGGATTTCCCAACTTAGCATTTGGCAAAAGTAGCATGCAAGACTTAGCAAAATATCTAATGCTAATACAAAATATGGGAAAGGAATATTCATGAAAATATCACTTGCCTTGGAAATGTGGAGAGTAGCACTCCTCATAATCACAGTCACTAGCAAAATCTACACAAAAATTTGTAGCACACAATTACACACAATTATATACAAACAAAAATAATATGAATGCATGCATGCAAGATTTTGCTAAGTGGTGATTTTGAAAACTCTACCAAGCATGTGCATGTTTACAGAAACTTAACAAGTCACAAGTTTGCCAACTAAACTTATTTATCCCTAAAACAAATTATTAAACTAAATCCATACTCAAAATAGCCCTAAACATGTTTCTACAAATAAAGTCATTCTAATGGTTACTATTTGTTAAACACTTTGCATAAACAGAAAGGCCTTGATTTCCTGAATCCATCGGTATAAAGTTTGCAAAATTCCAACGTGGAATTCAAAAGTTATAAGCATTTGAAAATTGGATCAAATTCTGATTTGAAATCTATTTTTAGATCCTTTCCTAGCCACGCGTCGCGTTGTGACTGGTGCGTACCGGTTCGCACCGGATCGAGCTCTGCAGCCGCAGGATCTAAATAGATCGCACGCTCCAGATCGCGTACCTCTTCGCCGATTAATGAATCTATCCTAACGCTTGGATCAAAATCCAACGGTGCGCGAGCAAGTGACCATGTCCTGGCGGCGCGCGGCGTCAGCGAGCGGCGGAGTGCTCGGTCTACGGCGGCGCTAGCGTTCCAGGTCGTCCGCGAGAGGGAGAAGGGCCATACCAGATTCGCAAGAGGCTGCTGAAGCTCAAGGTAGCGTCGGTTTGCGAAGGGGCGTGCTGACACGGCGATGATTCCTCGTCGGAGTTGAGTCTGGCGACAGGTGGTTCCGTTCGAGGTCGAAGGCGACGTTGTAGATCACTAGGAGGCAAACGGGGGTGTGGTCAGATGCAGAAGGTCACGGAGTAAACGCGTGTGTGAAAGACAAGGTTCGGGGCGGTCTGGACTTACCGCTGGAGCTCGCCGGAGTTGAAGCTGGAGGCGGTGGCGGTCAGACGTTTGCGTAGCCGACGTTCTGGGTCACCCACGGGCAAACCAGGAGTGCTAGGAGATGCGTGAGGTCAAGCGGAGTCCACTCGCGTGAAGTAGAGGCAGAGGAGTGGTCTGAGTTGGCCGGAATCGCTGCTGCGGCTCGTCGGAGACGGCGGGTTTGCCGAGAGCAATGCGTGCAGCCTGGGGGCGCTCTGGGCTTGGGAGTTGGGGAAGAAGGGAGAGGGGACAGAGGGGGTTTAAATAGCCTGGTCGTGAGCGAGAATTACTCGGGCATTGATACGAATTGAAGCCGTGAATCAAACAGGAAACGACCGCGCTGATTTGGGGATGAACTGGTCGTGGGGGGGGGGTGGAGACGACGATGCTCGAGTGGGCCGCGGTTGTCAGCAATAGAGGGAAAAGGGAGTGGGTCCCTTCTGTCAGTGAGCTGGTGGGTGCGAGAGTGGGTAAAGAAAACGATTCGTGGGGGTGTGCGCTACTGGGCTAGTCTGGGCCGAAGCTGGGTCGGCCTGATTAGCTGGTTGTCTTATTTTTTTCCCTCTTTATTCCTTTTCCTTTTCTGATTGCTTTTCTAAATGTGGTTTTCAAACCCAAATTCAAATCTGTTTGAATCCAAAGTTTTACAGGACTTTTGTACAATAAATCTTGTTCTTAAATAAGTGTCAAACACATCTGAACACTTCAGAACACTTGGGTCCTTTTGTAAATAAATTAAAACTATGCCTTTATGATAATAGGCATATAATTTGTTTTAATTTCATATTTTGCTTTGATACTTTGCTCAAGTTTTTGGAAATCACTTGTGTTTGGGTTCTAAACAATAATGAAGGAGAAATAGTACTTTTCTCAACAACAAGTAGCACAAGGCTAGGGTTACCATACATAAAATAATAAGCCACAAATGCTCCTGTTTCTAAAGTGAATTTAAGAAAAACCCTAGATGATGATGGATGCAAGGATGATATGAATGAGTTTTGGAATTTGAATTTAGGGATGTTACAGTATATCTATCTGTCATATGGATGGACAAATCCCACTCTTGATCCATGTGTCTCAACCCATACTTTCCGAACACTCAATGCCACCTTTATAACCACTCAGTTATTGTGTGGTGTTTGATGTCATCAAAGCATCCTTCCGGTGATGGTGAGATGCATGATCTCATGGTCGATGGAATTAGGTTACTATGTATCAGAAAGCATATAGCAATTGAACTATTAAATGACTTGATCTTTATGCTACGCTTATCTATAGGAGTATGTCCATCATATCATTCTCCTAACGATATGATCTTGTTGTTAATAACATCTCAATGTTCATGATAGGGAAACCACAATCATTTATTAACCAACAAGCTAGTATCATGAAGAGGCTTTACTAGGGACTTCAATTTAAGTTTACAAATCACACAAGTATTAATGTTTCCTTGTTAATACTATTATAGCATGAATGTAAACATTTATCATAAACACAAAGATATAATAATAACTACATTTACTATTGCCTCTAGGGCATATATCCAATAGTCTCCCACTTGCACTAGAGTCAACTAATCTAGATTACATGGTAATATACCGAACACCCATGGCAGTTTGGTGTTGGTCATGTTTTGCCCTCGGGAGAGGTTTAGTCAACGGATCCGCCACATTCAGATCTGTGTGTACTTTGCAAATCTTTATGTCACCATCTTGGACATGTTCTCGAATAGCGTGAAAACGTAGCTTGATGTGCTTCAGCTTCTTGTGTGACCTTGGTTCTTGCGCATTGGCTATGGCGCCCATGTTATCACAGTAGATAGACATTGGGTCCAGCGCACTTGGAACCACACTGAGCTCTGTAATGAACTCCTTCATCCATATCGCTTCTTGTGAAGCCTCTGAAGCATCTATGTATTCCGATTCAGTTGAAGATCTCGCCACAACTCTTTGCTTTGCACTCCTCCAGCTAACTGCTGCACCATTCAAAGTAAATACGTATCCAGATTGAGATTTAGAATCATCCGGATCGGTGTTCCAACTAGAATCGGTGTAACCATTAACAACGAGATGTTCATCACCTCCATAAGAAAGAACCATATCCTTAGTTCTTCTCAAGTACTTAAGGATGTTTTTGACCGCTGTCCAATGATCCACTCCTGGATCACTTTGATATCTGCTAGTCAAACTAACAACATATGCAATGTCGGGTCTAGTATATAGCATGGCATACATTAGAGATCCTATGGCTGAGGCATAGGGAGTCTTACTCATCCTTTCTCTATCTTCTGCCGTTGTTGGACTTTGAGTTTTACTCAACGTCGTATTGGGAAACATGGGCAAGAACCCTTTCTTGCTATCTTCCATTCCAAACCTCTTTAGAACTTTGTCCAAATATGTACTTTGTGACAATGATATTAGGCGTCTTGATCTATCTCTATAAATCTTTATGCCTAATATGTAAGCTGCTTCGCCAAGATCTTTCATTGAAAAACTGTTATTAAAATATTCCTTGACACTATTAAGAAGGTCTACATCATTCCCAATCAACAATATGTCATCTACATATAGTATTACGAATGCTACAGAGCTCCCACTCACTTTCTTGTAAATACAAGCTTCTCCATAAGTTTGTATAAAACCAAAACTTTTGATCACCTTATCAAAACGCTGATTCCAACTTCGGGATGCTTGCTTCAATCCATATATGGACCGTTGAAGTTTGCATACCTTGTTAGCATCTTTAGGATCGACAAAACCTTTGGGTTGCATCATATACAACTCTTCATCAATGTCTCCATTGAGGAACGCTGTTTTGACATCCATCTGCCATATCTCATAATCATAATATGCAGCGATTGCTAACATAATCCTCACAGACTTTAGCTTCGCTACTGGTGAGAAGGTCTCGTCGTAGTCAACTGCTTGAATTTGTCGAAACCCTTTTGCGACAAGTCAAGCTTTATAGACAGTAACATTACCATCAGCATCTGTTTTCTTCTTGAAAATCCATTTGTTCTTGACAGCCTTCCGGCCATCCGGTAAGTCCACCAAAGTCCATACTTGGTTTTCGTACATGGATCCAATCTCGGATTTCATGGCTTCTTGACATTTATTGGAATCTGGGCTCATCATCGCTTCCTCATATGTCGCAGGGTCATCGGTGTTGCCCACCAACATGACACTCATCACGGGATCATACCAATCAGGAGTGGTATGAGTCCTCGTTGACTTGCGAGGTTCTGCAGCAACTACAACCGAAGTTTCATGATCATCATCATTAGCTTCCTCTCTTATTGGTGCAGGCACCACAGGAACTTCTTCCGGTGCTGCGCTACTTGCAAGTTCGAGAGAAGGTTCAACAACCTCATCGAGTTCTACTTTCCTTCCAATAACTTCTTTCGAGAGAAATTCCTTCTCTAGAAAGGATCCATTCTTGGCAACAAAGATTTTGCCGGATCTATGATAGAAGGTATACCCAATAGTTTCCTTCGGGTATCCTATGAAGACGCATTTTTCCGCTTTGGGTTCAAGCTTGTCCGGCTGTAACTTCTTTACATAGGCTTCACAACCCCAAACTTTAAGGAACGACAATTTAGGTTTCTTCCCAAACCATAATTCATACGGTGTCATTTCAACAGATTTAGATGGTGCCCTATTTAAAGTGAATGCGGTTGTTTCTAATGCATAACCCCAAAATGATAGCGGTAAATCTGTAAGTGACATCATAGAACGAACCATATCTAAGAGAGTTCGATTACGATGTTCGGATACACCATTACGCTGTGGTGTTCCCGGCGGTGTCAATTGTGAAAGTATTCCTCATTTCTTCAAATGCTTGCCAAACTCGTAACTTAGATAATCACCTCCACGATCAGAACGTAGAAATTTAATCTTCTTGTTACGTTGATTCTCCACCTCACTTTGAAATTCCTTAAACTTCTCGAAAGTTTTGGACTTATGTTTCATGAAATAGATATACCCATATCTACTCAAGTCATCCGTGAAGGTAAGAACATAACGATAACCACCGCGCGATGCTACACTCATTGGACCACACACATCGGTATGTATGATTTCCAATAAGTCCATAGCTCGCTCCATCATACCAGAAAATGGAGTCTTAGTCATTTTACCCATCAGACATGCTTCGCATCTTTCAAGTGATTCGAAATCAAGTGATTCAAGAAGTCCATCGGAATGGAGTTTCTTCATACGATTCACTCCAATGTGACCAAGACGACAGTGCCACATATAGATCGAGTTATCACTCGATTTCAAACGTTTAGTTCAATGTTATTAATATGTGTATTTCCACTATCGAGATTCAATAAGAATAGACCATCTATCAAAGGTGCATGTGCATAAAACATATTACTCATATAAATCGAACAACCATTATTCTCAGACTTAAACAAGTAACCGTCTCGCAATAAACAAGATCCCGATATAATGTTCATGCTTAACGCAGACACCAAATAACAATTATTCAATTATAAAACTATCCCGATGGTAGATGAAGAGGTAGCGTGCCGACCGCGATCACATCAACCTTTGATCCATTTCCTACGCGCATCGTCACCTTGTTCTTCACTAGCTTCCGTTTATTCTGCAGCACCTGTTTCGAGTTACAAATATGAGCAACCGAACCAGTATCAAATACCCAGGCAATACTACGAGTACTAGTGAGATACACATCAATAACATGTATATCGGATATATCTTTCTTCTTGATGTTGCCGTTCTTCAAATCCGCCAAGTACTTTGGGCAATTCCGCTTCCAGTGACCTTCTTCCTTGCAGTAAAAGCACTCAGTATCAGGCTTAGGTCCAGCCTTGGTCTTCTTCGTCGGTGCGGTAACTTTCTTACCACCCTTCTTGAAGTGTCCCTTTTGCTTAGACTTGCCTTTCTTGAATTTGGTGGTCTTATTGACCATCAATACTTGGTGCTCTTTCTTGATCTCCACTTCTGCAGATTTTAACATGGAGAAGAGTTCTGGCAACTGCTTGTTCATGCTTTGCATATTGTAGTTCATCACAAAGTTCTTGTAACTTGGTGGCAGTGATTGGAGGACACGGTAAATCCCCAAAGCATTAGGAATCACTATACCCAAGCTTTGGAGTTTGTTTGCGTGCCCAGACATCTTAAGGACATGCTCACTGACAGAGCTGCCCTCTTCCATCTTGCAGTTAAAGAACTTTTCAGAAGCCTCATAGCTCTCAACTGACGCGTGAGTCTCAAAAATCAATTTGAGTTCACGGACAATATCATGTGGGTCTGAATTCTCAAACCTTTTCTGAAGCTCCGATTCCTAACCATACAAGATAGCACACTGAACTGTGGAGTACTAATTCTTCCGAGCGAGGTAAACATTCTTTACTTCATCGGTAGCAGTAGCTGCAGGCGGGTCACCCAGCGGTGCATCCAGCACATAGGTCAAATTACCAGCATTGAGGACAATCCTCAAATTGCGGAACCAATCCGCGAAGTTGCTTCCATTGTTTTTCAACTTTTCTTTCTCTAGGAACGCATTAAAATTGATGGTAGGGGCCGCCATTGATCTACAACATATTTGCAATAGTTTAGACTAAGTTTATGACAAATTGAGTTCTAATTAATAGTTAAATTAATCTAGGTGAACTCCCACTCAAAACAATATCCCTCACATTGTTTTAGTGATCACACGAACCAAATCCACCACATCAAAACTGATGATCACGAGAGTTGATATAGCTTCAATGGCGAACAATCGACATGTTCATCATACCTACTATATGATTCATGCTTTACCTTTCGGTGATCCATGTTTTGAGACCATGTCTATACATGCTAGGCTCGTCAAGATCAAACCTTAGCTTCCGCATGAGCAAATCTGGCTTGCTCACGTTGTATACACTTGCAGAATCTAACACCCGATCATCACGTGGTGCTTCGAAACAACAAGCTTTAGCAACGGTGCTTACTAAGGATGAACACTTTAGAACTTGAAATTCATGTGCATGAGGGATCATCTTATAATGCTACCATCGTTAACTAAGCAATACAAGATGCATAAAGGATTAACATCACATGCAATTCATAATATGTGATATGATATGGCCTTTCTTCTTTGTGCTTCCGATCTCTATCTTCAAGCACGAACATGATCTCCATCATCACCGGCATTGCATCAAGGTCAATGACGCTGCTCCATGGTTGTCATCCACCAGCTTCAACTATTACAACTACTTTGAATAGACACGCGGGTCTTAACATAAATTAAAGACAACCATCTGGCTCCTGCCGGTTGCCAATTTACAATAAGGAACATTGCATACATCAAATATAATCACAATGATTGCCATATCACATCACAGCACACCCCTGCAAAACAAAGTTAGACGCCTCTAATTTATTTGCATATTTTACGTGTTTTGGGGCTTTCAATAAGTGTCGATCTAACTTACGAACAAGAACCACAACGTTGATGTTTGAACTATCAAGTGCCTGTTGTAAATTGGATCTATACTATAATGGGAGAGACAGACACCCGCAAAGCCACTTATGCAATACAAGTTGCATGTTGAGCGTGGAGCAAGTCTCATGAACGATGTCATGTAAGGTTAGCCCGGGACGCTTCATCCCATCATACCGCAAGATGCAAAGTACACAAGAAGAAATTGATAATAAAAGCACCACCGCCCACAATAGGGGTTCGTAGCATGGAAAACAAAAAATTTCTACCGCATACAAACAAACAAGCCAATATCTATCTACTAGATTGTAGAAACGAGTCGATGGAATAACTCACCCTCGAAGATTCCAAAGTGTTTAACGAGAGCAAATTCTCGTGGGTGATGTAGTCGTACTCTTGACGATCTCAAGATCGCGTAGACGATCCTTCCGGCGCTGCGTTCCGGTAGCACTCCCGCAGTCGGTCACACGTTCGGTACTCGACGAAGACCTTCCTCTCCCTTGTTCCAGCAAGCAGCGGAGGTTGTAGCACTCGCCTCGCGATTCCGACAGCACGACGGCGTGGTACCGGAAGTAGAGGGGAGATCTCGCAGGGCTTCGCCTTAAGCCGGAGCGAGTATGGTGGACTATGAGAGAGGCCTCGGTGATCTAGGGTTTAGACACACCAAGGAGAGAGGGCTAGGGCGACGGATAGGGCTTGGGGAAGTCCAAGTCGGCGGCTAGGGTTTGCGCTAGGCTGCGGCGGCAGCAACAGGAGGTGGTGGCGCCGGCGGCTTAGGGCTAGGGTTTGGAGAGGGCTAGGTGTAGTCTTGGAGGGGCAGCCCTGCCCCTCCTTATATAGGTGGAGGGCGCCGGCCAAGGGGAGGGGAGTCCCTCCCCAACTCGGCTTCCAAGGCCGGGGTTGGAGGGAGAGGGACTTCCTTCCCAAGTAGGTTTCCTACTCTCCCTCCACCAAGCAAACTTGCCGTTTGACTTTTCAAATTGGCGTTTGACTTTTCAAACTAGGATTTGATTTATCCCTTTATTTTGCTCAGCGATGACACCTAGTACATGATGCAACCATTCCAACTTGTTATGACACATTCATGTACCCTTCCCTTCCGGAGTGCCAGACCTTCTAGAACCTTCTAGAACATTCCCGATGAAAACACCGGAACCATTCTCTAACCCCGAAACAAGACTTTCCTTATATGAATATTATTCTCTGGACCATTCCGGATCTCCTCGTGATATCCCGGATCCCATCCGAGACTCCGAACAACATTTGGTCTCTTACTCATCATTCCATAACTACTCAACAACATCGAATCCTTAAGTGTGTCTCCCTACGGTTCGTGAATTATGCGGACATGATCGAGACACTTCTCCGAACAATAACCAATAGAGGAATCTGGAAATTCATATGGCTCCCACACATTTCTACGATTACTTTGCGATCGAATGAACCACTTACATACGATACCAATTTCCCTTTGTCTCACGATAGTTTACTTATCCGAGGTTTTGATCGTCGGTATCTCTGCATACCTAGTTCAACCTTGTTACTGATAAGTACTCTTTTCTCGTTCCCGTGATATGTGATCCCTTGTGAGCCAGTCATATGCTTGCAAGCCAATTGGATGACATTCCACCGAGAGGGCCCAGAGTATATCTATCCGTCATATGGATGGACAAATACCACTCTTGATCCTTGTGTCTCAACCCATACTTTCCGAACACTCAATCACTACAAGGAATCTGGCTATATATGACCCTCAATTTTCGTCACAGAATCGTCATAGTAGTCCGTTTATGACGATTCTATGACGATTTTGAGATTGTCGAAAGCTGGGCGTCGCAAATGAACTATAACGACGTTTTTTGTAAAATCGTCATAACCGTCTATGACGATATTGAATCGTCATAACGTCTATGACGATCCAATATCGTCATGGACCATTTAGCCAGGCCAGCTCAGATCCTACGTGGCCAATCCTACGTGGCAAAATTGTGACGAAATGAAATCGTCTTAAATCAAAATCAGCCCAATCCATTTTAGTGATCTAAATGGGCTAGCCCAATAATTATAGCCTTTTATTTGCTAGGCCTTGGCCTGTTTAGGTTTGTCTCTTTTGGGCCTTTCCTTCTTGTCGTCCACTTATTTATTTTCATATTTGTTACAATATATTTTGGGCCACGGCCTTTTTAGAGCCCAAATACATTTCATACAGTCCAGATTTCTTCTATTTTTTAACTAGAATTTTCATTTTCATTTCTGGAATTGCTCCAGCCATGCAATAAATCGAGAAAATACATGAGATTTTCAAATACATCAAGAAAATACACCATTTTCAGCAAATACACAACATGGAGATAATTTATCAGCAAATTGCAGGCTCACAAATGCACATCCAAGATTACAATTCAGTATTTACATTAAATTATTAGCAAATAGCACCAATTGCAAGATCTGCTAGGCAACAATAAGTTAACTAAGGAATAAACCATGTCCAAGCTCCAGGATTATTTCCTACCAAAATCCCTCCCAGAATCAATCACCATCAGCTCACCTGTACGCTGTACCATGCCCTGCTCCCCGTGTCTTCCTTGCTGCACCACCTAGCACCAGATCACGAGCGATCTCCGGCTACTGGCCGCTACCGGCCCCCACCCAGTAGCTCGCCGGCCGCTGGCCCTCACCCAGCAGGAGTAGACCGTCGGCCAGTCATCTCCCCGGCAGCACTGTCTCCTCTCCTCGGCATTGTCCCCTTCCCGCCTCATTCTCTTGACCACCAGCGCCTAGGTTCTTCCTCACGCAGCTCCCAGGTTCTTCCTCACTAGCGCCTCGACGCCCAGGTGTTCCTTGCACAGAGAGCAGCAGCAGACCATACCTAAACAAAGACCAGCAGTCACAACAGCAGCAACCTCATGTCTAAATAAGGAGAAGCAGCATATCACAGCAGTAGTAGACCCATACCTAAACAAAGAGCAGCAAAAAGACGTCAGATTAACCAAGTAGAAACAATGAAATTGTTGTACAAGCAGAAACAACACTGGAGTAGCATAAATAAAACAGTCAGTTTCTACTAAAACAGTTTGTATTACTCCTACTATGAAACAAGTTTGTACTACTTATGTGAAACAGGTTTAAAATGCAAGTTCAAGTTCAATTTCAGTGAGCAAGTACAGTAATCCATGAATGATTAAGCAAGTACAGACTGATAATTTTTTTGCAATACAAGCAAGCCATACTCCAACATTAAATTGAAGAATCTTTGAAGAAATATAATCTAAGCAGTATTAAAGAACTGTATATGCACAATGTAAGAAACTACTGTATGTGCATAGATCAAGTATTGTATCACTAATGGAGTCTCAATGTTGTACTAAATTCAGTGTGGTTATATGGAGTAATAAAGTTTCAGTACTTTCAGTACTTCTACAAGCACTACTTGGAGTATAGACTCTACACAGACTGGATAAATAGGAGTAGACTAGGCATAGAAAAGAAATGCAATAGAAGTAACTAATCAGAGAACCATGATTAATTTAGACGTAGACATGAAAAATGATAGAGGAAGATACAGTACTTTTCTAAATGCTTGGATGTTTTTGTATGTCCTACCAGCAACAACTAGTCCTCTCACCCAAAACCATGTACCACATGTGAAACAAATAGCCAGACAACCATATATACCTGTAGTTACAAATAACATCATAGATTCAAATGAGGACTAAAATTACGCACATCTTATGATGTAGCAACCGAGATTTTAACCTTTCATTATCTAAGGAAAAAGGAGCGGAACTTCTAGAAATAATTAAAAGAATCCAAGCCATGCCACTTTATATAAAGAAAAAGGAGAGGAAGTACTACCATCTGCATTTCACTACTGCCATATTACTGTAACATAATAGTTTGATTAGCATGTACTCACCATGTTCTGAACAGGGATGTAAGGTTGTGTGGTCGGGAATAAATAACACATTGCAAATGGATCTCTTCCAGATATGTAAGAATGCAAAAGGAAGGAACAGGGAATCTTGGTTTTGGCTCAATAAAGCAACCACAAAAGGATTCATCAGGATTCAGGCTTCCATCAGGATTAGAATGACCTGAAGAATGCAAGTATGCTATAGTTCTTATGATGTATGTTAGAATGACCAGCAGCTTCCATCATGATTCAGGCTTCAGCTAAGCAAGCTACCACTACATGGCGCATGTAGTGGTAGCTTGCTTAGCTGAAGCCTGAATCCTGATGGCAGCTGCTGGTCATTCTAACATACATGGTCCTGTAGAAGTCAACTCAAAGGAACCTAACATATTTGTTGAACTATTGTCCAGAGTACCATCAGGAATGAGTTTGAGCACCCAAACATGTACTTATCCAAGAAATTCATGACTTTGACATTGCATTAATAAAATATATAACCAACTAATGTAATTATACTTGACATCAGGATCTATCATGAAGGAAACAATACCATACTAAAGAAAATTAGGGATCTTTTATAATTGGTTAATAATAGCAGATGAAAATTGCCGCAACTAAGGAAGACAACATCCAATGTATGTCCATGCTTTAAAAAAACAGATTGTTATTTTTATGTTTATGGCAAACAGGAAAAATTAAATTCTTGTATGGAAAAATAGAACCATAACTACAGTCTATATATACTGAGCATCTCATAGTAAGTCCATCATATTTCTAATCTGTATGCCATGTAATCTAATGTATAACAAAGAAAACTTTGCTTAGCAATACGGTAGAACAAAAATACCAGGAGTTAATTGGCAGAACATCTTACCAGAGGTCCAAAAATTCCAACCTGATGCAAGATATAATATGTTAGGTACCACTGTACCACACCAGAATGTGCCTGTTGGCTTCACTGATGCAAAATTGGGTATCAGCATAAACAAATCTTGTTAAGCTACATAAATTCTTGGCAGGAAAGATGAACAAAGAAAGATTAGAACAGTCGTATATATTGTATATCTTTTCTAACCTATGTCCCCAGTCTAATTTCATCGTGTAGGAAATATTGAAAGATTAGAGACAATGGAGATCTGATCGAGTAGCCATAGTGATTTGAGAAGTGCTTCACTGCCGTCCCCAGTCTAATCACCAAAATGCGCATGTACAAAGCAATGGAAACGATGGAATTTGTACTAGGGGATAACAAGGGATCTTCCAAATCTGTTGTGTTTTATTGATGAAGTTATAACATCAAAGTGTCCTATATGATTCATGATAATAATCAGTTCTTATACTACTATAGGATGGAATCACCACTAAAAACTTAGCAGATGAGATCCGACCTAGTCCGAATTGTCTCAGCATTCCACCTAGGCAGATTACTATCAATAACACACTACTAACCATATATTTCTTCTTCTCATACTGAATCAAAATAGTATCTAACTGCCTGAGAGATTAAGTTTCCAGATGCATCAATCAACCAACAAGAATATATAGATGCAAGGGGAAGAGAGTCGCTTACCACAGGGACCAGCTTGTTGTTGGGGTGCTTATACTTGTAGTCCTTCCTAAACCCCTCCCTGCAGACACAAAACACACAAACAATCTGATAAGGATGCAAGTTAAAAGCAGAACAAAATCTTCATTTAGACTTAGGAAAGCAATTTCCCAAACATTTTAGTCAATTAACCAACAGAAAGCTATCAATGGTAGTAGTTGCAAGTTTTAGTTACAAGTAAACAAAACATTGTGCAGCATTGGTCTCACAAAGCATTTAATTTGCTATCTACTGCAGTTGTGCTCCTTCAAGATTAGTAAAAGAGGAAGAAACAAATAATCTAGTGCAGTCAGGAATACATGTGAGGCTAATATACAGCAGACACAATTGGCACAAGCAATATACAGCATAGTTCTACCCTCAGCAATTATATGTGCCAAGAACCACGAATCTCTTCTTGTATGCGCCAAGACACACGAATCCCCACCCCGCAAAAAAACATGAATCTACGCGGTCGATCTTCCTACAGGTCACGTTCGTGTAAGTCTAGTTCCCAACTCAGAACCCCAGCAGAGCAGGCTTCGGTCTTACCTGACAGCGTGGTCTGAATGGGGTGTTCTTGAAGATGAGAATGCTGACGTGCTCGTCGGCCTGCAACTTCTGCGGTGTGTCGAAGAAAACGGAAGACCAAGCCAGAGGGGATCTGGTGGAGGATGCCTCTGAGGAAGGGAGCAGCTCTGCAGGGAGATCGACATCGTGGGATCCTGTTTCAACAAATACAAAGGATTAGAGGAGGATGGGCAGAAGGTGATGGGGAGAGAGCAAGATGGGAGGTGCTTATTCCTGTTCTTACCGTCGAGGAGGGGAGAAGAAGATGGAGAGGGAGATCTGGGCGCAACGAGGGGAGAAGAAGATGGAGAGGGAGATCTTGCCGTCGAGCAGGGAGGCGGACGAGGTGCTCCAGGGCAGCCGAAGTACAGATCGTGCGGGGTAGTCCGGGCTAGAGGGAGCTGTAGAACGTGGCCATCGAGGCGCTGTCGTCCATAGCGAGGGAGGTCAGGGCTTCATCGTCATCGCCAGAGGAGAAGCTAGGGTTCGCTCGATATGGATGGGGTTGGGCGCAGGGGGAAATCCAGTGAGGGGAGATGGGGGCCGTGGGTGAGGGGGCAGAGGTGGTGGGCGGGGGAGGAGGGGCGCCAGGGATCTGGGTGGACAACGAGGTGGTGAGGAGGGGGAGGAGGGGCGCCAGGGATCTGGGTGGCCGACGCGGTGTGGCGGCGGCCGGAGGTGAGAGGGATAAGTGTTAGGGTTAGACTTTAGAGGATGGAGGGGGTCTGGGCGTCGGGGGATTTGGCATGTGCCGCGTGTGCGAATGAAATTTTGGCACTGTACGCGCGTGATGGATGCCAGGTCATCGAGCCACGCCAAATTTTCACAGACCACCATCCCACCGTTCATCAAGTTCACATCAACGGCTGATATTTGTTCTTCTCTTATATCTCGGTATGCCTAGCGATTATGACGATTCCGTCTATAGAAATTATGACATTTTTTAGCAAAATCGTCATAGTTTACTTAGGATTTGGTTTTGTCAAACAGTGTATGACCATCATATGTGGAATCGTCATAAATCTATGACGATTTCGTTCATGGTCACTACCAAAATGTCATAGGCTGACACATTTCTTGTAGTGAATTCCACCTTTATAACCACCCAGTTACGGTGTGGTGTTTGATGTCATCAAAGCATCCTTCTGTGATGGTGATATGCATGATCTCATGGTCGAAGGAATTAGGTTACTATGTATCAGAAAGCATATAGCAATTGAACTATTAAAATGACTTGATCTTTATGGTGCTACGCTTATCTATAGGAGTATGTACATCATATCATTCTCCTAACGATATGATCTTGTTGTTAATAACATCTCAATGTTCATGATAGGGAAACCACAATCATTTATTAACCAACAAGCTAGTATCATGAAGAGGCTTTACTAGGGACTTCAGTTTAAGTTTACAAATCACACAAGTATTAATGTTTCCTTGTTAATACTATTATAGCATGAATGTAAACATTTATCATAAACACAAAGATATAATAATAACTACATTTATTATTGCCTCTAAGGCATATCTCCAACATGAACGAGATTGAACTAGGTATGCCGATACCAACGATCGAATCTCGGGCAAGTAAAATATCACGTGACGAAGGGATTATATATATGAGGTTAATTGAATCCTGGCATCGTGGTTCATCCGATATGATCATCGATGAATATGTGGGAGTCAATATGGGTTTCCAGATCCCGCTGTTGATTATTGATAGAAGATCATGTCTGCATATTCTCGAACCCGTAGGGTCACACACTTAACGTGTCTCGATGCTAGGATAGAATGGATAATTGGTTTATGAGTTTTTGTTCAGAGTCTCGGATGAGATCCAGGACATCACGAGAGGTTCCGGAATGGTCCGGAGAATAAGATTCATATAAAGGAAAGCAGTTTTGGATTTCGGAATTGTTTCGGAATGTTCGGTATTGTACCGGAAGGTTCTAGAAGCTTCCGGAGTGGGACCAACGTGGCCCCACTTGTCGGAGGTGTACGTGGGCCTATGAGGGAGTGCCCTGGTCGCATTGGGCCAGGGGCACAAGGCCCCATAGGCCCAGCCGGCTAAAACCCTAGGGAAACCCTAGGAGACCTTCTAGAAGGGGGGGAGACTTGCCCCCCACTCCAACCCTTGGGGCCGCCGCCCTAGGGCTTGGAGGAGGGGCCAAGGGGGCCGGCCAGCCCTCTATATAAAGAGGTCAGGGGTGCACCCTCCTCCCCCACTCCTCCAACCCTAACCACCGACCTGCTGCCCTCCACCTCTCTCTCTCCCGACTGCGCGTAGGCGAAGCCCTGCCGCAGAAAATCTCCACAATTGCACCACGCCGTCGTGCTGTAGATACAATCTATCTCTCCACCCCACTTGCTGGACCGAGTAAGGAGGAGACGTCGCGGTGCCGTACGTGTGCATCTCTCGGAGGCGTCGGCACTTGCGGCGTAGGATCAGATCGGATCGCGAGGAGGAGACGACTAGTACGACTACATCAACCACGTTCTATTGAACGTTTCCGTTGTGCGATTTCTTAAAGGGTATGAAGATCTCATCTATCCCTCTAGTTGATTGCATCTCCTAGATTAGATCTTGGCTTTCCCGTTCGCATCATTAGAAATTTTTTGATTTACTGTGCTGCGAAACCCTTCAGTGGTATCAGAGCTAGATCTATGCGTAGATGTGTTTCACGAGTAGAACGCAACATGATTGTTGCGGGCATTGATGTTTTCTGTTGCAAGCCTCTTGTTGTGTACTTATTATGACGTGGGATAGTGAGATCGAAGCGGTCCCGGCCAACTTTACGCGACCTCGTTCATGAGACCGGCTCCGCACTTGACGTGTGGCTTGTTCCACACATGCGGCTGGTGGATGCCAGTTTCTCTCACTATAGTTGTCATGGGATTTACAACAGATGTTTGCAACCATAATATCACCGTTGTGGCTTTCCATAGGTAAGAATAGTTTTCAGCTTGTTACTCCCATAAGCCACGTAAAACATGCAACAACAAAGTAGAGGCGTCTAACTTGTTTTTGCAGGGAGTGTTTCTGTGATATGATATGGCCCAAGATATGATGTGTATGTTGTATGCAATGATCATATTTTGTAATATTTCACGACTTGCATGTCGATGAGTACACAACCGGCAGGAGCCATATGGTTGTCTTTATAATTGTGTATGACCTGTGTGTCAACTTCTTATACGCCATGTAATAGCTTTACTTTATCGCTAAGTAGTTAGCAATAGTTGTAGTTGCTATCCATGGTGGAGTGATGGAGATCATGCTGGCACGCATAAGATGGAGATCATTGCGCGGAGATTGGCTATAGCATGTCACATAAAATTATATGCATGTGATGTTTATCCTTTTAAGTATATTATTATGCTTAGATCGCGACGGTAGAATTATAAGATGATTCCTCACTTAAAGATCAAGATAAAACTGTGTTCTCCCCATGTATGAACCATTGCAAAAGTTTGTCATGTTCAAGCACCTCGTGATGATCGGGTGCTATAAACTCTACGTTCACATACAACGGGTGCAAGCCAGTTTTGCACACGCGGAAATACTTGGGTTTGACTTGACGAGCCTAGCATGTACAGACATGGCCTCGGAACACACGAGACGAAAGGTTAAGCATGAGTCATATGAATGATATGATCTACACTATGTTGTCCACCATTGAAACCACATCTCTTCTCGTGAAGATCAGATTAGGTGTGGTGAATTTGGATCATGTTCACTAAACAACTTGAGGGATGTTGAATTTAGTGGGAGTTCATCTAGTAATTTGATTAAGTTGAACTAGTTATCATGAACATAGTCTAAATTGTACTTGCAAATTTTGTAGATCAAATGGCTAAGTCCAACTTCAACTTCAATGTTTTTGCTGAGAAAGAAAAGCTTAAGAACAATGGGTCTAACTTCACCAACTGGTTCGGCAATCTGAGAATCATTCTCGCTAGCAGTCAACAGGACTATGTCCTTGAGAAAGCGCTAGGTGACGCCCCTGCTATAGATGCGTCGGCTGGTGAAAAAGCTGTTTATCAGTCACGCAAAGATGATTATGGTGTGATTAAGAGCACCATGTTGTTTTCTATGGAATCGGACCTTCAAAATCGTTTTGAGGAGTTCACCAGGCCCTTTGAGATTCTTGAGGAACTGAAAACCATGTTTCAGACTCAGGCCCGTTCTGAGAGATATGAGATCTCTGAGAAATTCTTTAACTGCAAGATGGAGGAAGGGAGTTCCGTTAGTGAGCACGCCATTAAGATGTCAGGCTACACTCAACGTCTTGAGCAACTGGACTGCAAGATTCCAGAAGAGCTCAAGATTGACAGAGTTCTGCAATCACTCCCTCCTAGCTACAAAGGTTTTGTAGTTACTCACAATCAGATTGGTTCCACTGATACGATCACTGAGCTCTTCGCTAAGCTGAAAGCTGCGGAGATGGATATCAAGAAAGATAATCATGTGTTGATGGTCAACAAGCTCCCTAGCTTTAAGAAAGGTAAGGGTGCAAAGAAGTCCTTCAAGAAAGGCAGCAGTAAGCGTGTTGCCCCTGCTGAGAAGAAGCTCAAGTCTGGACCTAAGCCGGACACTGAGTGCTTCTATTGCAAGGACAAGGGTCACTGGAAGCGCAACTGTCCGAAGTACTTAGCGGACAAGAAGGCTGGCACCATTAAAGGTATATTTGATATACATGTTATTGATGTTTACCTTACTAGCGCTCGTTGTAGTGCCTGGGTATTTGATACTGGTTCAGTTGCTAATATTTGTAACTCGAAACGGGAGCTACGGAATAGACAACGGCTAGCAAGGGATGAGGTGACGATGCGCGTTGGCAACGGATCAAGAGTTGATGTGATGGCCGTCGGCACGCTCTCCTCAGTTTTACCTTCGGGATTAGTTTTAAACCTTAATAAATGTTATTATGTGCCTGCGTTGAGCATGAACATTATATCTGGATCGTGTTTATTGCAAGACGGTTATTCATTTAAATCGGAGAATAATGGTTGTTCTATTTATATGAATAACATCTTTTATGGTCATGCACCTGCTGTGAATGGTTTATTTCTTCTGAATCTCGAAAGCAATGAAACACAAATCCATAACATTGAGGCTAAGAGATGCAAAGTAGATAGTGATAATTCAACTTATTTGTGGCACTGCCGTCTAGGTCATATTGGTGTAAAACGCATGAAGAAACTCCATTCTGATGGACTTTTGGAGTCTCTTGATTTTGAATCATTTGACACGTGCGAGCCGTGCCTCATGGGCAAGATGATCAAAACCCCGTTCTCCGGAATGATGGAGCGAGCAATGGACTTGTTGGAAATCATACATACCGATGTATGCGGACCAATGAGTGTTTCGAAGTACGGTGGATATCGCTATTTTCTCACTTTTACTGATGACTTAAGTAGATATGGGTATATCTATTTAATGAAACATAAATCTGAAACGTTTGAAAAGTTCAAAGAATTTCAGAACGAAGTGGAAAACCATCATAACAGGAAAATTAAATTTCTACGATCCGATCGTGGAGGTGAATATTTGAGTTATGATTTTCTCACGCATCTTAAAGCAAGCGGGATCCTTTCGCAACTCACGCCACCCGGAACACCACAGCGCAATGGTGTGTCTGAACGCTGGAATCGAACTCTATTAGATATGGTGCGATCAATGATGTCTCTTACAGATTTGTCGTTATCATTTTGGGGTTATGCATTAGAAACCGCTGCATTCACTTTAAATAGGGCACCATCTAAATCCGTTGAGATGACACCGTATGAACTATGGTTTGGTGCTAAACCTAAGTTGCCGTTTCTTAAAGTTTGGGGATGCGAAGCTTACGTCAAGAAGTTGATGCCGGACAAGCTCGAACCCAAAGCGGAGAAATGCGTCTTCATAGGATACCCTAAGGAAACGATTGGGTATACCTTCTACCACAGATCCGAAGGCAAAGTGTTTGTTGCAAAGAATGGATCCTTTCTTGAGAAGGAGTTTCTCTCGAAAGAAGTGAGTGGGAGGAAGGTAGAGCTAGACAAGGTTATTGAACCTTCTCTCGAGTTGGAGAGTAGCGCAGCACCTGAAATTGTTCCAGTGCTGCCTGCACCAACAAGAGAGGAAGCTAATGATGAGGATCATGAAACTTCGGACGATGCTACTGCTGAACGTCGCAGGTCGACAAGGTCACGTGCCCCTCCTGAGTGGTACGGCAACCCTGTCTTAATTGTCTTGTTGGTAGACAACAGTGAACCTGTGAACTATGAGGAAGCGATGGAGCCCAGACTCTAAGAAATGGCTAGAGGCCATAAAATCCGAATTGGGATTCATGAGCGAAAACCAAGTATGGACTTTGGTGGACCCTCCTAGCGACCGAAAGGCCGTTGAGTGCAAATGGATTTTCAAGAAGAAAACGAACGCAGATGGTAATGTTACTATCTATAAAGCTCGACTTGTCGCGAAAGGTTTTCGACAAGTTCAAGGTGTTAACTACGATGAGACTTTCTCTCCCGTAGCGATGTTCAAGTCCATTTGGATTTTATTAGCAATTGCTGCGTTTCATGATTATGAAATATGGCAGATGGATGTCAAGACTGTGTTCCTCAATGGCAACATTGATGAAGAGTTGTATATGATGCAGCCCGAAGGTTTTATCAATCCTAAGGATGCTGATAAGGTGTGTAAACTTCAGCATTCCATTTATGGACTGAAGCAAGCATCTCGGAGTTGGATCCTTTGTTTTGATCAAGTGATCAAGAGCTTTGGATTTTTTCCAAATTGCTACGAAACTTGTATCTACAAGAAAGTGAGTGGGAGCTCAGTGACATTTTTGGTACTATATGTGGATGACATATTGATTATTGGAAATGACATTGATATGCTTAACGATGTGAAGAGTTATTTGAACAAATGTTTTTCAATGAAATACCTAGGAGAAGCTGCTTATATATTAGGCATCAAAATCTATAGAGATAGACAAAGACGCCTAATAGCTTTAAGCCAAAGTACATACCTAGACAAAGTTCTGAAAAGGTTCAGAATGGATAAGGCAAAGAAAGGTTCAGTGCCCCTGTTGTCAGGTAAGATAGGCTTAGTGTCCGGCTACGGTAAACGATAGAGAAACTATGAGCAAAGTACCATATGCCTCGGCCATAGGTTCTATCATGTATGCCATGCTGTGTACTAGACCGGATGTGTCCAATGCTCTTAGTTTGACGAGCAGATACCAAAGTGATCCAGGAGTGGAACACTGGACAGCCGTAAAGAACATCCTAAAGTATTTAAATAGGACTAAAGAAATGTTCTTGGCCTATGGAGGTGATGAGCATCTCGTCGTAAAAGGTTACGTCGACGCTAGTTTCGACACCGACAAGGATGATTCTAAATCTCAGACAGGATACGTTTATATTTTGAATGGAGGAGCTGTGAGCTGGAGAAGCTGCAAGCAAAGCGTGATCGCGGGATCTACAGTAGAAGCGGAATACATGGCTGCTGCAGAAGCGTCAAGTGAAGGAGTTTGGATCAGGAACTTCATCACTGAGCTTAGTGTGGTTCCAAGTGCCTTGGACCCACTAGAGATATTGTGTGACAACACTGGTGCCATAGCACTAGCTAAGGAACCAAGATATCATCCAAAGACCAAACACATCAACCACAATTTTCATATAATTTGAGATTATATATCAGATGGAGATCTGAAGATTAGCAAAGTACATACGGATCTGAATGTCGTAGATCCATTGACTAAACCTCATCACGAGCAAAACATGATCAGCACCTTAGTGCCATGGGTGTTAGATTGTTGCCAGATGTAAACTAGATTATTGACTCTAGTGCAAGTGGGAGACTGTTGGAATTATGCCCTAGAGGCAATAATAAAGATGTTATTATTATAATTCTTGTTCATGATAAAGTTTATATTCCATGCTAGAATTGTATTAAGCAGAAACTTTGATACTTATGTGGTTTATGAGCAACACCGTGTCCCTAGTATGCCTCTATGGACTAGCTCATTGATTAATGATGGTTAAGGTTACCTAACCATAGACATGAGTTGTCAATTAATAATGAGATCATGTCATTAGGAGAATGATATAATGGACATACCCAAACCAAGAAGAGCAATTAGATCGTGTCATCATGTTCATCTTTGCGAAGCTTTTTCTATGTCAAATATTGTATTCCTTAGACCATGAGATAATGCAACTCCCTGGTATCGGAAGAAAGCTTTGATGTCATCAAACATCATCCTATGAGAGGGTGATCATAAAGGTGTCTCTCAGGTGATCGGAAAGTACTTGCTGGGTTGTGTGTATCGAGATGGAATTTGTCCTTCTCGAGTCGGAGAGATATACTTCGGGCCCACTCGGTAATCGATATCAACACCGCTTGCAAGCACGTGGTTAAGGAGTTAATCACAAAGTGATATCGGATTACGGAACGAGTAAAGTACTTGCTGTGAACGAGATTGAACTAGGTATGCCGATACCAACGATCGAATCTCAGGCAAGTAAAATATCGCGTGACGAAGGGAATATATATATATGGGATTAATTGAATCCTGGCATCGTGGTTCATCCAATATGATCATCGATGAATATGTGGGAGTCAATATGGGTTTCCAGATCCCGCTGTTGATTATTGATAGAAGATCATGTCTGCATATTCTCGAACCCGTAGGGTCACACACTTAACGTGTCTCGATGCTAGGATAGAATGGATAATTGGTTTATGAGTTTTTGTTCGGAGTCTCGGATGAGATCCAGGACATCACGAGAGGTTCCTGAATGGTCCAGAGAATAAGATTCATATAAAGGAAAGCAGTTTTTGGATTTCGAAATTGTTTCGGAATGTTCGGTATTGTACCGGAAGGTTCTATAAGCTTCCGGAGTGGGACCAACGTGGCCCCACTTGTCGGAGGGGTACGTGCGCCTATGAGGGAGTTCCCTGGACGCATTGGGATAGGGGCACAAGGCCCCATAGGCCCAGCCGGCCAAAACCCTAGGGAAACCCTAGGAGACCTTCTAGAAGGGGGGAAGACATGCTCCCCCACTCCAACCCTGGGGGCCGCCGCCCTAGGGCTTGGAGGAGGGGCCAAGGGGGCCGGCCAGCCCTCTATATAACGAGGGTAGGGGCGCACCTCCTCCCCCACTCCTCCAACCCTAGCCGCCGACCTGCTGCCCTCCACCTCTCTCTCTCTCTCCCGACTGCGCGTAGGCGAAGCCCTGCCGCAGAAACTCTCCACCATTGCACCATGCCGTCGTGCTGTAGATCCAATCTATCTCTCCACCCCACTTGCTGGACCGAGGAAGGATGAGACGTCGCGGTGCCGTACGTGTGCATCTCTCGGAGGCGTCGCCACTTGCGGCGTAGGATCTGATTGGATCGGATCGCGAGGAGGAGACGGCTAGTACGACTACATAAACCACGTTCTGTTGAACGTTTCCGCTGTGCGATTTCTTCAAGGGTATGAAGATCTCATCTATCCCTCTCGCTGATTGCATCTCCTAGATTAGATCTTGGCTTTCCCGTTCGCATCCGTAGAAATTTTTTGATTTACTATGCTGCGAAACCCTTCATTGTCGGCCATCACAATCTTCTCCACCTCCCGCTCCAATAAGGGGCCCTACCTTGCTCCACACCACGGCACGCTGAGCCCCATAGCCCGTTTGCATCTGGCTGAACCCACATTTCCATCTGACCTGTTTCGCCCAGGCCGCACCCAACCCACCGAGGGGGGGAGCGAGGATGCCATATGGGAGATGTTTTGTCCACGAACCGTTTTCTGGCCCCTCCCTGGCAGTAACACGGCGTTTCGTCTCAGCGCACCTTGTCTCCTATGCCTAGTTAATGGCATTGCACTGTCGATCATCCTTTGAGACGATGGTAGGGCTGGTAGCCAACTCGTCTCATCGAGGGCACGCATCGCCGTAATTGTGCACCACACCTTCCCACGTTTTTCCACCACTTTCCGCAACATCTTTCCCTGCCCTTTATGTGGGTTGTGCCTCTTTGTTGCCACTCACCATTCTCTCCAGAAAATCTCTTGCCACCAACACTCGTCCTCACCTCCACGCCATGGCCGAGCAGTTCGACGGAGACCCAACGACGGCCAACGGCTTCGACCGCCGCTACATCCTCAAGTGGGAGACGCGCGCCCTCTACGACGTGAACAAACCAGCATCGCCAGACATCCGTCGTCCCAACTATTGGAGGAATATAGATTTAGGATTAGTTTAGATGTTTACTTAATTTCCTTAAAGTTTGTAAAACACTGCCAGGTTTCAATGAATTTCGCGGTTCTATGTTTATGTTTACATCATTTTATCTTATTTTAAAAAATGTATCGGGGACACGACCGTCCCACATAGACAATACCACGCTGGTGCCCAGTAACAGAGCCAGCCATCTCACATAGCCGGGGAAAAGTTACTGTTAGCCTTGTAACTAAAATGATAATCCTTGTTTGTAAGAGCATCTTCACTCGGATTCCCAGGACACCGTTTTCAAGGCTTTTTTTTCGGTCCGGACGCTGAAAATTAGCCCAGATGTATTCCTAGGACCCCATTTTCGTCCGAATTTGGGCCAAGTTTGGTCCGGACTCTCCAGGACGATCCCGGGTTCCCGGGAACGCCCTGGGAACGCCGGACGAAGCGAAAACGACGGTGGGCCAGCTCTGTCGGCGACTCCAGGCCGAACTCCCGCCCTTTTCTTCTTCCCCTCCCGCCTTTCCTCCCCATTCCCCCAACTCGCGTCAGTTCGTCGAGCTCCCACCTGTTGGAGATATGCCCTAGAGGCAATAATAAATATAGTTATTATTATATCTTTGTGTTTATGACAAATGTTTACATTCATGCTATAATAGTATTAACAAGGAAACATTAATACTTGTGTGAATTTGTAAACTAAAATAGAGTCCCTAGTAAAGCCTCTTTATAATACTAGCTTGTTGGTTAATAAATGATTGTGGTTTCCCTATCATGAACATTGAGATGTTATTAACAACAAGATCATATCGTTAGGAGAATGGTATGATGGACATAATCCTATAGATAAGCGTAGCATAAAGATCAAGTCATTTTAATAGTTCAATTGCTATATGCTTTCTGATACATAGTAACCTAATTCCTTCGACCATGAGATCATGCATATCACCATCACCGGAAGGATGCTTTGATGACATCAAACACCACACCGTAACTGGGTGGCTATAAAGGTGGCATTGAGTGTTCGGAAAGTATTGGTTGAGACACATGGATCAAGAATGGGATTTGTCCATCCATATGACGGATAGATATACTCTGGGCCCTCTCGGTGGAATGTCATCCAATTAGCTTGCAAGCATGTGACTGGCTCACAAGGGATCACATATCACGGGAACGAGAAAAGAGTACTTATTAGTAACGAGGTTGAACTAGGTATGCAGATATACCGACGATCAAAACCTCGGATAAGTAAACTATCGTGAGACAAAGGGAAATTGGTATCGTATGTAAGTGGTTCATTCGATCGCAAAGTAATCGTAGAAATGTGTGGGAGCCATATGAATTTCTAGATTCCTCTATTGGTTATTGTTCGGAGAAGTGTCTCGATCATGTCCGCATAATTCATGAACCGTAGGGAGACACACTTAAGGATTCAACGTTGTTGAGTAGTTATGGAATGATGAGTAAGAGACTGAATGTTGTTTGGAGTCTCGGATGGGATCCGGGATATCACAAGGAGATCCGGAATGGTCCGGAGAATAAGATTCATATAAGAAAAGTCCTGTTTCGGGTTTGGAGAATGGTTCCGGTTTTTTCATCGGGAATGTTCTAGAAGGTTCCGGAATGTCCGGCACTCCGTAGGGGAAGGGTACATGAATGTGTCATAACAAGTTGGAATGGTTGCATCATGTACTAGGTGTCATCGTTGAACAAAATAAAGGGATAAATCAAATCCTAGTTTGAAAAGTCAAACGCCAATTTGAAAAGTCAAACGGCTATTTTGTTTGGTGGAGGGAGAGTAGGAAACCTACTTGGGGAGGAAGTCCCTGTCCCTCCACCACCGGCCTTGGAAGCCGAGTTGGGGAGGGACTCCCCTCCCCTTGGCGCGCCCCCTTCACCTATATAAGGAGGGGCAGGGCTGCCCCTCCAAGCACACAACACCTCACCTCGCAAACCCTAACCCTAGCCGCCGCCGCCCACCATAGTCGCCGCCTAGGGTTTCTCCCCAAGCCGCCGAGTTAGGGCTTCTAGTTGCCCTAGCCGCCGGCCTAGCCCCTTCTACTTGGTGCGTCTAAACCCTAGATCACCGAGGCTCTCTCATAGTCCACCCTACTCGCTCCGGCTTAAAGAGAAGCCCTACGAGATCTCCCCTCTACTTCCGGTACCACGCCGTCGTCCTGCCGGAATCATGACGAGAGTGCTACAACCTCCGCTGCCTGCTGGAACAAGGGAGAGGAAGGTCTTCGTCGAGTACCGAACGTGTGACCGACTGCGGAAGCGCTGCCGGAACGCAGCGCCGGAAGGATCGTCTACGCGATCTTGAGATCGGGAAGAGTACGACTACATCACCCACGAGAATCCGCTCTCGTTAAACACTTTGGAATCTTCGAGGGTGAGTTATTCTATCGAGTCGTTGCTACAATTAGTAGATAGATCTTGGCTTGTTTGTTTGTATGCGGTAGAAATTTTTTGTTTTCCATGCTACGAACCCCTACAGTGGTATCAGAGCCATGTCTATATGTAGATCTGTTGCACGAGTAGAACCCAATGGTCATTGTGGGCGGTGGTGCTTTTATTATCAATTGCTTCTTGTGTACTTTGCATCTTGCGGTATGATGGGATGAAGCGGCCCGGGCTAACCTTACATGACATCGTTCATGAGACTTGCTCCATGCTCAACATGCAACTTGTATTGCATAAGTGGCTTTGCGGGTGTCTGTCTCTCCCATTATAGTATAGCTCCAATTTACAACGGGCACTTGATAGTTCAAATATCAACGTTGTGGTTCTTGTTCGTAAGTTAGATCGACACTTATTGAAAGCCCCAAACCACGTAAAACATGCAAAGAAATTAGAGGCGTCTAACTTTGTTTTGAAGGGGTGTGCTGTGATGTGATATGGCCATAATTGTGATTATATTTGATGTATGCAATGTTCCTTATTGTAAGTTAGCAACCGGCAGGAGCCATATGGTTGTCTTTAATTTATGTTAAGACCCGCATGTCTATTCAAAGTAGTTGTAATAGTTGAAGACGGTGGACGACAACCATGGAGCAGCGTCATTGACCTTGATGCAATGCCGGTGATGATGGAGATCATGTTCGTGCTTGAAGATGGAGATCGGAAGCACAAAGAAGAAAGGCCATATCATATCACATATTATGAATTGCATGTGATGTTAATCCTTTATGCATCTTGTATTGCTTAGTTAACGACGGTAGCATTATAAGATGATCCCTCATGCACATGAATTTCAAGTTCTTAAGTGTTCATCCTTAGTAAGCACCGTTGCTAAAGCTTGTTGTTTCGAAGCACCACGTGATGATTGGGTGTGTTTGATTCCGCAAGTGTATACAACGTGAGCAAGCCAGATACTCATGCGGAAGCTAAGGTTTGATCTTGACGAGCCTAGCATGTACAGACATGGTCTCGGAACACGGATCACCGAAAGGTAAAGCATGAATCATATAGTAGATATGATGAACATGTCGATTGTTCGCCATTGAAGCTACATCAACTCTCATGATGATCGGTTTTGATGTGGTGGATTTGGTTTGTGTGATCACTAAAACAATGTGAGGGATATTGTTTTGAGTGGGAGTTCACCTAGATTAATTTAACTATTAATTAGAATTCAATTTGTCATAAACTTAGTCTAAACTATTGCAAATATGTTGTAGATCAATGACGCCCCCTACCATCAATTTTAATGCGTTCCTAGAGAAAGAAAAGTTGAAAAACAATGGAAGCAACTTCGCGGATTGGTTCCGCAATTTGAGGATTGTCCTCAATGCTGGTAATTTGACCTATGTGCTGGATGCACCGCTGGGTGACCCGCCTACAGCTGATGCTACCGATGAAGTAAAGAACATTTACCTCGCTTGGAAGAATCTGTACTCCACAGTTTAGTGTGCTATCTTGTATGGTTTAGAATCAGAGCTTCAGAAAAGGTTTGAGAATTCAGACCCACATGATATTGTCCGTGAACTCAAACTGATTTTTGAGACTCATGCGGCAGTTGAGAGCTATGAGGCTTCTGAAAAGTTCTTTAACTGCAAGATGGAAGAGGGCAACTCCGTCAGTGAGCATGTGCTTAAGATGTCTGGGCACGCAAACAAACTTCAAAGCTTGGGTATAGTAATTCCTAATGCTTTGGGGATTTACCGTGTCCTCCAATCACTACCACCAAGTTACAAGAACTTTGTGATGAACTACAATATGCAAAGCATGAACAAGCAGTTGCCAGAACTCTTCTCCATGTTAAAATCTGCAGAAGTGGAGATCAAGAAAGAGCACCAAGTGTTGATGGTCAATAAGACCACCAAATTCAAGAAAGGCAAGTCTAAGCAAAAGGGACACTTCAAGAAGGGTGGTAAGAAAGTTACCGCACCGACGAAGAAGACCAAGGCTGGACCCAAGCCTGATACAGAGTGCTTTTACTGCAAGGGAGAAGGTCACTGGAAGCGGAATTGCCCAAAGTACTTGGCGGATTTGAAGAACGACAACATCAAGAAGAAAGGTATATCCGATATACATGTTATTGATGTGTATCTCACTAGTACTCGTAGTAGTGCCTGGGTATTTGATACTGGTTCGGTTGCTCATATTTGTAACTTGAAACAGGTGCTGCAGAATAAACGGAAGCTAGCGAAGAACGAGGTGACGATGCGCATTGGAAACGGATCAAAGGTTGATGTGATCGCGGCGGCACGCTACCTCTTCATCTACCATCGGGATTAGTTTTATACTTAAATAATTGTTATTTGGTGCCTGTGTTAAGCATGAACATTATATCGGGATCTTGTTTATTGCGAGACGGTTACTTGTTTAAGTCCAAGAATGATGGTTGTTCGATTTATATGAGTAATATGTTTTATGCACATGCACCTTTGATAGATGGTCGATTCTTATTGAATCTCGATAGTGGAAATACAGATATTAATAACATTGAAGCTAAACGTTTGAAATCGAGCGATAACTCGACCTATATGTGGCACTGTCGTCTTGGTCACATTGGAGTGAAGCGTATGAAGAAACTCCATTCCGATGGACTTCTTGAATCACTTGATTTTGAATCACTTGAAAGATCCGAAGCATGTCTGATGGGTAAAATGACTAAGACTCCATTTTCTGGTATGATGGAGCGATCTACGGACTTATTGGAAATCATACATACCGATGTGTGTGGTCCAATGAGTGTAGCATCGCGCGGTGGTTATCGTTATGTTCTTACCTTCACGGATGACTTGAGTAGATATGGGTATATCTATTTCATGAAACATAAGTCCGAAACTTTCGAGAAGTTTAAGGAATTTCAAAGTGAGGTTGAGAATCAACGTAACAAGAAGATTAAATTTCTGCGTTTTGATCGTGGAGGTGAATATCTAAGTTACGAGTTTGGCGAGCATTTGAAGAAATGCGGAATACTTTCACAATTGACACCGCCGGGAACACCACAGCGTAATGGTGTGTCCGAACATCGTAATCGAACTCTCTTAGATATGGTTCGTTCTATGATGTCACTTACAGATTTACCGCTATCATTTTGGGGTTATGCATTAGAAACAGCCGCATTCACTTTAAATAGGGCACCATCTAAATCCGTTGAAACGACACCGTATGAATTGTGGTTTGGGAAGAAACCTAAATTGTCGTTCCTTAAAGTTTGGGGTTGCGAAGCCTATGTAAAGAAGTTACAGCCGGACAAGCTTGAACCCAAAGTGGAAAAATGCGTCTTCATAGGATACCCAAAGGAAACTATTGGGTATACCTTCTATCATAGATCCGAAGGCAAAATCTTCGTTGCCAAGAATGGATCCTTTCTAGAGAAGGAATTTCTCTCGAAAGAAGTGACTAGAAGGAAAGTAGAACTCGACGAGGTTGTTGAACCTTCTCTCAAACTTCCAAGTAGCGCAACACCGGAAGAAGTTCCTGTGGTGCCTACACCAATAAGATAGGAAGATAATGATGATGATCATGAAACTTTGGTTCTAGTTGCTACAGAACCTCGTAGGTCAACGAGAACTCGTACCACTCCTGATTGGTATGATCCCATTATGAGTGTCATGTTGGTGGACAACACCGATGACCCTGCGACATATGAGGAAGCGATGATCAGCCTAGATTCCAATAAATGGCAAGAAGCCATGAAATCCGAGATTGGATCCATGTACGAAAACCAAGTATGGACTTTGGTGGACTTACCGGATGGCCGGAAGGCTGTCGAGAACAAATGGATTTTCAAGAAGAAAACAGATGCTGATGGTAATGTTACTGTCTATAAAGCTCAACTTGTCGCAAAAGGGTTTCGATAAATTCAAGGAGTTGACTACGATGAGACTTTCTCACCTTTAGCGAAGCTAAAATCTGTGAGGATTATGTTAGCAATCGCTGCATATTATGATTATGAGATATGGCAGATGGATGTCAAAACGGCGTTCCTCAATGGAGACATTGATGAAGAGTTGTATATAATGCAACCCAAAGGTTTTGTCGATCCTAAAGATGCTAACAAGGTATGCAAACTTCAACGGTCCATTTATGGATTGAAGCAAGCATCCCGAAGTTGGAATCAACGTTTTGATAAGGTAATCAAAAGTTTTGGTTTTATACAAACTTATGGAGAAGCTTGTATTTACAAGAAAGTGGGTGGGAGCTCTGTAGCATTCTTAATACTATATGTAGATGACATATTGTTGATTGGGAATGATGTAGACCTTCTTAATAGTGTCAAGGAATATTTGAATAACAGTTTTTCAATGAAAGATCTTGGCGAAGCAGCTTACATGTTAGGCATAAATATTTATAGAGATAGATCGAGACGCCTAATATCTTTGTCACAAAGTACATATTTGGACAAAGTTCTAAAGAGGTTTGGAATGGAAGATAGCAAGAAAGGACATTGCATAATACGACGTTGAGTAAAACTCAAAGTCCGACAACAACAGAAGATAGAGAAAGGATGAGTAAGACTCCCTATGCCTCATCCATAGGATCTCTAATGTATGCCATGCTATGTACTAGACCCGACATTGCATATGCTGTTAGTTTAACTAGCAGATATCAAAGTGATCTAGGAGTGGATCATTGGGCAGCGGTCAAAAACATCCTTAAGTACTTGAGAAGAACTAAGGATATGGTTATTCTTATGGAGGTGATGAACAACTCGTTGTTAATGGTTACACCGATGCTAGTTGGAACACCGATCCGGATGATTCTAAATCACAATCTGGGTACGTATTTACTTTGAATGTTCGGCACTCCGTAGGGGAAGGGTACATGAATGTGCCATAACAAGTTGGAATGGTTGCATCATGTACTAGGTGTCATCGCTGAACAAAATAAAGGGATAAATCAAATCCTAGTTTGAAAAGTCAAACGCCAATTTGAAAAGTCAAACGGCTATTTTGTTTGGTGGAGGGAGAGTAGGAAACCTACTTGGGGAGGAAGTCCCTCTCCCTCCACCGCCGGCCTTGGAAGCCGAGTTGGGGAGGGACTCCCCTCCCCTTGGCGCGCCCCTCCACCTATATAAGGAGGGGCAGGGCTGCCCCTCTAAGCACACAACACCTCACCCCGCAAACCCTAACCCTAGCCGCCGTCGCCCACCATAGCCGCCGCCTAGGGTTTTTCCCCAAGCCACCGAGTTAGGGCTTGTAGTTGCCCTAGCCGCCGGCCTAGCCCCTTCTACTTGGTGCGTCTAAACCCTAGATCACCGAGGCTCTCTCATAGTCCACCATACTCGCTCCAGCTTAAAGAGAAGCCCTGCGAGATCTCCCCTCTACTTCCGGTACCACGCCGTCGTGCTGCCGGAATCACGAGGAGAGTGCTACAACCTCCGCTGCCTGCTAGAACAAGGGAGAGGAAGGTCTTCGTCAAGTACTGAACGTGTGACCGACTGCGGAAGCGCTGCCGGAACGCAGCGCCGGAAGGATTGTCTACGCGATCTTGAGATCGGGAGGAGTACGACTACATCACCCACGAGAATCCTCTCTCGTTAAACAATTTGGAATCTTCGAGGGTGAGTTATTCTATCGACTCGTTGCTACAATCTAGTAGATAGATCTTGGCTTGTTTGTTTGTATGCGGTAGAAATTTTTTGTTTTCCATGCCACGAACCCCTACACCACCCGCCATGCCGCCCAAGGGTTTCATCAAACCCCGATCCAACCTCGGCGAACCAGAGGAAAAAGAGGCGAGGAAACTAAGAGTGTCGGCGAAGAGGCCGGAGGGCTTGGCCAACGTCGAGTGGTTGACCCTTGTCCAGAAGAGGAAGTTCGCATCGGATGAGCGGAGGGAGAGGAAGGAGAGTGCGAAAGCGGCAAAGCAGCTCGCCGAGGCCCAGGGGCTCCCCGAAGATCAAGCGATGAGGGCCAAGCAAGCGGCGGCGGTGCGCGCGGCGATGGCACGTCCGAGGCCGGTTGTCCCCCCCACACACACACACAGCAGTATGGCGCCAACTGGGGGAGCCAGCCAAGCGGCGGCTCGCCGGTCGGGTTCTCGCCAATCTCGCCGGCCGGCTTCCAGGAAATCCAGGCGAACCCGTGGCAGAGGTACTCCTCGTCCCCTGAGTTTGACAGCGGGTTCAACCCGAACGTGATCTTCCCCTGCCCCGCGCCTCGCCCTCCTCCGTCCTTCAACATCGACATTAACATGTCGACATCAACGCGCCCTACTCCACCTCTCCGGCATACGCATGCCCTTCATCGTCAATGCGTCGCGGCCCACTTCTGTTCGGCGGCAGCCCCTCGCCCTCAACCTTCGGCGATGCCGATGCGCACAACATGTTCGGCGCAATGTCGTCCGAGGCGTACATGCAGGACATCATCGCCCAAGGTTCGGCGTCCGCCGACAACCCCTCCTTCTTCACTCAAGAAAAGTCACGGGGCGATGCCGAACACGGCATCGAGTCTCAGGATTTCGCCGAGGGACAGGGCGAAGGGACACCGGCCGAATAGACGTAGGCCGAGGACATGGAGGACGCCGAGGGGTCTGCCTTAGCTCCAACAAAAGGAAAATGCAAGAGGAAGCTGGGCATGTCGGCGTCGGAGCCACGGATCAAGTGGATGGTGCTTGAGGACATTTGCCTCGCCGACACCTGGAAATCGGTGAGCATGGATCACATCACCGGTGCCAACCAGAACTTTGACAACTACTGGAAGCGCGTGAAGCTAGCATTCGACGAGCGTAGCCTTTACAACCCGAAGCATAGCAAAATTCATATGGAGCGAGGGAAAAAATCCATGACCAACCATTGGGGGCTCATCCAGCAGGCGTGTAGCAAGTGGCACAACTGTATGGAGGAGGTCGAACACACACATCAATGGTGAAAACATGGACAACAAGGTACTTCACCGAACATTAGCTAAAGGTATGACAAGCTCAAGCCTATCCTGACACACTTTGTCTTGCATTTGCAGCTCCTTCGTGCACTCGGCTTGTACCGGGACGACACGAAGACGGAGTTTAAGTTTCACCATGTGTTTACCGTGATCAAGCACTACGAGAAATGGTTGGACACTCGCAAGACCCTGGCCAAGACCAAGGATGGCGTGTACAACCCGGAGGCTCCTCCCCCTGCTGCCGGCGAAGGAAGGCCGGAGATTTGCCAGAAGAAGGCGGAGATTCCCAAAGCCGTAGGACCTCCCACGGAGTGCCTACAGGCTTCTATCGAGAAGTGCATCGCCGACACGAAGGCACATGCCAAGAAGAGGACGGAGAAGACCGACGAGAGGTGGGCGCAACTGTTCCAGAACCAAGACCGCAAGATCGACCTCCTCGAGGCCAACTATGCCGCCAAGAAGAGGAACACGGATCTCCAGTTCCTCATAGGCGATCGCCGATCAAGGCCTGGTACATGGTGCGCTGCAACGCCATCCTACAGAGGAGAATGCCGACATCACGCCAACAACTGCGCTGAATGCCTCCGCCGCCACTGCTACGTCGAGCTCTGTTTTCACCTCCTCCAACCAGTCGGCGTCCGCCGGCGATACGCCCAACCCCTTCGCATCGGCCACGCTAGAGGAGCCCATCCCGTCGACGACTGATCGCCGATCCATTTTTATCTATTTTTGTAATAATTTTGTCGCCAAACTTGTTGGACGTACTTTTGTCGAACATATTTGGCCAAGCATTCGCTGGCAGGAACGATAAAATTCGAATATTTTGCCATTTTTGTTTCGACTAGGAACACAGTCTAGAAACGCAAAGGAAAAACTCGGCGTTTTCAAACCGAAAACTTAAGTCCAGATTTCGGCCTGAAAAATCCCAACAAATGGAGATGCTCTAAATACTCTCTCCACGATGTGGAAACCGTCAGTAACGCTTCAGACAGGAAAGCGATCGTTTCACCCATATATATGTGTACAATCTTCATCGATGAATACAGAGGTTGATTATTGTCATTTTGTCTTTCGTTTTCTTTATTTTCACTCGCAACACGTTAATAGCTAACTACTTCCTCTGTTCAGAATTATAGGTCCTACGCGTATATTTAGGTTGTTAATTTGACCAATAAAATATAACTTATATATCATAAAAGTTATACTATTAGAAAATATAACCTCTAAAGTTTCTAATAGTATAATTTTTATGCTATAATATTTATATTTTATTGTTTAAATTGACAACCTAGTTATCCACGCGGGACTTATAATAGTTGGCTATTATCACTAGTCCTAGTGGCGGCGTTCGGAAAAAGAGGTTCGTGGCGATTAAGCCACACGCCACTAACCTCACGTCACTGGTAGGTCGTACTGGTGGTGTCTTTACGGAAGACCACCAGTAGGATTTTTAGTGGTGGCGTTTACTGTAAGCGCCACCATTATATATACTAGTAGTGGTGTTTCCTGTAAACGCTACCATTACATATCTATTTCTGACGTTTATTTTGTTTTGAACGGCACAAGTGAGTTTTTGAAAATTAAAAACAAATCTAGCGCATCCAATTAAATATTTACGGCACAACAAGCTATATTCATAAAAATGGTAGCACATCATTATAGTCAACTATATATAGTTGAGCTAGCTAGCTATATAGCACTAACTACACTACTCCCTCCGTTTCAAATATAAGAAGTTTTAGCTTTGTGAAGTAAATGTATCTAGACTACTTTTAGTATGTAGGTTCGCTCAAATTTAGAGCGAATCTACACGCTAAAACAATTCTAGATACATTTTCTTTACAAACCTAAAACATCTTATATTTTGATACGGAGGGAGTAGTCTTCAACATGATTATCGACAACGTTCGTGCCATACCTAATGGTAGCAGCAGAAATCTCATCATCTGAAAAAACGTCAGAGTCTGTCGATGCTCCACGGCCGTGGTAGTCAAAGTAGGTCATGTGATTTTGATACAGATAGAAGACTAAATTCTCCTAGGTGTCCATCTCATAGACATCGATCATCTCAGTCCACCTCGGACCACCGAAAAAGGTGCGGTTCACCTTATTCGTGACTTGGACCGTGTAGGTCGGTCTGGGTTGCTTTAGAGACTTTAGATCGACCTTAAATTGTCCCTGCTGCAATAAGGGCTAATCGAAATGGTTTAGAAAATTAGGTCTAAACTTGCAGGGTATATTCTGCATACATAATCATAAGAAAGCAATAATTAGCACATAATCAGTTACATGGTATATATAGTTTGATTGCTTGTGAATATATATACCATACTAACTTCGCAGTCATAAGGGAGCACTATGACAACCTTTTTGTTCTTGTACTCTTGGTAACCACAATGCTCACTGATCATCATTCATTATACCTATATATGATCATGCAAACTTAGTTATATAGACAATTTTAACTTAATTAGCATCATAAGTAGCACAGTATATTAACATAACACATAAGTAAGATTAGCTAGCATCATATATAAGTAGTACAATAGTAGCATGATAATTCTATATAAGTAGTACGATAGGTAGCATACGACAGTCACATAAGAACATCCTAAACTCGAGTAGACCCAGTGTCAGTGATGTTGTCGTCATCCGAGCGGTCCTAAAAAGAATATGACAGGCTACAAGAGTCGTCCAGCTTCGCCTCGAAGGGGCCGGGCTAACCGCGCTGCTGCCGGCTCTCGCTAAAGACCTCATACTGGATCGTCATCACCCGGGATCAAGTGGAGATCCCTAACCATCCTCCTCGCGACGGTGGCGCGCCAGCTATCTCTCTGCCTACCGGTTCTCCCTCTCCTCGGCCCTCGTGGTGATCCTCATGCCATATGGCGCTAACAGATACGCCACGTGACGCTCATCCTTTAAGTTGAGGACTGCTCTCGCTCTAAAGTGCTGGACCGCGGCGCAGTCGTAGGCATGGACCGCCTGCCACGGGCACGTGAAAGTATCTAGATGGATCTTTCTGTTATCCATTGTGATATATGATCTGAGCTATCCAAGTCAGGGTCCTCGTGGGTTTTCGATAAACACCACGAACTTCGACTCTCGCTTCGACATGATATTAATTAAGTAGTTAAATAGCAGCATTTTATACAACTGTTAGTCAACATATAAGAAATGAATATATATGCACCTTTGCTATATCTATTCCTAAAATTATCTAGATTTTCTACCCAAAAAACATTTACATTTGCTACTATATACTAAATCTACATTTGCTACTATATACTAAATCTAACATTCATATATCTAGAAATTGAGCCCAGATTTAATATCTCTAAAGCATCTATAATCATCTACACTAAATTATCTACAATAAATCATCCACAGTCATCTACACTAAAATCATCTATACTAAATCATCTACACTAAAACAAATTCCGTATATTCGAGACGTTACTACTATGTTGGCTATTAGCAACGGCGTGTCTTTTTAGAAAAAATGACTGCTATAGGCATTTTCCTGCTAGTGTACACTTGTTAGCTATAGTGATAAATATAGATGACGTGGCACTGACTATAACCAACATTGAGATATACTCTTAGAATAGTCGTTGAATAAATTCGTATTAGATTTTCTATCAAAAAATTATTCCATTTTACATTCTGCAGCGCTGATAATAGTCAGTAAATGGACGGAACCATGTAGTAGTACTCCACTTCTACGATTTGTGTGGCGTGTCTAGTGTCCAGGCGGAACGTCCACACGATCTTCAGTCCACCTGCCCCTCCTCACCACACACCAGCCGCTAGGCAGGCGACGGCGATCTTTGACCAAACAACTCTGCTGGCGAGGGCGGACTGTGGAGGCGCGGAGCCCAGGGGCGACGAGGCTGCGGGCTAGGGAGTCTAATGGCGGTTTGGGTGAACTAGTGGTGGAACACCTACCCTGGACATCTCGCCCCCGTGCCCGTGGTGGCGCCGCGCCCGCCGAACGCACTACCTCAACCAGTCAACCCCGAATTCGGGAGACCGAGACCTAGAGAGGTAAGAGGTTGAGCTATGGAGGTCGCGGCTGGGGCGATGAGTCCCCTCCTCCGCAAGCTCGGGCAGCTGCTTTTGGATGAGTACAACCTGGAGAAACGCGTCAGGAAGGGCGTCGAGTCTCTACTCACAGAGCTTGAGCTGATGCACGTTGTTCTCCGCAGAGTGGGCGATGTGCAGCCCGAGCAGATCGACGAGCAAGTCAGCATCTGGGCTGGAAAGGTCAGGGAGCTCTCCTACGATATGGAGGACGCCGTTGACGCCCTCATGGTGCGCGTGGAGGAGGATGGCCCGGTCAATATGAAGAACAGAATCAACAAGTTCTTGAAGAAGACCACCAAATTGTTCAGCAAGGGCAAAGCTCTCCGTCAGATCTCTGATGCCATTGAAGAAGCGCAGGAGCTCGCCAAGGAGTTGGGCGAGCTGCGTCAAAGATACATTCTTGAGGCGCACACTAATAGTATGGGTACCATTGACCCTCGCCTGAAGGCTGTGTTCAAGGATGTCACGCAGCTCGTTGGTATTGAAGATACACGGGATGAGCTGATCAAGAGGCTATCTGATGGGGATGAGAGGTCCAAGCAGCAGTTGAAGACGATGTCTATTGTTGGATTTGGTGGGTTGGGGAAAACGACTCTTGCCAAAGCAGTGTAATGACAAGATCAAAGGACAATATGATTGTGGAGCTTTTGTTTCAGTGTCTCAAAATCCTGACATGACAAAGATTTTCAAGAAGGTGCTATATGGACTTGACAAGACCAAGTATTCAAACATCAATGAAGCTGTTCGGGATGAAGAACAACTCATCAGTGAGCTCAGGATGTTTCTTCAGGATAAAAGGTATCCTATCAGCACCAAATGATGAATGCTTTCATTTCCAAAAGGGCATACAGTGCTCCACAATGAAGTGTCTTTTTTCGGAGTATAAATCACTGCTATACATTGCCTTGCTCTTGCATTTTGTACACATCTTCCACTTCATTGTTGATACAAATCCCCTTTATGTGACACCACCCCCTTATTGCCTTTTTTTCCCGAAATGTGGAGAATATCCCTGGCTTCTGCATCAATCGATGCATACTGCCGCTTTTGTTTCATAGTTTCAGAATTTAGTGGTTAAGTTACCCTCTCAGATATATTTTTACTGGTTTGCTAACTAACACTTCCATAAATATCGTAGGTATCTCATCATAATTGATGACATATGGGATGTCAAAGTGTGGGGAATCATCAAATGTGCTTTCTCTAACAACAATCTCAGTAGTAGAGTAGTAACAACAACACACATAATCAGTGTCTCCAAAGCATGTTGCTTATCCAGTGATGACATGATTTATAAGATGAAACCTCTTTCTGGTGATGACTCCCAAAGACTTCTATAAAAGGATATTTCTACGTGAGAGTGGATGTCCTCATGAACTGCAACAAGTATCCAAGGATATCTTGAAGAAATGTGGCGGAGTACCGCTAGCCATTGTTACTATAGCTAGTCTTTTGGCTAGTGATCAGCACATAAAAATGAAGGATCAATGGCATGCTTTGCTCAAGTCTATTGGTCATGGACTCACAGAAGATGCTGGTGTGGAGGAAATGCAGAGGATATTATCATTTAGTTATTATGATCTACCTTCTCATCTGAAGACTTGTTTATTATATATGAGTTTGTTTCTAGAAGATATGGTTATCAGTAGAGATCGGTTGATATGGATGTGGATAGCTGAAGGCTTTATCCATCGTAGAAAACAAGAAACAATATCACTTTATCAGATCGGAGAGAGCTGCTTCTCTGATCTTATAAACAGAAATATGATCCAACCATTATACATTAATGGTGAAGGGAAGGCTGATGCTTGCCGTGTGCATGACATGGTGCTTGATCTAATATGCTCCTTGTCAAGTGCTCAAAACTTTGCTACTATATTGGATGGTACTGAGCGAAGCACACGTAATTCACAAGGAAAGCTCTGCCGGGTATCGTTTCAAAACAGCATATCAGAGCTCACCACCCGTCGGGTAGATTTCACAAGCATGTCACAAGTGAGGTCCGTTTCTGGAACTGCTACTGATTTGATCCAGTCTCTTTCAAGGTTTCAAGTTTTACGTGTATTGGACTTAGAAGGTTGTTATTTTGAAGAAAGTAGCTGCCAGTCTGGTCATATTAGGCATGTCACAAATTTATTACACCTGAGGTACCTAGGGTTAAGAGATACACATGTTGGAGATCTCCCTACAGATATTGGAAAGCTACGGTTTCTGCAGACACTGGACTTGAGAGGAACATTGCACACAAAACGAGGTCGGTCAGTGGTGTCAAGTATTGTCCGACTAGGAAATTTGATGTGCCTGTACGTTGACCCACATATGGAACTGCCAGTTGGGATGAACAACTTGGCATCCTTAGAAGAGCTGAGTGAACTATATCTTGATGGTTCTCATATGATTGAGATAAATTTCCTATGGTAACTGTTCGCGCTCTAGAGCGTATTGAGGCTTTATCGGACCATGCTCCATTACTACTATCTGTCGGAATACCACCACGGAAATCCAAAAACAGTTTCAAGTTTGAACTAGGATGGATTGATCGTGATGGTTTTTATGACCTTGTGAAGGCTAGTTGAAAAAAATCGGTTAGTGGTCATACACCCATAAAACGTTGGAACAATAAAATGCGTGTCTTGCGCAAATTCCTCCGTGGTTGGGCTAGACATACTTCTGGTATCCTTAAAAAATGAAAAAATACGCCTTTCTACTATTATTAATGACTTGGAGGCTTCTGTGGAGGTTAGGTTATTGACTGCACAAGAGATTGAGCTTAAAAACCAATCGAATGCAGAAATTGTAGGGGTTCGTAGCATGGAAAACAAAAATTTTCTATCGCATACAAACAAACAAGCCAAGATCTATCTACTAGATTGTAGCAACGAGTCGATGGTATAACTTACCCTCGAAGATTCCAAAGCGTTTAACGAGAGCGGATTCTCGTGGGTGATGTAGTCGTACTCTTTCCGATCTCAAGATCGTGTAGACGATCCTTCCGGCGCCACGTTCCGGCAGCGCTCCCGCAGTCGGTCACACGTTCGGTACTCGACGAAGACCTTCCTCTCCCTTGTTCCAGCAGGCAGCGGAGGTTGTAGCACTCTCCTCGCGATTCCGACAGCACAACGGCGTGGTACCGGAAGTAGAGGGGAAATCCCGCAGGGCTTCGCCTTAAGCCGGTGCGAGTATGGTGGAGCTTATGAGAGAGGCTATTAGTGGTCTAGTAATTAGACACACCAATTAGAAGGCTCTAAACCAACTAGAAGGCTCTAAACCGCTGGCTAAAGCAATTAGAAGCTCTAAACCAAAACGGCTCTAAACCGGAGGTAGAAGATAGGAACTTGTGTGTTCTAGGAGGGGAGCCCTGCCCCTCCTTTTATGGGTGGGGAGGCGCGGCCAGGGGAGGGGAGTCCCTCCCCAAGTCGGCCTTGGGCTGGGCGCCGGCTTGGAGGAGTGGGACTCCTCCTCCAAGTTGGTTCCAACTCCTCTTGCTTGTTTCCCACAGTTTCCTGTTTTAGCCGTTTGACTTTCAAACTGGCAATTTGACTTTCATGTTTTTGGAACAGCAAGAACACTTAGTACATGATGCAATCATTCAATGACACACTCATGTACCCTCCCCCCCGGAGTGCCGGACAATCCGGAACCTTCTAGAACATTCCCGATGAAAACACCGGAATCATTCCCGAACTCCGAAACGGGACTTTCCTTATATGAATCTTATTCTCCGGACCATTCCGGATCACCTCGTGATATCCCGGATCCCATCCGAGACTCCGAACAACATTCGGTCTCTTTCTCATAATACCATAACTACTCAAACAACGTCGAATCCTTAAGTGTGTCTCCCTACGGTTCGTGAATTATGCGGACATGATCGAGACACTTCTCTGAACAATAACCAATAGAGGAATCTGGAAATTCATATGGCTCCCACATATTTCTACGATTACTTTGCGATCGAATGAACCACTTACATACGATACCAATTTCCCTTTGTCTCACGATAGTTTACTTATCCGAGGTTATGATCGTCGGTATCTCTGCATACCTAGTTCAACCTCGTTACCGATAAGTACTCTTTTCTCGTTCCCGTGATATGTGATCCCTTGTGACCAAGTCACATGCTTGCAAGCCAATTGGATGACATTCCACCGAGAGGGCCCAGAGTATATCTATCCGTCATGTGGATGGACAAATCCCACTCTTGATCCATGTGTTTCAACCAATACTTTCCGAACACTTAATGCCACCTTTATAGCCACCCAGTTACGGTGTGGTGTTTGATGTTATCAAAGCATCCATCCGGTAAAGGTGATATGCATGATCTCATGGTCGAAGGAATTAGGTTACTATGTATCAGAAAGCATATAGCAATTGAACTATTGAAATGACTTGATCTTTATGCTACGCTTATCAATAGGAGTATGTCCACCATATCATTCTCCTAACGATATGATCTTGTTGTTGATAACATCTCAATGTTCATGATATGGAAACCACAATCATTTAATCAACCAACAAGCTAGTGAAGTATAGAGGCTATACTAGGGACTTCAATTTAAGTTTATAATTCACACAAGTATTAATGTTTCCTTGTTAATACTATTATAGCATGAATATAAACATTTATCATAAACACAAAGATATAACAATAACTATATTTATTATTGCCTCTAGGGCATATCTCCAACAGTCTCCCACTTGCACTAGAGTCATCTAATCTAGATTACATGGTAATATACCGAACACCCATGGCAGTTTGGTGTTGGTCATGTTTTGCCCTCGGGAGAGGTTTAGTCAACGGATCCGCCACATTCAGATCTGTGTGTACTTTGCAAATCTTTATATCCCCATCCTGGATATGTTCTCGAATAGCGTGAAAACGCAGCTTGATATGCTTCAGCTTCTTGTGTGACCTTGGTTCTTGCGCATTGGCTATGGCGTCCATGTTATCACAGTAGATAGACATTGGGTCCAGCGCACTTGGAACCACACCCAGCTCTGTAATGAACTCTTTCATCCATATCGCTTCTTGTGAAGCCTCCGAAGCAGCCATGTATTCCGATTCAGTTGAAGATCTCGCCACAACGCTTTGCTTTGCACTCCTCCAGCTAACTGCTGCACCATTCAAAATAAATACGTATCCAGATTGTGATTTAGAATCATCCGGATCGGTGTTCCAACTAGCATCGGTGTAACCATTAACAACGAGCTGTTCATCACCTCCATAAGAAAGAACCATATCCTTAGTTCTTCTCAAGTACTTAAGGATGTTTTTGACCGCTGTCCAATGATCCACTCCTGGATCACTTTGATATCTGCTAGTTAGACTAACAGCATATGCGATGTCGGGTCTAGTACATAGCATGGCATACATTAGAGATCCTATGGCTGAGGCACAGGGAGTTTTACTCATCCTTTCTCTATCTTCTGCCGATGTCGGACTTTGAGTTTTACTCAAGGTCATATTGGGCAACATGGGCAAGAACCCTTTCTTGCTTTCTTCCATTCCAAACTTCTTTAGAACTTTGTCCAAATATGTACTCTGTGACAATGATATTTGGCGTTTCGATCTATCTCTATAAATCTTTATGCCTAATATGTAAGCTGCTTCGCCAAGGTCCTTCATTGAAAAACTATTATTCAAATATTCCTTGACACTATTAAGAAGGTCTACATCATTCCCAATCAACAATATGTCATCCACATACAGTATTAAGAATGCTACAGAGCTCCCACTCACTTTCTTGTAAATACAAGCTTCTCCATAAGTTTGTATAAAACCAAAACTTTTGATTACCTTATCAAAACGTTGATTCCAACTTCGGTATGCTTGCTTTAATCCATAGATGGACCGTTGAAGCTTGCATACCTTGTTAGCATCTTTAGGATCGACAAAACCTTTGGGTTGCATCATATACAACTCTTCATCAATGTCTCCATTGAGGAATGCTGTTTTGACATCCATCTGCCATATCTCATAATCATAATATGCAGCGATTGCTAACATATTCCTCACAGACTTTAGCTTCGCTACCGGTGAGAAAGTCTCATCGTAGTCAACTCCTTGAATTTGTCGAAACCCTTTTGCGACAAGTCGAGCTTTATAGACAGTAACATTACCATCAGCATCTGTTTTCTTCTTGAAAATCCATTTGTTCTCGACAGTCTTCCGGCCATCCGGTAAGTCCACCAAAGTCCATACTTGGTTTTCGTACATGGATCCAATCTCGGATTTCATGGCTTCTTGCCATTTATTGGAATCTGGGCTCATCATCGCTTCCTCATATGTCTCGGGGTCATCGGTGTTGTCCACCACCATGACATTCATAACGGAATCATACCAATCTGGAGTGGTACGAGTTCTCGTTGACCTCCGAGGCTCTGTAGTAACTTCAACCGAAGTTTCATGATCACCATCATTAGCTTCCTCTCTTATTGGTGCAGGCACCACAGGAACTTCTTCCGGTGCTGCGCTACTCGCAATTTCGAGAGAAGGTTCGACAACCTCGTCGAGTTCTACTTTCCTTCCAGTCACTTCTTTCGAGAGAAATTCCTTCTCTAGAAAGGATCCATTCTTGGCAACAAAGATTTTGCCTTCGGATCTATGATAGAAGGTATACCCAATAGTTTCCTTCGGGTATCCTATGAAGACGCATTTTTCCGCTTTGGGTTCAAGCTTGTCCGGCTGTAACTTCTTTACATAGGCTTCGCATCCCCAAACTTTAAGGAACGACAATTTAGGTTTCTTCCCAAACCATAATTCATACGGTGTCGTTTCAACGGATTTAGACGGTGCCCTATTTAAAGTGAATGCGGCTGTTTCTAATGCATAACCCCAAAATGATAGCGGTAAATCTGTAAGTGACATCATAGAACGAACCATATCTAAGAGAGTTCGATTACGATGTTCGGACACACCATTACGCTGTGGTGTTCCCGGCGGTGTCAATTGTGAAAGTATTCCGCACTTCTTTAAATGCTCGCCAAACTCGTAACTTAGATATTCACCTCCACGATCAGAACGTAGAAATTTAATCTTCTTGTTACGTTGATTCTCTACCTCACTTTGAAACTCCTTAAACTCCTCGAAAGTTTCAGACTTATGTTTCATGAAATAGATATACCCATATCTACTCAAGTCATCCGTGAAGGTAAGAACATAACGATAACCACCGCGCGATGCTACACTCATTGGACCACACACATCGGTATGTATGATTTCCAATAAGTCCGTAGCTCGCTCCATCATACCAGAAAATGGAGTCTTAGTCATTTTACCCATCAGACATGCTTCGCATCTTTCAAGTGATTCAAAATCAAGTGATTCAAGAAGTCCATCGGAATGGAGTTTCTTCATACGTTTCACTCCGATGTGACCAAGACGACAGTGCCAGATATAGGTCGAATTATCGCTTGATTTCAAACGTTTAGCCTCAATGTTGTTGATATGTGTATTTCCACTATCGAGATTCAATAAGAATAGACCATCTATCAAAGGTGCATGTGCATAAAACATATTACTCATATAAATAGAACAACCATTATTCTCAGATTTAAACAAGTAACCGTCTCGCAATAAACAAGATCCCGATATAATGTTCATGCTCAACGCAGGCACCAAATAACAATTATTTAAGTATAAAACTAATCCCGATGGTAGATGAAGAGGTAGCGTGCCGACCGCGATCACATCAACCTTTGATCCGTTTCCCACGCGCATCGTCACCTCGTTCTTCGCTAGCTTCCGTTTATTCTGCAACACCTGTTTCGAGTTACAAATATGAGCAACCGAACCAGTATCAAATACCCAGGCACTACTACGAATACTAGTGAGATACACATCAATAACATGTATATCAGATATACCTTTCTTCTTGATGTTGCCGTTCTTCAAATCCGCCAAGTACTTTGGGCAATTCCGCTTCCAGTGACCTACTCCCTTGCAGTAAAAGCACTCAGTTTCAGGCTTTGGTCCAGCCTTGGTTTTCTTCGTCGGCGTGGTAACTTTCTTACCACCCTTCTTGAAGTGTCCCTTTTGCTTAGACTTGCCCTTCTTGAATTTGGTTGTCTTATTGACCATCAACACTTGGTGCTCTTTCTTGATCTCCACTTCTGCAGATTTTAACATAGCAAATAGTTCTGGCAACTCTTTGTTCATGTTCTGCATGTTGTAGTTCATCACAAAGTTCCTGTAACTTGGTGGCAATGACTGGAGGACGCGGTAAACCCCCAAAGCATTAGGAATCACTATACCCAAGCTTTGAAGTTTGTTTGCGTGCCCAGACATCTTAAGCACATGCTCACTGACGGAGCTGCCCTCTTCCATCTTGCAGTTAAAGAACTTTTCAGAAGCTTCATAACTTTCAATTGCCGCATGAGTCTCAAAAATTAATTTGAGATCCTCGACAATATCATATGGGTCTGACTCTTCAAACCTTTTCTGAAGCTCCGATTCTAAACCATACAAGATAGCACACTGAACTATGGAGTACTGATTCTTTCGAGCGAGGTAAACATTCTTTACTTCATCGGGAGCATCAGCTGCAGGTGGGTCACCCAGCGGTGCATCCAGCACATAGGTCAAATTACCAGCTGTGAGGGCAATCCTCAAATTGCGGAACCAATCCGCGAAGTTGCTTCCATTGTTTTTCAACTTTTCTTTCTCTAGGAACGCATTAAAATTGATGGTAGGGGCTGCCATTGATCTACAACATATTTGCAATAGTTTAGACTAAGTTTATGACAAATTGAGTTCAAATTAATTAATGAAATTAAACTAGGTGAACTCCCACTCAAAACAACATCCCTCACATTGTTTTAGTGATCACACAAACCAAATCCACTACATCAACACCGATCATCACGAGAGTTGATATAGTTTCAATGGCGAACAATCATCATGTTCATCATATCTACTATATGATTCATGCTTTACCTTTCGGTAATCCGTGTTCCTGAGACCATGTCTGTACATGCTAGGCTCGTCAAGATCAAACCTTAGCCACCGCATAAGCAAATCTGGCTTGCTTACGTTGTATACACTTGCGGAATCTAACACACCCGATCATCACGTGGTGCTTCAAAACAACAAGCTTTAGCAACGGTGCTAACTAAGGGCGAACACTTTATGATTTGAAATTCATGTGCATGAGGGATCATCTTATAATGCTACCGTCGTCTACTAAGCAATACAAGATGCATAAAGGATTAACATCACATGCAATTCATAATATGTGATATGATATGGCCTTTCTTCTTTGTGCTTCCGATCTCCATCTTCAAACACGAACATGATCTCCATCATCACCGGCATTGCATCAAGGTCAATGACGCTTCACCATGGTTGTCGTCCACCGGCTTCAACTATTACAACTACTTTGAATAGACACACGGGTCTTAACATAAATTAAAGACAACCATATGGCTCCTGCCGGTTGCCAACTTACAATAAAGAACATTGCATACATCAAATATAATCACAATCATGGCCATATCACATCACTGCACACCCCTGCAAAACAAAGTTAGACGCTTCTACTTTCTTTGCATATTTTACGTTGTTTGGGGCTTTCAATAAGTGTCGTTCTAACTTACGAACAAGAACCACAACATTGATACTAGCATTGTTGATTACCCGTTGTAAATTGGATCTTAACTATGCTAGGAGAAACAGGCACCCGCAAAGCCACTTATGCAATACAAGTTGCATGTCAAGCGTGGAGCAAGTCTCATGAACGATGTCATGTAAGGTTAGCCCGGGCCGCTTCATCCCAACATACCGCAAGATGCAAAGTACACAAAAAGCAATCTACAATAAAAGCATCAATGCCCACAATGACCATTGTGTTCTACTCGTGCAACAGATCTACATATAGACAGGGCTCTGATACCACTGTAGGGGTTCGTAGCATGGAAAACAAAAATTTTCTATCGCATACAAACAAACAAGCCAAGATCTATCTACTAGATTGTAGCAACGAGTCGATGGTATAACTTACCCTCGAAGATTCCAAAGCGTTTAACGAGAGCGGATTCTCGTGGGTGATGTAGTCGTACTCTTTCCGATCTCAAGATCGTGTAGACGATCCTTCCGGCGCCACGTTCCGGCAGCGCTCCCGCAGTCGGTCACACGTTCGGTACTCGACGAAGACCTTCCTCTCCCTTGTTCCAGCAGGCAGCGGAGGTTGTAGCACTCTCCTCGCGATTCCGACAGCACAACGGCGTGGTACCGGAAGTAGAGGGGAAATCCCGCAGGGCTTCGCCTTAAGCCGGTGCGAGTATGGTGGAGCTTATGAGAGAGGCTATTAGTGGTCTAGTAATTAGACACACCAATTAGAAGGCTCTAAACCAACTAGAAGGCTCTAAACCGCTGGCTAAAGCAATTAGAAGCTCTAAACCAAAACGGCTCTAAACCGGAGGTAGAAGATAGGAACTTGTGTGTTCTAGGAGGGGAGCCCTGCCCCTCCTTTTATGGGTGGGGAGGCGCGGCCAGGGGAGGGGAGTCCCTCCCCAAGTCGGCCTTGGGCTGGGCGCCGGCTTGGAGGAGTGGGACTCCTCCTCCAAGTTGGTTCCAACTCCTCTTGCTTGTTTCCCACAGTTTCCTGTTTCCCACAGTTTCCTGTTTTAGCCGTTTGACTTTCAAACTGGCAATTTGACTTTCATGTTTTTGGAACAGCAAGAACACTTAGTACATGATGCAATCATTCAATGACACACTCATGTACCCTCCCCCCCGGAGTGCCGGACAATCCGGAACCTTCTAGAACATTCCCGATGAAAACACCGGAATCATTCCCAAACTCCGAAACGGGACTTTCCTTATATGAATCTTATTCTCCGGACCATTCCGGATCACCTCGTGATATCCCGGATCCCATCCGAGACTCCGAACAACATTCGGTCTCTTTCTCATAATACCATAACTACTCAAACAACGTCGAATCCTTAAGTGTGTCTCCCTACGGTTCGTGAATTATGCGGACATGATCGAGACACTTCTCTGAACAATAACCAATAGAGGAATCTGGAAATTCATATGGCTCCCACATATTTCTACGATTACTTTGCGATCGAATGAACCACTTACATACGATACCAATTTCCCTTTGTCTCACGATAGTTTACTTATCCGAGGTTATGATCGTCGGTATCTCTGCATACCTAGTTCAACCTCGTTACCGATAAGTACTCTTTTCTCGTTCCCGTGATATGTGATCCCTTGTGACCAAGTCACATGCTTGCAAGCCAATTGGATGACATTCCACTGAGAGGGCCCAGAGTATATCTATCCGTCATGTGGATGGACAAATCCCACTCTTGATCCATGTGTTTCAACCAATACTTTCCGAACACTTAATGCCACCTTTATAGCCACCCAGTTACGGTGTGGTGTTTGATGTTATCAAAGCATCCATCCGGTAAAGGTGATATGCATGATCTCATGGTCGAAGGAATTAGGTTACTATGTATCAGAAAGCATATAGAAATTGAACTATTGAAATGACTTGATCTTTATGCTACGCTTATCAATAGGAGTATGTCCACCATATCATTCTCCTAACGATATGATCTTGTTGTTGATAACATCTCAATGTTCATGATATGGAAACCACAATCATTTAATCAACCAACAAGCTAGTGAAGTATAGAGGCTATACTAGGGACTTCAATTTAAGTTTATAATTCACACAAGTATTAATGTTTCCTTGTTAATACTATTATAGCATGAATATAAACATTTATCATAAACACAAAGATATAACAATAACTATATTTATTATTGCCTCTAGGGTATATCTCCAACAGAAATTGCCAGACTCCTGCGTGAAGAAGAACTCAAGTGGTACCAACGGTCTAAAGCCAAATTCATCCTAGAAGGAGATGCGAATACACGATACTTCCATGCTGTTGCAAATGGCAAGCATAAGAAGAAACTTATTCACTCTCTAACCCAAGAAGAAGGGACGATCGAAGGTCAGCAACATCTTAAATCGTATATTACCAACTATTATAAATCCTTGTTTGGGCCACCTCCTGAAAATTCTTTTTCATTGGATGAGCCCCGGACGGAGGATATTCCCCAGGTTTCTATTGTGAAAAACAACTTTCTGACTGCTCCTTATACTGAGGAGGAGGTTAGGAAGGCTGTCTTCCAAATGGAACCAAACAAAGCGCCAGGACCTGATGGCTTCCCAACGGAGTTTTACAAAACATTCTGGGAAGTTATAAAGGTTGACTTGATGCGCTTGTTCGAGTTTTTACATGCTGGTCAGCTGGACCTATTCAGGTTAAATTTTGGCAACATAATTTTATTACCTAAGGTTAACAATGCAGAACGGATACAACAGTATCGTCCAATCTGCCTTCTTAACGTTAGTTTTAAAATTTTCACAAAGGTTGCTACGATTAGACTGAATTCAGTGGCTGATCATGTTGTTCGACCTTCTCAAACCGCTTTCATGCAAGGGAGAAACATCTTAGATGGCGTTGTAACCCTGCATGAAACGATTCATGAACTACACTCAAAAAAATTAAATGGGGTATTGTTCATGATCAATTTTGAGAAGGCATATGATAAAGTTAATTGGTCTTTCCTTCAGCAAACACTCCGTATGAAAGGTTTTTCTGAAGAGTGGTGTGCTCTCATACAGTCTTTTCTGACTGGGGGTAGTGTTGCCATTAATGTCAATGATGACATAGGTAAATACTTCCAGACCAAAAAAGGGCTGAGACAAGGGGATTCATTATCGCCTATACTATTTAATATAGTGGCAGATATGTTGGCCATCCTTATTGAGAGAGCGAAGGCTGATGGCCAAATTGAAGGACTGGTTCCACATCTTGTTGATGGTGGTCTATCTATTCTTCAATATGTCGATGATACAATACTATTTATGGAACATGCTCTGGAGAAAGCCAAGAACCTGAAACTAATACTTTTAGCATTTGAGCAGCTTTCTGGATTGAAAATAAACTTCCATAAGAGTGATTTGTATTGTTTTGGAGAGGCTAAAGACGAGGCTCACCTCTATGCCGATCTTTTTGGCTGTGGTCACGGGCAATTTCCAATCAATTATCTGGGAATACCGATACATTATCGGCGTCTTACAATTGCTGAATGGAAACTTGTTGAGGAAAGACTTCAAAAACGTCTTAATAGTTGGAAGGGTAAATTGCTATCCCTTGGTGGAAGACTGGTCCTCATTAATTCAGTACTCACCAACATGGTACTGTATATGATATCATTCTTCCAGTTGCCAAAAGGAGTCTTGTCAAAACTGGACTATTTCCGTTCAAGATTCTTTTGGCAAGGGGATAGTGAGAAAAAAATATCGACTGGCCAAATGGAATGTTGTTTGTCGACCCAAAGAATATGGTGGCAACAACCGCTGCGAATAGATCTTCCTTAGATAATTGAGAGAACTATGCTTTCATTTACATTTTATTGTATTTTAGTTACTCTTGTTTTCGACCGAGACTGTGGATGTTTTGGCTGTGTGCATCCTAGCTATGCAGAGGCCGGGTGTAATTACTATTGAGTAATAAAGTGCCCATTTCCAAAAAAATGATTGAGAAACAGCTTGGTCAGCTGATCAAGCTGAGGGTGCTTAACCTTCGTTGGCAGGGACACAATGAGAGCGTGTGTAACTCTTTGGTGGTCTCCCTGGGCAATCTGTAGAAATTGATGTGTCTAACAATTAACAGTTATGGAGAAACAAGGTTCAGATCTAGCTGGGACGGCTGGGTGCCCCCTCCACAACTCCGAACCCTTGTGTTTCGTGGATGTACCTTGACGTTGCCTCGGTGGGTTAATTCTTCATCGCTTGCCCTGCTTTCCTACCTGCATATAGCCGTGGATGAAGTACGAAGCAAGGACATTCAAATCCTTGGGACGTTGCCCACTCTCTGTGATCTCAGGCTAGAGTCCACACAAGTCCAGACTTAGTGCAGATTCATTATTGGAACTGATGCATTCCCATGTCTGAGAGAGTGCAGATTCGAGTACTTCACGACATCGCCATCTATGTTTCCACGAGGAGCCATGCCAATGCTTGAAGTCCTCGAGTTCTATGCCCAAGCATTGGACGTTGGGAGTGGTGAGTTGGACGTGGGTATGGGTAACCTCACTTCCCTGCAGCGAGTCGATGTTGTCCTTTTTCCTGAAAAAGGCAGTACTTCAAAGTCGGGCAAAGCGGAGTCTGCGCTGAGGCTTTCAGTGAACTCCCATGCTGTCAACACCCGGATTTTTAATCCCAGATGCTTGTTATGCCATACCTCGCAATCCCAGGATTACCATTTTTGCGAGACATAACAGAATTGGATACCATAGTACATCATCCATTACAAACGATACATAAGTTCTTACACGAATAGGGATCTCATGATCCAGTTCTTAATACAACATCAAGCAGCGGAATACGTAATAATAACGATAGCGTAGGCGAAGCTCCATCTTCGGGGTCACAGGTAATGCTGACGATGGGAGATGATCCTAGTTGTCGTAACCTTCCTAGGGTCCATCTTCCAGGTACTCCTCTTCATAGTCTGGCCATGGGAATAGCCAGGGACAAAACCATGAGTACTCTTTAAGTACTCGCAAACTAATACTAACAGGTAAAGGGGTTTTTGGATAATCGGACACTAGGCTCTAGGGTTGTTTTGCAAAAGCCAGATTTATCTCTACTAAGTTCCAAAGCTAGTCACAATTTTATAACTCCTAAGTGGGATCATGTAACTCATGTCACAACTCTGTTGTGGTCAAGTCAAAGTCTCAATTCATTTCACAATTCAATTTTCAAAAGTCTGACGGGGCAACAGTATGGCCACTCCAACTGTCCATAACCACGAACGCGGCTATTCGAATAGTTTGACACTCTGTAGAGATTGTACACTTTCACCACAACATCCGATACATCCGTCAGGAACAAATCCTGAATTCACCATACTCAGTATGCGGATAATCAATCCTAACCTTTCAATTACACGCCCTAGTATAAGCACCTCTCCTATGAGTTTGGCCTCCCAACCATGACCAACTGTCATCTTGGGTACTGCACAGGTGGACAATCTTCACAAGGTAGCCTCAGCTCAGACCTTGGCCGTGAGGGAGCTAATACTAAGGTACATAAGTTTCCAGTCAAGCCCTATCCAATCTTCGGGTATTGTGGTTGTACGATAAAATTGGAATGGTATCGCATCCAGACAACCATCAGTTTTATAAAAGGGGCTAAGGCTCATGCCTCAACATTTTCATCACCAAAAATCATCAGGTGTTTGGAAACACATATCCAAAACATTTCAATCGAATGATCCATCATTCTAAGGTTTTCATAACCATTTTTCTCACCAAGTATTCCCATCTAAAGTTGATCAAGTTTTATGCTTAGCACTAGCATCTACAAGTGGGGGTAAGCAATAATGAGGTGTGTTAAACTAGGAGAGTTTCAACTAAGTTCAATCTCATGCCTTAAGATGACATCAAGATTATCTAGCTTAGGCCAAATTTTATGCTCTTTATGCAACCTTCAAATATCTTTCTAGTATCTATAATTCACTTAAGTAACTCTAAGTAATAGCTTTGATAAAGAAATAAAGTAAGAAGCTTGCAAATAAAACTAGGATTGGTTTATCAAGTGGGTATGATCATATATGCTTAAAGCATATAACAGGCATGGTAACGAGCAAGTATTGGCTTGTATAGGTAAAGTATCTTGCAAGTGTTAGCTTGCATCAATGTCAATATAAGCTTGCATAGGTATAGCATCAGCTTGCCTTGTGTAGAGCAGTGGTTGAAGTTCTCCTCGGCTTCTTCTTCGTAGTATCCTCCTTCCTCCTCGTATCCTTGGTCGGTACTAGCGTCTATGAATAAATACGAGGTACACAATCACCAAACAATACTTAACTACTTGCAATCATCACACACAAGGGTCCTATAGATGATCTAGCATCATCTCTAACATTACAAGGTTAAGGCTTGGTTTAATCCCTTTTATTTTTAGAAAAGTAATTTCTACTCATTGAAAAACTACTTAAGATTTAATATTCTCCAAACCAAACATGGGATCATGTTGACACATGTCATCACCAAATATTGTAGTCCAAGGGAATGTGATTTAAAATGGTGTCACAATTTAATAAGGTTTTACCCTTTTATTTTATTTAAATAAAATGACTAGAAATGCCTATGTAGCATTCTTTTATTACTTGAACATTATTTCTGCAAGTAAACCTATATATTTTTATATATTCTGAAAGGTATGGTTAAATGTGATTTTTGAGAGTTGGAATCAACTCAAAATCTATTATGGTTTAAATTTGAAAAATGTTTGAATGCAGAAAAGCTTCTGCCTTGTTATTTTTACTAAGGATGATCTATAGATCCAAATGACTTGAATCCAACGGGCTTGGATTCAGTCCTTTCCAACAAAATTGGTTTCATTCAAATTGGTGCACTGAATCGATCTGGATTGATTTTTGAAAATGGGTACAAAAGTGTGTTTGAACTAAAAAGAAAAAGATTTAATTCAAATCACTAGGCTGCGCGGGAAAAGCTACTGGGCCGGCCTGCTAAGCGCAGTGCTCCCGCGGGCTGCTTAAGTGGGTGTCCCCACTTGCCAGTGAGATAGGGAGGGGTGAAGCGGTACGGGGAAACGTGGGTCGTTCGATCTGATTCTAATCCAACGGCTGCAAGTCATCGTCGACGCGAGACAACGCCGGCGAGAAAGAAACCTAGCGCGGCTAGTGAGGGTTGCTGGGGGCTCACCGGGGTGCTGGCAAGGGTCGGCGAGGCGGGCGAACGACGAAGTCTACGACGGCGAACTCAGGGGTGGTCGCGGCAGCTCCTGGGTGGACGAAATCGATGGCTCCCTTCTTCTCCAGAGGCGGCGGGCTTCGGTGAAATTCCGACGAGGTGGTGCTCACCTTGCTCTGGGAACAGCGTGGCTCGATCAGTGACGAGAGGGGAGTGAGATGGTGTGAATAAATCGAGCGGGGGTGGCCTCTATTTATAGTCGAGCGAGAGGACCGACGGGGCGCACGGTGAGCTCGTCGGGGGCGATGTTACAGGCAGCTATTGGCATGGGCGATGGTAGGGGACGGTGCGGTGTTCCCTGGCGATGCTCAACGACATGGTTTCGAGGCGTGGGGTGGTGCGGCTTGGTCTGGAACATGCGACGCTCTACGCGGCAGAGGCGGCGTCTTCGACGGTGAGCGGTGGCTGTACGTCACGGGGCGGCGAACGGGGATGTCTGGCGGTCTCCTGGGTTGGTGGGGATTGTGTATGCACACGGCAAGGGCGGCGCGCGGTCTGTGGGCTTCGGTCGAGGGTGGTGCTCTGGCGCACGCTCGGCATGGTCGCTGGCGGTCTGGGCGCGGTCCGTGCATGTGGTCCAGTGGTTGGCAAGGTTCGAGCGGTGGACAGGGAGTGGCAGTGGACGGTGGGCTGCCTCACAGACATGCTGGCTAGGCTTGTGTCTCCTCCTAGCTTGCTGTCGACATGGGGGTGACATGGGTGTGCTCGGTTGTTCACCATTGATGGCAATGGCAAGCTCACAGTGGTGCTAGTTCTTGGTTAATCTTCCTATATGATCTACTAAGGTTGTTGTGAGCTAAATAGGGAACAAGTTAGGCCAATTTTACTGCACACTATAGTGTTTGATGTTTGTTTGATTTGTATCTGCAACCTATTTGATGAAATGGCCGCATGAATTCAAGTTTTGAATTTTGAAAAGATTTTTGGTGGGTTTGCTAGGTTGGTGCTGGTGAGTCTGCAGATGCTTGGGTTTTGAAAGTTGAGCTTGTTTGAGTTGTTTTTGAAAAAGTGGGATCTTCCCATATGATAAAGATTCAATTTTGAATTGTCATTTAAACTATGCATTTGAAAGTTTCTGGATGATCACAAAGTGGGCCTTGATACTTTGTTAGGAGTACATTCAAGGGGTGCAAAGATCCAGAAAAGTTTCTGTTAGGTTTTGAAAGTTTGAGACAGCCAAAGTAGGCATGGGACTTAAATTGGTCAAAGTGACCATTCCTTTAATATATTGGTTTTGATTTACTTGTCTTTAGGAAAAGTGTGGGAAATGTTTTAGATGATGTTTATTTCACCTAAGATACATTTTACAAGCAATGAAACAATCAAACAAGGTGGTTCCAAAGAATTTCAAAATCCATGCATACACATATGCATGCATTCATATTTTTATTTAGAAAAGTTTTTGTTAACCCTAAATGTTGATGACTAGTGCTTGATGATCCAAGCTTAGTATTTTTGGGATGTTACAAACCTTCCCCCCTTAAACAAAATCTCGTCCCGAGATTTGAAAAAGGACGAAAAGGTTACCTAGGATTTGAAGAGATCGGGAAACTCCGTCCTGATGTGATCTTCGCGTTCCCAGGTAGCTTCCTCTTCTGTGTGGTTGCTCCACTGAATCTTGAGAAACTTGATGCTTCGGGTTCAGGTAGTTCGAAAGGCTTCTTCCAAAATACGGATGGGTACTTCGGGATAGGTCAGGTCATCTTTTATCTCTATGGTCCGGTGATCGATATTCTTGAGCACTTCGGTCTTCTCGGGGACTTCGAGACACTTGCGAAGTAACGAGATATGGAACACATTGTGTACTGCTGACATCTCTTCAGGTAGCTCCAATTGATACGATACCTCTCCTCGACGGTTCAGAATTTTGAAAGGTCTGATATATCTGGGGGCTAACTTTCCTTTGAGTTGGAAACGCTGCATTCCCTTCAATGGCGACACTTTTAGATAAACAAAATCTCCTATGTTGAAGGCGAGGTCTCTACGTCTCTTGTCGGCGTAACTCTTCTGTCGGGATTGGGCGGTCTTGAGGTGCTCACGAATCTTGTGAACCTTCTCTTCTACTTCTCGTAGGATGTCGGGTCCAAAAATCTGACTCTCTCCTACTTCCGACCAGTTCAAAGGGGTACGACACTTCCTTCCGTACATAAAATCAAATGGGGCCATTTGCAAACTGGCTTGGTAACTGTTGTTGTAGGAAAATTCTGCAAACGGCAGACAGTCTTTCCACTTGGATCCATATTCTAACACACATGCTCTCAGCATATCCTCGAGTATTTGATTTACTCGCTCCGTTTGTCCATCGGTCTAAGGGTGATACGCGGTACTGAAATCTAAGCGGGTTCCTAAACCTTCTTGGACTTTCTTCCAAAATCTCGAGGTAAATTGCGTTCCTCGATCTGATACAATGTTCTTAGGGACTCCGTGCAAACTGACGATTCTAGCGATGTATAACTCCGCTAGCTTCGAACTCTGATATGTGGTTTTGACGGGCAAGAAATGGGCGACTTTGGACAATCTGTCCACTATGACCCAGATAGAGTCATTTCCCCTACTTGAAGTAGGCAGTCCAGTGATAAAGTCCATTCCTACAGAATCCCATTTCCATTCCGGAATCTGCAAAGGTTGCAACAATCCAGCGGGTCTTTGATGTCCGGCCTTGACTCGCTGACATATATCACACTTGGCGATATAGCTTCCTATTTCTATCTTCATCTTATGCCACCAAAATTGCTCTTTCAAATCTTGATACATCTTATTTCCTCCGAGATGGATAGAATAAAGAGTATCATGAGCCTCCTTCAAAATAACTTCTTTCAACTCAGAATCTGATGGTACACAAAGGCGTCCTTTGTACCACAAAACTCCTTCTTCGTCCTCGGTGAATCCAGGTACTTTGCCTGTACCGATACGACGCTTGATTCCTTCAATACTAGCATTTCCCTTATGCGCCTCTTTAATCTGGCTGATCAAAGTGGGCTAGAGTTCTATGCTAGCCAAAAATCCTTCACTTACTAATTCCATTCGAAAAGCTTCCATATATTTGTGCAAGCTTGGTTGCTCCTTCAAGATCATGGAGTTCAAATGGCACGACAATCTGCTAAGGGCATCGGCTACTACGTTGGTTTTACCAGGGTGATAGTGAATGTCCAGATCATAGTCCTTGATTAGCTCAATCCATCTTCTCTGCCTCATATTCAGCTCCTTCTGAGTGAATATATACTTTAGGCTCTTGTGATCCGAATAAATCCCACAACGATTTCCCATCAGGTAATGTCTCCATGTTTTTAGGGATAGAACTACGGCTGCGAGTTCGAGGTCATGGGTTGGGTAATTTTGCTCATGTTGCTTCAATTGTAGGGATAGATAAGATATAACTTTGGCTTCTTGCATTAGCACACATCCGAGACCAATCTTGGATGCGTCATAATACACATCGAAGGGCTTCGTGATATCCGGCATGATCAAGATTGGGGCTGATATCAATCTCCTCTTGAGTTCTTGAAAACTCGCTTCACATGTGTCTGTCCATTCAAACTTCTTGTCCTTCTTCAGCAATTGGGTCATGGGTCGGGAGATACTCGAGAATCCTTCTACGAATTTGCGGTAATATCCCGCCAATCCGAGAAATGCACGAACTTGGGTTTGAGTGGTTGGGTCTTGCCAATCTTCTACATCTTTCACTTTGGCAGGGTCAACGGCAATTCCTCCGGCTGATACAATGTGACCGAGGAATCCTACCTCCTGTAACCAGAATTCACATTTGCTAAACTTGGCATACAACTGATGCTAAGGGTTCCAAGAATGGTCCTTAGGTGTAGCTCATGTTCTTCTTCTGATTTGGAATAAATCAGAATGTCATCGATGAAAACAACGACAAACTTATCCAGGAAGTCCATAAAAATCTTATTCATGAGGTTCATGAAATAAGCGGGGGCATTGGTTAATCCGAAAGACATGACTGTATACTCGTATAGTCCATATCTGGTGGTAAAGGCAGTCTTTGGAATATCCTCCGCACGAATCTTGAGTTGATGATAACCAGTCCTAAGATCAATCTTAGAAAACACTTTGGCACCGGTCAACTGATCAAACAAATCTTCTATTTTGGGCAAGGGGTACTTGTTCTTGATGGTGACATCATTCAATTTCTGATAATCCGTACATAAACGGTTACCTCCATCCTTCTTGTCCACAAACAAGATAGGTGATCTTCAAGGTGACGCACTTGGTTGAATTAATCCAATTTCCAACATGGAATCCAGTTGCTTCTTTAATTCTTCTAGTTCCGACGGGTTCATACTATAGGGTCTCTGGGCTATGGGTCCTGTTCTGGGGATTAGTTCAATGATAAACTCGATATCCCGATCTTGGGGCATACCGGGCAAAACATCTGGAAATACATCGGGGTATTCACAGACTATCCGGACTTGGTCAATGGTATGTTGGGCTATACTCTTGTTGCATTTGAATTGACGAGGTAAGGTTTCAGATATATGCTCGACTGATATTCCAGCGGTACTAGTCATAGTGATGGCTTTCTTGGCACAGTCAATCAATCCTTTATGTTTGGACATCCAATCCATTCCTAGTACTACTTCCAAACCTTTAGTTCCGAGTACTATCAGATTTGCATAAAAATCTATGCCATGGAATCGGATAGGGACGGCTTTGCAAATTTGCCTAGCCTTGGTGGTTGATCCGGGAATTTGCACAATCATCACATGCTTCAATTTGGTTGGTTGAATTTTACTAGTGCATGCAAATTCTTCGGTGACAAATGAATGCGATGCACCAGAGTCAAACAACACTCGTGCAAGTACTGAATTAACAGAAAACATACCCAGCACGACGTCTGGCGCTTCCTGAGCTTCTTCAGCATGCATGAGAAAAAGACGGCCATTGCGGTTGAGTGAATTCCCTGGGGCAAATCTTCTTCCGAGCTGAACACGACGCTGCTGCTGAGCTAGGGCATTGGCATTGGGGGCTGTAGCATTCTTCTTGTTGGGGCACTCGTTGGAATAGTGACCTTTATTTCCACAGTCATAACAAGTCACTTGTGACTTGTCCTTGGCTGCGACAAGCACAGCATTACTTCCAGTCCTAGGGGCAGGGTTAGTGTTGGCGGTAGCATTGTTGTTGTTGAACTTGGGTGGGGCACGGTTGAAATTGCTAGAGTTACCGGGGTTGTTGTGATTTCCTCTGGGTCTAGGGTTTCCACGGTTGGGATAGGTTGGACGGTTCATCGAGGGTCTGTTGGTTCTTGGGGCAAATCCTGGAGATGGTTTGGGGCGATACTTTGGGGTCTGATGGGTTCCTGGCTGATGCATCACGCGACGCTTGCGGTTCTCATTTGCTTGGTTGATCTTTCCTTCCATCTGGATAGCGGAGTCGACAAGGGCTTCAATATCCACAAAGGGGATATTGACTAACACTGTCTGCATCTCGTCATGCAGACCATTCAGGAATCTTTCTTTCTTCTTGGCTTCGGTGTCTATCTCGTCCAGGGCATACCTAGCTAATGACAAAAATTTGTCACGGTATTCCACTACTGACATCCTTCCTTGCTTCAGCTCTCTGAACTCGTCTCTCATTCTCTTGATCAAACCCGGTGGCACATGGGTTCTGCTAAACTTGACCTTGAATTCCTCCCAGGTCATCATCTGGCCTCCGGTCATTGCACGAACACTGTTCCACCATGCCCTGGCATCTCCGGCTAGATAATGGGTGGCAAACATAACTTTCTCGTTGGCTTCCACTCCAGCGACTTCTAGGTTATTTTCCATGGTTTGCAGCCAATCATCGGCGTCTAGGGGCTCTTCCGACTTAGTGAAAACAGGTGGGTTGGTGTTCTGGAAATTCTTGAGCTTAGATCCATGGTTGTCCTGATTTCCGTGGCCTTGGTTATTGTGTGCAAGTTGGGCTATCTGCTGCAGGGTGGCTAGGTTGGCTTGACGTTCCGCTCTTTCAGCTTCGCGGTCAGAATTCAACATTTGCAGAATCTGCAACATTGGGTCAGGGGCTGAACCACTTCCTCCATGTGGCATCATAAGATTTGAGATAGATCATGAGAAAAGAGGGAAATTTCTAAGGTTTCGGGGACTTTGAAAAGTTTTAAAGGTTTGACTCAGATTTTCTAGCAACTTGCTTTTTCATTCATTCATTCATAGCACACAGTACAACACACACAACAACAAATAAAAACAGATGGTTTTAAGAACCATTCTAAGAACTACGATACAGTGGGACCGAATACTACTCACTACGCTAGTGCTCAAGTGCTACTACTCCTAGGAGTCTATGGCTTCATCATCTTCATCATCATCGATGAAGGCGAAATCATCCTCATCGGTGAAGAAGTCCATGGCCTGATCCTCCAGAAAATCATCATCATCTCTAAGATAGGAGTAAGGGTCTCCACGAAGATCCTCTCCGGCATTCTCCCTTTCCTCCAACTGCATGTCTCTCTCGTGGATGGTCTCTTCCAAAGATGAGATGTGGTGGCGAAGACGGGCAATAATGCGCTCCTTCTTGTCGAGCTGACGGTGGCGAGACTTGCGATCCTTTGCTAGCATGGCGATGGTCTGATCCTTCGTCTTGATGATGGCAGACTTGTGGTTGGAGTAGTCACGGCAGTTGTCCAACTCCTGCTGACGATCGTACATCATGAAGCTAAGGTGGTCCAATTGAGTCTTCAGCTCGGGGTCGTATGGGGCTTCCAGGGGTTGTCCATTTGCATCACGCCTTGGGCAAAACTCAAAGCGAGTACCCTTGATCTGATTGATGCTCTACCCACATAGACGGGAAAGAGCTTCCTGCATTGCTCTGGCAAGTCCATCGAGCCAGTTGTTTTCCCTCAAGGTAAACTGAATTCCTTCCGCAGTGGGAGGTTCAATCTTTCCTCGGAGACTTGCAACAATTATCCACTGAGGTCTTCTCCTCTTTGATCATTGAGCTGAGTTCCGAAGAACTCGGGGTGCGGACGCTCCAGAAGTTCCGAAAGCTGGTCCAAATCCCTCTCAAAGATAAGGTCTCCTCCATTCCCCAGTTGGTAAAACTTGTTGTACTTCACGTCCATCTATAAAAATAGAGGATGAGTAGGTTAGCAGCGTGATCAAGTGTGTCAAAATTTTATGTATTTTGCAAGAGTTTTTGAGGAACATGAATTTTTATGAAAGAATTAAAGAGATAAGAATGAGAATAAGTTTTTGTAAATATTTGTTTTCTTTGGTTTTGAAACTAAGTTTTTGGTTCAAACGTCTAGTCTAACTAGGGTCTCCTATGGTCAGGATGGCTCTGATACCAACTTGTCAACACCCAGATTTTTAATCCCAGATGTCTGTTATGCCATACCTCGCAATCCCAGGATTACCATTTCTGCGAGACATAACAGAATTGGATACCATAGTACATCATCCATTACAAACGATGCATAAGTTCTTACACGAATAGGGATCTCATGATCCAGTTCTTAATACAACATCAAGCAGCGGAATACGTAATAATAACGGTAGCATAGGCGAAGCTCCATCTTCGGGGTCACAGGCAATGCTGACGATGGGAGATGATCCTAGTTGTCGTAACCTTCCTGGGGTCCATCTTCCAGGTAATCCTCTTCATAGTCTGGCCATGGGAATATCCAGGGACAAAGCCATGAGTACTCTTTAAGTACTCTCAAACTAATACTAACAGGTAAAGGGGTTTTTGGATAATCGGACACTAGGCTCTAGGGTTGTTTTGCAAAAGCCAGATTTATCTCTACTAAGTTCCAAAGCTAGTCACAATTTTATAACTCCTAAGTGGGATCATGTAACTCATGTCACAACTCTGTTGTGGTCAAGTCAAAGTCTCAATTCATTTCACAATTCAATTTTCAAAAGTCTGACGGGGCAACAGTATGGCCACTCCAACTGTCCATAACCACGGACGCGGCTATTCGAATAGTTTGACACTCTGCAGAGATTGTACACTTTCACCACAACATCCGATACATCCGTCAGGAACAAATCCTGAATTCACCATACTCAGTATGTGGATAATCAATCCTAACCTTTCAATTACACGCCCTAGTATAAGCACCTCTCCTATGAGTTTGGCCTCCCAACCATGACCAACTGTCATCTTGGGTACTGCACAGGTGGACAATCTTCACAAGGTAGCCTCAGCTCAGACCTTGGCCGTGAGGGAGCTAATACTAAGGTACATAAGTTTCCAGTCAAGCCCTATCCAATCTTCGGGTATTGTGGTTGTACGATAAAATTGGAATGGTATCGCATCCAGACAACCATCAGTTTTATAAAAGGGGCTAAGGCTCATGCCTCAACATTTTCATCACCAAAAATCATCAGGTGTTTGGAAACACATATCCAAAACATTTCAATCGAATGATCCATCATTCTAAGGTTTTCATAACCATTTTTCTCACCAAGTATTCCCATCTAAAGTTGATCAAGTTTTATGCTTAGCACTAGCATCTACAAGTGGGGGTAAGCAATAATGAGGTGTGGTAAACTAGGAGAGTTTCAACTAAGTTCAATCTCATGCCTTAAGATGACATCAAGATTATCTAGCTTAGGCCAAATTTTATGCTCTTTATGCAACCTTCAAATATCTTTCTAGTATCTATAATTCACTTAAGTAACTCTAAGTAATAGCTTTGATAAAGAAATAAAGTAAGAAGCTTGCAAATAAAACTAGGATTGGTTTATCAAGTGGGTATGATCATATATGCTTAAAGCATATAACAGGCATGGTAACGAGCAAGTATTGGCTTGTATAGGTAAAGTATCTTGCAAGTGTTAGCTTGCATCAATGTCAATATAAGCTTGCATAGGTATAGCATCAGCTTGCCTTGTGCAGAGCAGTGGTTGAAGTTCTCCTCGGCTTCTTCTTCGTAGTATCCTCCTTCCTCCTCGTATCCTTGGTCGGTACTAGCGTCTATGAATAAATACGAGGTACACAATCACCAAACAATACTTAACTACTTGCAATCATGACACACAAGGGTCCTATAGATGATCTAGCATCATCTCTAACATTACAAGGTTAAGGCTTGGTTTAATCCCTTTTATTTTTAGAAAAGTAATTTATACTCATTGAAAAACTACTTAAGATTTAATATTCTCCAAACCAAACATGGGATCATGTTGACACATGTCATCACCACATATTGTAGTCCAAGGTAATGTGATTTAAAATGGTGTCACAATTTAATAAGGTTTTACCCTTTTATTTTATTTAAATAAAATGACTAGAAATGCCTATGTAGCATTATTTTATTACTTGAACATTATTTCTGCAAGTAAACCTATATCTTTTTATATATTCTGAAAGGTATGGTTAAATGTGATTTTTGAGAGTTGGAATCAACTCAAAAGCGATTATGGTTTAAATTTGAAAAATGTTTGAATGCAGAAAAGCTTCTGGCTTGTTATTTTTACTAAGGATGATCTATAGATCCAAATGACTTGAATCCAACGGGCTTGGATTCAGTATTCACAGACCTTTTCAACAAAATTGGTTTCATTCAAATTGGTGCACTGAATCGATCTAGATTGATTTTTGAAAATGGGTCCACAAGTGTGTTTGAAGTAAAAAGAAAAAGATTTAATTCAAATCACTGGGCTGCGCGGGAAAAGCTACTGGGCCGGCCTGCTAAGCGCAGTGCTCCCGCGGGCTGCTTAAGTGGGTGTCCCCACTTGCCAGTGAGACAGGGAGGGGCGAAGCGATACGGGGCAACGTGGTTCGTTCGATCTGATTCTAATCCAACGGCTGGGAGTCATCGTCGACGCGAGACAACGCCGGTGAGAAAGAAACCTAGCGCGGCCAGTGAGGGTTGTTGGGGGCTCACCGGGGTGCTGACGAGTGTCGGCGAGGCGGGCGAACGACGAAGTCGACGACGGCGAACTCAGGGGTGGTCGCGGCAGCTCCTGGGGTGGACGAAATCGATGGCTCCCTTCTTCTCCAGAGGCGGCGGGCTTCGGTGAAATTCCGGCGAGGTGGTGCTCGCCTTGCTCTGGGAACGGTGTGGCACGATCAGTGACGAGAGGGGAGTGAGATGGTGTGAAGAAATCGAGCGGGGTGGCCTCTATTTATAGTCGAGCGAGGGGACCGACGGGGCGCACGGTGAGCTCGTCGGGGGCGATGTTACAGGCAGCTATTGGCATGGGCGATGGTAGGGGACGGTGCGGTGTTCCCTGGCGATGCTCAACGACATGGTTTCGAGGCGTGGGGCGGTGCGGCTTGGTCTGGAACATGCGACGCTCTGCGCGGCAGAGGCGGCGTCTTCGACGGTGAGCGGTGGCTGTACGTCACGGGGCGGCGAACGGGGATGTCTGGCGGTCTCCTGGGTCGGTGGGGATTGTGTATGCACGCGGCGAGGGCAGCGCGCGGTCTGTGGGCTTCGGTCGAGGGTGGTGCTCTAGCGCACGCTCGGCATGGTCGCTGGCGGTCTGGGCACGGTCCGTGCGTGTGGTCCAGTGGTTGGCAAGGTTCGAGCGGTGGACAGGGAGTGGCGGTGGACGGTGGGCTGCCTCACAGACATGCTGGCTAGGCTTGTGTCTCCTCCTAGCTTGTTGTCGACATGGGGGTGACATGGGTGTGCTCGGTTGTTCACCATTGATGGCAATGGCAAGCTCACAGTGGTGCTAGTGCTTGGTTAATCTTCCTAGATGATCTACTGAGCTGGTTGTGAGCTAAATAGGAAACAAGTTAGCCCAATTTTACTTCACACTATAGTGTTTGATGTTTGTTTGATTTGTATCTGCAACCTGTTTGATGAAATGGCCGCATGAATTCAAGTTTTGAACTTTGAAAAGATTTTTGGTGGGTTTGCTAGGTTGGTGTTGGTGAGTCTGCAGATGCTTGGGTTTTGAAAGTTGAGCTTGTTTGAGTGGTTTTTAAAAAAGTGGGATCTTCCCATATGATAAAGATTCAATTTTGAATTGTCATTTAAACTATGCATTTGAAAGTTTCTAGATGATCACAAAGTGGGTCTTGATACTTTGTTAGGAGTACATTCAAGGGGTGCAAAGATCCATAAAAGTTTCTGTTAGGTTTTGAAAGTTTGATGTAACACCCTCAGAATCGGCCCTATGCAAGTTTTAGCGAAATCCGCCAAACCCGCATAGAAACGATTCAAAGGTGCCCACCAGGCACTTTCGTGCGGGTGGAAAACAAAGTAATAACATTACACAACAGTCCTCGATGGGACCCACAGAACAGATATATATACGACACGACTCCATGAGTCAAGAATACAGATATAATATACAAAGATCCAAATCACCTTGAAAACGAGAGAGCGTCCAGCTACGGACAAGATGCAAATGGGGCTAAGAGCTCGGAAGAATAACCAGTGGCGTCCATAACCCTGCCCAGGCCAAGCCGGAAGGGTAACCCTGCTAACGACGTCGATCTCAAACCTGCTTAAACAAAAGGGGTGCCGACAAAGGGCAAAGGAAAAAGAGGAGCGTCAGTACTGAGGCCAGTACACGGCGAGGCTAGAATTCGGCGGTCCTCGCCTACATAGGTATGGTGGACTGAAGCGGCATCGCAGCATGCACTAAACAACCTATAGAGACTCGATAAAACAGGCGGCTATCAGAGAGGGGTAAGAAAGACCTATCCGGAACCAACCTGATGCTAACACCAAACAATCCCATCCTGGTATTCCCCCTCGAAACCGAACGAGGAAGTCAACCGAGGAACTCACACAGTTGGCAGTTTTATTTATTCGGTTATTGTTGCAGCAATTACTAGTCAAGTATAGATAATCATCCTGATATAATAAGCAGTGGGCAATTTTAGTTAACCATTCCGTTGTAGTTGCGACACTTACTAGTCAAATACAATTAGCATGAGATAACCCAAAACCCAGCAGTTGTTGTTACTTTTATTTAGCCTTTCCGTTGTAGTGAAGCTGATTACTAGTCACATCGGATACAAGTCAAATTATAACAGTAAACTTTAGTTATAGTTGTCTATGATCAAGCACTGTGCTCCAAGTCGTCCATAACCGCGGACACGGCTTCTCGAAAAGATTTAACCCTGCAGGGGTGCACCAAAGTATCCACAAGCACTTCGACCCTTTTTGCCAGATCAGTTAACATACACCCATCGGTATGTCGGCGGGGCCTAAGTCATGACGTTTCCAGACCCAAAGCAAGCACGGGGGGCCACCCCGCTAAGTACACCCGCAACGAAGTCGGCCGGTCTCCGAGACGGACTCAGGGTTTGCGACAGTGGCTGTAAACGACAGCAAATCCCAAAACTGGGACTGTCGATACCGCGAAAACACTCCGCTTCCAAAACAGTACAGCGTGCTCCTCACACAATCGTAAATAAAGCAGTAAAGCATGGCATAGGTACAGGATAGTAAATAAAACCTCAAACTACTTGTGGCCCCCAGTACAATACTTTGAAATCAGGTACTAATCGATGGGGGGCCCATATCTCCCCACCTGTGGTTAGCGCGCTCGATCTCGGAACAGGTGTCAAGAACTCGGGGTCCTACGGGACACAAGTGGGCGGTCGGAAACCAGATATTTTCTATCACCCACCGGTGCCTCTGCTTACCTACTTCAATTTTAGTTGTTAAACAGTAATTAAAGTGAACAATAATTAAAGCCATGATCATATCCAACAATTAACTTGCGGCAATACTCCAACAACTGTGGTACTTGACGACACGCAACAGCACTTGAGCGAGCGACTACGACACGCAAGTCCAACTATCTACCAATCAACCGGTAATAGGATGTGTCCAAGGCAATATAAGGCTGCAGGGGATATCACGGGTACGGAAACTAGAGCATCGCAACATAGATAGCAATAGATCAACAGGAGGAAATGAAGACTAGAAAAGTAAGATAGGTAGAAAGGGGGAGATGCTCGCCTGAAAACATTGCCGAAGGTTCGACCGAAGATCGGGGCGAAGCTCACATCAACTCAACGGCCTTATCCACGAAGAAGCAAAACACTAGAATAAACACCGGATGCAGTATTTAGTGCAACGGAAGAAGATCGGCATGATGCATGGTTGATGCATGGCATGGCAAAGGTGCGATGCAATTAGGTCATATTAAGTGGAACCGGGGTTCCGTCAATTAATTAAACGGTTCCAGTTGTTTATCTACCCCGCAAATTAAATGTTGTTTTAGCATAGCAAAAGATAGCACCGGTTCGCTACACAAATTTAAATGAGGCCAATATGAGACTAGTTTTGCCCGCATATGGGCCCCATATTTAATTATTAGGTGAATCGGCATAAGGCCCCCAAACCACACAAGTATGCATGCGAGTATGACAAATTAATATGCATCAATGTGTTATTACATTTATAAAATAGGGCTCGAGAAAAGGGGTCACACATTGGGGTTCGGCAGATCTTGGGGATCGAGAGGTTCGGGGTCGGTCTCAGGGTTCAGGGTTCGACGGGATCGAGGTTCAGATTCGAGATGGAGAACTTGTGTGCCCAGCGGTCGATCTTGCCGCTCTCGACGAACTTGAACGGATCGGGTTCTGGGGGTCTTGGAGTCCGTGGAGTAGATCTTGTCGCACTGTATCCGCTAAGCAGCTCTTGTCGTTCTGCGCGAAGCTTGTCGTCATGAAGATCTTGTCGGGTCCTCGAATCAGATCGGTCTTGGCGTTCGGGATGAAGATCTTGGCGTCCGCGAGGAAGTACTTGGCGAACCCGTGTCGGAGATCATGTCGGGGTCCTCGGCTTCGGGCGCCGGGCGTCAGTAGATCTTGGCGTCGGTAGAGCTTCAGAGCCTCGCAACTTCTTGCGGGTCATACTTGTCACATGGCACATGTCGGGGCCAACCTCGCCGATGGAGAGAATTATGTCCGCTGCTGGTCCACGCACACATACTGAGGTTCAAGCGGCGAGGTACACGGTACTTGACAGGGCGACGCAGGACATGGACGGGACGACGAGGAGGCGCTAGGCCGGCGGGGAAGGAGGACGCTTGCCGGAGCGGGGCCCGCGGCGGAGGAGGCCAATGGCGGCGAGCTTGAGCGGGGCCCGGGGCTCGCGCAGGCCGGCGGGGAGAGGAGGGACCGCCGGCAACAGCGAGGCGGAACGGAGCCGGGGCGGCACGCAGACGGGCCGGAGCAGGCGGCCGGGAGGAGATGGAGGGCGCGGGCGAGGAGGTGCGGCGGGAGGCGGGCCCGCCGGAGAGGCGGACGGCGGCGAGGTAGGGCTCGGGCGCGCCGGCAGAGGAGGCGACGGGAGGAGCGGCGGGGGATGCGCGGCCGGAGGCGGTTCGGCGGGCGCCGCGGCTACCGGCGAGGAGCTCGACGGCGCGGGGCGCAGAGGAGAGGCGCGGGGTCCGCGGGTCGACGGAGACGGGCTGGAGGAGGCGCGGAGGAGAGCGAGGCGGTAGGGGGTCGCGGGGAGCGCGCCGGCCGGCGAGGTGGAGGGGCCGTGGGGCGGCGAGGCCGGCCGGAGAGAAGCTCGAGGGGGGAAGCGAGGGAGAGAGGCGGGGAGCCTGGCGGCGCCTGGGGAGGGGAAGGAGAGCGGTGGTCGGGGCGGGGACCGGAGGAGGACGAGGTAGCGGGGCGGCGCTCGCTGGAGCGGGGAGGTCGCCGGGGTGAGGAGGGAGGCGAGGGAGAGAGGAAGGAGAGAGGGTTCGGGGGAGAGGAGAGACGGGAGGTGGAGGACGGGTCGCGGGCCAGGGGTGGGACCAGGTGGGGAAGGTGGGGGCTGTGGGAGGTTGAGTGGGTGGGGAATGGTGAGAGGTGGGACTGACGGTGGGACCAGGCGGCGGGGCTGTGTTGGAGATATGCCCTAGAGGCAATAATAAATATAGTTATTATTATATCTTTGTGTTTATGATAAATGTTTATATTCATGCTATAATAGTATTAACAAGGAAACATTAATACTTGTGTGAATTGTAAACTTAAATTGAAGTCCCTAGTATAGCCTCTATACTTCACTAGCTTGTTGGTTGATTAAATGATTGTGGTTTCCATATCATGAACATTGAGATGTTATCAACAACAAGATCATATCGTTAGGAGAATGATATGGTGGACATACTCCTATTGATAAGCGTAGCATAAAGATCAAGTCATTTCAATTGCTATATGCTTTCTATACATAGTAACCTAATTCCTTTGACCATGAGATCATGCATATCACATTTACCGGATGGATGCTTTGATGACATCAAACACCACACCGTAACTGGGTGGCTATAAAGGTGGCATTAAGTGTTCGGAAAGTATTGGTTGAAACACATGGATAAAGAATGGGATTTGTCCATCCACATGACGGATAGATATACTCTGGGCCCTCTCGGTGGAATGTCATCCAATTGGCTTGCAAGCATGTGACTTGGTCACAAGGGATCACATATCACGGGAACGAGAAAAGAGTACTTATCGGTAACGAGGTTGAACTAGGTATGCAGAGATACCGACGATCATAACCTCGGATAAGTAAACTATCGTGAGACAAAGGGAAATTGGTATCGTATGTAAGTGGTTCATTCGATCGCAAAGTAATCGTAGAAATATGTGGGAGCCATATGAATTTCCATATTCCTCTATTGGTTATTGTTCGGAGAAGTGTCTCGATCATGTACGCATAATTCACGAACCGTAGGGAGACACACTTAAGGATTCGACGTTGTTTTGAGTAGTTATGGTATTATGAGAAAGAGACCGAATGTTGTTCGGAGTCTCGTATGGGATCCGGGATATCACGAGGTGATCCGGAATGGTCCGGAGAATAAGATTCATATAAGGAAAGTCCCGTTTCGGAGTTCGGGAATGATTCCGGTGTTTTCATCGGGAATGTTCTAGAAGGTTCCGGATTGTCCGGCACTCCGGGGGGGGAGGGTACATGAGTGTGTCATTGAATGATTGCATCATGTACTAAGTGTTCTTGCTGTTCCAAAAACATGAAAGTCAAATTGCCAGTTTGAAAGTCAAACGGCTAAAACAGGAAACTGTGGGAAACAGGAAACTGTGGGAAACAAGCAAGAGGAGTTGGAACCAACTTGGAGGAGGAGTCCAGCTCCTCCAGGCCGGCGCCCAGCCCTAGGCCGAGTTGGGGAGGGACTCCCTCCCTCCCCTGGCGCGCCAAGGACCCTCCACCCATAAAAGGAGGGGCAGGGCTCCTCCTTGAGACACACAAGTTTCCACCTCTAATCTCAGGTTTAGAGTCGTTTGGTTTAGAGCTTCTAATTGCTTTAGCCTGCGGTTTAGAGCCTTCTAATTGGTGAGTCTAATATCTAGACCACTAATAGCCCTCTCTCATAATCCACCATACTCGCTCCGGCTTAAGGCGAAGCCCTGCGGGATCTCCCCTCTACTTCCGGTACCACGCCGTTGTGCTGCCGGAATCGCGAGGAGAGTGCTACAACCTCCGCTGCCTGCTGGAACAAGGGAGAGGAAGGTCTTCGTCGAGTACCGAACGTGTGACCGACTGCGGGAGCGCTGCCGGAACGCAGCGCCGGAAGGATCGTCTACACGATCTTGAGATCGGGAAGAGTACGACTACATCACCCACGAGAATCCGCTCTCGTTAAACACTTTGGAATCTTCGAGGGTAAGTTATTCCATCGACTCGTTGCTACAATCTAGTAGATAGATCTTGGCTTGTTTGTTTGTATGCGATAGAAAATTTTTGTTTTCCATGCTACGAACCCCTACAGTGGTATCAGAGCCGTGTCTATATGTAGATCTGTTGCACGAGTAGAACACAATGGTCATTGTGGGCGTTGATGCTTTTATTGTAGATTGCTTTTTGTGTACTTTGCATCTTGCGGTATGTTGGGATGAAGCGACCCGGGCTAACCTTACATGACATCGTTCATGAGACTTGCTCCACGCTTGACATGCAACTTGTATTGCATAAGTGGCTTTGCGGGTGCCTGTTTCTCCTAGCATAGTTAAGATCCAATTTACAACGGGTAATCAACAATGCTAGTATCAATGTTGTGGTTCTTGTTCGTAAGTTAGAACGACACTTATTGAAAGCCCCAAACCACGTAAAATATGCAAAGAAAGTAGAGGCGTCTAACTTTGTTTTGCAGGGGTGTGCAGTGATGTGATATGGCCATGATTGTGATTATATTTGATGTATGCAATGTTCCTTATTGTAAGTTGGCAACCGGCAGGAGCCATATGGTTGTCTTTAATTTATGTTAAGACCCGCGTGTCTATTCAAAGTAGTTGTAATAGTTGAAGCCGGTGGACGACAACCATGGTGAAGCGTCATTGGCCTTGATGCAATGCCGGTGATGATGGAGATCATGTTCGTGTTTGAATATGGATATCGGAAGCACAAAGAAGAAAGGCCATATCATATCACATATTATGAATTGCATGTGATGTTAATCCTTTATGCATCTTGTATTGCTTAGTAGACGACGGTAGCATTATAAGATGATCCCTCATGCACATGAATTTCAAATCATAAAGTGTTCGCCCTTAGTTAGCACCGTTGCTAAAACTTGTTGTTTCGAAGCACCACGTGATGATCGGGTGTGTTAGATTCCGCAAGTGTATACAACGTAACCAAGCCAGATTTGCTTATGCGGTAGCTAAGGTTTGATCTTGACGAGCCTAGCATGTACAGACATGGTCTCAGGAACACGGATTACCGAAAGGTAAAGCATGAATCGTATAGTAGATATGATGAACATGATGATTGTTCGCCATTGAAACTATATCAACTCTCGTGATGATCGGTGTTGATGTAGTGGATTTGGTTCGTGTGTTCACTAAAACAATGTGAGGGATATTGTTTTGAGTGGGAGTTCACCTAGTTTAATTTCATTAATTAATTTGAACTCAATTTGTCATAAACTTAGTCTAAACTATTGCAAATATGTTGTAGATCAATGGCAGCCCCTACCATCAATTTTAATGCGTTCCTAGAGAAAGAAAAGTTGAAAAACAATGGAAGCAACTTCGCGGATTGGTTCCGCAATTTGAGGATTGTCCTCACAGCTGGTAATTTGACCTATGTGCTGGATGCACCGCTGGGTGACCCACCTGCAGCTGATGCTCCCAATGAAGTAAAGAATGTTTACCTCGCTCGGAAGAATCAGTACTCCATAGTTCAGTGTGCTATCTTGTATGGTTTAGAATCGGAGCTTCAGAAAAGGTTTGAAGAGTCAGACCCATATGATATTGTCGAGGATCTCAAATTGATTTTTGAGACTCATGCGGCAATTGAAAGCTATGAGGCTTCTGAAAAGTTCTTTAACTGCAAGATGGAAGAGGGCAGCTCCGTCAGTGAGCATGTGCTTAAGATGTCTGGGCACGCAAACAAACTTCAAAGCTTGGGTATAGTGATTCCTAATGCTTTGGGGGTTTACCGCGTCCTCCAGTCATTGCCACCAAGTTACAGGAACTTTGTGATGAACTACAACATGCAGAACATGAACAAAGAGTTGCCAGAACTATTTGCTATGTTAAAATCTGCAGAAGTGGAGATCAAGAAAGAGCACCAAGTGTTGATGGTCAATAAGACCACCAAATTCAAGAAAGGCAAGTCTAAGCAAAAGGGACACTTCAAGAAGGGTGGTAAGAAAGTTGCCACGCCGACGAAGAAAACCAAGGCTGGACCAAAGCCTGAAACTGAGTGTTTTTACTGCAAGGGAGAAGGTCACTGGAAGCGGAATTGCCCAAAGTACTTGGCGGATTTGAAGAACGGCAACATCAAGAAGAAAGGTATATCTGATATACATGTTATTGATGTGTATCTCACTAGTATTCGTAGTAGTGCCTGGGTATTTGATACTGGTTCGGTTGCTCATATTTGTAACTCGAAACAGGTGCTACAGAATAAACGGAAGCTAGCGAAGAACGAGGTGACGATGCGCGTGGGAAACGGATCAAAGGTTGATGTGATCGCGGTCGGCACGCTACCTCTTCATCTACCATCGGGATTAGTTTTATACTTAAATAATTGTTATTTAGTGCCTGCGTTGAGCATGAACATTATATCAGGATCTTGTTTATTGCGAGACGGTTACTTGTTTAAGTCAGAGAATAATGGTTGTTCGATTTATATGAGTAATATGTTTTACGCACATGCACCTTTGATAGAGGGTCTATTCTTATTGAATCTCGATAGTGGAAATACACATATCAACAATATTGAAGCTAAACGTTTGAAATCAAGCGATAATTCGACCTATATGTGCCACTGTCGTCTTGGTCACATTGGAGTGAAGCGTATGAAGAAACTCCATTCCGATGGACTTCTTGAATCACTTGATTTTGAATCACTTGATAGATGCGAAGCATGTCTGATGGGCAAAATGACTAAGACTCCATTTTCTGGTATGATGGAGCGAGCTGCGGACTTATTGGAAATCATACATACCGATGTATGTGGTCCAATGAGTGTAGCATCGCGCGGTGGTTATCGTTATGTTCTTACCTTCACAGATGACTTGAGTAGATATGGGTATATCTATTTCATGAAACATAAGTCCGAAACTTTCGAGAAGTTTAAGGAGTTTCAAAGTGAGGTAGAGAATCAACGTAACAAGAAGATTAAATTTCTACGTTCTGATCGTGGAGGTGAATATCTAAGTTACGAGTTTGGCGAGCATTTAAAGAAGTGCGGAATACTTTCACAATTGACACCGCCGGGAACACCACAGCGTAATGGTGTGTCCGAACGTCGTAATCGAACTCTCTTATATATGGTTGGTTCTATGATGTCACTTACAGATTTACCGCTATCATTTTGGGGTTATGCATTAGAAACAGCCGCATTCACTTTAAATAGGGCACCGTCTAAATCCGTTGAAACGACACCGTATGAATTATGGTTTGGGAAGAAACCTAAATTGTCGTTCCTTAAAGTTTGGGGATGCGAAGCCTATGTAAAAAAGTTACAGCCGGACAAGCTTGAACCCAAAGCGGAAAAATGCGTCTTCATAGGATACCCAAAGGAAACTATTGGGTATACCTTCTATCATAGATCCGAAGGCAAAATCTTCGTTGCAAAGAATGGATCCTTTCTAGAGAAGGAATTTCTCTCGAAAGAAGTGACTGGAAGGAAAGTAGAACTTGACGAGGTTGTCGAACCTTCTCTCGAAATTGCGAGTAGCGCAGCACCGGAAGAAGTTCCTGTGGTGCCTGCACCAATTAGAGAGGGAGCTAATGATGGTGATCATGAAACTTCGGTTGAAGTTGCTACAGAGCCTCGGAGATCAACGAGAACTCGTACCACTCCAGATTGGTATGATTCCGTTATGAGTGTCATGTTGGTGGACAACACCGATGACCCCGAGACATATGAGGAAGCGATGATGAGCCCAGATTCCAATAAATGGCAAGAAGCCATGAAATCCGAGATTGGATCCATGTACGAAAACCAAGTATGGACTTTGGTGGACTTACCGAATGGCCGGAAGGCTGTCGAGAACAAATGGATTTTCAAGAAGAAAACAGATGCTGATGGTAATGTTACTGTCTATAAAGCTCGACTTGTCGCAAAAGGGTTTCGACAAATTCAAGGAGTTGACTACGATGAGACTTTCTCACCGGTAGCGAAGCTGAAGTCTGTGAGGATTATGTTAGCAATCGCTGCATATTATGATTATGAGATATGGCAGATGGATGTCAAAACAGCATTCCTCAATGGAGACATTGATGAAGAGTTGTATATGATGCAACCCAAAGGTTTTGTCGATCCTAAAGATGCTAACAAGGTATGCAAGCTTCAACGGTCCATCTATGGATTGAAGCAAGCATCCCGAAGTTGGAATCAACGTTTTGATAAGGTAATCAAAAGTTTTGGTTTTATACAAACTTATGGAGAAGCTTGTATTTACAAGAAAGTGAGTGGGAGCTCTGTAGCATTCTTAATACTGTATGTGGATGACATATTGTTGATTGGGAATGATGTAGACCTTCTTAATAGTGTCAAGGAATATTTGAATAATAGTTTTTCAATGAAGGATCTTGGCGAAGCAGCTTACATATTAGGCATAAAGATTTATAGAGATAGATCGAAACGCCAAATATCATTGTCACAGAGTACATATTTGGACAAAGTTCTAAAGAAGTTTGGAATGGAAGAAAGCAAGAAAGGGTTCTTGCCCATGTTGCCCAATACGACCTTGAGTAAAACTCAAAGTCCAACATCGGCAGAAGATAGAGAAAGGATGAGTAAGACTCCCTATGCCTCAGCCATAGGATCTCTAATGTATGCCATGCTATGTACTAGACCCGACATTGCATATGCTGTTAGTTTAACTAGCAGATATCAAAGTGATCCAGGAGTGGATCATTGGACAGCGGTCAAAAACATCCTTAAGTACTTGAGAAGAACTAAGGATATGGTTCTTTCTTATGGAGGTGATGAACAGCTCGTTGTTAATGGTTACACCGATGCTAGTTGGAACACCGATCCAGATGATTCTAAATCACAATCTGGGTACGTATTTATTTTGAATGGTGCAGCAGTTAGCTGGAGGAGTGCAAAGCAAAGCGTTGTGGCGAGATCTTCAACTGAATCGGAATACATGGCTGCTTCAGAGGCTTCACAAGAAGCGATATGGATGAAAGAGTTCATTACAGAGTTGGGTGTGGTTCCAAGTGCACTGGACCCAATGTCTATCTACTGTGATAACATGGGCGCCATAGCCAATGCGCAAGAACCAAGGTCACACAAGAAGCTGAAGCATATCAAACTGCGTTTTCACGCTATTCGAGAACATATCCAGGATGGGGATATAAAGATTTGCAAAGTACACACAGATCTGAATGTGGCGGATCCGTTGACTAAACCTCTCCCGAGGGCAAAACATGACCAACACCAAACTGCCATGGGTGTTCGGTATATTACCATGTAATCTAGATTAGATGACTCTAGTGCAAGTGGGAGACTGTTGGAGATATGCCCTAGAGGCAATAATAAATATAGTTATTATTATATCTTTGTGTTTATGATAAATATTTATATTCATGCTATAATAGTATTAACAAGGAAACATTAATACTTGTGTGAATTGTAAACTTAAATTGAAGTCCCTAGTATAGCCTCTATACTTCACTAGCTTGTTGGTTGATTAAATGATTGTGGTTTCCATATCATGAACATTGAGATGTTATCAACAACAAGATCATATCGTTAGGAGAATTATATGGTGGACATACTCCTATTGATAAGCGTAGCATAAAGATCAAGTCATTTCAATTGCTATATGCTTTCTATACATAGTAACCTAATTCCTTCGACCATGAGATCATGCATATCACCTTTACCGGATGGATGCTTTGATGACATCAAACACCACACCGTAACTGGGTGGCTATAAAGGTGGCATTAAGTGTTCGGAAAGTATTGGTTGAAACACATGGATCAAGAGTAGGATTTGTCCATCCACATGACGGATAGATATACTCTGGGCCCTCTTGGTGGAATATCATCCAATTGGCTTGCAAGCATGTGACTTGGTCACAAGGGATCACATATCACGGGAACGAGAAAAGAGTACTTATCGGTAACGAGGTTGAACTAGGTATGCAGAGATACCGACGATCATAACCTCGGATAAGTAAACTATCGTGAGACAAAGGGAAATTGGTATCGTATGTAAGTGGTTCATTCGATCGCAAAGTAATCGTAGAAATATGTGGGAGCCATATGAATTTCCAGATTCCTCTATTGGTTATTGTTCGGAGAAATGTCTCGATCATGTCCGCATAATTCACGAACCGTAGGGAGACACACTTAAGGATTCGACGTTGTTTTGAGTAGTTATGGTATTATGAGAAAGAGACCGAATGTTGTTCGGAGTCTCGGATGGGATCCGGGATATCACGAGGTGATCCGGAATGGTCCGGAGAATAAGATTCATATAAGGAAAGTCCCGTTTCGGAGTTCGGGAATGATTCCGGTGTTTTCATCGGGAATGTTCTAGAAGGTTCCGGATTGTCCGGCACTCCGGGGGGGAGGGTACATGAGTGTGTCATTGAATGATTGCATCATGTACTAAGTGTTCTTGCTGTTCCAAAAACATGAAAGTCAAATTGCCAGTTTGAAAGTCAAACGGCTAAAACAGGAAACTGTGGGAAATAGGAAACTGTGGGAAACAAGCAAGAGGAGTTGGAACCAACTTGGAGGAGGAGTCCAGCTCCTCCAGGCCGGCGCCCAGCCCTAGGCCGAGTTGGGGAGGGACTCCCTCCCTCCCCTGGCGCGCCAAGGACCCTCCACCCATAAAAGGAGGGGCAGGGCTCCTCCTTGAGACACACAAGTTTCCACCTCTAATCTCAGGTTTAGAGCCATTTGGTTTAGAGCTTCTAATTGCTTTAGCCTGCGGTTTAGAGCCATTTGGTTTAGAGCTTCTAATTGCTTTAGCCTGCGGTTTAGAGCCTTCTAATTGGTGAGTCTAATATCTAGACCACTAATAGCCCTCTCTCATAATCCACCATACTCGCTCCGGCTTAAGGCGAAGTCCTGCGGGATCTCCCCTCTACTTCCGGTACCACGCCGTTGTGCTGCCGGAATCGCGAGGAGAGTGCTACAACCTCCGCTGCCTGCTGGAACAAGGGAGAGGAAGGTCTTCGTCGAGTACCGAACGTGTGACCGACTGCGGGAGCGCTGCCGGAACGCAGCGCCGGAAGGATCGTCTACACGATCTTGAGATCGGGAAGAGTACGACTACATCACCCACGAGAATCCGCTCTCGTTAAACACTTTGGAATCTTCGAGGGTAAGTTATTTCATCGACTCGTTGCTACAATCTAGTAGATAGATCTTGGCTTGTTTGTTTGTATGCGATAGAAAAATTTTGTTTTCCATGCTACGAACCCCTACAGGCTGGTGGCTGGGTAGTGCGTGCGTGGTGTGTGTTGGACCTGGGTGAGTGGGGTGTGTTGTGTTTGAGTTGGACCAGGGGGAGGTGGCAGCAGGGGGTTGGCCAAAGGGAGGGACTGGGTGAGGTGGCGAGCGGCTATAGGAGGGGGTGATGTGGCTGGTTGGGTGGGTAGACTAGGTCTGGGTGCAAAAGGGGTTTAGGGTGGACCGATTTTATACCGGGGGTGGTCGACTGGGTCGATTCGGCCCGTTCGACTGCCCCCACTAAAATAATTAAATAATTTTATTTGTTTCAAACCGACTTTTGCAAACCGATAGCAAACAAAACAAAATAATCCGGTGTCCCGGGTTTTGCGTTTGAATAAAGACGGACCGTTTAGAAAACAAGTTAGGTTTTCTGCAATTAGTTTTATGCAAGCAAATGCAAGATGATGACGATGCTCAAATGCAATGTGGCATGATGACATGAGCATGCGGTCATGATGATGCAATGCACAAAACCAACGCGATTTTCTAGTAGTGGTTTTTTGCGGGATGCCACATTTGAGACAGCCAAAGTAGGCATGGGAGTTAAATTGGTCAAAGTGACCAGTCCTTTAATATATTTGTTTTGATTTACTTGTCTTTAGGAAAAGTGTGGGAAATGTTTTAGTGATGTTTATTTCACCTAAGAAACATTTTACAAGCAATGAAACAATCAAACAAGGTGGTTCCAAAGAATTTTAAAATCCATGCATACACATATGCATGCATTTATAATTTTATTTAGAAAAGTTTTTGTTAACCCTAAATGTTGATGACTAGTGCTTGATGATCCAAGCTTAGTATTTTTGAGATGTTACACATGCCAACCATCCCACGCTTCATATTGATTATCATGGTAAGTTCCTTTTTGGCTTATTTATCTCTTTATATCAGCTTCACCCAAACTAGGGTTGATAAATTTTGTTTTGATACAGAGGTGCACGCGCTCAGTATATGTCCATTTTCTCAAAGTTGATCTTTTCTTATGCATGACCTAAGTGTTAGCCAGTTTATATTCATACTTATTGACCATGATCGGATATGTATCATTCACTACCACAGTTGTTCCCAAGTTTTTATTTTCATTTTGTAGGAACTGAAAATTGTGAACTTCGGTCCATTTACCACTTCTAGAATTTCAAAGGATACAGAATAAACAGAGTCCTCTTCTCATAATCTACTAGTAGCTGAACTCCCTGACAGTCACTTTAGAATCTTGTGAGTCCTTTGTTGTTACGAACTAAGCAGTTCCGTGGTCTAACATTGCAGCTGCAGCGTAGGAAGAGTTGGAGTTCATATTGCTGACCTCGATCAGTCACCTGTTGCTTCAAACATATAACAAGATCGACTCAGACAGTCGAGAAAGCACACTATGTTTCATTCCTCTTTCTGCTTCTTTGTCAAGGTTGATATCCTTCGTGTCATTTGTATAACTTCTTTGTGCTTCTGGGGACAACAGTGTTGTGCATTTAATTTGCCTACTAACAGTTCAAGAACTCATAGGATCAGCTGGATTGCATGTTACTGGCAGGGTTCAAATCTAACACCTGGGTCAAATCCTGACGAATACGAATTTAGATTCCTATTTATACTTGAGGACCAGGCTATCATAGTACTCACACAATTTGTCCTTAGGACCAGGCTTGGTGTTTAACCAAGTTTAAAAATTCTGGTATTCATGTTTAATAGTGTGAATCACTGGTTGATGCAGAGGCTGGGAAGTGAAATCCTCCCCTAATGTTAGGCACGGTTGGATGGAGAGATCTCGCCCCTGGTCCGCTCGTATGAGGGCGGATTCGGAGTGCCACACGCAAACCTAGAGGGGTCGCCACCGACCTTCTTCGTCGGCCGCTGTCGGCGTCCCCGGCAGTGGTGGCCATGCCGGGCTCTGAAATTGCCTCGCCGGGCTTCAAAGTTGCCCTGCCGGGCTCTGAAGTTGCATCGTCAGGCTCTGAAGTTGCTTTGCTGGGCTTCAAAGCTGTCTCGCCAGACACAAGTTGTCTCGTCAGACTTCGAAAAAGTTGCCTCGCTGGACTTCAAAGTTGCCTCGCCGGGCTCTAAAGTTGCCTCATCGGGCGCTGAAGTTTTCTCACCGAGCTTTAAAGTTGTCTCGCCGACACCGAAATTGTCTCGTCGGGCAAAAGTTATTTCGTCGGGCTTATCTCGTTAGGCATAGAAGTTGTCTCGTCGGGCTCTGAAGTTGCTTCGCCGAGAACAGGCAACTTTGGTTCCTGATAATATAACTTCGATACCTGGCGAGGCAACTTTGATACCCAAGAGAACAACTTCGGTGTTGGACAAAATAAATTTGGTCCCAACAAAATTTTCAAAGCATTCAGCTCTACCTACCAAATCGCCTGCCGGACGATCTCGCGCCGGCCGTCGCCTTCTCGGTGCATGAGGACTGTGCTTCTTATCGATATACAAATTCATAATTTGATAACACACTAGCTAAATTACAACTACTATTTTTTTTAGCAAAATTACAACTACTAGAAATCAAACGGTTACACTTAAAAGACACAAATGAGCAACTAATATGTATATAAGTCTTTTCACAATGTAGCCGATCTCCAAAGCACCAGAAAGTGTGCCATATCATCAGCGGTGCCCTGAAAAAAGTTTTGGCACCGGTCTGCAAAGAGCCGAGAAAATTGCGGAGCCTACATGTGAATAAAGAACTCAGCCAAACCAACATGCAACTATTTTCTCATGTGAATCTTTGCCCATGAGCTTGTGTTGTCAGATGAAATAACAGTAGTATATTTGATGCATCCAATGGGCATCGGAGCATGTAGATGTTCCAGTTTCTAAAAAAAATTGGGGCACTGGCTGTATAATGAAGGGCATCGATGTCTGATTGCCAAAAAATTGTTTGGACACCGAATTTTTCACACGCTGTGAAGGGCCTAAGGCAACAAAAATTGGCAGGATTGAGCAAGTAATATATGCTATTGCATGGGCGCGCAGGGGGCGGTCCGGGGGGGTGGCCGTGGCCCACCCAGAATTTTAGGCCTTTTATCAAGTATATCCCTGGTCTGCGTGAGAATGTGAGATCGTGAGAGCGTCAGCTGAAAAAAAGGGCACCACAATCGGACGCCGACATGTACTTCCCGTCGGATCAGTCCTACACCATGCGTTTAGTTAAGTGTCCACCGCGTGATTGACCCGATAAACCGTCGGCTCCTAATTTTTCTGGAGGGAAACGTGGGATTCTGGATTAGCTTCCAGCATACTACGTATCTCGTAAATCAGGTCCGTCTAATTTGACCTCTCCTTATTGCTAATTGTTTTAAATAATACATTTTTTTATTCAATTTCACAAATAATACACGAAATTCAAAAATTGCAAATCTAACGGACCGTCGTCCGTTGAAAAGACGAAGGTGGTGGTTCGTCTTTTGAAAAGATGAAGGGGATGGTTCATTTTTTGAAAAGACGATGGACATGTTCTTCACACGTTGGCTTGGCGTGGTCGGTCGTCTTTTGAACGGACGAACCACCCTTCGTCTTTTCAAAAGACGAATCACCACCTTCGTCTTTTTAACGGACGACGGTCCGTTAGATTTGTAATTTTTGGATTTCGTGTATTATTTGCGAAATTGACTAAAAAAATGTATTATTTAAAAAAAATTAGCCTCCTTATTATTAGGAAGCTAGAAATTTCGGAAGTTATGAATTCAGATTTCACGCCATAGAGTATGCTTCTTTATAAATCAAACTGTGTTCCAAAGTTCTTTGATATGGCTTCCACATGAAGAAAAAACTATTTTCAGTTTGTAGCGCAGCTAAATTTTGATTTCTACCAAAAGTAGTTTTCTTCATTTTGACAGCAAGATTGCTTCCAAGACAAGATTGTTTCCACCTAGTTGTTTTCAAGCTTTGAAAAGATGGCCTTTGAACAATTAAAGAATTTTTTAGACATATAATCTGTTTCTATTGAAACAAATATGTTCTTGCTTCCAGTATAATAACAAATATTTATTTCCATCAATATTGCTTGCAAAAAAATGGAATACCATTGCTTCGAAGGAAAAATGAATGAAATTTGTATCTAAAGGGAATAGTATTTGCTTTTATTAATACCAACTCCCCGGCCGAACGACGCTGCCCGCTCCGCTGTTGCTCGACGCCTCGGTGACAGCCTCTCCCCCAATTCTCGCCGCCTCAAGTGCTTGGCGTCTCGCCGCCTCGGCTGCTCGGCCACGGCTCACAAGTGCAGACTCTGCCGGAAGCTCCCAGTAGACCAGCCCCAAAACAGAGAGAGACCAAGAGAAGGTATGCTACCTACCCCTACGCTCGTACCGACGTTCTTTGAATGTAAGCAACGATGACATAGTTGAAACTCATGGAAATGCTATGGCGTAGAGTTATCAAAAACTTTAGTGATGTGAGACTATTTATGGTATACTAGATTTATTGGTGCGTCTTGGCACACGATCCCGTTAATTTTGAGGTAATTTAACAATTTATATGAGCATAATTTATAAGACTATAATTTAATGACGATATGGGAAATACAGTTTCTACTTAGGCTGAAAACAGAGTTCTTCAGCATTTAGTACACTTCAACACGAGCAAAGATCACAATACTTGACCTACTTATACAAAGTATCAACTTAGGCTGACAACATAAGTGTTCGGCATTTATACACCGGCAGCGATATTGTGGTAGGAAATGAGATGTTTACACCTCATAGTCTATGGGACGTCCATCGGAATCGTAGTTGTAGACCTTACTGTTCTAGTTGATGGCATCTTCGTCCTCGGATTCATAATGTTCAGTGGACAGTTCATTTTCATCAGGGCCATAGTACGGAAATTCACCTTCGGTAGCCAGACAAGTATTTGCCTGATGTGTTTGTTGATTAAGATTGTCAACCATGGCTTGAATGTCAGGCAGGTTAGTACCAGCTCTGGCATGGTCTGAAATCATCTTCTGAATGCACTTGGCGGCATTGCGAACAGTGTTCATGTAGTTGTTGTAAGCTTCAGAAGTTTTGGTCAGCCGACTGATTGTGTTGTGTAGCTTCAAGTTCTTTGCTTCCATCTGGCGGCCAAGAGCTCTATTCACCTTCTTCTCTTTCTGCAGTTCATCATAGCTATAGTCTTTCAGCACCTTATTTTCGTTGTTCTTCATGTATTTGATTGCTTGGGTTGCGACAATGTTTGTTACTTCTTCCATGGTATCCCCCATGTAACCCAAGATCGAATGAGGCTGCGTGGAATTCTGGAGGAATTGCATAGAGGGGTAGAATAGCACTTTAGCCTCAAAACAAGCTCCTCCCAAAGAATTGCTTTCGTACTTGGGGCTTCGAAGGTTTAGCTCCTTGAGCATAGCTTCCAGCATGATGCTGGCTGGGACACCAACAACCTCCATGGAGCTATAACATGGAACAGTAAAGATATTATGATTTGCTATGAAGATATGCTAAACGTGTACAGAACAGGTATTATAAACACCAAAACTCAGGTGCGAGGCTACATGATTTCTTAAACCATTTTTAGACCCAATAGAGTATAACTCTTAACCAGGAAAGAACAATAGCAAGTAAACAGCAGGCGCATCATATGCTTGGGCTGCAAAATTGAAGGTAACCTATACATGTTTACTGATTTAGTGCTCAAAGGCTTTACGTACATATACAATCTTGGACAGAAGATGTCAGATTGTGTACTTCCTTTTAAAAATCAACAGTTAATCAATCGTTTTAAAGCTGAATCCAGACTAAAGAAGGTAAGCTCGAACTAAATTCGCCACTTGTGAACCAAATGCAATCATTTAAATAATATGCTTCATGTATATGGATAATATTGCTATCATGATCAAATGTTCTCCGGTTTTATTTTCACCTTTTAATGTATAATAAACAGAGTGATCTGCATGGTATATAGAGCCGAAATGTCCTCTTGTTTTCTCTGTCACAAGTTCTGGAAAAATTGGAGAGACAATAAAAAATTGGGACGCTTTAAATTCTAACTAAAAATATAGAGATGTTGTTTGAGACCAAATCATCAGATCTGAGCACAAAACCAACCTATAATGTTTATGTGAAAAGGTCCCTAGAATGGAAGGAAGGCAGTGTCCTAGTAGAAGAGCGGTTTGAGAGGATCAAGCGATTCTCGTGGATCCTCTATCTTACAAAGTAGTAATCAAATCATATCCACACGGGGGATTTGTATGTAAGGTAAGCAGCCGACACGAATCTAAGAGGATTAGGAACCTACCTGTGAAACGCGTCGCACCCGGTTTAGTACCAAATATCGCAGCGGGTGCAGATGCGGAGAGGCACGGGCAGTGGAGTTCTGCGTGGTGGGATTCGAGATCTGCGTCTCCCGTGGAAGGCAGGGAGAAAGAAGATACCGTCCCTAAACGGGGAATAGGCAAGGACGCCTCTTTTTTTCATTGCCGAGGTAGACGGAGGCAGGAAGGGACTGCGGACCTGTGAATCTGAAAGTGGGCCTATTTCGCTGATGAGGCCGTAGCGGTGGTGCATCTCTTGTTTATTAACCCGCAGAAGCTTTTCTCTCTGTACTACTGAGTTATTTGTGGTCATATATCTCAACATGTATGTCCTCAAAGTCTTTTTTTTTATGAAATGTATTGACTAGTCTAAACTTGATGAAGCCGTGATATTCTCATAAGGAGAACACCGAGTTTTGTCCATAGAATTAGCCTTTACTGTGGAAGATCAGCGCTTTCTTTTAGTACATAAACAAGCTAGTAATATTTTTTTGCAATCTAGCAAACAATTGCAGAACATCAGCCTGTAGTAAAGAGCTTCAAATTTAAAAGCCTGCAAAACTGAATGTGTGATATGACGCATTTGAAGAGCAAAGAACCTTCTTGCAATTCTGAAGTAACAAAATAACAATACATATACGTGAGTGGTGCCATTATTTACATAGCCACGCAATACCAGATGGATGTACATAGTACCATAATTTACATAGCCACGTATATATAAGCGGCAGCGGCTGATTTACATAGTCTAGTCTTCAGAAGACCTGGAATAGATAACAACGAGATCCAGGGTTTTGCCATATCCGAGTCTCCAGAAAAACCTTAGCATACAGCAGCAAGGTATTTAGAAAATTGGAATGGTTGATGACCAGGAATCGACTGTTTTGTGCCTTCAGAAATATAGACGAAACAACAAACATCTGGTGTTAGCTAATTTAAATAAATAGCAGAAAGCAAAAGGGTGGCTGGCACTTAATGTTACGTTGCTGCAATAATATACCTTAGCTCTATATCTAGGAGAACTGGTTCCTCCTCATGTTTTTCAGATGCTTTTCCAAGACGACCCCTGCATGTTTAAGCCTGTGTGCCATGTTGTAAAAGTTAGAAAGGAGACCGTTCCAAGCCACAACAAACTGATCTTGTCCTTGAGAGTGGTTAAGAGCCGTGATACTGAGTATTTGCTCAGAGAAAGAAGACATGTGCCTGACAGCAAGAAACCATCCTCTAGCCAGTTTCTTCTTATATTCGTGTGCTTTTTTTAGTTTACGTAGCAGACATTTGTTAATTTCCTCCACCTCCAATAGTCGACCATAGCCTAAATCTCTAACGATTGTGTTGGTCGCCTGACTGACATGTGTGATAGCATTTGCACACGCAGAATCTTCTGCTTCCTCATAGCTCCTGGACTTGATGCCTGCCACCGGGATGTACACAGGAGAACCCCCTGCTGGGAGTGTAGACGTGTTAAATTGCACTGTCACACGGACCTCTCCATCATCGCATAACTCAAGATGGTATTCAGCCTTTGAAATACCGAGCTCTTGTAGCATAAGATCTAGCAACATTCTAAAAGGAATGTTGATTACCCTCGGAGCATCATGCGATAGAAAACATGTCCGTGAACATTCTAAGTAATCTGACACACGCTATAATTCCTCATAACTAACATAATTAAAGCTAGAAGACAGAGAACGGTATGTACATAATCTATGTTTTTCCCAGAAATAACCACAACTCCAGTAGTATTGTTTGTGTGAAACTTCTTTTTTTCCCTTAGATAATTTTCCATGTTGTAAAATGAACGAAAATTTTCCCCAGGGAAAATTGCATATCTCTGTCTAGCATACGATATTTATCTCTACGCTCGGTTGGTCAGGTGCGATTCTAGATTCAGATCTCGAGATGGCTAACTCAAAATGGAGGACTCATATCAGATAAGCAAGTTTTTATCCATAGATCAGAGGAAGAAGGAATGGATTCAGACTGACTTACTCGAGCAAGGGTGTGCATGTGGTTGCTGGTCGATGACGCGGAACCTGGTGACCCATGGTCGTATAGTTGCCGCCCGGCCATCTCCGCCGTGGCAGCAACACCGAAGCTTGGCTCGGTTTGGGTGTTCGGGGTGTCGGCCTGGCAGCATAATCCAGTATCCATGGCCGAGCAAAGAGATGGGTTAGACCATGAGGGGATTGATGTGTCTCTGGATACTACGTTGCTAGCAGCCGTATTGGAGAGGATTGTGGGTAAAGGGAGAAGACACCTAGGAACCTTAGGGTTTCATCCACGGGTGAGCGTGAGTCAGTATCGACAAATAGGCCTTAACATGGGCCACCATATAATAGATCTCTCACAAATTGACATACAGCCTGTTAAGGAACGACCCATACTGTAAGTGTTTCTCTAGCGTGATAAATCTAGAAAATAGGGGAAGTTTTTTCCAGTATCTTGAATTCAGACAATAGGGCAAGACCTTTCCAACGGGAGCATAATGGAGCGATCATACGATAAGCAAGATGAACCAACATATACACATATACGTACATAAAGTTAGGATAGGTTCAAACCAAGACCATAGGCAAAATATAACAAGTTTTTTAGGCATGTTGTTTACAAAACCATAGCTATCATACATAGTTCGATAGTACGACAAAAGCTTAAACAAGACAATACGGGCCTAGGAGCTATATAATATTCTAGGTCATTGTAGGACAACCATCTAGTTGTTGTTATCCAACCAAACGGGAGAACGGTGCTTGAGGAGCATAGATCGTCAGTGAAAATCACTTCTTCAGAAATAGCGTCCTGCAAGCACGGGACTGTGGCCATGCATCTTCCTTTATCCTTTTTGAACTGTTGATAAGCAAAATTTATGAGTCAGATGAGCATGAAGTAGGTAGTGAATACAGATAAAGATACTGGCTTTTAAGAAAATTTCTATGAGTATCACCTTGTTGAAGATTCTGTGTTAGCATGAGGAGGTGTGTGTTTATGCTGTCCAACGAAAGTAGCCTGCTATAAATGAGCAGAAAGGTAAAACACTCGCAAGAACAACGTTAGTGAGAAAGAAGGATGAAGCTAGCTGTTGCAATTTACTATCTTTGGCTTAGGTGCATTTGCGAGTGCAGATAGCTGGTCTTGTAGGGACACTGCACGTTCATAACACATCGATGACCAGAATTGCTCTGTCTCGAATTTGCGCTTGTAGCTCTTCGTGTCACCAAAGTTAGTGTCATGCACCACTATGAGGCCAACATCTTGTAGGTATGTCAAAGCAGCTAGGCACGCTGATTCTTTAGCGTCACTGCTAAACCTGGTCCATTATCCATAGAACTCATGTCTCTTGATGAATGGGTTATCCTTGTGTGGTGGTACATCCATAATGACGGAGGCTGTAACATCTTCATCGTCCAGAGACGTGAGATTGTATCCGTGAATCGACACTCCTAGTCTCTTTGCTGCTTTTTTTAGCACATGTTTGTTGCTAATTGTCACTGTGGTGCATGGAACAGATAGCTTCAAACGGCAAAGTCAGAAGCTAAATTAAATGTTTGTGCCTTACCCTGAAGTAAATAAGCATGGGTGGAGTGAAGAGCGGTGTAGGAAACCAAGAAGACTAACCTGTGGAAGACCCTTTACGACAAGCTCGTCATCTTCTAATGGGTTGAAGACAGGAGAAGTGACGCTTGTGTCTTCTAGTACGGCAACAGAAGTGATGCTAACATGATTCATTTGGTTCCTACTAAAAAGTCAATAATTGTTAATCCTAACGGAAATAACCGAAGAAGTTGAACTATTAATAAAAACAGTAAGTATAAATTCATTTCTTATATTAACTCTTAATCATTCATCACACAGATATATATGGAATAGCCGTCTACTAAACTGCAAACAAATCTAGCCACGAAAACCAAGCATTGCTCTGATAACTTCCACAGAAATTAGAGGATGTTTAATCATGTGTGCAGAGTGTTGTTTTAGGTCAAGAAGGGAATAATTCTAACACCTCCTTAACTTGCAGAGCTGAATGTACATGCGAATAAGAGTATTTCCTCCGGTCCATATTAATTGACTCAAATTTATCTATATTTAAATGAATCTAGACACTATTTAGTATATAGCTTCATCTAAATTTTCACACATCAAAGTCAATTAATATGGATCGGAGTGAGTAAAAGTTTTACCCCAAGGACGTTTCGAGGAATCCATCTGCCGAGGCGAAGCATGGAGTTACAGCCGGAGTTTCCTAAGAAAGTTTCATCAAGGATACGCACGTTAGATGCAAAACATCCTAGTACACAAACTAATACCATAATAATCAGAGTAGTAGGAACTGAATCTAACAATGAGAAGTCAAGGCCGTTTCGAAGATCTTTGTCATGGACGAATAATCATACTTTCAGAAACCTCACACCTTAAGAACAAGCATAGGCTGTAGATCACGATGCATCATCAAGCTTAGCGAAGCGAGCCAAAAGGCCGCCGTCTATGTACCGAGAAGCTAAACCAGAGAAGACGCGTGCGATGAGAACCGGAGAGGAATGGAGCCGTAAGGAACTGGAGTACCTTATCCTCCATCAACTCGGCAGCAAGTTCAACCCGATCTACTCTCGAAGGGTCGCAGCGGAGAAGATGAGGAATGGACGGCCACGTGTGGAAGGCAGCTAAAATATATCACGGGCGATGTGTCTAGCAGGCCCGAGAGTGGGTCGTTTTCATAATGCAAACTGGGTTTGAGAGGTTCTCGTAATGTAAGCGACGACACGGTACTAATGGGCTGAAAGTGAACTTGCTTTCGGTCGATCCAAAGACGTATAACTTTGCTCTGACAAGGACCTAGGTTTTCTTGTTTGACGCCTCCCCTTCTCCAAGCGGCCGCTGTAGCACAAGTAGATCTTGTCTGGGCAAGCTCTCGTCGTCGGTTCCGTCACCCAAAATGTCTGAGCCGTGGTCGCCGGCACAGTTTCTTTGCCCAGCGATGTCTAGGCTAACGATGAACTCGCCGCGAACTTCTAACCACGGCAGCTCTGTGTTGGAGATATGCCCAAGAGGCAATAATAAAGTGGTTATTATCATATCTTCATACTTATGATAAATGTTTACATACCATGCTATAATTGTATTAACAGGAAACATTAATACTTGTGTGATTTGTAAACATAAAAGAGTCCCTAGTAAAGCCTCTTGTTAAACTAGCTTGTTGGTTAATATATGATCATGGTTTCCTGATCATGAACATAGAGATGTTATTGACAACAGGGTCATATCATTAGGAGAATGATGTGATGGACATACCCCTATAGATAAGCGTATCATAAAGATCAAGTCATTTAATATAGTTCATTTGCTATAAGCTTTCTGATACATAGTAACCTAAATCCTTCGACCATGAGATCATGCATATCACCTTCACCGGAAGGATGCTTTGATGACATCAAACACCACACCGTAACCGGGTGGCTATAAAGGTGGCATTGAGTATTCGGAAAGTGTCGGTTGAGACACATGGATCAAGAGTGGGATTTGTCCATCCATATGACGGATAGATATACTCTGGGCCCTCTCGGTGGAATGTCATCCAATTAGCTTGCAAGCATGTGACTGGCTCACAAGGGATCACATATCACGGGAACGAGAAAAGAGTACTTATCAGTAACGAGGTTGAACTAGGTATGCAGAGATACCGACGATCATAACCTCGGATAAGTAAACTATCGTGAGACAAAGGGAAATTGGTATCGTATGTAAGTGGTTCATTCGATCGCAAAGTAATCATAGAAATATGTGGGAGCCATATGAATTTCCAGATTTCTCTATTAGTTATTGTTCGGAGAAGTGTCTCGATCATGTCCGCATAATTCACGAACCGTAGGGAGACACACTTAAGGATTCGATGTTGTTGAGTAGTTATGGAATGATGAGTAAGAGACCGAATGTTGTTCGGAGTCTCGGATAGGATCCGGGATATCACGAGGAGATCCGAAATGGTCCGGAGAATAAGATTCATATAAGGAGAGTCCTGTTTCGGAGTTGGGGAATGGTTCCGGTGTTTTCATCGGGAATGTTCTAAAAGGTTCCGGAATGTCCGGCACTCCGGAGGGGAAGGGTACATGAATGTGTCATTGCAAGTTGGAATGATTGCATCATGTACTAGGTGTCATCGCTGTACAAAATAAAGGGTTTATTCAAATCCTAGTTTGAAAAGTCAAACGCCAATTTGAAAAGTCAAACAGCTATTTTGGAAAGTGGAGAAGAAGTGGGAAACCGAGTTGGGGAGGAGTTACTCCTCCACCGCCGGCCCACTAGGGATCCGAGTTGGGGAGGGACTCCCTCCCCTTGGCCGGCGCCTCCCTCCACCTATATAAGGAGGGGCAGGGCTCCCCTCCTAGACACACAAGTTGCCTCCCTCTAAACCTAAACCCCTCCCACAGCCTAGGGATTTCTCCCAAGCCGCCGAGTTAGAGCTTCTAATTGCCCTAGCCGCTGGTTTAGCCCCTTCTAATTGGTGTGTCTAAACCCTAGATCACCAAGGCTCTCTCATAGTCCACCATACTCGCTCCGGCTTAAGGCGAAGCCCTGCGAGATCTCCCCTCTACTTCCGGTACCATGCCATCGTGCTGCCGGAATCGCGAGGAGAGTTCTACAACCTCCGCTGCCTGCTGGAACAAGGGAGAGGAAGGTCTTCATCGAGTACCGAACGTGTGACCGACTGCGGGAGCGCTGCCGGAACGCAGCGCCGGAAGGATCGTCTACGCGATCTTGAGATCGGCAAGAGTACGACTACATCACCCATGAGAATCTGCTCTCGTTAACCGCTTTGGAATCTTCGAGGGTGAGTTCCTCTATCGACTCGTTGCTACTATCTAGTAGATAGATCTTGGCTTGTTTGTTTGCATGCGGTAGAAATTTTTTGTTTTCCATGCTACGAACCCCTACACTCTGGAGCATCGCCTGACGGGGGTAGCGTAGGCTTTAACTTCACGGGTGCCACCTCGATAAATCAGGTACTCTTTCCGAAGCTCGTTCTCTCGTCCAGTACATTCTAGCAAAGCCATCTTGTACACTGTCCTAATCTAATTTTCGGTAAATAAATCGCAGATACGAATACAGTGGACTCCCATCCTGCTAGATGTGTTACGAACTCTAGGCGGAACAGTTCCTATGTATATCTATGATGAAACAATGGACTCAATGTTCTAGGTTTGCGTGGGCTTCAGTCTTGGTATGGATAAAAGTGGAGTTAGGCGTAACGACTTTTCTGTAATTGGAACAAAGTGTGTCACATTGCTAGAAGCGGAGAGTGAAGCTGCTCTTGCAGCGCTAGGAAACTTGCAGGATGGATTCCTGAACCTGCTTGTAGTAGACGTGAGCCGTACACGGTGCGAAGACCTGGAAGAGAGCCGTTACAGGGCACTCACAAAAGCTAGCCAAGTGTACCAAATACTACTGTCTCTACTCCACAGCTGGGAAAATTGCATGTACAATGCTGAAATTTGTTACTCACCGGCGCGCCTTGAAAAATAAGGGGGAAAGTTCAGGAAATTAGCAGTAACATCAGCCCTGATGTGGCAGATCAGTTAGTTAGTGTGACGAGGACATGTTATCTGAAACTAAGGGATCTGTTGTCTGAAGCAGAGGAACTGAAAGACTCTATAGGCAAAGCGTGCGGATGCGGAACGTTCTTTCCTCGTGTGCCATCTCTGCATGATGAGGTAAGAATATGAGTCTACTATCTACCAAAGGAGAAACAATGGTACGCTAATTAAGCGTAGATGCGGTGATGCCGCTTTCTGGTCCCCTGGGCAGATGCATTTTTGTGGGATAGGTGGGTACAAATATTTACTGCACCACGAGACAAGTATGAAGATGGAATGAGTGCTATAAAATATAGATTAGAAACAATACTTGGTCGTTGTAGCTCATTTTACTTAGATGATCAGAGTGGAAGAGTATAATCTAGGGTATTGCTGCTACAAAAAAAATAGTAAGACAGTCTTAGCAAGGCAGTACTCCACCTTATATAAATAATTAGGAGTCCAACAGATATATCACAGATCGTGTGCATTAGATAATTAGGGATTTAATAGTGTAACCGTATGATACATATACCGGGGGAAAAATTAAAATTATAATGTACTATTGTATAAAATTGAATGTGCCAAAATTGTTCTATGGTCACAGTATGGGAAACATGGCATCTACAATATAATTACTTGCTTGCTCCTGGAACTGATAGGGCATTTTCCATGCCATCGTCTTACAGAATTTGATTTGTTTCATTTATTTGACTCTGTTTTTTGTTTCAGGGATAAGCAAAACTCTTGAAATGAACTATGTAACTGGTACACCCAAACTAATTTGTATTGACCATGTATGTTATCCAGGTGAGCAAACATGCAGGGCTCTCGCCGCATGTGATAAAGCTATGTATGAAGCTTGTTTTGCAGGAGATGGTCATGACCCTTGGTTGGCAACAACCTATTTTCAAGGTTGTCCCCTCAGCGACTGGACTATACACGTGCACCACATATCTAACTTCAAATGGTGTACACCCAGGTGGAGTAAGCAAGACTTTTAGCGTCACGGGTATCAAAACGTTAACTGCCGAAGACGCCATAGAGAGCAGCTGCAAAGCAACCATATTAGCTATGGAGATCGAGAAATCTATTTTCCTCGTGGATCTAAACTACAACTACAGGGAATATGCAGAGTTACATGTTACAGAGGCAAAGGAAATGGTAAGGCTTGCCTTATTCATTGGTTCGAAGATCCTCGGTCAGTGGGAGACGATGATCCATGACATCTGCATGTTCAAAGAGTATTGACAGAGAGCAGCAGCGGAGTACCTGGAAGAAGGATCCGACTTCCTATCTAAGATGATGCACAACAGCTTCAAAGCTGTTACCGATCTTCACCAAATGTGCCTTGCTGATTTTCAGTCCGGGCAAGCACAATTTCAGAATGCCATGGTGTCGTCCGGGAAGTAAAAAAAGAGAGGAGAAAATGTCTTGTAGATATCTAAATGTATAAAGCTCCTAGTATTTTGGCTATCCGCTAGTATGTATAGCGTGGGTAGTTTAGTAGGCTCCCACTATTTTGGTTAACTATTAGCATGTACAGCCTACGGGCTCTATTACCACACGTCTTTGAACTATGAAGTATTTCTATCGATGTTAATTCAACAAACTAAACCTGTGACTTGTTATGATCCTTCGATATCCGTAGGTGTTGATTGCCACGGACACATACTCTTTCCGTTCATTTGACTGTAAATCTCAGGCAGGGCATATTTTGGCTCTTTGACTGTAAATCGTAAGCATGGAAACCGAGGACAACATTGTGATCATCCGCACATGCTTTCTAAAAACACTGGACCATAGCAAGCCTAACACAAAGGAGGTGGAGAGAAGAAAGTTGTAAAGAAGGCTAGGGACCCAAGGATTCTTAAACATAGCAAATGGACGACCAGGATGGGTTGGTACTCGACCAACGGTGAGCAGAACGCCGTGTACACTGTTTGACTGCTAGCTGTGACAGGGAAAAAGCATGTTGACAGCTACTCATGCGTGTAAATTTCAAAATACTCTGTTTTGTGAAACTTAAAACTGTCCTCTCTTTCAAATATTTGGGCAGTTAGACAATCTCGGAACAGTAGGCACCCAATTTAAAATAACCAACTCCATGTTACAAACAACATTGGCAGAAGCAGATCAACACATAGAGAGATAACCAGGTTATTTTCATACATATAGATATGTCATAGTAAGCACACGACAACAACAATAAGTCTATTAAGGACTTTTCTTTAAAGAGCCACGTGAGGAAATACCAGATTCGTGATAACACCAGCAAAACAAGAGTGACGATAAGCCTTGAATACACATAAATTTTCCCTAGACTAAATCGCAGGATAAAGCAGAGGACATGCCCTTAAACCACCAGAAGCTCTTGTGTAGGGCAAAGACCAGTAAAGAGCAGAAACACTTCGTAGGTAAGACGCACAAGGGGACTGTTGCGCCTAGCACTTAGTTTATATGTACATAACACTTCAAAATAGAGGAAGGGAACCCTAGATTTCCATAGTCTATAGATAGGAGGTAATAGACAGACACCGGCAATCTGTGTCTGTAGAGTCGTGATAGTTCAGTTTTTGGGTTTCTTGGTACCGGTAGCCTGCTGAACCTTCTGTTGCTTGCGCCTGCAAAAGATTAACAGGACGCCTGGGTTATTCTAGCTCAAAGCAGCAAGCTGCATGTACAAAGCGCAGTAAAGTTGTTTCTGTACTAAAAGCTAGTATGTACACCAGGGAGGGAGCAGAGAGAAGCGCGAAGGTTAATCTCGGGAACAATCACATGTGGCATCCAACAAATATAGCAGACATCAATTGCAACTTAAAGAGCAGGACAACACAAAGCGAATGCACCATTCTAAGCTACAGTGTACGAACAGAGTAAGAGGTTAACACCTGATGCAACATACATGGTTCATTAAAGCAAGCAAAAAAAGTTTTCTACAGGCAGCATGTACAATCCGGATGGAAGTAGGTAAGTACTCATATCAATTTCCAATAGATACTCCAAACAAGGAAAAACAGCAGGCTTACTTGATTGAATTTTTATCCAGTATTGCTCCGGTAGATGGAACGGATGATGAATCAGGATCATCAAACTCGACAGAACCACCCTAACACAGTGGTAGAAAGGTCGTAAGACATAAGGAATCATCAGTCAAAAAGAAATACATAGACAGCAGTGTCGTGAGCACCTCTTCAGACTCAACATTAGCAGCTATTTCTAACGTGTTAACCAACCCTTTGCCACCTGAAAACTCATCAAGGAGAGCCCTCCTGACAGTCGATTGGATTTGGCCCTTGCCACCACTGAATGATACAATAGAAAACAATTAAAATTATATGGTTGGCTCTTTCAATACATATAATGTCATGTAGGGGTAGCATTAAGAAGAGAGATACCTGGATTCAACGTTTTTGGTGACTGACGCTGGCGTCGTTGGGAGAGTTGTTCCATAAACATCCTATTTACACAAGAGAAGGGACAGGTAGTCATGATATTAGGCAGGTTTAACAAAACGGAGACAAGAACCAATAACTGCATTGTCAAGCAGATGTGATATAAGGCAAAATCGCACAGGAGATAAAATACTGACCGTAGAAGCAGTGATACCAGTAGATGTTGCAGCATCAGATAAAACCGTGCCTATTTCCAGAGAGGCACTCTTTCTAAGCATAAGATCCTCATCCAATTTTTCACCAGCAAGATTTAAACCACTACCGCCAGTAGAGCTGCTAGATGACGTTGACGCCAAACCAGGCTTACGACCAAGCGGCGTGGACTTTGGCTGTTTTCCATGCTGCCTACCATGGTCCAGCTCAATCCTATGAACCTGATAAGATGGCCATTCACATTCTGGTTCAAAGCTCTTGGTTGTTACAGAAACGACCATCCGATATTTCATCGACACAATTGAATCAATCTCTTTTGGAATGGATTGATCTGTGCGCGCATACTGAATGGCTTCTTCCACAGACATAGAGCTAGGAGCTTTAGCACGGATAAGGGTTAGCGCTGCTTTGCCAATCAGATCCTTCCCAGACTTATCAAAGAACACAAACTCAATTTCTCTAGTGCCATCAGAGCCAAAGTAACAAATCCGATACCTGATAAACAAAATGAATTAGAAACGTCCAACAAGAGGATAGTCATGTATGAAAGACGAGGAGGCCTAGGAAATTACCTAGGTGATCCACGAACAGAACGGCATTCTCTGTTAGAACATTTGTATGAAGTGTCGTAAGGGAGCATCCCTCTGTTGTAGGCTGAGCAAGCATGGAACCACCAACGTTCCCCAGGGCTAAGTTTTGTGATTACAGCGGTGCAGTAGAACTTACTTTTCTGCAAAGGAAACCAGGTCCATTAACACCTACGGTAATGAATGAAAGCAAACACAGTCCAGGGATGTCAGCAACGTATGGACTAACCCTATGGTCCCAGATATTTAGAGTCCACAGCTCCTGAATAGTCTTTGTCTCAAGGTCAACCTGGGCACTTATCTCAGAGGGAGTCTGCCCTGGAAGCAAGACATTCCTCACATTAGGAACTGTATTCCGTAACCTACAAAATAAAGGAAAAAAGTATCATCAGAATTTTTTGTAGATCCTGGTTTTAAAATAAAGCATAGACCATGTTTCTGATAATCTGTTTTTTCATACTAATACAAACTACACTCCTATTAAGCAGATGCGTGTCCTTTCTTTGTGTGGTCTATATCTCTTATTTGGTATGGAAGTCAAATCCTAATCCTCTATATATAGGGTAGTCAAAGTGTGAAGGCAAAAGTAGAGAGAGACAATTCCTAAACCTTGCTGGTAAAGGAGCAGCCGCCAGCGGCCGCAAGAAAAAAACAGCAAACCAACCCATAGAAGCCACTTACTATGTAAGCAGCGAAGCAATCTCAGGTAGGTCTTCGTTTATGTACCAACGACACGGAGCTCCGCCACTTAGGCTCCTACCACCTGTAGGTAGAAAGGAAAAAGCTATGTGAGAAAGACATGAAGCGATAGTTTGGCTAGGGTTAGTTAGACTACCTTCGAACGGTTTGACCAAAGTGCCTACAAATATCACAATAACCGACGCAGTTTGAGCAATCCGGAGCACATCTTCTCCATCGAAGGCAACAGCGCGGTCTCCCCAGAGAACCAAAGTTATCTCAAGGCCACTACAGAACAAAAGCTAATGAGTTAACAAAGTAATAGAAAGATGCTAGGCAGGAAAAACAACCCACAAAGAAGTTGCATGACAATGTACCACCTTGCATCACTTAGATAAATCATCCTCTTGGTAGATGGTTCAGAACGAGCGGCGCTATGGAACTGAGTTACCGGGGAAACACCCGTTATGATACCAACGGCATCTGCAAATGATGGAACAGCAACGGAAAACACTGAGACAGTAACAGGAGCAGTAACAGCCAGAATCTAAAGGAAAAAACAGAAAGGAAACGCAAGCATATATAATAAATCACCTGTGAAAGTTTCTGGGTTATCTGTTGGATTAGGGAGGTTACCAATGGGAGTTAAAGCATATGTGCAAAGGGGGTAGTCCATAACATTAGCATCAATCTCTCGCACGAGCGTGTATTTACCAAACCTAATCATGAGGGGACCCTCCACAGGCATGTAGAAACACTTCTTTGGACAGACCAGAAACCTCCCTAACTCATAGATTTTTCCTTCCTCAATGCGGTCGATGAAGTCTTTAACCAATGTTGCACATATCTCTGCATACATATGATCTCCCTGAAAGATAGAATATGGTTATTATCTTTGGGGCCTCCTAGGAGTATCTTGCGTCATGAAGTCATATACACAAGTTGTACTGTGTAGGCACGCAGCAACCAAAGGATATGAAAGCATATAACACCAATGTAATGACTAACAAAGATAGACAAGGGTTGAACTTAGTACCTCTGAATATTGCAGAACCATATCAGTGTGCTTGATAGGACCAACATCGGTAGCTCCACGGTGTTGACAGAGACGGGACACAAAAACACGGATTGTCCAGGCTTTGTTGCCCTGGGAAAGCTGACTCAAGTGACTGATCGACATCTACAGGTAAGGGAAAAGAAAAGCAGTTAGGAAAATAAAAGAAGAAATCATCTAGACTATAGAACATAGAAACAGCAAGGGCAAGAAACATACGGAGGTAGCCACTTGCAAAATAAAACCGTAAGATAAGCCAGCAAGGCAAAACCAGTATCATTCAAAATATAAACAACGAAGCAGCGACTCTAATTAGTACACATATAATGAACCCACTGTACAGATCAAGGATCCACATGTAATGTGTAATCAAAGTAATAAGCTACTAAAGGGACCTGGACAAATCTAGATGCCTACATATTATGTACATAAGTAACTAATACAATATCATCCGCGGGTTAAATCAACAGATCGGAAGACCTCGGAATATACCACATCCCTTGTCTGCGACCCACAGGTTTTGTCCTCATTCACTATCAGTATTTGAGAGCATTTCTAGATGTAACGCGAGACACAGCCACATATAACTGACCATGAGAAAACACCGGGGATTTAAGGTACAGTCCAACAGAGTTCAGAGTTTGGCCTTGGCTTTTATTAATAGTCATAGCATAACATAACCGGATAGGTAACTGACGGCGCAAAAGAATGAACGGCCATTTGGTTTTCTTTGTTGTTAACTCAATTCTTGGAATGTAGACCACATCTCCCACATGAGACCCTGTTATGATAACTGCTTGTATTAAACGATCCGCAAGCTCAACAACAATAAGTCTCGTGACATTGCACAACCCAGTTGATTGACTCAGGTTTCTAAGTAACATGATAGGAGCACCTTTCTTAAGAACCAACCTGTAGGCAGGAAAATTAGGGAGAGATATCGCATTCAAAACCTTGGAAGGATAAAACAAATCATCTTCTTTAGCAGCTCCAACGGGAGAGGATTTAGAATCAGAACTCAGATATTCTCGACCCTCAGTAGGCACCATCACTAAAACATGTGTATTAACCTCGTCAGCTATATCATTTGTGGGTGCAAGTATAGCCCGCTGACTTAAATATACGGGATCTTGGAAATTAGAAGCAAAGTCTACATAAATAGAGTTAACAATAGCCTCAACATGACAACCTTGTGTGCGAATCAAAAGGTCCTCGGGTATATCTATCCAGGCTGAACCGGCGGCATGGTCGTGGTTTATTGCTGGTAGATTACCCTCACCAAGGTCTAGCACCCAGTCACTAAATAAGGCAATCTCCTGCCGTAACACATTGCTTGCACCTGGCAAAGCGAGACGCATGTTTTCTTTAAGATCTAGGACAGTCACATAAGGCCACAAAGGGGAGTTTGTTATTGTGGCAGAAACTACCTGGACGTGAGAACCACCTTCTATAACAGGAAGTATTTGCCTAAGGTCCCCGCTCAAAACCATAACAACCCCACCAAAAGGCAAATCAGCAAGGGCATGATCATCAATAGATAATATATCTCGTAAAGATCTATCTAGCGCCTCAAAACACATGCGATTCGTCATCAGCGCTTCATCCCAGATAATAAGAGAAGTATCTCTCAAGAGGTCTGCAAGATGTGTGCCTCTTTTAATGTCACAAATAGAAGTCTTGTCAATGGCAAAAGGGATTTTAAAACGTGAGTGAGCTGTTCGACCACCCGGTAACAAAAGAGAAGCAACACCAGAAGAAGCAACAGTTAGGACAATTTTCTTTTCCCCTCGAAGGTAAGACACGATTGCATTCCACAAGAAAGTTTTTCCAGTACCACCAAAGCCAGAAACAAAGTATAAACCGGGTTCTTCTTTAACAACGGATCGAACAATTGTTATAAAAGCAGAACGCTGCCCAACATTTAAACTATCAAACAGAAGTTCTGCTTTTCCTGGAAGATCATTAGAAAAATGTGTCATCTCTTCTGGGATCAGTCGATTTTGATGGAAAGGGGCATCATATGTTGTTTTTGGTGGCAGGTCGAAGGCACTGATGGTAGAGCCATTTTTAAGAAAAACCTCAGCAAGTTCAGATAGAAGAATGTCTCTAAGCTGATCAACAGGCACCTCGTATTTAGGATCTCGACGTGCTAGCCTAATGCCATACTGCAAATCATCGGCAAGATGAACCCAATAATGATTGAAAAAATCCCTCTCACTCTTCACCCCGCAATATAACAACATGGTCACAAACAATTGGCGCAAACGTGGACCAAAACCCCAGATAACAGCCTCATCAAAAGCGCGGTACCACTCGTTATCATCACCTAGAAGTCCCCGAGCAGCACATGCTTCCTTAAAAGAACGATAGGTGGTGCCCTCAAAGGATCTAAGATCAATATAAGAAGTTGCTCCTTTAACAATCATTAGCAATGTCTGCAGATAGTACAACTCACCAACATTTGGCTGCACATAGTAAATGCGACCTATTTTATCACCTCCCCCCCTTGCATTCCAAGACCTGTTATCTGAATCCCATGTCCACCCCATAGGAAAATCACAGTATGTTAAGGATCGAGCTTCTTCAAACATGCTGTTAGCAACAAACCATTCCGTAAGTTTAGTTTTCTTTAGGAACTCGTTATCGCTAATTCTAGTGAGGTCGTCATCCTTAGTAAACCTAACAGTGTTCATACCAGGTAAGTGAACGGGCAACCTCTCAACAGATGGAGTTTTCCCATGTATGGTGTAACCATAGATCCGCCACAACGCATCATATTCGCAGATATATCTAGCATCTAAATACTCTTTAACTTCATTAACTTTACGATAACCATTGCTGTCCACAGGAACACCCTTGCCTCTAATCCTTTCCAAATACAGCTTTGAATAATCCGGACCTTTCGTGATATATTTAAACAAGTATTTCATGACAATTGCTTTATTACACCACTCAACGTTCATGTGCCCTTGGTATTTTTTTAGCATACTCATATTGTAAGGTACTACCCATTGGTTATCAAGCCATTTGCCATTTTTAAATACACGTCGACCATTGTCAGGACGCTTATAAAGCGCATAACCATCCTTATCAAGAACAGTTTCCTCCTGAAAGTCTTTTGGGAAATGTTTGGAATATTCCCCATCTTTCATACGAACACACTTTTCGTTCAGCTTACCACATGGACCATGCATCATAAATTCAGAAACCAGAATAAACCCAAGAGGATCTTCGTTTGCATCTAGAATCTCAGCACAAATAAAGGAGTCAATCAACGCCATACTAACCTCGGTGTCTAACCTGTCGAGCCAAACGAGGACATGCGCGTGCGGAAGCCCTCGCTTTTGAAACTCGACAATATGTAGAACTGTCAAAAAATAGTGGTTAGACGCCCTAGAACATAGGTTTGCAAACAATGTCAAAAAATAGAAGGCTGAAGGGGAAGAAACTAAAACAGTACCAGCTTTCACAGAACCGTATGCATGGCCTGATTTAATATCATCAAGATACTCGTTAAGCTTCATGTTATACACTCTAACAACAATGTCAGACTGGTCCTGAGGCTTCTGTCCAGGCTCAAACAGAAGAGCCTCAGTGATCTCAGGCCATTTGGGATTGCAAGTGAATGTAGAGAACACATCAGGAGCACCATGAACACGCGCGACAGCTAGAGCATCTTGGAAATTTTCCTGGAAATAACGCCGACCCACAGTGTGGCTAGAAGGCAAAACTATCGATTTACCAACATCACAACCGTCCACAAAACCTAGATCAACAGCATCAGTGATACCTTGGACAGTATCACTCCTAAGTTTGTCCTGATTTCTAAGTATGAACCACAAGCGTCCCTTGGCAATGCTAGCCCGCGAATCAACAACAGCTTGTGAAGACAACAAACCATAACACAAATAAGGATTTGACTGCACAGAACGGTAATGGCAAACAAAGCAATAATAATCATGCATTGTAAGTGTTTTACGGGGACCATTTCTATCAGTGGCGGTAGCAAGGTAAGGAATGTCAAGGTGGAAACCTCTCTCGGCAAAAGGGAAGAGCAAAGGATATTGGAGTGACATGAAGGCAGGGTGTAGTGAGGAAATTCTCTCTAGCCCTTTTTTTGTTATCAATCACAATGTCACGTGTAGGAGCATCAAGATCTAACGGCCCGACAAGCAAGGCCGCTAAATGATTGGTTGCTGGTAAACTATACTGCGGGCCAATCGCCTTCTTTGGGAGCAACCAGACGAATGGCCACATGTTCATCCTCGTTGCCCTGAATACGCTCACGGGCCATCCTAAACTTTTTCACCAAATCATTACAGTCATTAAGCATATTCAGCAAACCAGCAACAATAGCAGGGTCTAGGTCCTTGGTTCTATCGTTGTCCGGGTTAACAGCGTATATTCTATTGCTGACCTCATTGGTGGTGTCATAGATATATAATTCAGCAAACTTAGGCCTGTTCCTCCCCAGGACCGAACCCGGTGCATCATTTTTTTCAGGAAGGAGAGAACCCATACGGTGGCAAACAGCACCCTGTATTTTAAAGATTTTTGGCCCTCGCGATTCGTTGATAGAACGATCAATGTTTGCACCCATGGAAGTGAAAGAGAAGAGGCAGTTGTACTGTCGGATATTTGAAACGAATCGCCTGGCCCGACGATCCCCATCAAAATGGAGAAGATCTGCCAGGAAAGCTGGTGGCTTCTTAAAAGGCGGGATGTAAACCTTCCCGCCTTTACAACAGAGGTTATAAACAATACGCCGTTGCGTGTCAGCAGTTGCAGACTTAACACGTTCTGCCCACCAAAAATGCGCACCATAGTTCCGACATTGATATTCAAGAGCACCATGGTACGATCGATCTACATAGGAAGCTAGAGAAGGACAAAAAGCGGGAGGCAACCATTCAGCAATGCACATACAGCAAACAACAAGTGAATTCCAAAACAAACTTCGAAAACCCCTGGGCTAATACCTTTAATGCTCTCAGCGAGTTCACCGGGAAAACCCTCCCAGTCACCATCTACCAGATCATGTATAGCATGCTCTACGGTAAAAGAGGAACACCAGCCAGGTAAAGCAACACTGTGAGAAAACAAGCAGGAGAAAAGATCCTAACGCAAATGCCTAAAGCCCACACCTTTGAAGTTAGTACGGCGTAGCTTTATCGTAAGCCTCCTCCTCTTACGGTAAAACCTAGAAACCCAGGAACCAACAAAAGGATACCAGCCATCCCCTGTTTTTCACCAATAAATACATGCTGAAGGGGAAAATTCTGGCAATAGGCAAAGAAACGAGTAGAGTAAAATATGACAAACAAAACCTACTTTTCCTCTTGTAACATGACTCGGCATCAGGTGGGCGAGGAATCCAGTGAGGAGTTATCCAGGCAGGGGGCGGTTTCGGCGGCATAATATAAACAATAACAAAGTAACACACGTAGACAGCACACCATAGGAATACTGAAGCAAATACAAGCAGTAAACCTATGAGAATAAAGTGTGGAACATTGCTAAGAAAACCAAAGCTGCGAGTAAATTATGTGATAGGCCAGAAGAGAAACAGTCTAACGAAGAGGCAGTAAACCTAGGCAAGAAACCCAATGGAATAAAAACCAGTACAGTACCCAAAACAGGAAACGAAGGCATCAAACCAAACAATGGAAAAGACGATAGATACGCGAGCATAGCAGCTTAGCTGCAGCGCTTGGTTGGGAAAAAGGCAACCATTCTCTGTGTAATAAACGTCTATCAAGCACAGAGACATGTGAAGAATCTCTTCTTATATGTAGACCAGTCCATAAAACTCAGAGTATCATTAAATGAGTAGAGTAGTACAGAACTTTATTACACGCATGGAATGCCACAATTTCTGGAAACGAGCAAACCAAGGAAAGAAGACACTACATGTTACAAACAGATGCAATAAGTTGATTACAAAGAATCTGGCAGCACTCTGGGCTGCCAACAGTATTTACAAAGGCATCACCAAACGACGTTGGACCACTCAGCCGACCTAACGACACTGCAAGAACTACGGCTGACCTAGCAAGATCTCTATAGGCCTGCATTGCGTCGTAATTGAAATCACGAATCACGAATCCATATAACCCCTGTAAGAACCGCACCGCTTGCAAAGCCGACTCCTCGTATGGACATCTAGCAGGAGAAACCGTGGACCAAAAAAAGAACCGGTTGGGCGTGGCTCCCCCCCGGCCAGAACCGACCTCAAGCTCCACACCTCCGAGGACACAACCGTCACTGCCCACCTCAGACAGGTACGAATGGTACGATAACTGACACTCGGAAGCAACCATCTCGAACAGATGTAGAGTAGAAAAACGCAGAACGAACATCCTGTGACACGACGCAATTAACAGGGAAAAAAGCAACACATCCGAAAAAAGGAAACAAACCCCAATCACTCACTCTTATTAGCAACGTAAGCGCCACAATAGCAATAAAAACAAAGCATGTTATGTAGATTAACTCTACCCACAAAAGTAAGACAAAGACAAAGAGAAACCACCTGGCAGCAGAAGGAATGGTGAAGCAAATGTCACCGGGCAGCACCAGCAAGCAACCTGAAACAAACTTATTAGCAACGTAACCGGCACAACAGCAAACAAAGGAAACCATGGAATGTGAATTAACTCCACACAGAATAGTAAGCCAAGCTCATATAGTAACAACCTGGCAGCAGAAGGAAGAGCTAATCCAAACTTAGAAGCAAACGACAGTACACAGCACCACCAACCAACTTGAAACAAGGCAAGCTTAAAGTTATAGAAGAAAAGAAGAAAGTAGACCGGCACAACAGGCAAGCAGACCTAGGAACTTGTAAATAGCAGGGATGATAAAGCATAGGGACATCTAAACTAATGCATCGACGACTGAACCTCAAGCACCATGAAACCACTATGTCTGAACCAAGCTAACAGGCAAACCACACAGCAGCATCAACTAAAAGTACCCACTATGAATCAAAAGGACAGTAACCATGTGCAAAAGCCAAGAGAAGTCCCAGTCTTCTACTTTTTTTATTTCATGAGGTCTAATTCTTTTTAACTTTCCTAAAAGTAGCGTGTTTATTAATATTCTTTGTAACTTTCTTCAAAGCATTTTTTATTAGCATGCCTGTTTGTCTGAACCAAGATAATAGATGAACCACAAAGAAACATCAACTAACGCACCTACCGTGAGACAGAAGTACAGCAACCATGTGCAAATTCTCTAAACGCACCTAGATACCAGGTTCCATTTTATCTTCCAGAATATAACATTTTCTATTCTGAGCCAAGAGGATTCTTTTTAACTTTTTCTAGACAGTGCGAATGTTGTAACTTTCCTCAATAGCTACCAGATTTCATTCCTGCACCACTCGTTACATACACCACTAGCTTACCTTCAACCAGGAGCAACGGCAGATGGAGACGAGGGCTAGGCAATATCACGCACACAAACGTATGGCCTGTGTAGAAGAAATGCAATCATTAAATAACGTCAGGACCTACCCAGCATCTCTCTAGCAGTTGTCCAAGCCAACTGAACCTCACCTGTGTTTCAGAGCGACGGCAGGCCAACAGCAGCACCAGCGCAGCCCACCCGGCCACCCTGAGCCACAGATCCCTGGCAGCGAAGGACCTGCAAACCAAAAACGTGAGAAGAGGACTAATCAGGAGCAAGAGCGGACCGAGAGGAGGAAAGCTCCAAAATAAAAATAGATGTAAACGGCCGCGAAAGCAAACCAAAAGAAGAGGAATCAATCAAAGAAGAAAAAGAAGGAGGAAACTCCCCAAAAAAACAGATCGGGAAGCTACAAATAAAACAGATCAAATAAAGCCGGAACCAACCCGTAGCAGCGCAAATGGCCTCGCCGACAGATCCGGAGCGGTGCTGAAAAACGCGGAAGACAGGACCGAAGAGAAGTACGCCGCTGGAAGGGAAAACGCAGGCAAGATAGATCGACCGAGTGGTACCGGGGGGAGGGGGACCTAGTAAAACAAATCTCACCTCAACCAAACCCAGCGCGGAAGGGATCCATGGGTACAGATCGCACACAAAGAGCGGCCTGAATAATCACGGATAGATCAGAAGCGACGCAAGTACGAACAACTCGAGGAGCTGGGCGAGCTGTCTGTGGCGTGCGTGGGGCGAACAGGAGGACGGGGCGCAGGAGTAGGCAGCAAACACGCCGTCCAGCAAATGACGAGACGCCAGCGAGACGCCCCGCCGGTGATCGAAAGGGCAAGCAGCGAAAACCCCAGCGTACCCCTACGTAGGAAAATATCTCCAGGCAGAACGCCGACCCCTCCCAGGCCCCCTGTCCCAGCCCTACCCCCCTGTCCCAACCCCTTGGGCTGACGAGGGGGGCAACCATCTGCTTGGCCCAGCGACCAGTGACATAGCAAGGAAGCAAACGGGTACAAAAGTCCCCCAGCGACGACCAGCCCAAGCAGGTACAAAAGCACCCAACGACCAGTAAATATATATAGGCACCATCCCCCTGTCTCAACCCGTCGGGCTGACGAGGGGGCCAACCACCTGCTAGGCCCCAGCGAGCAGTGACATAGCAGGGAAACAAGCGGGTACGAAAGCGACATTCCATCACCTGGAGCAGCTGAGCAAGAAACGAACGGCCAACATTCGCCAGAAACCATCATCCAACGGTCAGGAACAGCAAATCGCTGTGAGAGCCCCATGGGGGTGCACCTATTACCCTTTTAGATTTCATCATGTAAGACTATGTTAGTATTTTGGACTATTTATACTATTAGAATCATGTATATTTGAAACATTATGTATTAGACTACATTGTTGTGTATAATATTGTGAATCAACTGCTATTATTCATTAGGCAATTTTTTAGCACAAAGGCTAGCGCAAAAAAAAAATTTAGAGTGTGCCCACCCCCTGCATCCGCCACTGCTATTGGGCAACAATCTGAACAAAAGAATTACTCTCAATCAAAAAAAAAAGAACACGCTGGGCTGCTGGCCTCTCTCTTCTTCTCAATTCGGGGCTGCAGCACATGGAGAAAACAAGCTCGTATCCTCCATTCCCTCCACTGCGGTTTCCCCACCAGCAGCGTACACCACCTACCTGCCCGTGAGTGCAGCCTCAATGTGGCTATGCCGGCAGGAAGGAGCTGCGGTTGGGGAAGCGTGGCTGCCGTGCGCGCCGCAGACGGCCGGAATTGATGGGCGTGGTGGCGCTGCTAATATGGGGCGGTTGGGGAAAACGGAGATCGGAGATTGAGGTCAAGAGCTTCGCGAGCACGAGGAACAGAGCATGGAGCGGTGGCGAGGGGAGTGGGAAGCGGCGGCGGAGGGGGGGAGACGGGGCACAATTTGTCCGGCCAGTCGCGCCGCGCAATCTATTTGTGCGTGCTGGTCAAGACATTTTTTAATTCAAACACAAACAATTCACGCGAAAAACTGGTAAAATTTATACTTAATTTACATTTAAAATATAAAAAACAAAATCTAAACTACTAACCCTAGCTACTGGTCTTCGCGCGTCGGCGCCGTCTCGTCCATCTACGGGTCAAGGTCGATGTACTCCGACGGTATCCAGAGGTTGGCGGTGGTAGGACCGGAGCGGGAGCGGGAGCGGGAGCGGGTGCAGGTGAATTGATCACCTGCCCAGGCCATGGCGCCCAACCGTGCGAGAGGTGCGCCAGCTCCATGCCCACCTCCGGCGCGATCAGAGGCGCCCAACCCGGCAGCAGCGACGGTGGAGGCAGCTGGGCGTTCATCTCAGCCACCATGCGGGTGAGCGCGAGGGCCTCCTCGTAGCCGTGCCACTAGGCCTCCTCCTCCTGCGCTCTGGCCGCAATGGTCTTCTCGGTGAAGGCGTCCTCGCCATAGCCCCGCGCCAGTACCTCGCGGTACTCCGGGGGCAGGTTGGCGGCGACGTAGTCAACCGCCTCCTGCTTGACGACGATGTCATCGTCGTTGCTGTCCTCGCTACCGAGCTCGGCGTCGGAGTGGTTGACAGCGCCCTTCGATGACCCAGCATACCACTTCATGTGTAGTGCACTATAGTCGTTGACATGATATTCACAGAACACCGTTCCGTAAATATCGCATCCCTCAGAGTAGTACAACAGAAACATTGCGGGTCCATATTACAAAAGTACACACATTATTATTATTACAATACTGGAAGTTCAAGACTTCCAAAAGATCCAACTTACAAACCAAAATATAAAGTTTTCAACGGAAACTTAAAAGTAACAACTCTGATTAGGAGTGGGGATCAACAGCTTATTCTATAGAGTTCATGCTGCTCGGCTCCGTTAATTACTACTAACTAGACACTTAAGTGGACTCGTTCTCATCGACACCGTAGCGGATCTTGTAATCCACTCCTTCAACTCCTTCGGACAGGTCGGGTTCCTTGTAGAACACATCTTCTTGGCATTCGACTACATACATTGGCACGTCTTCGGGATCCTCAGAGTCTAAGCAAGGGATCAAAGGAAAGAATGAGTAACAGCGTTACCCAACAAGTTCAATATATGCAAGGTGGGAAGTTTGATGCTCTGACTACCACCTCGGATTATAAATCCTTGGCACTATGCAATTTTTGTAAATCTTTCTTCAAAGATTGATTTTATTCCGAAAAAATATGACAATCAGCCTTCACAGGTTGACCAGAACTTTCATGGAGTTCCTTTCCTGCCGCGTTCGTAGCTTCTTCCCGGAACAGGGAGTAACAAGTTACAGTTCTTACACTCTGCAGATGTGCGTTACTTTATCCATGAGAGATCAAATCCTTGTTGCACAACCGGGCATACTTTCCCGTCCATAATTCCATGATGTGGGGCCCAGTAGTTGGTCCAAGCCAATCACTGCCCCCTTCGCGACCCCGCATGCCTCCTTGGTGTACACCATGCCCACATAATGAATTACGGCAATGGTTTGTACAAACCGTTAGATGCCAGAACTATCGTGGGACGATGAGGGTTCCCACCCATATGTTGCATATCCTCTACGAATTACCAATTAATATGCACGCTACGAGGATAACAGCCACGACCTGCACATCCGGCTTCATGCGAGAGGAAGAAGATACAGCTGGCTTCTCTGTCCCATTCCAAATCTCATGGCTAACATGTAATATACAGCGCTAGAATCACTGATGTCAGGGGTTATTAAGTCCCTACTTGATTATCATTGTTGCAAATAGAACCCTAAGTTCTATTGCTCCATTATATCACCACTTAGGATGATATCTATGATTTCTTTATTAATGAAAATATTATTTTCTTTCTTTTATAGCATATATGATAACACACAATTTGCAAATACTTTGATAAAGACTCTTCGAAGGACATGAGCAAGTGATGAACTTGCCTTGTGATGGCAAGGTAGTGAAGTCTGATGCTTGCACTGGACCTTGAGCTTCTAGTTCTATAAAAACATCATTATTGCGTGGTAAGGACAATATTTAAAGAAGCAAAATGATTATGCAAGTAATGTAATGCATTATTTAATTCTATATGCATTTTTCCTATATAAGGTGCCTTTTAATAAAGTATTTACAAATATTATTATTATTTTATATTTATTGCATATATTATTTTATTTTACTTCCCTTTTGACTTTTATTGATTTAATAATTCTTTTAGGAATTATTAATTATACATTAGATTTATTACTAAATATTTATTTAGTATTTTTCAAAAATACTATAATATTAATAACTAATGAAAGTGATTTTTATTTATTTTTATCACTTTTCAATAATTTTGTAAAATTCCATAAGGAATATATAAATTACAAAATTCTTATAAAAGTTTAAGTGTCCAAAATTTTATATCTTATTTTATTTGAACAGAGTGAATCATTGTGAATCCAAAAATATTTTATTTATAATTTTTGGACTTTTATTTATTTTCTAGAATTTTATAGAGGTCACGGGCATTTTGGTCTTTTCCGATTGATCAAAATAGTTTATTAAATAACTTGGGCTGGCCTTTTGGGCTTATTGGGCCAGTGTAGCCCAATAGGGTAAGGTCAAAATACCACCCCGAGGGGTTTTGGCCCACCCAGCCCATTCTCTCTGCCTCCCTCTCTCCCTCGACCTTATCCTCTCCTCCTCTGTCCCGACCCTGTGGCCGGCGATGCCGCCACCGTCGATTCTCGCCACCGTCGGCCGTTCTGGTCGCCGCCGTGGTGCGATTTGGGGTTGTCGACGACGCTCGTTCGTTCTATCCGATTGGATTTGACTCCGGGGCTTTCCTGTGGCCAGGTCCACCCCGTTCCTGAACCCTAGGGTTAAGGAAAAGGTGTTGTCGCCACCGCCGTGGTCCCGTCTGCGGTGGTGTGCTGGGCTCGTGTGCTGCTGCGGCCGCCGCCGTGGCTGGTGCAGGTTGCAGCGCCCTCTGGGTGCTCCTTGTGCCGCCGCGGTTCGTCGGCCAATCTGCTTCCTCTTCAATTCATCAGCGAGGACCTCGGGTAAGTTTCTTCTGTGGTTCTTGTTCATGCTACTACCATGAATCTCTCTGTGTGTATCTAGTGGCTTCTCATGCCTAGTGACTATGTGCTGATTAGGTTCATCTCTGGATTAGGGTTCTTGCTCTGATTAGGGTTCATAACCCCATGTTGATCATATCCTTGATGCTTTAGTTTTAGTGGTGATCATACTTGAGCATGAAGAATGATTGTTTGCTGTGGATCATGATTTTTAGTGGCTTTGATGATGCCAGTTGCCTATCAGATTATTCTAGTGATGATTCACTATGATCCTATGCTAGTGTTTCTATGGAATCCCTGATTGGATTATGTTGTTGATCTGAGAATTTACTCTACTGTCAGAATACTTGTACTGATAGTGGTTTCTCTCAGTGGTTGCTTACTGTAATTATAATGGTAGGTTTGTATGAGATTGTACACAATGGATCAAATCATTACATGTAATGATTTTCTGTGGATGTATGGATGAATATGATATTGATTCCTGGCACTTGGCTTCAGGAAAATGATATCTATTAGTTTGTCCCTTTTTCTGTGGGAACTAAGCAAAGATTGGTTTTAGTTCATTTAGAACCTGCCCTTGTGATACCATTATGATCTGTAACACAAGTGATTGAGTTTTATTTTTGGGCTTAGCTTGATAATGCTTGTGATTAATACTGGCAAGATGAAATGAAAGCTTTTCTTAACTTTACTGCCTATGATGTTGATCTGAGGCTCTAGGATTTAATTCCTAGTTAGTTGAGCAAATATTTTATTTGAAACTTGTAAGATTAGAGGTGCTACTCTCTCTGGGAGATGTGCCCTGATCTGATAAGATCAAATGAAAAATGATCTAAGTTGCAAAAATAACACTGAACTCAGTGATGCTGGTCTGAGGGTTTAGTGCTTTTGCCTGAGTTTGATTTCTTATCTTATACTTGAAATCTCTAGGATAGATTCACCTCTCTTGGGTGATTATTGAGAGATCATTTCATAAAGCAACACATGCTTTTGTTTAGATAATATGATGAAATCATGTGATGGTTTTATGAGGCTCACCACAAAATCTGATGTTGGTGTAGTATATTGATGATGATCTTGATCTTGATCTGCTTTTGCTGGGCTCCTAAGCTTGCTCTTGAGCTTGCCTGCTCCTCCTAGCTTCTGGGCTTGACCTTGGTGTCCACCAGATTCATCCCCCTCCTTATGTCACCATCCTGGTGATGTTTGATTGATCTGGTTTGGTCTGGTTTGGCTGCTGTTCTTGCTGTCTACCCTAGTTGTTCTTGTGTGATGTGTAGTGGAGTGATGCACTAGTGCTCCCCCCATGGCTGTGTTGTGGTTTTGTGTGATTTGGTTGTGCTTGTGTGGTCGACAACACACCATTTGCATGCTGGTGTGTGTCCAGTTTATGTGTCTGCTATGCACTTGTGGATAGGTTCAGAAATTTTGAACTTACTATTACCAGATTACATTTACCTGGCTGGTGAATTGATCCCCCTTGGCTGTCATTTGCATTCTGGCTTTGAATTTATGAAAGATGAAATCTTTCATATGAAACTTGCCCCTTTTATAACATTTCTCAATGATGAGTTTGTCAAGTGCATTTCACTGACATATCTGAGAGAAATAATACTAACACTAATCTTATTTTGTTTCTATTTTGTCTTTGTTTTGCAGGTACAAAGATGAAGATTTAGTGTAGATTTAGATATATGATAGTTAGTAGATATTCAAATGTAATTTTCTTATTCTTTTGTAATTTTTCTTTTATTATTATTGTAATCTTTATTTTATTTAATTGTAATAAAGATTATATTATTGTTAATTAAGAATACTCTTATTCTTTAGTATTTCTTTTGTATATTGTGAAGTTTGGAATGACTTCAGTAGTTACATTCTTTGTAACTTGTTTATGTGCTAATAATATGAAATGAATTTCATATTCAATATTGTTTTTGGATAAGATTTAAGTTATAATACTTATCTCTTAATTAATTTAAGATTCCAAATTTCCTATCTAAATTATTTAAATTTTTATTCAAACACTTAAGTTTTAAAATTCAATCTCAATTCAAAACACACATAATTCCTTTAAGATCATATCAAAGTTTATAGAAATCCTCCTTTAAGACTAAACCTAATCTCAAAGTAAGAAAGAAACATTGATCACTCAAGGTTTTATTTGGCGAAAATTTTACCCACATTTTTACAAATGAATGCATGCAACAATTCATATTTCTAAATCTACCCTTCGTGATGTCCTATATGCTGAGATGTTACAGCCCTTCTCGTCCGAGTCGATGTCGGGGATGGGGTAGACCTCCCCCGGCTACAGATCATGGCAGATGGTGGTGGCGCGACGCACCTTGTGCTCCCAGTCGAGCCACTCCTTGCAGTAGGTCACACTCTGGTAGGTAGGGTCCCACCGTTGTACCGGTGGGAGGCCCCTGATTCGGTGGCGGATCTCCTCCTCCAGCCCTTTGCCCTCCTTGGGCACGGGCGGCACCGGGACACGGTCCCGATTGAGGTGCTAGCCGGTGGGGAGGGACACGTTGTTGTGCTGGATGTGCGAGCCTCCACGTGGTGGCCCCGGAAATCCTCCGACCGCGACGGAGGCGGCAGAGATGTGCCGCGGAGGAAGGCCGGAGCGCTAGCTGCTAGATCCAGACGCCTCGCGGTCGTTCTTGCCCCTCCCCTTCTTCAGCCACGACGACGTCTTCATCGTTCGCGGTAGTGGTGGTGGCGGCGGCTAGGGTTTGCGATGGCGAGAGGTGAGGAGTGTGGCACCGACGGGCGCAGGGTTAAATAGCCTCTTCGCCCGCGAACAGGCGTAGCTTCCCGCTTTTTCGCCATCAATGCCGACGCGAGAACGCAGGCCGCGCCCAGTGGGTCAGCGTGTCGTCGAGTCGCCATTGATGGTGCAGGCTGCCGTCGGTCATCCTTCCGCGCAGGTCTCTGAATTGCTGCCACGGTTGCCTCTGAATCGGTGCCGCAAACCGCGTCTAAAATCAATGTCGCGTGTAGCTGGCGGGTGGGCCAGTGACACGCGTGAACACAACGTCCACGCGCGTGTGAGCAGACGCAGCCAAGCCCAGATTAAATGCATGAATAGATCGAGCGGACACATTCCGTCGGATGAGTCGGCCCGCTGAAACGCCACGCACGTCCCGCATATCTATGCCGACAATTTCAAACACGCGCAAACCATTTGTGTCGGCCTGGATAGGAACAAACTAACCAAGTGCCGCTCAATACAAATTCAATTCAGACACACGTTTCTTTCGTTTTACTACTAGATGACCCAGCCAGATGTGTAGCCTTTCTACCGGTCTAGTCCCCATTGAGGTATTCACGAGTGCGACCTGCGCCACCTTGCCACCGTCGGCGTGCCCGTCGCCGGCGTCGACCCGGCGGCGGCGGCGGCGGCGCGGGCTTTCTTCGTCCCGCTGAGCGGCGTCCTCTCCATGCCGCTGTCGGAGTCCTCCACCCTCGCAGCGTCCGCGCCCATGCCACCGCCGAACAGGAACGCGCCCCACTTGAACAGGCCCCGCCGCCGCCTGTCCGAGCCCAGCCGCTCCACCTGCGCCTGCAGCGCGTGGCACTGCACCTGCACGCGCGCGCGTACGTGATCACAGACCAACGCAGATCGATCGGTCACCGAACTGATGCCGGAGAAGACGTAGTAGGTAGAATCTGTACTGTACGAACCTGGAGCCTGGCGACGTCCTCGCGGAGGCGTCGGAGCTCGTGGTGCTGCGAGACGACCTCGCGCTTGGAGGGGCACCGGGCGGCGGAGGAAGAGAGGTCGAGGGCGGCGCCGGCGGGGCTCCTGGTCTGCAGGGAGCGGAAGGAGCCGCTCCAGTCCGCGAGGCGGCTGAGCCTGCTGCCGTGCTCCGAGAAGAGCACCTGGACCACGCAGCGCACCGGCAGGCGGTCGTTCTGCACGGCGTGCGCCGCCGCCTCCGCCGACAGCTTGCGCGCGTCGATCACCCGGCACAGCGACCGCCGCTCCTCCTTGCTCGCCTGCGGGTGCGCCTGCACGTCGTCAAGTGTCACAAACTCGTTAGTAACGGTCGTTCGCGTAGTACGTGCACAAAAGAAATGTTAGCGACGGTGCAGAATCCCTAGAACATGCGTGCGTGTAGCGCCAACATAATCAGGTGACTCTCCTTGCGCAAGGACAAGCAAGTTTTTTGTACAGTTAAAATTTCGGGAAAACAAGGATGTACAGGTAGGCTCTTTGTTGTCTTGCGCTTGTAGATCAGGCAGCAGGTGTAGCTCACGTGGTTTCTGTTCTTTTGTTTTTAGAAGCGCGCACACACATGTGTGGCTACCCAACATGCTAGAAACTTGTTTTTTTTTGGGAGAAGATAGAGAAGAGTCACACGCATATTCACAATCACATGTGGCTACTAAACATGCTAGACACTTGCAGGCAAGAAACAAGGCTCACTTTTCAGTGAATTTACTTTCTGATGTGACCTGACTATGTGAATTTGGTATGGATCCAAGCAGGTAGGTGTAGTAGATTTGAGACGGTGGACCTTACTCACATCGTGCAAAGGACAAACGCGGAGAAAGATCCCACAGGAGCGGGTCGGTGTTGTTGGTTATCATGATTAAACCAGTCGTAATAACTTTTAAGAAACACAGGCTTCATGTTTTGTTTAGACTATTTTAATGTTCTTTCCAAGATGCTAAGGCGAGTGTCACATCCTGAAATCAGAATAAGTTCTTTCATGTCCTATCCTCGCTATATCCGATGGATCTTTTGTGATTCGGTCATTTTTTGAATTCGCTGGTGTCTAAGGGTCTATCCCGATCTATGTTTGTTATGTTTGCCGATGGTTGCTTCTCTGGTGCGTTGGTCATTTGGGATATTAGCACGACGATTTTGATAAGCTTTGCCCAGCTCTGTTGATTCATGGACAAGGACGGTGACGCCCTTTTGGTCGTGCTAATTATTTGTAGTCATCTTTAGGTGACCCAATGATGTATATTTATAATTTTTATTACTCTTTGTACATGATTATTAATATAGATCTGTGGAATTTCATAAAAAAAATAAAGGAATCAGTGGGAATAATCAGTTAGCCATGTGAGGGCAAAGACGCACCAATTCTGATGTTAGTGCTCGAAAAAAAAAGATTCAGTCCAAGCTAAATTACCGTGGTCAAACGCACAGAAACATGTGTGTGCCGCCTCTCTTACTTCGATGGATTGTTTACCTTCCTGCGTAGCATGCGTCCAACGCAATCGCATCGGCCAACGTATACCCTTTTGGGGCTATCGCGTCGGAAAAGCTAACGGTCAGTGGAAAAGGGCATCACAAACTTGCACATATGCTGAATAATGATTTATCTCGCGATCATCATCTTTTCCGTCGATAGAGTCATAGAGATGAACTTAATGTTGGGAACAAGCAAAAAACGGCTTTAATAGATGGAGATTAAAGATCACATACTCCCTGCGACCTAAATTAAGCAATGTGGATTTGTCTAGATTCGTATATACGTAAACATATTTTTAAACTGATATATGTAAACATGTTTTTAAGACTGATGTTCTTTGTAGTTTGCTTATTTGATAATGATATTTTGTTTATTGAGACTGTTCATGGACATGATGTAGAGCTGCGTAGCATACTTCTACACTTTTTATCAACATGCCAATGATTGTCCATTTGTGGAGATCATTCTAAAGATCAAATGCACGCGCGTGAACAGTCTCACGCATGCACTGAGACCAGGACATGATGTGATGGCACTACCGCCATGCCGATGTACGGTAAGGATTAACTAACCAAACACCCATCTTTAACGGTGACCGAACGGAGACTGACCTTGAGGTAGGTGTCGACGGCGCGGTACAGCCCGTCGTCAGCGGCGCGTGCGTGCGCCGGCACGGCGCGCGCGAGCTCCTCGAACTCCGCCGGCCGCAGCGCGGCCTCCAGCGCCGCCTCCGCGAGGTACGCGTCCACCAGCTTCGCCACCCTGGCGGCCGCCGCGCCGCCGCCGCCCGCCTTGGCGCCCTCCCGCAGGAACCCGCGCACCAGGCGGAGAACCAGGTGGACGTCCAGCAGCGTCGTAGTCGTCCGGTGGTGGTCGCGGGAGGAGGCGGCGCCTCCGTGTCCGAACGCCGGGATCATCACGGCGCCGAGCGACGCCTGGTCGAGCCGGCGCGCCGCGCGGGCCTCGAGGTCGCCCAGCAGCGCGGCGTCGGCGCCCACCATGCTCCCCGCGCGAAGCAGGCGGAGGAGGAAGTCGCACGCGATGCCGTCGTCCTTGTCGTCGCCGGCAGCGCCGTCATCGGGCGGGAGCGCGGCGACGAGGGACTCGAGGAGGAGGCGCTTCTTTAGCCAGGTGGCCGTGGGGCTCTCCGGAGGAGCCAGGAAGCGCCCGGAGGGGGATGACGCGCACGCGACGACGTCCGGGAGCCACCTGGCCGCGTAGTGGGACAGCACGGAGGCGAGCTGGTCGGAGGAGGCCGCCTCCGCGGGGGGCTTGGACCGGATGGCCGCGATGGTGCGCGCGAAGGCGTCGACGTCGTTGATGACGACGCACGCGTCTTCGCTGGCGCCACGAGGAGGCGTGCCGGCGGTGGCAGCGGAGGAGCGCCGAGGGTCCGGCGAGGCGTAATGGGCGCCGGTGGGATCACCGGCAGTGAGGCGCGGGGACGGAGAGCTGGGGCATTGGGTTGGCGACGGAGGCTTCATCGTTTTCCTTGGTGTGCTCTGTGCTCCGAGTCCGAGCTGACGCTGAGCTCGAGCTCTTGTGTTGGAACTTGGAGAGAGTGTGCTCTGTGTGCCAACCAAACTGCCAAGGCGATGTGCCATAAAGCTTCTTGTAGGAGCAGCATGGTGTGGTACACAGAGCTATAGAGTGGAGAGAGTGACAGGCATGCCGATGGTCCAAAAGTTGATCGCTGACACGCACACCACATCGTAGGGAAAAAGTTATCAGTACATTCCACAGTACATAATGCATGCGGAAAATGACAACACATTTTCAATTTACCAACACACCGTGCTAATAAATTTCAGAATACAATGTGTTCCTCCCTATATGTTTGTAACAAATGATATTTCCATTTTTTTGGAATGGGGAAAACAGAGCCGATGCACTCCTCCTTATATTATCCAAAGTGTAAAATTCAGCAGCCGAACAAGTCTAACTTTTTTCTTGAAATTCCACAAATCTACGAATAATCATCAACATCCGTACAAAAGAGCACAAAAGTAATAAAAATTACGAATAAGTCATTGGAACGCCTAGCGATGACTAATACAGTAGCATGAGCCGAAGGCGTGCCGCCGTCCTCGTCCCTTCATCGTTAGAACCGGACAAAGTTTGTCGTAGTAGAGCTTCTTGATCGAAAGAGACTGACCACAACCACACCAAAGTATACGAAAAACGACCCGATTCCAAGGGATCTGTCGGACACACGACTCCACGCGTCCTCCGTCAGCGCTAGACACACTACTGAAGCGAGAATAGGGCGAATAGGGCCTTATTGTGACATTAGGATGTAGCTACCATCTCAACATCCTGAAAATGACACTGCAAACAGTCTAAACAGAAAATGTAAACCTCCCTGCCGACGAGAGGTCGTGGTCCGCCACACCTCCAAGGCACCAAGGCCACCGGAGGCGAGAAGGATTGGAACCCTAGATGGGTTTTTCTATGGCCGCCGCCTCTCTCCTTGCACGGCACAACACACACGTGTACCGGTTCGTGACTGCGCCAAACAAGTACAACTTGAAAGAGAAAAACAAGGTCATACGCTGTTGCTACACAGTAACTCCACAAGACACTAACCCTATGGTAATAGAAACAAGCGAAAATTACATAGCTCCTAGGCTAAACCTTCGAGAACGAAATGCCACCCGTGCACCGATGATGACCATTCCAACTATATGTTGATCTTGGTATTTTCAACCTCAAAGTAGAGATTTGATCCACCGCCTTCAATAAGAACATTACACATGAGCACATCGTCATATCCTCATGGGAGATCTTGTGTTTCCAATAAAGACCGCATACTCGTTGTTGAAGCCGCATTTAGCATCATCTCTTCTCCTCTATCAACACCTTGAAAGCTAGATACCACTAGGGAGGTACTAGAAGACCATGATATCCCATACACCTCGCCTCATGTCACTATCACACCACCTTCGATCGAGCAACACCAAGAATGAATTGTCACCTCTATAGGGAGCTACCATGCGTAGCACCTGCTGGGAGCAGGAATGACTTGGCGCCTCCACTGAGACACCACGCGTAGCACCTACCAGTGACATGTATCACTTGGAGCATCTGCAAGAAGTCAAAGTGTAAGCACCCGATGAACCAAATCGAACCTGATTAAGAGGTGGAGGGGACATCCCATACCAATGCCGGCCACGTAAGGCCATCACCATCTCTAGAATCGATCACTGTTTCGTCCACATGACCACGAAATCCCCTGTCGTCGAAGATCTAGGTGTTGGAGATATGCCCTAGAGGCAATAATAAATATAGTTATTATTATATATCTTTGTGTTTATGATAAATGTTTTCATTCATGCTATAATAGTATTAACAAGGAAACCATTAATACTTGTGTGATTTGTAAACTTAATTTGAAAGTCCCTAGTATAGCCTCTATACTTCACTAGCTTGTTGGTTGATTGATGATGTGGTTTCTTTGTCATGAACATTGAGATGTTATCAACAACAAGATCATATCGTTAGGAGAATGATATGGTGGACATACTCCTATAGATAAGCGTAGCATAAAGATCTAGTCATTTCAATAGTTCAATTGCTATATGCTTTCTGATACATAGTAACCTAATTCCTTCGACCATGAGATCATGCATATCACCTTTACTGGATGGATGCTTTGATGTCATCAAACACCACACCGTAACAGGGTGGCTATAAAGGTGGCATTGAGTGTTCGGAAAGTATTGGTTGAAACACATGGATCAAGAGTGGGATTTGTCCATCCACATGACGGATAGATATTCTCTGGGCCCTCTCGGTGAAATGTCATCCAATTAGCTTGCAAGCATGTGACTTGGTCACAAGGGATCACATATCACGGGAACGAGAAAAGAGTACTTATCAGTAACGAGGATGAACTAGGTATGCAGAGATACCGATGATCATAACCTCGGATAAGTAACATATCGTGAGACAAAGGGAAATTGGTATCGTATGTAAGTGGTTCATTCGATCGCAAAGTAATCGTAGAAATATGTGGGAGCCATATGAATTTCCAGATTCCTCTATTGGTTATTGTTCGGAGAAGTGTCTCGATCATGTCCGCATAATTCACGAACCGTAGGGAGACACACTTAAGGATTCGACGTTGTTTGAGTAGTTATGGTATTATGAGAAAGAGACCGAATGTTGTTCGGAGTCTCGGATGGGATCCGGGATATCACGAGGTGATCCGGAATGGTCCGGAGAATAAGATTCATATAAGGAAAGTTCCGTTTCGGAGTTGGGGAATGGTTCTGGTGTTTTCATCGGGAACATTCTAGAAGGTCCCGGAATGTCCGGCACTCCGGAGGGGGAAGGGTACATGAGTGTGTCATTACATATTGGAATGATTGCATCATGTACTAAGTATTCTTGCTGTCCCAAATAAAGGATTTATTTAAATCCTAAATTGAAAAGTCAAACGGCTAGTTTGAAAGTCAAACGGCAGTTTTGGGAAGTGGGAAAAGAGGAGGAGAGGTGGAGGCCGAGTTGGAGGAGGGTTCCTCCCCTTGGCCGGCGCACCTCCCTAGGCCGAGTTGGGGAGGAACTCCTCCCCTTGGCCGGCCAGCCCTCCCACCTATATAAGGAGGGGCAGGGCTCCCCTCCTAGACACACAAGTTTCCTATCCTCTAAACTAAACCCTAGATCTAGACCCCGGTTTAGAGCTATTCGGTTTAGAGCCTTCTAATTGGTTTAGAGCCCTCTAATTGGTGTGTCTAATTACTAGACCACTAATAGCCTCTCTCATAAGCTCCACCATACTCGCACCGGCTTAAGGCGAAGCCCTGCGGGATCTCCCCTCTACCTCCGGTACCACGCCGTTGTGCTGCCGGAATCGCGAGGAGAGTGCTACAACCTCCGCTGCCTGCTGGAACAAGGGAGAGGAAGGTCTTCGTCGAGTACCGAACGTGTGACCGACTGCGGGAGCGCTGCGGGAACGCGGCGCCGGAAGGATCGTCTACGCGATCTTGAGATCGGAAAGAGTACGACTACATCACCCACGAGAATCTGCTCTCGTTAAACACTTTGGAATCTTCGAGGGTGAGTTATTCCATCGACTCGTTGCTACAATCTAGTAGATAGATCTTGGCTTGTTTGTTTGTATGCGATAGAAAATTTTTGTTTTCCATGCTACGAACCCCTACACTAGGACCACCATCCCAAAATTCAAACGCTGTCGCAGCCATAGATTCATACTGCAGCGAGAAGATCGCGGCCAGACCACCGCCACTTAGACTGCCTATAGTCCAAGCTACCTGCATCCCACAAATCACGCCGCAATTCGTTTCAGATCACAATGTGTATGCCCATCGTCCTGAATAACTTGACCGACGCGATCTCGACACCACCACCATGGCCAGCTTCGGTTGCCACACCTCACGTAGCAGCAGTATTGTAACATCCCAAAAATATTGAACAAGGTTATCAAATTCCAATCACCAAAATTAGGGTTAACAAAAACTTTTGTTAATTAAAATCATTATGAATGCATGTGTGTATGTGATGATTGTATAAATGCATGAATGGACTTGTGTGATTGTTGTGAATAGCAAGGGGTGGTTTAAATATGAAAACCACATCATCTAAATCAAATCCAAGCAGAAACAAATCAAGAGAAATTCAAAAACAAACCAAATAAGCAAATGGTCATTTTTGCCAATCTTGCTCACTAGACCACTTTGAGTGTTTTTAGTTCAAGATTTCAAACAGAAACAATTCCATTTCTTTTCACCCCTTGCTAGACCAAGTAAAAGTGAACCCAAGCCCACCTTTCAAACTCACAGAAACAATTGGCAACTTGATTCAAATGACAATTCAAAATTGAATCTAGTTCATATGTGAATATCACCAATTCTCAAAAACCAACCAAACCAGTGCACCTTGACAAAACCAATTAACCAGAGACTACCTAGTACGTGACTATTACACCCACCAAGTTTGAACCAAAAATTCAAATTCAAATCTCTTTCGGCCATTTCATCAAACACCTTGCAAACAGAAATCAAACAAAACACAAAACACTATAGTGAGCAGTGATTTTGCCAACCTTGTTCCCTCTCTAGCTCACAGCAGCCTCTTAGTAGATCATCTAGCACATTTAACAAGCTTTAGCTCACTGTAAGCTCGACAAGGTCATCAATGGTGAGCATGCCCGAGCTCAACTTGCCACCCCATTGTCGACAGTAATCTAGGAGAATCTCTAGCCTCGCCAACCTTGTCTGGGACACTGACCACAGTCCACTGCCACCCCCTGTCCAACGCCAAAGCAATGCTAGCCCCTGAACCACTCAGACCGAGCGTGCCCAGCTTCTCTGCGAGCGTGCCGAGAGCGTCGCAAGCGACACGCGAGCACAGACCGCGCGCCGTCCTCGCCGCTTGCGTGCATGATCACCACCCTCCCAGGAACCGCCAGGAAATGCCCGTTCATCGCCGCGCGACCAGGAGAACCCGTGCGCCATTAAAATGCCTGTCGGACCTGCCCAGAGTACCGCAGTGTTCCGACCAACTCGCATCTCCCCACGCCTCGCAACCATGCCGTTCAGCTTTGCTAGGGAGCATAACACCGTCCCCTACCGTCGGCCATGCCTTTAGCTCGTTGTGCAGCCGACCCCGCGCCCTTCGGTCCCTCGCTGCACTATAAATAGAGGCCACCCCCGTTCGATTTGAGCACACCATCACACTCCCATCTCTCTCTCAGAACCACCCCACTTCATCCCCGGAGCAAGGCGAGCATCAGGTCATCGAAATTTCGACGGAGTCTGCCGCGGAGGAGGAGAAGAGGAGCTGTCGATTGGATCCACCCTAGGAGGAACCACCGGTACCAGGAGGTTCGCCGTCGTCGACTTCGTCGTTCACCCCCATCGTCGACCCTCGCCTGAGCCCCAGTGAGCCTCACACAACCCCCACTGGCCGCGCTAGGGTTTAGTCTCGCCGGCGTTGCCCGACGGAGACAACAAGCCATAGTCGTTCAATTAGATGTTGATCGGATGGTCTAGATTGCCCCGTACCCCTTTGCACCCCCTGTCTCGCTGACTGGTAGGACAACCACTTAAACTCACCCGCGCGTGCGCTGTGCACCGTGGGTCGGCCCAGTTAACATCCCGCGTGACCCAGTAATTTGAATTGTATGTTTTTCCATTTAGTTTCAAACTTAGTTCTGTACCTAGATTCAAAAATCAACCCAGGTTAATTCACTAAACCAAATTGCATGAAACCAATTTTGTTAGAAAGATACTGGAATTCTTAATCCAAGCCCGTTGGATTCAAATCAAATGGAATTGTAGATCATCTTTAGTAAAAATAACAAGCCAGAAGCTTTTCTGTATTCAAACATTTTTAAAAATTCAAGCATAAAAGCTTTTGAGTTGATTCCAACTCTCAAAAATCATATTTGACAAGACCTTTCTGAATATATAAAAATATCTAGGTTTACTTATAGAAATAATGGTCAAGCAATAAAAGAATGCCTCATAGGCATTTCTAGTCACTTTAATTAATTAAAATAAAAAGGTTAAACCTTATTAAATTATGACACCACTTTAAATCACATTCCCATGTACTGAAATATGTGGTGATGACATGTGTCCACATGATCCCATAGTTTAGTTGGAGGATATTAAATCTTAAGTAGTTTTCAATGAGTAGAAATTACTTTTCTAAAATAAAATAATTAAAACCTTGCCTTAATGTTTGTAATGTTTGTGATGACGCTAGATCATATAGTGTGAACCTTGGTGTGATAAATAGAAGTAGTTAAGTATTGTTTGGTGATTGTGTACCTCGTATTTATTTATAGACGCTAGTACCGACCAAGGATACGAAGAGGAAGGAGGATACTACGAGGAAGAAGCCGAGGAGAACTTCAACAACTGTACTGCACAAGGCAAGCCAACACTTGCAAGTTACCTTACCTATGCAAGCTATCCTAGCAAGCTTATACTTGCAATTATGCAAGCCTCACTATACAAGTTAACTTAGCAAGCTAAGCTAAAACCATACAAGTTCTACTTGCAAGCTTACACCACTTGATAACCAATCCTAGTCTTAATTGCAAGCTTAGTTTTTTATTTCTTTATCAAAGCTCTTTAGTTTGGTTTACTTAGTGACTTGTAGATTGTAGAAAGATGTTTAAAGGTAGCATAAGGAGCATAAAACTTGACCTAAGTTAGATAAATCTTGATGTCATCCTGAGGCATGATATTGAACTTAGATCTTTCACACTTGATTGCCACCCCTCATTAGTGTTTACCCCCACCTGTAGATGCTAGTGCTAAGCATAAAACTTGATCACTTTAGATGGAAATACTTGGTGAAAACGGTTATAAAAACCCTAGAATGATGAGTCATTCTACTAAAATGTTTTGACATGTGTTCTTGAACACAAGATGATTTTGATGATGAGGCATGAGCCTTAGCCCTTTATAAAACTGATGGTTGTCTGGATGCGATACCATTCCAATTTTACCGTACAACCACAATTCCCGAAATTTGGGTAGGGCTTGACTGGAAGTTTATATACCTTAGTATGGATTCCCTTGCGGCCAAGGTTTGAGCTGAGGCTACCTTGTAAAGATTGTCCACCTATGAAGTTCCCAAGATGACAGTTGGTCATGGTTGGGAGGCCAAACTCACAGGAGAGGTGACTATACTAGGGCGTGTAATTGAAAGGTTAGGATTGATTATCCGCATACTGAGTATGGTGAATTCAGGATTGTTCCTGACGGATGTATCGAATATTGTGGTGAAAGTGTACCACCTCTGCAGAGTGTCAAACTATTCGAATAGACGCGTTCGCGGTTATGGACAGTTGGAGTGGCCATAATGTTCTGTCGTCGGATGTTTTCAAAATGACTTGTGAAATGAATCATGACTTTGACTTGACCACAAAGAGCCGTGATATGAAAACTCAAGTTCCCACATAGGTTTTATAAAAGTTCCAACTAGCTTTCTTTGCTTCTGAACTCAGTAGAGATAAATCTAGCTTTTTGCAAAACAACCTAGAGCCTAGTACTCCCTACTCAAAATCCCTTCACATGTTAGTATTAGTTTGCGAGTACTTAAAGAGTACTCATGGCTTTGTCCCTGGCTATTCCCGTGGCCAGACTATGAAGAGGACTATTAGGAGGATGGACCGTAGGAAGGTTACAACAACTAGGATCATCTCCCATCGTCAGTATTGCATGTGACCATGAAGATGGAGCTTCGCCCACGCTACCGTTATTATTACATTATTCCGTTGCTTGAATTGTATTAAGACTGGATCATGAGATCCTTTATTTGTTGTAAGACCTTATGTATGGTTTGTAATGGATGATGTACTGTGATATCCAATCTGTTATGTCTCACAAAAATGGTAATCCTGGGATTGTGATGTATGGCATAACAGTCATCTGAGATTAAAAATCCGAGTGTTGACAAGTATCTTGACCACCACCAAAAGGTCTCGGGTCTGCCATCCCGATGTCCATTCTCCGCCATACAGAACCAGCGTCCTAGGCCACCGCATTCCGGCTGGAGATCCCCCTGTCATGAGAAGAGATCAGGACCCACCGCCCACTATCTTGTCGGGAGGGGCTTTGCTCCCATTGGCTTCCCCAAGCAGCTAAAGAGAGTGGAAGGGGAGGAGGAGCGGAGACGGGGTCTAGGGTTTCACTCGAGCCTCTCCCTAGGAGAGACGTGGGTGCCTCCTAATGATATTTCCATATGGACATGATTTTTGGTATGTGTCATTGACTGCTAGCTTTACAGACTTATGCATTGGCATATGACAAAAAATTACAAGTATTTCGTCATAAAGTAAGAAAATTCATTTTATAAATCTTTATATGTTATGTGTAATATAGTCAAAGCTAAAAAGTATACTATCTTTCATGAAATCGTGTATTTACAACCAAGTGCTAGACTACACTTTTTTTGAATGGAGGTTGAAACCCTCGCCTCTACATCAAAGTGATGCACATAGCCGTTGTAATTAATTATTAGGCAGAGTACATGACAAAGGTAACAACCGATAAAGCATTATAAGATATAAGATATGAAATGAATACATACAACTAAATCGACTTCCTCCAAAACAACGTCTTCATGAAGATAAATGTCCTCGCGCCATCGTTGTCATGTCGGGTCGTAGACCACACGGCTAACATTCCATAACAAAATAGTTTACTTGAAGTAAATAAAATGTAATAGAGTTAGCCCAAGCCTACTATGTATATATAGCACAACATAAGCATCAGCCATATTGTACTAATACCGAATTACTTTGAGGTTCTCCACAAATATATGAAAACACAAAAGAGGAAAAGAACACGTTGATTTTCTAGCATTACTTGTTAAGTCCTACAAAAAACACCTGAATGTTTTATGAAGAAGCGATCGGGTGCCACACACAAAGATTCAAGAATTGTAAGATTATGTGTTTCAACCTCTGTCTCCGCCTCCAAACCTCCAAGAATTGTAAGATTATGTGTTTCAACCTCTGTCTCCGCCTCCAAACCTCCTCTTCTGCCGGTGGATTGCCGCCCTTTTCCCTCTCCACCAGTTGCGGGAGCGTGGTGAGGCTCCGATCTACCCGAGGGAGGGGCATAGTTTTATCTCGTTAGTTTTGTTTTCATGTTATGTTTTTGTTTCCTGTTGTCGGTGGAGAAGAGATGGCATCATTGTCTATGGTGGTGCTACTTGGCATCTGTTATATGTTGATCCAAATTCTACAAAGTATAGGCCAACTTCTGACGAGTGGAGCGAGGCCCGTCGCCGAAGGCTTGGGGCGAGTGTAACGAGTGTGAAGTTGGCCCACACCGTGCCCAACAGGGACGCCTGTGGGGGGTGCGGGGGGCGATAGCCCCCTGCGGTATGGTACGGATCGTCGAAGACCTAGGTTTTCACCGATATATAAACCCCTTGTAAGTCGCCGGTTGGGATGAGTTGCATTTGTGAAATCCCCGGCGTTTGTAAACACTCCTCGATATAGTGAAGTTTCGCTGGCTGGCGCCCGTGGTTTTTTCCTCTCTTTGTTGGAGAGGTTTTTCCACGTTAAACCTGTGTCCCCTTGCTGTGTTTTTCGTTTTCGTTCTTCATTATCTTCTTGTCGCAATTCTAACAAGTGGTATCAGAGCCCCAGGCAGGTTCTAATCTAGGGTTTGCGACATGTCGTCATTGAAGTTCGATCTACCACAGCTGGACTACACCACAAGATTCTCCTTGTGGCAGGTGAAGATGCGGGCGATTCTCGTCCAAACTTCTGATCTGGATGAAGCGCTGGATGGATTCGGTGAAAAGGATGCTAAGACCTGGTCCGCCGAAGAGAAGCGGAAGGACCCTAAGGCTTTGTCTTTGATTCAACTTCATCTGTCCAATAATATTTTGCAGGAAGTACTGGAGATGAAATCTGCTGCTGCCCTATGGGAAAAACTGGAAACGATCTATGTGTCAAAGGATCTAACCAGTAAGATGAACGTGAAGATGAAGTTGTTCTCGCACAGGCTGCAAGAAGGTGGATCGGTAATGAATCACATATCTGTTTTTAAAGAGATTGTTTCAGACTTGCAGTCTATGGAGGTAAAATATGATGATGAGGATTTAGCTCTTCTACTCTTATGCTCGTTGCCTAGTTCCTATACACATTTTCGTGATACAATATTGTTGAGCCGTGATGAACTAACCCTTGCCGAAGTACATGACGCCCTCAAACAGAGGGAAAAGATGAAAAGTATGGTAGGGTCAGATGGGACGTCATCCAAGGCTGAGGCTCTGCAGGTTCGTGGCAGGACCGAGCAGAGATACAACAACTATGGCAACAGAGATAAGAGCAAGGAGAGTAGAAGTCGTTCAAAGTCCAAGGGAAAGGATAAATTTTGCAGGTATTGTAAGAAATCTAATCATGTTATTGATGATTGTTGGAAGTTGCAGAATAAGGAGAAAAGAAACGGAACTTACCAACCGAAAGATAGGTCTGAAGGTTCTGGTAAGGCTGTTGTTGTTTCTGATAGTTCTGATGGTGAATGCTTAGCTGTTTTTGCTGCTTGTGCTTCTCGTGATGATGAATGGATACTTAATACTGCATGTTCGTTTCATATTTGCTGTAACAAAGATTGGTTCAGTTCATATGAGTCTGTGCAGACTGGAGATTTTGTGCGTGTGGGGAATGACAACCCATGCCATATCGTTGGTGTTGGATCTGTTAAGATTAGGACACATGATGGCGTGACACGCACGTTGAGTGAGGTGAGGCACATACCAAGCATGGCCAGAAATTTGATCTCCCTGAGTACCATGGACGTTGATGGATACAAGTATGCCGGTGGGAATCGAGTTCTGAAGGTATCAAAAGGTTCTCTTATTCACATGATAGGTGATATGAATTCTGCTAAATTATATGTTCTTAGAGGTAGCACTTTGCCTGGTATTGCTGCTGCTGTTACTTGAGTTGGTCAAACACATCTATGGCATATGCGTCTTGGGCATATGAGCGAACAAGGCATGACAGAGTTGGTCAAGAGAGAGCTGATTGATGGTTGCAACTTGAGTAAGTCTGAGTTCTGTGAGCACTGCATCTTTGGTAAGCATAAAAGAGTTAAATTCAATGCTTCCGTTCATACCACCAAAGGCATATTAGATTATGTGCATGCTGATGTATGGGGTCCGTCCCGTAAGACTTCTATTGGTGGTGCTAATTATATGCTTACTATTATTGATGATTACTCAAGAAAAGTGTGGCCTTATTTTCTGAAGCATAAATCTGATGTTTTTGATGCTTTTAAGAAGTGGAAAGTTATGGTTGAAAAACAGACTGAGAAGAAGGTAAAGGTACTACGTACTGACAATGGTATGGAATTCTGTTCTAATGAGTTTGAGGAGTTTTGCAGTAACGATGGCATGATCAGGCATCACACCATCCCATATACTCCTCAGCAGAATGGCGTGGCAGAGCGCTTGAACAGAACCATCATCTCGAGGGCTCGTTGTATGTTGTCTACTACAAGTATGCATAGGCGTTTCTGGGCTGAAGCAGCCAACACAGCGTGTTACCTCATCAACAGGTCACCTTCTATTCTACTTGAGAAGAAAACTCCCATTGAAGTATGGTCAGGTTCGCCTGCTGATTATTCACAGTTGAGAGTTTTTGGCTGCACTGCATATGCTCATGTTGATAATGGAAAGTTAGAGCCTAGGGCTGTTAAGTGCATATTCCTTGGTTATGGTTCAGGAGTTAAAGCATATAAACTATGGAATCCTGAAACTAAAAATATTTTGCTAAGTAGAAACGTTGTTTTCAATGAGTCCGTTATGTATCATGATAGCTTGCCATCAGATACCTCTCCTGTTGTTGTTGGAGAAGAGAGAGTTAATGTGCAGGTGGAGAACCTGCAGAAAACTGTTGATAATGATGCTATCGTTGAAGATACACATGAGGAAAACATTGATGATATTGTTGTTCAGCACTCACCTACTGTTTTGCAGCAGCCACATGAGTCCATTGCTGCTGATAGACCGAGGCGTAACTGTGGTCCTCGTCCTCGTTTAATTGAAGAGTGCAATCTTGTACATTATGCTTTGAGTTGTGCTGAACAGGTGGAGAACGATTCTGAACCTGCTACATATAATGAAGCCATTGCATCCGTTGACCGCGAGAAGTGGGTTTCTGCTATGCAAGAAGAGATGCAATCGCTTGAGAAAAATGGCACATGGGATGTTGTGCGCTTGCCTAAACAAAATAAGGCGGTCCGCTGCAAGTGGATCTTCAAGAAAAAGGAAGGTCTATCTCCCAAAGAGCCTTCAAGGTACAAGGCAAGGTTAGTAGCAAAAGGGTTCAGCCAGATTCCAGGTATTGATTACAATGATGTGTTCTCTCCAGTTGTGAAGCATAGTTCTATTCGTACTTTCTTTAGTATTGTGGCTATGCGTGATCTTGAGCTTGAGCAGTTAGATGTCAAGACTGCTTTTCTGCATGGAGAGCTTGATGAGGAAATATACATGGACCAACCAGAAGGGTTCATAGTGCCTGGTAAAGAGGATTTTGTGTGCAAATTAAAGAAGCCTCTTTATGGCTTAAAGCAATCTCCAAGACAGTGGTACAAAAGGTTTGATTCATTTATGATCTCACATGGTTTTGAGAGGTCTAAATATGATAGTTGTGTTTATATCAAGTTTGTTGATGGGTCACCTATATACTTGCTGCTATATGTTGATGATATGTTAATTGCTGCCAAGAGCATGAAAGAAATCACTACTTTGAAGGCACACCTAAGTAGTGAGTTTGAGATGAAGGATCTTGGTGCTGCTAAGAAGATCTTAGGTATGGAGATTACCCGAGATAGAAAATCTGGTTTGTTATTTCTTAGTCAGCAAAGTTACATTAAGAAAGTTCTTCATCGTTTTAATATGGATGGTGCCAACTCAGTTAGTACTCCTATTGCTCCTCATTTTAAATTGTCAGTTTCTCAATGTCCTACTACTGATAAAGAGTTTGAGTACATGTCAAAGGTGCCATATTCTAGTGTTGTTGGTTCTTTGATGTATGCCATGGTTTGTTCTCGTCTTGATTTATCATATGCTATGAGTTTGATAAGTAGATACATGGCTAATCCTGGTAAAGAACATTGGAAGGCTGTTCAGTGGGTTTTCAGGTACCTTCTTGGCACTTCCAATGCTTGTTTAAAGTTTAGCAGGACCGGTGAGGGACTCGTTGGCTATGTGGATTCAGATTTTGCTGCCGATTTGGATAAGAGAAGATCCCTCACAGGTTATGTGTTTAATGTTGGTGGTTGTGCTGTTAGCTGGAAGGCTACATTGCAGGCTGTTGTTGCACAATCTACTACTGAAGTTGAATACATGGCTATTGCTGAAGCTTGCAAAGAATCTGTTTGGTTGAAAGGTTTGTTTGCTGAGCTTTGTGGAGATGATTCTTGCATTACTTTGTTTTGTGACAGTCAAAGTGCCATATACCTTACAAAAGATCAGATGTTCCATGAGAGAACTAAGCACATTGATGTCAAGTACCATTTTGTTAGAGACATTGTTGCTCAAGGTAAATTAAAGGTATGCAAGATCAGCACTCATGATAATCCTGCTGATATGATGACTAAACCTGTTCCTGTTGCTCGAACTTAGTTGGTTTAACTGATTAGCCCAAGTGGCTATTGGCGCCGAAAGTATTTGCTTTGTTTGTTCGGGGAGATGGTTGCTGTTGATGCTACAAGGAGGAATTTGTCTCAAGGTGGAGTTTGTTATATGTTGATCCAAATTCTACAAAGTATAGGCCAACTTCTGACGAGTGGAGCGAGGCCTGTCGCCAGAGGCTTGGGCCGAGTGTAACGAGTTTGAAGTTGGCCCACACCGTGCCCAACAGGGATGCCTGTGGGGGTGCGGGGGCGCTGCGGTACGGTACGGATCGTCGAAGACCTAGGTTTCCACCGATATATAAACCCCTTGTAAGCCGCCGGTTGGGATGAGTTGCATCTGTGAAATCCCCGGCGTTTGTAAACACTCCTCGATATAGTGAAGTTTCGCTGGCTGGCGCCCGTGGTTTTTTCCTCTCTTTGTTGGAGAGGTTTTTCCACGTTAAATCTGTGTCCCCTTGCTGTGTTTTCGTTTTCGTTCTTCGTTATCTTCTTGTCGCAATTCTAACAGCATCGCTGGGAGGTGTGGGAAGATTAGTGTGTTCTCCTTGAGTGTACAAGGCTGCAAGATTTGGTGTCAGTTGCCTTAGATCGATTCAAGGATTCAATGTCGACGACTTCGGCTCTAAGGCAGTGGTCCTTAGAGGCACGCGCACGAAGACTTTTCGGGTGTTATTCTCTCCAGTAGAGGAGCGACGATGGCGGTGCATGGACAAATCGTTTTAGAGGCGGTAGTGTATGAACAGTAAATTGAGTGTATCCATACCGGTATGAACAGTAAATTCAGTAAAATGTTTGAAGATCAGAACAAAAAAATCCGATTTTTCTTTTACGATGTAGAGGTTTGGATTTTTTGACATGTCTGCAAAGTTTCACGAGGAAAACACATGTGTAGTGTTTTGAGGAAAAAATGTGTTACAGAAAGCAATTTTGAAACACCAAACCTGCCCATACCGAAAAGAAAATGCCTTTATGTTTCCATAAGAATTTCCACGTATACATACAACATTGACACACGTAATTGTGTGTTCTTTGTCAGAATGTTTTGATCTCTTTGTAGCCGGGTGCAGATGCACCGCGCGTCACCAACTATTAATCATTTCCGATCTTCCACCCACTTATACAGTAGCAGCGGTACCGATTCACCGACGAAGTCGTCGCTGCTGGAGTGCTGGTACTTGGTACTACTGCTAGTCACTGTTCCGGTGACCCCCCACTTCTCGATTAAAGGTATCACTTGTCCTCTAGCTTGTTAATTACTCAATCTGAGGTAAATCCCTCGAGATATTATTAGATTCCAGCCAATCGATCTGAGCCCAACACCTGCTTCACGTGCCCAAGCTACGGATCGACAGACCATGCTTTGGCATTAACTGGTACTACTACGTGCACAACACTAGTTAACAAAGAAAAGGTAAACGAGGAGCAAGTCTAGTAGTCTATACTATTAAAAAGATTGAGACCGTTCGTCGCCCTCAAAATCCGTCTGCCGTGGATTGACGCTTTTGCCCTTGCCGGTTCGGAAAAATAACCCTTCTTGCCACCGCCAAGTTGGCGAAGAAATAAACGGGTCCTCCCTTGCCTCTGCTCGTTGACTACTTCCTATCTCCGCCGGTCCCCCACTCGCCATCGGCCTCCCCCCTCGATCTCCGCCGGCCTCGACCCATCCCAGCGTACGCCCCGCCTCTAGCTCGACCCTAGACCAGCTCGCCCCTCACCGCCGGCCCAGCTCCTCGCTCGCCGCCAGCCCGGCCTCCCTTCTCCAGGTCGAGCTACCACCGCCTCCTGGGCGACCTGCAGTCGATCTGGTCCTGGCCGTCCTCCTCCCTCTCGTGTTTTTTCAGGCGTCACGGAGGAGGCCAGCGGCGGCTCACCAACCGGAGGAGGGAGGCGGTGCTTCGCTGGGAAAGGTGAGCGGTGGTAGGAGGTAGCGGGCTCGAGCGGCATGGCCTTCCCGCCGGTGGCGCACTGCCGCTCCGGTCGCCCCTCTTTCCAATTCCCCCGGAGCCCCTGCCCGCCGGCACCGCCCCCAACCTCCCTGCAGCCGCCGGTTCCGCCTCCGACCAGGCCCTCCATGCTGTACTATCCTTCGACCGAGCTGCCGCCCCGTTAATTGGAGTTTTACTGTGGGGAGTAACATGAAGTCGGATCTGGGCGAGTCCTCCCGTGGCCGGGAGCGATGGCTGTGAGTACTGCTAGGCTGAAGATTAATGGAGAGAGGCAGGAGGCAGAGGGGCGGGGCGCCATTGCTGCTTCTACGGGGCGCCATAGTATGAGAGTAATTGGGAGATTCTGCTATTGGTTAAATCTTTTTTAATAATTTTTTTGATCTATCGGCTGTTAATGTATAAATTATTATTATTGTGTTTCTATAGACTGTTATGAACTATCATGCTCTTTCCTTTTTTCAAATATATAATAGAATAAAAATTCTTAACTAGCACAAAAGTCTGCTGTATGCATTCATTATGCTGAAACGATATGGAAACAAGTTGATTTGCAAAATGAACCGAAAGTAAGCATGTTAGAACAGGCATTTCAGCTGAAGATATAGAGTTCGTCGATGGTAAAGGGAACAAACTTGCATAATGTGAAACTTGGATATAACAGTTATTTTAGCGATGCCACTAAAATATTTTTGTGTTACTCCGTAGCAACGCACGGGCATTTATCTAGTACCAGTAAACGAAACCTGATGGGATTAGAGCATCTCCGCTCGTTGTCGATATACGGATCTATTTTAGGCAGGACGAAACTCGGTTTGGAAACGACGAGTTTTTCACTCGCGTTGTTGGGCTGAGTTTCCGTGTTTGACCAAATTCAACAAAATTCGGTAAAGTTTGGACGAATATGGACGGATTTTATTAATTAAGAGCAAATATATATATATATATATATATATATATATATATATATATATATATATTACATAGAATACGGGCGAACACCCGAATTTAAACTGCATTTAGGCTAAATACTAACTAAAAATATTAAAAAGGCCGCCGACGCTGATGCCGATGCCGATGCCGACGCCACTTCTATATGCCGAAATTGTTGTAGAAGCAGGTGCAGCCGGGGTCGGCTTTACCGTCGTCGCTCGACGGCTACGGTGGACGGGAGCTGCCCTGGTCGTCGTCGCCGCATCTCCAGGGCTGGTAGGAGGTGCCAGACTCGTCGTCATCGTCGAGGAGGACGAGCGGAACGCCCTAGTAGGTGAGCTCGCGGCCAGCCCAGGCCTGGCGTTCGGCCTGCTCCTGCTGGCGCTGGACACGGCGCCGCTTCGTCTCCTCCCAGTCCGCCTTGGACCAGGCGAGTATGTCCAGCGATGCAGGCTCCGGCGGGGGCGCGGCGTCATGGAGGGATTGCTCCATCGACATTCTCATGGCAAAGGCATCCTCGTCGACGGGCACCGCCCATTCGTCCGGCTTCGGCTGGCGAAGCCAGAGACGGCCAGTGGGCGGTGAGGGCGCGCGCAGCTCGTTGATGACGATGCCGTGTGCCCTTGTCCTCGGCGGCGAGCGGACCGGCGTCTCCGGCTCGCGCTTGATCGGACGGAGTGGCGGTGACGTCGCCGGCGCGGACCCGGAGGAGCGAGAGGTGATACGTCGAAAACGTATCTATAATTTTTCATGTTCCATGCTTGTTTAGTATCTACTTTGTTTTGCTTTGTCTATACTTTGAGGTGTTTTTATATGTTTTCTGGTACTAACCTATTAACAAGATGCCACAGTGCCAGTTGCCTTTTTTTTCTATTTTTGGTTCCAGAAAGGCAGAAAATCAAATTCTCGGAATTGGATGGAACAAAAGCCAAAGTCAATATTTTACCGTGAGGAACACAGATCCAGAAGACGAGACGGAGGAGAGCCTCGAGGGGGCCACACCCGCTGGCCGCGCGGGTGGGCCCACCCCCGCGTCTGGGGGGTGCAGCCGCCTGGGGCACCCCCTCGGCCTCCCTCTTTGCCTATAAGAAGCCCCCGATGCCTAAACCCTAAGTACCCAATCAATATTCCACGAAACCGTCTATAGCCGCCGCCACCATCGTCCCTAGATCGGGGGGATATGAAGCTCTTCCCGACACCCTGCCGGAGGGGAGATCATCCCGGAGGCCTTCTTCTTCATCATGCCAGCCTTCAGTATGAAGCGTGAATAGTTCCACCTTGGACTACGGGTCCATGTAGTAGCTAGATGGTTGTATCTCCTCCTTTGTGCTTTCATGTATAGATCTTGTGAGCTCTGTTCATGATCAAGATTTCATCTATTTGTAATCATGCATGTTGTGTTTGCGGGGATCCGATAGATATTGAGATTACTATGTCAGATTGATTAATGGTTTTGTCTTATTGATTCTATCATGTCTGTGTTGTTTGTGATTTTGCATGCTCTCCATTGTTAGTAGCTATCTTGGCCAAGTAGTTGCTACTGACTCCAAGAGGGGGTATTTATGCTCGATAGTGGGTTCATGCCTCTATTTAATATAAGGTAAGTGACAGAAATCTCTAAGGTTGTACATGTGATGTTGCCACTAGGGAGAAAATAACAGTCTCTTGTTCATGGAACAAGTGAATTGTTTACCTTACACACTTTGCTTAAAGCAGCTTTCTGTTGCTTACAACTTAATACTGGAGGGGGTTCGGATGATAACGCAAAGGTGGACTTCTAGTCATAGATGCAGTTAGATGGCAGTCTATGTATCTTGTTATATTGCCTAATCGAATCTCATAGGATCATGATGTCTAGTATTGTATTGTTATGCCTTGCTCAGTCCTGTCAATTGCCCTGCTGTAATTTATTTACCCAGCATGCGATGTTTGTTTATCTAAGGAGAACACCTCTAGTGAACTATGGACCCTGGTCCAATCTTTACCACTGTTTACTGTTTACTTGTTGCAAACCACCATTACCTTCCACACCATACAGTTAATCCTTTGTTACAACAAACCGATGAGATTGACAACCTCATTGTTCGTTGGGGCAAAGTCTTGAGTTTGTTTTGTGCAGGTCTCCAAGTTGCTAGCAACACCTTTGAGTCGTTTCCTTCCTCCTACTGGTTCAATAACCTTGGTTTCTTACTGAGGGAAAACTTGCTGCTGTGCACATCATACATTCCTCTTGGGGTCTCCCAACGAAGTGTTCACACACTCATCAAGCCTTTTTCTGGCGCTATTGCCGGGGAGGCTAAGGACATCTTCACAAGGGTAGTCCTTCTCGACCTTTCTCTTTACTTTGTTTTTGTTTTGCTTAGTTTCTTTTGTTTGGGTTTGTTTGCCTCTTTTTATCAAAAACTCCAAAAAAAATAGTTTAGTTTGGTTTGCTTTCTCTTATCAAAAACACAAAAAAATTAGTTCCTGCTCTAGTTGTTGTTGCTGTTTTGGCTTGCTCCACTTCTGCCAAAATGAACTCTGCTGAGAACACCAAGTTGTGTGACTTCACTAGCACAAACAACAATGATTTCCTAAGCACTCCTATTGCTCCACCTGCTCCTGATGCTACCTGCTTTGTTGAATCTTGTGATGAGAGAGAGCAATTTTCTGGTGCTAGTTCTGATGATGTTGCTGCCCATCTCAATAACTTTGTTGAACTTTGTGAGATGCAAAGTATAAGGATGTAGATGGAGATATTGTTAAACTCAAGTTGTTTCCTTTCTCCTTGAGAGGAAAAGCTAAAGAATGGTTGTTATCCTTGCCTAGAAATAGTATTGATTCCTGGATTAAGTGCAAGGATGCTTTTATTGGGAAGTACTACCCTCCTACTAATATTATATCTATAAGAAGTGATATTATGCAATTTAAACAACTTGATAATGAACATGTTGCTCAAGCTTGGGAAAGAATGAAATCTTTGGTTAAGAATTGTCCCACTCATTGACTTACTGCTTGGATGATTATCCAGACTTTTTATGCAGGTTTGAACTTCTCTTCAAGAAACCTGTTGGATTCAGCTGCTGGAGGTACCTTTATGACCATCACCTTGGGTCTTGCAACAAAACTCCTTGACAATATGATGGTTAACTATTCTGAATGGCACACTGAGAGAGCTCCACATGGTAAGAAGGTAAATTCTGTGGAAGAAACCTTCTCTTTGAGTGATAAGATTGATGTTATCATGGCTATGCTTGTTAATGGGAAAGCTCCTTTAGATCCAAATAATGTTCCCTTAGCCTCTTTGGTTGCTCAAGAAGAGCAAGTTGATGTGAGCTTCATTAGAAACAACAATTTCAACAACAATGCCTATAGGAATAATTTTGGTAGTAACAACAATTATAGGCCTTATCCTCCTAATAATGGCAATACCTATGGAAACTCCTACAACAATACTAGAAGTGCCCCCTCTGAACTTGAAGCCATGCTCAAAGACTTTATTAGTAAACAAACCACTTTCAACAAGACTGTGGAGGAAAAGCTTTTGAATGTTGAGAAAAATATTTCCTCTTTATCTGAAGCACAGTCCTCTTTGATTAACAAATGGCTGCTAAACCTGAAACCATGGAAAGTACCTTTGCTACCACTCATGCCATACAATTTACTATTGATGAAAATGTTAGACTGTTAGCCCAACTTCATGCTAAGTGGGAAAGAAAAGCTGAAATTGCTAGAAATAATAGTGTGTGCACTATCACCACCACCAATATGGATGCCACTATACCACAAGAAGTCCATATTCCTCCTCCTACAATGCCTAAGCCCAATGAGCCTACTTCTAGTGATGCTAAGTTTGATTTTGATCTTGATGGTTGCAATATTTCTGAAGTGATTATGTTCCTACAAAATCTTGCTAGAAGCCTTGATGCTAGTGATATGCATGTAGCTTTCACCAAACACATTACAGATGCTCTTGTTAAAATTAAGGAAGAGAAGTTGAAACATAAAGCTTCTATTCCTAGGAAAGTATAAGATAGTTGGGAACCCATTATTAATATGCAAGTGAATGACTTTGATCTCAAAGCTTCATGTGATCTTGGTTCTAGTGTCTCTATTAAGCCTAGGAATATTTATGAAATGCTTTGAAAGTACCGACTTGATACGGCTAGAGGCGGGGTGAATAGGCGACTACCAAATTTTAATTTGTTTCACACTTTTAGGCTTAACGAGAAGGAAAGTTATCTAGATGTGAAACTAGGTGAACAACCTAAATGCAAGATAACTTACAACAACCACAAGAACAGTAAAGGACAAGAAATAAAGGAAGGGAACGAAGTAACCAGAGCGGGGACACAGAGATATAATTCCCGTAGTTCACTCCCAAGGAGCTAAGTCTATGTTGGATAGGTGTCGGGGCCACACAAGGTCACCCGAGCGCTACAAAGGCCTCACCTTCTTCTCCAGTGAGCTCCCCCACAAAGGAGGTCTCACAATCCACTAACCGGTGAACTTGAAGGCGACAACTGAAACCTTTACAACAAGGTTGAGGGGGAAGCTCCACAACTCAATTGGAGGCCCTCAACGACACCACGGAGCTTTACAACACAAGCCTTAGCTCCGAGGATGCCCTACATCGTCTAGGGTTTCAAGAAACCCAAGAGCAACAAGATCCACAAGGGATAGGTGGGGGAAATCAAAATTTCTTTGGTGGAAGTGTAGATCTAGGCGCCCTCCCTCACCTCTCAAAAGATCAAGTGATTTGAGTGGCTAGGGAAGGAGATCTAGTAAGGTCAAGCTCAAGCATTAATGGAGGAGAGAGAATGATATTCGAAGTAGGTGGGAGGAAGAAGGAGGACGCCTTAAATAGGCTCCCTCCACGCTAAACCTTTATAGCCCACGCGACCTCACCGAAACTTCCGGTGAGGGGCCGGAAGTTCGCCCAGCACGGCTCCAACGGTCATCAGCCCATTGACGCCCACTCCAAAAGATCGACCGAAAGTTCCTGTCAAAGTGACTGGAAGTTCGGGCGGAACTTCCGATGCAAGTTCCGGCCCAAGTTCTGGCAAATAGACCACTTCATACAGAAGGGTACTGACCCTTCAGCGGAACTTGGAGCGGAACTAGGGGCGGAACTTCTAGGTCGCGAAGCAAGTATGACCGGAAGTTCCGGTGCCTGGGCGGAAGTTCCGCTCAGGAACTTTCTAGCAGGAAAACTTCCGGTGCAACTTCCAACAAATAGAGCATACCAAAACAGAGAGTTTTGGGAGCTCACCGGAAGTTCTAGTGGAAGTTGGATCGGAACAAAGGCCAGATCTTCCCGTAGAAAAGTCCTGAGCGGAACTTCCGGCGCCTGGCCGGAAGTTCCGATCAGACAAAAAGGGCTCCAGCGGATCAGAAACTCGCTCTCTCATGGAAGAATAGGATGGCTGTGGCGGTGCATATGGGGTTTGTGCAAGAAAAAGTGATTTCCCACATCCTTCCGAGATGGACCCCCTCTTAATAGTACGGCGGCCTAAAGCAATAAAAAGAAAGAAACTAGAAAAACAAAAGGCCGCCGTCTTCACGTGATCCCCAAAGAGAGCATCCACAAAAACCATAGGAATCATCAAAAGCATATTTCCTGAAACTCAAATACACGATTAGGCCACAAGTGGGATTGTCATCATCACCAAAATAATATGGGAAAATATAGTCCTTTCAATCTCCCCCGTTTTGGTGTTTGATGACAATCCCAAAGATTTTCATAATGATGGAAGTAATCTTTGCAATGGATGGAAAAGGCTCCCCCTATATGTGTGCAAGGTAGATATAATGCTCTAAGGACAAGACTAGCACACATACAAGGAGGCTCCCCCTTCCAATTGCAAAGATAGCACAAGTGCAAGGTATAAGAAAGGATAGAGATCATACCAGGCACCAACCAAACGTGGTGGAGACAAAAAGTATAATAATAACAATAAGAGCTATAAGGCTACACCACAGTATGCACATGCCCATAAAATGACAACAAGAATACCACACACTAGGCATTTCATAACATACCACATAGTCTCATACATAACATGGTCCACAAGCACATATAAGTTCACAAGCACAAAGAGGTCCACAAGCACATAGATAAACAAGAGTTTGCGAGCTAGAAAAGATCAAAGACAAGAACGAGCTCGTGACTCAACCCATGCAAATCCCGTAGGCAACCTAATAGACATCTTTCTCCCCCTTTGGCATCGACACACCAAAAAGGAAGAAAAGATCACTCTAAGCACCCCAACCATGAAAGGGAGGAGGAGAGGGCTCAGGGACCCAAGGATCCCACGCAGGCGGTGGACCGGTGACTTCTTCCTTAGACTCATCCTCAGACCAGCGGCAGTTGTCGCGAATCCAATCATCCTTGGGAGCAGTGACAGAGCTAGTGACAAGAGAGCAAGGTATGTTGAGAGCAGACATGATGGCCTTCTAACGCTGAACACTGTGTCGCTGATCGACATAAGCCTGATACTCGCGGTTCTGGAGAAAGCAGAAAGTCTTCTTCACCTTTCCAAGCAACTTTGTTGCCCAAGATGGCTTCCTCTGGAGAGAAGGACCACCAGCACCGGAGCCACCAGGAGCAGAGGAGGGACCACCAGCTTCATCACGAGCCTTCTAGAGAGCTTCTTCCTTTTCTTCTTGAGAACGAGGCTTGTTGTGTTTGCTCACACGCAGCTTATTCTCCTCATGAATGGTGATGTTGGTTTCAGGGAAATGAGTACCAGTCACCTCAAGCCACTTGTGATTGATGAGAGTCTGAATATAGGGATCATAGGGGCAAGAGCGCTTGTCAATGATAGCCTGCCACATCTCAGTGTAAATAAAGTGCATGACATCCATTGGCCTGTCAGAATCACGGCGAAGATAAGTCTAATGCTTGAGATCAACCTGATAGGCATGAAACTGATCAAAGTTGCCAGCCTTGGGAGAGATGGTGTTCAAGTACACCCTGCGCATGATGTCATAAACTGGCAGCAGATGATTCACAAAGCCAACAGTGCCCCATCCTTCAATGTAGAGAGGCTCCAGGACCTTAGGATCAGCAACTTGGGCTGTATGAACATGCCAACCATTTGCCCCTTTGCCAGGCTGAATGGGATAGCCAAGGAGCTCAGCAAACTCGGACCAATTGGCAGTAAGCAGCACACCATTAGTCATCCACTTCATCACACCTTCAGTAGAGGAACTCATGCTCAAGTGAAGAGTTGTGTAAAAATGAGCAATTACACCTTCATAAAAGTTCTGACGGTGCTCCATGAGGGGAATCAGCCCAAACCTCCTGCAAATATCGAGAGCCTCACCAAAGTATGCATGTTTCTCTTCCATGTGAGCCACATTGATGTACTTCTGAGGAGCAACCACAAACCTAGTCTTGGTAGCATAGATTTCAGCAAATATTTGTTCGTGACGACGGTTGTGGAAAAGGCGATCCAAGCAGAGACGGTCACGAGGAATGAGGTAGGGATCCTTACGCCTGAATTCAAAGTAGGCCTTCTGAGTCCATTTGGAAATCTTGGCCTTGGATTTGTCAGGCCCAGAACAGTGGCCTTCTAAGAGGCAAGAACATGCCTCTTCCCTTCAGCAACAGTAGCCTTCTGACGGCTGGTCTGAGTGGATGGACGCACCACCTCAACGTCATCTTCATCGATCTCAGGAGGAATCTCGGAGGATGGTCGACGGAGACGCTTGCCTTTGCGGGAACCACCTTTCCCTGAGAAGAAAGCAAAAGAATAGGGAGGGAAGGTGGGGTAAGTGCACAAGTTCGGAAGAAAGAAACAAAAGGAGATTGGAAAAATACAGTCAGGAAGAAATTGTACTGCCGCCGGAACTTCCGCTGAAGCGCCAGAACTTCCGGTGAAAACGATCCACCGGAAGTTCTGGTCGTGGCTCACCGGAAGTTCTGGTGAGACCACGAATTGGCGGTTCAAGACAGCAAGTTCACTAGATCTAGATCTATAAGCCACAAGTACAAAAATTTCCAAAAATGTATTGGACCAATCTACCCTAGCATGATTCCCTAGGCCTACCAAGATCTCCCAACAAGTTCTAGCCAAAGAACTAGCCTAGAAAAGGGTAGCCCTAACTCAAGCAATGGTGAGAGAGCTAGATCTCCATTAATGGAGGGATTTGATGGCAAATACCGGAGTCCATGGCGGGAGATCGAGGTGGGGAAGGATCCCACGGAGCAGATTTGAGGAGGGGTGGCCGGAGACGAAGGGGCCAGAGCTCCTTCGCGAAGAAGTCCTTGCCGGCGGCTGCTCCAAATAGAAGATGGGTCTTGGGGGAAAAAGGAAGAAGATCCCGTTTTCCCCCGGGGCCCACTTTATATAGGACAGAGAGCCTCACCGGAAGTTCTAGGACAGGCTGAAAATTTCCAGGTCAGGAGGTGGTTCCTATGAACAACAAGCTGACCGTAAGTTCCAGCAGCTGACCAGAAGTTCCGATGATGCCAGAAAAACTTTCTCAGGTTTGGAAGAAAACAAGGAAGAACTTGTGCAGGGAATAGAGAGGGCTTGAGGAAAGGAAAGGCTTGGGATAGAGAGATCAAACTGTGAAGAACCAAAGCCAACAAAAAAAAGAAAAACACAAAAGATCAAACACTCAAATAAAAACAAGACAAGAAACAAAAACGGGTCGGTGGCCGAGACCACCTTATATAAGAGTAAATGGCTTGACACCGCGAAGATATATCTTGGGTTCATTACCAACACTCATCATGAAGCTCAAATGGTCTCCTTTAGAGACTATAGAGTATGAAAACTTTAATGTGTGCATAATAGGGATAGTGTTCGTTCATAAGAGGAACTACACTCCCCCTAAATCCATGCCTACATCCAAACAAGATACGCATTGAGACACTGGTAGGTGTGCAAGATATTCAAGCAACATAGCTCGAATCAATGATATTTAGCTCATGCCTTAACTCTCGGAAGCTTGCTTCATCAAGAGGCTTCGTGAATAGATCTGCAAGATTTGCCTTGGTGGGAACATACTCCAAATAAATGTCTCCTCTAGCAACATGGTCCCGAATGAAATGATGACGAATCTCAATGTGCTTAGTCTGGTTGTGTTGCACGGGATTGTGAGCAATAGCAATGGCACTCTCATTGTCACAAAGAAGAGGCACCTTGTCAAAATATAGTCCGAGATCCTTCAAAGTTTGCTTCATCCATAGCAATTGAGCACAACAACTCGCGGCAGAGATGTACTCAGCTTCGGCAGTGGACATAGACACACAGTTTTGCTTCTTCGAGGACCAACACACCAAATATCTTCCAAGAAATTGATAGGCTCCAGAGGTTGACTTTCTTCCCACCTTGTCACCAGCCCAATCCGAGTCCGTGTATCCAATAAGGTCAAAGCTGGCTCCCTTGGGGTACCACAACCCAAAGTTTGGGGTATGAACCAAATATCGAAAGATTCTCTTGACCGCCACCATGTGGATTTCTTTTGGTGCGGCTTGGAATCTTGCACACATACCCACACTCAACATAATATCCGGTCGGGATGCACAAAGATAGAGCAAAGAACCAATCATAGAGCGATAGAGTTTTTGATCCACATCCTTACCCTTGGGATCGAGATCAAGATTAACCTTAGTTGGCATGGGAGTCTTGGCACCTTTGACTTGATCAAACTTGAACTTCTTGAGCATGTCTTGGATGTATTTGGCTTGGTTGATGAAAGTCCCTTTCCTCAATTTCTTGACTTCAAACCCAAGGAAAAACTTCAACTCCCCCATCATGGACATCTCGAAGCGATCAGTCATGAGCTTGGAAAAATCCTCATTAAAAGTTTTGTTAATGGACCCAAAGATAATATCATCAACATAGATTTGGCATACGAACAGGTGGCCTCCAACTTTCTTAGTAAAAAGAGTGGGATCAATGAGGCCCACTTCGAAGCCATAGTCTAACAAGAGCTCCCTAAGGCAATCATACCACGCACGTGGAGCTTGTTTGAGACCATAGAGTGCCTTATTGAGCTTGTAGACATGGTTTGGGAAAAGTGGATCCTCAAAGCCCGGAGGTTGCTTGATGTATACCAACTCTTTCAAAGGACCATTAAGAAAAGCACTCTTAACATCCATTTGATGCAACTTGAAGTTATGATGAGTAGCAAAGGCAAGAAGCATATGAATGGATTCAAGGCGATCAACGAGGGCATAAGTCTCACCGTAGTCGATGCCTCAACTTGTGAGTATCCTTGGGCAACTAACCTTGCCTTGTTGCGCACGAAAATTCCATTCGCATCACACTTGTTCTTGAAAACCCACTTGGTTCCAATGACGTTTTGACAATCTTTGGGCCGCTCAACCAATGTCCAAACATTGTTCCTCTTGAAGTTGTGAAGTTCTTCGTTCATAGCATCAAGCCAATCATCATCTTCAAGAGCCTCGAAAACTTTCCGTGGTTCCACAAGGGAGTTAAAATCATGGTGAGAGCTAAAGGAGGCTAGTTTCCTCCTAGTAGGGGAACCTTTATTGAAATCTCCATAAACATTATCAAGGATATGGCCATCTCGAACGAGCTTGGCGAGACGATAGGCTTGACGGCGGGCTTGTGCTTCAACACGAGATTCTTGAGCAACTTGGTCATTGCCACCATTGGAGCCCCCACCTTGACTATAAGCACGAACACGAGGATCATCTTCATCAATCTCCACTTCGGGGGAGTCATCATTTGGAGTAGAGCCTTGAGTATCATTGGCTTGCCCTTGATCTTGACGATCTTGACCTTGAGGAGAGCCGTGACCTTGAGGAGGAGCCCCATCTTGGGGAGGTTGATGTAGTTGATGAAGAGCTTGCCCTTGGGAAGTGCCTTGAGAAGGTGCCCCATCTTGGGGAGGTTGATGTTGTTGATGAAGAGCTTGATCTTTGGAGCTTGGAGAGTCATGAGCATGGGAAGCTTCGGAAGAGCTTGAGGGAGCTTGTGCCAAAATATTAGGTCCTTGAGAGGCAAGATGATCTTGTGAGAGTGAGGGCTCCACTTGAGTAGAGCTTGGTCCTTCTCCTTCGTCCACAAGGGGATCCTCAATGGGGAGGTGGAAACCCACACCCATTCTTCTTATGGCCTTAGGAGGAATTTCATCACTTGGATCACAAACACTATCTTGCCTAACAAGGGACTCATGATTTTCATCAAACTTCACATTGCTCGTCTCTTCAACTCTTCCATTGGATTTTTTGTAGACTCTATAAGCATGGGACTGATTTGAGTAACCAACGAAAATTCCTTCTTGAGCCTTGGATTCAAACTTGGACAAACGAACTCCTTTCTTGAGAATGTAGCACTTGCAACCAAACACCCGAAAGTAGCTAACATTTGGCTTTTTCCCGGTGAGGAGTTCATAGGGGGTCTTGTTCTTTTTCTTGCGGAGATAGAGCCGGTTGGTTGCATGGCAAGTGGTGGAGATGGCCTCGGCCCAAAAGTTGTATGGAGACTTGAATTAAGCTAGCATAGACCGATCCGCATCCATCAAAGTGTGATTCTTCCTTTCGACAACTCCATTTTGTTGAGGGGTATAGGGCGTGGAGTATTGATGCTTGATTCCTTCATCACTAAGAAACTCATCCAAAGTATAGTTCTTGAACTCGGTGCCATTGTCACATCGAATTGAGAGGATGGTTGCATTGTGTTTCCATTGACCCTCATTGGCAAAATCGATGACAGTTTGTTGAGTCTCACTCTTGTACTTGAAAATGAACACCCAAGTGTATCTTGAGAAATCATCCACAATAACCAAACAATACTTCTTGCCTCCAAGACTATCATGAGAGGGTGGACCAAAAAGGTCCATATGCAAGAGCTCCAAACATCTCTCTGTGGTGATTTGATTGAGCACTTGGTGAGGAGTTTCATGCATCTTCCTTTCAATACAAGCCCTGCAAACACGATCTTTGGAAAAAGAAACATCGTTAAGCCCAAGGATGTGGCCCTCGGAGTGAAGTCTTTGCAAAGTTCTCATGTTAACATGGGCTAGGCGGCGATGCCACAACCATCCCTTGTCGGCTTTAGCATAGAGACATAGAGCATGAGGAGTAGTGGTCCCTGAAAAGTCCACCACATACAAGTCATGCTCTACATACCTTGTGAAAGCCACCTTGAGAGACTTGCTCCACATGAGGACCACGGAATGCACATGAAAGAAAGAAGAAAAACCCATAAGAGCAAGTGCACGAACTGAGAGTAAATTGTAACCAAGAGTTTTTACAAGCATGACGTCAACCAAGGATATATCCGGGGTTACCACCACTTTGCCAAAACCCAAAACCCGAGAACTTGTTTTATCACCGTAGGAGACCATGGTGTTGGCAATATTTGGCCTCATCTTTGTCATGATAGACTTGCTTCTGGTCATATGACTCGTGGCACCACTATCAAGCACCCATTTTGATCCACTGGAAGCATAGTCCTACAAGAAAATCAAGCTTTGGTTTAGGTACCCATTTTGCAATGGGTCCCCTTTTGTTAGTAACAAGATCCTTTGGCACCCAAATAGCCCAATGATAGTCGTGCGTGTAAGAAGTTCCTACATATCTAGCATATACATGACCATCATATGATTTGCAAAGAATATAAGAGGGATTGTTCTTTCCGGCAAAGTTGTCACTTTGCAAGATGGTTGGGCCATTAGAAGGTCCTTGAGCCATGCCCTTGTTCTTTTTCTTCTTGTTCTTCCTCTTCTTCTTCTTAGTGTTGGCAAGTTGATCCTTCAACACCTTGACCTCCTCAATGAGATGCTCATGCTTGCAACAAGGGTTAGGAGTGCTAGACAAGTCTATAATTTGCACAGCGGAAGACTTAGCAAGTTCACAAGTTAATTGAGTTTGAAGTTGTTCATGGGCTTCGAAAAGACTTGAGAATTTACTCTCCAAGGCTTTGTGTTCCTCTTTGAGTTTCTCAAGATCTTCTTGAGTCCTATCATGACCAACCACAAACTCAACTTTTTCTTTCTTAAGCACCTTAACCAAAGCAAGAGCATGATCACGTTCTTTAATTAGAGAGCACATGGTGTTGTTATGATCATCTACAAGCTTAGACACACTTTCTTCAAGATTAATTATCATATTTTGTTCATCCTCAAGACTTTGAGTGAGAGAAGCAATTTCATCGGCGACATCTCTTTCATTTTTACTTAGCAAGTCAAGAAGTTCTTCCTTTTCATCTAAAGCATCCCTAAATTGTCAAGTTGTGCAAGCAAGGCTCAACGCAAGTTTTAGTTTCTTCATCCAAGGTAGCAACAAATTCACACATGTCAATCATCTCTTTATTCACCTCTAGACCAACAAGATCAAGAGAAGAAGGCTCACTAGAGATGGGTTGAGGAGTGGGTTTAGATGTTACCTCGGTGGCCTTGGCCATGAGACACTTTTGGTTGAAGGAGATGACGTTTTCATTGGGTGAGTCGAATAGGGATAGTTGTGGAGTAGAGGTAGTGGCAATAGAGGCAACTCCCACAATCTCTCCACCATAGACTTCATCATCATCATCTTCATCCGTGCCCGAAAGGTATTCTTCATGGACCACTATTGCTCATTCCTTGTTGGCGACGTTCTTGACGGCGTAGTTCTTGTTCAAAGGATGAGGAGGTCTTGACTTGATCTTGCGAATGAGACGACCACCATTGTCTTCACGGTACTCAAAGGGACACATGGCCACGAAGTGACTCTTGTCGTTGCAATTGTAGCATGACCTTGCCTTGGGAGACTTGTTGGGTGAGCTGAATCTTGAGTTGTCCCTTGACCTTGACTTGAGCCCGGACTTTTTCCAAAAGGCCCTTGAAGCGAGAGCAAGATGTTCGTTGAAGGCACACTTGAGATCCTCTTGAGACCACTCACTTGATGTATCATCATCAACTTCAATAGCCTTGGCCTTCAAAGCAAGATTCACTTTGGTTGACCCAATGGCCCTAGCACGGGCGGACTCTGCATTCTTCTTGGCAATGGTCATGGGAATTACTTCACTCAAGACTTCTTGTGAGGTCATTAGGTGAAAGTTGGTTCTTCCCTTGATAGAGTTGGGCTTTTGTTCTTCAAACAGAAGGAGAGCTTGAATGAACTTCCTCTTCATGAACTTGTCATCAACATAGGTGGCCCCAAGATCCCTCATAGTGCAACAAAGGACCTTGAGCCGCCTATACATGTCTTCGGGGGTCTCATCATCTTGCATAGCAAAACCATCACACTCGTTGTTGACTTCATCAAACTTGGAGCTTTGGATGCTTGCATTCCCAACAAAGAGCTCGGTGAGTTGATCCCATGCTCCCTTGGCGGTGTCGAATTTGCGAATGTGAGCAAAGTCCTTTGGAGTCAAAGCCTTTTGAATCATCCCCAAAGTTGTGGCATTGAGTTGCTTGTCCACCACTTCACCTCGTGTCAACTTCTTTGGGTCATATGGAGAGAACCCATCCTCCACAATCCTCATTAACTCAATAGAAGAGTTGGAAATATGTGAGAGCATTAGATATTTCCAATTGGCGAAATTTGAAGTATCTAGCATAGGTGGTGCTCCTTGAGGAATGATGCGTGGCATGGGAATGGGTGGATCCGGAGTGTACTTTGGCGGTGGGGGTACCGCCGAGTAGTCCTTTTCTCCATTTTCCTCTTTGGAAGTTGAGTTCTCGGGCTCCTCGGTGTTCTCACTTGGAACCTTGGTAGATGTTTGAGCAACAAAACCAAGTCCCAAGTGAGTGGTGACGGCCGCAGGATTCACCCCAGGGGCGGTCACTGTAACGGTGGGAGGAAGCTCGGTGGTTTGGGTGTGTCAAGAGCAACCATGGGGTTTGGCTTGAGAGACTGCAAGATAGTCATCATTTCCTCGAACTTGGACATCATGGATGACTCCAATTGCTTGAGGTCATCCATAGTGGCCAAGCTCTTGGGGTTTTCGGTTTCACTACCCCCTTCGTCGGCCATTGTCTTTTAGGCGGTAAATCCCAAAATAAGAGCCTTGGCTCTAATACCAATTGAAAGTACCGACTTGATACGACTAGAGGGGGTGAATATGCGACTACCAAATTTTAATTTGTTTCACACTTTTAGGCTTAACGAGAAGTAAAGTTATCTAGATGTGCAAATAGGTGAACAACCTAAATGCAAGATAACTTACAACAACCAGAAGAACGGTAAAGGACAATAAGTAAAGGAATGGAACGAAGTAACCGGAGCGGGGACACGGAGATATAATTCCCATAGTTCACTCCCAAGGAGCTACGTCTATGTTGGAGAGGTCTCGGGGCCACACAAGGTCACCCGAGCGCCACAAAGGCCTCACCTTCTTCTCCGGTGATCTCCCCCACAAAGGAGGCCTCACAATCCACTAACCGGTGACCTTGAAGGCGCCAACTGAAACCTTTACAACAAGGTTGAGGGGGAATCTCCACAACTCAATTGGAGGCCCTCAACGACACCGCGGAGCTTTACAACACAAGCCTTAGCTCCGAGGATGCCCTACACCGTCTAGGGTTTCAAGAAACCCAAGAGAAACAAGATCACAAAGGATAGGTGGGGGAAATCAAAATTTCTTTGGTGGAAGTGTTGATCTAGGCCCCCTCCCTCACCTCTCAAAATATCAACTAATTTGAGTGGCTAGGGAAGGAGATCTAGTAAGGTCAAGCTCAAGCATTAGTGGAGGAGAGAGAATGATATTCGAAGTAGGTGGGAGGAAGAAGGAGGGCGTCTTAAATAGGCTCCCTCCACGCTGAACCGTTATAGCCCACACGACCTCACCGGAACTTCCTGTGAGGGGCCGGAAGTTCCGCCCAGCACGGCTCTAACGGTCATCAGCCCGTTGACGCCCGCTCCAAAAGATCGACCGAAAGTTCCAGTTAAACTAACCGGAAGTTCTGGCGGAACTTCCGATGCAAGTTCTGGCCCAAGTTCCGGCAAATAGACCACTTCATACAGAAGGGTACTGACCCTTCAGCGGAACTTGGAGCGGAACTAGGGGCGGAACTTCTGGGTCGCGAAGAAAGTCTGACCGGAAGTTCCGGTGCCTGGGCGGAAGTTTCGCTCAGGAACTTTCTGGCAGGAAAACTTCCTGTGCAACTTCTGGTGGAACTTCCGGCAAATAAAGCATAACAAAACAGAGAGTTTTGGGAGCTCACCGGAAGTTCCAGCAGAAGTTGGATCGGAACAAAGGCCAGATCTTCCCGCAGAAAAGTCCTGAGCGGAACTTCCGGCGCCTGGCCAGAAGTTCCGATCAGGCAAAAAGGGCTCCAGCAGATCAGAAACTCACTCTCTCACGGAATAATAGGATGGATGTGGTGGTGCATATGGGGTTTGTGAAAGAACAAGTGATTTTCCACAGCCATTAGAGATGGAACCCCTCTTAATAGTACGACGACCTAAAGCAATAAAAAGAGAGAAACTAGAAAAACAAAAGGCCGCCGTCTTCACGAGATCCCCAAAGAGAGCATCCACAAAAACAATAGGAATCATCAAAAGCATATTTCCTGAAACTCAAATACACGATTATACCACAATTGGGATTGTCATCATCACCAAAATAACATGGGAAAATATAGTACTTTCATGCTTGATTTGCGATCTTTGGAAGATTGTTATTTGGATGTCCCACTTAATGATAATGCTAAGAAGAAACTCATGGGGAGTGTTAATGGTGTTCTTATTATGGTTAACAATGCTTATGTCCCTGTTGATTTCTATGTTTTGAATGTTGAATACAATGCTTCTTGTCCTATTACTATGGGAAGACCTTTTCTTAGAACTGTTGGTGCTATCATTGATATAAAAGAAGGCAGCATTAAATAACAATTTCCATTCAAGAAAGTTATTGAACACTTCCCTATGAGGAGAGAAAAGTTGCTTTTTGCTCCTTCTTTGAAAGCAAGGTTTGATGTTAATGCTTCTTCATTTAAAAATACTTGATTCTTGCTTCTTGTGCCTAACTTAAAGGGGTTAAAGAAAAGTAGTTATTGGGAGATAACCCAAGAGTTTTCTTGAGTCTTGGAAGTTATTACTTCAGTAATGACCTCTCATTATCCTTTTTGTTTGCTTTTTGTGCCAAGAATGACCTCTAATGAGAGGGAAGTAAGATTTGGGGAGTTGCTGTCCCGAAACAGATTTTTGTGCTCCACCGTAAAAATTTGTGAGGAATCTCTGTAAGTCAAGTTGAGCTGATATTTATGAATAAATCCTACAGCATGTTATCTAAATTTCGTTAATTCAACACTTTTTGATTTGAGCAACAGAAGGTCTTCTAAGAAATCGGTTTCTACCTGTTGATCTGTTTTGACAGATTTCTGCCATTATTTGCATTTGCTTCTTATTGATTCCTTTTTGGGTTCTTTTTGGGAAATTGAGATTTTTGAGGGAATTGCTACAGTAGCTTGTGTTTTTAGTGAAAGTTTTTCTGTTTTGAAACTAAACCCCTGAGGTCTATTATCTTTTGAATACACTAATGTTGCTAATAAAGATGGTGTGAAGTTTTGTATGAAGGAAAAATTTCAGGTGTAGAGAAAGAATGATGTAATGATATGAAGAATGGAAAAAAGCTCAAGCTTGGTGATGCCACCCCGGTGTGACCCCAAGAAATATCCAAGAGGTACAAGCGTCAAAGCGTCAAAGCTTCTTCATCAATAAAAAGCTCAGGTCTTTTTAGACACTTCATTTTTATTGTTTCATGCACTATTGTGTTGTTCTTGGAGCATCTTAGTTTTTGTTTGCTTTGCTTAGTTTGCTTGAATAAAGTAGTTTGGACCCATGTTCTCACTATGTTGTTTCAAATAAGTTGATTGGTGTTGAAAAGGAGTAGAAAGTTCTTGCTTGAAATAGTGCAAGAGGAGTTTGCTTTGACTGTGACTTAGACTTTAGAATGTCATGCTAGGTGTTGTTTTGACCTTATGCTTAGTGATTATTGTTGTATCATGACTTGTTCCAAACAATTGGGATTGCTTAGCGTGCCTTGAAATAATCATGTGTTATTTTAGCATACAAAAGCATAGTATTGTGGTATTCTCCTTTGTTGTTTTGTTTGGGTTGACTTGGAACATGCTCACACCATATTATGACTATGAACAAATCACCATAGCCTCTATGATCATTTAGTCCTTAACTTATAGTACCACTATGCTTTTATTAGTAATGTTTTGTCGATCTGCATGATTATGGCCATTATTGCTCTCTTAGTTGGTTGCTCCCAGTCTTTTGCTAGCCTCCACTTGTATGAGTAAGCTCTACTCATGCTTCCAACTCCCAAGAAACCAAGTTATTCCAAAGTGTCCACTATAAATGCCTATGCATGGTGTGTTACACCATTCCAAGTATATTCTTGTTTTCATCCATCTTCCAATTAAAAAGTATTTTGTTATGTGAAAACTTAGTGATTAAAGATCTTACAAACTTGATGGCACACTTCATTTTTCTTGCCCCTAATAAACTTGAACCATTGTGTCATCTATATTGTGTATTTGCACTTATATGTTGGAATTAGCAGAACCGTGATGTCACGGGGAACGCTTTCAATATTGCACTTGTACTTTGTACATAGTTGATATCATGCTCTTTTGTCTATGGATGTCGTCGGTGTGAAATAAAAGGGGAGCTTGTAAGTCCATGGAGTTATGTATGTGTGTTAGAGAAACGCCTGGGCCGATAACCTAAGCCATGCCTAATCATGGTGGAAACTTGCAGCATCACCATATAATGACATCTATGAAGCATTCTTCTTATAAAAAAGAGACTTATTGAGAAAAGAGGAAACAGAGAAAAAAGCACCATATTCCCATGGTAAATAAAAAGATTGTTGAGATGCTCATTGTCTGCTTGCCTTGTCATTTTGGTTATGGGATATCTCCTGTACCATGTGCAAGGGGTACCCTGTTAGCGGTTCTCTATGATACACATGTACTTACTATGACAAGAACTTACAGGTGACTAAAGTTGAGTAGCATGAGGAGCGACCCTCGTATTCAAGGGACATGAGATTTCCAACTTATAATTTGTCAAGCATATACTCCATAGTTTGTTCACTTTAACCTTAATCACTTCAAGATGCTTATGATAGGGGCAATGAGAGTTGAAAGCTAACAAGTACCATAATTTTTGGAAGCTCTTTTTGAGACATGAAATCCTTGCTTCCCTTTATGAAGGGCCTTTCTTCCACTTTTATATTGAGTCTCCACCTTCTACCTTTAGGCATCAGTTAAGAGAGCATAGTTGCCATTCTTAGTTCTATGTGCATTGTCCCAAAACTTATCGATTGATGCATATTGTTGATATTACTTGTTCTTGTCCTATTTGTATCTAGTCACTCTTATGAACTTTGAAGGTGTCCTATACATCTATTTGCTACTCCATGAGGGACAAGCTGAATGCCACTATGCCATGTTTTCTGTATGTGAAACAAACAAACATTTTTCAATGCATGTTATTCATGATCTTTGTTTGTAGCCTTTCATGTTGCATGCATAGTTACTTTGTCTTACTGTTAGAACTCCATCTTTCATGCTCATGTTTAGAGTTCTTTGGTCCCAGCTTTCAATGCTTGCAAATGGTTTGATATTGATTTTCATAGTGCATGTCACCTAAAAAATTATTCTTTTTATCACTTACCTACTCGAGGACAAGCAGGAGTTAAGCTTGGGGATGATTGATACGTCAGAAACATATCTATAATTTTTTATGTTCCATGCTTGTTTAGTATCTACTTTGCTTTGCTTTGTCTACACTTTGAGGTGTTTTTATATGTTTTCTGGTACTAACCTATTAACAAGATGCCACAGTGCCAGTTGCCTGTTTTCTTCTGTTTTTGGTTCCAGAAAGGCAGAAAATCAATATTCTCGGAATTGGACGGGACAAAAGCCAAAGTCAATATTTCACCGTGGGGAACACAGAGCCAGAAGACGAGATGGAGGAGGGCCTCGAGGGGGCCACACCCCCTGGCCGTGTGGGTAGGCCCACCCCGCGCATGGGGGGGTGCAGCCGCCTCGAGCACCCCCTCAGCCTCTCTCTTCGCCTATAAGAAGCCTCCGATGCCTAAACCCTAAGTACCCGATCAATATTCCACGAAACCGTCTGTAGCCACCGCCACCATCGTCCCTAGATCGGGGGGATCTGAAGCTCTTCCCGGCACCCTGCCGGAGGGGAGATCATCCCGGAGGCCTTCTTCTTCATCATGCCAGCCTTCGGTACGAAGCATGAGTAGTTCCTCCTTGGACTACGGGTCCATGTAGTAGCTAGATGGTTGTATGTCCTCCTTTGTGCTTTCATGTCTAGATCTTGGGAGCTCCGTTCATGATCAAGATCTCATCTATTTGTAATCATGCATGTTGTGTTTGCGGGGATCCGATGGATATTGAGATTACTATGTTAGATTTATTAATGGTTTTGTCTTATTGATTCTATCATGTTTGTGTTGTTTGTGATCTTGCATGCTCTCCGTTGTTATTAGCTATCTTGGCCAAGTAGTTGCTAGTGAATCCAAGAGGGGGTATTTATGCTCGATAGTGGGTTCATGCCTCTATTTAATCTAAGGGAAGTGACAGAAATCTCTAAGGTTGTAGATGTGCTGTTGCCATTAGGGAGAAAACAACGGTCTCTTGTTCATGGAACAAGTGGATTGTTTATCTTACACACTTTGCTTAAAGCAGTTGTCTGTTGCTTGCAACTTAATACTGGAGGGGGTTTGGATGATAACCCAAAGGTGAACTTCTAGTCATAGATGCAGTTGGATGGCGGTCTATGTATCTTGTTGTATTGCCCAATCGAATCTCATAGGATCATGATGTCTAGTATTGCATTGTTATGCCTTGCTCAGTCCTGTCAATTGCCCTGCTGTAGTTTGTTTACCTGGGATGCCATGTTTGTTTATCTAAGGAGAACACCTCTAGTGAACTATGGACCCCAGTCCAATATTTACCATTGATACATCTTCCACTATTTACCGTTTACTTGTTGCAAACCACCATTACCTTCCACACCATATAGTTAATCCTTTGTTACAGCAAACCAGTGAGATTGATAACCTCACTGTTTGTTGGGGCAAAGTCTTGAGTTTGTGTTGTGCAGGTCTCCAAGTTGCTAGCAACACCTTTGAGTCGTTTCCTTCCTCCTACTGGTTCGATAACCTTGGTTTCTTACTGAGGGAAAAATTGCTGCTGTGCTCATCATACCTTCCTCTTGGGGTCTCCCAACGAAGTGTTCACGCACTCATAAGGAGGCCAAGGCTGCAGAGGAGGAGGAGCTGAGGTTGGCCATCCTCCTCGGCAACCAGTTGGCCGGAGGATGGCGCCTCGCCCTTGTCGCTGGCGTCGGGTTGCGGGGAAAGCCGAGGCAGGGGTTATTGCCGGCGTGGATCTGCTCCAGCACACCGGCGAGAGTTTGCCGCAGAGCGCTCCACCAGCGGCGTCACGCCGCCGTGTTGTTCCTCTTTGGCGGTGTAGCATCCCAATTGTCTAACAATTGTAATGCTACTTGGTCTAGTAATATAATGGCTACTTCCTATATATAATTGTTGCATCATAATTATATCATGCTCATGTCATCATGCCACCTTGCATTTGAGCATCATATAAAACCCTTTTTGTGTTGGTTCTTCTCTCATATGCATTGTAAATTGTATTTGCCTCTTGATCTTGTATTTGGTTCTTGATATATTGTTTAAATGCCCAAGTTGAGTTGGGGGCATATCTTTTATTCAACTCCATCACCTTTCTCTGCCACCATCTTATAATTCCACCATCCAACTAAATATGAGCTTTGCACTTTATTGGGTTTTACCTCTAGCTCATGTGGGTTGGGATGGATCCAATTCTATCTCCACATGCTCTCATATATGCACCATATTGTTTCCACATTATTGGGTTATGAGAGCCACATGGCCACCTTTGCATGCCTTGTGAGTGGAACCTTTTCCTAGCTTCCATATGGGTTGTTTTGGGGTTATTATCATGTGGGGATATTTTTGGGCTTACTAAATACCCAGTGGAATATACAGACTAGCAAGTCCCAATTATAATAAAATGTGATCATACCCATCTACTCCATCTGGAACTTTCCTTTAAATCCTTTTGCTTGGCTTTAATCCACTTTGGGAATGCATAAGAATAATGCCATGTTAATATTATTGTTTTCACAAGAACAAACATGGCATTAATTATTTTGCATGGGCATTGCAGGAACCACCACATTCTAGCCTTTTGGTTTTATTTGAATCTTTGAGTGGATCTTCCCCATATATCTCTCTACCCCTCTTTTGCTTGATCTTGCTTGATGCATGCAAGCATCTAAAACCCTATAACCATCTCCATCCATACCCTCACCACCTTTTTCTCACCCTCTCTTTTTCTTGTCTAGATCTTGTTTGAGCTTTGGCATGTTCTTGCTTGATCTTGTCAAAAGAAAACCTCTCCACCTCACCTTTCTCTCTAAACCCTAGCCCCCTTTAACCTAACCCGAGACCACCTCTCCTCTCTCTAGACCTAGCTAACCCGAGCCTCTCCTAACCCTAGCCCTACCTCAACCGAGCTAGCCCCTCCCTCTCCTCTCTCCCTCACGCCGGCCCCACCCTGCAGCCTCTCTGCCCTCCCCCTGGTCCCTCTCTTTTCCTCTCTTTAGCTAAAGCACAAGAGAGAGAGGAGAGAGATCACCCGAGCCCCTTCCTCATCTTCTTTTTGCAAAGCTACCACCACCCCATGTGCCTCTCCCCTCTCTCCCTTATCACCTCAACCACCCCAGGAAAACCTCAGAGCAAGATCTGGACGCCAGGCACCCCATCTTCCTCCCACCTTCCTCCCTAGAAAGCCATGGCCTTCCTCATGCCGTACCCAAACCCTAGACCCATCTTCCTCCTGGCCTCGTCGGTCTGAAGCTCCCCAAGGCTATCCAGGAGCACCAGGGGCGTCCTCTGCTTCCTCTTCGACGCCTAGGCCGCGGGGTAGTACCAGGACCTCGCCGGAGCAGCCTAGCGCCGCCGTGCACCGCCGCAGCCCGAGCCCAACGTCCCCGAGCCCGCCGCCAGATCCCCTCCACCTCAGCGCCAACGACCACGCCGGCGACACCGCGGTGAGCCCCTGCATCTCCTATACATGGTACCCCTCTTCCTCCTGCGCCGTAGAGCCGTCGCGCTCCGTCGAGCGGCCTCTGTGCGCTGGCTGTTGCGTCTGCAGCCGTTCTGCCCCTCTGTTTCTCGCCATGCCCCGCGCGTTGTAGCCCTCCTCCGGTGATGCCACCTGTAGGAAAGTTGTAGGTCGTGGATCCCTCTACCTATTTCGTTTTTGTGGCGGCGCATTTAGTCCAGCGTAGGCGTCGCCATCGTCCCCGGAAGACGGCCAGATCCACCGCCGTCAGAGCCGTGTCCGTCAGCGTCAGCAGCAGCCGCTGGCCGTTTTGCGCAGAGCCCCCTCCCCTTTTTCCCGCCTAAACCCGCGGTCCTCAGCTGATCCACGTGGATCTGCACGGTACACCCGCGGGTGCGTGGGCCTGCAAGCCGCTGGTCCCACCTGTCGGCCTCCGGGGCTAGCCTCTGTGCTGGTAAGAAAACCTGTTCTGCACGCTGTGTCGCCCAGTCAGCCCTGGCCCACTTGTCACTATCTGTGGCTAGGTCTGGGCTGAGTGACAGAAGGTTTCTGTTTTTCTGTTTTAATTTAAACTTTTCAAATTTGTTTTAAATTCAAATTTAAATCTGTTTTCAAATATCTTTTCAAATATTATCCCAAATAATACAAATGATATATGTTTTTGAATCAGAAAAATGAGAGGATTTCAAATATGCCATCCAAAATATTATTTGAACACTTTAAAGTTCAAGTTGATTAAAATTACAATAAAATGCCCTTTTGCCTTAATTAATTAATAACTTTTTTTTATAACTCCAAATTTGACAAATAATATGTCTAAATCGATCAGCTCGACGAGACCTTTCTGTTTATGCATTCCATGTCCTGAATTGCAGCATGCATCATATAAATATAAAGTGTACAACAACTTAATTGAGGATAAAAGGTGATTAAAACACCATAAAATGATTTATTCTTGTATTCCACACCTCACCCATGCCATGCTACTTCATTGCCATGCAAATTGTGCATCATTCATCATGGCATGATTGTTTGCTTGTCGCATCTTATTCATATGCTTGTGCACTTTATTTATGTTGGCCCTTGTTTGTTTGGTTCTTCTTCGAATAGACGCTGAGCAGGGGATATATCAAGAAACCCAGGAGCACTACCCAGATCCTTCTCTCGCTTCAACTGAGCTGCCAGGCAAGCACTACCACATGCTTGCATACATATAGTACCTATTGCCTCTATCTTATTCTTGCATCATTGAGTCGCGATTGCATTAAACTGAATCCCAAGTATTGCATAGCCTTTACTTTTAAACCCCACCGAAGCTTGTTCCTCCATCCCATGAGCCATTACTACAGGAGTTGTTTGAGCCATGCGAGTCGTAGAACAGCATGTGTAGGGTATGTGAGTGTCTGATGGATAACGAGGTACCTAAACAACTTAACCTGAGTAGTATGGGATAACTAATGAAAGTGGCACCGGTGAGCAATATCTGCTATTTGGTTTTTCATGCTCACTTGTGTCCCGTAGGACCCCGAGTGCTTGATTCCTGTTCCTTGAATATTCGCGCTATCCACATCCGGGAGGCTTATGGGACCCCCCTGAGCCAGAGCTTGATTCATTCTTATTTCTTGGGGCCACAAAGTAGTTTGAGGTTTTATTTACTATCCTGTACTTATGCCATGCTTTACTGCTTTATTTAAAATTGTGCGAGGTACTGCACCTGTACTGTTTAGGATCGGGACACGATTTCGCGGTATCGACAAGCCCAGTCACACTTTCGGGTTCCCAGTCGTTTACAGCCGTCCACCCAAACCTTGAGTCCGTCTCGGAGCCGGCCAGCTTCGTTGCGGGTATACTTAATGGGGTGGCCCCCTGAAATATTTCTGAATCTTGTGATTGCTTTGTCGTGAAAGCCTCGTTGGGTTTTGATTTGGTTTTTCCGAGGTTGATCGAGTGTGTGTTGCTATTTGTGCACCCCTGCAGGGTAAAACTTTCTGAAAGCCGTGTCCGCGGTTATGGACGACTTGGAGCACAGTTTCTCGATCATAGACAAGTATAACTAAAGTACCGCTTTTAATTTGACTATGTAACTGACTAGTAAATAGTGCAACACTCATGGAATGGATAATAAAACTGCCAACGGATGGGGGGGTGTTCGTCCGCTTCCTCGTTGGTAAGCGAGGATGAGGATGGATCTGTTATATTACTGTTATAACTGTTGTTCTTAATTCACGGACATCCGTCTATCTTTGGTTAGGCGGATGGTTAGCGAGTATCTATAGAACTGTTAGGTATTATCTTTTGCTGCAATTGCGTCACCCCAGGTTGTGTCCCCTTTAGAGGCATAAAGACTTGCTGAGTACCCCTAGGGTCTCACACGATAAATTATTTGATTCAGATGAACAGGTACACTCACGAGATGGATACTGGGTGGAGGAGACAGACGATGTGGGCAACAATCATTCGGTGTAGAGATTTCGGGAACGGGGATCCGTGAGATCTGTGGGCGGGATGTGTTTATTATGGGGCATCTTATGCCGATTTGCTTCTTATCCGTACTCGGATCTTGTTTGCCGCTTCCGCCTGATACTCTGATGTTTGATGTATGAGGAGATATCCTAAACTATTATATCTATCTAGGACATTTGGATCTTGCCGTATGGCGTTGCAATATTTCTATTTCTTTTAGATGGAATGGCTCTGAGGACTGTTGTATGGTGGCTTGCATACATACTCATTTGTGTATGTAGTTGATCCCTTCGCCTGCCGATTACGCCGCCCGTTCTTGTCCCGATGTTTGGAAATGGTTAGGACGGCCGAAAGGTCTACCTGTGAGTGGAATTTGGGCCCCACCGTACTATTTTAACCATTTCCGCTCATCCAGGCTTGTAACTAGGAGCGTAATTCACCGAGGTAGTTACAATTGGTATCAAATCCATCCTGACCTTCAGGGTCTCAGCCAAATGGTCGTTGTCAGTCTAGCAAATATTTTGGTATCTATGTATACTAGGGAAAAACAAAACGCGAGAGTAGGACTGCTTCCACTTTTCTTCTTAACCACCCACCCACCCTTTTCTGGTAAGGAAGTGTAACGTTTTCAATCCTCTTCTTAAAATTCAAACTAGGATTCACGTGTTCGGGGTTTCCGTAGTACCATAGAACGTGTGTGTGTGTGTGTGTAATTCCTTGTCTATCTGTTGTATCCAACATGTTATCTTTATCTGCCTTTGGTTATCAACTGTTGGTACATTCCATACTGACAGGCTTTTGAATACCGCCGCGATCTATCTGACTCCTTGTTAACCGGTGCCATCTTCTTAAGGGTGTCCTTCCTTCTAGTAACTCCACATTCTGTGAAACCATCAGTTGCTAATCGCTACCTGATAAGTGTTTTTGCGCATCTATTGGTATTTTAATGCCGAAAAATGCGGAAAAATTTTCTTTGATACATCTGTGCTTCCACACTCCTTTTCAGTCGTGTGTGAAACATTATCTATCTCCCTTTTATCAGCATGTCCATGCTAACTCATTCTTTTGTCACCGGCGCTTAATCCTAGAGTTTCATTTCATCTCCAATTCTCTTGGGCTAATTACATAACATGTGTCGATCCGATGCTGGTGATTGTAATTTGGTTCTCGGCATAGCTATATGACACTTATCTTGAGTGGAATATGGAAAATGCAATCACCACTATCCTCCAAATGGTGACGGTTATCTCCTGTGATTTTGAGTACACCGCGATCATATATATGCATATTCAAGCATCTTTGGCAATCCAGAGTTTCTCCAAGCACTACGGCGGTCTATCATCTGTCCATCATGCTGCACATCTTCTTGAACTCCATATCTGCAAAATTCTCTTTGAGACGAGGGAATTGCATATTTTCCGTCTCTGATAGCTTTGCTTAAGGTATGAGCTATCATCGGTTCTTATCCAAGATCTCTTTATCTTTGTAACCGGTGCTCCGATCGACAATGTGAACCAGGTGACATTTTTTTTTCTCCGAAGGACCAGATAATCTACTCTTCCAGCGCATCTTCTTCAACAGGAATCCTTACTCGTAACGTTGATCTTTCAAAGAGCGTTGAGCTCAGAAAGTGTTTCGAGCATTTGTTCGTTCTCCCGCCTCTTGAACTTGGTATTCGGGGAATATCTTGTTAATCCATGGTGGTATATGTTGATAATATGCTTGCCTATTCCATATCAATGGAAGAACATGGAAGATCATCTGTGTCTCTTTCTCTCGAGCTTCGTGAGCACTGCCTGTGTGCAAAGTCTCAAAGCGAGAATTCTGACTTTTTGAAGTCACCTATCTCGACCACGTCCTTCTGCTAAATACATTACTTCAACTCTGGAATCAGCAAGTCCATTGTTAATTCCATCCTCCATCTTCAACCAATCCGGAGTTGTTCCTTGTTGGCAAGTTATCATCGTCGTTCCGCTGAAGATTTCCTCAAGGCTGCTAAATCTCTCTCAATCATTTCAAGAAGAACATGGAGTTCTTTCACCTCAATCTCGTTAAGTAATCTCTTGAAACCCTCTCGCTCTATCGTCTATGCTCAATCCACCGGAGGCCATGAAGACCTTCCAGATCTTGTATTCCTTCTGTTCAAGTGGTGCTATCTTTTTCTATATCTGTGAAATTTTGCAGTTGTCTCCGTGATCTTCCTTTATATCTTTCCGGTGGCTTCGTACTTCCGACATGACGACAACATCATCATCTTTATCTATCTATGAATCTGGCGAATCGTTTGCATCTATCCTTGTTTTCTAACGGAGTTCTATGAGTTTTTGCCAACACCTTCAGTCTGTTTCGGTAGTTGGGTTGCATGATTTTCTTATTCATGTGCGGAGTAATGCTTTGAGTGCGGGATGGAGTAGCTACCATACCACTACTCTTATCATTCGCTCTTGTACATTGAATTGGTGAATTAATGTGATTTCACTCATTCCACGGAAGTTAGAAGTGGCCTTTATCCCTTGATACTTTTACTTCCGTCCTTGTTTTTCCGGAGTGCTCTTTCGAAGAAAGTAATCAATAATATCTTGTTGGTGATCTCACCCTTTCTACACGGAGCAAAATCCTCAATTATCTGGTGGAAACAAACGCAAACCTTTTTCTATCCTCGTCTTTCTACCGATGCTCGATATCCCCAAACAAGATTAAAGGAAACTATCTCTCTCTTTGTTTCATCAATTCTTTTTCTGTGGTAAAGCCAATTATGGTTGATGCCATCAGCCGCAAATCTATTGCGTTAGCCTCAAGGCTAAAGAAAGCAATAAGTATCTCTACAATAAACTCCAGATCCTCCATATTCTTTGCTTCTCGGAATTCCACCATGATCTGGCTTCACATCCATCTCTGGAAGTTATATCTGCGCACCTAAATTGCGTGATCCTTGGTTCTTACCGGCGCAAGAAGAATCTAATCCGACGATGTCTAACTAAATCTTTATTTTGTCATCAAGGGACTCTATTGTTTGAAGGCAATATTGTTTCCGAACTTCTTTTCTCGAATCCGAGAGAAGATACGATGCTATTGTAATAGTGGTTCAAAACCTCTCCAATCTAGCTCCTTTCTTCCGGCGAGACAAAGATTCATCCTCTCTCGTATCGGTAAATCTTTAATCTTAATGGTGTGTCTTTCTTTATCCATGATACATCATCTTCTCCTTTTCTTTCACAAGTGGTTATATTCTTTTATCATGATTCTTGGGAAAACCGAAGCTATGTCCTTTCTATCCTTCTTGTCTCACGACAATCCTACAACTCTTCTAACCCGTTGTTTCTCAAGCAAAACGCAAGACTCGCAACAAGTCTAGCAAGTTTTGCAAGGTGTAGTGGTCGCACCATTCCGTTGTTCATCAACTTGGGAACGTGAGGGTCACCTTCGTTCGAACACCCACCTCTCCTTGTGTTGTTTCCTTTTTCCTAGGAATCTCGGGGCGAGATTCTTGTTTAGTGGGGGAGAGTTGTAGCATCCCAATTGTCTAACAATTGTAATGCTACTTGGTCTAGTAATATAATGGCTACTTCCTATATATAATTGTTGCATCATAATTATATCATGCTCATGTCATCATGCCACCTTGCATTTGAGCATCATATAAAACCCTTTTTGTGTTGGTTCTTCTCTCATATGCATTGTAAATTGTATTTGCCTCTTGATCTTGTATTTGGTTCTTGATATATTGTTTAAATGCCCAAGTTGAGTTGGGGGCATATCTTTTATTCAACTCCATCACCTTTCTCTGCTACCACCTTATAATTCCACCATCCAACTAAATATGAGCTTTGCACTTTATTGGGTTTTACCTCTAGCTCATGTGGGTTGGGATGGATCCAATTCTATCTCCACATGCTCTCATATATGCACCATATTGTTTCCACATTATTGGGTTATGAGAGCCACATGGCCACCTTTGCATGCCTTGTGAGTGGAACCTTTTCCTAGCTTCCATATGGGTTGTTTTGGGGTTATTATCATGTGGGGATATTTTTGGGCTTACTAAATACCTAGTGGAATATACACACTAGCAAGTCCCAATTATAATCAAATGTGATCATACCCATCTACTCCATCTGGAACTTTCCTTTAAATCCTTTTGCTTGGCTTTAATCCACTTTGGGAATGCATAAGAATAATGCCATGTTAATATTATTGTTTTCACAAGAACAAACATGGCATTAATTATTTTGCATGGGCCATGCAAGAACCACCACATTCTAGCCTTTTGGTTTTATTTGAATCTTTGAGTGGATCTTCCCCATATATCTCTCTACCCCTCTTTTGCTTGATCTTGCTTGATGCATGCAAGCATCTAAAACCCTATAACCATCTCCATCCATACCCTCACCACCTTTTTCTCACCCTCTCTTTTTCTTGTCTAGATCTTGTTTGAGCTTTGGCATGTTCTTGCTTGATCTTGTCAAAAGAAAACCTCTCCACCTCACCTTTCTCTCTAAACCCTAGCCCCCTTTAACCTAACCCGAGACCACCTCTCCTCTCTCTAGACCTAGCTAACCCTAGCCTCTCCTAACCCTAGCCCTACCTCAACCGAGCTAGCCCCTCCCTCTCCTCTCTCCCTCACGCCGGCCCCACCCTGCAGCCTCTCTGCCCTCCCCCTGGTCCCTCTCTTTTCCTCTCTTTAGCTAAAGCACAAGAGAGAGAGGAGAGAGATCACCCGAGCCCCTTCCTCATCTTCTTTTTGCAAAGCTACCACCACCCCATGTGCCTCTCACCTCTCTCCCTTATCACCTCAACCACCCCAGGAAAACCTCAGAGCAAGATCTGGACGCCAGGCACCCCATCTTCCTCCCACCTTCCTCCCTAGAAAGCCATGGCCTTCCTCATGCCGTACCCAAACCCTAGACCCATCTTCCTCCTGGCCTCGTCGGTCTGAAGCTCCCCAAGGCTATCCAGGAGCACCAGGGGCGTCCTCTGCTTCCTCTTCGACGCCTAGGCCGCGGGGTAGTACCAGGACCTCGCCGGAGCAGCCTAGCGCCGCCGTGCACCGCCGCAGCCCGAGCCCAACGTCCCCGAGCCCGCCGCCAGATCCCCTCCACCTCAGCGCCAACGACCACGCCGGCGACACCGCGGTGAGCCCCTGCATCTCCTATACATGGTACCCCTCTTCCTCCTGCGCCGTAGAGCCGTCGCGCTCCGTCGAGCGGCCTCTGTGCGCTGGCTGTTGCGTCTGCAGCCGTTCTGCCCCTCTGTTTCTCGCCATGCCCCGCGTGTTGTAGCCCTCCTCCGGTGATGCCACCTGTAGGAAAGTTGTAGGTCGTGGATCCCTCTACCTTTTTCGTTTTTGTGGCGGCGCGTTTAGTCCAGCGTAGGCGTCGCCATCGTCGCCGGAAGACGACCAGATCCACCGCCGTCAGAGCCGTGTCCGTCAGCGTCAGCAGCAGCCGCTGGCCGTTTTGCGCAGAGCCCCCTCCCCTTTTTCCCGCCTAAACCCGCGGTCCTCAGCTGATCCACGTGGCTCTGCACGGTACACCCGCTGGTGCGTGGGCCTGCAAGCCGCTGGTCCCACCTGTCGGCCTCCGGGGCTAGCCTCTGTGCTGGTAAGAAAACCTGTTCTGCACGCTGTGTCGCCCAGTCAGCCCTGGCCCACTTGTCACTGTCTGTGGCTAGGTCTGGGCTGAGTGACAGAAGGTTTCTGTTTTTCTGTTTTAATTTAAACTTTTCAAACTTGTTTTAAATTCAAATTTAAATCTGTTTTCAAATATCTTTTCAAATATTATCCCAAATAATACAAATGATATATGTTTTTGAATCAGAAAAATGAGAGGATTTCAAATATGCCATCCAAAATATTGTTTGAACACTTTAAAGTTCAAGTTGATTAAAATTACAATAAAATGCCCTTTTGCCTTAATTAATTAATAACTTTTGTTTTATAACTCCAAATTTGACAAATAATATGTCTAAATCGATCAGCTTGACGAGACCTTTCTGTTTATGAATTCCATGTCCTGAATTGCAGCATGCATCATATAAATATAAAGTGTACAGCAACTTAATTGAGGATAAAAGGTGATTAAAACACCATAAAATGATTTATTCTTGTATTCCACACCTCACCCATGCCATGCTACTTCATTGCCATGCAAATTGTGCATCATTCATCATGGCATGATTGTTTGCTTGTCGCATCTTATTCATATGCTTGTGCACTTTATTTATGTTGGCCCTTGTTTGTTTGGTTCTTCTTCGAATAGACGCTGAGCAGGGGATATATCAAGAAACCCAGGATCACTACCCAGATCCTTCTCTCGCTTCAACTGAGCTGCCAGGAAAGCACTACCACATGCTTGCATACATATAGTACCTATTTCCTCTATCTTATTCTTGCATCATTGAGTCGCGATTGCATTAAACTGAATCCCAAGTATTGCATAGCCTTTACTTTTAAACCCCACTGAAGCTTGTTCCTCCATCCCATGAGCCATTACTACATGAGTTGTTTGAGCCATGCGAGTCGTAGAACAGCATGTGTAGGGTATGTGAGTGTCTGATGGATAACGAGGTACCTAAACAACTTAACCTGAGTAGTATGGGATAACTAATGAAAGTGGCACCGGTGAGCAATATCTGCTATTTGGTTTTTCATGCTCACTTGTGTCCCGTAGGACCCCGAGTGCTTGATTCCTGTTCCTTGAATATTCGCGCTATCCACATCCGGGAGGCTTATGGGACCCCCCCTGAGCCAGAGCTTGATTCATTCTTATTTCTTGGGGCCACAAACTAGTTTGAGGTTTTATTTACTATCCTGTACTTATGCCATGCTTTACTGCTTTATTTAAAATTGTGCGAGGTACTGCACCTGTACTGTTTAGGATCGGGACACGATTTCGTGGTATCGACAAGCCCAGTCACACTTTCGGGTTCCCAGTCGTTTACAGCCGTCCACAAAAACCTTGAGTCCGTCTCGGAGCCGGCCAGCTTCGTTGCGGGTATACTTAATGGGGTGGCCCCCTGAAATATTTCTGAATCTTGTGATTGCTTTGTCGTGAAAGCCTCGTTGGGTTTTGATTTGGTTTTTCCGAGGTTGATCGAGTGTGTGTTGCTATTTGTGCACCCCTGCAGGTAAAACTTTCTGAAAGCCGTGTCCGCGGTTATGGACGACTTGGAGCACAGTTTCTCGATCATAGACAAGTATAACTAAAGTACCGCTTTTAATTTGACTAAGTAACTGACTAGTAAATAGTGCAACACTCATGGAATGGATAATAAAACTGCCAACGGATGGGGGGTGTTCGTCCGCTTCCTCGTTGGTAAGCGAGGAGGAGGATGGATCTGTTATATTACTGTTATAACTGTTGTTCTTAATTCACGGACATCCGTCTATCTTTGGTTAGGCGGATGGTTAGCGAGTATCTATAGAACTGTTAGGTATTATCTTTTGCTGCAATTGCGTCACCCCAGGTTGTGTCCCCTTTAGAGGCATAAAGACTTGCTGAGTACCCCTAGGGTCTCACACGATAAATTATTTGATTCAGATGAACAGGTACACTCACGAGATGGATACTGGGTGGAGGAGACGGACGATGTGGGCAACGATCATTCGGTGTAGAGATTCCGGGAACGGGGATCCGTGAGATCTGTGGGCGGGATGTGTTTATTATGGGGCATCTTATGCCGATTTGCTTCTTATCCGTACTCGGATCTTGTTTGCCGCTTCCGCCTGATACTCTGATGTTTGATGTATGAGGAGATATCCTAAACTACTATATCTATCTAGGACATTTGGATCTTGTCGTATGGCGTTGCAATATTTCTATTTCTTTTAGATGGAATGGCTCTGAGGACTGTTGTATGGTGGCTTGCATACATACTCATTTGTGTATGTAGTTGATCCCTTCGCCTGCCGATTACGCCGCCCGTTCTTGTTCCGATGTTTGGAAATGGTTAGGACGGCCGAAAGGTCTACCTGTGAGTGGCATTTGGGCCCCACCGTACTATTTTAACCATTTCCGCTCATCCAGGCTTGTAACTAGGAGCGTAATTCACCGAGGTAGTTACAGGCGGCGACCCTGGTGGTCCCTCGTGGCAGTAGAGCTCCTAGAGTCGCCGGTCGGCGAAGAACTCCTCCTAGTAATGGAGGTTGCCCGGATCCTCGGCAAGATCCTGGTCCTCCATGGCCACAATGGCGGCCTGGATCTCCTCGTTGGCTAGCACCAGTGGAATTGGGATCCAGCCGGCGCTGAGCTTCCAGCCGGGCGAGACCCGGGTGTCTGGTGGCGCCATGTAGCCCGCGTCGTGCAGCATGCGCACCTCCCATGACTGGAGCATGCGGCGGACGAAGCCGTTCGCCACGGCGGGATCGCCGGGAAACCTCTCGTCCATGGGGGAAGTGGGGGAAGGCTGTGAGTTCGCCAGAGTTTGGGGTTAGCTGGAGTTGGGAGAGCTAGGGAGCTACGAGAGAGTGTGAAGAGAGCCGGTGAGGGGTACGGATTTTATAGGTCAAGGTGGACCGCGAGGACGGGAGGGGTGTAGCGGCAAGGGCGGGAAAAGGGGAACTGGCATGAAGTTATTGCCCGCCGGTCCGTTGCGGGAGCCGAGGCGACGATGGCGCGCAATTACGGCGACGCGTGGTTAATGTTCGGCGGTCCTATGCGGGGTTTCGAGGCGGAAGGATGACGATGACTCGGTTTCTGTCGCTGACTGGACGGGTCCAGGCGCCAAACTTTTTTTTCCGCCGATTTCGCTTTGTCTGGCGTTCCCAGGAATCCGAGTTCGGCCTGGGAAGTCCGGACCAAAGTTGGCCCAAATCCGAACAAAACTAGGATCCTAAGAATGCGGCTGGGCCAATTTTCGGCGTCCGGACCAAAAAAATCCCTAGGAATGACCTGTTGGGAAGCCGAGTGGAGATGATCTTAACATGCCTTGCTTTGGCATTAACTGGTACTAGGTGCACATCACTAGTTAACAAAGAAAAGCCAAGACAAATCAACAATTTAGTTGTTATGTTGGTAAAAAAACGCATCTGAGCCGCTGCCCCGGGTCGCTCGTCTGAGGCGACTCCAAGGCGCCCACCTCAAAACCCTAGCAGGACGCCGTCGGGCCCTCTCCCTATGGCCGTTGCCGTCGCGCCCTCTTCCCAGTCGGCGATGGCGGTCATGCCTTGGTCATCGAAGGTGACGGGCTGTTTGCGCGGCCTCCATCGATCTCCTTCACGCGGAGGGTAGACACCTTGGGCTGCGTCGGTGGATCCGGGCTGCAGGCGGCGGTGCTCCAGTGACACAGGCTGACGGATCAGATGGGAGGCGCGAAAGAGCAGAAGGGGGTCTGGTGTGGACCTGGCGACTACGGCTGCCCTGCGGCGATGCTGCTCCCGGAGTCCCGCTCAATCTCTGGGTTTGGCCATGGGATAAAGGGCTAATGGCTGACCTGCTTGTTCCGATTGCCGGTAGCCACCAACGGTGTGGGGACTGCTAGTTCGGCCCGAATAATTGAGGCGGTCCTAGGGTTCCCCACGCGCGAAGAAGAAGATCTGCTTGTTGCTTGCCCTCATCTGGCTGGAGTGTCGAGTTTCAGAAGGCTCCGCCGGTGAACTCCCATGGGTGCACCAGGCCTGGAGATTGCTCGATCGGAAAGTATTCAGCCGTGTGTACTCTTGTTTTTCTGGCTGTTTGGTTTCAGCGGGAGCATTGCGAAACTCTGTTGTTTGTTCCCACCAAGTGCCATTTAACGAGTCATGGTAAAGTCAGATACGGAGAATGTCAGGAAAGCGAAAACATGAGGACAGCGATGGTGATTTGAGTCTTTGTGGCGACGGTAAACTGGTTGCGTGATCTGTGACTCGCAGCAGCGAGCAGGGTAAAAATCCAAGGTTTGGCATTAACTGGTTGTGCCTGGCAATAGTCTTGTTGAAGGTTGTTTTGCGAGCAAGGACTTTCTACAGGGTGAAAACCTATGATCTTTGACCAGGCAACGACAATGCTTGTGCACGGTTTTCTTCTTGAAGACATTGTTATTGGAGTGGAGGACTAATGGTGTTGTTCTGGTGGTGTCTTTATCGTTGCTTTGAGAAATAGTTCTTTGTAGTGGAACTTTTTTTTTTTATAATTTTTTTCTGAGATGTGTGTATCCGTAAGCCGCTAGTGCATGAGTTGTTGCAGATGTTAAGTGTAATTGATATCCATAATATTAATATATACACTTTTCTAAAAAGAATTAACAAAGAAAAATGGCTGCGCTTGTTCAGTATCTGTTCCGTTCCCAGTTTTGCAGGCACAACTTTTCACTGCAAAGGATTCGCGTGTAGTCGCGTGGATCCAAAATTGTATCTGCTGCAGAGGTAATGTTCACGAAACGTATGTATGTGTGGCAGATCGAGTGGCACAGTGCTTTGCTGGGCCAGAGCCTAGTAGAGAAAATTGCGTTGCCAAAAAGGCACTGCCAGGTAACACGACGACGAGGAAGAGGGACCAAAAAGTCGAGCGCCTTTTCGGTAAAATCTGGGCAGGTTCCTCCAAGGTTTTGGCTTCATGTTGGCTCGTCGTTTCCTTTACTTTTCACAGCGGATGCTGCGGATTGCTCGTGCACTCGTTTCCAAAATTCAACGGCTGAGACTACTCGCTTGCTTTATGTTTCAAAAATCTGAACGTTCCGTTCCTTATAAATCTTCTTATTTTAACACACTCCAAGGCAACACTACCTAGCCAAATGACTATCTAGTAAGCCCGTGTCGCTCCCCCCTTGGACGACCCGGGCCGTCCCTAACCTCCCCCAGGAACCATCACACCTCACCCTCCTTCCCCGCCGCCGCCGCCGGCAAGCGCCGCCGGGCAAAGCCCGCGCGGCGTCGGAGGCGGCGGGGCTTCCTTTCCGGTCCGTGAGGCGCTCTGAGCGGGGCGGCGCGTCTTGCGGTGGCGCCGTGCAAACGCGCGAGCGCGCGGCGGCTGCAGCAGGGCGCAAGCGCGCGGCGAGCTAGGGCTGGGCGTTTGCGCGCAGAGGGCCAGAGCGAGGCGCAAGCGCGCGGGCGCGTCGGCGGGGCTGCGTGCTCGAGGCTGGCTGGCCTGATCTGGCTTCCTCGGGCTCGGGCAGTCCGACCCCATGGCGGCGGCGCAAGCGCGCAGAGGGCCAGGGCGTGGCGCAAGCGCGCGGGCGCGTCGGCGGCGCGTGCTTCGTGGGGCTGCGTTGTGCTCGGGGCTGGCGGGCCTGATCTGGGCTTCGTCGGGCTCGGGCGGGCCGACCACATGGCGGCAGTTGGATGGCGGGGTCGCTGAGCGGTCCTTTGGTTGCTGGGGCTGCTTGACCCCGGATCCCGGCGGTATTGGTGGCTGGTCGAGGCGGCTTGCGGCGGACTGGCCTCTGGCAGGTCGGCTTCTCCGTCCAGGCATTTGTATGGTGGTTGACAACGATGCTCCTTCGCCAGCCTTTTGCGCTCTTGCTGTTCGAGTTTCCGCTGGAAGAGACAGCGAAGATGCTACTCCGGGCGAAAGCCTTGCGTCAACTCCGGTCGACGCCGATGACGGCGGTGCCTCGTGAGTCGCGTTCCTTCCTGAAGGCGTCATCGAGGAGCTACATATGCTGTCGCTGCGAGTGTTTTGTGATCTTCCGGTGAAAACTTGAGCTTCTTTGAAGCGGGCGACGGCGACATCTATGCCGCTACCTTTTTGAAGGCGCCGCCTTGGAAGACCTTGACCTTGCGGTTTGTAGGTTCGCGCCAGCTGTGGAGGGTTGTTGGTGTCATGGCTTATGGATGCCGGGGCGGCGGCTCCGGGCGGTCATAGTACGCCGAGGCGGCGGCCTCGGACGGCTTTGCAGCGACGGGTATATGGGGTGTGGTCGTGGCCTTGCAAGGCATGGGTGGCGAACTAGTGCTACAAGGGTAGCGAGTCCGTCGGCCCGGTCGACGCGATCTGACGTTCGGTCTGGCTGGCATGTCGGGGCGGCGGCCCCAGATTTTTGGCGCAGCGTTCGTGGTCTGCGGACGGTTGTCTTGAGTAGCATGGGCTACAAGGCATCCGGGTCGTGCGGCGCTGCGGCTCGGGTCTGAGCGGGGGAAGTCGGGGCGGCGGCTCCGAGTTGGGGGTGTGTGTTGTATGCGGCGGCGTCTGTGGTCGTGTGGGCGACGAGGCTCTGTTGTTTGTGTGGATTTTTGGTTTGGTTTTCCTTATAAACCGGACCGCCATTGTATGGTTTTTGGACCCGGTTTTCCATATAAACTGGGTCAATGGTCGTCTTGACCTCTTCTCATACGCGATGAATATAACAGTTCTCCTGTTGTTATTAAAAAAAAATCTTCTTATTTTAGATAGAGAAGTCACCTTCTTGATATGGCTGGTTTATAGATTTTGGGGGCCATAGGACAATATGAAACCAAGGGCCCTTGTTTAATGTATCAGATATTTTCTACGATCAAGCGGGCAATGGCCCCTCTACTCCAAAAAAATATTAAAGATATATTTAGTATTTATGCTAAACTTTTAAAGAGTACTCAAATTTTATCATGATTAGCATTCTTAGGCGTCTCAACAATACATGCAACCTCCGTCACTTGTTCACACATAAAATACTTAAAAATATTAGTATTCCGTATCCTGTAATGCAATAGAAAATTAAATAATCTATACATTTGGTAGATCCATGATCTTTGAAACCTCGGTCAAGACATTCGAAACCATCTATTTCTATTGATTAAGCGAACTATATATTATGATATTTATTTTATCAATTTCTACTTGTGTACATATGACTATGCAGAAAATGAGTTGACGTGTAAATATATTAGACACTGAATTAGTAAGAAGATAGAATAGTTTCTCAAATATATAATATGGGACAGGTAGAATTGTTGGAAATCAGAGGAGAGTTGCATTGGTTGCAGAATAATATAGTTATGCAATTGATAAATATACTCAAAAACTTGTAAAAAATTATGAGGACCAGTGTTATTCTTCATACTTAGAGAGACCAACAAAATCGTGTCATCATGTAAAAAATATTCGATAATGTTAGAGTATATTTTTTCGAGAAATAGGAGTAATGTAACACCCTCAGAATCGGACCTATGCAAGTTTTAGCGAAACCCGTCAAACCCGCATAGAAACGATTCAAAGGTGCCCACCAGGCACTTTCGTGCGGGTGGAAAACGAAGTAATAACATTACACAACAGTCCTCGATGGGACCCACAGAACAGATATATACAATAGCGACTCAAAGAGTCAAGAATACAGATATAATATACAAAGATTCAAATCACCTTGAAAACGAGAAATCGTCCGACTACGGACAAGATGCAAATGGGGCTAAGGGCCCTGAAGAAATAACCAATGGCGTCCATAACCCTGCCCAGGCCAAGCCGGAAGGGTAACCCTGCTAACGGCGTCGATCTCAAAACCTGCTTAAACAAAAGGGGTGCCGACAAAGGGCAAAGGAAAAAGAGGAGCGTCAGTACTGAGGCCAGTACACGGCGAGACTAGAATTCGGCGGTCCTCGCCTACATAGGTATGGTGGACTGAAGCGGCAGCGGCAGCGTGCACTAAACCACCCATAGAGACTCGATACAACTGGCGGTTATCAGAGAGAGATAAGAATGACCTATCCGGATCCAACCTGAAGCTAACACCAAACAAACCCATCCTGGTGTTTCCCCCTCGAGACCAAACGAGGAAGTCAACCGAGGAACTCACACAGTTGGCAGTTTTATGTATTCAGTTATTGTTGCAGCAATTACTAGTCAGGTGTAGATAATCGTCCTGATAAAATAAACAGTGGGCCGTTTTAGTTAACCATTCTGTTGTAGTTGCAACACTTACTAGTCAGATACAATAAGCGTGAGATATTCCCAAAACCCAGCAGTTGTTGGTACTTTTATTTAGCCATTCCGTTGTAGTTGCAATACTTACTAGTCAGGTACAATGGTCGCAAGCGACACCCAAACAAGCAGTTGTGGCAGTTTTATTTAGCCATTCCATTATAGTGAAGCTGATTACTAGTCATAATAAAGTCAAATTTACAGCACTAATTTAGTTATAGTTGTCTATGATCGAGATACTGTGCTCCAAGTCGTCCATAACCGTGGACACGGCTTTCAGAAAGTTTTAACCCGGCCGGGGTGCACAAATAGCAACACACACACGATCAACCTCGGAAAAACCAAATCAAAACCCAACGAGGCTTTCACGACAAAGCAATCACAGGATTCAGAAATATTTCAGGGGTCCACCCCATTGAGTAGACCCGCAACGAAGTAAGCTAGCTCCGAGACGGACTCAAGGTTTGCGTCAATGGCTGTAAACGACTGGGAACCCGAAAGTGTGACTGGGCTTGTCGATACCGCGAAAACACTCCGCTTACCTAAACAGTACAGTGTGCTCCTCGCACAATCGTAAATAAAGCAGTAAAACATGGCATAAGTACAGGATCGTAAATAAAACCTCAAACTAGTTTGTGGCCCCAAGAAATAAGACTGAATCAAGCTCTGGCTAAGGGGGGCCCATAATTCCCCGTATGTGGATAGCGCGATAAATCAAGGAACAGGTATCAAGTACTCGGGGTCCTACGGGACACAAGTGGGCGTTCGGAAACCAAATATTATCTATCACCCACCGATGCCTCTGCTTACTTACTTCAGTTTTAGTTGTTAAACAGGAATTAAAGTGAACGATAAGTAAAACCATGATCATCTCCAACATCAACATGCGGCCATACACCAACAATTGTGGTACTTGACGACACGCAAAAAAACTTGAGCAAGCGACTACGACACGCGGGTCCAACTATCTACCAAACAACAGGTAATAGGATGTGTCCAAGGCTATATATGGCTGCAAGGGGTATCACGGGTACGAAAACTAGAGCATCGCAACACAGATAGCAAAGATCAACAGGAGGGAATAAATACTAGAAAAGTAAGATAGGTAGAAAGGGGGAGATGCTCGCCTGAAAACATTGTCGAAGGTTCAACCGAAGATCGGGTCGACACTCGCATCAATTCAACGGCCTTATCCGCGAAGAAGCAAAACACTAGAAGAACCACCAGATGCAATATTTAATACTACGGCACAAGATCGGCACGCTTATGATATGATGCATGGCATGGCAAGGATGCGATGCAATTAGGCAATATTAAACGGAACCGGGGTCCCGAAAATTTATTAAACGGTTCAAGTTGTTTAGATCCCCCGCAATTTAAATGTTGTCTTAACATGGCAAAATATATCACCGGTTCGCTACACAAATTTAAATGAGACCAATATAAGGCTAGATTTGCCCGCATATGGGCCCCATATTTAATTATGAGGTGAATCGGCCTAAGGCCCCCAAACCACAGACAAGGATGCATGCATGGACAATTCAATATGCAACAATTTATAAATATGGCATTTATAAAAATAGGGTTCTCGGATAAGGGTCACACATTAGGGGGGTCTCGACGAACTTGGGGTTCCGGGGTTCGGGGTTCGGCCTCGGGGTCCAGGGTTCGACGGGTTCGTTCTCGGATAACTGAGGTAGGTCTTGTCGCATCTGGGAAGGGGGACTTGGTTCCGCGTCAGGGGCGCATCGGACTCGCCCTGGTCGGTGTCGATCTTGTCGCATCCGTGGAGACCTTGTCGGGTCAGCGGGTCGGGTCGGACTTGGCGTCTGGCTGGAGTACTTGGCGTAACCGAGATGAAGCGCTTAACGTCCCATGTGGCGGTCTTGGCGTCCGGGCGACGATCTTGTCGCCTCCGCGGTCGTCGGTCTTGTCGTTACGCCGTGGAGAGCTGGTCGTCGGTGCACTCAGGGTTTCGGGGCCGGTCTTGGCGTTCGGGGTGAAGAACTTGGCGTTCTGCGTCGGTGTCCTTGCCGTCCGCGTTCTCGAGCATCGCATCCGGGAAGGAGTACTTGTCGCACGTGTGGTCTTCGGGTCCGGGGGTCTCGGCGTCCGTGACGAAGATCATGGCATCCGTGTCGAAAGCATCGGGGTCCCCGAGGTTCGGTCCCGTGAGGCAGATCTTGGGGTTCGGTCTTCAACAACGGGGTCGATCTTCGGGGTTTCGGAGTTGGGACCTTCGGATCCTCGAAGGCGATCTTGGCGTTCCGGGCATCGGATCCTCGAGACCGGGGTCTTCGTCTCCGTGAGGAAGATCTTGGCGACGAAAACGGAGAACTTGTTACGGGTCGGTCTTGTCGGTGGTCTTGGGGTTTCGCGTCAAAGATGAACTTGAATCACCCACGTGTCCTCGAGAGGTGCTTCCTTCGCGGGGCAGAACACGAGCGGCCGTGCTGGGGTGACGCTGTTCCACGGCGAGGCTACTCGGCATCGGAGCCCCTGCGGAAACAAGCAAAAACAGGCCAGGGCGGGCAGGCGGCGCTTATAGCGACATGGTGGGGGAGGCCGAAGAGACCGCGGGCAGAGCTCGCGGCACCGAGCAGGGCGACGGCTCCGGGGCTTCGGGGTCGGGCGCGCCGGCGGCGGGAAGCTGCAGACGGTGGGGCGATGCGGCGGGGGAGGCGGCGCGAGGATGGGAGGCGCTGCGGCGGCGGTTGACCGGTTTGCTGACGGGCGTAGCAGGGGGCGGCAGAGGCGGCTCGCGAGGTCCGACCGGCGGCGGGCGCGGCCGCGGACGAGGCGGCGCAGAGGCAGGGGATGGGTGAGGTCGACGACGGCCCGGCGGAGATGACCTGCAGGCGGCGGCGGGTTTCTCTGAGGAGGTTGGCGGTGGGGGACTCGGGAGGCGCGCGGTGCGGGGCTGACGAGGGGCGGGCCGGCGAGGTGCTCTGCGTGGGGGGGGGGGACGACACCGGGGAAGGAGGGGCGTGAGGCCGGGGACGCCGGCGGACGGCGGGGCCGGGGAAAGGGGGGCGAGGCTGGAGAAGATGGGGGAGGAGAGAGGCGTCGGGGGAAGAGGAGGATGGGGACAGGGCCGCGCGGGTCGGGGTGGGACCCAGGCGGGGTCGGTGGGGGAGACAGGTGGGAGTGGGCTGGTTGGTGGGGGCGGGATCCCGAGGTGGCGCTGGGCGGGAAAGGCAGGTGGGGACGGCGGCAGGCTGCTGGGTGTGTGCGTGAGTGCATGTGAGGGAGGGGAGAGGGAGTGGGGGTAGGTGGCGGCATAGGATTGGGTAGAGGGGAGGGAGAGGGTGAGGTGGCGTTCAGGGATTGGAGGGGGTGAGGTGGCCAGAGGGTTGGGTAGGATAGGTCTGGGTAGCCTAGGGACTTTTTGGGTGGGCCGTTTTATTTTTGGGGTGGTCGTTCGGGTCGAATCGGCCCGTTCGACTGCCCCACTAAAAATAATTAAATATTTTATTCGTTTTAAATGCACCGTTTGCAAACCGACAGCAGACAACAAAATAATCCGGAGACCCGGGGTTTGCATTTTGAAAACAAGACAGGGCGTTTAGAAAATAAAGACAGGTTTTTCTGCAAATAGTTTTATGCAAGCAAATGCAAGATGCTGACGATGCTCAAATGCAATGTGGCATGATGACATGAGCATGCGGTCATGATGATGCAATGCACAAAAACAACGCGATTTTCTAGTAGTGGTTTTGCGGGATGCCACAATTCGACACCACTAACAATGGATCTCGCCCTCGAGATCCGCCTCATGGTACCGGAAAGAAGGTCGGTGATATGCATCTTCTCGCACTTCGTGTAGGTCCTCGCGACACCACTAACAAGAGGTCGTTGTCCGTGATCGTCGAGAGAACACTCCGGAAACAAAAGGTCGAAGGTAGAGGTATCAATAAATAAAGCCACCTCTAGCTTCCGTGGATGGAGTAAAATTGCTGGATCCACTGATTCGATGTACAAGAGCGAATGATAAGAGTAGTCGGATGGTGATCAGTCCATCGCGCACCCAAACCATTACTCTGCGAACGAATAGGCGGATTCTGCAACCAACTCTCGGAATCAGACTGAAGATCTCGACAAGCGAGGTTCGGAACAACGGAGTGATGTAGACTCTGCATCGGATCTGGCATAGAGGATGTCGTCGCGTCGGAAAACACCGGAAGGCACAAACAAGGAACAAAGAATGGTACCACAACAGACGGATTCCTCAAGCAGCATGAACACCGGATGGTAGAACACCGTTAACAAAGAAGGAAGCGAAACCCTGAAGGTACGACGGAACCCAACCACGAGAAATCCTGGACTCGAAGAGAGAGAAGAGAGCGGATTCAAAACACGTCGAGATAAGAGGAGAATAGCAGAGGGGTAAGGAGTAAAATCAGACCTAATCAGAACTATCCAACCGATTTTGCAAAGTAGTTTTGACACTCTACTTCGGCCGTTAGCTAGGTTATCCTACAGGCTGGACTTGTGGGGTATCGCAACTGCTGAGCTCTGATACCACTCTGTAACACCCTCAGAATCGGACCTATGCAAGTTTTAGCGAAACCCGCCAAACCCGCATAGAAACGATTCAAAGGTGCCCACCAGGCACTTTCGTGCGGGTGGAAAACGAAGTAATAACATTACACAACAGTCCTCGATGGGACCCACAGAACAGATATATACAACAGCGACTCAAAGAGTCAAGAATACAGATATAATATACAAAGATTCAAATCACCTTGAAAACGAGAAAGCGTCCGACTACGGACAAGATGCAAATGGGGCTAAGAGCCCTGAAGAAATAACCAATGGCGTCCATAACCCTGCCCAGGCCAAGCCGGAAGGGTAACCCTGCTAACGGCGTCGATCTCAAAACCTGCTTAAACAAAAGGGGTGCCGACAAAGGGCAAAGGAAAAAGAGGAGCGTCAGTACTGAGGCCAGTACACGGCGAGACTAGAATTCGGCGGTCCTCGCCTACATAGGTATGGTGGACTGAAGCGGCAGCGGCAGCGTGCACTAAACCACCCATAGAGACTCGATACAACTGGCGGTTATCAGAGAGAGATAAGAATGACCTATCCGGATCCAACCTGAAGCTAACACCAAACAAACCCATCCTGGTGTTTCCCCCTCGAGACCAAACGAGGAATTCAACCGAGGAACTCACACAGTTGGCAGTTTTATGTATTCAGTTATTGTTGCAGCAATTACTAGTCAGGTGTAGATAATCGTCCTGATAAAATAAACAGTGGGCCGTTTTAGTTAACCATTCTGTTGTAGTTGCAACACTTACTAGTCAGATACAATAAGCGTGAGATATTCCCAAAACCCACCAGTTGTTGGTACTTTTATTTAGCCATTCCGTTGTAGTTGCAATACTTACTAGTCAGGTACAATGGTCGCAAGCGACACCCAAACAAGCAGTTGTGGCAGTTTTATTTAGCCATTCCATTATAGTGAAGCTGATTACTAGTCATAATAAAGTCAAATTTACAGCACTACTTTAGTTATAGTTGTCTATGATCGAGATACTGTGCTCCAAGTCGTCCATAACCGTGGACACGGCTTTCAGAAAGTTTTAACCCGGCCGGGGTGCACAAATAGCAACACACACACGATCAACCTCGGAAAAACCAAATCAAAACCCAACGAGGCTTTCACGACAAAGCAATCACAGGATTCAGAAATATTTCAGGGGTCCACCCCATTGAGTAGACCCGCAACGAAGTAAGCTAGCTCCGAGACGAACTCAAGGTTTGCGTCAATGGCTGTAAACGACTGGGAACCCGAAAGTGTGACTGGGCTTGTCGATACCGCGAAAACACTCCGCTTACCTAAACAGTACAGTGTGCTCCTCGCACAATCGTAAATAAAGCAGTAAAACATGGCATAAGTACAGGATCGTAAATAAAACCTCAAACTAGTTTGTGGCCCCAAGAAATAAGACTGAATCAAGCTCTGGCTAAGGGGGGCCCATAATTCCCCGTATGTGGATAGCGCGATAAATCAAGGAACAGGTATCAAGTACTCGGGGTCCTACGGGACACAAGTGGGCGTTCGGAAACCAAATATTATCTATCACCCACCGATGCCTCTGCTTACTTACTTCAGTTTTAGTTGTTAAACAGGAATTAAAGTGAACGATAAGTAAAACCATGATCATCTCCAACATCAACATGCGGCCATACACCAACAATTGTGGTACTTGACGACACGCAAAAACACTTGAGCAAGCGACTACGACACGCGGGTCCAACTATCTACCAAACAACAGGTAATAGGATGTGTCCAAGGCTATATATGGCTGCAAGGGGTATCACGGGTACGAAAACTAGAGCATCGCAACACAGATAGCAAAGATCAACAGGAGGGAATAAATACTAGAAAAGTAAGATAGGTAGAAAGGGGGAGATGCTCGCCTGAAAACATTGTCGAAGGTTCAACCGAAGATCGGGTCGACACTCGCATCAATTCAACGGCCTTATCCGCGAAGAAGCAAAACACTAGAAGAAACACCGGATGCAATATTTAATACTACGGCACAAGATCGGCACGCTTATGATATGATGCATGGCATGGCAAGGATGCGATGCAATTAGGCAATATTAAACGGAACCGGGGTCCCGAAAATTTATTAAACGGTTCAAGTTGTTTAGATCCCCCGCAATTTAAATGTTGTCTTAACATGGCAAAATATATCACCGGTTCGCTACACAAATTTAAATGAGGCCAATATAAGGCTAGATTTGCCCGCATATGGGCCCCATATTTAATTATGAGGTGAATCGGCCTAAGGCCCCCAAACCACAGACAAGGATGCATGCATGGACAATTCAATATGCAACAATTTATAAATATGGCATTTATAAAAATAGGGTTCTCGGATAAGGGTCACACATTAGGGGGGTCTTGACGAACTTGGGGTTCCGGGGTTCGGGGTTCGGCCTCGGGGTCCAGGGTTCGACGGGTTCGTTCTCGGATAACTGAGGTAGGTCTTGTCGCATCTGGGAAGGGGGACTTGGTTCGGCGTCAGGGGCGCATCGGACTCGCCCTGGTCGGTGTCGATCTTGTCGCATCCGTGGAGACCTTGTCGGGTCCGCGGGTCGGGTCGGACTTGGCGTCTGGCTGGAGTACTTGGCGTAACCGAGATGAAGCGCTTAACGTCCCATGTGGCGGTCTTGGCGTCCGGGCGACGATCTTGTCGCCTCCGCGGTCGTCGGTCTTGTCGTTACGCCGTGGAGAGCTGGTCGTCGGTGCACTCAGGGTTTCGGGGCCGGTCTTGGCGTTCGGGGTGAAGAACTTGGCGTTCTGCGTCGGTGTCCTTGCCGTCCGCGTTCTCGAGCATCGCATCCGGGAAGGAGTACTTGTCGCACGTGTGGTCTTCGGGTCCGGGGGTCTCGGCGTCCGTGACGAAGATCATGGCATCCGTGTCGAAAGCATCGGGGTCCCCGGGGTTCGGTCCCGTGAGGCAGATCTTGGGGTTCGGTCTTCAACAACGGGGTCGATCTTCGGGGTTTCGGAGTTGGGACCTTCGGATCCTCGAAGGCGATCTTGGCGTTCCGGGCATCGGATCCTCGAGACCGGGGTCTTCGTCTCCGTGAGGAAGATCTTGGCGACGAAAACGGAGAACTTGTTACGGGTCGGTCTTGTCGGTGGTCTTGGGGTTTCGTGTCAAAGATGAACTTGAATCACCCACGTGTCCTCGGGAGGTGCTTCCTTCGCGGGGCAGAACACGAGCGGCCGTGCTGGGGTGACGCTGTTCCACGGCGAGGCTACTCGGCATCGGAGCCCCTGCGGAAACAAGCAGAAACAGGCCAGGGCGGGCAGGCGGCGCTGACAGCGACATGGTGGGGGAGGCCGAAGAGACCGCGGGCAGAGCTCGCGGCACCGAGCAGGGCGACGGCTCCGGGGCTTCGGGGTCGGGCGCGCCGGCGGCGGGAAGCTGCAGAGGATGGGGCGACGCGGCGGGGGAGGCGGCACGAGGATGGGAGGCGCTGCGGCGGCGGTTGACCGGTTCGCTGACGGGCGGAGCAGGGGGCAGCGGAGGCGGCTCGCGAGGTCCGGCCGGCGGCAGGCGCGGCCGCGGACGAGGCGGCGCAGAGGCAGGGGATGGGTGAGGTCGACGACGGCCCGGCGGAGATGACCTGCAGGCGGCGGCGGGTTTCTCTGGGGAGGTTGGCGGCGGGGGACTCGGGAGGCGCGCGGTGCGGGGCTGACGAGGGGCGGGCCGGCGAGGTGCTCTGCGTGGGGGGGGGGGGACGACGCCGGGGAAGGAGGGGCGCGGGGCCGGGGACGCCGGCGGACGGCGGGGCCGGGGAAAGGGGGCCGAGGCTGGAGAAGATGGGGGAGGAGAGAGGCGTCGGGGGAAGAGGAGGATGGGGACAGGGCCGCGCGGGTCGGGGTGGGACCCAGGCGGGGTCGGTGGGGGAGACAGGTGGGAGTGGGCTGGTTAGTGGGGGCGGGATCCCGAGGTGGCGCTGGGCGGGAAAGGCAGGTGGGGACGGCGACAGGCTGCTGGGTGTGTGCGTGAGTGCATGTGAGGGAGGGGAGAGGGAGTGGGGGTAGGTGGCGGCATAGGATTGGGTAGAGGGGAGGGAGAGGGTGAGGTGGCGTTCAGGGATTGGAGGGGGTGAGGTGGCCAGAGGGTTGGGTAGGATAGGTCTGGGTAGCCTAGGGATTTTTTGGGTGGGCCGTTTTATTTTTGGGGTGGTCGTTCGGGTCGAATCGGCCCGTTCGACTGCCCCACTAAAAATAATTAAATATTTTATTCGTTTTAAATGCACCGTTTGCAAACCGACAGCAGACAACAAAATAATCCGGAGACCCGGGATTTGCATTTTGAAAACAAGACGGGGGGTTTAGAAAATAAAGACAGGTTTTTCTGCAAATAGTTTTATACAAGCAAATGCAAGATGCTGACGATGCTCAAATGCAATGTGGCATGATGACATGAGCATGCGGTCATGATGATGCAATGCACAAAAACAACGCGATTTTCTAGTAGTGGTTTTGCGGGATGCCACAAGAGTAGAGTCATGATAGGCTATAGCTTAAACCATCTATATTTTGGTTTTTTTAGCCAACAATTTATATTTTCAAGAATTATTATATATTACTGGACGAACGTCACATACACTAGACAAATATGGATATATAGATAAGCCATGGGCCAGGACCCTAGACCATAGGGGCCCAGGGCTCACGCCCCTCTGCCCCATCCTATAGGCCGGCCCTGCTTGTTGATTGCAACAAATTTACTAGCAGTACCAAAAAATGTATTCTGGTAGGTCCCTTGCAGTCTGTAGTGTGGTCTTGAGGACATCGTCTCGAGCTGCCACAACTGAAAACCCGACTAAGAGCATCTCTAATGGTAACAGGCCTAAACCCTAAAAGTCTGACGAGTTTATAGTTTATCACGATTTGTTCTAGCTAGCGAAGACTGTAAACGGGCCCAATCTGTAAATCTTTCTATAGTGGCATGAGAAACCCGATCCCGTGGCCGGTACATGTAGCGCTCCAAGGAGGTTATAGTTCGAAAACCTTACTTGCACTTATATCTATCACTCCGCCATCCGTACAACAGCCTCCAGCCGTGGATTCCTTGCTGCTTTGGCAAAATCGTGCACCGCTGGTCGAAGATCCAGGCACCCTGCTTTGATTCTGACCAAGTCTACAATTTCTAGCGAATTCGGTCCAATTACGACGAGCGGGGTGGATCAGGCATCACGGCGGCGGAGGAAGGTCACACGCCAGCCCCTTTCTCGCACGCGACAGCCATGGCGAGCTCATGAGGCAGGGATGGGGCGCAAGCCGATGCAGGGGGCATCCGGCGGCGCGAGGGGCAACCAGGGTGAGCTCGCGCGCAGGAGGAAGAAGGCCAGAGGTAGGCCCGTAAATACATGTCAGATTTACGTGTCTTGTCTTTTCGGCTATGTTTTAGACCATAGAACCGGTTTTCCTTAAACTGTTTTATCATTTGTGCATTTACACATACAGTTAGAGATGCTCTAAGCACTTCACCGGGCCAACCTATCTGATCGTCCTAAATGGTCTATTTTTGTTCGTTTGGATCAGACCACGATCAAATTGCGACGTGACCCATTTGTATGGCCTAGGTGCAGCATTTTTTTGCAAATTCAAACATAAACCGTTCAAAACAGGCAAAGTTCATACTTAATTTACATTCAAAACAGGCGATCTTCGCGCGCCGGCGCCGTCTCGTCCATCTACGGGTCAAGGTCGATCTACTCCGACGGCGTCCAAAGGTTGGGCGGTGGCAGGGTTGGAGCGGGAGCGAGGCGCAGGTGGATTGATCACCTGCCCAGGACACGGTGCCCAACCGTGCTGGAGGTGCGCCAGTTCTATCCCCACCTCCGGAGCAATCGCTGGCGCCCATCCCGGCAGCGACGACGGTGGAGGTAGCTGGGCATTTGCCTGCGCCACCAGACCGGTGAGCTGGACGGCTTCCTCGAAGCCGACTCACTGGGCTTCCTCCTCCCGCGCGCTGGCCGCAATGGCCTGCTCGGTGAAGGCATCCTCGTCGTAGCCCCGCGCCAGCACCTCGCGGTACTCCGGGGTAGGTTCACGACGACTTCGTCCACCGCCTCTTGCTTGAAGACGATGTCGTCGTCCTCCTCGTCGTCGTTGTCATCCCCGCTGCCGAGCTTGGCGTTGGAGTGGTTGACGACGCCCTCGTCGTCCGAGTCGATGTCATGGACGGGGTAGATCTCCCCCGGCATCAGGTCACGGCGGATGGTGGTGGCACGCCGCACCTTGTGCTCCCACTCGAGGAACTCTAGCTAGTAGGCCTAGTTGCGGCAGCCACTCTCCCACCGTTGAGCTGGCGGGAGGTTGCTGATATGGCGGCGGATCTCCTCTGCCAGCCCTTTGCCCTTCTTGGGGACGGGCGGCACCGGGACACAGTCCCGGTTGAGGTGCCAGCTGGTGGGGAGGGACACATCCGTGTGCTTGATGCCGCACCCCTCCCTCTAGCGGCGCTCGCACTCCGGTGGCGGCGGGTAATCCTCCATGGGGCGGCCTCGAAAATCCTCCGCCGCGGGGATGTGCCGCGGAGGAAGGCCGACAACGGGGAGCGCTGGCTGCTAGAGCCAGACCCCTCATTGTCATTCTTGATCCTCCCCTTCTTCAGCCATGACGGCGTCTTCATCGCTGCTGGTGATGATGGCGGCTAGGGTTTACGATGGCGAGAGGTGAGGAGTACGGCACTGACGGACGCAAGGTTAAATAGCCTCTTCGCCCGCGAACTCGCGCAACTTCCCGCTCCTTCGCCATCAATGCCGGCGCAGGAACGCAGACGGCGTCCAGTGGATCAACTTGCCGTCTCGTCGCCATTGATAGCGTGGCTTCCCGCTCCTTCGCCATTGGTCAGCCTTTCGTCAGCGCCTCTGAATCGATGCCGCGGTTGCGTTTGAATTGGTACCGTTATCCCACGTCTGAATCACCGCCGGTAAGCTGTGGCTGACAGGTGCGCCAGTGGCACGCGCGGATAGGACACGCTTGCTGTCCGCGCATGTCCGGACCAACGCAACCGTTGCTAGATTAAATGAACGGATAGATCGAGTCGGACGTATTTGTCTGGATAAGTCGGACCGCTGGGGCGCCGCATATTAGACGCGTCTGAGTGGACTAATTTGGACAAGCGCTCGGGTCGAGCCGCTAAAGATGCCCTAACGAAACACCATGAAACTAAAGCCGGAGGCGAGGTCTCCTTCCCCTGCATGCCGGTTCAAAAGCTGTATCCGCTGTAGTCTGTAGCTGCATTGCAGCAATCTGCATCCAGCCTTGTCTCCTGCTGCATGCCTGCTCCTCTCTGTAGCTGCATCACAGCAGCAGCTGGCCGGCGGCTGCCTCCAGAGTCCTGCTTGCTGTTACGGTGGTGGCCGCAAGATTCTTCAAAAATCGCATCTAGAGGCGACGTAAACTGCACGCCATGGAAACTTTCTGGTGTACTCCACGCAAGAACGTCCGTTCGATGCGGTAGGGGCGTGCCCGCGCCCTGTTCGGCAGAATTCCCCACCGAGGTCCCTGGCGCCGGAGTCCGGTCGGCCATGGCTGCCTGCCCTGTACAGTGCAAAGCGGGGGCGTCATGCTGCGGCATCCCGCTTGCCTTGGTGGTGGGTCTCGAGGGGTTGCGTCCGTGCTAAGCGAGAACCATCAGGCTGTCCTTGGTCCAGCCATGGCCAGGCCGTTTTGCTGGGGGATGCTGTGCCTGTACCATCTTAGGGAAAGGCTCGACGGCTCTCCGTTTCACTTGGTCAGTGATGATTTTGTTCTTACACTGGAACAGAAGGCGCACAATGCCATGGGAGAAAGACAAGGCCATCGTGCAGCTGCAGATCTGAACTGATAATGTCTCTGCGTCAACTGCTGGATCACGAGTTGCTTGAGTGGATTTCTCTCAAAATGGGAGAAGCGGCGCCATTATCGATGTATTCTGGGTTATTGGTGGACACAGGGGCAGGCTGGTTCAACATGGGTGGGTCAGGCAGACAACTTCAACATGGTGAGCACAGCCCCAGCCGTCGGGTCCAGCACGGACTAGCCGTTCTTAACAGAGGAGCATGTGCAAGGGTTTACTTGCATGGCCAGGAGTTGTCTCACCAATGGTCAATGGAGGAATCCACTGGTAAGTGTGTGCTGAAACCTGAAACCTCGTCAGCTTTGCAAATTTGCACGTACAGTTGTCAGCAGATAAATCTGTACGATTCAGAGAGTGGCAGAGATGATATTTTTTTGCTCAAATGTTGTTTGTGGTTTAGATTAGTGGAAAATGGGAAAGCAGAAGAGGCTACTTTTATAAATAGCAGATGATGTGAAAAACTCTCTGTTTTCCTTATATCATGCGCTTGTAGTGGTTTAGTCGATAATTGAAGACTGGAATATATCTCGTTAGCCTGCATTTGTGCTAAGTACTACATTTTGTTTTTTGAAAAGGGGAAGCCCCAGCCTCTACATCGATTGCTGCACTTGTGCTACATGGAGTTGGAGGAATAACTCCATCGTATGTCGATTGCACATACGGCTATGGTTATTGGAGCACCCCCGTCTGCCCATTTGCATTGTCATCCATATCATCAGAGATACCAAAAATCAAGGTCCGTAACAAAACACAATCACTCATGTTGTGCCCTTAATAGAACTTCCCAAGGAGATAGGTTGAGTTTCCAGCATACAGGTGGAGTTCCTAATAGGTACAGTTACACATTTGAAAGTTGGTTTCAGGATATTTCGCTCATTAACAATTCATACTGTTATATTAGGATATTAGTAAATTTCCATGACCATTCCATGGAGGATTGCTGCTGGAATATTATGAACTTCCCAAGGTTATCGATAATCTCATCTGATTTGCTTTAGGCGTGCCTTTCACACCGGAGGTTCTTACATTAGATTTGCTTTGTTTGGTAAAAATGGCTCCAATATCTGGAGTGGGGTGTTATTGAAGATCTGCCACGAATCCTTAGAGCTTGTAAATGTTCTAGTGCTTAGATAAACCAGGTAAATATCTTTGCAGCTTTCAGGTTTTCTGTAATTGACCTTTAACCTTGACTTTGTAGTGACATGCCCCCTATTATGAACATTACTGTCGGTTCTGTATTTTTTGGCTTTTGAACGGCTAAACAGCCACTAGGATACCAGATATAATGCAAAGTTTTTACAGAAATTCTAGGAGACTACTACTACTCTCTCAACTGCAAGAATGGCATATAAAACAATATATGAGTAAAATAATTCATGTTACGATAAATGAACTAAGTTGGATATGGAACTATTTTTGTAATAAGTACTACGAAGAAAAGCGGTATCAGAAGACGCACCTCTGAATTTCTCCTTATATGTCTCTGGTCAAAACATACTCATTCAGGCGCCTTAAATTGTTATATAATGGTCCTTTATCTACAGCATTCTATTCTGTTACGTGTGTTCTTTAGCTCTCATTATTCTCTCCTCTACATCTACCTCTTCACTTTAACTCTGAAATCATTTTCTATCTGGTCCCTCTCTAGTCATTATACTACATAAACTTCTAAAGCCTGCATTGTCCTATTTATGATTCTGTTCGCACCTACTTCTACTACATCCACACGATCACCTTGCAATGATTCTCATGAACTCCTGACTAGCACTTCTGGCTGCTATTGCAGAGAAACATCGGTCCAACAGGACATTAATTCTTACCTAATTTCTTCCACTAGGCCTCAATATACAATGCCTCTAGTTAATAGAAGCTGCTAGTGAGTTGAAATTCCCCTTATTCTGGCATTTTGATACCGCAAGGTGATGCAGGAGCCAGGGGAGGACAACCAGCACATCTGCAGCACTCAAATATCTTCTGTTCATGAATGATGCTCTTAAACACTGATACAGCTGTATTTTATCAGCAGGGCATTTAGCTGGGGTGGTGATGAAGCTCACCATGGCACCAACATTGGCAAGGAGATGGAATCGTGCCAATCATGAGGATGGTGTGGCAGGCCTTGGGCCATGAATGCAACCAATATATTCTGCAATCAGTTGAGTATCATCTCAGTATTTCGTCCCTATTGTGTCGTCTTCAGATAAACTAGCCTTATTCCGATAAATCACCATCTAATCCTACGTAATAATCAGTGCTTTTAGTGTCGTTCTATATGTGCCACAAATTAATACCTAGATACACCTGAGCAATTTGGTGGGTGTCTCTCACACTTGAGTCCAGTTTAATCAATAACCTCAACCGCCGCATGATGGGACGCTTTCGGCGTTTCTTGAATGATGGCGTGCTGAAGGAGCTCTACCTACACGGTAGGAGGTACACCTGGTCCAATGAGCGTGAGACCCCGACGTTGGCCCGCCTCGATAGGGTCTTTTGCTCATCGGACTGGGAGGAGATGCATAGCAGCTGCTCCTTGCGCTGCCTTTCGTCGGTGATTTCGGATCATTGTCCTTTGCTCCTAGACTGTACCCCGGTGGCGGCAGGGAGGGGTCGGTTTCAGTTTGAGCAGTTCTGGATGAACCTCGATGGTTTCGAGGAGGTGGTGGGTTCGGCCTGGTCGGTCATCGACGGCGACCCTGACCCCTACCGGAGACTTGTGGCCAAGCTCAAACGCACTGCCCGACAGTTGATGAGTTGGGCGGACAAGAAGGTGGGATCGATCAAGCTGCAGCTGATGACAGCGCGGGTCATCATTTACCGCCTTGACGTTGCCATGGAGTCCAGGCAACTCTCTCCGGATGAGCGCGGCCTTCGCGCTTTGTTGAAGCGCACCTATCTTGGGCTGGCCTCCTTGGAACGCACCATGGCGCGCCAAAGAGCCAAGATTAGATGGTTGGGCGAGGGAGACGCCAACACGGCGTTTTTCCATCAGCACGCTTCCTATCGGCGCCAGAAGAATGTGATTCGCAGCCTGCGGGTGGGGGGTGCGATTACGGTGGACCACGCGGCCATGGCTGAGGCCTCCTACGACCACTTTCGGGGCCTCCTTGGCTCTGTCACGTCGCGACAGCACTCGCTCGACCTGGACTTCCTGGGATACCATCAGGAGGACCTGTCCGACATGGAGGCCCCTTTCACCGAGGAGGAGGTTTGGGATGTGATCAGGCAGCTACCCCACGGCAAGGCCCCGGGTCCTGACGGGTTCACGGCTGAGTTCCTCCAGCGCTGCTGGGGGGTGGTCAAGGCTGACTTTATGGCGGCTTTTTCCAAGTTATACTCCATGAACGGGCGCGGGTTCCAGGGCCTCAACCAAGCCCTGATTATACTGCTGCCCAAGAGTCCGGATGCGACCTCCCTGGGAGACTACAGACCAATCAGCCTTATCCATATCTTTGCCAAGCTAGGGGCGAAGGTGCTGGCATCCAGGCTAGCGCCCAGGCTGGGAGCCATGGTGGACCCGAACCAGTGCGCCTTCATCAAGCAGCGCTGCATACATGATAACTTCATGTTGGTTCAGCAGACAGCGCGCCTGCTCCATCGGCTCAAGGAACCGCGGGTTATGATCAAGCTAGACATAGCAAAGGCATTTGACTCAGTCTCTTGGGCGCTGCTGTTTGAGGTGCTTCGGAAGGTGGGATTCGGGCGCAGATTTCGCGAGATGCTGGCTATCCTCCTCTCGTCGACGAGTTCACGGGTGATGCTCAATGGCGAGCCGGGCCCCCCCATCTGGCACCGAAGGGGCCTGAGACAGGGGGACTCCCTGTCGCCGTTGTTGTTCGTGCTGTTTATCAACACACTGAACAGGGTGTTGTCCAGGGCCCTCGAGCTAGGTATGCTTAAGAGGGTCGCCTCCCGTGAGCTGGTGACATCGGTCTCCCTTTACGCGGATGACGTGGTGATCTTCTGCCATTCGGACGCGACTGAGCTGCGCACTGTACGCACTATCCTGACACTCTTCGGGGAAGCCTCGGGACTTCGCACTAACTATGACAAGTGCTCGATCTCTCCGATTGCTTGCTCGGATGAGGAGGCTCTCGCGGCTGCAGCGACAATGGGATGTCGACTAGCGCCTTTCCCGGTTAAGTACCTGGGGATCCCTCTTGCTCTCCGGCCGGTGTCGGCGGCGGCACTCCAACCACTGGTGGATAGCATCGCAAACCGGCTGCCGGCTTGGAAAGCCGCCATGATGGCGAAGGCTGGGCGCCTGACGCTCGTTAAATCGGTCCTTATGGCTATCCCCCTCCACCAGATCATCGTGTTGGGACTTAACAAGCGAACCCTCAGGCAGATCCAGAAGATAGCGCGGAGCTTTCTTTGGGTGGGGAGGGGGGAGGCCAAAGGCGGCCACTGTCACGTCAACTGGGAGAGGGTGTGCAGGCCTAAGTACCTGGGAGGCCTTGGGGTCCCCGACCTTGCACGCACCGCGACCAGCCTTCGCACGCGCTGGATTTGGAGGATGCGGACGGACCAGCTGCGACCCTGGCGCGGCTTGGATTTGAGATTCTCGGATAAGGAGCTGCAGGTATTTGACGCCTCGACCACGATGCGGGTAGGCGACGGTGCTTCAGCACTGTTTTGGCTAGACCGATGGCTCGACGGACGGACCATCGAGGAGGTGGCGCCAGCGCTTTTTCCACACATTCCCAAACGCGCTAGGAAGCGCAGGACGGTCCGGCAGGCTATTCTGGAGCGCAGTTGGATCACCGACATCCAGGGCGCGTTGGAACCGCTGGCCCTTTGGCAGTACGTACAGTTGTGGATCCAGATTCGCGACTTTGGGCTGACCGCTGCACCCGACTCCTTGCTCTGGCGATGGACTTCAGATGCCCAGTACTCGGCTAAGTCCTGCTATGAGTTCCTCTTCCAGGGGTCCATCATTTCGAGGTCTTGGCAGCTGAACTGGCAAACCTAGGCCCCACCGAGAGTCAAGTTCTTCGTCTGGTTGGCGTGCCAGGATCGATGCTGGACGGCTGAGCGGCTTGCGAGGAGGGGACTTGCCCACCCCCCGCGCTGCCCACTTTGCGACCAGTCGGATGAGACCATGACCCACCTCCTGATAGGTTGCCCCTTCTCTAAGGCAATCTGGCATGAGGTGCTATCTTGGATTCGATCCACGGCCGCGCCTCCGGGGGGTGGTGAGGGGGACTTTGTGGACTGGTGGCTGCAGGCTTCGACTTCCACCCCTCGCGCTTTGCGCAAGGGGACGTCTTCGCTCATCATGTTAACGGCCTGGTGGATTTGGAAGCAGCGCAACGCGGTCGTCTTCGACAATGCGTCACCGGACGTGGGTCCCCTTCTCTGTACGATACGGTCTGAGGCTCGAGACTGGGCCCGCGCCGGCGCGGTTGGCCTTCGCGCCTTGCTGCCAACGGCCTAGTAGTCCTAGCGGGTTGTGTTGTACGGGGTGTTGGCTCCTCTGAGCCAGTGTAAATATTTTGCAGAACTCTCTTTTCCCTATCAATGAATCGAAACGCAAAGCTTTTTGCGTTTTCGCGAAAAAAAAATACCTAGCTGTATTGTTTATATGAGAGGGGTCATCTTTTTGTGCAAATTAACTTCAAACAAGCAGCTGTGGACCTTTGGAAGCTCCGTGCCCTGTCGTCTGAAGGAGATACTGAAGATGTGAACTCCTGCATTAACATGGGTCGTTCTCACAGTTACAGCAACTGCACGTCTCATGCACAATAATTAATTCTGTTCTACGCAGGAGATGAAATACTCCTTCACGGCTACGCAGGAGCTAAGCCCCGGTTCACGCAGTACAGCTTCGTGCACGCACCGTACCTATCTTTCCTACTTAAATAAATAAAGCACCTGAGGGTACTATATATATCACCTTAGTTCTATTGAACAATGCAAACCAAAACGTACTCACTACCACGAGTGCTAAGCAACTCAGAAGAGGGCCTGATCAAACATGGCAATCCCGAGTGCTTCGCTCCTTTCCATCCTTGGCTGCCTCTGCTTCTTAAGTTCTGTTCTCGCAGCACGAGAGCTGAACGATGACTTGTCCATGGTTGCAAGGCACGAGAGTTGGATGGTGCAGTATGGTCGCGTGTACAAGGATGCTGCTGAGAAGGCACAGAGGTTCGAGATATTCAAGGCTAATGCTCGATTCATCGAGTCGTTCAATGCTGGGGGCAGCAAGTTCTGGCTCAACGTCAACCAATTTGCGGACATTACCAATGATGAGTTCAGAGCGACCAAGACGAACAAGGGGTTTATTCCTAACAAGGCGAAGATTTCTACAGGGTTCAGGTATGAAAATTTGAGCCTTGGTGCGCTCCCGGCAACGGTCGACTGGAGGACAAAGGGCGCGGTCACTCCCATCAAAGATCAAGGCCAGTGTGGTAAGTACATTTAGGCTACAAGTGAATTACTTACACATCAACCTTTTTCATCAGAATGATGTGTATAGTTGCATATGTCACAAATAAGATCATTTGCAGGTTGTTGCTGGGCTTTTTCTGCTGTTGCTGCAACAGAGGGCATTGTCAAGATAAGTACTGGCAATCTTATCTCCCTCTCAGAGCAAGAATTGGTGGATTGTGATGTCCACGGTGAGGACCAGGGTTGCGAGGGTGGTCTCATGGACGATGCATTCAAGTTCATTATCAAGAATGGAGGCCTCACTAAGGAGTCAAGTTATCCATATTCCGCAGCGGACGGCAAGTGCAAGAGTGGATCTAGCAGTGCTGCAACAATTAAGAGCTATGAGGATGTGCCTACCAATGATGAGGGTGCCCTCATGAAGGCAGTGGCAAGCCAACCCGTCTCAGTAGCCGTGGACGGAGGCGACATGACATTCCAGTTCTACTCCAGTGGTGTGATGACCGGTTCCTGTGGTACTGATTTGGATCATGGGATTGCAGCCATTGGTTATGGAACGACTAGTGATGGTACAAAGTATTGGTTGCTGAAGAATTCTTGGGGCACATCATGGGGCGAGAATGGATTTTTAAGAATGGAAAAGGACATTGCTGACAAGAAGGGCATGTGCGGCCTTGCCATGGAGCCCTCCTACCCCACGGCTTAGTTAGACCACAAAATGCCACATATTCACACACATACACACGACTGAATAAATATATTGTGTTTCTAGTGCTGTATATATGTCCATATGTACTATATGCTTGTAAATTGTGTTATGCAAACTCATTATATATGTACGTACACTTTTTATACAATTCATGAGTCATGACTATTACGCAAGTATGTTAAATGTAGTATGATCAATGAAGAATATATTGTGGTAGCTAAGAAGCTCCAAAAATGGTATTGTTGGATACAACAACAACCAAGCCTTTTGTCCCAATCAAGTTGGGGTAGGCTAAAAAATGGTATTGTTGGATGTAAATTTTAAAAGATAAATGTTGTTATCCAGGGTGCCTTCTGGTATGCATACATAAGGAACTTCAGGAAAAACTTGTATTGGCAGAAGCTGTATTTTGCGCATAAATGATTGGAAAGAGGGATATATAGGTGGTGAACTGCAGACAATTCCTACAAAATATTATTTTTCTGTTGGTTCATAAAGTCATTTGCTTGTGAATGTAGAGAAGAACATGATTATGCTAGCTATCTTAAATGTAAAACAATAATTAGTAGCTCTTTTTTGCAGACGAAATAAATTAGTATTACCTCTTGTAAGATGATATAAGGATGACGTACGTAGGTCTGATATGGACATTTTTCTTTTGCAAACAAGGAAATAAATAATATTGCAGCTAAAGCACATCACGAAATCAGGAAAAGTATAGCAATACCAAATAATATCTAGTTAGCCTGCATTTTGCGTTACATGTAGTAGTAGCAATGACTCCATAAGACGACTATTCTTATTCGTGCACTCATGTTGCCATTTGACATTGTCTTCCATATAATCAGAGACATCTAAGATATTGGTTCACAACACAAACAATCACTCATTTTGCCATTTGACAAATAAGGTCCAGTTTTCTGCATACATGATCTGTCATCTAGAGTCTCCAAGATCCAGATATATTGGTCCCCTCTTTTCTCAATAGGTTACTGTTACACATGTGAAAGTTGAATCAGGATATTTCGTTAATTTAATAATTCATACTGTTATATTAGGATATTAAGTAAATCCTCATGATTTTAAGTAATTTTTTCATGAGCATCCCATACAAGTCTTTTGCTGAAATGTTATGAACTGAGTCACTGAGATGGTTATCAGATAATAACATACGATCTGTTTTAGGCACGCCTTTCAGGACGGTGGTTCTGACATTAGATTTGCTTTGTGTGGTAAGAAATGGTGCCAGATAGCTAAAGCGGGGTGTTCTAAATAATCTGCACAAATGCATAGAGCTCATCAGTTTTTCGGGAAAACGCAATGACATTGCATTTCTTTTCATTGCACAGAAGAGTTATGGGTACAATCCACCGAGTCGGTGGGATTACAGAGTTTGGGAGTCTCCCTTATTACAACACAGGTAAATAGAGCTCATCAGTGTCCTAATGCTTAGCTAAACCAGGTAAATATCTTTGCAGTTTTCAGATTTTCTATATTTTATATTAAACCTTGATTTTGGAGTGACATGCCACCCATTGTTGTCAGTCTTCTTTTTAGTTTTTGACAAGATATAAGTATTTACATGAATACTCCTTCACTGCTACGCAGGTAAATATCTCGGTAGTTCGTGCCTATTGTTTCTTCTTTAGATTAACTAGCCTTATTCCCATAAATCACAATCTAATACTATGTAATAATCATTGATTTTAGTGTCGTTATATATGTGCCACAAATTAATACCCAGATACACCTGAGCAAGTCAGTGGGTGTCTCTCACACTTAGTCCAGTTTAATTCCTAGATGTATTGTTTATATAAGAGGAGTCAACTTTTTGTGCAAATTAACTTCAAACAAGCAGCTGTGGATCCTTTGGAAGCTCCGTGGCCTGTTGTCTGAAGGAGATACTGAAGATGTGAACTCCTGAATTAACAGGGGCCGTTCTCACAGTTACAGCAACTGCACGTCTCATGCGCAATAATTAATTTTGTTCTAGGCAGGATATGAAATACTCCTTCACGGCTACGCAGGAGCTAAGCCTCTTTCCACACAGTACAGCTTCATGCACGCACCATACCTATCTCTTGCTAAAATAAAATAAACCACTTGCAAGTACTATATATATCATCCAGTCCATTGAACAACGCAAACCAAAGCATACTCAGCACTACAAGAGAGCCTGATCAAACATGGCCATCCCGAGGGCTTCGCTCCTTGCCATCCTTGGCTGCCTCTGCTTCTTTAGTTCTGTTCTCGCAGCCCGAGAGCTGAACGATGACTTGTCCATGGTCGCAAGGCACGAGAGTTGGATGGTGCAATATGGTCGCGTGTACAAGGATGCTGCTGAGAAGGCCCAGAGGTTCGAGATATTCAAGGCCAATGCTCGATTTATTGAGTCATTCAATGCTGAGGGTCGCAAGTTCTGGCTCAACATTAACCAATTCGCGGACCTTAGCAATGATGAGTTCAGGGCAACTAAGACTAACAAGGGGTTTATTCCAAACAAGGTGAAGGTTCCTACGGGGTTCAGGTATGAAAATATGAGCCTTGATGCAATCCCGGCAACGGTGGACTGGAGGACAAAGGGTGCGGTCACTCCCATCAAAGATCAAGGCCAGTGTGGTAAGTGCATTTAGGCTACAAGTAAATTAGTAACCTATGAATCTTGAACATCAGAATGGTGTGTATAATTGCATATATCGCAACAAAATCATTTGCAGGTTGTTGCTGGGCTTTTTCTGCTGTTGCTGCAACAGAGGGCATTGTCAAGATCAGTACTGGCAATATTATCTCGCTCTCAGAGCAAGAATTGGTGGATTGTGATGTCCACGGTGAGGACCAGGGCTGCGAGGGTGGTCTCATGGACGATGCGTTCAAGTTCATTATCAAGAATGGAGGCCTCACTAAGGAGTCAAGCTATCCATATTCCGCAGCAGACGGGAAGTGCAAGAGTGGATCTAGCAGTGCTGCAACAATTAAGAGCTACGAGGATGTGCCTACCAACGATGAGGGTGCCCTCATGAAGGCAGTGGCAAGCCAACCTGTGTCAGTAGCCGTGGACGGAGGCGACATGACATTCCAGTTCTACTCCGGTGGTGTGATGACTGGTTCCTGTGGTACTGATTTGGATCATGGGATTGCAGCCATCGGTTATGGAACGACTAGTGATGGTACAAAGTATTGGTTGCTGAAGAATTCTTGGGGCACATCATGGGGCGAGAATGGATTTTTAAGAATGGAAAAGGATATTGCTGACAAGAAGGGCATGTGCGGCCTTGCCATGGAGCCCTCCTACCCCACGGTTTAGTTAGACCACAAAATGCCACATATTCACACACATACACAAGACTGAATAAATACATGTATCTTCTTCTTCTAGTGTTGTATATATGTCCATATGTATATACTTGTAAATTGTGCTATGCAAAATCATTATGTGTGTCTACACTTTTTATACAACTCATGAGTCCTCACTGTTATGCAACTATGTTGAATGTGTACGATCATTGAAGAATATATTGTCGTTAATATGTTCCAAAAATGGTATTGTTGGATGTAAGATTTAAAAGATAAATGTTGTTATCCAGGTTACCTTCTGGTATGCATATATAAGAAACTTCAGGAAACACTTGTGTAAGCACAAGCTGTATTTTGCACATAAATGATTTGAAAGATGGATATATAGCTAGTGAACTGCAGACAATTCCTAAAAAATGTTAGGTCTCTGGTGGTTCATATAGTCATTTGCTTGTGGATGAGAAAATGATAAGGCAGAACATGGTTATGCTAGTTATCTTAAATGTAAAGCAACAATTAGTAGCTCCTTTTTCACAAACGAAATAAATGACTATTACCTCTTGCAAGATAATATAAGGATGACGTAGGGCTAATATGTACATTTTGCTTTTACAAACAAGGAAATAAATAATATTGCAGTTAACGCACATCACCATATCAGGAAAGGTATAGCAATACCAAGTAATATCTAGTTAGCCTGCATTTTGTGCTACATGGAGTTGTAGGAACAACTCCATAAGACGACTATTGTTATTTTATATTTGACATTGCCTTCCATATAATCAGAGACATCTAAGTGGTTCACAACACAAACAATTACTCATTTTTCCATTTGACAAATAAGGTTGAGTTTTATGCATACATGATATGTCACCTGGAATCTCCAAGATCCAAATTGATCCCTTCTTTTCTGAATAGGTTACACATGTGAAAGCTGATTCCATGGTAATTCGTTAGTTTAATAAATCATACAGTTATATTAGGATATTAAGTAAATCTTTCATAAGCATCCCATACATGACTGCTGCTGAAATATTGTGAAATGCCAAGGTTATCAGATAATATCATATGACCTGTTTTAGGCTCGCCGTCGTCGGATTGTCGACAAGTACGCCATAGGGGGTCCTAGTGGCGTTGGAAGGATGGGGTGTGATGTAGGGATTCGTAGCATGGAAAACAAAAAAATTTCTATCGCATACAAACAAACAAGCCAAGATCTATCTACTAGATTGTAGCAACGAGTTGATGAAATAACTCACCCTCGAAGATTCCAAAGTGTTTAACGAGAGCGGATTCTCGTGGGTGATGTAGTCGTACTCTTCCCGATCTCAAGATCGCGTAGACGATCCTTCCGGCGCTGCGTTCCGGCAGCGCTCCCGCAGTCGGTCACACGTTCGGTATTCGACGAAGACCTTCCTCTCCCTTGTTTCAGCAGGCAGCGGAGGTTGTAGCACTCTCCTCGTGATTCCGGCAGCACAACGGCGTGGTACCGGAAGTAGAGGGGAGATCTCGCAGGGCTTCGCCTTAAGCCAGAGCGAGTATGGTGGACTATGAGAGAGCCCTCGACGATCTAGGGTTTAGACACGCCGAGGAAGAGGCTTGGCCAGCGGCTAGGGTTGCTAGGCGGCGGCGGTTTGCCCTAGGGCAGCGGCGGCGACAACAGGAGGTGGCGGTGCCGGCGGCTAGGGTTTACAGGTGGAGGTGTTGGGTGTCTAGGAGGGGAGCCCTGCCCCTCCTTTTATAGGTGGAGGGGGCCGGCCAAGGGGAGGGGAGTCCCTCCCCAACTCGGCTTCAAGGTGGGCCGGCGGTGGAGGGGAGGAACTCCTCCCCAACTCGGTTTCTACCTCCCTCTCCACTTCCCAAAAATAGCCGTTTGACTTTCAAATTGGCATTTGACTTTTTCAAACTAGGATTTGATTAAACCCTTTATTTTGTTCAGCGATGACACCTAGTACATGATGCAATCATACCAACTTGATATAACACATTCATGTACCCTTCCCCTCTGGAGTGCCGGACATTCTGGAACCTTCTAGAACATTCCCGATGAAAACACCGAAACCATTCCCCAACTCCGAAACAGGACTTTCCTTATATGAATCTTATTCTCCGGACCATTACGGATCTCCTCGTGATATCCCGAATCCCATTCGAGACTCCGAACAACATTCGGTCTCTTTCTCATCATTCCATAACTACTCAAACAACGTCGAATCCTTAAGTGTGTCTCCCTACGGTTCGTGAATTATGCGGACATGATCGAGACACTTCTCCGAACAATAACCAATAGAGGAATCTGGAAATTCATATGGCTCCCACATATTTCTACGATTACTTTGCGATCGAATGAACCACTTACATACGATACCAATTTCCCTTTGTCTCACGATAGTTTACTTATCCGAGGTTATGATCATCGGTATCTCTGCATACCTAGTTCAACCTCGTTACCGATAAGTACTCTTTTCTCGTTCCCGTGATATGTGATCCGTTGTGAGCCAGTCACATGCTTGCAAGCTAATTGGATGACATTTCACCGAGAGGGCCCAGAGTATATCTATCCGTCATATGGATGGACAAATCCCACTCTTGATCCATGTGTCTCAACCAATACTTTCCGAACACTCAATGCCACCTTTATAACCACCCAGTTACGGTGTGGTGTTTGATGTCATCAAAGCATCCATCCGGTAAAGGTGATATGCATGATCTCATGGTCGAAGGAATTAGGTTACTATGTATCAGAAAGCATATAGCAATTGAACTATTAAAATGAGTTGATCTTTATGCTACGCTTATCTATAGGAGTATGTCCACCATATCATTCTCCTAACGATATGATCTTGTTGTTAATAACATCTCAATGTTCATGATAGGGAAACCACAATCATTTATTAACCAACAAGCTAGTGATGTATAGAGGCTTTACTAGGGACTTCAATTTAAGTTAACAAATCACGCAAGTATTAATGTTTCCTTGTTAATACTATTATAGCATGAATGTAGACATTTATCATAAACACAAAGATATAATAATAACTATATTTATTATTGCCTCTAGGGCATATCTCCAACAGTCTCCCACTTGCACTAGAGTCATCTAATCTAGATTACATGGTAATATACCGAACACCCATGGCAGTTTGGTGCTGGTCATGTTTTGCCCTCGGGAGAGGTTTAGTCAACGGATCCGTCACATTCAGATCTGTGTGTACTTTACAAATCTTTATGTCCCCATCTTGGACATGTTCTCGAATAGCGTGAAAACGTAGCTTGATGTGCTTCAGCTTCTTGTGTGACCTTGGTTCTTGCGCATTGGCTATGGCACCCATGTTATCACAGTAGATAGACATTGGGTCCAGCGCACTAGGAACCACACCCAGCTCTGTAATGAACTCTTTCATCCATATCGCTTCTTGTGAAGCCTCCGAAGCAGCCATGTATTCCGATTCAGTTGAAGATCTCGCCACAATGCTTTGCTTTGCACTCCTCCAGCTAACTGCTGCACCATTCAAAATAAATACGTATCCAGATTGTGATTTAGAATCATCCGGATCGGTGTTCTAACTAGCATCGGTGTAACCATTAACAACGAGTTGTTCATCACCTCCATAATAAAGAACCATATCCTTAGTTCTTCTCAAGTATTTAAGGATGTTTTTGACCGCTGTCCAATGATCCACTCCTGGATAATTTTGATATCTGCTAGTTAAACTAACAGCATATGCAATGTCGGGTCTAGTACATAGCATGGCATACATTAGAGATCCTATGGCTGAGGCATAGGGAGTCTTACTCATCCTTTCTCTATCTTCTGCCGATGTCGAACTTTGAGTTTTACTCAAGGTCATATTGGGCAACATGGGCAAGAACCCTTTCTTGCTATCTTCCATTCCAAACCTCTTTAGAACTTTGTCCAAATATGTACTTTGTGACAATGATATTTGGCGTCTTGATCTATCTCTATAAATCTTTATGCCTAATATGTAAGCTGCTTCGCCAAGATCTTTCATTGAAAAACTATTATTCAAATATTCCTTGACACTATTAAGAAGGTCTACATCATTCCCAATCAACAATATGTCATCTACATATAGTATTAAGAATGCTACAGAGCTCCCACTCACTTTCTTGTAAATACAAGCTTCTCCATAAGTTTGTATAAAACCAAAACCTTTGATTACCTTATCAAAATGTTGATTCCAACTTCGGGATGCTTGCTTCAACCCATATATGGATCGTTGAAGTTTGCATACCTTGTTAGCATCTTTAGGATCAACAAAACCTTTGGGTTGCATCATATACAACTCTTCATGAATGTCTCCATTGAGGAACGCTGTTTTCACATCCATCTGCCATATCTCATAATCATAATATGCAGCGATTGCTAACATAATCCTCATAGACTTTAGCTTCGCTACTGGTGAGAAAGTCTCATCGTAGTCAACTCCTTGAATTTGTCGAAACCCCTTTGCGACAAGTCGAGCTTTATAGACAGTAACATTACCATCAGCATCTATTTTCTTCTTGAAAATCCATTTGTTCTCGACAGCCTTTCGGCCATCCGGTAAGTCCAACAAAGTCCATACTTGGTTTTCGTACATGGATCTAATCTCGGATTTCATGGCTTCTTGCCATTTATTGGAATCTGGGCTCATCATCGCTTCCTCATATGTCGCAGGGTCATCGGTGTTGTCCGCCAACATGACACTCATAACGGGATCATACCAATCTGGAGTGGTACGAGTTCTCGTTGACCTGCGAGGCTCTATAGCAACTACAACTGAAGTTTCATGATCATCATCATTATCTTCCTCTCTTATTGGTGCAGGCACCACAGGAACTTCTTCCGGTGTTGCGCTACTCGCAATTTCGAGAGAAGGTTCGACAACCTCGTCGAGTTCTACTTTCCTTCCAGTCACTTCTTTCGAGAGAAATTCCTTCTCTAGAAAGGATCCATTCTTGGCAACGAAGATTTTGCCTTCGGATCTATGATAGAAGGTATACCCAATAGTTTCCTTCGGGTATCCTATGAAGACGCATTTTTCCGCTTTGGGTTCAAGCTTGTCCGGCTGTAACTTTTTTACATAGGCTTCGCAACCCCAAACTTTAAGGAACGACAATCTAGGTTTCTTCCCAATCCATAATTCATACGGTGTCGTTTCAACGGATTTAGATGGTGCCCTATTTAAAGTGAATGCGGCTGTTTCTAATGCATAACCCCAAAATGATAGCGGTAAATCTGTAAGTGACATCATAGAATGAACCATATCTAAGAGAGTTCGATTACGATGTTTGGACACACCATTACGCTGTGGTGTTCCCGGCGGTGTCAATTGTGAAAGTATTCCGCATTTATTCAAATGCTCGCCAAACTCGTAACTTAGATATTCACCTCCACGATCAGAACGTAGAAATTTAATCTTCTTGTTACGTTGATTCTCTACCTCACTTTGAAATTCCTTAAACTTCTCGAAAGTTTCGGACTTATGTTTCATGAAATAGATATACCCATATCTACTCAAGTCATCCGTCAAGGTAAGAACATAACGATAACCACCGCGCGATGCTACACTCATTGGACCACACACATCGGTATGTATGATTTCCAATAAGTCCGTAGCTCGCTCCATCATACCAGAAAATGGAGTCTTAGTCATTTTACCCATCTGACATGCTTAGCATCTTTCAAGTGATTCAAAATCAAGTGATTCAAGAAGTCCATCGGAATAGAGTTTCTTCATACGCTTCACTCCAATGTGACCAAGACGACAGTGCCACATATAGGTCGATTTATCGCTCGATTTCAAACATTTAGCCTCAATGTTATTAATATGTGTATTTCCACTATCGAGATTCAATAAGAATAGACCATCTATCAAAGGTGCATGTGCATAAAACATATTACTCATATAAATCGAACAACCATTATTCTCGGACTTAAACAAGTAACCGTCTCGCAATAAACAAGATCCCGGTATAATGTTCATGCTTAACGGAGGCACCAAATAACAATTATTTAAGTATAAAACTAATCCCAATGGTAGATGAAGGGGTAGCGTGCCGACCGCGATCACATCAACCTTTGATCCGTTTCCCACGCGCATCGTCACCTTGTTCTTCGCTAGCTTCCATTTATTCTGCAGCACCTGTTTCGAGTTACAAATATGAGCAACGGAACCAGTATCAAATACCCAGGCACTACTACGAGTACTAGTGAGATACACATCAATAACATGTATATCGGATATACCTTTCTTCTTGATGTTGTCGTTCTTCAAATCCGCCAAGTACTTTGGGCAATTCCACTTCCAGTGACCTTCTCCCTTGCAGTAAAAACACTCAGTATCAGGCTTGGGTCCAGCCTTGGTCTTCTTCGTTGGCGCGGTAACTTTATTACCACCCTTCTTGAAGTGTCCCTTTTGCTTAGACTTGCCTTTCTTGAATTTGGTGGTCTTATTGACCATCAACACTTGGTGCTCTTTCTTGATCTCCACTTCTACAGACTTCAACATAGCAAACAGTTCTGGCAACTACTTGTTCATGTTTTGCATATTGTAGTTCATCACAAAGTTCTTGTAACTTGGTGGTAGTGATTGGAGGACACGGTAAATCCCCAAAGCATTAGGAATCACTATACCCAAGCTTTGAAGTTTGTTTGCGTGCCCAGACATCTTAAGCACATGCTCACTGACGGAGCTGTCCTCTTCCATCTTGCAGTTAAAGAACTTTTCAGAAGCCTCATAGATCTCAATTGCCGCATGAGTCACAAAGATCAATTTGAGATCATGGACAATATCATGTGGGTCTGAATTCTCAAACCTTTTCTGAAGCTCCGATTCTAAACCATACAAGATAGCACACTGAACTGTGGATTACTGAGTCTTCCGAGCGAGGTAAACATTCTTTACTTCGTCGGTAGCATCAGCTGCAGGTGGGTCACCCAGCGGTGCATCCAGCACATAGGTCAAATTACCAGCTGTGAGGACAATCCTCAAATTGCGGAACCAATCCGCGAAGTTGCTTCCATTGTTTTTCAACTTTTCTTTCTCTAAGAACGCATTAAAATTGATGGTAGGGGCCGCCGTTGATCTACAACATATTTGCAATAGTTTAGACTAAGTTTATGACAAATTGAGTTCTAATTAATAGTTAAATTAATCTCGGTGAACTCCCACTCAAAACAATATCCCTCATATTGTTTTAGTGATCACACGAACCAAATCCACCACATCAACACCGATCATCACGAGAGTTGATGTAGTTTCAATGGCGAACAATCGACATGTTCATCGTATCTACTATATGATTCATGCTTTACCTTTCAGTGATCCGTGTTCCGAGACCATGTCTGTACATGCTAGGCTCGTCAAGATCAAACCTTAGTTTCCGCATGAGCAAATCTGGCTTGCTCACGTTGTATACACTTGCGGAATCTAATACATCCGATCATCACGTGGTGCTTCGAAACAACAAGCTTTAGCAACGGTGCTAACTAAGGGTGAACACTTTATGATTTGAAATTTATGTGCATGAGGGATCATATTATAATGCTACCGTCGTTAACTAAGCAATACAAGATGCATAAAGGATTAACATCACATGCAATTCATAATATGTGATATGATATGGCCTTTCTTCTTAGTGCTTCCGATCTCCATCTTCAAGCACGAACATGATCTCCATCATCACCGGCATTGCATCAAGGTCAATGACGCTTCTTCATGGTTGTCGTCCACCGGCTTCAACTATTACAACTACTTTGAATAGACACGCGGGTCTTAACATAAATTAAAGACAACCATATGGCTCCTGCCGGTTGCCAACTTACAATAAGGAACATTGCATACATCATATATAATCACAATCATGGCCATATCACATCACTGCACACCCTGCAAAACAAAGTTAGACGCCTCTACTTTCTTTGCATGTTTTACGTGGTTTGGGACTTTCAATAAGTGTCGTTCTAACTTACGAACATGAACCACAACATTGATACTAGTATTGTTAATCACCCGTTGTAAATTGGATCTTAACTATGCTAGGAGAAACAGGCACCCGCAAAGCCACTTATGCAATACAAGTTGCATGTCAAGCGTGGAGCAAGTCTCATGAACGATGTCATGTAAGGTTAGCCCGGGCCGCTTCATCCCAACATCCCGCAAGATGCAAAGTACACAAGAAGCAATCGACAATAAAAGCATCAACGCCCACAATGACCATTGTGTTCTACTCGTGCAATAGATCTACATATAGACACGGCTCTAATACCACTATAGGGATTCGTAGCATGGAAAACAAAATTTTTTCTATCGCATACAAACAAACAAGCCAAGATCTATCTACTAGATTGTAGCAACGAGTTGATGGAATAACTCACCCTCGAAGATTCCAAAGTGTTTAACGAGAGCGGATTCTCGTGGGTGATGTAGTCGTACTCTTCCCAATCTCAAGATAGCGTAGACGATCCTTCCGGCGCTGCATTCCGGCAGCGCTCCTGCAGTCGGTCACACGTTTGGTATTCGACGAAGACCTTCCTCTCCCTTGTTCCAGCAGGCAGCGGAGGTTGTAGCACTCTCCTCGTGATTTCGGCAGCACAACGGCGTGGTACCGGAAGTAGAGGGGAGATCTTGCAGGGCTTCGCCTTAAGCCAGAGCGAGTATGGTGGACTATGAGAGAGCCCTCGATGATCTAGGGTTTAGACACGCCGAGGAAGAGGCTTTGCCGGCGGCTAGGGTTGCTAGGCGGCGGCGGTTTGCCCTAGGGTGGCGGCGGCGACAGCAGGAGGTGGCGGCGCCGGCGGCTAGGGTTTAGAGGTGGAGGTGTTGGGTGTCTAGGAGGGGAGCCCTGCCCCTCCTTTTATAGGTGGAGGGGGCCGGCCAAGGGGAGGGGAGTCCCTCCCCAACTCGGCTTCAAGGTGGGCCGGCGGTGGAGGGGAGGAACTCCTCCCCAACTCGGTTTCCACCTCCCTCTCCACTTCCCAAAAATAGCCGTTTGACTTTCAAATTGGCGTTTGACTTTTTCAAACTAGGATTTGATTAAACCCTTTATTTTGTTCAGCGATGACACCTAGTACATGATGCAATCATACCAACTTGATATAACACATTCATGTACCCTTCCCCTCCGGAGTGCCGGACATTCCGGAACCTTCTAGAACATTCCCGATGAAAACACCAGAACCATTCCCCAACTCCGAAACAGGACTTTCCTTATATGAATCTTATTCTCCGGACCATTCCGGATCTCCTCGTGATATCCCGAATCCCATTCGAGACTCCGAACAACATTCGGTCTCTTTCTCATCATTCCATAACTACTCAAACAACGTCAAATCCTTAAGTGTGTCTCCCTACGGTTCGTGAATTATGCGGACATGATCGAGACACTTCTCCGAACAATAACCAATAGAGGAATCTGGAAATTCATATGGCTCCCACATATTTCTACGATTACTTTGCGATCGAATGAACCACTTACATACGATACCAATTTCCCTTTGTCTCACGATAGTTTACTTATCCGAGGTTATGATCGTCGGTATCTCTGCATACCTAGTTCAACCTCGTTACCGATAAGTACTCTTTTCTCGTTCCCGTGATATGTGATCCCTTGTGAGCCAGTCACATGCTTGCAAGCTAATTGGATGACATTTCACCGAAAGGGCCCAGAGTATATCTATCCGTCATATGGATGGACAAATCCCACTCTTGATCCATGTGTCTCAACCAATACTTTCCGAACACTCAATGCCACCTTTATAACCACCCAGTTACGGTGTGGTGTTTGATGTCATCAAAGCATCCATCCGGTAAAGGTGATATGCATGATCTCATGGTCAAAGGAATTAGGTTACTATGTATCAGAAAGCATATAGCAATTGAACTATTAAAATGACTTGATCTTTATGCTACGCTTATCTATAGGAGTATGTCCACCGTATCATTCTCCTAACGATACGATCTTGTTGTTAATAACATCTCAATGTTCATGATAGGGAAACCACAATCATTTATTAACCAACAAGCTAGTGATGTATAGAGGCTTTACTAGGGACTTCAATTTAAGTTTACAAATCACACAAGTATTAATGTTTCCTTGTTAATACTATTATAGCATGAATGTAAACATTTATCATAAACACAAAGATATAATAATAACTATATTTATTATTGCCTCTAGGGCATACCTCCAAAATGTGAGACGTCGGATGTTCCAGGAGCGGTGAGCACAAGTTTACCCAGGTTCAGATCCGACTGCAGTGATCGGATCCTACTCCTGCTAGCAACCTAGTAATATATCCGCGTAAGCCCGATGTTACAGCGGATTACAAGAGAGGTTCGCTTGTGCGAGTTGGTTGTGGTTGTGTGTATTGAGTTTTTGCCCTAAAGGCTCCCATAGGGCCGGTTTATATAGTCACCGGGGCCTAGGGTTACAGGAGAGACCTGTCCGGCTACGTTATAGAGTCGGTAAATATATACATCTTGGACTATAAGTAATACTACATGCCTAATTCGGTAACTCTTCTGGGCCTTGTTGTAGCCGGAATTGGTTCCTCCTCTTTCTCTGACTGGGCCGCCCGTGAAGCAAAGCTCTAACCTGTTGGTGGACCACCCTGGTCAGTGAGTCCCGTGGGTATACCCATAAAGTAGATCCCCAACAGTAGCCCCCAGAAGTCTCCAAGATCCAAAGTCGGATAAACCATCTAGCTTGATGGTTTCTTCGTCTTGAGAATCTTGAAGGGTTCCTGAAAACTTCATTCATCAATGTAGGATTCCGAGTCAGTTGAGTCGGATATGGTTTGTTCTGACCTTAGTCTTTTCCATGCTTGGTTTAAAACATAAGACGGATTTTTCAGCGGCGTGCAGCCTGACAACTTTTCAGAACAGGTCCTGTCACTGACAGGATTTCCATCAGCACGACCGTTGGTGGGTCCGTTCCTTACGAACAAAACGCCGTTTCAATGCCTGCGCGAAAATCGAGGGGGCGGAAGAGTCACGAGGAAGCTAACTCCCCCTCTCCTATACGTGTGGCGATAATCGCGTGTTTTATCGCACGAATCTTGACGTAGAGACAAATAAAGAGGGGAAGAAACCCTTTCTCTCAGATTCACCTCTCCATCGATTCATTCATTGCCTCCTCGTACTCCTCGAGCACTCTGCACCAGTTCCCATCTACGCACTGTAAGAAAAAATCTCTCCTTCCCCCACCAGCCTTTTTTCCTCCAAGATCCATGGCGTCTGCCTCGACTCCAGGAGCGGCGGCGGGTATGTCGGCGGCGGATGAGAAGAAGATGCGGGGCCTCTGGGTTCCCAGCATCATGGAAAACTCCGAGCTCCAGTTCATGGAGGGCGAAGGATACATCATCGCCGGCGCGTGGCGGAGCGCTTCAGAGCATGCCATTCCCACGACGGCGAGAGGGTGTTGTTCGGCACGCACGTTGACCGCGGCCTCAACTTGCCACCGTCGGACTTCCTCGTCGAGGTCCTCAACTACTACAGTGTGCAACTCCATAATCTTCATCCCAACTCTCTGCTCGAGCTTAGTACTCATGCAGCGCTGTGCGAGGGGTTTCTTGGCATTAGGCCAAGTCTCACCCTTTTCTGGTACTACTATGGTACTCGGAAGAACTCCATCAGTGTCGGTGTTCCTTATATCACCGGTACTCCTATCTTAGTACTTAGGAGAAACCAAGTTTATCCTAGGATTAACGCTAGCGAATCCGTCAAACGCTGGGCCGGAACCTTCTTTTATCATAAGGATATTCCGGCTCCCGGAAAGGTGGAAGGTCTTCCGGCATTCACCGACGGTGCCGCTCCCCACCAGAAGTCATGGGACACGGAGGCGCCGAAGCTGTCGGATATATTGATCCTCGCCAAGAGGCGGATTGAGTTTCTGATAAAGCATGAGGGCCTCCGTGGATCCTACTTGATCCACTGCAGGTTGGAGCGCCGGATCCAGCCTCTGCAGCATCATGGAGATCGCCTCATGTACCAGATCACCGGGGACAAGAAGGACAGCATGCGGGTCAGTCCGAACCGGATTCTGGCGAAGGATTACAAGACCCTCATGCAATATTTGGTCAAAGAGAGAGTGGAACGAAAAGTTCTGGATGTCTCCATGAAGATGTTCACGTCCCAGCACCTATATTTCGACTCTTCTTTCGCGTTTTCATCGTTCTTTTCTGTTCTTCCTCCGACTCTATTTTCATCGATGCTTTTTCGACTTTGTCAGCTCGAGAAACTCTCCGAGTCCGAGCTAGCTCCTCTAGAGGGCTATGCCTCAGACGACCCAGAGGCGACGGAGGATGATGAGGTGCAAGAAGTTGTCGCCTCCGCCTCCAAGAAGCGTAAGGCGAAAGAAGTTGTTGCTACTGGTAGCCAAGTGCTGCTAGTAGTTAAAAAGTAAGCACCTTGTCTTTTATTTTTTAGTACTTTTGTACCTTTGTTTCTTTCCAGAGCACACCTGATACTTAGGATTTTCGTGTTCTAAAGCTAAATTAGTTCTGAAGAGTAAGACCAAGCCGGACAGCAAGTCGGGCAAGCAGATGCGTTAGCAGAAGCTTGTTATCTCCCCCGCTGTGCCGCCATCGACTCCATCCACTACTCCATCAGCACAGGAAGCATCTACCTTTCCTATTGCTGGAAACTTCTCGAAAGCCCTGGTCATCGTTGATGATCAGGCAACTAACAAGGGTGAACCCGTCAAGGGTAATGATCTCATGGTAATATCCACAGGAGCCATGGATAAAGTGGCCGGCTCCGCTGTCCCTGGCCTCAAGAGGAAAGAGAAGGAAGAGATCCTCAGACTGGCTCAATCCAGTCTTGAGAAGAAAACCTTGACTCCAGAGGAAGCGAGTCAATATGAGGAGGATGTCAAGCTGGTCAGCCTCCTGGACCAAATTTTGGTCCGAGACGCTAAAGTCCATCCCTCACCCTTACTGAGAAGGTGTTTCATAGCACCAAACTCGGATTTGAAAAGATGCACTTGGAACACATTGTAAGTTTCCGATTCTTATTTGCATTTATTATCATATCCTCTAGCCCCCAAGCATGAAGTCGGATAAACATAGCTGGATCCGAGTTTATGCTTTTAAGTTGCAAAAGAACGATGTAGTGTAGCCCCCAAGGCTCGTGCTGTGATTTTACTTAGCTAAATTTGCAGCTCGAGTCTTAGTAGCCGTCTGACGGTATTCCGTCTCCATACTTACAGAAAATTGCATCTTCCAATCAGGAATTGCTCAATAATATTAACAACAAGCCCCAATGAAATCAAATCTTTGCGTCTTGAAAATTCAAAGTTGAAAATTGAGAAATATGAAGCAGAAGGTAAACTTTTTCGGCTTCCTCTTAACCGATTAACTTTTCTGTCATAGTCAAACTTCGCTTTGTCCAACTGATTTTGTTGTCTTTGCAGAATTGTTATGTCAATATAGCAAGATGGTGGAGCAAGCCGAAAACTTCAAGGTCTTGGAGATAGAAAATGTTGAACTCCAGGACAAGCTTGAGAAGCTAGCTCTAGAATCGGAGAAATCCGTAGCTGCAGTCCTGGAGTCAAGCAATCACGAGACCGTGAGGCTCGAGAAGCTCCTATCCCTTCGAGATAAAGAACTAGCTGCTATCCAGAAGGACTTCGATATTCAGAAGGATCTTGCACAGGCCACAGCTAGTGAATTAGATAGCCTCTGCAAGGAGCATGCTGAATGGAATCACTCTGTGCTAGGTAAGATTTCCGAATCTTTTCTTTGTTGTTGTTTATTTTCCGACTTTTTTTTCAGCCGAATTTTGAATTTTTGGTTCTTTCCCAGCCCCCCTGAATCTTTCTGACTCTCCTACCTCCGAACCTCACCTCGAGCGCATTAAGCTCGTCGGAGATGTCTTGTATGACTTTCGCCAAACTCTAGAAGAGGCTGGCGAAGCCGTCAAGCTTTCCGTCTTGCACACAATGTCAGTGCACGAGGTGAGGGACAAGGTTAAGGAGATTTCGAAGCTAATCAAAGTCTGGAAGATCTGCGCTCGGACTGCTGCGCAAACAGCTCTGACCATGGTGATGAGCCACCATAGCGAGATGGAAATCTGGCACGTCACCAAGGGTATTGCCTAGGAGGATGACAAGGGTAACCCACAAGACATCAAGGCCATCCAAGAGTCTTGTGCAGGTTATGCTTGTCATGTGGCGGATATGCCCAACTATACGACGCCATTCTTCGATTCCGTCGCTGCTCCTCCCTCGCCCCAAGAGCCAGAAGCCAGCAATGCTTCCGAGTCTGAGATCGAGGGCGATAGTGCTGTTGATTCCAGTGCTCCACCTGATTCATCACCACCTCCTGCAGTATAAACAATTTTTATGCATTATCCTGAACTTATGGCAATGTAATGATGGATACAATGTTTACTTTTTGTGCTGGTCCTATAAAAACTAATGGTTTTACTATCTTAGCACTTTTTTTATATATTTTATGCATGTGCTTGAAAAAATTCTGAAGCACTTTGAGTTTTTATGCCTATACTTATCGATTTATCCTCGTCCCTTTCATGGGTCGGCCAACCTTTAGCACGGAAACTCTGCCGAGCAACGGAGTGCAATTGCTAAACCAGTTTAAACTTGGAAACAAAGCCGGCTTCCAGTACCAACAACTCATTACTCGGAAAATGCCTGCGTCTAAGCAATCAGATAAAGAATCAAAGTATAGACAGTAAATTAAACTTTGTACCCTAAGTTAACATTTTAGATATTCAAAAATCATAACCAGAACGAACATGAGCATAAAGTACTTTCAAGCATTCTGGGATTTTTGACAAAATTACATGCTCTTTTGGAAATAAGATGGCAAAAACTTCTCAAAGATAAAATATGAGGAAACCAACACTTTATTTCACTTTGAACATGTACATATATGATTACAAGGAATTATAACTAAGAATAGAAGGGACATAGATGTGCAATATTCCATGGACGGTCTATTTCATTCGGGTCTATGCTGCCACCAGCTCTCTTTCTCTTCTGAGTATCAGGTCTTTGCTTGATTGGTATCATGTCGGTTAAATAATATGACCCATTATGCAGAACTCTGTTAATCATAAAAGGTCCTTCCCAAATGGGGGAAAGTTTGTGCTTTATTTTTTGCACAAGTTGGAGAACCAAATCGCCTTTTTTGAAAGAACGGTTTTGCACTCTCTGACTATGATACTTGCGTAACTTCTGCTGATAGGCTGTAGATCTCTGCTCAGCAACGAAGCGTACTTCTTCGATTATATCGAGATCATCTTGTCGATAAACCTCTGTATCTTCTTCGATATACGCTTTTACTCGTGGAGTCTGATGAATCGGATCACTTGGAAGAACTGCTTCTGCGCCATAGACCAAGAAGAAAGGAGTATAGCCGGTTAATCTGTTAAGAGTTGTTCGTAAACTCCATACCATAGACGGTAATTCTTCCGCCCAAGCCCCCGCGGCCCGACGAAGCGGTGCCTCGAGGCGAGGTCGGATTCCTTGTAAAATGAGGCCATTAGTTCTTTCGACTTGTCCATTAGCTTATGGATGTGCGACAAATGCAATATCAAGTCGGATCCCTTGTTCTTCGCAGAACTCGGCAAGTTCCCCCATGGAAAAATTACTCCCATTGTCAGTAATTATACTGTGCGGATATCTGAATCAGATGATTATGTCCTCGATGAATTTTCTGGCTGTGGCTCTGATACGCCCAATTTGCATCACCATTCTATATCATAATTTACCTCTATTCATTGATATTTGTCTTATTATGAGGTATTACTTATGGATTTTCATCTGTTTATGCATGTTGGATGATTCCTGGAGGATGGACTTCCGGAGTCTGGATTCTGATGGAAATAAGGCATTTCGGTGCAATTTCGTGAAGATCGGAAAAATACCAGAAAAATATGGAAACATATTATTTTACCTGAGGACGAAGGAAGCCAGAAGGAGGAGCGAAGGGGGGCCGCAAGGGGCCCACACCCCCTAGGCGCGGGCCCACCTGAGGCCGCGCCTAGGGCATGTGTGGCCTACCTGCCCGGCCTCCGACTCTCCCCCTTCGCCTATATCTTCCCTACGGAACCCTAACCCTAAGGGGGCGACCATAGATAGATTTTCGCCGCCTCTGGGGGGAAGAAAACACGGAGAGAGAAAGATCTCTCCGGCAGACAGATTTCTGCCGAGGGAATTCCTTCCCGGAGACGGGAGACTGTTGCCATCAACACTATCATCAAGCTAGGCTTCATCGAGTTCATCATCATCATCCACACAATCATCTCCACTAGCACCATCACCACCACTCTGTCCCGCTGTAACAATTGTGTTGGATATTGCTTTAGTTCTTAGGGGAAACTTTCCCGGTGTTGATTACTATTGTAGTTGATGCTTGTGAGTGGAACCATTGAATTATTGTTTCTGTTTAGATTGTTATCCATTACCATATCATCTTTGATCTTGATCCATATGATGTCTTGTGAGTACTTCGTTGTGTTCTTGAGGACATGGGAGAAGTCATGTTGTTAGTAGTGAATCTGTGATGAGTTATTATTCAATGGTTTAGTATTTAAGTAGTGGTGATATTATTCTAGTGGTGTCATGTGAACGTCGACTACATGATACTTCACCATTTATGGGCCTAGGGGAATGCATTGTGTATTTGCCTACTAATCAAGGGGGTTGCCGGAGTGAAAGAAACCTGAACCCCCATTAGGACACCTTTGCACAAGGGAGTGTAGGATCTCAGAGTTTAAGGCTACGGCTAGATTTATATCTTAATTACTTTCCTGTAGTTATGGATGTTTGTAGGGGGTTTAATCACAACTATGTATTAGTCCTAGGAAGGGCGGTATGTTAGCACAGGTTCGCCCACACAACACTTACAAACACCAGAGAAGAGTACTCAGGTATTTGAAGCGAAAGCACTTGACAGAATTCCCATGTGTCCTCGAGAACGTTTGGTCCTTATAAGTATTTCCACCAGCTTGTCCTTTGCTAAGAAAGGGTTGGGCCACTTTCTCCGTTTGTTCGTTACTTCTGTTACTTGCTCTTTGTTTTGTTACCTTGTCAGAAAATCACTAAAAATCCGTTTGCTAAGTGTTCATAGAGATTTCCTACTCCATACCACTGTTTAGCACCTTCTGCTCCTCGTTGGGATCGACACTCCTATTTATCGAAAGTACTACAATACACCCCCTATACTTGTGGGTCATCAAGACTATTTTGCCGGGGAGTGAAGCGTTATTGAACAGTGGAACTAGTAAATGAAACTTTCACTATGAGTATTGCTCTTGTTACTGCTTGTTACTTTGTTTCCAATATGGATAACCCACTTGGTTTTCTGTTTGGGAAAACTACTACCACTGCTAGGGTAGTAGATGAACCACCTCCTGTTGAGATAGATCCTTTTAAGATACCTACTAGTATTGTTAATCATGTTATGGATAATTATTATTTTGGGGATGGAACTGTCCATCCTGGTGATCACTTGCTTTTTATCCATAAATTATGCGGGTTGTTTAAGTGTGCAGGTATCACAACTGAACAGGTGAAGAAGAAGTTACTCTCCATATCCTTGAAAGGGAGAGATGAAGAATGGTATAAGCTGCTGAAGAATGGATAATCCATGGAATGGGAGGAGATGTCATCTCTCTTTTACTCTAAATTTTATCCTCCCAGTGAGATCCATAAGGATAGAAATATTATATATAACTTTTGGCCTCTTGATGGATAGAGTACAACTCAAGCTTGGGGGAGATGTCCTATTCATGAACTCCCTAACAATAGTATTCTCAATAACTTTTATGCTAGACTTTCTCTTCATGATAAAGATTTACTAGATGCTTCTTGTGCTGGATCATTCAAACGTATGAAGGAAGAAGCTAAATGGGATCTTCTAGACCGTATTCAATAGAACACTGAAGCTTGGGAGAATGACAAAGAAAGAAAGTCAGGTATAAACTATGATTATGAATGCATTAAATCTTTTATGGAAACTGATAGCTTCCGTGATACTAGCAATAAGTTTGGTCTTGATCCTCAAGTTCTTGCGAAATGTTTTAATGCTTTGCCTCTTATATTGAGATTCCCAAGAAAGAGTGGGACGAGTACCATGCTCCTTATAAAGACATTGTTACCCACGTTCCTGCCAGTATAGAGGTTTATACTATTGATCCTATTTTGCTTGAACCTTATGTTGAGAAGATCCCTTTTCCCTCCAAGGTAAGGGAACACTCTATTATGGCTAACGTGGTTAGCAAAAGCGCAAAGAAAACTGTAGGGTCCGATGAGCTTATTAATATCGAGCATGTGGTAGCTATTGTGAAAGATCTTGTCACTAGAAATATAGAGGATGCACATATTGTGTTCTGTGAAGATGCTACTAATATTGTTTCTCATCCTAAGGAAGTTAGAAAAGCTAGTGTCCCTGTGTTTTCTGTTAAAATTGGTAGTCATAGCTATTATGGTTTATATGATATTGGTGCTAGTTCCAGTGCTATTCCTTATGAGCTTTACAGGGAAATTATGCATGAGATTGGTCCTTGTGAGCTTGAGAACATTGATGTGGTCATTCACCTTGCTAATAGAGAGCAAGTTTGCCCCATTGGCATTGTAAGAGATGTGGAGGTCATTTGTGGTAAGATTAAATATCCTGTTGATTTTCTAGTACTTGGTAAAGAAGCTAGTAAAACCTATCCTATTATCTTTGGTAGACCCTTTCTGAACACTTGTGGGGCTATCATAGATTGTAGGAAGAAAAAAGTTTTGACTAAGTTTGCTGGAGAGTCTTATGAGTTTAATTTTTCCAAATTTGCCAAAACTCCTTAAGAAAATGAACTGCCTGATGAGGATTTCAGGGTTGAACAACTTTCTGCTATTTCTCTTGCTCCTAACAATGCCTTGCAGCAGTTCATGGAAGAACATGAAAGTGATGCCTTCATGAAGGAAAGAAATGAGATTGATGAGGCTTTCCTTCGTCAGCCTGAGTTATTTAAGCATAATTTACCCGTGGAAGATTTGGGTACCACACTACAACCTAAAGGGGACCCTGTTTTCGAATTAAAAACTTTACCTGATGATCTTAAATATGCTTATCTTGATGACAAGAAGATATATCCTGTTATTATTAGTTCTAATCTTTCAGGAAAGGAAGAAGAAAGGTTATTGGAGATATTGAAGAAACACCGAGGATCTATGGGCTATACTCTTTATGATTTAAAGGGGATTTCTCCTACTATATGTCAACATGCTATTAATATAGAACCTGATGCAAAACCAGTTGTTGAGCACCAACGCCGTCTAAATCCTAAGATGAAGGATGTGGTAAGAAATGAGGTATTAAAACTCCTTGATGCTGGTATTATTTATCCTATTGCTGATAGTAAGTGGGTTAGCCCTATTCATTGTGTTCCTAATAAAGGGGGAATAACTGTTGTGCCTAATGAAGATAATGAGCTTATACCCCAAAGAGTAGTGGTTGGGTATAGAATGTGCATTGATTTTAGAAAGATTAATAAAGTTACTAAGAAAGATCATTATCCTTTGCCCTTTATTGATCAAATGCTTGAGAGGTTCTCCAAAAAGACTCACTTTTGCTTTCTTGATGGTTATTCTGGGTTTTATCAAATTGCTGTGAAAGCACAGGACCAAGAGAAAACTACTTTCACTTGCCCCTATGGTACTTATGCTTATAGGCATATGCCTTTTGGTTTATTTAATGCTCCTGCTACCTTTCAGAGGTGTATGTCTGCTATCTTTCATGGTTTTTGTGAAGAAATTGTGGAGGTTTTCATGGACGATTTTTCCGTCTATGGAACTTCTTTTGATAACTGTTTGCACAACATTGATAAAGTTTTGCAGAGATGTGAGGAAACCAACCTTGTTCTTAACTGGGAGAAATGCCATTTCATGGTTAATGAAGGAATTGTTCTAGGACACAAGATCTCTGAAAGAGGTATTGAAGTTGACAGAGCTAAAATTGAAGAAATTGAGAAGATGCCTTGTCCTAGAGATATCAAAGGTATTCGTAGTATCCTTGGTCATGATGGTTTCTATAGGAGGTTTATTAAAGATTTCTCCAAAATTTCAAAGCCCCTTACTAATCTTCTTCAAAAATATGTACCTTTTGTTTTTGATGATGATTGTAAGGAAGCTTTTGAAACTTTGAAGAAAGTTTTAACAACTGCTCCTATAGTCCAACCACCTGATTGGAGTTTACCTTTTGAAATTATGTGTGATGCTAGTGATTTTGTTGTGGGTGCTGTATTGGAACAACGTGTTGACAAGAAGCAAAATGCCATTCATTATGCTAGCAAGACTCTAGATGCTGCTCAAAAGAATTATGCTACTACTGAAAAGGAGTTCTTAGCTGTAATCTTTGCTTGTGATAAGTTTAGACCTTATATTGTTGATTCCAAGGTTACTATTCATACTGATCATGCAGCTACTAAATACCTTATGACGAAGAAGGACGCTAAGCCTAGGCTTATAAGGTGGGTGTTGCTTTTGCAAGAGTTTGATCTGCATATTGTGGATAGGAAAGGTATTGATAATCATGTTGCTAATAAGTTATCTCGTCTGGAAAACATTTCTTTTGACCCTTTGCCTATTAATGATAGTTTTCCAAATGAGCAGTTAGATACAATAGGGGTAAGTCCACATGGGAGTCCTTGGTATGCTGATTATGCTAACTTTATTGTTTCCAAGTATTTTCCTCCAACCTTTACAGCCCAGCAAAGAAGAAAATTCTTTTATGATCTAAGGCATTACTTTTGGGATGACCCACACTTATATAAAGGAGTAGATGGTATTATGCGAAGATGTGTTCCAGAATTTGAACAACAAGAGATATTGAGAAAATGTCATGGCAGTGCTTATGGAGGACATCATGCTGGGGATAGGACTGCACAAAAGGTTTTACAATCTGGATTTTATTGGCCTACCCTTTTTAAAGATGCAAGGAAGTTTGTATTATCATGTGATGAATGCCAACGAGTAGGTAACATCTCTAGATGCAATGAAATGCCTATGAATTATTCTCTTGTTATAGAACCTTTTGATTGTTGGGGATTTGACTTTATGGGGCCTTTTACTCCTTCAAAAGGGTATACACATATTCTTGTTGCTTTTGACTATGTTACAAAGTGGGTAGAAGCCATACCTACAAATAGTGCTAATGGTAAGACCTCTTTGAAAATGCTCACAGATGTCATTTTTCCTAGGTTCGGTGTGCCTAGATATCTCATGACTGATGGAGGCTCTCATTTTATTCATGGGGGTTCTAGAAAAACTCTCTCTAAGTATGATGTAAACCACAGAATAGCTTCAGCTTATCACCCCCAAACTAGTGGGCAAGTAGAACTTTCCAATAGGGAAATCAAATCTATCTTAAAGAAGACTGTCAATAGATCTAGGAAAAATTGGGCTAAAAAGTTGAATGACGCTTTGTGGGCTTATAGAACTGCTTATAAAAATCCTATGGGGATGTCTCCTTACAAAATGGTCTATGGGAAGGCTTGTCACTTGCCTTTAGAATTAGAACACAAAGCTTATTGGGCAGTGAAATAGTTGAATGGAGACTTTAGACGTGCTGGTGAGAAAAGACTGCTCGACTTAAGTAATCAAGATGAGTGGAGAAGTGAAGCTTACGAAAATGCTAGACTCTTTAAGGAAAAAGTAAAAAGATGGCATGATAGGAGAATTCTCAAAAGGGAGTTCCATGTTGGTGAGAAAGTTATTTTGTATAGGTCTCGTCTTAGATTTTTTGTAGGAAAACTACTCTCCAAATGGGAAGGACCTTTGTTATCCAGGAAGTGTACCGTTCAGGTGCCATAAAAATTTCTTCTCTAAAATATGACACAACACAGGTGGTGAATGGTCAAAGACTAAAACATTATATTTCTAGAGATTCTTATAATGAAGAAGTTGATGTTATTCAAATAAAAACTCCAGAAGAATTTATCATAAGTCTAACACCAGAAACTGCAGAGTTTGTCCTTGAATAGGTAAAAGTGGTGAAAACATAAGGTTTGTGAAACCCCAATCTTTTTATATTTTTGATGGTTTTAATACATAAGGGAAGTTACGAGAAGAAACTGAAGAGGAAACGGAGCCCGGGGTGGACAAACCCACCCCAGGCACGGGCCCAGCCTGGTCACGCCTGGAGGGGGTTTGCCACCCTCGAACTCCGTCTCCGCTTTGTTTCCGTGTCAAAACCTTCCTTATGCATTGAAACTTCATAATATATAATCCCCCGAGGTTCGTGCATCGTGTTCTCGTCGTGTTTTCATTTCGATCTGTTTCTGTCAGGAAATCTTCTCAAGTTTAGAGAACCATGGCCTCCACCAACGACAAAGGCAAGAAGCCCGTGGAGATAGAGCTGGAAGAACAAACCGCCACAGGAACAAGGGAAAGGAAACCTACTTTTGTAGGAGCAATTAACACTGCGGATGCTTTTTCTCGTCACATGCAGGGAATCGTAGCCTTCGGTCCAGAACTCATATACTACCCTGAGGCGGCGGAAGCCCTTCGAACCACCAACGAGTTCTGTGATAAGTACCGTGCTTTGAGGGTAAAAGTGGATATGCTTCAAGAGGAAAATAACAGGCTTCGTAAGTTGCTGAAATATTTTCTGACCCTTATCAAGAGAACACCACCACCACCAAAGGAGTAATTTGTCATCAGGTTTGGCATCCCCTTGGCTTGTTCCAAGGTTGGGGGAGTGTCGCGGTATCACCACCATTATCTTTTATCTTTTACCTTTTTAGTGGATTCATAAGAGGGGTTATCTTATAGTTTGGTTTGCATATGGAAGTATCTCTCCTTTAGTTGATTATCTATGTATCCCTTGGTGTGAGTGCCTTTATTGGAATATTAATGAGAAGTCTCATCTTTTACTTTTTGCACTTCTTATTTTTAGTTTGCAATATCTATTATATAATGGATCTTGTTGTTCAGTATTGGCACCACTTTGGGATCATCAAGTGGATCTAAATTGGTTTTAGCAAACCGAGTTCTGGTCAGTGGCTTTAGTTTGAAAGAAAAAGAAAGAAAGAGCTTACAGGTATTTGGTATCAATTGTTTTCTTTCTTGTTGGCTCATAAGATTAGTATTCTTTATTTAAGATTCTTTTGTGTCTTCAAGGAAGATTGCATGTTTGGCTTTATTACTTGTATGTTTGCTTGTTTCTTTCAACTCTCTTGCTTGCTACCCAGCCTTGCTAGCCAAAAACCTGTTTTGAGAAGGCATACTTCTCATGTTTCCAAAATCATTTGAACCCAAAACTTTTGCCACTTGTGTCCACCATATCTACCTAGTAGCTTTTTCTATTCCTAGAAAATTCTCAAGCTTCATCTACCTAGAAAAGTATTTTGTTATGTGAAAACTAGTTAGTAAAGCTCTCACGAACTTGATGGCACACTTTATTTACTTTCCCCTAATAGACTTGAACCATTGTGGACATCGAAGTTGTACATGCTTGCATCTATACGTTGGGATTAGCAGAACCGTGTTGTCACGGGGAACGTTTTCAACACTGCACTTGTACTCTGTACATAGTTGATATCATGCTCTTTTGTCTATGGATGTCAACGGTGTGAAATAAAGAGGGAACTTGTAAGTCCATGGAGTTTGTATTCTATGTTAGAGAAACGCCTGGGTCGCTAGCCTAAGCCATGCTTAATCATGGTATAAACTTGCAGCATCACCATAGTGAGTCATCTATGAAGCATCCTCAATAAAAAGCTATACACATAGTAAATAAAAAGATTGTTGAGATACTCATTGTCTGCTTGCCTTGTCATTTTGGTTATGGGAAAGCTCCTGTACCATGTGCAAGGGGTACCTCGTTGGAGGTTCTCAATGATATGCAAATACTTACAATGAAAAGAACTTACCTGGACCCAAAGTTGAGTATGCATGAGGAGTGGCCCTCATATTCAAGGGACATAAGATTGCCAACTTATATTTCGTCAAGCATATACTCCATCTTTGTTCACTTTAACCTTAATCATCTCAAGATGCTTATGATAGGGGCAATGAGGGCTCAAAGCTAGTAAGTACCATAATCTTTTGGAAGCTCTTTATGACTTGTAATCCCTGCTACCCTCTAAGAAGGGACCTTTCTCCCACTACCAGTTTGAGTCAGTAAACCTACTTCCTCTTTATCTCCAGCAAGCTTTTGAGTTGTTGTGTTTCAAGCATTCATATGGTGATTTATTCAATCATGTTCTCTATCTTCCTTGTTTGCACAAAACTCTTATCTATTGAGTATTACTTTGAAAGCCTTCACTTGTGAAAAAACTTTTTGAGCAAAGAGTGCTCCAGTTTTGAAACTTCTACAAAAATCTTTTGTGAAACTGTTTGCCAGGTGTTCTCTGACCAAGAACAAGTTTGCCCATTCCAATTATGATTTATCTTTATGCATCTCTATTTGTGACTGATGTACTTGGTTGCAAGCTAAGTTATATAATGGTGAGTTTCTTTATTCTATGAGTTGTGCAATGGTAAGTGTGATGATTCTTGTTCGTATTCTTTTATCGACACTTCACTCCATAAACCTGTGGACATGTTTACTGAGCTCAGTATTCGCTTGGGGACAAGCAAAGTCTAAGCTTGGGGGAGTTGATACGCCCAATTTTCATCTTCTATATCATAATTTACCTCTATTTATTGATATTTGTCTTATTATGAGGTATTACTTATGGCTTTTCATCTGTTTATGCATGTTGGATGATTCCTGGAGGATGGACTGCCGGAGTCTGGACTCTGATGGAAAAGAAGGCGTTTCGGTGCAATTTCGCGAAGATCAGAAAAAACCCAGAAAAATAGGGAAACATATTATTTTACCTGAGGACGAAGGAAGCCAGAAGGAGGAGCGAAGGGGGGCCGCAGGGGGCCCACACCCCCTAGGCGCGGGCCCACCTGAGGCCACGCCTAGGACGGGTGTGGCCCACCTGCCCGGCCGCCGACTCTCCCCCTTTGCCTATATCTTCCCTACGGAACCCTAACCCTCAGGGGGCGACCACAGATAGATTTCCGCCGCCTCTGGGGGCGGAAAACACCAAGAGAGAAAGATCTCTCCGGCAGACAGATTTTTGCCAGGGGAATTCCTTCCCGGAGAGGGGAGACCGTCGCCATCAACACCATCATCAAGCTAGGCTTCATCGGGATCATCATCATCATCATCCACACCATTATCTCCACCAGCACCATCACCACCACTCCGTCCCGCTGTAACAATTGTGTTGGATATTGCTTTAGTTCTTAGGGGAAACTTTCCCGGTGTTGATTACTATTGTAGTTGATGCTTGTGAGTGGAACCATTGGATTATTGTTTCTGTTTAGATTGTTATCCATTACCATATCATCTTTGATCTTGATCCATATGATGTCTTGTGAGTACTTCGTTGTGTTCTTGAGGACATGGGAGAAGTCATGTTGTTAGTAGTGAATCTGTGATGAGTTATTATTCAATGGTTTAGTATTTAAGTAGTGGTGATATTATTCTAGTGGTGTCATGTGAACGTCGACTACATGATACTTCACCATTTATGGGCCTAGGGGAATGCATTGTGTATTTGGCTACTAATCAAGGGGGTTGCCGGAGTGAAAGAAACCTGAACCCCCATTAGGACACCTTTGCACAAGGGAGTGTAGGATCTCAGAGTTTAAGGCTACGGCTAGATTTATATCTTAATTACTTTCCTGTAGTTATGGATGTTTGTAGGGGGTTTAATCACAACTATGTATTAGTCCTAGGAAGGGAGGTATGTTAGCACAGGTTCACCCACACAACACTTACAAACACCAGAGAAGAGTACTCAGGTATTTGAAGCGAAAGCACTTGACAGAATTCCCATGTGTCCTCGAGAACGTTTGGTCCTTATAAGTATTTCCACCAGCTTGTCCTTTGCTAAGAAAGGGTTGGGCCACTTTCTCCGTTTGTTCGTTACTTCTGTTACTTGCTCTTTGTTTTGTTACCTTGTCAGAAAACCACTAAAAATCCGTTTGCTAAGTGTTCACAGGGATTTCCTACTCCATACCAGTGTTCAGCACCTTCTGCTCCTCGTTGGGATCGACACTCCTATTTATTGAAAGTACTATGATACACCCCCTATACTTGTGGGTCATCAGGCTCCATCGCAACTTGTTACGGGTTTAGCCTCAATCCATTTTGTAAATTTATCCACCATTACTAGTAGGTGAGTAAATCCACATTTTGCCGTGCGAAATGTCCCTACCATATCAAGCCTCCAGACCGCGAACGGCCATGTAATAGGGATTGTTCGCAGTTGTTCAGCTGGAACATGTGCTTGATGAGCGTACTTTTGGCAGCCCTTGCACGCTTTGACCAGTTTGTTGGCATCCGCCTTAGTTGTAAGCCAAAAGAATCCGTGTCGAAAAGCTTTTGCCACTAAGGATCTGGCTGCAGCGTGATGACCACACTCGCCTTCATGGATTTCTCTTAAGATTTCCACTCCTTCCGAAGAAATACATCTCTGAAACACACCAGAAACACTCTGTTTATATAGCTCACCATTTATTATAGTGTAGGCTTTTGCTCGTCGGACAATCTATCGGCTCAAGACTTCGTCTTCGGGTAGGTTTCCGTCTATTAGGAAATCCAGATAGGGTTTTGTCCAGCTGGGAATTACAGCCAGAACTGCTATTAAAGGTGAGTCGGATTTCGTCGGATAGTCCTCATCAACTCCGACTATGGAGGGGACCCTTAAATGCTCTAAAAAAGCTCCATCTGGTACTTGTTTCCGCGCAAAGCCTATCCTTGATAGAGCATCTGCTTCCTCATTTTCTGCTCGAGGGATGTGTAACTTCAAAACCCTCAAACGATTTAGATAATTCATCCACAATAGCTTTGTACGCTTCCATGTGTTTGTTTGCGTTGCAGATATCGGATACTTGCTGAGCAACTAAATCTAAGTCTCCGTAACACATGAGTCTTGATATGCCAATGGTTTTGGCCATGCGTATTCCATGCAGCAGTGCTTCATACTCGGCAATATTATTGGTTACCATGAAATGTATTTGCAACACATAGAACAACTTATCTCCTTGGGGTGATTTGAGCACCACGCCAGCCCCCGAGCCTCCTCGAGCTTTTGATCCGTCAAAGTGAAGGGTCCAAAATTCTGAGTCTGAAGGACTTGTGTTTTCTGCCATCTCTTTCCAATCAAAGACAAAGTCGGCAAGTATTTGGGACTTGATTGCTGTACGTGGTTTGTACTCAATGTCAAAAGCTGCAAGATCTATTCCCCACTTTGCAACACATCCTGTGGCATCGCGGTTATTGATTATATCTCACATGGGAGGGCGTAGCTTTCTGGATGCAAAGAACACTCCATAGGCTAGCTTTTGATGGTGTGGATACTGTTGTTTTGATTCTGTCAGGACCTCACTTAAATAATAAGTTGGTCGCTGCACCTTATGCTCGTGGCCTTCTTCCTCGCGCTCAACTACTGTTACCACACTTATGACCTTGTTGGTCACTGCAATGTAGAGTAACATAGGCTCCTGAGGTTCTGGCGCTGCGAGAACTGGTGGATTTGAAAGTAGATCCTTTAAACTTTGCAGGGCAGTTTCGTCTTCCTGGGTCCAGACAAATTTGTCGGTTTTCTTCAAGATTTTATATAATGGTGTGGCTCTTTCGCTGAGCCGACTGATGAACCGACTCACAGCTGCAATGCAACCAGTGAGATGTTGTATGTCCTTCAGGCGAGTCGGCCTGGTAATGTTTAGAATAGCCTTGATTTTGTCTCGGTTCACCTCTATGCCTCGCTCCGAGACAATGAAACCTAACAATTTTCCGGCTGGAATTCCAAAGAAACACTTCTTCGGATTTAGCATCATGTTGAATTTTCGTAGACTAGCAAACGTTTCATCCAAGTCGGAAATTAAAGTTTCCTTCTTTTTGGACATAACTGCTAGGTCGTCTACGTATACATGGACGTTGCGTCCGATTTGGTTATTGAGACAACATTGCATAGTACGTTGATATGTTGCTCCTGCGTTCTTTAAGCCAAAAGGCATAGTTTTGTAGCAGAAGGTTCCAAAAGGAGTGACAAAAGATGTCTTAATTTGATCCGACTTTTTCATCGGTATTTGGTGGTATCCGGAATATGCGTCGAGAAAACAGAGTAGTTCCGACCCAACCATTGAGTCGATAACTTGATCGATTCTAGGCAAAGGGAACGGATCTTTTGGGCATGCCTTGTTCAAAGCTGTATAATCAGCACACATACTTAATTCAATAGTATCCTTTTTAGGGACGAGTACAGGATTTTCCACCCAATTTGTATGGATGACCTCTGTTATAAAATACGCTAATTCTGGTCGGGCTAATTCCTTGGCTATTGCTTTGCGCTTTTCATCACCAAACCGTCGTAAGGACTATTTGACGGGTTTAGCGTTAGGGTACACATTAAGAGAGTGCTCGGCGAGTTCCCTAGGTACTCCGGTCATGTCAGAGGGCTTCCATGCGAAGATATCACTATTAGCTTTGAGGAACTCGACGAGCGCGCTTTCCTATGTGTGGCCTAAGCCTACCGCTATGTTCGTCGTCTTGAAGGGATCACCTTCCTTCAGCGATGTTTTCTTCGTCTCTTCTGATGCCTTAAAATGCAAACTTGGCTTCAGCACCTCGTTCTTCGTAGCGGGCATCTCAGACGGATTGATGGTCTTCTTGATCTCCCGATACTCCTGGGCATGTAGCACGGCTTTGGCGAAGGCAACAGATCCTTCGTCGCACTCTCGCGCCTTCCTCGGATTTCCTCGTACGGTGATTACGCCCTTTGGACCTGGGAGTTTGATCATGTTGTAGATGTAGCAGGGACGAGCCATGAACGCCTAGTAAGCCGGACGTCCAAAGATGGCGTGGTAAGCACTTTTGAACAATACCACCTCAAAGGAGAGTGGCTTGGTCCGGTAATTATCTCGGGTTCTGAATGTCACGTGCAGAGTAATCTCACCCAGAGAATCCGCTTGTCTCCCTGGTACAATGCCATGGAAAGTTACACTGCTGTAACTCAACTGGCTCTCATGTAGCTTCATGCGGTGGAGCGTCTCGATGTAGAGGATATTAATGCTGCTTCCACCGTCCATGAGTGTTTTAGAAAACTCATAGCCATCAATAAGAGGATTGACGACCAAAGGGTACTTTCACCGACGATGTGTTTTCCTCGGGTGATCTGAACGGTCAAAGGTGATGGTCACATCCGACCAGTCCAGAAAATGTGGGACAGCCGGAACCATGGCATTAAGCTCACGGAGAACCGCCTTCTTTTCCTTTGCAAGTTGGGATCCAAGGAAGCAGACGCATGCGTCTTTCTTAGTTGGAAAAGTCTTCTTTCCATCCGACTTGGGCTCTGCAGCAGCTTCCGCTTCTTCCATGTCAGAATCTTCCTTGGGCTCCTTTCCTTTCTCGGAATTTTTCTTTCCTTTTCGTTGCTTGGCTCTGTAGCCAGCGGATTCTTCTTTCTTGATGTCGTCATTGAAACGACACTCGGCATTTGTATGGGTAGATCCTCCGTTACTATCCAAGTGGTGGACACAGGGATTGTTGGCAATGTCATCCCAGGTATAGGTTCTTCCGGGTTGCTGATCTCCTCTGCTCTGGATTCGGGAAGTTCCACGGCCTCTACCCCGGCCGCCTCCGCGCCCTCCTCGTCCTCCAGATCCGAACATTGCGTTGACGGCTGCGTTGTCCGGAGCCGGTTTTTTGTCCGAGGTGTTCTTGCGCTTCTGAGTTTGTTTTGGCTATTTGGCCACATTGGGATTGGCCAGAATATTTAGCAGCCCATCTAAATCATCATCGACGTTAGCATATTTGCTCGTTGTTTCTATCATTTCTCCCAAATCTGTGACGTGATCACGCTTCAATCTGTGACGTAAAAGTCCGACTGGAAGTCCTGCAATAAGAGCTTCTATTGCAGTTTGCTCGTTTACTCCTTCACAGGAGTTCTTTGTGTCGATCCAGCATCCGAGATAATCCCGGCAGGTTTCTCCGGGTCTTTGGGTGCAACGCTGCAAGTCTCCGACTGTGCAGGGCCTCCTATATGTTCCCTCGAAGTTTGAAAAGAATGCACGTTGTATACCAGTTGTGAATTGAATTCTCTAGCAGTTTATTGAGCCATGATCGAGCCGTCTTCATCAGCATAAGTGGGAGATATCGGACTGCAACCAGGCTGTTTCCTCCTTTGGCGATGCAGCAAGCCTGGAAAAATCCTGGAGCCAGGTATCTGGCCGAGCCGCACCGTCGTAGGGTTGAATGTGTTTGGCAATACCAAAGTCATCTGGTTTGACGTATGCGTGGTCCAAAGCATTTGGGTCCCACATACATGTCTTCTTCCTCGTACCGCCGCGCTTCTATGTTTGATTCTATGCGGTGGCGAGCGTCGTTTGGCGAGAGAGATCTGCGCCTTGGAGGCTCGCGGCTTCTGCATGGTGGAGTCGGATTTCTGCTTCTTCTCTCACCATTGCCGCCTCCGCCCCTTCAGCTTCCATGGCTACGACGTGATCCTTCATGGTCGCTGCTAGGGGGAGATGGTGGTTCTGGTGTATTATTTCTGGCTCGGTTTCTTGGTGGTGGTGGTCGAGCCTCATTATGCTGACTCCGATGCCTGTTTCTTCGGGCACCATCCCTACTAGATTCAGGACGATCTAGATCATCTCTTCGTCCGGCATTGCCAGCCGGACGGCTCGGTGGTGGCATCCTTAGTCGATCTTGCTCCTCTCGCTGATGTCATGTTTCCGGGTCTTCTCTATAGCGGTTGTTTTGCCGACGATGGCTCTGATGAGGAACCATTGACCTGATGGCGTCTTTGGACGCAGCCGGAATAACCCTTGCCCAGTCACATGCCGGGCGGCGAGAGTGGCTATTGGATCCGGTTCTTGAATTCTCTTCTTCTCCACGGGGACGGTAGCGTTGAGTCGTATCCCTGTGAAGCCTTGCATCGGCACTTTGGTCAGCGCCAGCGTGGCAAAATTCGGATTTCGAGGCCAGCCTGCCACTGAATGACGCGGCCATTTTCTGCTGTTTTAATCCTTTTCCAGCAACACGACGCACTGCTGGACCTGCTGTGGAGATGGATTGTTGGCGAGGATGGCTCGGGCTGCAGCAGTGTTTTCTAACAGCGTGCTGTAGACCCGGATCTTCTCTCCATATTTTCCGTCGAATAGATCTTTATGGATATCCGGATTCTTGCTAGCAAGAAATGGACCTCCCCTTGTCTTGTTTGGATGTCGCTTGAAATCTGACTGATATCTGGCAGGATCACTATCTAACTGTTGTCTCATCTCGACGATGCGCGCGACTTGTTCGAGTAGATACAAACGGTGCTTTTCTAGGTCCTCGACCCTTTTCTCCAACGCCTCCGGTGTGATATCCAAAGCCGTTGGGATTGGAATCATGAGCGCATCTCCGTAAATTTCACGTGCACCCTTGGTGACAACGTGTCCATCCACAGGAGGGTCGATCAGGGTGGTATTAATCGGATCTCCGTCTTGATTCTCCATCTCGATCTCTTCATCAACTTTTTCTTCGTTGGTTTCTTCGACGTCCGGCTCTGCCGTTGTCGGATTTTTGGTCTTCTTCTTCTTCTTTGACCGCCCAGTAGCCTTAACGTGCGTACTAGTGGCAAATACGGCTTTTGGTCCGGTTGACATGGTTATACCCCGCGGGTGCATGATCTCGGCATACCTGGTCCAGCCCAAGGAAGGCCCCCGACAAATATACGCCGGCCCATGAAGACTTTCGGGTGGCCCAGGCCCACAACGCCTTCGGATCCTTGGAGAGCAAGACTAGAGTAGATAGGAAATTCAAAGGGGTAAAACCCTAGAACCTGTAACCGACTAGGTCTATGCCCGGGACCTGCCTAAGTCTATATAAAGGCCAAGAGGGCACGACCTAGATCTCTCGACTCATACTTTCCCATACACACCACCACGCCAGATTGCATCTGCGCACCCCTGTAACCTTCGGTTCCGCTGTAATCAAGAGCAGACAAGCAGGAGTAGGGTTTTCCCTCTGGGGGCCTGAACCTGGGTAAACCTTGTGTCCCCGTGTTGCTTGTTTGCTAACCGTTCCACGATCTCCAGCATCCCCATCTTCTCCAAAACCCAAGTCCATAACAATGGGCATTGATGAGATCCAACCTCGTCAATTGGCGCCGTCCGTGGAACTGGGGACGCTGATTGTGCGGTCGTGACGGTCCCAACCCGATTGATCTACAACTCTGCGGCAACGGAGAGCCACCTCCTCTTCGGCGCTTTCGACTTCACCGCCCACTCACCGGCCACCATGAAGGACTTCGAGCCCGTAGGTGACGGACTCGAAATCCTGTTCGGGAGCTTCTGCTTCCAGGTGGGGCAAACCGGCACCCTCCGCCTCCCTGAGCGGGTGCCCCTGCCATCAATCAGGCCCGCTTAATGGACCCCACACCCCGTGCTACGCACAACATCATCAACAGATGATTCCTATGACAGCAGCAGCTGCAACTCCGATCTGTGCGATCCGCCATCGGACGCAGGGACCTACGGTTCCGGATCTGAAAGCTGCGGCAGCAGCCGACCAATCTATGAGCGCTACCAATGCGCCGTAGTCATCCAGAGCGACGCGGACCAGCAAACACCCAACCCTCCGCCCAACCCGCCTGAACGAAATGGCGGGAACAGAAGAAGCTAGTCCCCCCTACCCGAAGGGGAAAACAACGGCGGCCACGTCATCCGCCTTAGCAAAGAAGGATGGGCCCAGGTCCGCAACGCCGTGGCAGGCAACATAGTACTGCCTGCAGACGCCTCCCAGGATATGCTGATGGCCTACCACCTGCTCCTGATCGAGGAGCACAAGAAGCAGGTCAAGATGCAGGAGGTGCTCGACAAGCGCAAGCAGGCAGCCTCAGAGTCCAGCGCGCGACGAGCTGCGCTCTCCGCCATGGGCATAGGCTCCAGCTCGAACGCCAACCAAGGCAATAAGCACCGCTCTAGGGTGGAAAACATGGACCCCAAGGAGCGCCGTGAGGTGACCCGAACCCTCCATACATCCTTCATGGATATGGACGCCGACGGCAACGTCATCCCGAAAACGCCGCAAGCTGCGATCATGGCAGCCACTGCGTACCTCACGGCCCACCCACCGCCGGAGGGGGACCCGAAGAGAGCCATGCACAAGTCCGCACTCACCGGACTCGGACTCGTTGGAGCTGCGCTCCACCAGGAAGCTCCCACGGAGCCAAAGAAGAAAGCTCCGGTCAGGTTCGACCGCAGCCCCACCCCTTCATCCGAAGAAGAGGAACATGACCTTCCTCGAAGGAAGAAGAGTTCGCGCCGCCGCGACCACGACTACGACGCCAGAGATGCGCTCACACAGCACAAAATCGACAAAGCGCGAGCCAAGCGCGCATGCTCGTCTGAATCCAAGATGGACGAAGACGAAGGAGAACTCTGCGGAGCCCGATGCTTCAGCAGATCCGTCCGGCGGACACGGATGCCGCGCAACTTCAAGCTTCCTTCGGATACTCCGAAGTTCGACGACACTCAGGACCCAAAAGCTTGGCTCAGCGACCACTTATCATCCGTCAAACTGCACGATGGAAACAAGGAGACTGCCATGCAGTGCCTTCAGCTGCAGCTGACAGGCGCAACCCGGATCTGGCTCAGCAGCCTATCTTCAGGGTCCATCCGAAGCTGGGATGAGCTAGCTTACAGCTTCATCTGAAACTTCAAAGGCACCAGCAAGAGGCCCGCCTCGATCGAAGAGTTGCGAGCCTGCACTCAACGAACGGGCGAATCCATTCGCTCGTACATACTACGCTGGTCCAACACAAAGAACTCCACAGCACACATCTCCGAAGAGAGGGCCATCGACGCCTTCAGGGACGGCGTCAAGCGCCAAGACTTTAAGGAGGAACTTGGGCGCGTCAAGCCCAAAACACTCGACCACCTCATGGACATCGCCAACAGGTGGGCCGACGGAGAAGATTCCATTCACCGAGCACAATCGGAAGAAGAAGAAGACTACGGTCGACGGCGAGAGCGCCGTAGCAAGAGAAGATTGCGCGTCTACGACGATCGCGACGGACCCGACATGGTCGCGGCTGGCTACGCCGATCGCCGCAACGACACCAATCGCAACAGCGAAGGATATCGCGGAGGAAACTTCCGCGATGGGGGACGCCCAGCGCAGTCGTGGCAACGCCGCGACCGCGATAACGGACCCTCAGCATACGACAAGCTTTCGGGTCCATGCACCATCCACTTCTACATCGACAAGCAGGATGGCAAAAAGAAGGCTAGCCACATGCTCAAGGACTGCCGCGAGTTCCAGAAACTCAGCGAAAGCATGGTGCAGATGAGGCAGCAAGCCCCAATCCCCGCGTTCGGAAACGCACCCGCGCCAGGTGAAATAGCGCATGGAGCTCCTCCACCGCCACCTGTTGGAGGCCCGAACCAACCAGTCGCACCAGCACATAACAACGCTGGGAACGGGTACCCCCAGCCGAAAGGATCACTGATGATCCAGAAGGGGCGCCCCACGAATAGGGTGCAGAAGAAAATCACCCGACAGATCAACCTGGCCGTAGCAACTCCACCCGCCATCCCTGAGTACCTCAGCGGATCGGAGTCCTGCATCACGTTCAGTCGTTCGGATCACCCTTGCCAGATCCCTCGCCCAGGTCATGCTGCCCTGGTGCTGGAGGCGCAGATCGGAGGTTTCGAGATGAGTCGCGTCTTTATGGATGGCGGCAGCGGCATCAACCTGATGTTCGCAAGCACTCTAGCAGCAATGCGGATCCCGCAGTGCAGCCTAGAACAGTCAGACACAACGTTCCACGGCATCGTTCCAGGGAAGGGCATATTCCCCCTGGGCAAAATATGGCTCGACGTCATCTTCGGCAAGCCGGACAACTTCCGGCTGGAACGGCTCGAATTCGAAGTGGTGGATTGGCCATCACAGTACCACGCCATCCTCGGGCGTGTAGCATTCGCAAGGTTCTTGGCTGTCCCACACTATGCATACCTGCTATTCAAAATGCCAGGACCAAAGGGCGTCATCACAATCCACGGGAGCTTCACCCGATCGGACCAATGCGACAGAGATTTCAACAGAATCTCCCAGTCATTCGGCATGCAGGAGGAGCTCCTCAGGATCCGCGAGGTGACGGACAATGGGGCACCCCCAGTCGCACAACAAAACGCACCTGACATGTATTTCGACTCCACCGTCAACACAAAGAAGGTGCAAGTCCATCCGACGGACGCCTCCAAGACGGCGCTGATCGCCAACGACCTCAACCCCGCATAGGAAGGCGCGCTCGTCGAATTCCTCCGTGAGCGCTTGGAAATCTTCGCCTGGTGTCCTGCGGACATGCCAGGAGTTCCCAGGGAATTCGCCGAGCACGCACTCAACGTCTTTCCAGACACCAAGCCCGTTAAGCAGTCCATCCGGAGATTGTCCGAGCCACGAGCCGAAGCTATCGGCAAAGAAATCAACAGACTACTCGCTGCAGACTTCATCAGGGAAATCAAAGAAAGCGAGTGGCTTGCAAATACAGTGATGGTCCCAAAAAAGGACACGGACATCCTGCGGATGTGCGTGGATTTCACGTCGCTAAACAAGCACTGCCCAAAGGACCACTTCCCCCTTCCTCGGATCGATCAGATCATCGATTCGACTGCAGGTTGCGAGAAGCTCTCCTTCCTCGACGCCTACTCAGGCTACAATCAGATTCGACTCAAGGTCGAAGATCAGGAGAAAACGACGTTTATCACACCGTTTGGAGTGTTCTGCTACAACACAATGCCCTTCGGGCTAAAGAACGCAGGTGCCACGTACCAGCGATGCATGCAGGCATGCCTCAAGGACCAGATAGGTCGCAACGTTCAAGTCTATGTCGACGACATAGTCATAAAAACCAGGGAGGCGAAGACACTTATCGACGATCTCCGCGAGACGTTCGACAACCTCGATCGCTACAGGATCAAACTCAACCCCGAAAAGTGCGCCTTCGGCGTCCCATCGGGTCAGCTGCTTGGGTACTTCATCTCTCAGCGAGGGATCGAGGCGAACCCGAAGAAAATCAGAGCCATCACCGGGGGATAAAATTTCGTCGGTACTTTTCGTCATGGTTGTCTTGTGGACCTCAGAGGAATCTCCGGTATCCATCTCATCCTGCGAGGTGTAGCTTTCATCCATGCTATCATAAGGACTAGGAGAATTTTCCGGCTCACCTTGCGTTGGCTTGGAGGCGTGTTCTTGTTCGTACTCCTCCATCTCCTTGTCGAAGTCTCGAAGTTCCTGCGACGTGATTGACTCCATCGGTGAGCCAGGTAAGTCAGCGTTTTTTCGATTGCGTCTAGAACCGAATCGTTACCAGCCCTAGCATCGACAAAGTCGGATCCAGTGCTTACGTGGTACACGAAACAGTGCTTCTTCTTGTTCATGTTCTTCAAGTAGTGGCACAGCTGGGTTTCCGCCTCTTCGATTTCAAAGTTCTCCATGATGCTGACGATTGCTTTGTAGTCGATGTAGGGGCGCTTCATCATCTTCTCTATCCTGTGCTTCAAGGGTAGTTTTTCTGCTATGGCGTCTTAGACGATGGATCCGTAGCGGATATATTCTTCATCTGTGTATCCGATCTCATCTAGGAGATTAGATACGGATTTTTCTTCCACCTCTTCTTCCTCCACATGAGTGGGTTGGGTGGGTTCGATTTTTTCCGGGATCCTGAACTCTTCCGCCTCTGCGGACAAAGTAGATCCAGATTTTTCTTCCGCCATGGTCATCACCTCAAGGGCGGGTTGGGCGGGTTCAACGAAACCGAGATAGATATCGATCTCGCTGATAGACATGATCGTGTAGGTCGTCACGAGTTTTGAAACCGGAATCCAGGTCTCGTCGAGAAGGACGAGAGGGACATCACTAGCATAGACCACGCGACCCATGGTGATTGTTTCGCCGATTCCTGCACGCACAGATTCCGCCTGGAACGATGCTCCAAAGGTCACCTGCCCCACGGTGGGCGCCAACTGTCGTCAGATTGTCGACAAGTACGCCATAGGGGGTTCTAGTGGCGTTGGAAGGATGGGGTGTGAGACGTCGGATGTTCCAGGAGCGGTGAGCACAAGTTTACCCATGTTCAGATCCGACTGTGGTGATCGGATCCTACTCCTGCTAGCAACCCAGTAATATATCGATGTAAGCCGGATGTTACAGCGGATTGCAAGAGAGGTTCGCCTATGCGAGTTGTTTGTGGTTGTGTGTATTGAGTTGTTGCCCTAAAAGCTCCCATAGGGCCGGTTTATATAGTCACCGGGGCCTAGGGTTACAGGAGAGACCTGTCCGGCTACGTTACAGAGTCGGTAATTATATACAGCTTGGACTATAAGTAATACTACAGGCCTAAGTCAGTAATGCTTCTGGGCCTTGTCGTAGTCGAAATTGGCTCCTCCTCTTTTTCTGAATGGGCCGTCCGTGAAGCAAAGCTCTAATCCGTTGGTGGACCACCCTGGTCAGTGAGCCCTATGGGTATATCCGGAAAGTATATCCCCAACACCCGCCTTTCAGGATGGAGGTTCTTACATTAGATTTGCTTTGTCTGGTAAGAAATGGTGCCAGAAGCCAGGTTTTCTAAATGATATGCACCAATGCATAGAGCTCATCAGTGTTCTAGTCCTTAGCTAAACTAGGTAAATATCTTTGAGGTTTCCATGTTTTCTATATTTGATATTAAATCTTGATTTTGGAGTGACATTCCAACATTGTTGTCGGTCTTCTTTTAGCTTTTGACAAGATGCGTATTTACAGGAATATTCGGAGACTACTAATACTATCAACTACAAGAATGACATAGTAAACAATATCAGAATACAATTTTTTTTGTCCAAAAAAGAAGTTGAAACCCCCAGTCTTTGCATTTAAGAGATTCATACGACCTTTATTTATATTTATACAACAAATAAATGATAAGATCATACATTAAATAATCCGAAACCACAACACAACACCTACGAACCCCGAGAATGGAAGGAGAAAATGCCAGCAGGGCCTTATGCCCTAAAAACACCAACAACCCCCCACCGGCTAGGTACCTGGGGCATTACTGAGCACTCTATCAAGAATCAGGAGCACTCATCCAGTTCATTAGACCCTTCGCGAGCACCTTATGTCCTCCCTTCAACAGTCGTCACCGCCATGAACCGCTGATCCATCTCCAGGGCAGAGATTTGCATAGCCCTTGCCAGGCCTGTCATCGACGCCGCCACCGACACCAGACATCGCCTCCACCCTGCGCAACCATCCAGCCACATCCGTCACCTAGACTCCACTGCGCCATGCCGCCGAGATTCGTTATCATCAACACGGAAGATGTACACCGCACCACCTCTTTGCCTACTCCATCCAGTAGATGCTCCAAAACAATGCCCCAATAAGGGAGAGCGGCACCAGAGCGATGCCATCGTCCGATCCAATAAACCCAAATCTGGGGTTTCTCTCGGAGCAGCACGAGCGAGTAGACGATTACTGCAGTAGCGATGCCTTCAACAAAGTAACGACGCGAAGACACCGAATCGCCCACCAAGACCGGAGTCAGGGATCGGTTTTCACCGGTAGCCCTGTCTCCCCTATTGCCGCCGGTGCTAGTTGTCGGATGAAACACCACAACCAGCTAGGCCAACCACCTCCAGCGGAGGAGTAATCCGCCCATGCCATGACTGGGGCCGACACCCAAGGTTTCCTCGTGCTAAAGGGATGAACCCAGGTCATCTCCACATGTCATCGTCCGATGACGAGGTGCTACATGGGCGTCAAGTTGGAGGTTGTGGCCCACCTGAACCCATCTGGACCCCGATCAAGGCCCGCCTGCGCCGCTGCCACCACCCGCCCCACCCACCGCTGCAGCTCACTGAGACGCGCTGGCCGCCACCAGTCGGCATCACCGTTGTCGAAGAAGAGCGGGTGGATGCGCGGCCGTGGTCCAGATCTTGGCCAAGGGAGATCCTCCGCCGTCGCGCCACCAGGGCTTTGCCCAGCGACGTTCCTGGTGGTGGCAGGAGGAGGGGGTCGATAGAGGGCCGGTGGCGGCCACCTGGTGCGGCCTGCCGTGGCCGCAGGGGGTCGGAAGGGGAGCAATAATCAGAGTATAATAGTATGTTATGTTACACAGAAATGAACCAAGTTGGATACGCAACAATGCCTGTAGTGAGTAATACGATCGACACATGAGAAAAAAGAGTTATCAGAAGGCAACATCACTGAATTTCTCTTGATATGTGGTCAAAACATACTCAATCATGCGCCTTTACATTGTTGTGTAATGGCCCTTCATCTGTAGCATTTCTATCCGGTTAGTTCCTTAGCTCTCATTCTTATCTCCTCTGCATTTGTCTCTTCAGCTCATTTCATCTGTAACATCCTCAAATATCTTCAGTCCACGAATGACAGAGCTAGAACAGTGGTACACCTGGATTCATCTGCAAGGGATAATTTAGCCAGGGTGGTGATGAAGTTCACCATGGCACCAACTTTGGTAAGACGATGAACCATGACAATCATGAGGATGGAGTGTCAGGCCTTGGGCCACAAATGCAACCACTATGTTCTGCATTGTGTCGAGTTTATCTCGGTAGTTCGTGCCTATTGTTTCATCTTCAGATAAACTAATCCTATCCCCATAAATCACCACACTATGAGTCCAGCTTAATTCCTACCTGTATTGATTATACAAGACGGGTCAACGTTTTTTTGTGCAAATTAACTTTGGAAGCTCCGTTATAGCCCTGTAATATAAAAGGATATACTGAAGATGTGAACTCCTGCATTAGCAGGGGTCGTTCTCTCAGTTGCAGCAACTTCACGTCTCATGCGCAGTAATTATTTCTGTTCTACGCAGGAGATGAAATACTCCTTCACGGCTACGCACAAGCTAGCCTCTTTCATCACAGTACAGCTTCGTGCACGCACCGTAGCTACTCCTACTTAAATAAATAAAGCACCTGGGAGTACTATATATATATCACCTAGTTTTCCATTGAGCAATGCAAATCAAAGCATACTGACCTACTACGAGTCGTAGAAGAGTGCCTGATCAAACATGGCCATCCCGAGGGTTTTGCTCCTTGCCATCCTTGGCTGCCTCTGCTTCTTTAGTTCTGTTCTTGCAGCTCGAGAGCTGAATGATGACTTGTCCATGGTCGCAAGGCACGAGAGTTGGATGGTGCAGTATGGTCGCGTGTACAAGGATGCTGCTGAGAAGGCGCAGAGGTTTGAGATATTCAAGGCTAATGCTCAATTCATCGAGTCGTTCAATGCTGAGGGCCGCAAGTTCTGGCTCAACATCAACCAATTTGCGGACCTTAGCAATGATGAGTTTAGGGCAACCAAGACTAACAAGGGGTTTATTCCAAACAAGGCGAAGATTTCTACAGGGTTCAGGTATGAAACTTTGAGCCTTGATGCACTCCCGGCAATGGTGGACTGGAGGACAAAGGGTGCGCTCACTCCCGTCAAAGATCAAGGCCAGTGTGGTAAGTACATTTTGGCTACAAGTGAATTACTTACACATAAACCTTTTCCATCAGAATAATGTGTATAGTTCCATATGTCCCAAAAAATCATTTGCAGGTTGTTGCTGGGCTTTTTCTGCTGTTGCTGCAACAGAGGGCATTGTCAAGATAAGTACTGGCAATCTTGTCTCACTCTCAGAGCAAGAATTGGTGGATTGTGATGTCCACGGCGAGGACCAGGGCTGCGAAGGTGGTCTCATGGACGATGCATTCAAGTTCATTATCAAGAATGGAGGCCTCACTAAGGAGTCAAGCTATCCATATTCCGCAGCAGATGGCAAGTGCAAGAGTGGATCTAGCAGTGCTGCAACAATTAAGAGCTATGAGGATGTGCCTACCAATGATGAGGGTGCCCTCATGAAGGCAGTGGCAAGCCAACCCGTCTCAGTAGCCGTGGACGGAGGCGACATGACATTCCAATTCTACTCCGGTGGCGTTATGACCGGTTCTTGTGGTACTGATTTGGACCATGGTATTGCAGCCATCGGTTACGGCACGACCAGTGATGGTACAAAGTATTGGTTGCTGAAGAATTCTTGGGGCACAACATGGGGCGAGAATGGATTTTTAAGAATGGAAAAGGACATTGCTGACAAGAAGGGCATGTGCGGCCTTGCCATGGAGCCCTCCTATCCCACGGCTTAGTTAGACCACAAAATGCCACATATTCACACACATACAGAATAAATACATGTCTCTTCTTCTAGTGTTGTATATTTGTCCATACGTATATGCTTGTAAATTGTGCTATGGAAACTCATTATATGTGTCTACACTTTTATACAACTCATGAGTCATGACTATTATGCAATTATGTTGAACATAGTATGATCAATGAAGAATATATTGTGGTTATATTTGTGGTAGCTAAGAAGCTCCAAAAATGGTATCATTGGATGTAAATTTTAAAAGATAAATGTTGTTATCCAGGGTGCCTTCTGGTATGCATACATAAGGAACTTCAGGAAAAACTTGTATTGGCAGAGGCTGTATTTTGTGCATAAATGATTGGAAAGTTGGATATATAGGTAGTAACTCAGAAAATTCCTAAAAAATGTTAGTTTTCTGTTCATTCATAAAGTCATTTGCTTGTGAATGTAGAGCAGAACATGAATATGCTAGCTATCTTAAATGTAAAACAATAATTAGTAGCTCTTTTTTTGCAAACGAAATAAATTATTATTACCTCTTGTAAGATAATATAAGGATGACATAGGGCTGATATGGACATTTTTCTTGCAAACAAGGAAATAAATAATATTGCAGTTGTCTGGTAAGAAATGGTGCCATATAGCTGAACCGGGGTGTTCTAAATGATCTGCACAAATACATAGAGCTCATCAGTGTTGTAATGCTTAGCTAAACCTGGTAAATATCTTTGCAGTTTTCATATTATCTATATTTGATACTAAACCTTGATTTTGGAGTGACATGCCACCCATTCTTGTCAGTCTTCTTTTTAGCTTTTGACAAGATGCAAGTATTTACATGAAAACTAGGAGACTAATAACAGCATCAACTGCAAGAATGCAATATGAAACCATATCCGAGTACAATATGTTACTCCCTCCGTTCAGTAATATAAGACATTTTAGCTTTGCAAATCGAATGTATCTAGACGTCTTTTAGTGTATAGGTTCATAGAGGTTCGGAGTGAACCTATACACTAAAAAACGTCTAGATACATTCATTTCAAAAAGCTAAAATATCTTATATTTCTGAACGGAGGGAGTATCTTACAAAGAAATGAACCAAGTTGGATACACAACTATGTTTGTAGTGAGTAATACGATCGGCTCATCAGGAAAAAGCAGTATCAAAAGGCACATCACTGAATTTCTCTTGATATTTGGTCAAAACATAATCATGTGACTTTTAAGTCACCTTTGATACCGCAAGGTGATCAAGGAGCCAAAGGGAAAATCAGCTCATTTCATCTGTAACATCCTCAAATATCTTCAGTCCATGAATGATACACCTAGAACACTGATACAGCTGGATTCATCCGCAAAGGAATAATTTTTAACCGGGATGGTGATGAAGTTCACCATGCACCAACTTTGGCAAGATGATGAACCATGTCAATCGTGAGGATGGTGTGTCAGGCCTTGGGCTACGAATGCAACCAATATATTCTGCATTCTGTCGAGTTTATCTCGGTAGTTCATGCCTATTGTTTGATCTTCAGATAAACTAATCTTCCCATAAATCACCACACTTGCCTCCAGCTTATTTCATATCTGTATTGATTATGCAAGAGGGGTTAGCTTTTTTTGTGCAAATTAACTTCAGACAAGCGCTGTGGTTCCTTTGGAAGCTCCGGTTATAGCCCTATCATATGAAGGAGATACTGAAGATGTAAATTGCATTAACAGCGGTCGTTCTCACAGTTACAGCAACTGCACGTCTCGTGCACAATAATTAACTCTGTTCTAAGGCAGGAGATGAAATACTCCTTCACGGCCACGCAGGAGCTAAGCCTGTGGTCCACAGAGTACAGCTTCGTGCATGCACCGTACCGATCTCCTACTTACTTAAATAAATAAAGAACCTGTGAGTATTATATATATCACCTAGTTCCATTGAACAACGCAAACCAAAGCATACACAGAACTACAAGCGGTAAGCAGTTCAGAAGAGAGCCTGATCAAACATGGCCATCCCGAGGGCTTCGCTCCTTGCCATCCTCGGCTGCCTCTGCTTCTTTAGTTCTGTCCTTGCAGCTCGAGAGCTGAACGATGACTTGTCCATGGTCGCAAGGCACGAGAGTTGGATGGTGCAGTATGGTCGCGTGTACAAGGATGCTGCTGAGAAGGCACAGAGGTTCGAGATATTCAAGGCTAATGCTCGATTCATCGAGTCGTTCAATGATGGGGGCCGCAAGTTCTGGCTCAATGTCAACCAATTTGCGGACCTTACCAATGATGAGTTCAGAGCAACCAAGACTAACAAGGGGTTTATTCCAAACAAGGCCAAGATTTCTACAGGGTTCAGGTATGAGAATTTGAGCCTTGATGCACTCCCGGCAACGGTGGACTGGAGGACAAAGGGTGCGGTCACTCCCGTCAAAGATCAAGGCCAGTGTGGTAAGTACATTTAGGCTACAAGTGAATTACTTAACTATGAATCTTAGACATTAGAATGGTATAAATAATTGCATATATTGCAACAAAATCATTTGCAGGTTGTTGCTGGGCCTTCTCTGCTGTTGCGGCAACAGAGGGCATTGTCAAGATAAGTACTGGCAATCTTATCTCGCTCTCAGAGCAAGAACTGGTGGATTGTGATGTCCACGGTGAGGACCAGGGCTGCGAGGGTGGTCTCATGGACGATGCATTCAAGTTCATTATCAAGAATGGAGGCCTCACTAAGGAGTCAAGCTATCCATATTCCGCAGCGGACGGCAAGTGCAAGAGTGGATCTAGCAGTGCTGCAACAATTAAGAGCTATGAGGATGTGCCTACCAATGATGAGGGTGCCCTCATGAAGGCAGTGGCAAGCCAACCCGTCTCAGTAGCCGTGGATGGGGGCGACATGACTTTCCAATTCTACTCCGGTGGTGTTATGACCGGTTCCTGTGGTACTGATTTGGACCATGGTATTGCAGCCATCGGTTATGGAACAACCAGTGATGGCACAAAGTATTGGTTGCTGAAGAATTCTTGGGGCACAACATGGGGCGAGAATGGATTCTTAAGAATGGAAAAGGACATTGCTGACAAGAAGGGCATGTGCGGCCTTGCCATGGAGCCCTCATACCCTACTGCTTAGTTAGAGCACAAGATAGAATAAATACATGTCTTTTTTTCTAGTGTTGTATATATGTCCATACGTATATGCTTGTATATTGTGCTATGCAAACTCATTATATGTATCTACACTTTTATACAACTCATGAGTCATGACTACTATGCAACTATGTTGAATGCAGTAAGATCAATGAAGAATATATTGTGGTTATATTTGTGGTGGCTAAGAAGTTTCAAAAATGGTATTGCTGCATGTAAATTTTAAAAGATAAATGTTATTATCCAGGGTGCCTTCTGGTATGCAAAAATGAACTTCAGGAAGAACTTGTGTTAGCAGAAGCAGTATTTTGTGCATAAATGATAAGAAAGTTGGATATAGCTAGTGATCAGTAGGCAATTCCTAAAAAATGTTAGTTCTCTGGTGGTTCATAAAGTCGATTGCTTGTGAATTGTAAAATGATAGAGTAGAACATGGTTGTGCTATCTTAAATGTAAAACAATTATTAGTAGTTCTTTTTTGCAAATGAAAGAAATTACTGTTATCTCTTTTGTGGTAAGATAATGTAAGGATGGTGTAGGGCTAATATGGACATTTTGCTTTTACCTAAGGAAATAAATATATATTATTGCAGTTAAATCACATCAGCAAATCAGGGAAGGCATAGCAATGTCAAATAATATATAGTTAGCCTTCATTTTTACTACATGGAGTTGTAGGAATGACTCCATCATATATTAAATGCGCAAGACGACTATTGGTATTCATGCACTCATTTTTGTATTTCACATTGCCTGACATCTAAGATATTGTTTCACAGCACAAGCAATTACTCATTTTGCGATTTGACAAATAAGGCTGAGTTTTCTGCATTCATGTCCTGTCATGTAGAATCTCCAAGATCCAAATTGATCCTTTCTTTTCTCAATAGGTTACTGTTACACATGTGAAAGTTGATATTTTTTCATTTAATAATTCATAGTTATATTAGGATATTAGGTAAATCTTCATGATTGTGAATTTTCAAGGTTAACGATGATCTCATATGATCTGTTTTAGGCACGCCTATCAGGACGGAGGTTCTGACATTAAATTTGCTTTGTTTGGTAAGAAATGGTACCAGACAGCTGAAGCAGGGTGTTCTAAATGATCTGCACAAATGCATAGAGCTCATCAAGTCATCAGTGTTCTAGTCCTTAGCTAAACCAGGTATATCTTTGCAGTTTTCAGGTTTTCTATATTTGACATTAAACCTTGATTTTGAAGTGAGATGAGACCCATTATTGTTAATATTTTTTAACTTTTGACATGATTGAAATATTTGAGTACTCTAAGTATTTATAGGAATACTCGGAGACTACTATACTGTCAACTGCAAGAATGACATCTGAAACAATATCAGTACAATAAGTTATACTACAAAGAAATGAACCAAGTTGGATACGCAACTATATGCTTGCAGTAAGTAATATGACCGAGTCATGAGAAAAAAGCGGGTATCAAAAGGAACATCACATACTTTCTCTTGATATGTGTCTGGTAAAAATATACTCAATCAGGTGCCTTTACATTGTTGTGTAATGGCCCTTCGTCTGTAGCATTTCTATCCTGTTATATTAGTTCCTTAGCTTTGATTCTTCTCTCTGCATTTGCCTCTTCACCCATTAATTCTAACTCTCCTTTGATACCACAAGATGATGAGGGGGCTAGAGGGAAACCAGCTCATTTCATCTGTAACATCCTCAAATATCTTTCGTTAGTGGATGATACACCTAAAACACTGATAAAGCTGGACTTCGTCCGCATTTTAGCGGGTGTGGTGTTGAAGCTCACCATGGCACAAACTTTGGCAAGGATATGAACCATGTAAATCATGAGGATGGTGTGGCAGGCCTTGAGCCACGAACGCAACCAATCTATTCAGCATCGAGTCGAGTATCATCTCGGTAGCGAATGGCTATTGTTTCCGTCTTCAGATAAACTAGTCTTATTGCTATAAATAACTATCTAATCCTATTTACTCCCTCTGTCCAAAAAAGGATATTGGAGATTTGTTTAGATTTGCATGTATCTAGACACCTTTTAGTGTATAGATACATGCGGATCTAAAAAAAACTCCGGCATTCTTTTTTGGACGGAGAAGTACTAATAACCATTGCTTCCAGATACACCTGAGCAAGTCGGTGGGTGTCTCTCACACTTGAGTCCAGCTTAATTCCTAGCTGTATTGTTTATACAAGAGGGGGCAACTTTTTATGCAAATTAAACTTCAAACAAGTAGCTATGGATCCTTTGGAAGCTCGCGTGCCCGGTCTTCAGAAGGAGATACTGAAAATGTGAACTCCTGCATTAACAGGGGTCGTTCTCACAGTTACAGCAACTGCACGTCTCGTGCATAATAATTAATTCTGTCCTAGACAGGAGATGAAATACTCCTTCACGGCTACGCAGGAGGTCAGCCCCTTTCTACATAGTACAGCTTCGTGCACGCACCGCACCTATCTGCTACTTAAATAAATAAAGCACCTGTGAGTACTATATATGTCACCTTAGTTCCATTGAACAATGCAAACCCAAACATACTCACTACTACGAGCGGTAAGAAATTCAGAAGAGGGCCTGATCAAACATGGCAATCCCGAGGGCTTCGCTCCTTGTCATCCTCGGCTGCCTCTGCTTCTTTAGTTCTGTCCTCGCAGCTCGAGAGCTGAGCGATGACTTGTCCATGGTCGCAAGGCACGAGAGTTGGATGGTGCAGTATGGTCGCGTGTACAAGGATGCTACTGAGAAGGCGCAGAGGTTTGAGATATTCAAGGCTAACGCTCGATTCATCGAGTCGTTTAATGCTGAGGGCCGCAAGTTCTGGCTCAACATCAACCAATTTGCGGACCTTAGCAATGATGAGTTTAGGGCAACCAAGACTAACAAGGGGTTTATTCCAAACAAGGTGAAGGTTACAACAGGGTTCAGGTATGGGAATTTTAGCCTTGATGCACTCCCGGCAACGGTGGACTGGAGGACAAAGGGTGCGGTCACTCCCGTGAAAGATCAAGGCCAGTGTGGTAAGTACATTTAGGCTACAAGTGAATTACTTAACTATGAATCTTAGACATTAGAATGGTATACATAATTGCATATATTTCAACAAAATCATTTGCAGGTTGTTGCTGGGCCTTTTCTGCTGTTGCGGCAACAGAGGGCATTGTCAAGATAAGTACTGGCAATCTTATCTCGCTCTCGGAGCAAGAACTGGTGGATTGTGATGTCCACGGTGAGGACCAGGGCTGCGAGGGTGGTCTCATGGATGATGCATTCAAGTTCATTATCAAGAATGGAGGCCTCACTAAGGAGTCAAGCTATCCATATTCCGCAGCGGACGGCAAGTGCAAGAGTGGATCTAGCAGTGCTGCAACAATTAAGAGCTATGAGGATGTGCCTACCAACGATGAGGGTGCGCTCATGAAGGCAGTGGCAAGCCAACCCGTCTCAGTAGCCGTGGACGGAGGCGACATGACATTCCAGTTCTACTCCGGTGGTGTGATGACCGGTTCCTGTGGTACTGATTTGGACCATGGTATTGCAGCCATCGGTTACGGCACGACCAGTGATGGTACAAAGTATTGGTTGCTGAAGAATTCTTGGGGCACAACATGGGGTGAGAATGGATTTTTAAGAATGGAAAAGGACATTGCTGACAAGAAGGGCATGTGCGGCCTTGCCATGGAGCCCTCCTATCCCACGGCTTAGTTAGACCACAAAATGCCACATATTGACACACATACAGAATAAATACATGTCTCTTCTTCTAGTGTTGTATATATGTTCATACGTCTGCTTGTAAATTGTGCTATGCAAACTTATTATATGTGTCTACACTTTTATACAACTCATGAGTCATAACTATTATGCAACTATGTTTAACGTCGTATGATCAATGAAGAATATATTGTGGTTATATTTGTGGTAGCTAAGAAGCTCCAAATATGGTATTATTGGATGTAAATTTTAAAAGATAAATGTTGTTATCCAGGGTGCCTTCTGGTATGCATACATAAGGAACTTCAGGAAAAACTTGTATTGGCAAAGGCTGTATTTTGCGCATAAATGATTGGAAAGATGGATATAGGTAGTGATCTGCATACAATTCCTAAAAAAGTTAGTTTTCTGTTGGCTCATAAAGTCGTTTGCTTGTGAATGTAGAACGGAACATGATTATGCTAGCTATCTTAAATGTAAAACAATAATTAGTAGCTCTTTTTCGCAAAAGAAATAAATTATTATTACCTCTTGTAAGATAATATAAGGATGACGTAGGGCTGATATGGACATTTTTCTTGCAAATAAGGAAATAAATAATATTGCAGTTGTCTGGTAAGAAATGGTGCCATATAGCTGAACCGGGGTGTTCTAAATTATCTGCACAAATACATAGAGCTCATCAGTGTTCTAATGCTTAGCTAAACCTGGTAAATATCTTTGCAGTTTTCAGATTATCTATATTTGATACTAAACCTTGATTTTGGAGTGACTTGCCACCCATTGTTGTCGGTCTTCTTTCTAGCTTTTGACAAGATGCAGGTATTTACATGAAAACTAGGAGACTACTAACAGTACCAAATGCAAGAATGCAATATGAAACCATATCAGAGTCAATATGTTACTCCCTCCGTTCAGAAAAATAAGACATTTTAGCTTTGTAAATCGAATATATCTAGACGTATTTTAGTGTATAGGTTCATAGTGAACCTATACACTAAAAGACGTCTAGATACATTCATTTCAAAAAGCTAAAATGTCTTATATTTCTGAACGGGGGGAGTATGTTACAAAGAAATGAACCAAGTTGGATACACAACTATGTTTGTAGTGAGTAATACGATCGGCTCATCAGGAAAAGGCGGTATCAGAAGGCACATCACTGAATTTCTCTTGATATTTGGTCAAAACATAATCATGTGACTTTTAAGTCACCTTTGATACCGCAAGGTGATCAAGGAGCCAAAGGAGGAAAATCAGCTCATTTCATCTGTAACATCCTCAAATATCTTCAGTCCATGAATGATACACCTAGAACACTGATACAGCTGGACTCATCCGCAAAGGAATAATTTTTAACCGGGATGGTGATGGAAGTTCACCATGCACCAACTTTGGCAAGACGATGAACCATGTCAATCGTGAGGATGGTGTGTCAGGCCTTGGGCTACGAATGCAACCAATATATTCTGCATTCTGTCGAGTTTATCTCGGTAGTTCATGCCTATTGTTTGATCTTCAGATAAACTAATCTTCCCATAAATCACCACACTTGACTCCAGCTTATTTCCTATCTGTATTGATTATGCAAGAGGGGTTAGCTTTTTGTGCAAATTAACTTCAGACAAGCGCTGTGGTTCCTTTGGAAGCTCCGGTTATAGCCCTATCATATGAAGGAGATACTGAAGATGTAAATTGCATTATCAGCGGTCGTTCTCACAGTTACAGCAACTGCACGTCTCGTGCAAAATAATTAACTCTGTTCTAAGGCAGGAGATGAAATACTCCTTCACGGCTACGCAGGAGCTAAGCCCCTGTCCACAAAGTACAGCTTCGTGCACGCACCGTACCGGTCTCCTAGTTACTTAAATAAATAAAGAACCTGTGAGTATTATATATATCACCCAGTTCCACTGCACAACGCAAACCAAAGCGTACTCAGCACTACGAGCGGTAAGCAGTTCAGAAGAGAGCCTGATCAAACATGGCCATCCCGAGGGCTTCGCTCCTTGCCATCCTCGGCTGCCTCTGCTTCTTTAATTCTGTCCTCGCAGCTCGAGAGCTGAACGATGACTTGTCCATGATCGCAAGGCACGAGAGTTGGATGGTGCAGTATGGTCGCATGTACAAGGATGCTGCTGAGAAGGCGCAGAGGTTCGAGATATTCAAGGCTAATGCTCGATTCATCGAGTCGTTCAATGCTGAGGGCCGCAAGTTCTGGCTCAACATCAACCAATTTGCGGACCTTAGCAATGATGAGTTTAGAGCAACCAAGACTAACAAGGGGTTTATTCCAAACAAGGAGAAAATTTCTACAGGGTTCCGGTATGAAAATTTGAGTGTTGATGCACTCCCGGCAACGGTCGACTGGAGGACAAAGGGTGCGGTCACTCCCGTCAAAGATCAAGGCCAGTGTGGTAAGTACATTTAGGCTACAAGTTAATTGCTTACATATGAATGTTCGATGGTGGAATGGTGTACATAATTGCATATATTGCAACAAAATCATTTGCAGGTTGTTGCTGGGCCTTTTCTGCTGTTGCTGCAACAGAGGGCATTGTCAAGATAAGTACCGGCAATCTTATCTCGCTCTCGGAGCAAGAACTGGTGGATTGTGATGTCCACGGTGAGGACCAGGGCTGCGAGGGTGGTCTCATGGATGATGCATTCAAGTTCATTATCAAGAATGGAGGCCTCACTAAGGAGTCAAGCTATCCATATTCCGCAGCGGACGGCAAGTGCAAGAGTGGATCTAGCTGTGCTGCAACAATTAAGAGCTATGAAGATGTGCCTACTAATAATGAGGGTGCACTCATGAAGGCAGTGGCAAGCCAACCCGTCTCAGTAGCCGTGGACGGAGGCGACATGACATTCCAGTTCTACTCCGGTGGTGTGATGACCGGTTCCTGTGGTACTGATTTGGATCATGGGATTGCAGCCATCGGCTATGGAACGACTAGTGATGGTACAAAGTATTGGTTGCTGAAGAATTCTTGGGGCTCATCATGGGGCGAGAATGGATTTTTAAGAATGGAAAAGGATATTGCTGACAAGAAGGGCATGTGCGGCCTTGCCATGGAGCCCTCCTACCCCACGGCTTAGTTAGACCACAGAATGCCACATATTCACACACATACACATGATTGAATAAATACATGTCCGTGTTTCTAGTGCTCTATATATGTCCATATGTACTATATGCTTGTAAATTGTGTTATGCAAACTCATTATATATGTACGTACACTTTTTATACAATTCATGAGTCATGACTACTACACAACTATGTTGAATGCAGTAAGATCGAAGAAGACTATTGTGGTAGCTAAGAAGTTCCAAAAAATGGCCTTGTTGGATGGAAGTTTTTAAAAAAAATGCTGTTATCCTGGTATGCATATGGAACTTCAGGAAAAATTTGTGCTACCAGAAGCAGTATCTTGAGCAAGATCTGCAGAAAATCTCTTAAAAATGTTATTTCTCTGGTGGTTCAAAAAGTTATTTGTTTGTGAAAGGAAAAAATGGTAGAGCAGAACATGGTTGTGCTATCTTAAATCTAAAACAAGAATTATGATATCAAGTATTATATACATGCTATACATTATACTAGACCATAAAGGCGTACGTTGCCGCGCCTGTCCATTGTTAGGTAAAGCCAGTAATATAGTTGGAAGAAGTAGAACTGTAAAATATTGAGATTTGATGAACATTGAACAACTTAAGTTGTACAATGCCATGACAGAGCAATACAGCATAATTTTTGAAGTTATAACTGATCAATTAACATAAATACTTTTTTGTATACTTTCTAATATCACTAACTATGTTAAAAGAGTGCTAGATTCTGAAACATCTCACTTCTCAGAGTTATGTCACTATAAAACGAACCACTAATAAATGAGTCTTAGCAAACTCACGGAACCTCGGTAGCAAGAATTTTCGAGGGTGCATAATAAACAACGATGTAAATTAGATCACAGCCGAATAGATAAGACAATCAACAATACAAACTTATATTAGACATCTTTGCAATGTAGTTATCGACATCACAGGAGGCTCAATGACATACATACGCGCTGAAGTGTTATAATTTCATTGTTTCTCAAGTTCTTATAAAGGGAAATAATCTTAAGAACAAAGTCTAAAAGGTAATCACTGACTTGACATGCGATGCATGAGAATATAGAACAACCATTATTCAGAAGCAAGCAGAGAAACAGAATACTAAAATACAGCAGATCCTGGCATCTGAATTATTTACCCTCTATGTAAAATGAATAAATCGATGTATTCCAGGCCAAAAAGTGTTCTCTAAGAATAGGGGAAGCATTGACTTCTACAATCATTCTAATTCTGAAAAATTAAAATTGTAGCGTTGTGTATCTTTCTTGGGACCGAAAATTTACATCCTGCTATTTATCCGGATGCACAACACATCAGAAGGATGTAAACAGACATGGAGTATTGGCTTAGAATTTAGTAGCTGTAGCAGATCGAGCCTCCCCTTAATTTAAGAGAATCGCGAGCACGTGCACATTAAGCATATAAGAAACTCGACAGATTCATTAACAAGGTAGATACACATGCATGCTACTCCTCACGTCACAAACCAGTAGGGAAAAAACATTGATCGATCGAAACTATACCTGAGCAGAGAAAATTGAAACAGCACATCTGCTGCTGCAGTAGGTTGCTTCCTGCAATTAGTACTTTCTGCAAATTGTGCAAGGCTTCATTCACAAGAAGAGGGGATTGATTTGCCGACTGTATAACATCCAACAGATGGTTGTGTTATTTACGAATGTCAAGAGGAAAAACAAGTCATCAATAATGGAAGGTAAACCTGGAACTCCACTGTTCGCTCAGGATCAGTACCAAGGATTGTAGCTTCCTTCTGGATTTTTTCTTGGCCAAATTTGGTAGTAACTTGATGTTGACTGTTTCCTGTTCAGTTTATCTTCTCTGACCATCAATTTTGATCGTTCGCCTGCCATCTTCTAGTTTCTGCACTGCCCTGTTTTGGAAGGAGTAATCCATCATCCACTCTCATCTTGCAGCTATAGCAAAAGAAAACAAAATAGGAAGGATATAATGTCAGACTCTGGAGACAGATTGGAGGTGGGGAATGACACAAGGGCAACCGAGTACGGAGGCTGCATAACCTTGGGGGCCTCACGCAAAATCAAGCACCACCACCGCAAAATCAACCCTACCAAGATTAATGGATTCCGAAGAGACGGAGCACCCATCATACAGAGGAACCAGGTAAATGCGATGTAACGCACCTCCACTCCCACGAACAGCGGTGGAAGGGAGACGGGAAGGGAGACCGACAATCTGAGAGGACGGTGTGGATGGTGTAGGCCGCGAAAACCTGCTGGACCAGCGGTGGCCCATCAACGGATCAACAAATCGGCCCGGGATAAAATAAGGCGCAAAAAGGCAGGTGTTTAACCTGTCGGCTTCAATCCTAAAATGGTTCAACACGCAAGGTTTAAAAAGGTGCATCCTTGCTAACTGAATCATCAATAAGAATTCCCGTACTGGATTTTCCTTTGTTGATCTTCTCTGATTCTCTGAATCATTGCCGCTCTAATGTTTTGTTTCATCTAGTAGAACTTTTATTCAAGCATGTCTAGCAGGGTAAGGATGCATCGAGTTTGTAGCATAAAATCACCACTTTTGTACAAAAATTTCGAAAAATCATCATGTTACGTTCTAATCACATAAAACCACCACTTAAGTGCAAATTTATTGCAATATGCACTAAAATGAATTTGACAACAAATTGACGGTGATTCTGATTAGGAGGGCCCACCTGTCAGGACCAATTTGCTGATGTCGACTAGGCCCCACATGTCAGCCATATTAAAAATCATCAAAATATCCAAAAAAGAAATTAAAAAAGAATAGGAGTTCATCTCCTTTCTCTTCTCCGGCCAAAACTCCGATCGGTCGTCCGTTGATGGCGCCTGAGAGCGCTTCGTCGGGAAACCCCAAGAGCAAGATGTGATGCAGCACAGCAGCAAGTCTTTCCTCAGTAAGAAACCGAGGTTATCGAACCAGTAGGAGGAAGAAAACGTCTCAAAGGTATTGCAGACAACGTGGAAACCTGCACAACACAAACTCAAGACTTTGCCCCAACTAACAGTGAGGTTGTCAATCTCACCGGTTGCTGTAACAAAGGATTAACTGTATGGTCTGGAAGGTGATGATGGTTTGCAGCAAGTAAATAGTAACAGTGTAAGATGTATCAATGGTAAAGATTGGACCAGGGTCCATAGTTCACTAAAGGTGTTCTCCTTAGATAAAAAAAACATGACATGCTGGATAATCAAATTATAGCAGGGCAATTGACAGGACCGAGCAAGGCATAACAATGCAATACTAGCCATAAAGATCCTATGAGATTCAATTGGGCAATACAACAATATACATAGACCGCCATCCAACTGCATCTATGAGTAGAAGTCCACCTTTGGGTTATCATCCGAACCCCCTCTAGTATTAAGTTGCAAGCAACAGACAACTGCTTTAAGCAAAGTGTGTAAGGTAAACAACCCACTTGTTCCATAAACAAGAGACCGTTATTTTCTCCCTAGTGGCAACATCACATTTACAACCGTAGAGATTTCTGTCACTTTCCTTGATTAAGTAGAGGCATGAACCCATTATCGAGCATAAATACCCTCTCTTGGAGTCACTAGCAACTACTTAGCCAAGATAGCTAATAACAACGGAGAGCATGCAAGATCACAAACAACACAGACATGATAGAATCAATAAGACAAAACCATTAATCAATCTGACATAGTAATCTCAATATCCATCGGATCCCCGCAAACACAACATGCATGATTACAAATAGATGAGATCTTGATCATAAACGGAGCTCACAAGATCTAGACATGAAAGCACAAGGAGGAGATACAACCATCTAGCTACTACATGGACCCGTAGTCCAAGGTGGAACTACTCACGCTTCATACCGGAGGCTGGCATGATGAAGAAGAAGGCCTCCGGGATGATCTCCCTTCCGGCAGGGTGCCGGAAAGAGCTTTAGACCCCCCCTGATCTAGGGACAATGGTGGCGGCGGCTACAGACGGTTTCGTGGAATATTGATCGGGTACTTAGGGTTTAGGCATCAGGGGCTTCTTATAGGTGAAGAGGCGAGGCTGGAGGGCCACCAGGGCGGCTGCACCCCCCAGGCGCGGGGTGGGCCCACCCACACGGCCAGGGGTGTGGCCCCTTGGTGGGTCTCCTCCGTATCGTACTCCGACTTCGTGTTTCCCACGGCAAAATATTGACTTTGGATTTTGTCCCGTCCAATTCCGAGAATATTTTCTGTCGTTCTGGAACCAAAAACAGAAGAAAATAGGCAACTAACACTATGACAACTTGTTAATAGGTTAGTACCAGAAAACATATAAAAAAGCCTCAAAGTGTGGACAAAGCAAAGCAAAGTAGATACTAAACAAGCATGGCACATCAAAAATTATAGATACGTTTCCGACGTATCAAGCATCCCCAAGCTTAACTCCTGCTTGTCCTCGAGTAGGTAAGTGATAAAAGAATAATTTTTGAGGTGACATGCACCATCAAAACCAAGATCAAACCATTTGCAAGCATTGAAAGCTGGGATCAAAGAACTCTAAACATGTGCATGAAAGATGGAGTTCTAACAATAAGACAAAGTAACTATGCATGCAACATGAAAGGCTACAAACAAATATCATGAATAACATGCATTGAAAAACGTATGTTTGTTTCACATACAGAAAACATGGCATAGTGGCATTCATCTTGTCCCTCATAGAGTAGCAAATAGATGCATATGACACCTTCAAAGTTCATAAGAGTGACTAGATACAAATAGCACAACAACAAGCAATATCAACAATATGCATCAATCAATAAGTTTTGGGACACTGCACAACTAAGAATGGAAATTATGCTCTCTTAACTGGTGCCTAAAGGTAGAAGGTGGATACTCAATATAATAGTGGAAGAAAGGCCCTTCATAAAGGGAAGAAGGGATTTCAAGTTTCAAAAAGAGCTTCCAAAAATTATGGTACTTGTTAGCTTTCAGCCCTCATTGCCCCTATCATAAGCATCTTGAAATAATTAAGGTTAAAGTGAACAAACTATGGAGTATATGCTTGACAAAGTATAAGTTGGCAATCTCATGTCCCTTGAATACGAGGGCCGCATCTCATGCTACTCAACTTTGGTCACCTGTAAGTTCTTGTCATAGTAAGTATATGTGTATCATAGAGAACCGCCAACGGGGTACCCCTTGCACATGGTACATGAGCTTTCCCATAACCAAAATGACAAGGCAAGCAGACAATGAGCATCTCAGCGATATTTTTATTTGCTATTTGCATAGGTTTTTATTGAGGATGCTTCACAGATTTCTCATTATGGTGATGCTGCAAGTTTCCACCATGATTAGGCATGGCTTAGGCTATCAGCCCAGGCGTTTCTTCTAACACAAAATAAATAACTCCAGGACTTACAAGCCCCCTTTTTATTTCACACCGGCGATATCCATAGACAAAAGAGCATGATATCAACTGTGTACAAAGTACAAGTGCAATGTTGAAAACGTTACCCATGAAAACATGGTTCTGCTAATTCCAACGTATAAGTGCAAGCATATACAACTTAGATGACACAATGGTTCAAGTTTATTATGGACAGGGAATATAAAGTGTGCCATCAAGTTCGTGAGGGCTTTAATCACTAAGTTTTCACATAACAAAATAATTTTTTTAATTGGAAGATAGCTGAAAATAAGAATATACTTGGAATGGTGTAACACACCATGCATAGGAATTTATAGTGGACACTTTGGAATAACTTGGTTTCTTGGGAGTTGGAAGCATGAGTAGAACTTACTCATACAAGTGGAGGCTAGCAAAAGACTGGGAGCAACCAACTAAGAGAGCAATAATGGCCATAATCATGCAGAGCGACAAAACATTACTAATCAAAGCATAGAGTGGTACTACAAGTCAAGGACTAAATGATCATAGAGGCTATGGTGACTTGTTCATATTCATAACATGGTGTGAGCATGTGCCAAGTTAACCCAAACAAAAAATCAAAGGAGAATACCACAATACTATGATTTTGTATGCTAAAACAACACATGATTCTTTCAAGGCACACTAAGCAATCCCAATTGTTTGGAACAAATCATGATACAGCGATAATCACTAAGCATAAGGTCAAAAAAAAACACCTAGCATGACATGCTAAAGTCTAAGTAACAGTCAAGGCAAGCTCCTCTTGCACTTTAAGCAAGAACTTTCTACTCCTTTCTAACGCCAATCAACTTATTTGAAACAACACAGCGAGAGCGGGGGTCCAAACTACTTTATTCAAGCAAACTAAACAAACTAATCAAAGCAAACAAAAACTAAGACGCTCCAAGAACAACACAACAGTGCATGAAACAATAAAAACGAAGTGTCTAGAAAGACCTGAGCTTTTTATTGATGAAGAAGGGGATGCCTTGGGCATCCCCAAGATTTGATGCTTGTACCTCTTGGATATTTCTTGGGGTGACTCCAGGGTGGCATCCCCAAGCTTGAGCTTTTGTCTATTGTTCATTGATGACCCACAATTATAGGGGGTATATCGTAGTACTTTCGATAAATAGGAGTGTCGATCCCAACAAGGAGCAAAAGGTGCTGAATAGTGGTATGGAGCAGGAAATCCCTGTGAATACTTAGCAAACGGATTTTTAGTGGTTTTATGACAAGGCAACAAAACAAAGAGCAAGTAACAGAAGTAACGAACAAACGGAGCAAGTGGCCCAATCCTTTCTTACCAAAGGATAAACCGGTGGAAATACTTATAAGGACCAAACGTTCTCGAGGACACATGGGAATTCTGTCAAGCGCTTTTGCTGCAAATAGCTGAGTACTCTTCTTTGGTGTTTGTAAGTGTTGTGTGGGTGAACCTGTGCTAACATACTGCCCTTCCTAGGACTAATACATACTTGTGATTAAACCCCCCTGCAAACATCCATAACTACAGGAAAGTAATTAAGATATAAATCTAACCATAGCCTTAAACTCTGAGATCCTACGCTCCCTTGTGCAAAGGTGTCCTAACGGGGGTTCAAGTTTCTGTCACTCCGGCAACCCCACGATTAGTAGCCAAATACACAATGCATCCCCCTAGGCCCATAAATGGTGAAGTGTCATGTAGTCGACGTTCACATGACACCACTAGAAGAATAGCACCACGACTTAAATACTAAACCATTGAATAATAACTCATCACAGATTCACTACTAACAACATGACTTCTCCCATGTCCTCAAGAACTAAACAAACTACTCACAAGACATCATATGGATCAAGATCAAAGATGATATGATAATAGATAACAATCTGAACATAAACAATAATCCAATGGTTCCACTCACAAGCATCAACTACAATAGTAATTAACACTGGGAAAGTTTCCCCTAAGAACTAAAGCAATATCCAACACAATTGTTACAGCAGGACAGAGTGGTGATGATGGTGCTGGTGGAGATGATGGTGTGGATGATGATGATGATGATGATCCCGATGAAGCCTAGCTTGACGATGGTGTTGATAGCGACGGTATCCCCTCTCATGGAAGGAATTCCCCCGCCAGAAATCTGTCTGCCGAAGAGATATTTCTCTCTCGGTGTTTTCCGCCTCCCAGAGGCGGCGGAAGTCTATTTGTGGTCGCCCCCTGGTGTTAGGGTTTCGTAGGGAAGATATAGGTGAAGGGGCAGAGTCGAAGGCCGAGCAGGTGGGCCAAACCCACCCTAGGCGCGGGGTCAGGTGGGCCCGCTCCTAGGGGGTGTGGGCCCCCTGAGGCCCCCCTTCGCTCCTCCTTCTGGCTTCCTTCGTCTTATGGTAAAATAATATGTTCCCAACGTATAGATGCAAGCATATACAACTTCGATGTCCACAATGGTTCAAGATTATTAGGGGCAAGTAAAAAATGTGTGCCATCAAGTTCGTGAGAGCTTTACTAACTAGTTTTCACATAACAAAATACTTTTTAATTCGAAAGGTAGATGAAGCTTGAGAATTTACTAGGAATAGCAATAGCTATTAGGTAGATATGGTGGACACAAGTGGCAAAAGTTTTTGGTTCAAAGGGTTTTGGAAACATGAGAAGTATGCCTTCTCAAAACAGGTTTTTGGCTAGCAAGGGTGGGTAGCAAGCAAGAGAGTTGAAAGAAGCAAGCAAACATACACGTAATAAAGCCAAACATGCAATCTTCCTTGAAGACACAAAAGAATCTTAAATAAAGAATACTAAGCTTATAAGCCAACAAGAAAGAAAACAAATGATACCAAATACCTGTAAGCTTTTTCTTTCTTTCTTTTTCTTTCAAATTAATGCCACTGACCATAACTTGGTTTGCCAAAACCAATTTAGATCCACTTGATGATCCCAGAGTAGTGCCAATACTGAACATCAAGATCCATCATATAATAGAGATTGCAAACTAAAATAAGAAGTGCAAAAAGTAAAAGATGAGACTTCTCATTAATATTCCAATAAAGGCACTCACACCAAGGGATACATAGATAATCAACTAAAGGATAGATACTTCCACATGCAAACCAAACTATAAAATAACCTCTCTACCACAAATATGAATCCACTAGAAAGGTAAAAGATAAAAATAATGGTGGTGATACCGCGACACTCCCCCAAGCTTGGAACAAGCCAAGGAGATGCCAAACCTGATGACGAATTACTCCTTTGGTGGTGTGGGTGTTCTCTTGTCATCATCAAACTTCCTAGGCAATGGTTCCCCAGCCAAAAAGGATGTCCTTGTCTCTGCAATCCTGAAACTAGCAGCAGAGCTAATGCGATCAAATCTAGCCTCATACTCACAGTTTTGATTCTGTATGTCATAGAGTTGTGCTTGCAATTGATTGGTGGTCTGACAGAGTGAGAAGATCTCTTCTTGGAGCTCAACAACTTCTCCCTCGTGCTTGGTGATGAGTTCTGAACTTATCTTGTGAATAACATCCACTTCGCGTTCCGCCATCTTCTTATACGTGAAAACTTCTTGTTCCAACGCTTCCATCATATCTTCCAGACTGCCTTCTCCTTTAGGGCCTTGAACTTCTTTCATCTGTACCTTCCCCTCCTTAAGGATCAACTCTTTGGGATGATTCCTCAACTCATACATGTACGGGTTGAGGACTTCCGCAGAGGGATCCTCCATGGGTTTTCCAGAGGAAGACATTGAGGCTCCAAATCTGAGGATTTTCATGACAGAAAAAAATCGAAAGGAAAACACGACGAGAACACGATGCAAGAACCTCGGGGAACCCGGGGGGGGGGGGTTATATATTACGAAGATTCAATGCATAAGGAAAGTTTTGACACGGAAACGAAGTGGAGACGGAGTTTGGGGGAGTCAAACCCCCTCTAGGCGCGGCCAGGCTAGGCCCGCGCCTGGGGTGGGTTTGTCCACCCCAGGCTCCGTTTCCTCTTCAGTTTCGTACCGTAACTTCCCTTATGTATTAAAACATCAAAAATATAAAAAGATTGGAGTTTCACGAACCTTCTGTTTTCACCACTTTTACCTATTCAAAGACGAACTCTGCAGTTTCTGGTGTTTGGATCTTGATAAATTCTTCTGGAGTCACCATTTGAATGACATCCACTTCTTCATTGTAAGAATCTCGAGAAATATAATGTTTTAGTCTTTGACCATTAACCACCTGTGTTGTGTCATCCTTTAGAGAAGAGATTTTTATGGCACCTGAACGGTACACTTCCTTGATAACAAAAGGTCCTTCCCATTTGGAGAGTAGTTTTCCTGCAAAAAATCTGAGACGAGACCTATACAAAAGAACTTTTTCACCAACATGGAACTCCCTTTTGAGAATTCTCCTATCATGCCATCTTTTTACTTTTTCCTTAAAGAGCCTAGCATTTTCGTAAGCTTCCCCTCTCCACTCATCTAGATTACTTAAATCGAGCAGTCTTTTCTCACCAGCAAGTCTAAAATCTCTATTCAACTCTTTCACTGCCCAATAAGCTTTGTGTTCTAATTCTACATGCAAGTGACAAGCTTTCCCATAGACCATTTTATAAGGAGACATCCCCATAGGAATTTTATAAGCAGTTCTATAGGCCCAAAAATCGTCATTCAACTTTTAAGCCCAATTTTTTCTAGACCTATTGACAGTCTTCTACAAGATAGATTTAATTTCCCTATTGGAAAGTTCTAGTTGCCCACTAGTTTGGGGGTGATAAGCTGAAGCTATTTTGTGGTTTACATCATACTTAGCGAGAGTTTTCTAAAAAACCCATGAATAAAATGGGAGCCTCCATCAGTCATGAGATATCTAGGTACACCGAACCTAGGAAAAATGACATCTTTGAGCATTTTCAAAGAGGTCTTACCATCAGCACTGCTCGTAGGTATGGCTTCTACCCACTTTGTAACATAATCAACAGCAACAAGAATATGAGTATACCCTTTTGAAGGAGGAAAAGACCCCATAAAGTCGAATACCCAACAATCAAAAGGTTCAATAATAAGAGAATAATTCATAGGCATTTCATTGCGTCTAGAGATGTTACCTACTCGTTGGCATTCATCACATGATAAGATAAACTTCCTTGCATCTTTAAAAAGAGTAGGCGAATAAAATCCAGATTGTAAAACCTTTTGTGCAGTCCTATCCCCAGCATGATGTCCTCCATAAGCACTGCCATGACATTTTCTCAATATCTCTTGTTGTTCAAATTCTGGAACACATCTTCTCATAATGCCATCTACTCCTTCCTTATATAGGTATGGGTCATCCCAAAAGTAATGCCTTAGATCATAGAAGCATTTACTTCTTTGCTGGGCTGTAAAGGTTGGAGGCAAATACTTGGAAAAAATAAAGTTAGCATAATTAGCATACCAAGGATTCTCATGTGGACTTACCCTTATTGCAGCTAACTATTCATTTGGAAAATTATCATTAACAGGCAAAGGGTCAAAAGAAATGTTTTCCAAACGAGATAAATTATCAGCAACAGGATTATCAGCACCTTTCCTATCCACAATATGCAGATCAAACTCTTGCAAAAGCAACACCCACCTTATAAGCCTAAGCTTAGCGTCCTTCTTTGTCATAAGGTACTTAATAGCTGCATGGTCAGTATGAATAGTAACCTTAAAATCAACAATATAAGGTCTAAACTTATCACAAGCAAAGATTACAGCTAAGAACTCCTTTTCAGTAGTGGCATAATTCTTTTGAGCAACATCTAGAGTCTTGCTAGCATAATGAATAACATTCAGCTTCTTGTCAACATGTTGTCCAAGGACAGCACCCACAACAAAGTCACTAGCATCACACATGATTTCAAAAGGTAAACTCCAATCAGGTGGTTGGACTATAGGAGCAGTTGTTAAAGCTTTCTTCAAAGTTTCAAAAGCTTCCTTACAATCATCATCAAAAACAAAAGGTACATCTTTTTGAAGAAGATTAGTGAGGGGCTTTGAAATTTTGGAGAAATCTTTAATAAATCTCCTATAGAAACCAGCATGACCAAGGATACTACGAATACCTTTGATATCCCTAGGACAAGGCATCTTCTCAATTCCTTCAATTTTGGCTCTATCAACTTCAATACCTCTTTCAGAGATCTTATGTCCAAGAACAATTCCTTCATTAACCATGAAATGACATTTCTCCCAGTTAAGAACAAGGTTGGTTTCTTCACATCTCTACAAAACTTTATCAAGGTTGTGCAAATAGTTATCAAAAGAAGTTCCATAGACGGAAAAACCGTCCATGAAAACCTCCATAATTTCTTCACAAAAACCATGAAAGATAGCAGACATACATCTCTGAAAGGTAGCAGGAGCATTACATAAACCAAAAGGCATACGCCTATAAGCATAAGTACTATAAGGACAAGTGAAAGTGGTTTTCTCCTGGTCCTGTGCTTTCACAGCGATTTGAGAAAACCCAGAATAACCATCAAGAAAGCAAAAGTGAGTCTTTTTGGACAGCCTCTCAAGCATGTGATCAATAAAGGGCAAAGGATAATGATCTTTCTTAGTAACTTTATTAATCTTTCTAAAATCAATGCACATTCTATACCCCAACCACTACTCTCTGGGGTATAAGCTCATTATCCTCATTAGGCATAACTGTAATTCCCCCTTTCTTGGGAACACAATGAACAGGGCTAACCCATTGACTATCAGCAATATGATAAATAATACCACCATCAAGGAGTTTTAATACCTCATTTCTTACCACTTCCTTCATTTTAGGATTTAGACGGTGCTGGTGCTCAAAAATGGTTTTGCATCAGGGTCAATATTAATAGCATGCTGACATATAGTGGGAGAAATTCCTTTTAAATCGTAAAGAGTATAACCCATAGCTCCTCGGTGCTTCTTCAATACCTCCAATAGCCTTTCCTCTTCCTTCCCTGAAAGTTTAGAACTACTAATAATAGGATATATCTTCTTATCATCAAGATAAACATATTTAAGATCATCAGGTAAAGGTTTTAATTCAAAAACAGTATCCCCTTTGGGTGGTAGTGTGGTACCCAAATCTTCCATAGGTAAATTATGCTTAAGTAACTCAGGCCGACGAAGGAAAACCTCATCAATCTCATTTGTTTCCTTCATAAAGGCATCACTTTCATGATCTTCCATGAACTGCTGCAACGCATTGTTAGGAGCAAGAGAAATAGTAGACAATTGTTCAACCTTGAAATCCTCATCCGGTAATTCATTTTCATAAGGGGTTTTGGAAAATTTGGAAAAATTAAACTCATAAGATTCTCTAGAAAACTTAGTCAAAACTTTTTCCTTCCTACAATCTATGATGGCCCCACAAGTATTAAGGAAGGGTCTGCCAAATATGATAGGATAGGTTTTACTAGCTTCTTTACCAAGTACTAGAAAATCAGTAGGATATTTAATCTTACCACAAAGGACCTCCACATCTCTTACAATACCAATGGGGAAAAATTGCTCTCTATTGGCAAGGTGAATTACCACATCAATGTATTCAAGCTCACAAGGACCAATCTCATGCATAATTTCCCTGCAAAGCTCATAAGGAATAGCACTAGAACTAGCACCAATATCACATAAACCATAGTAGCAATGATCACCAATTTTAACAGATAGCACAGGAACACTAGCTTTTATAGCCTTACTAGGATGAGATATAATATTAGAAGCGTCTTCACAGAATACAATATACTCATCCTCTATATTTCTAGTGACAGGATCTTTCACAATAGCTACCACAGGCTCGATATCAATAAGCTCATCGAAACCTACAGTTTTCTTTGCGCTTTTACTAACCACATTAGCTAAAATAGAGTGCTCCCTTACCTTGGAGAGAAAAGGTATCTTCTCAACATAAGGTTCAGGCAAAATAGGATCAACAGTATAAACCTCTATACTGGCAGGAACGTGGGTAACAATGTCTTTATAAGGAGCATGGTACTTGTCCCACTCTTTCTTGGGAATCTCAATATAAGAGGCAAAAGCATTAAAGCATTCCGCAAGAACTTGAGGATCAAGGCCAAACTTATTGCTAATATCACGGAAGATATTAGTTCCCATAAAAGATTTAATGCACACATAATCATAGTTTATACCTGACTTTCTTCCTATGTCATTCTCCCAAGCCTCGGTATTATCTTGAATACGTTCATACTTGTGAATTATCTAGCACAAGAAGCATCTGATAAAAATTTTATCATGAAGAGAAAGCATAGCATAAAAGTTATTGAGAATAATATTGTTAGGGAGTTCATGAAGAGAACATTTAAGCATTAGCAGCTTCAATCTCCCCAAGCTTGAGCTGTACTTTCTCCATCAAGAGGCCAAAAGTTATATATAAGACTTCTATCCTTTTGGATTTCACTGGGAGGATAAAATTTAGAGTAAAAGAGAGATGCCATCTCCTCCCATTCCATGGATTGTCCATACTTTAGCAGCTTATACCAATGCTCAGCTCTCCCTTTCAAGGATATAGAGAGTAACTTCTTCTTCACCTGTTCAGTTGTGATACCTGCACACTTAAACAACCTGCATAATTCATGGATATAAAGCAAGTGATCACCAGGATGGACAGTTCCATCCCCAAAATAATAATTATCCATGACACGATTAACAATACTTGTAGGTATCTTAAAAGGATCTATCTCAACAGCTGGTGGTTCATCTACTACCGTAGAAGTGGTAGTAGTTTTCCCAAACAAAAAACCTAGTGGGTTATTCATATTGGAAACAAAGTAACAAGCAGTAACAAAAGCAATACTCATAGTGAAAGTTTCCCTTACCAGTTCCACTCTTCAATAACGCTTCACTCCTCGGCAACGGCGCCAGAAAATAGTCTTGATGACCCACAAGTATAGGGGGTATATCGTAGTACTTTAGATAAATAGGAGTGTCGATCCCAACGAGGAGCAGAAGGTGCTGAACAGTGGTATGGAGCAGGAAATCCCTGTGAATACTTAGCAAACGGATTTTTAGTGGTTTTCTGACAAGGCAACAAAACAAAGAGCAAGTAACAGAATTAACGAACAAATGGAGCAAGTGTCCCAATCCTTTCTTAGCAAATGATAAACCGGTGGAAATACTTATAAGGACCAAATGTTCTCGAGGCCACATGGGAATTCTGTTAAGTGCTTTCGCTGCAAATAGCTGAGTACTCTTCTTTGGTGTTTGTAAGTGTTGTGTGGGTGAACCTATGCTAACATACTGCCCTTCCTAGGACTAATACATACTTGTGATTAAACCCCCTACAAACATCCGTAACTACAGGAAAGTAATTAAGATATAAATCTAACCATAACCTTAAACTCTGAGATCCTACGCTCCCTTGTGCAAAGGTGTCCTAATGGGGGTTCAGGTTTCTGTCACTCCGGCAATGCCACGATTAGTAGCAAAATACACAATGCATCCCCCTAGGCCCATAAATGGTGAAGTGTCATGTAGTCGACGTTCACATGACACCACTAGAAGAATAGCACCACAACTTAAATACTAAACAATTGAATAATAACTCATCATAGATTCACTACTAACAACATGACTTCTCCCATGTCCTCAAGAACTAAACAAACTACTCACAAGAAATCATATGGATCAAGATCAAAGATGATATGATAATAGATAACAATCTGAACATAAACAATAACCCAATGGTTCCACTCACAAGCATCAACTACAATAGTAATTAACACCGGGAAAGTTTCCCCTAAGAACTAAAGCAATATCCAACACAATTGTTATAGCGGGACAGAGTGGTGATGATAGTGCCGGTGGAGATGATGGTGTAGATGATGATGATGATCCCGATGAAGCCTAGCTTGACGATGGTGTTGATGGCGACGGTCTCCCCTCTCCGGGAAGGAATTCCCCCGGCAGAAATCTATCTGCCAGAGAGATATTTCTCTCTCGGTGTTTTCCGCCTCCTAGAGGCAGCGGAAGTCTATCTGTGGTTGCCCCCTGGTGTTAGGGTTCCGTAGGGAAGATATAGGTGAAGCGGCGGAGTCGGAGGCCGAGCAGGTGGGCCAAACCCACCCTAGGCGCGGGGTTAGGTGGGCCCGCGCCTAGGGGGTGTGGGCCCCCTGAGGCCCCCCTTTGCTCCTCCTTCTGGCTTCCTTCGTCTTATGGTAAAATAATATGTTTCCATATTTTTATGATATTTTTCTAATCTTCGCGGAATTGCATCGAAACGACGTCTTTTCCATCAGAATCCAGAATCCGGCAGTCCATCCTCCAGGAATCATCCAACATGCATAAACAGATGAAAATCCATAAGTAATACCTCATAATAATACAAATATAAATGAATAGAGGTAAATTATGGTATAGAATGGTGATGCAAATTGGGCGTATCATTCATCTCATTACATCATTCTCTCTCTACACCTGAAATTTTCCTCATACAAAACTTCACACAATCTTTATTAGCAACATTAGTGTATTCAAAAGATAATAGACCTTTGGGTTTAGCTTTAGAACAGCAAAACTTTTCACTAAAAATACAAGCTACTGTAGCAACTCCTTCAAAAAGCTCAATTTCCCAAAAAGAACCCAAAAAGGAATCAATAAGAAGCAAATGCAAATAATGGCAGAAATTTGTCAAAACAGACCAGCAGGTAGAAACCGATTTTTTCGAAGACCTTTTGTCGCTCAAATAAAAAAGTATTGAACTAACGAAAGTTAGCTAACATACCGGGGTATTTATTCATAAATTTTTAGCTCAATACGACTTACAGAGACTCCTCACGAATGTTTATGGTGGAGGACAGAAATCTGTTTCGGACAGCAACTCCCCGAATCTTACTTCCCTCTCATTAGAGGTCATTCTTGGCACAAAAAAGCAAACAAAAAGGATAAGGAGAGTTAATTACTAAAGTAATAACTTCGAAGACTCATGGAAACTCTTATGTTATCTCCCAACGAGTACTTTTCTTTAACGCCTTTATGTTAGGCACAATAAGCAAGAAATCAAGTATTTTCAAATGAAGAAGCATTAACATCAACTCTCTTGCTCCTTCCTTTGTTCTTCTCTTTAGGGAAAATATGATTGATTACTGGAGGAGAAAAATGCATAATGCCTTTTCCCATATCTAGTATTGCTCCAAGGTGTTTCAATAAGGATCTTCCAAGTGTAATTTGTCCTTTGCCTACACATTTAATAACAAGATAATTAGTAGACACCATTTTTTCTAAGATTTTTGTAAACACACCTTCAGCTATTCTAATGGGTAACAAAGTTGCATTAGTATTAAGAGATATTTCCTCTCCTCCTTTAGAAATCCCCCAAACACTCATAAATATCTTTAGGCATAAGGCAAAATTCAGACATGATATCATAGCGAGCATCAAAAGTTGCACTATTTATAGAGACTTTGATTGTGGGAAGCCACTTTGAAGACTCTGAATTTATTGGAACATAATCACGGTACTCCCTAAGTGTGTGATAGCAATTGTTCAAAGCAGCAGTACTGGACTCAAGAGTATTCAACCTAGCAAAAATGTCTATAAAAGAGGAATCATACTTGCCAGGCACATTATAAATTATAATCAATTTCTTTATGGCATCAAAAGCCTCATCCTCAGTACATCGAAAAATATATTTCTCGGCCACAACATCCAAAGCATATCGATAACAAAGAGCAATACCGTGGTAGAAACTATTAATAACCAAGCTAAGACTCATCTTAGGCTCAATTTCCCTTTGTAAAGTAGAGATTCTAGACCAAGCTTTTTTGAAACTCTCTTCACTTTTTTGCTTAAAAGTAAAGATCTTTTCCATAGGTGTCACAGAGATTGGACCAAAACCAGACATGGTAGTAACTAGGGTAGGAACTAATTTTTTTGTGTTTTTGATAGGAGAAAGCAAACCAAACTAAACTATTTTTTTGTAGTTTTTGATAAAAAGAGGCAAACAAAACCAAGCAAAAGAAACTAAGCAAACTAAAAACAAAGTAAAGAGAAAGGTTGAGGAGGACTCCCCTTGTGAAGACGTCCTTAGCCTCCCCGGCAACGACGCCAGAAAACTTGTTGATGGCGCCTGAGAGCGCTTCGTCAAGAAACCCCAAGAGCAAGGTGTGATGCAGCACAACAGCAAGTCTTCCCTTAGTAAGAAACCGAGGTTATCGAACCAGTAGTGTTGGGGATATGCTATATGGGTATCCTCATAGCATGTCACTTATCCGGATAACCCGGGTGGCCCACAGTTGGTAGCATGTCCTATGGCCTGCTGGGCGGCCCAGTTAGATGGATCTAGAAGGGAGGCCCATGCCGGATAAAGGAAGGCTACAGTAGAGTCACCAGCATACCCGGAGCCTTGGAGTGCAAGATACACAAGACTAGTAATAGACGGTGTAGGACCCTGTGACCTGTCCGTCTAGGACTTTTACCTGTAACCCTAGGACCTGGCGACTATATAAGTCGGGCCTATGGGAGCCTTTAGAACAATCTCATAGACAACTACACACAACCTCGCACAGCGAACCTATCTCTGTAACTCGGCGTATTGCCCTTATAGTGATTTATAGCAGGAGTAGGATTCCACCACCGTTGTGGGATCTGAACCTGGGTAAGCTTTGTTACCTCGTACCTGTCAACCATTCGCCTTACCCCACGTCTCTAAACACGCACTATGAGGACCCCTCCATGGCGTACTCGTCGGCAATACCACGACAGTTGGCGCCCACCGTGGGGCAAGAGGTGCTTCGGGCTCTTCAGCGGGCGAGGACCAAGATTTTCGCGGGAATCGGCGAAACCGTAGCCATCGGTCATGTTCTCTTCTCCGGCAACGTTCCGATCATCCTTCCTCACAAGTTCTGGATCCCGGCGAAGACGAACCCTACGTGGTGTTTGATCGTTCCTATCGGAGACATCCACCTCTTCATCGGCGAAACCGACTTGGGGACTAGTTCCCTGGGAGTCGGAGGAGCATCAAGGCCCGCACGGACCGCCTACGGGAAGGATACGTTCGCGGAGGATCGATGTCGGCTCTCTCCTCGGAGTTTGCCGTTAAAGATCGGAAAGCATCAAGGCCCGCACGGACCGCCTACGGGCAGGATACGTTCGTGGAAGGATCGATGTCGGATCTCTCTTCGGAGTTTGCCGGCAGAGATCGGAAAAATCCAAGGCCCACCCAAACCGCCCATGTGCAGGATATAAAGGTGGAAGATCACTGCAAATCCTCCGGCTTCGCCCGTGCGTCTGGACAGCAGAGATCCAAGTTCGTCGGCATGGTTACCATCTTCTATCTGGCGCGCTGCATTCAGAGAGAAGGCGAAAAACCCCGCGATTACCTGGCCAGGTGGCTCCGCATACGAGTCGATCTGGCCCACTACCACGATGATAACGCTTTGTATCACTTCGTGGAAGGACTAGACCGTGGCACGCTTCTCCGACATTCTTTAAGACGGCAGCAGGCAACAGGGCGTCTCACCCGCGAAGAGATGGTGAGCACCGTCAACAACTACGCGGAGGCTGACGCGGCAGTCCAGATGGCGCTTGCGCTCAGGGACGGAGAACCTCCGATTCAGCAACCGCCACCACCGCCTCCTGCCGCCATCGTCGCAGCAGCACTACCACCTCCAGTCATCATCGAGGCCATTGCACCTCCACCGCCCGTCATCGAGGAAGTCCTGGCACCCTCCGACTCTGTCATTGACGCGCTTTATGCTGATTTCAGTGCAGATTCAGAGGAGATAGATTTCAGTCCAGAAGAGCTAGACTCCGCTATGTAGGAGATGGGGGAGGAGTACTCGCGCGACGAGCAAGCCAACAGTGTCGTCACGTCTCGAGGGGTGTTCGTCACCATTGGGACGATGATGGATGAAGATCAACCCGGACAAGCTCCGCCTACAGCGCTGGATGTCGTGGTGGTGGCACGGCAGATGCCATGGGTAGGCTAAAGTATGGGGCCAATGGATGCTAGAGGGATCTGGGGAGGGAAGATGTAGTTGATTCTACACACAAAAGACCAAGGCAAAGATCTTTATTTCTCCTTCCTTGGGCTACAAGTGCTCCTTGAGCTGTGTACAAGAAGAAAGAGAGAACTTTACCAGCCTAACGGTAATAAATGAGCCGATGCCCTCCTCAGGGTCCAAGCCTCCCCTTATAAAGGAGAGCCTTGGGTTCCTTTAGGGCTGACGTGGCAAGCATATTCGAGGAATATGCTTGTCCCAATATAGTAGTTCGGCGGCCTCCTTTCCCTGTCGCCCCTCTAATGACGGAAAGGTTCCAGAGGGCCCCTCCTGCGTGCCTCGGGCTTCAGGACTGTCACCTCCGTGACCTCCTTCTGCCCCTCTGTCGCTCTGCGCCTTTGTCCCTTGTGCTTGGCTCTGCTCAGATTCTCCCTAGCATGTGGCTGGAGTTTGACTTTAGGCTTCTCCTTCTCCTGCAAGCTTCGTATCATTCGGCCCTGCTTCGCGCAACTCGGCTCGTCCTTCACCTGCATTAAGATTACTCGGGGTAACCCGGCCGACTTATGCAGTATCTCGGCCGGGTAATGCCTTGCCATTATCATAAGGGTCCTGCCCTTTCCTATCTCGGCCGACCTCTACAGGATTCGGCCGACTCAGACTGTAACTCGGAAACTGGACGGGGAACACCCTTTCATATTTCCCCGTCCTTACCCTATCCGAGGTCACCTCCCCAACATTAGTCCCCGAAGCTGGTATGGCCCCGCCAACAACTTCGGCCGGGCCGTATCAGTTTCATGATATTCGTTCTGCATTGTTTCCGAGTTATCTTTTTCTCGTTCGAGGTATCATCTTATCTTCTCACGTACGCCTCGTCCTACGTGTCATACTCATCATTGTTTCTCTAGTTTTTTGTTCCTCTACAGTATTTACTGATAGGCTACAGTTATTACTGCGCCTGTCGCGTCGGCGCTGCGACGCCTCGTGTGCCGTTTCCGTCGGGGATTGTGACCTTCTTTTCCACCGTGTGGTCCTTGGTGCGGTTCCACTTAGCGGCGTGCGGTCATGCGGCGCACACGATCTACACGGTCAACCGCCACACCCACGATCCCACTACCTCGCAGGCGGCACGGTTATAAAGAGGGGCGCGGGGCTGGGAGATTCACTTTCCCCCTCCGCTCAAATGCGCCCTTCTTCTTCCTCTCGCCTCTGCGCCCGTTCGCGACTCCGCCGCCGTGCGTTCATCTGGGTCTCCGACGGCAGGGATCCCGCCGCACTGCTCCGTCTGCCTCGTCCCTGTTCGCTTGCTCCGGCGTCGTCGCCGGTGAGTTCTTCCGGTCCCATCGCCTAGGCTCTCCTCTAGACTCCTCTATTTCCCTTTCGTTTTCGCGCGGTAGTTCCTTCGCTGCTCCGCCGCCGTTTCCGCTTAGAATCATGACAGGGCCGTGCAGTTCTAAGTTTTCCTCTGCCGCTAGTTCTTCCTCCATAAATTTCTCTGGCGACCCCATGTCGAGCTCCGTCAGCGGTGCCCTTATTGAGGATGACGATGCTGCCTCTGGGCCCGAGCGGGGCTCGTGGCAGGGCTCTTCTGTCACCCGCCGAGAGGTTGAGTGGCTAATCCGAACTCGCCGGATTCCTGCCGAGGTAGCTTGTCGCTTACCCGGCAGCGAATCCTCTCCAGTTCTTAGGGAGGGCGAATATGTAGTCTTCATATCACATTTTGCTCGCGGGTTTGGTCTCCCTATCAGCGATTTCGCTAGGGAGTTCCTTGATTACCTCGGCCTTCAGCCGCATCATCTTCCTGCTAACGCCATCGCCTCTCTTTCTGCCTTCATCTCCACCTCGGAGGGATACTTCGGCCTATGGCCATCTGTGCATGTTTGGTCAAAGTTTTTTCAGATTCGATCCAACGTCGTCCCAGACAAATCTCTGCAACCCTCCGAGAAGTTGCTCACCCAATGCGGTGCCGCGTCCATCACACCTCGGAGGAAATCCGTATTTCCTCGCGTTGCAGGTCTAGAATCATGCAAGAAGTGGCATAAGTCATTCTTTTATGTCAAGAACTCTGGGAGTGAAGATAAGATTCGGCTCCCTGCCTTTTCCATCGGCCCTCCTTCCAAGCAGAACTGGACCTATAATCCGAGGAAGAGTCATGCTCTTGCCGAGTCTTTTGAGATTCGGCTGAAGGAACTAATCCGCTCCGGGCTACGCGGTGAGGATCTGATGACTACCTTCATCAGCAGCCGGATCTGCCCATTCCAGAAACGCACACACAAGCTCTGCTATATGAGCGGTCCTCTCGATCCCAACCGAGTCTTGACGGTGGAGCTGGACAACTACCTCATCTTCAAGCGTGTCCGGGCTATCTTTAAGACGGAGATGCCGGAGGACTGGGCCTGGGGATTGAAGCCATTCACCCGCGAGCATCCCCCTCCCGAGGTGAGTTTATGCCTTTGTGTTTTGCTTCCTAATCGCGTCCGTGACTCTTTTTGCTAATTTCTCTCTTTCTTGTCCTGCAGAGGTTTGAGGAACAGAAGACTGAGGATGCCGAGGTTTTGTCACTCCCGTGGCCCGCGGATCGGAATACTCCGGACAGCGGGGAGCCGGACTCGGAAGAGTTCGTTCCCAAGTCGGATCTCGCTCCGGCTCGCGCTCGCGGCAAGACCCCAGCCCACGAGGAGGAAGGTGATTCGGACGAGGTCCAAGTTCTAGAGGTAGTTGCCGCAATGCCAATTTCTTATGCATTTCCGGCTTCTACTTTCTCAGCTAATCCGGCCGGTCAGGTTCACAACGCCGAGCCTCTTGCCTCCCGGCCTCCTGTTACCTCGGGGAAACGTAGAGCTCTAGCTGATGCTTCAGAAGCTGCTCCCAGGAAACGAATAAAGAAATCAGCCCAACACCCTCCGAAGCGTAAAACTATGCCCGGGGTTACTGGGTGAGTTGCTTTTGTTTGTATTTCTTGTTTCACTCTTTCTCCCTTCTGACTCGACCTTTTCTGTCTTTGCAGGGCTCCTCTTTCTGTTAAGCCCAGCGGTCACAGCATGACGAGTCGTACGACTCGGCCGCCTTCTCCTCCGCCTCCTGAGGATACCAGAGTTCCGAGTCCTGCTCGCGTTGCTTCTCCTCCTGCTCCGAATCAGACGCCACCTCGCCATGATGCGCCTGAGATTTCTCCTGTTGATGCTGATACACCTCGGCCCACAGATATTCCTACCGAACCCGCTGCCTCCTCCGTGAACCCCGATGTTTCTGCTGAGATTCCTCCGACCCCCGCAATCTTTACTGCGACACCAACTCCAGCCGAGGATATCAATATCTCGGCGCCCTCTTCAACCGTAATCCCTCCGGTTCCCAAAGATGCCACCCCAAGTGCCGAGGTATCGGCTCCTTCTGACGCCTCTCCTAAGGCAAGAAAGATCGTTGTTACCAAGCCTTCGTACTTTCAGAAAGGACTTGCCAGCTCATCTCAGCCTACAATTGCTGATGCACTGTGCAAGGGGGCTTCCTCTATCAAGAGCACTGTTACTCCGACTGCTGATACACAGCTTGCTCTCCATAAGAGTCCGGTGGCGGCGGTGGTTAGCCAACATGTCCGAGGTAAAGTTCTGACTCGCACGGAGAGTGGGAACAGTCTCGGCTCATTGGTCGAGTATGCCAACAATTGGAACGCTACCGATCAGCTCGAAGGTAATCCAAGCAGCCAGTCGTTTCAACTCTCCAATATCAGCAGTCGCCTACATCAGGCTGCCTATCGTTCTTGAAAGTGATAAGATGAATGAGGTAATTGTTCTTATGGAGTTTTGGTTAGTCCTCCTGATGCTATTATATATACTCTAGTCCCCGAAGCTTGCAACTGAATAACTTGTTATTCGTTTGGAAGTTTTATAATGCTTTACTTAGTTCAGTTTTTGTTAGGGTTCGAATATCCAGCCACCTAGATCCGAATTAATCTTTGCTTGATTTGGATCTGTCTGAGCTTTGAATATCCAGCCACCTAGATCCGAATTAAGCTTTGCTTGATTTGGATCTGTCTGAGCTTTGAATATCCAGCCACCTAGATCCGAATTAAGCTTTGCTTGATTTGGATCTGTCTGAGCTTTGAATATCCAGCCACCTAGATCCGAATTAAGCATTGCTTGATTTGGATCTGTCTAAGCTTTGAATATCCAGCCACCTAGATCCGAATTAAGCTTTGCTTGATTCAGATCTGTCTTAGCTTTGAATATCCAGCCACCTAGATCCGAATTAAGCTTTGCTTGATTCGGATCTGTCTTAGCTTTGAATATCCAGCCACCTAGATCCGAATTAAGCTTTGCTTGATTCGGATCTGTCTTAGCTTTGAATATCCAGCCACCTAGATCCGAATTAAGCTTTGCTTGATTCGGATCTGTCGCATGTTCGAATATCTTATTGCTATTTGCTTTATTGCTTAGGTTGCGCATGACCGGCGGACCGCCGAATTCCAAAGGCTGCTTTTTGCGCATAAAAAATTGCAAGAAAAGTACGAGAAGGTTGTTCCTGTGGTGAAGAAAGCTGGTAAGTTGACAAACTATTGCATCATCTCCGAAGCTCTTATTGTTTTGTACATGAGATGTTGGCTCACTTTGTTGGTAAACAGGGAACATCAATAATCTTAACATCCGTCTTGAGAAGAAGGTCAAGGCCCTGGAAGGTTAGTTACTCTTTTACTTTATATACTCCCCTTTGAAATGTGCACTAAGTTTCTTTTAATTCTTTTGGCTTTGGTAAAGCCGAGTTACAAACCTTTGCAGCGTCTCACCAAGATTGCACGCCCATGCCTGATGTGATGCTGCATTTTTTAGAACAAAGCGCTACTCACTCGGCGCAGCTGAAGGATAAAGATGACGAGATAGATCGCTTGCGTGCCGAGGTGGAGTCCCTTAAGCTCTCTCAGAAGTCTGAATTAGAAAAAGTCAACCAGGAGTTCTCCGAGGAGAAGAATCGGCTAGCTCTGCAATTGCAGAAAAATAAAGAGCTCCTCGAGGCTGCCGAACTGAAGACACGGGGGATGAGCGAGGAGATCACTCGCTTTGAGAAGAGCAAGAGTGACTGGGCTAAAGATCTTCAGATAATGCTGAGCTATATTCATCGTAAGCTACTGACCTAGGCCGAGTTATCTTTTCCCTTGCTTACTGTTGACCGACGCCCTTCTGTTTTGCGCAGACCATTTTCCAGAAGCTAAGCCCGTGAGCTCTAAAGCGGTGATTAATGCTCGTGTGCGCCGAGGTGTTCCTGCTGATGCGGACTCAGAGTACTCGATGGAAGATTTCTTGGTTGCTGTTGGCGCTGTAGTTGGTCCGATGAAGATTATGGGCAGGGATTTGGTGCAGGCAGCTATTCGAGCCTACCATGTTCTCTGGCCGAATACTTCTGGGACTCCTGATATTGATGAGGTCAAAGTATTGGTGGAAAGATTAATGGCATCTGAGAGACAGCTAAGTCTTTGGAGGGAATCCGCCGGACGAGCTGGTGCTGATATGGCTCTCACAGTTATTATGTCATGGTATGAGGATATCTCCCTTGATACCCTGATAAATTTGCGCACTGGTTCCCGTTGGGTTGAGGACCCAGACTTCTTCACTCTCTGGCAAGCTCGTGCCTTCCAGCTTATCGAGTATGCAGACGTGCATACCTGAAATGAAGGGCCGAGCTTCCTTCCTAACCCGGAAGACAAGGTCGAAGTTGAGGATGCCTCTGATGATAACTCGGCCGAACAGGGCGAAGATGAGGGTGACTCGGCTAACTCTGGTGATTCCAATTTGAGCTCGGATGGTAATGGCGACGCGCGATCCTCCTCCAAAGGGACTGGGCATTCCACAGCGCAAGCTGACGTTTCTCAACAGCCTCGGGCTTCCCCCGAAGTCGCACCTGGCTCTGTGGAGGGCGAGGCAACTTCGGCCGAAGTGCCACCTACCTCGGAGTGCCCAGCTCCTGACCAAGTCACTGCCTCTGCTAGTTAAAAAACTCTAAGTCATTTCTTATCCCTGGTATGCCGGGCGTATGATGTACGTCAAACATTTGTCCGTCTTTTGTGCGGTATGAAACTCTTTTGCCTTGTGCCGCTGAGACACAAGTGGTTTTAATCGTCATCACCTTGTTTGAACTGGTCATGTTTGTCCGAATCCTTGCTTTGGCAGCTTTCCATTTCTTGAGTTTGGAGTGTATATTTGCCCTTGCTCTACCGTAGTTCGGCGTTCAATATTGCCTGACTTTTGATAAGCTTCGTAGCGTGGCTGCTGTGTTTTGGACTGTTAATCTGGGTGTAGATCTCGAAGGCCGTATTTGGGGAGAATGAAATAGCATCACTCTGGGTGCTGAAGTTTGGTACTCACTCTTATAATACAGGATACCCATACTTAGAAATAATATAGGGTAGTCCCCGAGCCATTGCTTAAGGCATCGAGTTTTAATGCATAAACCGAGTTTAGAAACAATATAGGGCAGTCCCCGAATCACTGCTCAAGACGCCGAGGTATAATACATAAAACGGAAAATAAAAAACAATATATGGCAGTCCCCGAGCCACTACTTTGGGCGCCGAGGTTCGATACATAACCCAAACTTAGAGACAATATAGGGCAGTCCCCTAGTCACTGCTCAAGGTGCCGAGGTTTGATACGTAACACAAAATCAAAAACAACATATGGCAGTCCCTGTGCCACTGCTCTGGGCGCCGAGGTTCAATACATAGCGGATGCTCCGTCCTGAAGCGCCACTTTACGATGTGTGGTAGATGACTCCTATGAGTAAAATGGACAAAGTAAAGCTACGTTCCATGGTCTTTTCGATTCTTTGCCGGCTTTGTCTGCCTTGTTCTTTCCTGGTGACTGAGCATCGATTAGGTAGTACGCATCATTGTGCAATGCCTTGCTCACGATGAATGGTCCTTCCCATGGAGGTGACAGTTTGTGCATGCCGGCCGTGCGTTGCACCAGCCGGAGAACCAAATCTCCTTCTTTAAACACTCTGGGATTCACCTTCTTGCTGTGATATCGTCGCAAGTCCTGCTGATAGATAGCTGATCTTGATAGCGCTAGCTCTCTGGCTTCTTCTAGTAGATCGACATCATCTTGTCGAGCTACTTCATTTACTTCAGCGGTTGTATACTGGGTAACCCTTGGCGAGTCATGTATTATGTCGGCTGGAAGCACGGCTTCTGCCCCATACACTAGAAAAAATGGTGTATAACCTGTTGATCTATTTGGGGTAGTCCTGAGGCTCCATAGCACTGCTGGTAGTTCCTCAATCCAACATCCTGCCGACCTTTGCAGCGGTTCGACGAGTCGTGGTTTTATTCCGGACAATACCAGTCCATTAGATCTTTCTACTTGCCCATTGGATGCTGGGTGCACCACAGAGGCGACATCTAGTCTTATGTGCTTTTCCTGACAGAATCTAGCGAAAGCTCCTTCTGCAAAGTTTGTACCGTTGTCTGTAATAACACTGTGTGGGTACCCATATCTTAAGATAATATCTTTGAGGAATTTCACTGTTGTGGGCCCATCACATTTCTTTATTGGTTTCACTTCAATCCATTTTGTGAATTTGTCCACCATTACTAATATGTGGGTCATCCCGCCTCGGGCCGGCTTAAATGGTCCCACCATATCTAAGCACCATACAGAAAATGGCCAAGTAATTGGTATTGTATTTAACTCGGACGAAGGCATATGTATTTTGCTAGCATATCTTTGGCAACCATTACATTTTTCGACCAGTTCTTTGGCCTCTTTCAACGCTGTTGGCCAATAAAACCCATGCCTGAATGCTTTGGCCACTAAAGCTCGGGATGAGGCGTGATGTCCGCATTCTCCTTGATGTATATCTAGGAGGATCTCCTGGCCTTCCGCCGAGCTCACACATCTTTGCAACACACTTGTGACGCACCTTTTATACAGCTCATTGTTTATGACTGTATAAGCTTTAGATCTTCTCACTGTCTGTCTTGCCAATATCTCGTTATTCGGCAAAATCGCATCTCTAAGGAAAGAGAATATGGTTTGCGCCCATGTAGGTGTGATTTTCTCTGGTGTAGTCTCACTATCTATTTCCATATTTTCTGCCGACATAACTACCTCGGATTTCTCCATACTCATCCTTGCATCGGTTGGCTTTATTTTTGGAAATTCCGGGTTACATTGCTTGTTAATTTCCATCGGCACATTATCCTCTCTTGATTTTGCCGGAATAAAGATGGATTCGGACTCTGGAGACGGTGTTATTGATGGCTTCCTCAGGTGCTCTAGGGCGATACCTGGGGGAATTGACTGTCTGGTTGATCCGAGTTTTGACAATGTGTCTGCGGCGTCGTTTTCTGCCCGAGGTACATGATGAAATTCACATCCATCGAAGTATCCACTGAGTTTTTGCACATGAAACCTATACAAAGCCATATTATCATCCAACGCATCCCAATTTCCCGAGACTTGCTGTACTACTAGATCTGAATCTCCATAGCACAAGATTTGGCATATGCCAATCTCTTTCGCCACCTTTAATCCATGGACTAGGTGCTTCATATTCGGCTACATTGTTTTATGTGGCAAAAATGTATTTGCAGCACATATCTCAGCTGGTCTCTTTTTGGCGAGGTTAACACTATTCCTGCCCCCAAACCATTTCTTAGTTTGGAACCGTCAAAGTGCATCGTCCAATAATTCGGATTTGGTAATGGTGGCTCATATTGTACCTCGGCCCAATCTACGAAGAAGTCGGCCATAGCCTGAGATTTGATTGCATATCGCCTATCGAATTGCGGAGCATAAGGTGACAATTCAATTGCCCATTTTGCTATTCAGCCACTTGCATCTTTGTTGCTCAATATGTCGGCTATGGGTGCTTCATAAATCACCTTGATGGGGTGCTCTTCGAAGTAATGTTTAAGTTTCTTTGCTGACATGTACATCCCATATGCCATCTTCTGATAATGTGGGTAATTTTGTTTTGAGGCTGATAGTACCTCGCTTAGGTAATACACCGGCCTTTGTACTGATTTATCATCTTCAATTCGTTCCACCACGATCACAGCGCTCACTACTCTGTTGGTGGCTGCTATGTAAAGTAACATAGGCTCTTTCGATAATGGAGAAGCCAAGACCGGCGTTGTGACCAACATGTTTTTCAATTCATGAAATGCATTGTCTGCTTGTGGAGTCCAAATGAACTTATCCGATTTTTTCATCAGCTGATAAAGTGGTAGTGCTTTCTCTCCCAGCCGACATACAAATCGGCTGAGCGAGGCTAAATAACCTGTGAACTTTTGTACGTCATTTAGACATCTTGGAAATTCCATCCTTTCCACTGCTTTTATCTTAGTTGGGTTGGCCTCTATACCTCGGCTAGATACCAGAAAACCGAGCAATTTTCCTGCTGGCACACCAAATGTGCATTTTTCCGGGTTAAGCTTCATTCGGAACCTTCTCAGGTTCGCGAAAGTCTGCCGGATATCATCCAGTAGCGTTTTGCTTTCTTTGGTTTTGATAACCACATCATCTACATATACTTGTACATTTTTCCCTATCTGGTCATGTAGACATTTTTGCATGCATCTCTGATACGTTGCTCCTGCGTTGCACATGCCGAATGGCATGGTGCGATAGCAATAAGCCCCGTACGGGGTAATAAACGCAGTCTTTATTTGATCGGACGGATTTAACGGTATCTGGTGAAAACTAGAATACGCGTCTACAAATGATAATAGTTCACAACCAGCGGTCGAATCAATAACTTGGTCTATTCTAGGTAAAGGAAAAGGATCTTTTGGACACGCCTTGTTCAGGTTCGTGTAATCGATACACATTCGCCATACAATGGCTACATTTGGATCATCCTTCTTCTTTTCCACTAGCACCGGGTTTGATAACCAATCCGGATACAGCACCTCCATGATGAACCCGGCCGTGAGGAGCCGAGCTATTTCATCCCCTATTATTTTTCTCCTGTCTTCGGCGAAGCGGCGAAGATGTTACTTCACCGGCCTTGCTCCCGGCCTTACATTCAGAGAGTGCTCAGCCAACTCCCTCGGCACACCTTGCAGATCCTGAGTTGACCATGCAAAGATATCCTGATTCTCACGGAGGAAGTTGGTGAGCTCGCTTTCCTATTTAGCATCTAGGCCGGCACCAATGGTGATGGTGCGCTCTGGGAACTGCTCATCTATCTGGAACTTTTTTGTTTCTTTAGTCGGCTGAAAGGAGACACTTCCATGTGGGTTGGCTAATGCCGACATATTCAGCTGTGCCGACTGAGCGAGGGCTACTACCTCCTGAATCCTTCTTTTTTCTCTTGCTATTACCAATGATTCGGCCAGATTTGACCCGGCTGAAGCACATTCCATTGACTTCCTGTAATCCCCTGCTACTGTTATCACCCCTTGTGGTCCGGATAACTTCATTTTCAGGTAAGTTATGTGGCAGTTGCCCATGAATTTGGCCAATGCTGGCCGTCCGAGTAGAGCATGATAGCAACTCTCTAGATCCACCACTTCAAACTCTAAATTTTCTGCTCTGTAGTTATCTCTTGTGCCGAATAACACATCCACTCGAACCTTTCCAATGGGTTCGCATGGAAACCCTGGAACTATCCCATGGAATGTGGTCCTCGTGGACTGCAGCATGTTCTGCAATATTCCGAGTTTATGCATTGTATCTTTGTACATGATATTGATACTGCTCCCATTGTCAATGAGTACTTCTGAAAATTTCACATTAATGCTCAGTCCGACAAATGTCGGATCTAACACGAGTGCATACGACCCTGGACTCGGCATTATCTTGGGGTGATCCTTTATGCTCCAAGTTATTTCTTGATCCGACCAAGGCACATATCTTGGTACTGCCGGCATAACTGCATTTACTTCCATATGCCGGCGCTGTATACTCTGCTTGTCTTGCTGTTCTGTTGTGAACACGCAATATGATTGATGATGTTCTCTGTAATCATTGCGTCCATTATTTCCTGGATTTGTCCTTCCATCCAGACCTTGGTTTATCACTTGATGCACCGCATCTCTCTGGTCCGAGTTTTCATATCTCGGGGGAGGAGGCGGTAACATCAGTTGCTGTGCATTTGCCCCAGTCAACTGTGGCTGATGCTGCTAATGTGCCTGGAGAGGTGCTGCCTGTATGCCTGCGGGGTTACCCATTGCATTTTTCATCCATGCACATTGGCGGGTTGTATGGTTGGCCGGCCTGGCCGGGTTTGATGTGTGAAACTTACACGGCTGGTCTAACATAGACTCAAACATGTACTTCGGCCTCTCCTTCCATTGCTTCTTTTGCTCTGGTGTCCACTGTCTTTTCCCCTCATTCCTTGGTGTCCATTGCTGAGGACCATTCTTTTGCCGCTGACTATTTCCGTGACTCGGCTGATCTTGCACTACTGCATCCACCTGAGTTGAACCATATCTATAATCTGGTCTTTCTTCTCTTCTTCTTCCTCTGAAGTCATTGCGCCTGGATGACCCGGCCACATCTCTTGCATATTGATCTTAATGTTCTCGATGATCTGCCGACATTAATTCTGGTTGCGTCGGATCTCCCAATGCATAGGAATCTGCTATCCTGATGGTTTCTGCCAATGTGGTTGGCATATCTCTTTGCAGTCGCTGCCATAACACACTGGCATAGCGGCATCCTTGGGCGAACCAAGCTATTTCCTGTGACTCTATAACTCCCTCGCACGAATTTCTCAGGTTACACCATCGAGTTAAGAATTCTCTGTCTGTCTCATTCGGCCTTTGCTTGCACATGGCTAGCTGCTGCGTCCTGTTTGGCCTCTTGTAAGTACTGGTAAAATTGCTAACAAATATTTCTTCAAAACCCAACCAACAGTTGATGCTGCCTGCTGGCAGATTATTCAGCCATACTCTAGCTGGTCCTTCCAACATTTGCGGGACATATCGCACTGCCCACCATAAGTTTCCGCCAGCTATTTTTACTGCAGTGGCATAATCAATCAAACAATACTGTGGTTTGGTGCTCCCATTATATGTTTTTGTGCCCCTTGCTAGCTGAAAGTTCGGCACGGGCGGCTCGCCCATGATCCGTGGTCCGAAGCATGCCGGACCTGGTGGACCCTGTTCTTCTAATAGCTCGGATCGGTATAGCCGGTCCGTCTTTACTCTAGCATCACCTGACGGCAAATCTCTGTACAGAACTCTTTCCTACATTCCATAGTGGTTATTTCCACCACGAACCTGAAGGGTTTCGCGGCATAGTAAATCAAAATTTTCTACGGATGCGAACAGAGGGAAAGCCAAGATCTAATCTAGGAGATGCAATCAACGAGAGAGATTGTATTAGATCTTCATACCCTTGAAGATTCGCACAGCGGAACGTTCGTCGGAACGTGGGTGATGTAGTCGTACTCGCTTCTCCTCCTCGCGATCCGATCCGATCTAGCACCACAAGTGGTGGTGCCTCCGTGAGATGCACACGTGCAGCACCTCGACGTCTCCTCCTTCCTCGGACCAGCAAGTATGGTGGAGAGATAGATTGGATCTACAACACGACGGCGTGGTGTATATGGTGGAGAATTTCTGCTGCAGGGCTTCGCCTACAAACAGTCGGGAGGGAGAGAGGAGAGCTAGCAAGGCGGCTAGGGTTTGGAGGAGAGGTGTGGGGGGTTGGTGCGCCCCCACCCCTATTTATATAGAGGGGGGGGCGCAGCCCTAGCCCCTCCCCCAAGCCCAAAGGATAAGGAGTGGGGGGCATGGACTCTCCCCTCTTCTAGAAACCCTATCTCTAGTTTAAACGATTTAAACTCTCTAGGATCGGCTGGGCCCTATGGGGCCTTGTGCCCCTGGCCCAATGCGGCCAGGACACTCCCTCATAGGCCCATGCCCCCTCCCGGAAGGTGGGGCCACGTTGGTCCCCTTCCGGAAGGTTCTAGAAGCTTCCGGTACAATACCGATTAACCCGGAACAATTCCGAACTCCAAAAACTGCACTGCCTTATATGAATCTTATTCTCCGGACCATTCCGGAACCTCTCGTGATGTCCCGGATCCCATCCGAGACTCCGAACAAAAATTCATAAACCAATTATCCAATCTATCCTAGCGTCAAGACACGTTAAGTGTGTGACCCTTCGGGTTCGAGAATATGCAGACATGATCTTCTATCAATAATCAACAGCGGGGTCTGGGCACCCATATTGACTCCCACACATTCATCAATGATCATATCGGATGAACCACGATGTCAGGATTCAAACAATCCCATATATATATTCCCTTCGTCTCGCGATATTTTACTTGCCCGAGATTCGATCGTCGGTACCGTCATACCTAGTTCAATCTCGTTCACAGCAAGTACTTTACTCGTTCCGTAATCCGATATCACTTTGTGATTAACTCCTTAACCACATGCTTGCAAGCGGTGTTGATATCGATTACCGAGTGGGCCCGAAGTATATCTCTCCGACTTGGGAGGGACAAATTCCATCTCGATACATACAACCCAACAGATACTTTCCGATCACCTGAGAGACACCTTTATGATCACCCTCTCATAGGATGACGTTTGATGACCTCAAAGCTTTCTTCCGATACCAGGGAGTTGTATTATCTCATGGTCTAAGGAATACAATATTTGACATAGGAAAAGCTACGCAAAGATGAACACGATGATACGATCTAATTGCTTCGCTTAGTTTGGGTCTGTCCATCATATCATTCTCCCAATGATATGATCTCATTATCAATTGACAACTCATGTCTATGGTTAGGAAACCTTAACCATCATTGATCAATGAGCTAGTCCTTAGAGGCGTACCAGGGACACGGTGTTGTTCACAAACCACACAAGTATTAATGTTTCCGCTTAATACAATTCTAGCATGGAATATAAACTTTATCATGAACAAGAATTATAATAATAACATCTTTATTATTGCCTCTAGGGCATAATTCCAACAGAACCGCATACTCCATTTCGAAATAACCATCATTATATCTTTCATTCACCTGATTGTGGCGAGCTGGTCTCGCTTCTCTTTCCTGCCGAGGTTCATGTCTCGGCTGCGGGTTGGGCGGCGGTTCTCTCCTTCCTTCGATCGGGATATTGTTCTCATGATTCCCTCTTCCGAGTTCTCCTCTTCCAAGATCTCCATTGCCTCGGCTTCCACCGCTTTTCTCAGCACGGCCGGGGTTTCTCTCGCCACTGTTACCTCGGCTTCCATTGCCTCTGTTCTCATTTGCTTTTCCGGCTATCTCCAGATCATATGGAACAATTTGCTTGTTTCTCTTTCCCGAAGTTACTGCTCTGTCCTTTCGTGCATTATTCCCGGGCGAAGATGCTGCTGCCACAGATAAGGCAGGTGCTGCACCAGCCGAGTGAACCATTCGCGAGGCACCTGGCCTCGCTGGGTCTGCTCTGAGCATTTCTTCATTCTGCTAGTTCGCAATGCGCACCAGCTCATCACTCTTTCTTGCTGTTTCTGCCGGGCTTCGCCGGTCAATCCTTCTAACTCTAATGCTGCAGCATTTGCCGCTCTCAGGTTCTTTGCCGGGGTACTGTACCTCGGCAAGCCTAGATCAACTGACTCTGCCCTATGAGCATCATGCTCCTTATTGATATCATCTATGAGGTTTCTCCCTCTTAATCTCAACTCGTCAACCCGCTTGGGGGCGACGTCAAGCTTGTTTGCCCTAGCATATTCTCGTAGGGTCCTGTTTAAGGACTCCCACAAGGCCGATACCTTTTTTTCCTCCACCAGCACTTTCTGCCTGGTCTCTTCTAACTCTACCTGAGCATTTGCCGGATCAAGTATCGGTGCTACATGTGTAGTCAGATTATCTATAGTTGCCTGAAGAATATTTTCTGGTCTTTCCAGAGGTGGCCCTCTTACCCTTGGTGCCTTAGGGGTTGTCTCCTGCACCTCGGCCTGGTCGGCCACTAAAGGGATTACCTCGATCGGCAGTGGAGCTGTCTTCTTGGGAGCCACCTGCAGACTCGTCGTCGGATCCCTGCCTATTCCGGCGCCCGCTGCTCCTGCCTGCACCCCGGCTGCGACCATCACCTCGACGCTGCTGACAGGGCGCACTCCGTGCGGACTGTTTGTGGCGCTGAGGGTAGGTTCTCCTGCAACAACAACCTGGTGAGGATAAATGCCGGAGACGTCGACACCGACGTAGATCAGATGCATGCCCAAGTTGATGAAGACGCCGTTGCGCGGAGGAGTTTTTCCCTTGAAGCTGCCTGCATTGTCGCTGACGTAGTCACAGAGATCGAATCTCCGAACTAAGCCAGAGACAATACGCTCGCCAGTGTTGATGAAGTTTCCCGTCCGGATCATGACTCCAGCTAGCACCACTGCTGGCCCCACGGTGGGCGCCAACTATCGTGGTGGTGGCACGACAGATGCCATGGGTAGGCTAAAGTATGGGGCCAATGTATGCTAGAGGGATCTGGGGAGGGAAGATGTAGTTGATTCTACACACAAAAGACTAAGGCAAATATCTTTATTTCTCCTTCCTTGGGCTACAAGTGCTCCTTGAGCTGTGTACAAGAAGAAAGAGAGAACTTTACCAGCCTAACGGTACTAAATGAGCCGATGCCCTCCTCAGGGTCCAAGCCTCCCCTTATAAAGGAGAGCCTTGGGTTCCTTTAGGGCTGACGTGGCAAGCATATTCGAGGAATATGCTTGTCCCAATATAGTAGTTCGGAGGCCTCCTTTCCCTGTCGCCCCTCTAATGACGGCAAGGTTCCAGAGGGCCCCTCCTGTGTGCCTCGGGCTTCAGGACTGTCACCTCCGTGACCTCGTTCTGCCCCTCTGTCGCTCTGTGCCTTTGTCCCTTGTGCTTGGCTCTGCTCAGATTCTCCCTAGCCTGTGGCTGGAGTTTGACTTTAGGCTTCTCCTTCTCCTGCAAGCTCCGTATCATTCGGCCCTGCTTCGTGCAACTCAGCTCGTCATTCACCTGCATTAGTATTACTCGGGCTAACCCGGCCGACTTACGCAGTATCTCGGCCGGTAAATGCCTTGCCATTATCATAAGGGTCCTGCCCTTTCCTATCTCGGCCGACCTCTACAGGATTTGGCCGACTCAGACTGTAACTCGGAAACTCGACGGGGAACATCCTTTCGTCTTTCCCCGTCCTTACCCTATCCGAGGTCACCTCCCCAACACTGGAAAAGGGGAAGGGGCCACTTCTTGCTGCTAACGATGATGTGTAGAAGTCATGCCTCCTCTGCCTAACCCAATGCAGCAGCTGCAGGAACTCGGCACCGGCCCGAGCAACAACAACACCGCAAACTTGCCGCCTCCAGCATCTACGTCTGTAGCAGCCCAAGTTACTCCAGCTGATAGAGTGATGTACGACAATCTCCTCATTGAGCCACTGACCGTTTATCATATCCGGAACGTGACCCAGCTTGACGAGAAGCGCCAACAGCTACTGGAGGAAGCGCAGGCCATCGTGGAGCAAGGCGCTAAGCTAGATCGAGATTTGGTCAACGCGCAGAAGTCCATAGAGAAAGCTAGATAAATGGAGGCTGAGTACAAGACTTTACTGCAGCAGCAGAAGGCTAAGAAATCTCCGGCTCGCGTCATCAACGATCCTGGTGTGCGGCATAACCTAGGATGGGCCCCCTCGAAGCCGGCACAAGCCAAGCCATACATTGACAGTGAAGGCAAGAAGGTGATGCCCACTCCACTCCTTAATCTTTCCGTCGCCAAGACCCTTCTGGAGCAGGATAGATCACCTGAGGCAGTGGAACAGGTCTATGACCTAGTGGCTAAGGCGGTGAAGCAACATGAAAAGGCCACCTCTCAGAGGCTTGAGTCTGACCCAGCGCTCTGCCAATCTAGCCAGTACAAGCCGCCAAGGGACAGATCTCCTCTTGATGTCGGGTCCCAGACGGGTTCATCAGAACGAATACGGAGGGATGCGCGCAACAGGAAGGATGCTATCCCCATATCCTCCGACCACGGAGATGAAGGGTTTCGCAGCATAGTAAATCAAAAAATTTCTACGGATGCGAACGGGAAATCCAAGTTCTAATCTAGGAGATGCAAACAACGAGGGGGAAATAGATGAGATCTTCATACCCTTGAAGATTCGCACAGCGGAACGTTCAACGAACGTGGTTGATGTAGTCGTACTCGCTTCTCCTCCTCGCGATCCGATCCGATCCAACACCGCAAGTGGCGATGCCTCCGGGAGATGCACACGTGCGGCACCTCGACGTCTCCTCCTTCCTCGGTCCATCAAGTGGGGTGGAGAGATAGGTTGGATCTACAACACGACGGCGTGGTGCAAGCGGTGGAGAGTTTCTGCGGCAGGGCTTCGCCTACGCACAGTCAGGAGGGAGAGAGAGAGGAGGGCAGCAGGGTGGCTAGGGCTTGAGGAGGAGGTGTGGGGAGGGTGCGACCCCAGCCCTCTTTATATAGAGGGGTGGGCGGCTGGCCCTTGCCCCTCCCCCAAGCCCTAGGGCCGGCGGCCAAGGAGGGAGGAGTGGGGGGCAAGTTCCCCCCCTTCTAGAAGCTCCCCTAGGGCTTGGCCGGCTGGGCCTATGGAGCCTTGTGCCCCTGGCCCAATGCGGCCAGGGCACTCCAACGTAGGCCCACGCCCCCTCCCGACAAGTGGGGCCACGTTGGTCCCACTCCGGAAGGTTCTAGAAGCTTCCGGTACAATACCGAACAACCCGAAACAATTCCAAACTCTAAAATCTGCTTTGCCTTATATGAATCTTATTCTCCGGACCATTCCGGAACCTCTCGTGACGTCCTGGATCTCATCCGAGACTCTGAACAAAAACTCATAAACCAATTATCCAATCTATCCTAGCGTCGAGACACGTTAAGTGTGTGACCCTTCGGGTTCGAGAATATGCAGGCATGATCTTCTATCAATAATCAACAGCAGGGTCTTGAAACCCATATTGACTCCCACACATTCATCAATGATCATATCGGATGAACCACGATGCCAGGATTCAATCAATCCCATATATATATATTCCCTTCGTCTCGCGATATTTTACTTGCCCGAGATTCGATCGTCGGTACCCGGCATACCTAGTTCAATCTCGTTCACATCAAGTACTTTACTCGTTCCGTAATCCGATATCACTTTGTGATTAACTCCTTAACCACGTGCTTGCAAGCGGTGTTGATATCGATTATCGAGTGGGCCTGAAGTATATCTCTCCGACTTGGGAGGGACAAATCCCATCTCGATACATACAACCCAACAGGTACTTTCCGATCACCTGAGAGACACCTTTATGATCACCCTCTCATAGGATGATGTTTGATGACCTCAAAGCTTTCTTCCGATACCAGGGAGTTGCATTATCTCATGGTCTAAGGAATACAATATTTGACATAAGAAAAGCTTCGCAAAGATGAACACGATGACACGATCTAATTGCTCTGCTTAATATGGGTCTATCCATCATATCATTCTCCCAATGACATGATCGCATTATTAATCGACAACTCATGTCTATGGTTAGGAAACCTTAACCATCATTAATCAATGAGCTAGTCCATAGAGGCGTACTAGGGACACGGTGTTGTTCACAAACCACACAAGTATTAAAGTTTCCGCTTAATACAATTCTAGCATGGAATATAAACTTTATCATGAACAAGAATTATAATAATAACATCTTTATTATTGCCTCTAGGGCATAATTCCAACAGTCTCCCACTTGCACTAGAGTCAATAATCTAGTTTACATCTGGCAACAATCTAACACCCATGGCACTAAGGTGCTGATCATGTTTTGCTCGTGGAAGAGGTTTAGTCAATGGATCTGCGACATTCAGATCTGTATGTACTTTGCTAATCTTCAGATCTCCATCTGTTATATAATCTCGGATTATATGAAACTTGCGGTTGATATGCTCGGTCTTTGGATGATATCTTGGTTCCTTAGCCAGTGCTATGGCTCCAGTGTTGTCACACAATATCTCCAGTGGGTCCAAGGCACTTGGAACCACACCAAGCTCAGTGATGAAGTTCCTGAACCAAACTCCTTCACTTGACGCTTCTACTGTAGATCCCGCGATTACACTTTGCTTGTAGCTTCTCCAGCTCACAGCTCCTCAATTCAAAATATAAATGTATCCTGTCTGAGATTTAGAATCATCCTTGTCGGTGTCGAAACTAGCGTCGACATAACCCTTTACGACGAGCTGTTCATCACCTCCATAGACTAAGAACATTTCTTTAGTTCTATTTAAATACTTTAGGATGTTCTTCACGGCTGTCTAGTGTTCCACTCCTGGATCACTTTGGTATCTGCTCGTCAAACTAAGAGCATTGGACACATCCGGTCTAGTACACAACATGGCATACATGATAGAACCTATGGCCGAGGCATAAGGCACTTTGCTCATAGCTTCTCTATCATTTACCGTAGCTGGACACTGAGCCCTGCTCAATATCTTACCTGACAACATAGGCACTGAACCTTTCTTTGCCTTATCCATTCTGAACCTTTTCAGAACTTTGTCTAGGTATGTACTTTGGATTAAAGCTATCAGGCGTCTTTGTCTATCTCTATAGATTTTGATGCCCAATATATAAGCAGCTTCCCCTAGGTCTTTCATTCAAAAACATTTGTTCAAATAATTCTTCACATCGTTAAGCATGTCAATGTCATATCCAATAATCAATATTTCATCCACATATAGTACTAGAAATGTCACTGAGCTCCCACTCACTTTCTTGTAGATACAAGCTTCGTAGCAATTTGGAACAAATCCAAAGCTCTTGATCACTTGATCAAAACGAAGGTTCCAACTCCGAGATGCTTGCTTTAGTCCATAAACGGAACACTGAAGTTTGCATACTTTATCAGCATCCTTAGGATCGACAAAACCTTCGGGTTGCATCATATACAACTCTTCATCAATGTTGCCATTGAGGAATGCAGTCTTGACATCCATCTGCCATATTTCATAATCATGAAATGCAACAATTGCTAATAAAATCCGAATGGAATTAAACATCGCTACGGGAGAGAAAGTCTCATCGTAGTCAACACCTTGAACTTGTCGAAAACCTTTCGCGACAAGTCGTGCTTTATAGACGGTAACATTACCATCCGCGTCCGTTTTCTTCTTGAAAATCCATTTGCACTCAACGGCCTTTCGGTCGCTAGGAGGGTCCACCAAAGTCCATACTTGGTTTTCGCTCATGGATCCTAATTCGGATTTCATGGCCTCTAGCCATTTCTCAGAGTCTAGGCTCATCATCGCTTCCTCATAGTTCGCAGGTTCACTGTCGTCTACTAACAAGACAGTTAAGACAGGGTTGCCGTACCACTCAGGAGGGGCACGTGACCTTGTCGACCTGCGACGTTCAGTAGTAGTATCGTCCGAAGCTTCATGATCCTTGTCATTTGCTTCCTCTATTGTCGGTGCAGATGGCACTGGAACAATTTCAGGTGCTGCGCTACTCTCCAACTCAAGAGAAGGTTCAACAACCTCGTCTAGCTCTACTTTCCTCCCACTCACTTCTTTCGAGAGAAACTCCTTCTCAAGAAAGGATCCGTTCTTTGCGACAAACACTTTGCCTTCGGATCTGTGATAGAAGGTATACCCAATAGTTTCCTTAGGGTATCCTATGAAGACACATTTCTCCGCTTTGGGTTCGAGCTTGTATGGCATCAACTTCTTGACGTAAGCTTCGCATCCCCAAACTTTAAGAAACTACAACCTAGGTTTAGCACCAAACCACAGTTCATACGGTGTCGTCTCAACGGATTTAGATGGTGCCCTATTTAAAGTGAATGCAGCGGTTTCTAATGCATAACCCCAAAACGATAACAGCAAATCAGTAAGAGATATCATTGATCGCACCATATCTAATAGAGTTCGATTCCGGCGTTCATACACACCATTGTGCTGTGGTGTTCCGGGTGGCGTGAGTTGCGAAACGATTCCGCTTGCTTTAAGATGCGTGAGAAAATCATAACTCAAATATTCACCTCCACGATCGGATCGTAGAAACTTAATTTTTCTGTTACGATGGTTTTCCACTTCATTCTGAAATTCTTTGAACTTTTCAAATGTTTCAGATTTATGTTTCATTAAGTAGATATACCCATATCTACTTAAGTCATCAGTAAAAGTGAGAAAGCAGCGATATCCACCGCGCGTCGAAACACTCATCGGTCCGCATACATCATCATGTATGATTTCCAACAAGTCTGTTGCTCTCTCCATCATTCCGGAGAACGGGGTTTTGATCATCTTGCCCATGAGGCATGGCTCGCATGTGTCAAATGATTCAAAATCAAGAGACTCCAAAAGTCCATCAGAATGGAGTTTCTTCATGCGTTTTGCACCAATATGACCTAGACGGCAGTGCCACAAATAAGTAGTATTATCACTATCTACCTTGCATCTCTTAGCCTCAATGTTATGGATGTGTGTTTCATCCCTTTCGAGATTCAGAAGAAATAAACCATTCACAGCAGGTGCATGACCATAAAAGATGTTACTCATATAAATAGAACAACCATTATTCTCAGATTTAAATGAATAACCGTCTTGCAATAAAAACGATCCAGATATGATGTTCATGCTCAACGCAGACACATAATAACATTTATTGAGGTTTAAAACTAATCCCGAAGGTAAAACTAAGGAGAGCGTGTCTACGACCATCACATCAAATCTTGATCCGTTGCCAACGCGCATCGTCACCTCATCCCTCGCCAGCCGCCGTCTATTCCGTAGCTCCTGTTTCGAGTTACAAATATTAGCAACTGAACCAGTATCAAATACCCAGGCACTACAACGAGGGCTAGTAAGAAAACATCAATAACATGTATATCAAATATACCTTTGATGGTGCCAGCCTTCTTGTCCGCTAAGTACTTCGGACAGTTGCACTTCCAGTGACCCTTATCCTTGCAATAGAAGCACTCAGTGTCCGGCTTAGGTCCAGACTTGAGCTTCTTCTCAGCAGGGGCAACGCGCTTTCCGCCGCCTTTCTTGAAGGGATTATTTGCACCCTTACCTTTCTTAAAGCCGGGGGGCTTGTTGACCATCAACACATGATTATCCTTCTTGATGTCCACCTCCGCAGCTTTCAGCTTAGCGAAGATCTCGGTGATCGTATAAGTGGAACCAATCTGATTATGAGTAACTACAAAACCTTTGTAGCTAGGAGGGAGTGATTGCAGAACCCTGTCAATCTTGAGATCCTCTGGAATCTTGCAGTCCAGTTGCTCAAGGCGTTGAGTGTAGCCCGACATCTTTATGGCGTGCTCACTAACGGAACTCCCTTCCTCCATCTTGGAGTTAAAGAATTTCTCAGAGATATCATATCTCTCAGAACGGGCCTGAGTCTGAAACATAGTTTTCAGTTCCTCAAGGATCTCAAAGGGCCCGGGGAACTCCTCAAAACGATTTTGAAGGTCCGATTCCATAGGAAACAACATGGTGCTCTTAATCACACCATAATCATCTTTGCATGACTGATAAACAGCTTTCTCATCAGCCGGCGCATCTACAGCAGGGGCGTCACCTAGCGCTTTCTCAAGGACATAGTCCTTTTGTCCGCCAGAGAAAATGGTTCTCAGATTGCGGAACCGGTTGGTGAAGTTAGACCCATTGTTCTTAAGCTTTTCTTTCTCAGCAAAAACGTTGAAGTTGAAGTTGGACTTAGCCATTTGATCTACAAAATTTGCAAGTACAATTTAGACTATGTTCATGATAACTAGTTCAACTTAATCAAATTACTAGATGAACTCCCACTAAATTCAACATCCCTCAAGTTGTTTAGTGAACATGATCCAAATTCACCACACCTAATCCGATCTTCACGAGAAGAGATGTGGTTTCAATGGTGGACAACGAAGTGTCGATCATATCATTCATATGACTCATGCTTAACCTTTGGGTTCATGTGTTCCGAGGCCATGTCTGTACATGCTAGGCTCGTCAAGTCAAACCCAAGTATTTCCGCGTGTGCAAAACTGGCTTGCACCCGTTGTATGTGAACGTAGAGTTTATAGCACCCGATCATCACGTGATGCTTGAACACGACGAACTTTCGCAACGGTGCATACATGGGGAGAACACAGTTTTATCTTGATCATTAAGTGAGGAATCATCTTATAATGCTACAGTCGCGATCTAAGCATAATAGGATACATAAAAGGATAAACATCACATGCATATAACTTTATGTGACATGGTATAGCCAATCTTCGCGCAATGATCTCCATGTTGTGCGTGCCAGCATGATCTCCATCACTCCACCATGATTGCCTCCACCACAAATAGCAACTACAACTATTGCTAACTACTTAGCGATAAAGTAAAGCTATTACATGGCGTATAAGAAGTTGACACACAGGTCATACACAATTATAAAGACAACCATATGGCTCCTGCCGGTTGTGTACTCATCGACATGCAAGTCGTGAAACATTACAAAACATGATCATTGCATACAACATACACATCACATCTTGGGCCATACCATATCACAGAAAACACTCCCTGCAAAAACAAGTTAGACGCCTCTACTTTGTTGTTGCATGTTTTACGTGGCTTATGGGAGTAAGAAGCTAAGAACGATTCTTACCTACGGAAAGCCACAACGATGATATTATGGTTGCCGAACTCCGGTGTAAATCCCATGACAACTATAGTGAGAGAAACTGGCATCCACCAGCCGCATGTGTGGAACAAGCCACACGTCAAGTGCGGAGCCGGTCTCGCGAACGAGGTCGCATAAAGTTGGCCTGGACCGCTTCGATCTCACTATCCCGCGTCATAAGAAGTACACAAACAAGAGGCTTGCAACAGAAAACATCAACGCCCGCAACAAGCATGTTGCGTTCTACTCGTGAAACACATCTACACATAGATCTAGCTCTGATACCACTGAAGGGTTTCGCAGCATAGTAAATCAAAAAAATTCTACGGATGCGAGCGGGGAAGGCAAGATCTAATCTAGGAGATGCAAACAACGAGGGGGAAATAGATGAGATCTTCATACCCTTGAAGATTCGCACAGCGGAACGTTCAACGAGCGTGGTTGATGTAGTCGTACTCGCTTCTCCTCCTCGCGATCCGATCCGATCCAACACCGCAAGTGGCGATGCCTCCGAGAGATGCACACGTGTGGCACCTCGACATATCCTCCTTCCTTGGTCCAGCAAGTGGGTTGGAGAAATAGGTTGGATCTACAACACGACGGCGTGGTGCAAGCGGTGGAGAGTTTCTGCGGCAGGGCTTCGCCTACGCACAGTCGGGAGGGAGAGAGAGAGGAGGGCATTAGGGCGGCTAGGGCTTGAGGAGGAGGTGTGGGGAGGGTGCGCCCCCAGCCCTCTTTATATAGAGGGGTGGGCGGCTGGCCCTTGCCCCTCCCCCAAGCCCTATGGCCGGCGGCCAAGGAGGGAGGAGTGGGGGGCAAGTTTCCCCCCTTCTAGAAGCTCCCCTAGGGTTTCCCCTAGGGCTTGGCCGGCTGGGACTATGGGGCCTTGTGCCCTGGCCCAATGCGGCTAGGGCACTCCCCCGTAGGCCCACGCCCCCTCCCGACAAGTGGGGCCACGTTTGTCCCACTCCGGAAGGTTCTAGAAGCTTCCAGTATAATACCGAACAACCCGAAACAATTCCGAACTCCAAAATCTGCTTTGCCTTATATGAATCTTATTCTCCGGACCATTCCGAAACCTCTCGTGACGTCCTGGATCTCATCCGAGACTCCGAACAAAAACTCATAAACCAATTATCCAATCTATCCTAGCGTCGAGACACGTTAAGTGTGTGACCCTTCGGGTTCGAGAATATGCAGACATGATCTTCTATCAATAATCAACAGCGGGGTCTGGAAACCCATATTGACTCCCACACATTCATCGATGATCATATCAGATGAACCACGATGCCAGGATTCAATCAATCCCATATATATATGCCCTTCGTCTCGCGATATTTTACTTGCCCGAGATTCGATCGTCGGTACCGGCATACCTAGTTCAATCTCGTTCACAGCAAGTACTTTACTCGTTCCGTAATCCGATATCACTTTGTGATTAACTCCTTAACCACGTGCTTGCAAGCGGTGTTGATATCGATTACCGAGTGGGCCCGAAGTATATCTCTCCGACTTGGGAGGGACAAATCCCATCTCGATACATACAACCCAACAGGTACTTTCCGATCACCTGAGAGACACCTTTATGATCACCCTCTCATAGGATGATGTTTGATGACCTCAAAGCTTTCTTCCGATACCAGGGAGTTGCATTATCTCATGGTCTAAGGAATACAATATTTGACATAAGAAAAGCTTCGCAAAGATGAACACGATGACACGATATAATTGCTCTGCTTAATATGGGTCTGTCCATCATATCATTCTCCCAATGACATGATCTCATTATTAATCGACAACTCATGTCTATGGTTAGGAAACCTTAACCATCATTAATCAATGAGCTAGTGCATAGAGGCGTACTAGGGACACGGTGTTATTCACAAACCACACAAGTATTAAAGTTTCCGCTTAATGTTGGGGATATGCTATATGGGTATCCTCATAGCATGTCTCTTATCCGACTAACCCGGGTGGCCCATAGTCGGTAGCATGGCGTATGGCCTGCTGGGCGGCCCAGTTAGGTGGATCCAGAAGGGAGGCCCATGCCGGATAAAGGAAGGCTACGGTGGAGTCACCAGCGTACTCGGAGCCTTGGAGTGCAAGATACACAAGACTAGTAATAGACGGTGTAGAACTCTGTAACCTGTCCGGCTAGGACTTTTCCCTGTAACCCTAGGACCTGGCGACTATATAAGTCGGGCCTATGGGAGCCTTTAGGGCACAATCTCAGACGATAACTTAGACTTTCTAGTCACCTCGCACAGCGAACCTAATCTCTGTAACTCGGCGTATTGCCATTATAGTGATTTATAGCAGGAGTAGGATTCGGCCACCATTGTGGGATCTGAACCTGGGTAAGCTGTGTTACCTCGTACCCGTCAACCGTCCACCTTACCCCACGTCTCTAAACACGCACTGTGAGGACCCCTCCATGGCGTACTCGTCGGCAATACCACGACAGTTGGCGCCCACCGTGGGGCAAGAGGCGCTTCAGGCTCTCCAGCGGGCGAGGACCAAGATCTTCGCGGGAATCGGCGAAACCGTAGCCATCGGTCACGTTCTCTTCTCCGGCAACGTTCTGATCGTCCCCCCCGACGAGTTCTGGATCCCGGCGAAGATGATCCCTACGCGGTGTTCGATCGTTCCTATCGGAGACATCCACCTCTTCATTGGCGAAACCGACTCGGGCACTAGTTCCCTGGAAGTCGGAGAAGCATCAAGACCCGCACGGACCGCCTACGGGCTGGATACGTTCGCGGAAGGATCGATGTCGGATCTCTCTCCGGAGTTTGCCGGCAAAGATCGGAAAGCATCAAGACCCGCACGGACCGCCTACGGGCAGGATACGTTCGCGGAAGGATTGATGTCGGATCTCTCCTCGGAGTTTGCCGGCAAAGATCGGAAAAATTCAAAACCCACCCAAACCGCCCCTGTGCAGGATATAAAGGTGGAAGATCACTGCAAATCCACCGGCTTCGCCCGTGCGTCTGGACAACAGAGATCTAAGTTCGTCGGCGTGGTTACCATATTTGACCTGGCGCGCTGCGTTCAGAGAGAGGGCGAAAACCCCCGCGACTACCTTGCCAGGTGGCTCCGTATACGGGCCGACCTGGCCAACTACCCCAATGATGATGCCATCTATCACTTTGTGGAAGGACTGGACCACGGCACGCTTCTCCGACATTCTCTAAGACGGAAACAGGCGTCAGGACGCCTCACCTTCGAAGGCATGGTGAACACCGTCAAAAACTACGCGGAGGCCGAAGCGGCAGCTCAGACAGCGCTTGCGCTCATCGATGGAGCCCCTCCGATTCAGCCACCTCCACCACCGCCTCCGGCCGCCATCGTCACAGCAGCGCCACCACCTCCAGTCATCGTCGAGGCCGTTGCACCTCCACCGCCCGTCATAGAGGAAGTCCTGGCACCCTCCGACTCTGTTATTGACGCGCTTTACGCTGATTTCAGTGCAGATTCAGAGGAAATAGACTTCAGTCCAGAAGAGCTAGACTCCGCTATGCAGGAGATGGAGGAGGAGTACTTGCGCGACAAACAAGCTAATAACACCGTCATGTCCCGAGGGGTGTTCGTCACCATTGGGACAGCGATGGATGAAGACCAGCCCGGGCAAGCTCCGCCTACCGCGCTGGATAAGGGGGAGGGTCCACTTATTGCTGCTGACGATCATCGCGCAAGAGTCATGCCTCCTCCGCCTAATCTAGTGCAGCAGCCGCAGGAACTCGGCACCGGTCCGAGCAACAACAACACCGCGAACTTGCCGCCTCCAGCATCCACGTCGGCAGCAGCCCATGTTACTCCAGCTGATAGAGTGATGTACGGAAACCTCCTCGTTGAGCCACTAACTGTTGATCATATCCGGAACGTGACTCAGCTTGACGAGAAGCGCCAGCAACTGTTGGAGGAAGCGCAAGCCATCGCGGAGCAAGGCGCTAAACTAGATCGAGATCTGGTTAAGGCACAGAAGTCCATAGAAAAAGCTAGAGCAATGGAGGCCGAGTACAAGACTCTGCTCCGGCAGCAGAAGGCTAAGAGGGCTCCGGCTCGCGTCATCAACGATCCTGGTGTACGGCGCAACCTAGGATGGGCTCCCTCGAAGCCGGCACAAGCCAAGCCATACATTGACAGTGAAAGCAAGCAGGTGATGCCCACCCCACTCCTTAACCTCGCCGTCACCAAGACCCTTCTGGAGCAGGATAGATCGCCTGAGGCAGTGGAACAGGTCTATGACCTAGTGGCCAAGGCGGTAAAGCAGCAGGAAAAGGCCACCTCTCAGAGGCTTGAGTCTGACCCAGCGCTCTGCCGATCAAGCCAGTACAAACCACCAAGGGACAGATCTCCTCAGGATGTCGGATTGCGGACGGGTTCATCAGAACGAAGACGGAGGGATGCACGCAACAGGAAGGATGCTATCCCCATATCCTCCGACCACGGAGAAAGAGCCCAACCTCGCCGCCCATCGCCACCGCCCCGATCCCCCCGACGTCAGGAAGACTACAAGGTTCACCATCGTACGGATATGCCCCCACCAAAGCAGTGTGGCATCATCATCCGCGACAACACGGAGCAGACCCGTCATGACGGAAAGCACAATGAAGGACATAAGAGTAGGTCGCGCCATGACCCTCCGCGTCCTACAAGCAACCGTGACAGGCGTGAAGCGTCGCAGGAGGGTAACAGCAAGAAAGCTAACCCACCGCCACCTCCGCCTCCGTCGCCGCCAAGCAGTCACCATGGAGGAGGAGGTCCATGTCGTTCATGCAGCCCATCCCCTGTTGACAAAAAGAAGAAAACCCCGGAGCCGTACGACGCAAGTTCGCGGATCGATAAGATCCACGAGGCCCGGGAAGGACCATACCTGGGACCACGTTGCTTTGGACCTGCAATACGGTCCGCAACTTACCCCAAAGGATTCCGGATTGACAAGACCATCAAGCCCTATGACGGCACCACCAAGCCTGCCACATGGTTGCAGGACTACGGCAACACGGTGGAGATTGCCGGAGGCAACCCCAATGTCGCCGTCAAGTACCTCCCGTTAATGTTGGCGGGCACGGCCCGTCAATGGATCGACGACTTGCCGAAGAAATCTATCTACAACTGGCTGGACATGCAAGAAGCGTTCACCAAGAACTTTGAAGGTACATACAAGCGTCCCTGCACGGTGGGCGATCTACAGTGGTGCGTGCAAGAGAAAGACGAGACATCTCGCGCCTACCTCTCCCGCTGGCTGGATATGAAGAATTCCTGCGCAAGAGTGCACGCTCAGACCGCCATGGCCGCCTTCATTGATGGGTTGGAAAGGGGCACGTTGCTCCGACATAAGCTGAAGCGCTTGCAGGACAATCATCAGCTTGACTTGAATCAGATGATTCAGTTAGCTAGTGAGTTCGCAGCTGCTGACGACGATGCTCGTGGCTCTTTGCCGGCAACGGCTGTTCCAACTCAAGCTCGGAGGAACAGCAGTACAAAGCGGAAAACCGCTCCAGAAGAAAAGCAATCTACCGACATGGTTGCCATGACTTTTGTAGGACGAGGCGACAGCGGACAACGTGGCCGAGGAAGGGGAGCAGGCCGTGGGCAGCAGCGAGGAAGTGAAACCAACTCGGCGGCGCTCCGCGTTCCCCAAACCTACAAAGAGTACCGCGATATGCCGTGCCTCGTACACCTCGACGCCAACGGCAAGGCCACCTATACCAATCGACACTGCAAGTTCGTCAACGACCTTAAGGAAGACCCGGAGTCCGGATATAAGCGAAGTCAGAAGAACAGACCGCGAGGCAAGGTCAAGGAGAAGAAGAAGAAGGAGGAGTCCAAGGATTCAAGTGACATGGACGAGGACGTTGACCCCAAGCACGCCGCCAAGAGCGACGACAAGGGCAAGAACCCCTTCGCAAAGAAGGCCCCAGTCTACCACACTTTCCTTGGCACCCCCACCGTCCGACAACAGAAGACCTCTCTAAGGATCCTGATGGCCACTCTCCCCCCAGTGCTGGTCGGAGGTTCCAATCACTTGGGACAGGACGGACCACCCAGACCTTGTGCCCACGGAGAACCAGTACGCCATGGTCATCAACTGTCGTGGTATTGCATGGCAGATGCTACTGGGGGTAGCTTACGTAGAGGGAGCAAGGCGACGTAGGAGAATCCGGGAGCGAGATTGGCACACGATGTACCCAGGTTCACGTCCCCTCGGTGGAGGATCGCTACGTCCTGCTATCAATCCGGTATATGATCATAGATTGGTTTACATGGGAGCCGCCGTAGGCGGAGGGAGAGACTAGATCTAATCTAATGTGAGAGAGGATACCCCGTGGGGGTTCCCCTGGTGGCTTTATATATGCAACCACCTAGGGTTACAAGTGCACTAATGGGATTTGTATTGAAGTCGCCGTCTTGGGCCTCCAGTCGGCGCCACTCGTCTGGATCCAGTATGCGTCAGTCGCCGTATTGGGCGAGTCGACCCGCTCAGGGCTAGTTCGCCGTATTAGGCGAGTCGACCCGCTCAGGGCTAGGTTCCAGTCGGCTCGATCCAGCTGGTGAATCCGCTTCGTGGGTATACCCCGATTGGTATTCCCCCATCAGTAGTCCCCGAGCGCGTTGTCGATTCGATGTGGACTTGAGGAAGGGCGCGGAGAGTCTTGACGATGGGTCGTAGCGAATCGGCGACGAGCTCCTGAACAGAGAAAAGAACCGTGAAGCGGGAGGCGGTCGGCATGAGCCATTCGGTGATGGTCAGTTGGCGAAATACGCAGGGGGTAGGTGAAGATGCCAGTTGCGGCGAGTCCCTGAACGTGGAGCGTGCCGAGCCCCGAGCGTGGCGAGTGGCGAGGTCGAGCGACCGAAGAGTGCCGAGTTCCTGAGTGTGCCGAGTGGCGAGGTTGGGCGACCGACGAGTGGCGCTGTCTGTAGCACACCGAGTCTCCGAGCGCGTTGAGTACGTGAGGGCGAGTCCCCGAGCGCGTTGAGTACGCAAGGGCGAGTCCCCGAGCGCGTTGAGTACGCAAGGGCGAGTCGGCGGTGGAGAGTCCCCGAGCGTGTCGAGTACACGAGGGCGAGTCCGCGGTGGAGAGTCCCCGAGCATGGAGAGTCCGCGGTGGCGAGTCCCCGAGCGCGTTCAGTATGCGAGGACGAATCCGTGTTAGCGAGTCCCCGAGCGCGTTCAGTACGCGAGGGCGAGTCCGCGGCGGTGAGTCCCCGAGCGTGTTGAGGACACGAGGGCGAGTCCGCCATGACGAGTCGACGAGGGCAAGTGTCCGCGGAAGCGAGTCCCCGAACGTGGAGAGTACGCGAGTGGAGAGTCCGCGGTGGCGAGTCGACGAGGGCGAACCGCGGTCGTGGAACCACGCGTATATGCAGCATGCCTAGGAGTAGTCCACGAGGCTCGAGTTGGCTTGTAGAGGCGACTTGAGGCTCTTTAAAGATGCATATTCTGAAAATAGTAGTGGTTGCTGTTGAGCATGGCGAGTGACGAGGTCGAGCGACCGGCGAGCATCGAGCCCCCGAGCGCGGCCGAGTCCCCGAGCGCGGCGAGCGGCGGGGTCGAGCGACCGGTGAGCGCCGAGTTCCCGAGTGTGGCGAGTCCGCAATGATTGAGAGTCCGCGAGGGGAGAGTCCCCGAGCGTGGCGAGTCCGCGATGATTGCGAGTCCGCGAGGGGAGAGTCCCCGAGTGTGGTGAGTCCGCGATGATTGCGAGTTTGCGAGGGGAGAGTCCCCGAGTGTGGCGAGTCCGCGATGATTGCGAGTCCGCGAGGGGAGAGTCCCCGAGTGTGGCGAGTCCGCGATGATTGCGAGTCCGCGATGATGTTGATTGCGCTGTTTCGTTAGCGAGTCTCTCGTCTTGGCCCGGGGGCCAGTCGCATGGCGACTCCAAAGATGGCTCTCGACTTGGCGTTCTTCCTGGACGATCCGAGGCTCGGGTTGCGAGTCCTCGTCCGAAGTACTTGGCCGTGCGAGTCGCACTGTCTAAGGTTGAGGAGGACATGGTGCTGTTTGCGTAGCACTGCCATTTGTCTTGGCCTGGAAGGCCAGTCGAGCAAGGCGACTCCAATGATGGCTCTTGGTTAGCGTTTTTCGTGGACGATCCGAGGCTCGGTTTGCGAGTCCTCGTCCGCACTAGTTGGCCATTGCGAGTCGCTCTTTCAAAGGTTGACAAAGACAAATTGATTTTCTCAGAGGGAAGAGAAGCCCAGTGGTGAGTCCATGCAGCATGGCATGCGACCCTCTCTGGCGAATCGGACGATGAAGGTCCCTTAGCAGGCGCGGCGTACGCATTCTACGTAGCCGGAAAGGGTCGACGCGGTGGACACGGGGTCGATGCGGTGGACGGAGGTCGCCACTAGTGGAAACGAGGATTTTCGTTGATCCTAGAAAAGGGCTTTAACACCGGTTCTTCTACGAACCGGTGTTAAAGGGGGGGGGGGCGTATCAGCGTGGCCCGTGCGGCAAAAAAGGAGCCCCCTTTAACACCGGTTCGTGCCACGAACCGGTGTTAAAGAACCCTGCAACAGTGGCCCGCGCAGCCCCCCCCTTTAACACCGGTTCGTGGCTTGAACCGGTGTTAAAGGGGGGTCTATATAAGACACCGCAGCTCACACCCCACTCTTCCATTTTTTCACTATCTCATTTTGGAGCCTAGCAAGAGGGTGTGAAGAGTGCTAGTTTGTGTTTTTTTCATATGCACAAGAGGTGTTCGGTGAAATGCCCGAGAGCTCAAAATAAGTTTTCTCGTTGCTCTTTCCTTCTCGGTCGAGGTCGGCAACTATCCTTTCATGTGTCATTGATGTACTATATATTTAAATGGTCATCTCCTTATTAATTTTTGATATATACTACATATTAATGCAGATGAACCGACAATGGATGTACGGTGACCGCCGCACTTCCGAGTACATTACGGGCCTCCAAAATTTCATCATTGTGGCTAATGCAAACCGTGGTCACAATGGTTTTATGTGCTGTCCGTGTGTTCACTGTCAGAACAAGAAAGACTACTCAAATACCAGAACCATTCACTCCCACCTGCTTCGATCCGGTTTCATGCCCAGCTATAATTGTTGGACCAAGCACGGAGAAAAAGGGGTTGTGATGGAAGACAACAAAGAAGAAGAGGATGATGAAAACTATCATAATATGTATCCTGAATATGATGATACTGCAACGGGGGTAGATAATGAAGATCAAGAGGCATCAGATGGGCCCGCTGATGACGATCTTGGTCGGGCCATTACTGATGCAAAGAAAGAATGTGAAACTGAAAAGGAGAAGGAGAAGCTGGAGCAGATGTTAAAGGATCACAAAACATTGTTGTATCCAACTTGCGAAGATGGCCACAAAAAGCTAGGTACCACACTGGATTTGCTGCAATGGAAGGCAGAGAATGGTGTGACTGACAGCACATTTTCAAAGTTGTTGGTAAAAATGAAGAATCTTCTTCCAAGAAATAATGAGTTGCCCGACAGTACATACCAAGCAAAGAAGGTTGTCTGCCCTCTAGGATTAGACGTGCAGAAGATACATGCCTGCATTAATGACTGCATCCTCTACCGCAGTGAGAAGTACGAGAATTTGGATGCATGCCCAGTATGCACTGCACTGCGGTATAAGATCAGACGAGACGATCCTGGCGATGTTGAGGGCGAGGCCCCTAGGAAGAAGGTTCCCGCCAAGGTTATGTGGTATGCTCCTATAATACCATGGTTAAAACGTCTCTTCAGAAATAAAGAGCATGCCAAGTTGTTGCGATGGCACATGGAAGACCGTAAGAAAGACGCGATGTTGAGACACCCCGCTGATGGGTCACAGTGGAGAAAAGTTGAGCGAGAGTACCTGGACTTCGCACGTGACGCAAGGACCTTAAGGTTTGGTCTAAGTACAGACGGCATGAATCCTTTTGGTGAGCAGAGCTGCAGTCACAGCACCTGGCCTGTGACTCTATGTATCTATAACCTTCCTCCTTGGTTGTGTATGAAGAGGAAGTTCATTATGATGCCAGTGCTTATTCAAGGTCCGAGGCAACCCGGCAACGACATTGATGTGTACCTAAGGCCATTAGTTGAAGAACTTTTACAGCTGTGGGCCAAACCAGGTGTACGTATGTGGGATGAGCACAAAGGGGAGCCATTTGACCTACGAGCATTGCTTTTCATAACCATCAATGATTGGCCTGCTCTTAGTAACATTTCAGGGCAGACAAACAAGGGATACAATGCATGCACACACTGTTTAGATGAGACTGAAAGTGTATATTTGGATAAATGTAAGAAGGTTGTGTACCTAGGGTATCGTCGATTTCTTCTGAACCTGCATCCAGTAAGAAAGAAAGGCAAGCATTTCAAACGTCTGGCAGAACCCCGGAGGAAGCCTGTCCTCCGTACCGGTGAGGAGGTATTTGGTATGGTCAAGGACCTAGAAGTAATCTTTGGAAAAGGTCCTGGCAGTCTATCTGTTCCGAATGACGATGCCGGACACGCGCCCATGTGGAAGAAGCAATCTATATTTTGGGACCTACCCTATTGGAAAGTCTTAGAGGTCCGCTCTTCAATCGACGTGATGCACGTGACGAAGAATGTTTGCGTGAACCTGCTAGGCTTTCTAGGAGTGTATGGGAAGACAAAAGATACACCGGAAGAACGGCAGGACCAGCAACGTCTGAAAGCCCCTGAAGAGCCTATGCATCCTGAGAACGAGAAGGGTAAACGATGCCACTTAACTCCTGCCAGCTACGCTCTTACCAAAGCAGAGAAGGAAATCTTTTTTGAATGTCTGAGCAGTATCAAGGTCCCGTCTGGCTTCTCGTCGAATATAAAGGGAATAATAAATATGGGAGAGAAAAATTCCAAAACCTGAAGTCTCATGACTGCCACGTGATTATGACACAATTGCTTCCGATTGTATTGAGGGGGCTTCTACTTGAAAATGTTCGAGTACCCATTGTGAAGCTATGTGCATTCCTCAATGCAATATCTCAGAAGGTAATCGATCCAGAAAGCCTACCAGGGTTACAAACAGATGTGGCCCAATGTCTTGTTAGCTTTGAGTTGGTGTTCCCACCATCCTTCTTCAATATTATGACGCATCTCCTGGTTCACCTAGTAGAAGAGATTGCCATTCTCGGTCCTGTATTTCTACACAATATGTTCCCCTTTGAGAGGTACATGGGAGTCTTAAAGAAATATGTTCATAATAGTGCTAGGCCAGAAGGAAGCATCTCCAAGGGCTATGTAACAGAGGAGGTCATTGAGTTCTGTGTTGATTTTATTCCTGACCTTAAGGCGATTGGTGTTCCAGAATCACAACATGAGGGAGACTGCGTGGAAAAGGCACCCTAGGATGTAAAGCAATGATATGTAGGGACGGGCATTCTCTCAATCAAGCACACTACACGGTTTTACAAAGATCTATCTTGGTTGCCCCGTATATCAATGAACACAAGAATTTAATACGCCTCAAACACCCAAGATAGTCTGATGAATGGATTATAAGTGAACACATGGCGAGTTTTGGCGGCTGGCTGCAAAGACTTCTCAGGAATAACACCACTGTTGGGGATCAGCTGTACTTGTTGGCCAGGACACCATCTTCGACTGTATGTACTTTCCAAGGGTACGAGATAAATGGGAATACATTTTACACGATAGGCCAAGATAAAAAGAGCACCAACCAAAATAGTGGTGTCCGCTTCAATGCAGCAGAAGACAATGGGCAGAAGACCACGTATTATGGGTTCATAGAGGAGATATGTGAACTTGACTATGGACCTAATTTTAAGGTCCCCTTGTTTCGATGCAAATGGGTCAAGCTAACAGGAGGAGGGGTTGAGGTAGACAAGAAGTACGGAATGACAACGGTGGATCTCAACAATCTTATGAAGGTAGACAAGAACTTAGACGAACCATTCGTCCTAGCCAATGACGTGGCTCAGATTTTCTATGTGAAGGACATGTCCTCCAGACCAAAAAAAAAAAGAAAAAAAATATGCAAAAGAATACATCATATGATGAGCCAAAGCGTCACATAGTTCTTTAAGGGAAAAGAAACATCGTGGGAATCGAGGACAAGATAGACATGTCAAAAGATTATAATAAGTTTGATGAAATTCCGCCCTTCACAGTGAAAACTGATCCAAGCATTCCGTTAAGTAAAGAAGATGCTCCATGGTTACGTCTGAAGCGATCATAAGGAAGGACATATGCCAAGAAGTTCATGCTCATATTATGTAACTCTAGTTCATGTTTTTAATATTAATACATGTCTTGAGTGTTAGTCTTGTTTTGTGGATGGACCGGGACTATGGGAAGAAGTTGTCCCGATTCGTACTTACCATTAAGATCTGATCTCCAAACGCGCGCGGTCACATATTAGGGAGTGCCTCTATGACCAGTTTCTTGGAGATGCCGGAGGACTGGGCTCCGTCGGCATCTCCCTGAAACTGGCCGTAGTGGTGTCCCTGCTCTCGAAAACCATCTTGCATCTTGTAACTTCTCTAACTAGATCAATACACCTGGGAGCTAACTAATTTCACATATTAGGGAGTGCCTCTATGACCAGTTTCTCGGAGATGCCGGAGGACTGGGCTCCGACGGCATCTCCCTGAAACTGGCCGTAGTGGTGTCCCTGCTCTCGAAAACCATCTTGGAGATGCCTCAAACTGTCTGGAGGACTGGACTCACAAGGATGCCTATTTATAGTACAAGCAGCTCGACATAGTGTCGACACTTACGAAATAATGTCGACACTCACCCCTATTATTAGTGCTGACTCGTGTTTTGTCCCGGTTGGTGTCTCCAACCGGGACTAAAGGTTCATCTTTAGTCCCGGTTGGTGACACCATCTGGTACAAGGTACACGCCGCACGACATAATGTCGACACTCACCCCTATCATTAGTGCTAACTCGTGTTTTGTCCCGGTTGGTGTCTCCAACCGGGACTAAAGGTTCATCTTTAGTCCCGGTTGGTGTCTCCAACCGGGACTAAAGGTTCATCTTTAGTCCCGGTTGGTGACACCATCCTGGACAAGGTACACGCTGCACGACATAATGTCGACACTCATCCCTATCATTAGTGCTGCCTGGCCCAGCCTGAAATCCCTCCAACCGTCCCATTTTTAGAATAATGTCTCGCCATTTTTCTTCCCGCCATTTTTCCCGCCATTTTTCTTCCCGCCATTTTTCTTCCCGCCAGTTCTTCCCGCCAGTTCACTATATATATATGTAGGGTTGGCCTCCATTCTCATTGCACATCTCTAGACTCATATCTGCAACCTCATCACTCTTTCCCATGGCTTTCACCGTAGCACTAACCCCCAGGGAGGCGAAGGCGCTTTGCGCCTCGAACTACCCCTGCCCGCCGGGCTACTGTGTCCCCGTTGGCTGGATGCTGAGCGCCGGAGGCGTGCCGGTTCCTCTTGTCCCTCTAGGTGTGGCGCGCCGGATGGCCATCACGAACCACTACTACTTCGAGCTCACGCCGGAGCAGCGGAGGAATCCCAGATGGCATCCCGACTATTTCCCTACTTGGGAAGCCTTCTTCGTGGATCGGCGTGAGAGGGCGCTCGCCAGGCACGAGGAGGACGGCCTACCTCCTCCTAACTTCAATGAGGCCGGCCGTCGGCTATGGTGGCGCGGTCGGACTCTCCAGAGCGTCATGGCCTATGACACTTCCGCCGACTCTAACCCCCGTCTGCGCTACCATCAAGTCCAGCCCACGCGTACTCAGCCTTCAAGGTTCAATTACGGCGACCCCGACGACGACAGCGATGACGGCGGCGGCGAGTACGATGACTACAGTGGCGAGTATTACATGTGTAGGCAGGAGCATGACTGAATCACTCCAACATTCCGAAACAAGTTCGGCCGATTGTTACTTAATCTAGCCATGTATCTTAATTTTCAGTTGTTTTATGTATCTTAATTTTTAGTACAAGTTCGGCTTTATGTAACTTACTATTAGTTGCATTCTGTATCTCCTTCACAAAATGACCTATCTCATTCGAGGTTTCTTGGCTTTCGGGTCAAATGACCAATGTTATGGCTAGAATCAAGGCATAATTTTTGATAATATGGCCATATTGTGCATACATGTGCATCATGGCATGGCAAACAATGTTGCAAGAGGAAGTTTTCCTTTTTATCGCACCAAAAAGGCATTTTCTATTTTCCGAGCATAAAAAACGGACGGTTTTGTGAAGCAACCACCAAATGGCTAATTCAAAAAACCACCAACACATTTTACAAAAATACTAGACCACCTTATATGGACAATGTACCAACAGGGGGATCTGAAACCTTTCCGTCCACCTCTGGTGAAAAAGACAAATTCCTGCCAAATCGGTAGGAAGTGGGTCAGATATGAACTACAGGTACATGATACGATGCTCATGATTTTTTACAAAAATCATTTTTAGGTTCACAATATGCTATTTTATCAAAAAACCAATGCAAGTTGAGAGAGGCTTGGCCCCGAGCTAAGAATCATCATGCCCGTTGTTCGACAAAGTTTGTCGATAGTTTAAAACGGGGATAAAAAAATAAAAAAAAATCGAAACAGTGCGAAACCTTCGCGTGGTGTTATATTATGTGACATAGTTAGAAGGAAAAATCTCAAACTTGGTATATTGATTATGTCTCAAAAAAACCTTCACAAAATGACCTATCTCATTCGAGGTTTCTTGGCTTTCAGGTCAAATGACCAATGTTATGGCTAGAATCAAGGCATAGTTTGTGATAATATGGCCATATTATGCATACATGTGCATCATGGCATGGAAAATAATGTTGCAAGAGGAGGTTTTCCTTTTTATCGCACCAAAAAGGCATTTTCCATTTTCCGAGCATAAAAACAGACGGTTTTGTGAAGCAACCACCAAATGGCTAATTCAAAAAACCACCAACACATTTTACAAAAATACTAGACCACCTTATATGGACAATGTACCAACAGGGGGATCTGAAACCTTTCCGTCCACCTCTGGTGAAAAAGACAAATTCCTGCCGAATCGGTAGGAAGTGGGACAGATATTAACTACAGGTACATGATACGATGCTCATGATTTTTTCAAAAACATTTTTAGGTTCACAATATGCTATTTTATCAAAAAACCAATGCAAGTTGAGAGAGGCTTGGCCCCGAGCTAAGAATCATCATGCCCGTTGTTCGACAAAGTTTGTCGATAGTTTAAAACGGGGATAAAAAAATAAAAAAAGATCGAAACAGTGCGAAACCTTCGCGTGGTGTTATATTATGTGACATAGTTAGAAGGAAAAATCTCAAACTTGGTATATTGATTATGTCTCAAAAAAACCTTCACAAAATGACCTATCTCATTCGAGCTTTCTTGGCTTTCGGGTCAAATGACCAATGTTATGGCTAGAATCAAGGCATAGTTTGTGATAATATGGCCATATTGTGCATACATGTGCATCATGGCATGGCAAACAATGTTGCAAGAGGAAGTTTTCCTTTTTATCGCACCAAAAAGGCATTTTCCATTTTCCAAGCATAAAAAACGGACGGTTTTGTGAAGCAACCACCAAATGGCTAATTCAAAAAACCACCAACACATTTTACAAAAATACTAGACCACCTTATATGGACAATGTACCAACAGGGGGATCTGAAAACTTTCCATCCACCTCTGGTAAAAAGACAAATTCCTGCCGAATCGGTAGGAAGTGGGTCACATATGAACTACAGGTACATGATACGATGCTCATGATTTTTTACAAAATCATTTTTAGGTTCACAATATGCTATTTTATCAAAAAACCAATGCAAGTTGAGAGAGGCTTGGCCCTGAGCTAAGAATCATCATGCCCGTTGTTCGACAAAGTTTATCGATAGTTTAAAATGCGGATAAAAAAATAAAAAAAGATCGAAACAGTGCGAAACCTTCGCGTGGTGTTATATTATGTGACATAGTTAGAAGGAAAAATCTCAAACTTGGTATATTGATTATGTCTCAAAAAAACCTTCACAAAATGACCTATCTCATTCGAGGTTTCTTGGCTTTTGGGTCAAATGACCAATGTTATGGATAGAATCAAGGCATAGTTTGTGATAATATGGCCATATTGTGCATACATGTGCATCATGGCATGGCAAACAATGTTGCAAGAGGAAGTTTTCCTTTTTATCGCACCAAAAAGGCATTTTCCATTTTCCGAGCATAAAAAACGAACGGTTTTGTGAAGCAACCACCAAATGGCTAATTCAAAAAACCACCAACACATTTTACAAAAATACTAGACCACCTTATATGGACAATGTACCAACAGGGGGATCTGAAACCTTTCCGTCCACCTCTGGTGAAAAAGACAAATTCCTACCGAATCGGCAGGAAGTGGGTCAGATATAAACTACAGGTATATGATACGATGCTCATGATTTTTTACAAAAATCATTTTTAGGTTCACAATATGCTATTTTATCAAAAAACCAATGCAAGTTGAGCAAGGCTTGGCCCCGAGCTAAGAATCATCATGCCCGTTGTTCGACAAAGTTTGTTGATAGTTTAAAACTAGGATAAAAAAATAAAAAAAGATCGAAATAGTGCGAAACCTTCGCGTGGTGTTATATTATGTGACATAGTTAGAAGGAAAAATCTCAAACTTGGTATATTGATTATGTCTCAAAAAAACCTTCACAAAATGACCTATCTCATTCGAGGTTTCTTGGCTTTCGGGTCAAATGACCAATGTTATGGCTAGAATCAAGGCATAGATTGTGATAATATGGCCATATTGTGTATACATGTGCATCATGGCATGTCAAACAATGTTGCAAGAGGAAGTTTTCCTTTTTATCGCACCAAAAAGGCATTTTCCATTTTTCGAGCATAAAAAACTGACGGTTTTGTGAAGCAACCACCAAATGGCTAATTCAAAAAACCACCAACACATTTTACAAAAATACTAGACCACCTTATATGGACAATGTACCAACAGGGGGATCTGAAAACTTTCCGTCCACCTCTGGTGAAAAAGACAAATTCCTGCCGAATCGGTAGGAAGTGGGTCAGATATGAACTACAGGTACATGATACGATGCTCATGATTTTTTACAAAAATCATTTTTAGGTTCACAATATGCTATTTTATCAAAAAAACCAATGCAAGTTGAGAGAGGCTTGGCCCCGAGCTAAGAATCATCATGCTCATTGTTCGACAAAGTTTGTCGATAGTTTAAAATGCGGATAAAAAAATAAAAAAAGATCGAAACAGTGCGAAACCTTCGCGTGGTGTTATATTATGTGACATAGTTAGAAGGAAAAATCTCAAACTTGGTATATTGATTATGTCTCAAAAAAACCTTCACAAAATGACGTATCTCATTCGAGGCTTCTTGGCTTTCGGGTCAAATGACCAATGTTATGGCTAGAATCAAGGCATAGTTTGTGATAATATGGCCATATTGTGCATAGATGTGCATCATGGCATGGCAAACAATGTTGCAAGAGGAAGTTTTCCTTTTTATCGCACCAAAAAGGCATTTTCCATTTTCCGAGCATAAAAAACGAACGGTTTTGTGAAGCAACCACCAAATGGCTAATTCAAAAAACCACCAACACATTTTACAAAAATACTAGACCACCTTATATGGACAATGTACCAACAGGGGGATCTGAAACCTTTCCGTCCACCTCTGGTGAAAAAGACAAATTCCTGCCAAATCGGCAGGAAGTGGATCAGATATGAACTACAGGTACATGATACGATGCTCATGATTTTTTACAAAAATCATTTTTAGGTTCACAATATGCTAATTTATCAAAAAACCAATGCAAGTTGAGCGAGGCTTGGCCCCGAGCTAAGAATCATCATGCCCGTTGTTCGACAAAGTTTGTTGATAGTTTAAAACTGGGATAAAAAAATAAAAAAAGATCGAAACAGTGCGAAACCTTCGCGTGGTGTTATATTATGTGACATAGTTAGAAGGAAAAATCTCAAACTTGGTATATTGATTATGTCTCAAAAAAACCTTCACAAAATGACCTATCTCATTCGAGGTTTCTTGGCTTTCGGGTCAAATGACCAATGTTATGGCTAGAATCAAGGCATAGTTTGTGATAATATGGCCATATTGTGCATACATGTGCATTATGGCATGGCAAACAATGTTGCAAGAGGAGGTTATCCTTTTTATCGCACCAAAAAGACATTTTCCATTTTCCGAGCATAAAAAACGGACGGTTTTTTGAAGCAACCACCAAATGGCTAATTCAAAAAACCACCAACACATTTTACAAAAATACTAGACTACCTTATATGGACAATGTACCAACAGGGGGATCTGAAACCTTTCCGTCCACCTCTGGTGAAAAAGACAAATTCCTGCTGAATCGGTAGGAAGTGGGTCAGATATGAACTACATGTACATGATACGATGCTCATGATTTTTTACAAAAATCATTTTTAGGTTCACAATATGCTATTTTATCAAAAAACCAATGGAATTTGAGCGAGGCTTGGCCCCGAGCTAAGAATCATCATGCCCGTTGTTCGACAAAGTTTGTCGATAGTTTAAAACGGGGATAAAAAAATAAAAAAAGATCGAAACAGTGCGAAACCTTCGCGTGGTGTTATATTATGTGACATAGTTAGAAGGAAAAATCTCAAACTTGGTATATTGATTATGTCTCAAAAAAACCTTCACAAAATGACCTATCTCATTCGAGGTTTCTTGGCTTTCGGGTTAAATGACCAATGTTATGGCTAGAATCAAGGCATAGTTTGTGATAATATGGCCATATTGTGCATACATGTGCATCATGGCATGGCAAACAATGTTGCAAGAGGAATTTTTCCTTTTTATCGCACCAAAAAGGCATTTTCCATTTTCCGAGCATAAAAACGGACGGTTTTGTGAAGCAACCACCAAATGGCTAATTCAAAAAACCACCAACACATTTTACAAAAATACTAGACCACCTTATATGGACAATGTACCAACAGGGGGATCTGAAACCTTTCCGTCCACCTCTGGTGAAAAAGACAAATTCCTGCCGAATCGGTAGGAAGTGGGTCAGATATGAACTACAGGTACATGATACGATGCTCATGATTTTTTACAAAAATCATTTTTAGGTTCACAATATGCTATTTTATCAAAAAACCAATGCAAGTTGAGAGAGGCTTGGCCCCGAGCTAAGAATTATCATGCCCGTTGTTCGACAAAGTTTGTCGATTATTTAAAACGCGGATAAAAAATAAAAAAAGATCGAAACAGTGCGAAACCTTCGCGTGGTGTTATATTATGTGACATAGTTAGAAGGAAAAATCTCAAACTTGGTATATTGATTATGTCTCAAAAAAACCTTCACAAAATGACCTATCTCATTCGAGCTTTCTTGGCTTTCGGGTCAAATGACCAATGTTATGGCTAGAATCAAGGCATAGTTTGTGATAATATGGCCATATTGTGCATACATGTGCATCATGGCATGGCAAACAATGTTGCAAGAGGAAGTTTTCCTTTTTATCGCACCAAAAAGGCATTTTCCATTTTCCGTGTATAAAAAACGAACGGTTTTGTGAAGCAACCACCAAATGGCTAATTCAAAAAACCACCAACACATTTTACAAAAATACTAGACCACCTTATATGGACAATGTACCAACAGGGAGATCTGAAACCTTTGCGTCCACCTCTGGTGAAAAAGACAAATTCCTGCCGAATCGGTAGGAAGTGGGTCAGATACGAACTATATGTACATGATACGATGCTCATGATTTTTTACAAAAATCATTTTTAGGTTCACAATATGCTATTTTATCAAAAAACCAATGCAAGTTGAGCGAGGCTTGGCCCCGAGCTAAGAATCATCATGCCCGTTGTTCGACAAAGTTTGTCGATAGTTCAAAACGGGGATAAAAAAATAAAAAAAGATCGAAACAGTGCGAAACCTTCACGTGGTGTTATATTATGTGACATAGTTAGAAGGAAAAATCTGAAACTTGGTATATTGATTATGTCTCAAAAAAACCTTCACAAAATGACCTATCTCATTCGATTTCGGGTCAAATGACCAATGTTATGGCTAGAATCAAGGCATAGTTTGTGATAATATGGCCATATTGTGCATACATGTGCATCATGGCATGGCAAACAATGTTGCAAGAGGAAGTTTTCCTTTTTATCGCACCAAAAAGGCATTTTCCATTTTCCGAGCATAAAAAACGGACGGTTTTGTGAAGCAACCACCAAATGGCTAATTCAAAAAACCACCAACACATTTTACAAAAATACTAGACCACCTTATATGGAAAATGTACCAACAGGGGGATCTGAAACCTTTGCGTCCACCTCTGGTGAAAAAGACAAATTCCTGCCGAATCGGTAGGAAGTGGGTCAGATATGAACTACATGTACATGATACGATGCTCATGATTTTTTACAAAAATCATTTTTAGGTTCACAATATGCTATTTTATCAAAAAACCAATGCAAGTTGAGTGAGGCTTGGCCCCGAGCTAAGAATCATCATGCCCGTTGTTCGACAAAGTTTGTCGATACTTTAAAACGGGGATAAAAAAATAAAAAAGATCGAAACAGTGCGAAACCTTCGCGTGGTGTTATATTATGTGACATAGTTAGAAGGAAAAATCTCAAACTTGGTATATTGATCATTTCTCAAAACAACCTTCACAAAATGACCTATCTCATTCGAGGTTTCTTGGCTTTCGGGTCAAATGACCAATGTTATGGCTAGAATCAAGGCATAGTTTGTGATAATATGGCCATATTGTGTATACATGTGCATCATGGCATCGCAAACAATGTTGCAAGAGGAAGTTTTCCTTTTTATCGCACCAAAAAGGCATTTTCCATTTTCCGAGCATAAAACACGGACGGTTTTGTGAAGCAACCACCAAATGGCTAATTCAAAAAACTACCAACACATTTTACAAAAATACTAGACCACCTTATATGGACAATGTACCAACAGGGGGATCTGAAACCTTTCCGTCCACCTCTGGTGAAAAAGACAAATTCCTGCCGAATCGGTAGGAAGTGGGTCAGATATGAACTACAGGTACATGATACGATGCTCATGATTTTTTACAAAAATCATTTTCAGGTTCACAATATGCTATTTTCTCAAAAAACCAATGCAAGTTGAGCGAGGCTTGGCCCCGAGCTAAGAATCATCATGCCCGTTGTTCGACAAAGTTTGTCGATAGTTTAAACGGGATAAAAAAATAAAAAAAGATCGAAACAGTGCGAAACATTCGCGTGGTGTTATATTATGTGACATAGTTAGAAGGAAAAATCTCAAACTTGTTATATTGATTATGTCTCAAAAAAACCTTCACAAAATGACCTATCTCATTCGAGGTTACTTGGCTTTCGGGTCAAATGACCAATGTTATGGCTAGAATCAAGGCATAGTTTGTGATAATATGGCCATATTGTGCATACATGTGCATCATGGCATGTCAAATAATGTTGCAAGAGGAAGTTTTCCTTTTTATCGCACCAAAAAGGCATTTTCCATTTTCCGAGCATAAAAAACGGATGGTTTTGTGAAGCAACCACCAAATGGCTAATTCAAAAAATCACCAACACATTTTACAAAAATACTAGACCACCTTATATGGACAATGTACCAACAGGGGGATCTGAAACCTTTGCGTCCACCTCTGGTGAAAAAGACAAATTCCTGCCGAATCGGCAGGAAGTGGGTCAGATATGAACTAAATGTACATGATATGATGCTCATGATTTTTTACAAAAATCATTTTTGGGTTCACAATATGCTATTTTATCAAAAAACCAGTGCAAGTTGAGCGAGGCTTGGCCCCGAGCTAAGAATCATCATGCCCGTTGTTCGACAAAGTTTGTCGATAGTTTAAAACAGGGATAAAAAAAATAAAAAAAGATCGAAACAGTGCGAAACCTTCGCGTGGTGTTATATTATGTGACATATTTAGAAGGAAAAATCTCAAACTTGGTATATTGATTATGTCTCAAAAAAACCTTCACAAAATGACCTATCTCATTCGAGGTTTCTTGGCTTTCGGGTCAAATGACCAATGTTATGGCTAGAATCAAGGCATAGTTTGTGATAATATGGCCATATTGTGCATACATTTGCATCATGGCATGGCAAACAATGTTGCAAGAGGAAGTTTTCCTTTTTATCGCACCAAAAAGGCATTTTCCATTTTCTGAGCATAAAAAACGAACGGTTTTGTGAAGCAACCACCAAATGGCTAATTCAAAAAACCACCAACACATTTTACAAAAATACTAGACCATCTTATATGGACAATGTACCAACAGGGGGATATGAAACCTTTCCGTCCACCTCTGGTGAAAAAGACAAATTCCTGCCGAATAGGGAGGAAGTGGGTCAGATATGAACTACAGGTACATGATACGATGCTCATGATTTTTTACAAAAATCATTTTTAGGTTCACAATATGCTATTTTATCAAAAAACCAATGCAAGTTGAGCGAGGCTTGGTCAGATTCATGTGTATACAAAAGATGCGGCATTTAAATATCCAATCAATTCAAAAATGTTAATACAAAAGATGCGGCATTAAAATATGATTTGCTCTAATAAAATAGGGTTAGATACCTTTTTAGATGCTTAATATTTCTTATGTTCAAAGTTTTAGGATTTGATAATTTATTTTTGTTTGAATTGAATAATCAAAATTTATATGTAAGTGTTTTAATCATTTTGAAAATTTTCATGTAAAGTAAATATAAAATGTTTTTACATGAATGAATAGATATTATTTTTCTGAAAATTATGATATATTATTCATATTTTTCTGAGTTGAAATGAAAAAGATATGAATTTTCTAAATTCATATCCTATTTTTTGAATTAAAAATGCCCATTTAATGCATGAAATAAATGCCCCCTTTAACACCGGTTCCAGACACGGACCGGTGTTAAAGGGGGGGGGGGGGGGCGCATTTATTTCGTTTCGCACGCGCACCCCCCCTTTAACACCGGTTCGTGGCTGGAATCGGTGTTAAAGGGGGGGTGTTAAATGCGCGCGCGAAACGAATTCCCCCACTTTAATACCGGTTCCATCCCCGAACCGGTGTTAAAGGGGGGGGGTATTAAATGCGCCGTCCCCTTCCTTTCTTCCCCACAGAGCCAGATCGAACCCGCCGCCGCGCGTAGAGAGCAAAACAGAGAGCAGAGAGTAGCCGCGCCAGCGCCGTCCAGACCTCGACGTCGCCGCCCTCGCCCTCGCCGTCGCCGCCCTCGTGTCGGCCGCCACCGCCAACTCGATCGGAGCCACCATCGCCCTCGCGTGCGCCAAGACCGCCACCGCCACCGCGCGCGCGCCACCGAAGCCGCCGACGACGCCGGCGCCTACAAGAACCCCACCGACGCCGTCGTGCTCGTCGTGAGGAGCTCTGTTTCCTCCCTCTCTGTTTCCTCCCTTTGGCGGCGGTGTGGAGCTCGCGCGCGCGGTGGCGGCGCGGGCCGGCACTCAGTGGAGCTCGCGCGGTGGCGCCACTCCGTCCACGCCTCTGCGTCGTTCGAGGAAGCAGGCGGCCGACAGTTCGAGGAAGCAGGCGGCCGGCAGTCATCGGCGGCGCCCCGGTGCGGCCTGGCGCGGCCGCACGGGCGGGTCTCTCTGTTTTTTTGACAGGTCTCTATTACTTATTTGTAGTGAAACTTTGTAGAATGAAATGACATTAAAACAATATGAATAGACTTTGAATCAATCCGATTAGAAATAGAGAAATAAACCATGGGCATATATTTATCTCAAATACTACATTTGTACTCCATCCGTCCACAAATATTGACCATCATTTGGTGAACAATGTGGGGAATATGTGTGATGTATAAAAGATATAGTCGTGTATTCATATTTGAGTAAAATTTCTGATGTTGTAACATCGATAATATTGTTTACTTAGTGTTGGTGAACTTGATGGTCAAAATCGGGAAACTCGAAACTAAGATGGCATGTAATTATGGAGGGAGTAGTAGTATAGATAGGGTGTCAAGCGGGTCGGGTTCGCGGGCAACATAGTTTCACCGGCTAATATAAATTGTACTACATGCATAGATTAAAACTTGTATCCAAATTGGACTGCGTGTAGGTGTAGCTGTCTGATACTAAATAATTGTCCGCAAACCCGCCCCACTTGTATACAAACTTCCATCCTGCCAACGTTACCCTCTTAGGGATGTCGTTGTGGAGCTCTGACTCATCCGATTAGGGTTTGGACCCCTCGGAACTCGTTTCAAATGATCAAGCATCCTTAGGGTTTTAATTTCATTTGTGTATTTATTTGTGTATTTTTGTATGAATAATATGTATATTTGTGTATGAATCCAAGTCCACTTGAATGTTTACTCTCTTACTCTAGATAATATTATTGTTTTAGAAACTATGGATCCACTTAGTAGAAACCTTGAAGAAGAAGAAATAATGGAGAACATTATTGATGAGGACACCTCACAATATCTGAACTTGGAGGGACATGATGACAGCTCAAGTAGTCATGGAGAAGATGAAGACTCCGGTGAACGCAATTTAGTGATTACAAAGTCCGGCGAGGTATATGCATTGATTAAGCCTCTGCTGACTTCCACCAACAATCTTCTTCTACATGTATTAATTAACGCTTCTTTCTTCTTTTAGCCCTCTGGATCGACCAGCCAGCAACCATCTTCTTCTACGAAAAAGAGCAAGCAAGGCGCGAGCCATCGGTTGAAAGATCGTGCAAAGTTCACGATCGAAGCAGTCCGTGTTGATGGCAGGCCGATGGAGCCTAAGAAGGCCGCAGACAAATTTGTACGTCAGGCTGGAGTTCTTGTTAGGGACCAAATCCCAATCATAATTGAATATTGGAATAAGCCAAAGAAGGGCGACGGTGCCTTTGTCGATGAAAGATCCAAAGAAACGCTTTGGAATTCGTTGTTGGTAAATTTCACCCTTCCGCCAGAGGAGGATGAAAACAACCCGGTTATAAAGGAAAAGGTCAAAGAGTGGACTCTAAAGAAGATGGCTGACGCTTTCCGCAACTGGAAGACAAAATTGAACAAATTTGTCAAAGCTGGCGAGACTCCAAATTTTGAAGACGCATATTATGCGAAGATAAGACCTCACTGGCCCGAATTTGTGACATATAAAAAAGGTGCTATAGCTAAAAAGAGGTCAGAAACCAATACACTTAATGCCCAGAAGAAGGAATATCACCAGAGGACGGGGTTAGGTGGCTACATATCTCAGAGGCCTAAGTGGGAGGAAGTTGAGAAGGCCCTGCGCGCTAGAGGGATCACACCCCAGACATATACGTGGGACCTACGTGCAAAGACTTGGTTCTACGGAATCAAGGCAAGGTTGGACCCAGAAACAGGATTGTGTATCTTCCCAACCCTCCTTGCCAAACCGGTCACTGAACTCATCACGGCATACGAGGAAACAGCCGCCAGGACCTTCCATCCCGACAGAGAGAATGACCAGCTCACACGCGCCATCGGTAAAAAAGAACACCCTGGACATGCACGAGGCACAGGGGGTATGACGTGGAAGGATGGGTTTGCCGAGTGGAGAGACTCTTACAGATGGCACGACAGAAAAGAAAAAGAGCGTACAGAGCGGATGACATAGATAGAACATGCACTTGTGGCGCTGTAGGCGCAAGTGAATGCACAACAGAGCCATCAAACTACCGGACCATCTCAGCGGCACGAAGAGCCTGCATTGGAAGCTGCCGGCGGCCCAGACTCTGCGCGGAAAAGCAGCGTGGCTTCCACGGAGAACGTGCAGCCCACGCTTGAAATGGCGGGTCCTCGATACCCCGTGGATGAGATCACGGAGAGCGAACACGCTGAGATGCATGTGAGATTAATGGGCTTATCCATTAAGGTGGCTGTCGGCTATGCCTTACCTCCTGTAGCTGGTGGAACTTACCACTGCCGACCGATTCCAGATGGCTATGCTATTGTCGGGGTGGATGAGGTTGTGAAGGAATATGAGGAAGCACAGCTTGACCATGCTACAAGTGAAGGGGAAACTCAACTCAAATTTGCAGTGAAAACAACCATTCTTTGGAAGAAGGAACACATCGTGCTTCCAAATTGGAGGCCACTGGCACCCCCACCGTCTCCGCAGCGTCAGCAGTCTGAGCCGCTTCAGCTATCTCCTGCGCGGCAGCCATCTCCGGCGCTTCAGCCATCTCCTGCGCGACAGCCATCTCCGGCGCGCCAGCCATCTCCGGTGCTTCAGCCATCTCCTCAGCGTAAGCGGAAGAGCACTTCCACAAAGAGCATCACTAGCACTGCCACAAAGAAATCCGTAGAAAACCGTACGCCAAAGAGTTCAAAAAACTACGTCCCGCAGCCTTCCGCCAAGCCATTTCCGGTTTTACCGTGGAATCGCAGCGACGAGGAGACCAATAGGATTTCGGAAGAAGAGGTCAAGAAATTCTTTGCACCTAGACGGGCCGAGCCAAAGGAGAAAATAGATCCGGCGGTGGTGGAGAAGTTTTACAATAATCTTTTGAAACCTGAAACCCCACTTGTGCCGGACTACGAGTGCCAAATTTTGAAGGGGGATGCAAGGCGCTGTAGGGAGACTGAAAGTAGTAGTCGTGCGGCACCCCAGAAAACAGTTCCCATGCTCGGAGAGCAGGAAAACCAATCATGCGCCCCGCTCCAAGTGTTCGACACACATGACGCTCCTCCCGTAAATGATTACGAGGCAGAGCTACAAAGAAAGGCCACTGAGATGGGGATGACTTACATTGCATACTTGAACCTCATGGGATACAACTTGCCCAAATGCGATGCCAACCCCATACAACCATGGAAGTATGGGAAGAATCTCGTCAAGAAAGAGGAGCTCAAGAATCTACCAACAAAGATGCGAAGATTGCACAAGGGGTACCTTGATTTCTGCAAGACGAGAAAGGAAGAATGGATCACGGCGCATATAAGAGATCAGACTTTCTTGTGCGGAGACGACGTGATCGACTTCAACATTCAAGACTTGCATTTTCTATTCAATCAGAAGGAACTCGACAAAGCTGCCATCAGCCTTTATTGTGTGTAAGTACTATTTCTGTAATTTATATCTCATCTCATTCACTTCATTAATTACATGTATATATATATGCTCACCATATATGTATATACTATTATGCAGGAAAAAGATTATGGAATGCATGAAAGGAGGCCCTTTTGACATTGGGTTCGTTGACCCAAATAGAGTTCATGAAGAAGTGGTAAGAACCAAACCCGGGCAAACAGAAGATTACTTGCTAAAGTCTTTACTGAAACAACAAACCAAAAGGGAAATACTATTGCCTTACAACTTCTCGTGAGTACTGTTACCCTCTCTCTTGTACACATTCTGTTTCGGCTTACTCGATGTTAAGTGTAACTGATGATGAGTTATGCGTGCGTAGGTTCCACTTTATTCTGCTAGTCATTCAACCCGACTCAGGAAAAGTCCTTGTCATGGACTCGTTACGAAAAGAAAAAGAGATATGGGCAGACTTTAGAGAGATGCTCCAGAGGTAATTTCAATTATATTATCGCACTAGATCGGCAACTTTCATGACAACAAGTAATTAATTACTCCTTTATCCATTTTCTTTGCCGGACAGGGTTTGGAAAAGGTTCACGGGCAGGGCCGTGGGTGAATGGTCAGAAGAACTAAAATTTGTAGACCAAAATGTAAGTAATACTAGCTAGCTAGGTCTGCGTATCTCTTTGATTCTGCTTCCAATTCCATTATATCATGCTTTATTGATTATTATTTTGATTGAACTCTCTATTCTCGTAAAGTGCGCGCATCAGGGACCCGGCAATAACTTATGTGGGTACTATGTTTGCGAGTTCATTCGCAACACGATATGTGCGACGGGCCAAGCCGCACTAGAACAACTTAGAGTAAGTAAACAAAGTACACACTATTATTTTATTACCATCAATTGTGTTGAGTTTTATTCTTATATATATATTGACCCCATTCTTCATATATATTCAGATCAAACGGATGCGGGACCAACTCCTACCATTTGACCGCATACAAGCCATTCAAGAGGAACTGGCGGGGTTCATACTTGATGAGGTCGTCACGCCTGGCGGAGAACTCTTTAGATATCCACCAAAATGAACGATGACGATGTATGTGCCGATGAAGATGTATGTGTCGATGACGATGTTTCTGTATAATAATAGTTTCTTAATTATTCATGTACTCGTATGTACCGATGACGATGTATGTGTATACCGCTCCCGATCGGTTCCCCCTCCCCCCTCCCGCAGAAATACGCCCAAAACGGGGCAGAGGCAGAACTCTGCCGCGACAGAGATTTATGCCGTTTTCCTGCCGCGACAGAGATTTAGGCCGTTTTCCTGCCGCGGCAGAGAACCTTTAACACCGGTTCGTGTTACGAACCGGTGTTAAAGGGGGGGCCTGAGCCCTGCGGCAGCCCCACGTGCGCCACCCTTTAACACCGGTTCGTATAAGAACCGGTGTTAAAGGGGCCCCCCCTCTAACACCGAACCCTCAACAGCGGTTCTACAACCGCTGTTAGAGGGCCCTCCCAACCGGTGTTAGAGGGGGGAGTCTGCACTAGTGCGCGCTATGGCGAAGTCGACGCGGCGGACACGGAATTAACACGGCGGACGGAGGTCGCGCTATGGCGATGTCGACGCGGTGGACACGGGGTCGACGCGGCGGACGGAGGTCGCGCTATGGCGACGTCGACGCGGCGGACACGGGGTCGACGCGGCGGACAGGGGTCGTGCTATGGCGATGTCGACGCGGCGGACACGGGGTCGACGCGGCGGACGAAGATCGCGCTATGGCGAAGTCAACGCGGCGGATACGGAGTCAACGCGGCGGACGGGGGTCGCGCTATGGCGAAGTCGACGCGGCGGACGGGGGTCGCGCTATGGCAAAGTCGAAGCGCTGGAGCCGCGAGGGCGAGGTCAAGATGGCGATCCCGCGGCGGGCGAGTAGTGGTAGCAAGCTAGATCGGACCATTGGTCGGACGAAGTCGCGTGGCAGAGCTGCTTTGGTGGAGACGTGCGACGGCGGACGAGTCCCCAAGCGTTTAGAGGTCCGCGATGGCAGACTCGCAACGACAAGTCCCCGAACATGGTGGTTAACCAGGTTTTGGAGATAGGCGAATCGAATCGAGAGCTCGGCCGGCAGGCAGGCGATTGAAACTGAACAAAGATGGTCGCCAGATCGCCTCGTCTCAATGGATTTATTTTCCCGTCATATGCACATGAGAGACCATGTATAAAAATTAGTCTAGTCTTAATAAAATAATAAATCAAAGGAATAATTAGTGAAAAATACTTAGATTGAATAAAAGAAACATATGGACGCACGACCATATGCGTTTTGTTTTCTGATGCGTATATGGCATCGTCTCATGCCCTTGCTTGCTGACATGTTGATGTGTTTATAACCGTCGTCGCTTTAGATATTTTCTGACGAGGCACGATCAGATCATACGGCGGCGGAAGCTCGTACATGAAGAGTACTTGTGTAATTGTGGCCTGAGAGGTTCCTTCGGGTATACGGAGACGTGCTCCGATCTGGTTTCGCATGAAAGAGTCGATTCTCCAAACGATTGTACATGGCAATAACATGCATGCAAGGTATCAGGTTTAAATAAAATAATCAAAGGGAGAAGTGATTAATAAGAAAGATAAATAAAGGATGGAAGAGCTTTCACCGCTTTATCGCTGCTAGGGACCATCAGGTCGATCTCCTTAGCGCAGGCGACGCGATGTCTTTGTTAATTGCATGGCACCACAAATCGATCTGCTGATTCGATCTGGGTATTCTTTGTGGCGAGTCGGCCGCGCGTGGCTCGCGGTGCAGAGACGATACGTCGTTGCAGATTTGTTGATGAAGAACTTGAGGATCTCGCCCGGATTATCACCCTCCAAGCATCGCTAGCCTCACGGTGGGCGCCAACTGTCGTGGTATTGCACGACATATGCTACTGGGGGTAGCTTACGTAGAGGGAGCAAGGCGATGTAGGAGAATCCGGGAGCGAGATTGACACACTATGTATCCAGGTTCACGTCCCCTCGGTGGAGGATCGCTACGTCCTGCTATCAATCCAGTATATGATCATAGATTGGTTTATATGGGAGCCGCCGTAGGCGGAGGGATAGACTAGATCTAATCTAATGTGAGAGAGGATACCCCATGGGGGTGCCCCTGGTGGCTTTATATATGCAACCACCTAGGGTTTACAAGTGCACTAATGGGATTTGTATTGAAGTCGCTGTCTTGGGCCTTCGGCGCCACTCGTCTGGATCCAGTACGCGCCAGTCGCCGTATTGGGCGAGTCGACCCGCTCAGGGCTAGGTCGCCGTATTGGGCGAGTCGACCCGCTCAGGGATAGGTTCCAGTCGGCTCGATCCAGCTGGCGAATCCGCTTCGTGGTATACCCCGATTGGTATTCCCCCATCATCAACCCATTGATTAACGGCGTGGAGTTCACCAAGTGCATGGTGGATAGTGGAAGCAGCATCAACATCATGTACCTGGATACACTGCAGAAAATGAACTTGACGGAGGCAAACCTAAGGCGGACTAACACCGTGTTCCATGGTGTAGTTCCTGGACGGGAGGCTCGGTCCCTTGGGTGCATTACCCTTCAGGTAGCCTTTGGCGATGTTAATAATTACCGCCAAGAGCGCATGACCTTTGAGGTGGTCCCCTTCAAGAGCGTGTACCACGTCATATTCGGCCGCGACATATTCCACACGTTTATGGCCAAGCCATGCTTTGTCTACAACAAGCTCAAGATACCCGGACCGAACGGTGTCATCACCGTATCCGGAAGCTTTACCAAGGCAAGGGACTGCGAGATCAATGAAGCAGCCGTTGCAGAAGCTGTCCTCTACAGCGAAGAATTCAAAGAGATCCAGAGCAAGGTCAATGACTCAGAGATGCCCGCGTCGAAGAAGAAGATCTCCGACTCCGCTCCTGCGTTCAAGGCCGCCATCGAGACCAAGCCGGTGGAACTTGTGGTAGGCGATGCCTCCAAGACCGTCGCCATTGGGACGAACCTGGATCCAAAATAGGAAAGCGCGCTCGTCGAGTTCCTCCGTGAGAATAGGGACATCTTTGCCTGGCAACCTGCCGACATGAAAGGTGTACCTAGGGAACTTGCCGAGCACAACTTAAACATAGATCCAAAATGTAAACCAGTGAAACAACCTCTACGACGCTTCGGAGATGAGAAGAGACGCGCCATGGACGCCTATGTGGACAATGCAACGTTGCCTTCACGACCAAATTGGTCAGAACATTCACGCCTATGTGGACGATATCGCGGTGATGTCTAAAAAGTCAAATGACTTAATCTCCGACTTAAAAGAAACCTTTGATAATCTTCGGAAATACAACATGATGCTCAACCCTAAGAAGTGTGTCTTCGGGGTTCCAGCCAGAAAACTGTTGGGCTTCATCGTTTCCCAGCGCGAAATCGAGATCAACCCAGAGAAAATCAAAGCCATCTTAAACATAAACCGTCCAACATGCCTAAAGGACATCCAACGACTAACAGGTTGTGTTGCAGCAGTTAGTCGGTTCATCAGCCGACTTGGAGAGAAGGCCCTGCCGCTGTACAAGTTGCTGAAGAAGGCGGACAAATTCACGTGGATGGACGAGGCAGATGCAACATTGAAGCAGCTCAAGAAGATTCTTTCCTCAGCGCCCATCCTTGCAGCACCCGAGTCTGGTGAGCCCCTGTTAATTTACATGGCGGCAACCAACCGGGTTATCAGCATCGTCGTCGTGGTAGAGCGGAAGGAACCAGGATATGAGCACGGAGTTCAACGACCAGTTTACTACGTAAGCGAGGTCTTGACGGAGTCCAAGCAGCGTTACCCGCACTACCAAAACATAGCTTATGGAGTATTCCTTGCTTCACGGAAGCTGAGGCATTACTTTCAGGAGCACCCAATCACAGTAGTGAGCAAGACTCCACTGTCCGACATTATCAACAAAAGCGACGCTACAGGAAGGGTCGCGAAGTGGGGCATTGAACTTGCCGCCTTCGAGATCACCTACAAAAGACGCGATGCTATCAAGTCACAAGCCTTGGCGGATTTTATTGCAGATTGGACGGAGATGCCTGATGCCACTCCATTGCCGGAACCAGAGTACTGGGTGATGCACTTTGATGGATCAAAGCTGCTCAACGGCTTGGGGGCTGGTGTATTGCTACAGTCACCAAAAGGAGACAAGCTACACTACGTTCTGCAGATCCACTTCGAGGCTACAAACAACATGGCGGAGTATGAAGCACTCATTCACGGACTGCGTGTAGCCAAGGATATTGGCATCAAGCGCATAGTTTGCTGTGGATATTCCGACTTGGTTGACCAGCAGGTGGCTGGCACCTAGAATGCGCGGAACCTATGATGGCGGCATATCGCGACGAAGTGGACGAGATAGCCAAGAGCTTCTTGGGCTACGAAGTCAAGTATGTTCCTAGGGAGCAAAACGAGGTGGCTGATCTATTGTCTAAACTTGGATCAGGGCGCAAGCAAATTCCGCCAGGAGTTTTCCTAGAGCATCTACGTACACCATCCGTGAAGGGAGCCAACATCGACAACCCGGATAGAGCTGATTCTTTCGTCAACATGGTGACAAAGACCCCTCCGGCTTGGACAAAACCGTTCATGGAATATCTCAAACACGGAACTTTGCCCGACGACGAGGTCGAAAGACGGCAGAAAGTACGACGAGCAAAGGGTTATACCATAATCAATGGGAAACTCTACAAAAGGAGCACTACTGGTGTATACATAAAGTGTGTTTCCCAGCTAGAAGGTATGGAAATCCTACGTGAAATCCATCTCGGAGATTGCGGGCATCATGCCGCTCCTCGATCGTTGGTCGCGAAAGCCTTCCGGCAAGGATTCTACTGGCTGACCGCGAAGGCGGACGCCGACAAGCTGGTTGAAACATGCACATGATGCCAGTATTATGCCCGATAACCACATGTTCCTGCTGAAGAATTGCGAACAATACCAATAACTTGGCCGTTTGCAGTCTGGGGGCTAGACATGGTGGGGCCGTTACAAACGGCACCATGTGGGTTTACGCATCTGCTTGTAGCAGTTGACAAATTCACCAAATGGATAGAAGCTAAACACATTAGAAAGCTTGATGGGGCAACTGCCCTCAGGTTTGTCCGGGATCTAGTGGTGAGATTTGGTCTCCCACATAGCATCATCACCGACAATGGAAGCAACTTGTCACTCGGAGAAGTGGAGGCCTACTGCTGGGACAAAGGCATCCGACTTGACCTTGCATCTATGGCACACCCACAATCCAATGGTCAATGAGTGAGCCAATGGATTAATTCTGCAGGGAATCAAGCCACGTCTTGAGGCACCGCTACATAGAGTAGCTGGAGCCTGGGCGGAAGAATTGCCATCTGTGATGTGGAGTTTACGAACTACACCCAACAGATCCACCAGCTACACCCCTTACTTCATGGTATATGGCCCAGAAGCCATCCTACCCTCTGACATCCTCCATGATGCACCAAGAGTTGCCGCCTACGACGAAGATGACGCTGAAGAATCCAGACGCCTAGATGTGGACCTTCTCGAGGAGGAGCGCGTTTTGGCATGCCAAAGATCCGCCATCTACCAGCAGAAGCTACGCAGCTACCATAGTCGCCGCGTCCGGCATCGCTCGTGTAAAGAAGGGGATTTAGTACTCCGACTTAAGCAGAAGAAGTCACACAAATTATCCCCGCCATGGGAAGGACCGTTCATCATAAGCAAGGCGCTGCTCAATGGGTCTTACTACCTTGTCGACAATCGTGAGCTCAAGGATAGACCCAACGATGATCATAAGCGTAAGCGACGTGACCCGGATGATGACTACCCGGAGCTTGATCGGCCATGGAACATAGCACAACTACGTCCTTTCTACACTTAGCATTTTTTATCTAATCGTGTACCTCTTATATGATCAATGAAATAAAGCTCTTTGGTTCACTCATATTGCTGAGTCTTTTACCTCCTTTAGTGTTCATTTTTGGATCATATAAACCTTTATGCACAAGCTTTGCGATTGCACTTGTGAAAATTCCGCCTACGGGAGTTAGCTTAAGTTTTCTGGTCTACACGTTCTTTGTTGTTTTTATGTCGATTCTGGAGTAGTGACTTTCGGCACTCATTGTAGGCGATTTTGTGCTAAGGTTTTTGACAATGCCATTGGGTATCATCACCTAAGCGCATGGTTCCGACAACGAGTCTTCCGACTCACGAAAAGTCAAGCATAAGAACCAAAGTAATGGATAAGCCAGCACTTGCTTAAAAAATATATACATGCTGGGCATTAATTCTTAAGTAGCAGGATACGACAAACATTTTTTTCCGCCTTAAGATTACATCACCAAGTTTTTTCAATGCACACTCCAAAGGTGAAACAAGAATTAGAAAGTGTTTTTCGCTCCTTGGGTGCAGGGGACTTGGAGGCCGCATCGTCACCAGCCGAAGATTCACCCTCAGCGTCACCACTGTGAGGAGACTCGGAGGATTCAGGGTCGGCATTGTCAAGGAAGTTCCTGGGCACGAAGACGTCGACATCCACCAACTCGGCAACCCTGGTGTCATAGCCCGCGAGTGATGACAGGATGGCTTCGCGATCGATTTCCTTGCCGTCATCATCCACGTCGGGGATACCAGATGTCACTGTGTCGATGTCGGCACCTTCATAGTGTGCCTTCACCATGGACAACGCCATCCTTGCACTAGCCCGTGCACATGAAGCTTTCCAGCTTGCAACACGATCGGGGGCTCGGCGCAGAATCTCCGAGTACTTCACCACGGAGTCGGAGGCCTTGATATAAATTTGGAGGGGTTGGGCGATCTCCTTGGCTTGGGTGATGGCGGTATTGATGAAGTTGCCGCAAGAATCATGCATTCCTTGTCCGAAGGAGGCGAGCGGGTTAAACCCAGGGGCGCTGAAAATTCCGACAACGATTACATGAGTTCAAAAAATTCTAAGTACCCAGACTACATAGCTACAAGGCGGAGGATACTTACTGAAGATGCTGGCCTTAGCCTGCCAGACGATGTCCGCCAAGGCTTGTTGGAGGAGCTTAAATGCCTCGCTATGGCAAAGGTTTTGCTCATCGGCAGCTTGCTTCTGATCCTTTAGGATCGCAAGCTCCTCCTTCAAGCGATTGATCTCTGCGGAGGCGGAGTCCTGTAGGGCTTTCATGGAGTCCTCGTGCATCTTCAGCATTTGTTCCCTCTCTTTCTTAAGGATCTTGTTCTCGCTGTCCAGCTGCTGACTGCTCGACAATATCCTTAGCCTTGGCGACATGCTCTGCAGGTCGGAGAAAACAAAGTACACAGTGAGTACTCGAAGAAGGAAGGCATAAAAGTAAGACGGAAATGCGTAAAAAGAAAACAGACTCTTGTTTTTGATGATCTGTTCCTTCAAGATGGCGGTTTTACCCTTTTCAGCTTCAAGGTCCGCGTGCATCTTCTGGTACTTATCATTGGCCATGCCCCTCCGAGCATTCTCGTTCTGTGGAAACAAATACAAAGTCAAGTCGTTGTTTAGTCTACTTGGAGACCCTAGTCGGAGATTTTCCATCTAGGTGCTCGGGGGCTACAGCGAGAGTTTTTTAACTTAGCAATATGCTTAGCTTTTCTTTAAGCATCTAGTCGGAGCTAGTTCAGTTCTCAACTAGAAGCTTGGGGGCTATAGTATAAAGTTTTAACTTGGAAAATGCTTAGCTTTTCTTTAAGCATCTAGTCAGAACTAATTCAGTTACAACTAGAGGATTGGGGGCTATAGCACTTAAAATTATGAACACTGTGTATGCTACTCTTAAAGCATCTAGTCGGAATAATTCATTCCATCTAAATGTAGGGGTTCGTAGCATGGAAAACAAAAATTTTCTATCGCATACAAACAAACAAGCCAAGATCTATCTACTAGATTGTAGCAACGAGTCGATGGAATAACTTACCCTCGAAGATTCCAAAGCGGTTATAGAGAGCAGATTCTCGTGGGTGATGTAGTCGTACTCTTTCCGATCTCAAGATCGCGTAGATGATCCTTCCGGCGCCACGTTCCGGCAGCGCTCCCGCAGTCGGTCACATGTTCGGTACTCGACGAAGACCTTCCTCTCCCTTGTTCCAGCAGGCAGCGGAGGTTGTAGCACTCTCCTCGAGATTCCGGCAGCACAACGACGTGGTACCGAAAGTAGAGGGGAGATCCCGCAGGGCTTCGCCTTAAGCCGGAGCGAGTATGGTGGAGTATGAGAGAGAGCTATTAGTGGTCTAGGGATTAGACACACCAATTAGAAGGCTCTAAACCGCAGGCTAGAGCAATTAGAAGCTCTAAACCAAAACGGCTCTAAACCGGAGATTAGAGGATAGGAACTTGTGTGTCTAGAGGAGGAGGCCCTGCCCCTCCTCTTATAGGTGGGAGGCGCGGCCAAGGGGAGGGGAGTCCCTCCCCAAGTCGGCCTTGGTTGGCGCGCCGGCTTGGGGAGGAGACTCCTCCCCAAAGTCGGTTTCAAACACCTCTTGCTTGGTTCCCACAGTTTCCTGTTTTAGCCGTTTGACTTTCAAACTGGCCATTTGACTTTTCTGTTTTAGGATTCAATTTAATCCTTTATTTGGAACAGCAAGAACACTTAGTACATGATGCAATCATTCCAATATGTAATGACACATTCATGTACCCCTTCCCCCCCGGAGTGCCGGACATTCCGGAACCTTCTAGCACATTTCCGATGAAAACACCGGAATCATTTCCGAACTCCGAAACGGGACTTTCCTTATATGAATCTTATTCTCCGGACCATTCCGGATCTCCTCGTGATATCCCAGATCCCATCCGAGACTCCGAACAACATTCGGTCTCTTTCTCATAATACCATAACTACTCAAACAACGTCGAATCCTTAAGTGTGTCTCCCTACGGTTCGTGAATTATGCGGACATGATCGAGACACTTCTCCGAACAATAACCAATAGAGGAATCTGGAAATTCATATGGCTCCCACATATTTCTACGATTACTTTGCGATCGAATGAACCACTTACATACGATACCAATTTCCCTTTGTCTCACGATATGTTACTTATCCGAGGTTATGATCGTCGGTATCTCTGCATACCTAGTTCAACCTCGTTACCGATAAGTACTCTTTTCTCGTTCCCGTGATATGTGATCCCTTGTGAGCCAGTCACATGCTTGCAAGCTAATTGGATGACATTCCACCGAGAGGGCCCAGAGTATATCTATCCGTCATATGGATGGACAAATCCCACTCTTGATCCATGTATTTCAACCAATACTTTCTGAACACTCAATGCCACCTTTATAGCCACCCTGTTACGGTGTGGTGTTTGATGACATCAAAGCATCCATCTGGAAAAGGTGATATGCATGATCTCATGGTCGAAGGAATTAGGTTACTATGTATCAGAAAGCATATAGCAATTGAACTATTGAAATGACTTGATCTTTATGCTACGCTTATCTATAGGAGTATGTCCATCACATCATTCTACTAATGATATGATCCTGTTGTTAATAACATCTCTATGTTCATGATCAGGAAACAATGATCATATATTAACCAACAAGCTAGTTTAACAAGAGGCTTTACTAGGGACTCTTATTTTAGTTTACAAATCACACAAGTATTAATGTTTCCGGTTAATACAATTATAGCATGGTATGTAAACATTTATCATAAGTGTGAAGATATGATAATAACCACTTTATTATTGCCTCTTGGGCATATCTCCAACAGTCTCCCACTTGCACTAGAGTCAATAATCTAGTTTCAAACCTTTGTGTATTCAACACCTATGGCTTTCCGGTGTTGTATGTACACGATTGCTAGTGGTCAACTGATATCCGGATCTGACACTTGCAGGTCCGTGTGTAATTGCATGTCTTTGCGTCTCTACGCATCACTCATTCTCTAATGAGATGGCTCTGTATAAATTTGGTCTTTCGGTGTGACCTTTAGCTCTTTGGGGTTAAAACATGTTGATATATTGTCGCAAAATATATCTTCATAGTATTATCCCACTGTGAACTACACCTAGTTTGATAACAAACTACTTGACACAAATGCCCTCTTTTGCTGCTAAAATAGCAGTCATATACTTAGCCTTTTGTTGTAGTATCTGTCACAATGTCTTAACTTTGGAACTCATCCAAATCCATTATGGAACTAACTTTCCATTATATTGTGCCACCCTTAGTTTAGATTGAGATAAACTTAATTTGTACTTTGTGACAAAACTAGTATCAATGTAGTACTTTTACAATGAACTAACCATCTATTTGTCACTTCTACAAATATTATACTCTTAGTTCTTCCAAAAGATCATAAGAATATCCTTACTATTGTCCAACGATCATCTTACGAATCATTCTGGTATATGCTCACAACATTTAGAGCATAGGACATATCTGGATTTGTACATATCACAGTATGATTGATATAAATACTCTTTGTGATTTCATACATCAAGTATCAATCTATACTTGATTATTTGTTTCACTTTACCAAATGTCAATACACTTGAATATATATCATCAACATTGAACTCATTCAATCCTTTCTGTGCGACAAGAACCTCTCTTGTAGTTTCTATATTGAACTCATTCAATATCTTGTCTATGTACTTCTGGCACAACCATATTAGCATCTATTGATGCCAAATATTTGGGTTTTGCCTTAGTCTTTCATCGGGATGAAATTCTTAATATGTGTTAATAAAAGATACATTATTTCCAATCAACAATATGTCTTCCACATAATGTATTAGAAACATGTCTTACGCTCCCACTTAATTTCTTGCAAATACAAGCATCTTCATCGTCTCTAATGAACTTTTAAACTCCTTTAACAGTTTCATCACAGTGAAGATTCCAACTCCGCGATGCTAACTTTAACCATTGAAGTTTGCATATGCTTTTAGCATCCTTTGAATTAACAAAACCCTATGGACCGTGTTATGCACATGTCCTAGGTAACGATTCTATTAGAAGAACTTGTTTTGTTTATTCAAATACCATATAACAAATTATATGTAGTGGTTGCTACATTAATCCGTCTAGACTAAATATCACTATGAAAGATCAAATCTTGTCATAGTCAACCTTTGAACATTTTGTGAACTCTTTCCCAACATGTCGACTATTTCATAGATGTAAAACATCCATGTCTATTTCTTTATAGATCCAGACACAACTGTAAGGTCTTATACCTTTCTCGAGGGTCCTTCAAGTTCAAAACTTGATTTCTCGTGTATGGAACTATCACGGATTTTATGGCTTCAAGCCATTTGACGGAGTCAGGGCTCACCATCGCTTCTTTGCACGTAGTCGGATCATTATTGTCAAATAATGATTTAACTCTCAAATCTTGGTATTTGATTGTTCATCCGACCTACTTGTTTCAATAGGAACTTAGATCTCCGTGACCACAACCTTTGAAGTACGTGAGCCATGAGCATTATTGCTGCCTCCGGAACACTTTTTGGCGCTGCGCAACTTTGCTCATACAGCTAAGGTTCTTTTAACCTTATCAAAGTTCTATTGTCCTCCCACTTAACTTTTCACGAAAAATTCCTTCTCAAAGAAACTTGAAGTTTTAAGTGACAAACATTTTTGTCTCCGATGTTATGGAGGATTACTTAACAGTTATTCGAAATAACATACAAAGACAGGTTCATCCGTCTTTGGTTGCAAACATCTTTCTTATGCATAGCACACCAATGTTTAAGAAAGGACAACTTGGGTTTTATCCCAAACCATAACTTTATATGGTGTCATTTCAACGGATTATGATAGAGCTCTTTTCAGTGGAAAAACGGTAATCTCTAAAGCTTTTAATCTTTAAAATACAATGGCAGTTTTATGAATTATACCTTCGATCTTACCATGTCAAACAAGGTTTAATTACATATCTCGAACGCTCCATACTCTTATGGTGTTTCGGGAAAATGCAAATCCACGGAACGATTCCTTAAATCTTAGGTATTATGCTAAACTTGTAACTCAAATATCTTCCTTTATGATCTTATCATAAACTATTTATATTCTTGTTACAATGATTTTGCACTTCATCTTGAAAGTCTTTGAACTTTTCAAATGTTTCATACTTTATCCTTATTAAGTAAATATTCATATATTCACTCAAATTCTCGGAGAAAGCATACGAAGTTGAAATCCATCGCTTTTGACTACACATGATGGACTTTGTACAACAATATGTACAATTTCCAATAAGCTAGTCATTCGTTCCCTTTTGGCCTATGAACGAAGTTTTAATTATCTCTAGGAAAGTTTCACAAGCGTCATTTGATCAAAATCAAATAGACTCCAATATTCCATCCACATGGAGTTTCTTCATGTTTTCTTTCCAATATAATTTAAACGGCGATGTCACTTCCTAAGTGATCTTTCAATCAATTTGTCTTTTGACATTTTTAGCACTAGTTTTATGGATGTGATTTCTCCAACGAGATTTGTGAATCATCCATCTTTTATGGATTACGACAATTATTTGAACAACCCTTTTGTTCTCATAATACCTGATAAAACAAATCTTGAAGGCAAGCTTTGATGTTTTAACGAGCAACACAATAACCCTTTATTTGTTCTCGATGAACATCATCACATATTCTTTTGCTAGTTACTTAGGCCATTGTAGTTCATGAATTCTGTTGTTTCGTATGACGATTCACACCAAAAAATTCAGTATCAAATACTTAATAACCACATTGTTTAATAAGCAAAGAATATAGCCATAACATGTATATCATCTATATACTTAAACTGAACAATTCTAGTCTTTTCTTTTCTGCCATATATTTATGAGATTCTCTTTCAATATTTCCTTTTCTGTTTGAAAGAATCTATCAATATCAATAGTGGAGTCATACATATGACATATAATCCAAAGCGTGTATAATTAAATACCAATGTCTTTGGACTTGCACTTTGAAGTAGATCACCTATCATCAAATGTTTGGTGTTCTTTCAAATTCCTTTCTTTAGTAATCTCTTGGTGTAGTAAACATCTTACCTACATCAAATATTCACCCAAGCTACTTTTAGCTTGTAACGGTGAATCGCAAGTATAATTTTGCTCTCCAAAACCTTTTGGAGGATTAGGACAACTAGTGTCTCCAATCTTTTGCAAATTCTCATTAAATATGAGAACATGACTTTTGCCATATTATACTCTATCATGTTGTAACCAATACTTCGTTTCAGATATCACAATATCTTCCACACATCATGGTTTCTGAAACAACTCTTTCAGATCCTAGATAACCTTGATATTAAGACTTTGAATATCAAGAATCATGGAGACAAACATGATACTTATATACTAACACTTGGAATTGTTACTCTTGATTTAATACTAATTATTAAACTTCATGGAGTAACCGGAACTTACTGAAAGTTTGCAATAGGACTTTTAAACTTTAGATTAACACTTAAAACAATACGATACTAGTTCGTAAAGTATCTAACCAGAATTCTATAGTTCTATCATCTCAATTATAACTAAGCGCAAGGTGGTAAACGGATGCCAATGACTACAACAACTATGCAAATTCACTTTGATTTAGTTTATGATAAATTGAGTTCTAATTAATAATTAAATTAATCTAGGTGAACTCCCACTCAAAACAATATCCCTCACATTGTTTTAGTGATCACACGAACCAAATCCACCACATCAAAACCGATCATCACGAGAGTTGATATAGCTTCAATGGCGAACAATCAACATGTTCATCATATCTACTATATGACTCATGCTCTACCTTTCGGTAATCCGTGTTCCTGAGGCCATGTCTGTACATGCTAGGCTCGTCAAGATCAAACCTTAGTTTCCGCATGAGCAAATCTGGCTTGCTCACGTTGTATACACTTGCAGAATCTAACACACCCGATCATCACGTGGTGCTTTGAAACAACAAGCTTTAGCAATGGTGCTAACTAAGGGTGAACACTTTATGACTTGAAATTCATGTGCATGAGGGATCATCTTATAATGCTACCGTCGTCTACTAATCAATACAAGATGCATAAAGGATTAACATCACATGCAATTCATAATTTGTGATATGATATGGCCTTTCTTCTTTGTGCTTCCGATCTCCATCTTCCAGCACGAACATGATCTCCATCATCACCGGCATTGCATCAAGGTCAATGACGCCTCTCCATGGTTGTCGTCCACCAGCTTCAACTATTACAACTACTTTGAATAGACACGCGGGTCTTAACATAAATTAAAGACAACCATATGGCTCCTGCCGGTTGCCAACTTACAATAAGGAACATTGCATACATCAAATATAATCACAATCATGGCCATATCACATCACTGCAAACCCCTGCAAAACAAAGTTAGACGCCTCTACTTTCTTTGCATATTTTACGTGGTTTGGGGCTTTCAATAAGTGTCGTTCTAACTTACGAACAAGAACCACAACATTGATACTAGTATTGTTAATCACCCGTTTTAAATTGGATCTTAACTATGCTAGGAGAAACAGGCACCCGCAAAGCCACTTATGCAATACAAGTTGCATGTCAAGCGTGGAGCAAGTCTCATGAACGATGTCATGTAAGGTTAGCCCGGGCCGCTTCATCCCAACATACCGCAAGATGCAAAGTACACGAGAAGCAATCAACAATAAAAGCATCAACGCCCACAATGACCATTGTGTTCTACTCGTGCAACAGATCTACATATAGACACGGCTCTGATACCACTGTAGGGGTTCGAAGCATGGAAAACAAAAATTTTCTATCGCATACAAACAAACAAGCCAAGATCTATCTACTAGATTGTAGCAACGAGTCGATGGAATAACTTACCCTCGAAGATTCCAAAGCGGTTATAGAGAGCAGATTCTCGTGGGTGATGTAGTCATACTCTTTCCGATCTCAAGATCGCGTAGACGATCCTTCCGGCGCCACGTTCCGGCAGCGCTCCCGCAGTCGGTCACACGTTCGGTACTCGACGAAGACCTTCCTCTCCCTTGTTCCAGCAGGCAGCGGAGGTTGTAGCACTCTCCTCGAGATTCCGGCAGCACAACGACGTGGTACCGAAAGTAGAGGGGAGATCCTGCAGGGCTTCTCCTTAAGCCGGAGCGAGTATGGTGGAGTATGAGAGAGAGCTATTAGTGGTCTAGGGATTAGACACACCAATTAGAAGGCTCTAAACCGCAGGCTAGAGCAATTAGAAGCTCTAAACCAAAACGGCTCTAAACCGGAGATTAGAGGATAGGAACTTGTGTGTCTAGAGGAGGAGGCCCTGCCCCTCCTCTTATAGGTGGGAGGCGCGGCCAAGGGGAGGGGAGTCCCTCCCCAAGTCGGCCTTGTTTGGCGCGCCGGCTTGGGGAGGAGACTCCTCCCCAAAGTCGGTTTCAAACACCTCTTGCTTGGTTCCCACAGTTTCCTGTTTTAGCCGTTTGACTTTCAAACTGGCCATTTGACTTTTCTGTTTTAGGATTCAATTTAATCCTTTATTTGGAACAGCAAGAACACTTAGTACATGATGCAATCATTCCAATATGTAATGACACATTCATGTACCCCTTCCCCCCCGGAGTGCCGGACATTCCGGAACCTTCTAGCACATTTCCGATGAAAACACCGGAATCATTTCCGAACTCCGAAACGGGACTTTCCTTATATGAATCTTATTCTCCGGACCATTCCGGATCTCCTCGTGATATCCCAGATCCCATCCGAGACTCCGAACAACATTCGGTCTCTTTCTCATAATACCATAACTACTCAAACAACGTCGAATCCTTAAGTGTGTCTCCCTACGGTTCGTGAATTATGCGGACATGATCGAGACACTTCTCCGAACAATAACCAATAGAGGAATCTGGAAATTCATATGGCTCCCACATATTTCTACGATTACTTTGCGATCGAATGAACCACTTACATACGATACCAATTTCCCTTTGTCTCACGATATGTTACTTATCCGAGGTTATGATCGTCGGTATCTCTGCATACCTAGTTCAACCTCGTTACCGATAAGTACTCTTTTCTCGTTCCCGTGATATGTGATCCCTTGTGAGCCAGTCACATGCTTGCAAGCTAATTGGATGACATTCCACCGAGAGGGCCCAGAGTATATCTATCCGTCATATGGATGGACAAATCCCACTCTTGATCCATGTGTTTCAACCAATACTTTCTGAACACTCAATGCCACCTTTATAGCCACCCTGTTACGGTGTGGTGTTTGATGACATCAAAGCATCCATCTGGAAAAGGTGATATGCATGATCTCATGGTCGAAGGAATTAGGTTACTATGTATCAGAAAGCATATAGCAATTGAACTATTGAAATGACTTGATCTTTATGCTACGCTTATCTATAGGAGTATGTCCATCACATCATTCTACTAATGATATGATCCTGTTGTTAATAACATCTCTATGTTCATGATCAGGAAACAATGATCATATATTAACCAACAAGCTAGTTTAACAAGAGGCTTTACTAGGGACTCTTATTTTAGTTTACAAATCACACAAGTATTAATGTTTCCGGTTAATACAATTATAGCATGGTATGTAAACATTTATCATAAGTGTGAAGATATGATAATAACCACTTTATTATTGCCTCTTGGGCATATCTCCAACACTAAATGCTTGGGGGCTACAGTGAGAGTTTTTTCTAACTTAGTCACTCTTAGAGCATATAGATGCAAAACCAATGGTTTTCCGTCTACATCCTCGGGGGCTACAGTGGGATACTCATATGAAATGAAAAAGGCACTCTCGGCCAGCAGCTTGCCAAAGTAAACGTTGTTACTTCATAAGATGTCCGCTTGACGGAGTAGCTCCTCAAGACCGCACGTCGGAGATGACGGCACTCCTCCAGGAACCATAGTTTTGCTACCCGGCGTAAGCACCGGGAAAATAATCTTTGTCAGCTCCAAGGGTTTCTGGGGAGTAGGGGCGCTGCCTTCGGCAGAGGTACCAGCACCCACCACCGCCTTGCTGCTACCAATGGCATCCTTAGCCGGAGCTTCAGCCATTTGAAGAGCAGCGCTCTCCTGCGTCGCCTGCTCGCCGACAATCGCGAGTTCGGTAGAGGCGCCAGAATCCACTTCCATGGCGGAAGGGCCTGGTGCCTCCTGGGCTTGGGAGCTTGTCGGAGTGGAGGAGGGCTTGACGGCAGGGGTAGCAGGGGCGATGGCGGGGGAAGAGTCGTGATGCAGCATATCTTTGATATTTCTAGAAGCCCCAAGAGTCTTGGAGGACTTCTTGAGGCTGGTTGTGGCTTTCTTCCTGAAACGTGCAAAGTGCATAAGTACAGGAATAAGACAGATAAACGAGACAATGTCGGAGAATAAGAATCTTACACTAGGGGGGCGCTTTGGCAAACATTCCGGTGGCTTTCTTCTTTTCCGCCTCTAGGGCGGCAATACTCTTTTTGGAGGCTCCACCCTCCGTCTTCTTCTTCTTGCCTACGTCGGCAGCGTCAGAGGTGGAGCTCTTCCGCTTTCGCGCCAATGGGGCATCATCGTCGGACACGACCGTGACTTTCTTCATCTTGGGATCGTAGATTTGGGCGGCCAGGTTGCCCTCCTCTAGATCGCTAAGCTGTTAAATGAGAAATCATCGTGTTAGACAAAATGATATTGGAAAGATGGAGAAACTGGAGCAATGTCATACACGGAAAATAAATACCTACCTTTGGGCACTTTCCATTTACGAACATGTCGTAGGTGAGGGTGAAGCCATGCTTCTTGTCCTTCACCTTGACGATGTCCTTAAGACGGAACTTGAAGGAGTCGCTCGAGAAGTTGTCCTCGGAGATACGGAGGGTATCCCTTCGGTCGCCGGTGTACTCGTGCATGACCTTCATACGGTGCTGCAGAGGTTGGATCCTCCTGATGAACCAGCACATGGCTAGGTCCAAGCCGGTCAGACCCGTCTCTACAAACCACTCTATCCACCTTATTGCACGAAAAGCGTTGAGGTCGGAGGGAAGGGAGGCATGGGACCGCCATGTGGGAACTTCGGCAGCGGCTCCATCCACGAAGTCCGGATACGTTACTTCTCGGCCCGACAAAGGAATGCCGGGGCCGTAGAAGTACATCCGCTGCCAATTCTTGCACGACTCGTGGCCGACGATGTCGGGGAACCGCCGGCCAGGTCGGATCTTGAAGCTTATGGTGCCGCAGTTTCTAACCTCCTCCTTGCTGTGTCCGGCTTCACCTTTGACGGTGAAAAAGTAGACAAACAGATCTAACCTAGGCCTAATCCCTAGGTAACCCTCGCAAAGTGCCGCGAAGTTGCTAAGCACTAGGATACTATTGGGGGAGAGGTTGTGGGGTTGGACCTTGAAGTGATTCAAGACGGACAGGAAGAAGTGGGAGATGGGCAGAGAAACGTCGCGTACCAATTGTGCCTTGAGGTATACCTTCTCTCTGGCTTGAGGAGAAGGGGTCACCTCGCCGGCCGGCACCGCCCGCCAGGCGAGCCCCCCCGTCGCAGGGAGGTAACCCTCAGCGACCATCTCTTGGATGTCACGGCCGGTGATGTCCGAGCCGCACCAGTCGCCTTTGTGCGAGTCTGGCTCCTCTTCCAGGGGCTCCAGCGCCGCCAGGTTATGGTCGTCGCCGGTGGTTTCTATCACCGCCGATGCGGGAATAACCAGGCCCTCTGGGGGCACGACGACGGAGCTCGCCGGCTTCGCGGCGGCTTCGCTCGACGCCGCCATTGATAGGGATGAACTGCTGCTAGCCATGGAGGAAGGAGAGGACACGACTGGTGCAGGCAAGAGGCTAGGTTTTCTCGAGGTTTTCGCGGAGAGCTCGAGGAGGCGCGCGGCTGGAGGAAGAAGACGATGACACAGGAGAATGGGGTGAAAAAGTGGCAAGTGTCCCACGGCCGCTATTTATCTTACTCTGCGTCAAGATTCATGCAGCTAATCGGACGGTTTCCGCGTAGACGACGTGTTCGTGAACGTGCACGGTAATTTCGCCACGTCTCCAACCGTCGCCGCCAACGGTTCGTATCGCTCGCGCGGGAAAATCGGATATGATTATGTTCTCTGCATGTGTGAGTTACGAGGCGTCGCTGACCTACAGCCTACATCGTCATTACTGACATGGTAGATGAGCCGTCCCATCGAAGATTCCGGCATGGACGGATTTAATCCGACAACGGGATCGTACGATGGAAGATTCAGCATTTCTCCGACTTACTCATAGAAGACGGAGAAAACCTTGCAGGGTTCTTTGGGAGGACTACAAGATGTTGCTTGACGATTTGCCGACATCCATCTAGAAGGAGCATTCCACGAGAAGAGGCAAGACGGCGCAAAATCTCGGAGTTCTACGGGGGCTACTGTTGGGGATATGCTATATGGGTATCCTCATAGCATGTCTCTTATCCGACTAACCCGGGTGGCCCATAGTCGGTAGCATGGCGTATGGCCTGCTGGGCGGCCCAGTTAGGTGGATCCAGAAGGGAGGCCCATGCCGGATAAAGGAAGGCTACGGTGGAGTCACCAGCGTACCCGGAGCCTTGGAGTGCAAGATACACAAGACTAGTAATAGACGGTGTAGAACTCTATAACCTGTCCGGCTAGGACTTTTCCCTGTAACCCTAGGACCTGGCGACTATATAAGTCGGGCCTATGGGAGCCTTTAGGGCACAATATCAGATGATAACTTAGACTTTCTAGTCACCTCGCACAGCGAACCTAATCTCTGTAACTCGGCGTATTGCCATTATAGTGATTTATAGCAGGAGTAGGATTCTGCCACCGTTGTGGGATCTGAACCTGGGTAAGCTGTGTTACCTCGTACCCGTTAACCGTCCGCCTTACCCCACGTCTCTAAACACGCACTGTGAGGACCCCTCCATGGCGTACTCGTCGGCAATACCACGACACTTAATATAATTCTAGCATGGAATATAAACTTTATCATGAACAAGAATTATAATAATAACATCTTTATTATTGCCTCTAGGGCATAATTCCAACAGGAGAAAAGGCCCGACCTCGTCTCCCATCGCCACCGCCCCGGTCCCCCCGACATCACGAAGATTATAAGACTCACCATCATACGGATATGCCCCCACCAAAGCAGTGCGGCATCGTCATCCGTGACAACGCGGAGCTGACCTGTCATGACGGAGAGCGCAACCAAGGACACAAGAGCAGGTCACGCCATGACCCTCCGCGTCCGACAAGCAACCGCGACAGGCGTGAGGCGTCGCAAGAGGGTAACAGCAAGAAGGCTAACCCACCGCCACCTCCGCCTCCGTCACCACCAAGTAGTCACCACGGCGGAGGAGGCCCGCGTCGTTCACGCAACCCATCCCCTGTTGACAAGAAGAACCCAGAGCCGTACGACGCACGTTTGCGGATCGATAAGATCCACGAGGCCCGGGAAGGACCATACCTGGGACCACGTTGCTTTGGACCTGCAATACGGCCCGCAACTTACCCCAAGGGTTTTCAGATTGACAAGACCATCAAGCCCTATGACGGCACCGCCAAGCCAGCCACATGGTTGCAGGACTACGGAAATGCGGTGGAGATTGCCGGAGGCAACCCCAACATCACCGTCAAGTACCTCCCATTAATGTTGGCGGGCACGACCCGTCAATGGATCGACGACTTGCCGGAGAAATCCATCTACAACTGGTTGGACATGCAAGAAGCGCTCACCAAGAACTTTGAGGGTACACACAAGCATCCCTGCACTGTGGGCGATCTACAGCGGTGCATGCAAGAGAAAGACGAGACATCTCGCGCCTACCTCTCCTACTGGCTGGATATGAAAAATTCCTGCGTAGGAGTGCACGCTCAGACCGCCATGGCCGCCTTCATCGACAGGTTGGAAAGAGGCACGTTGCTCCGACATAATCTAAAACATTTGCAGGACAATCACCAGGCTTGACTTGAACCAGATGATTCAGTTGGCTAGTGAGTTCGCAGCTGCCGACGATGATGCTCGCGGCTCCTTGCCGACAATAGCCGTTCCAACTCAAGCTCGGAGGAATAGCAGTACAAAGCGGAAAACCGCTCCAGAAGAAAAGCAATCTACCGACATGGTCGCTATGACTTTTGCAGGACGAGGTGATGGCAGGCAACGTGGACGAGGAAGGGGAGTTGGCCGTGGGCAGCAACGAGGCAGTGAAACAACCTCAGCGCCACTCCGCGTTCCCCAAACCTACGAGGAGTACCGCGATATGCCGTGCCTCGTACACCTCGACGCCAACGGCAAGGCCACCCATACCAATCGACACTGCAAGTTCATCAACAACCTCAAGGAAGACCCGGAGTCCGGCTACAAGCGAAGTCGGAAGAACAGACCGCGAGGCAAGGGCAAGGGGAAGAAGAAGGAGGAAGAGTCCAAGGATTCGAGTGGCATGGACGAAGACGTTGACCCCAAGCACGCCGCCAAGAGCGACGACAAGGGCAAGAACCCCTTCGCAAAGAAGGCACCATTCTACCACACTTTCCTTGGCACCCCCACCGTCAAACAACAGAAGACCTCTCTGAGGATCTTGATGGCCACACTCCCCCTAGTTCCCCAGTACCTGCGCTGGTCGGAGGTTCCTATAACTTGGGACAAGACGGACCACCCATACGTTGTACCTACGGATAACCAGTACGCCATGGTCATCAACCCTCTGATTGACGGCGTGGAGTTCACCAAGTGTATGGTGGATAGTGGAAGCAACATCAACATCATGTACCTGGATAAACTGCAAAAGATGAACTTGACGGAGGAAAACCTAAGGCGGACCAACACCATCTTCCATGGCGTAGTTCCACGTCATATTCGGCCGCGACATATTCCACACGTTCATGGCCAAGCCATGCTTCGTCTACAACAAACTCAAGATACCCGGACCAAACGGTGTCATCACCGTATACAGAAGCTTTACCAAGGCAAGGGACTGCGAGATCAATGAAGCAGCCGTTGCAGAAGCTGTCCTCTACAGCGAAGAATGCAAAGAGATCCAGAGCAAGGTCAATGACTCAGAGATGCCCGCGTCAAAGAAGCAGATATCCGACTCCGCTCCTGCGTTCAAGGCCGCCATCGAGACCAAGCCGGTGGAACTTGTGGTAGGAGATGCCTCCAAGGTCACCGCCATTGGGACGAACCTGGATCCCAAATAGGAAAGCACGCTCATCGAGTTCCTCCGTGAGAATAAGGACATCTTTGCCTGCAACCTGCCGACATGAAAGGTGTACCTAGGGAACTTGCCGAGCATAGCTTAAACATTGATCCAAAATGTAAACCAGTGAAACAACCTCTACGACACTTTGGAGATGAGAAGAGACGCGCCATTGGCAAAGAGATAGCTAGGTTACTTAAGGCTAGATTTATCCGAGAAGTCCTTCACACACAATGGGTGGCCAATCATGTACTTGTCCCCAAAAAGGGAACCAATGAATTAAGAATGTGCGTTGATTACACCGGCTTGAACAAAGCATGTCCCAAAGATCCGTTTGCTTTGCCTCGCATTGACCAAGTCATTGACTCGACGGCTGGCTCAAAACTTTTGTGTTTTCTCGATGCATACTCAGGATACCACCAGATCAAGATGAGGAAGTCGGACCAATTGGCCACTTCGTTCACTACCCCATAAGGCACGTTTTGCTATGTCACGATGCCCTTTGGGCTGAAAAATGCAGGGGCTACGTACCAGCGGACAATGCAACGTTGCCTCCACGACCAAATTGGTCGGAATGTTCACACCTATGTGGACGATATTGCGGTGATGTCTAAAAAGTCAAATGACTTAATCTCCGACTTAAAAGAAACCTTTGATAATCTCCGGAAATACAACATGATGCTTAACCCTAAGAAGCGCGTCTTCGGGGTTCTAGCCGGCAAATTGTTTGGTTTCATCGTTTCCCAACACGGAATCGAGGTTAGCTCGGAGAAAATCAAGGCCATCTTAAACATAAACCGTCCGACATGCCTAAAGGACATTCAACGACTAACAGGTTGTGTTGCAGCAGTTAGTCGGTTCGTCAGCCGACTTGGAGAGAAGGCCCTGCCTCTGTACAAGTTGCTGAAGCAGGCAGACAAATTCACTTGGACGGACGAAGCAGATGCAGCATTGAAGCAGCTCAAGGAGATTCTTTCCTCAGCGCCCATCCTTGCAGCACCCGAGCCTGGAGAGCCCCTGTTAATCTACATGGCGGCAACCAACCGGGTAATTAGCATCGTCGTCGTGGTAGAGCGGAAGGAACCAGTCTATGAGCACGGAGTTCAACGACCAGTTTACTATGTAAGCGAGGTCTTGACGGATTCCAAGCAGTGTTACCCGCACTACCAGAAGATAGCTTATGGAGTATTACTTGCTTCTCGGAAGCTGAGGCATTACTTTCAGGAGCACCCAATCACAGTGGTGAGCAAGACTCCACTGTCCGACATTATCAATAACAGCGACGCTGCGGTAAGGGTCGCGAAGTGGGGCATTGAACTTGCCGCCTTCAAGATCACCTACAAGAGACGCGATGCTATCAAGTCACAAGCCTTGGCGGATTTTGTTGCAGATTGGACGGAGATGCCAGATGCTACTCCATTGCCGAAACCAGAGTACTGGGTGATGCACTTTGACGGATCAAAGCTGCTCAACGGCTCGGGGGCTGGTGTATTGCTACAGTCACCAACAGAAGACAAGCTACACTACATTCTGCAGATTCACTTCGAGGCTACAAACAACATGGCGGAGTATGAAGCACTCATTCACGGACTACGTGTAGCTAAGGATATTGGCATCAAGCGCATAGTTTGCTGTGGAGATTCTGACTTGGTTGCCCAGCAGGTGGCTGGCACCTGGAATGCGCGGAACCCTATGATGGCGGCATATCGAGACGAAGTGGACGAGATAGCCAAGAGCTTCTTGGGCTACGAAGTCAAGTATGTACCTAGGGAACAAAACGAGGCAGCTGATCTGTTGTCCAAGCTTGGATCAGGGCTCAAGCAAATTCCGCCAGGAGTTTTCCTAGAGCACCTGCGCACACCATCCGTGAAGGGAGCCGACATCGACAACCCGGATAGAGCTGACTCTTTCGTCAACATTGTGACTAAGGTCCCTCTGGCTTGGATAAAACCGTTCATGGAATATCTCGAACACGGAACTTTGCCCGACGACAAAGTCGAAAGACGGCAAATAGTCCGACGAGCAAAGGGGTATACCATAATTAATGGGCAACTCTACAAAAGGAGCACTACTGGTGTATACCTAAAGTGTGTTTCCTAGCTAGAAGGTATGGAAATCCTACACGAAATCCATCTTGGAGATTGCGGGCATCACGCAGCTACTCGATCGTTGGTCGCGAAAGAATTCCGGCAAGGATTCTACTGGCTGACCGCGAAGGCGGACACCGACAAGCTGGTTGAGACATGCACGGGATGCCAGTATTATGCCCGACAACCACATGTTCCTGCTGAAGAACTGCGAACAATACCAATAACTTGGCCGTTTGCAGTCTGGGGGCTAGACATGGTGGGACCGTTACAGATGGAACCTTGTGGGTTTACGCATCTGCTTGTAGCAGTTGACAAATTCACTAAATGGATAGAAGCTAAACCCATTAGAAAGCTTGATGGGGAAACTGCCCTCAGGTTTGTCCGGGATCTAGTGGTGAGATTTGGTCTCCCACACAGCATTATCACCGACAACGGCAGCAATTTGTCACTCGGAGAAGTGGAGGATTATTGCTGGGAGAAAGGCATCCGACTTGACCTTGCATCTGTGGCACACCCACAATCCAATGGTCAGGTTGAGCGCGCCAATGGATTAATTCTGCAGGGAATCAAGCCATGTCTTTAGGCACCGCTACATAGAGCAGCTGGAGCCTGGGCGAAAGAATTGCCTTCTGTGTTGTGGAGTTTACGAACTACTCCCAATAGATCCACCGGCTACACCCCTTATTTCATGGTATATGGAGCAGAAGCCATCCTGCCTTCCGACATCCTTCATGATACACCAAGAGTTGCCGCCTACGACAAAGATGACGTTGAAGAATCCAGACACCTAGATGTGGACCTTCTCGAGGAGGAGCGTGTTTTGGCATGCCAAAGATCCTCCATCTACCAGCAGAAGATACGCAGCTGCCATAGTCGCCGCGTTCGGCATCGCTCTTTTAAAGAGGGGGATTTGGTGCTCCGACTTAAGGAGAAGAAGTCACACAAATTATCCCCGCCATGGGAAGGACCGTTCATCATAAGCAAGACGCTACTCAATGGTTCTTACTACCTCGTTGACAATCGTGAACTGAAGGATAGACCCAATGAGGATCATAAGCGTAAGCGACGTGACCCGGATGATGACTACCCGGAGCTTGATCGGCCATGGAACATAGCACAGCTACGTCCTTTTTACACTTAGCATTTTTTATCTAATTGTGTACCTCTTATATGATCAATGAAATAACGCTCTCTGGTTCACTCATATTTCTGAGTCTTTTACCTCCTTTAGTGTTCATTTTTAGATCATATAAAACCTTTATGCACAAGCTTTGCATTTGCACTTGTGAAAATTCCGCCTACGGACGTTAGCTTAAGTTTTCTGGTCTACACGTTCTTTTTCGTTTTTATGTGGATTCTGGAGTAGTGACTTTTGGCACTTATTGTCGGCGATTTTGTGCTTAGGTTATTGACGGTGCCATTGGGTATCATCACCTAAGCGCATGGTTCCGACAATGAGTCTTCCGACTCACGAAAAGTCAAGCATAAGAACCAAAGTAATGGATAAGCCAGCACTTGCTTAAAGAATATATACATGCTGGAAATTAGTTCTTAAGAAGCAGGAAATAAACAACCATTGTTTTCCGCCTTAAGTTACATCAACAAGTTTGTTCCGCATATACACCAAAGGTGAAACAAATATTAGAAAGTTGTTTTTTTACTCGTTTGGCGCAGGCGACTTGGAGGCAGCATCGTCACCAGCCGGAGAGCCACCCTCGAAGTCGGCGTTGTGGTGGGACTCGGAAGAATCTTGGTTGCCGCTATCGATGATGTTCATGGGCACGAAGACGTCGATGTCCACCAACTCAGCAACTCTGGTGTCATAGCCCGCGAGTGACGACAATATGGCTTCGTGATTAATATATTTGCCATCATCGTCGACGTCGGGGATGCCAGAGGTCACCGTGTCGATGTCGACACCTTCGTAGTGTGCCTTCACCATTGACAGCGCCATCCTCGCGCCAGCCCATGCACACGAAGCTTTCCAGCTTGTGATACGCTCGGGGGCTCGACGTAGAATCTCCGAGTACTTCGCCACGGAGTCCGATGCCTTGATGTGTATCTGGAGGGGCTTGGCAATCTCCTTGGCTTGGGTGATGGCGGTGTTGATGAAGTTGCTGGCAAGAACCATGCATTCCTTGGCCGGAGGAGGTGATCGGGTTAAATCCATAGGAGCTGAAAATTCCGACAAGGAACGCATGAGTTCAATAAATCAAAGTATCCAGACTGCAGAAATCCAAGACGTTGAAAACTTACTGAAGATGCTGGCCTCAGCTTTCCAGAGGGTGTCCGCCAAGGATTGTTTCTCTTGTTGGAGGAGCTTGTACGCCTCTCTATGGCGGTGATTCTGCTCGTCGGCAGCTCGCTTCTGATCTTTCAAGATCGCGATCTCCTCCTTCAAGCGGTTGATTTCCTCGGTGGCGGAGTCCTGCAAGGCCTTCATCGACTCCTCATGCATTTTCAGCATGTCCTCCCTGCTTAAGAATTTTGTTCTCGCTATCCAGCTCTTGAATGTGCTTGGATTGCTCGACAATATTCTTGGCCTTGGCGATGGTTTCTGCATGTCGGAGAAATAAAAGTACACAGTGAGTACTCGGAGAATATAGGCAAAAAACCAAGTCAGAATGCACATTAGAAAACAGACGCTTGCTCTTGGTGATCTGTTCCTTCAAGAAGGCACTTTTACCCTTTTCAGCTTCTAGATCTGCACGCATCTTCTGGTACTTGTCATTGGCCATACCCCTCCGAGCGTTCTCGTTCTGTGGAAAAAAGAACAAATTTAACCGTTGTTTAGTCTGCTTGGAGCATCTAGTCGGAAATTTTCCACCTAGACGCTCGGGGGCTACAGCGAGAGTTTTTAACTTAGCAATATGTTTAGCTTTTCTTTAAGCATCTAGCCGGAACAAATTCAGTTCTCGATTAGAAGCTTGGGGGCTATAGTATAAAGTTTTTAACTCGGATATCTGCTTAGCTTTTCTTTAAGCATGTAGTCGGAACTAATTCAGTTACAACTAGAAGCTTGGGGGCTATAGTATTGAAATTTATAAACACTGTGTATGCTACTCTTAAAGAATCTAGTCGGAATAGTTCATTCCATCTAAATGCTTGGGGGATACAGTAAGAGGTTTTCTAACTTAGTCACTCTTAGAGCATATAGATGCAAAACCTATGGTTTTCCGTCTACATCCTCGGGGGCTACAGTGGGATACTCATATGAAATGCAAAAGGCAAAGAAAACTTACAAGTGCGATGATCTTGAGGTTCGTAGCACTCTCGGCCAGCAGCTTGGCAAAGGATTCGCTATTTCCTTGCAAGATTTCTGCTTGCCGGCGGAGCTCCTCTAGACCGCACGTCGGAGATGTCGGCGCCTCACCAGGGACCAAAGCAGTGCTACCCGGTGTAAGTACCGGATAGACTATCTTTGGATAGACTATGGTTTTCTTGGGTGCGGGGGCGCCGCCAACGGCAGAAGTACCAGCTTCCTCCACCGCTTTGCCGCCACCGATGGCATCCTTAGCTGGAGCTTCAGCCATTTGTTGAGCGTTGCTCTCCTGCATTGCCTGCTCGACGACAACAACGAGTTCGGTAGAGGCACCAGAATCCACTTCCATGGCGGAAGGGTCTGATGCCTCCTTAGCTTGTGAGCTTGTCGGGGCAGATAAGGGCTTGACGGCAGGAGTGGCAGGGGCGATGGCGGGGGAGGCGTCGCGATGCAGCATGTCCTTAATATTTCGAGAAGACCCTGATGTCTTGGAGGTCTTCTTGAGGCTGGTCATGGCTTTTTTCCTGAAACGTGCAAAATGCATAAGTACAGGAGCAAGATAGATCAAAAGACAATGTCGGAGAATGAGAAGCTTACACAAGTGGGGGTGCTTTGGCAAAGGGGGTCCCAGTAACTTTTCTCTTTTCCGCCTCCAGGGCGGCGGTAGTCTTTTTGGAGGCTCCACCCTCCGTTTTCTTCTTCTTGCCTCCGTCAGCAGCGTCAGAGGTGGAGCTCTTCCGCTTTCACGCCAACGGAGCTTCGTCGTCGGACACGACTGTGACTTCCTTCATCTTTGGATCATAGATTTGAGGAGCCATGCTCATCTCATCTATGTCGCTAAGTTGTTAAGTAAGAAATCACCGTGTTAGATAAGATGATATATGCAAGACGGAAGAACTGGAGTATATGTCGTACACGGAAAATAAAAACCTACCTTTGGGCACTTGCCGTCTATGAACATGTCGTAGGTGATGGTGAAGCCACGCTTCTTATCCTTCACCTTGAATATGTCCTTAAGGCAGAGCTTGACGGAGTCGCTCGAGAAGTTGTCCATGGAGATGCGGAGGCTATCCCTTCTGTCGCTGGTATACTCGTGCATGAGCTTCGCGCGGTGCTACAGAGGTTAGATTCGCCTGATGAACCAGCACATGGCTAGGTCCAAGCCGGTCAAACCCGTCTCTACGAACCACTCTATCCGCCTTATGGCGCGAGAGGCTTCAAAGTCGGAGGGAAGGGAGGCCTGGGATCTCCATGACGAGGCTTTAGCGGTGGCTCCATCAACAAAGTCCGGGTACGTAACTTGTCGGCCAGCCAGAGGGATGTATGGGCCGTAAAAGTACGTCTGTTGCCAATTCTTGCAAGACTCGTGGCCGACGATGTCGGGGAACCGCCAGCCAGGTCGAATCTTGAAGCTTATGGTGCCACAGTTCCTAAGCTCTTCCTTGCTATGTCTGGCTTCACGTTTGACGGTGAAGAAGTACACAAAAAGGTCTAACCTAGGCTTTATCCCTAAGTATCCCTCGCAAAGTGCCGCGTAGTTGCTAAGCACTAAGATACTATTGGGGGAAAGGTTCTGAGGCTGGACTCTATAATGGTTCAAGACGGAGAGGAAGAAGTTGGAGATTGGCAGGGAGACGCCACGTACCAGTTGGGCTTTGAGGTACACCTTTTCTCCGGCTTGGGGAGAAGGTGTCACCTCGCCGACCGGCGCCGCCCACCAGGCAAGCCCCTACATCGCAGGAAGGTAGCCTTCGGCGATCATCTCTTGGATATCACGGTCAGTGATATCCGAGCCGCGCCATTTGCCCTTTTGCGAGTCTGTCTCCTCCTCTAACGGCTCTAGCGCCACCAGATTAAGGTCACCGCCGGTGGACTCGATGACCGCCAAAGCAGGGATGACTAGGCCCTCTAGAGGCACGACGATGAAGCTCGCCGGCTTCACCGCAGCTTCGCTCGACGCCGCCATTGATGGAGAAGTGCTGCTGCTAGCCATGGAGTGAAGATTGGGTGCGACTGGAGCAGATTGGAGCTAGGGTTTTTTCGAGAGTTCTCGCGGAGAGCTCGAGGAGGCACGCGACTGGAGGAAGAAGATGATGCGAGGAGAATGAGGTAAAAAGTGGAAATTTCCCCACGGTTACTATTTATCATCCTCAGCGTCAAGATTCATGCAGCTTGATCGGACGGTTGCCGCGTAGACAATGTGTTCGCGAACGTGCGCGGAAATTTCGCCACATCTCCAACCGTCGCCGCCAACGGTTCGTATCGCTCGTGCGGGAAAATCGGACATGATTGCGTTCTCTGCATGTGTGAGTTACGAGGCATCGCTGACCTAATCCTACGTCGTCCTAGCTGACATAGGCAGATGAGCCGTCACATCAAATATTCTGACATGGACGGATCCAATCCGACTACGGAAGAGTACGATGGAAGATTCAACTTTTCTCCGACTTACAAGTTGAAGACGGAGAAAGTTTTGCAGGGTTCTTTGGGAGGACTACAAGATATTGCTTGATGATTTGCCGACATCCAACTAGACGGAGCATTCATCTGAAAAGGCAAGACGGCGCAAGATCTCAGAGTTCTCCTGGGGCTACTGTTGGGGATATGTATCCTCATAGTATGTCACTTATCCGGATAACCTGGGTGGCCCACAGTTGGTAGCATGGACTATGGCCTGCTAGGCGGCCCAGTTAGATGGATCTAGAAGGGAGGCCCATGCCGGATAAAGGAAAGCTACGGTGGAGTCACCAGCGTACCCGGAGCCTTGGAGTGCAAGATACACAAGACTAGTAATAGACGGTGTAGGACTCTGTGACCTGTCCGGCTAGGATTTTTCCCTGTAACCCTAGGACCTGGCGACTATATAAGTCGGTACTATGGGAGCCTTTAGAACAATCTCATAGACAACTACACACAACCTCGCACAGTGAACCTATCTCTGTAACTCGGCGTATTGCCCTTATAGTGATTTATAACAGGAGTAGGATTCCACCACAGTTGTGGGATCTGAACCTGGGTAAGCTGTGTTACCTCGTACCCCTCAACCGTCCGCCTTACCCCACGTCTCTAAACACGCACTTTGAGGACCCCTCCATGGCGTACTCGTCGGCAATACCACGACAAGTAGGAGGAAGGAAACATCTCAAACATGTTGCAAGCAACGTGGAAACCTGGACAACACAAACTCAAGACTTTGCCCCAACTAACAGTGAGGTTGTCAATCTCACCGGTTGTTGTAACAAAGGATTAACTGTATGGTGTGGAAGGTGATGATGGTTTGCAGCAAGTAAAAAGTAGCAGTGGAAGATGTATCAATAGTAAAGATTGGACCGGGGTCCATAGTTCACTAGAGGTGTTATCCTTAGATAAACAAACATGGCATGCTGGGCAAACAAATTACAGCAGGACAATTGATAGGACTGAGCAAGGCATAACAATGCAATACTAGACATAAATATCCTATGAGATTCGATTGGGCAATACAACAATATACATAGACCGCCATCCCACTGCATCTATGAGTAAAAGTCCACCTTTGGGTTATCATCCGAACCCCCTCCAGTATTAAGTTGCAAGCAACAGACAACTTCTTTAAGCAAAGTGTGTAAGATAAATAATCCACTTGTTCTATGAATAAGAGACCATTGTTTTCTCCCTAGTGGCAACAACACATCTATAACCATAGAGATTTCTGTCACTTCTCTTGATTAAGTAAAGGCATGAACCCACTATCGAGCATAAATACCCCCTATTGGAGTCACTAGCAACTACTTGGCCAAGATAGCTACTAACAATGGAGAGCATGCAAGATCACAAACAACACAGACATGATAGAATCAATAAGACAAAACCATTAATCAATCTGACATAGTAATCTCAATATCCATCGGATCCCCGCAAACACAACATGCATGATTACAAATATATGAGATCTTGATCATGAACGGAGCTCACAAGATCTAGACATGAAAGCACAAGGAGGAGATACAACCATCTAGCTACTATATGGACCCGTAGTCCAAGGTGGAACTACTCACGCTTCATACCGGAGGCTGGCATGAAGAAGAAGAAGAAGGCCTCCAGGATAATTTCCCCTCCGGCAGGGTGCCGGGAAGATCTTCAAATCCCCGCGATCTAGGGACGATGGTGACGGCGGCTACAGACGGTTTCGTGGAATATTCATTGGGTACTTAGGGTTTAGACATCGGGGGCTTCTTATAGGCGAAGAGGCGAGGTTGTAGGGTCACCAGGGCGGCTGCACCCCCCAGGCGCGGGGTAAGCCCACCCACGTGGCCAGGGGGTGTGTCCCCTGGTGGGTCTCCTCCGTCTTGTACTCCGGCTTCGTGTTTCCCACGGCAAAATATTGACTTTGGCTTTTGTCCCGTCCAATTCCGAGAATATTGATTTTCTGCCTTTCTGGAACCAAAAACAGAAAAAAAACAGGCAACTGGAACTGTTGCAACTTGTTAATAGGTTAGTACTAGAAAACATATAAAAACACCTCAAAGTGTGGACAAAGAAAAGCAAAGTAGTTACTAAACAAGCATGGAATATCAAAAATTATAGATATGTTTCTGACGTATCATCCGTCGCGGGCCACCCGCCCCCCTATGGCCACCCCGTTCCCATTGCCGGCCACCCGCCCCCCTATGGCCACCCCGTTCCCATTGCCGGCCACCCACCTCTCTTCCGGCCACCCTCCCCAGTCCCAGGTCGGCCCTCCTCCCCTACCATCTCTCCTCGCTAGCTCTAGCCCTCCCTCCTTCATAGCACCGGTCGCCATGGACCTAGGCTTCTCCGACCACGGCAAGGGCGGGGCGGAACGCGGCGAGCTCCTGCAAGGGACATGGCAGGGCGGGGTAGGGCGAGCAAGATCCGGAGAGGTACAAGGCAGCGCGGGGCGAGCGGGCTCTAGCACGAGTGATCTCGCCGCGGGATAGGGCGACGCAGGCTGGGCGGGCTTCGCCGTGGGACAGGGCACGCGGGACGGGCGGGCTCCAGCGTGAGTTAGCTCGCCGCGGGATAGGGGCGGGTTGGACGGTGACGGGAGTCTGGGCCATCGACGTGGGTGCAGGGGCGGGGCCGCCATGCGGCTCCGGGGAGAAGGGGCGTCGACGGCACCCGACGAGTAGGGGATGGCAGCGCTCCGACGAGCAGAGGGTGGCGGCGCTCCGACGAGCATGGGCGTCAGCGCCACTCCGGCGAGTAGTGATGCAGAGTTTTTCTCATTTTTCCTTATTCATTTTTTGCCTTTTCATTTTTGATTTTTAATATGGCTGACATGTGGGTCTAGTCCACATCAGCAAATTTTTCCTGACATGTGGGCCCCCTAGTCAGAGTTGATGTCAATTTGTTGTCAAATTTATTTTAGTGCAGATTGCAACAAATTTGCACTGGAGTGGTGGTTTTATGCGATTAGAACGTAAAATGATGATTTTTCGAAATTTTAGCACAAAAGTGATGGTTATATGCTAACAACTCGGATGCATCAAATGATTCATCCACATTTTGAATTCTCCCGATTTTTAAGTAGCGGGAGCTGTCAACCATGAGCAACTCGTGAAGAAGAGGGAGTGAAGAAGAGGATTCTTCACTGAAGTTTTTTTTTTAATTTCTTCACCTCAATCTTTGAAGTTTCTGATTTAGCAGGTGGGCAACCTGCTCTACTGAGCTATCTTAGGAAAACATCGACACATAGGTCAAACAGTCAGCAGGAAGGAGTCACATACGTAGACTTTTTGTAGGGGCTGTTAGACCTTTCTGAGGATGATACATGTCATTGTCCGCTCATAGGTCCATGGAAGAAATTTGCTAATTGGTTATTAAACCTTGATACGAGCTATCAAGAGAATCTTGGATAACTTGTCCAAGAATGTGTACAAACGAGTGTCATATTTTCAAAGCAGAGAAATTATGACAATTACGCCGTCGATCGTTCTTTTGACGTTTGGACTTTTCTTAGGGATCATATATATACTCTATCTGTCCTGAATTAGACGTCACAGATTTGTTCAGATTCAAGGTAGCTGCAGACCAAAACACCGGGATCGGCATTGATTGATACACACTCCTTTTTATTGCTAGGTTCAATCATGTTCAAAAGTTAGATGTTCATGGATAGACAGAGATGTGTACAGACGAAACGAGTGGCATGTTTTCAAGAGATGTGTATCAAGAGAATCTTGTCCAAGGATGTGTACAAACGAGTGGCATGTTTCCAGAGCAGAGAAATTATGCAATTACTTCATGCATAGTTCTTCGGTTGTTTGGACTTTTCTCAGACATCATATATACTTTCTCTGTTCTGAATTAGATGTCGCAGATTTTCCTAGAATACTAGATTCGTACGTATATAAATAAACACCGGGCCCGACATTAATTGATGCACATAGCCTTTTTATTACTAAGTTCGATCATTCAAAAGTTAGATGTTCATGGACAGACAGAGATGCTGAAAGTTCAGAAATATGATCGTCCTTCTATTTCAAAAGAAATCCAAACCTGATACAGAACGTTAGCTCAATACAATTTTCCTTCTGCACACTAGGTAGGCACGTCACGTGACACATTCAGTTGCCCTCTGGGCCTCTCTTCCTCCCCTCCTCCCACCTCCCCTGCTACAGTCCCAAGCCCCTCTTCAAGAAGCCTCGGACCAAACCGAAGCCTCTCTCATCGGCGTTGCCGGTGGGAGATGGCTGAGGGGCGGTGCCGGCGGTGGTAGTTTAGGTAGGGTTGGCGGTGTTCCACCAGAGTTGGGCGAGATGCCTGATAGATTAGGCTTTCGATCTTCTAGTCTAGATGTCACGGTAGCAGCTATAGGGTTCGATCTATTGCATCTGAGAGAGAGAGACCAGAGAAGGAGAGAGGCTACCTGCGCCTTGGCTCGATGAACACGAGCCAGAGGGGATGCCGGAGTTGGTGCTGGTGCTAGTGGCCATGGGAAAAAGGGCGACGGCGTGAGTGTGCGGTGGTCGCGGTGCTTCCCGTCGGCTCACGCCAAAAATCCTAGATCGCTAGGGATATCGGTGGGGTGTGCGGCACAGCGACGAACCTCGTGACGCGTGCTTCCGGTCCCCCACTTCTTTATATAGCGCGACGATAGGGGCCCACCAACCAGAGTTCGGTTGCGCCCCTGATCAGGGCGCGAAGAGGGATGTGATTGAGCCGTTGGGCTCGGTCACGTTAGAGATCAATCTAACATTCTCCCCCTTGATCTCAACTTTGCTTTTAACTTTATCCTTTATACTTTACTCGTTTCATCACGGATCGGTACATAGAGCATGTTTCTGTAGGGGTTCGTAGCATGGAAAACAAAAAAATTCTACCGCATGCAAACAAACAAGCCAAGATCTATCTACTAGATTGTAGCAACGAGTCGATAGAGGAACTCACCCTCGAAGATTCCAAAGTGGTTAACGAGAGCAGATTCTCGTGGGTGATGTAGTCGTACTCTTGCCGATCTCAAGATCGCGTAGACGATCCTTCCGGTGCTGCGTTCCGGCAGCGCTTCCGCAGTCGGTCACACGTTCGGTACTCGATGAAGACCTTCCTCTCCCTTGTTCCAGCAGGTAGCGGAGGTTGTAGCACTCTCCTCGCGATTCCGGCAGCACGACGGCGTGGTACCGGAAGTAGAGGGGAGATCTCGCAGGGCTTCGCCTTAAGCCGGAGCGAGTATGGTGGACTATGAGAGAGGCCTTGGCGATCTAGGGTTTAGAGGTACCAAGGGAGGAGGATTGGCCGGCGGCTAGGGCTTGGGGAGAGCCCCAACTCGGCGGCTAGGAGGAAACCCTAGGGCGGCGGCGACTGCAGGAGGCCGGTGGCTAGGGTTAGGGTTTTGGGTGTGAGAGGTGCAGGGAAGAGGGGCAGCACTGCCCCTACTTTTATAGGTGGGAGGGCGCGGCCAAGGGGGAGGGAGTCCTCCCCCAAGTTGGCCTCCTTGGCCGGCGGGTGGAGGGAGAGGAACTCCTCCCCAAGTAGGTTTCCTACTCTCCCTCCACCAAGCAAAACTGCCGTTTGACTTTTCAAATTGGCGTTTGACTTTTCAAATTAGGATTTGATTTATCCCTTTATTTTGCTCAGCCATGATACCTAGTACATGATGCAACCATTCCACATTGTCATGACACATTCATGTACCCTTCCCCTCCGGAGTGCCAGACCTTCCGGACCCTTCTAGAACATTCTCGATGAAAACACCGGAATCATTCCCCAACTCCGAAACAGGACTTTCCTTTTATGAATCTTATTCTCCGGACCATTCCGGATCTCCTCATGATATCCCGGATCCTATCCGATACTCCAAACAACATTCGGTCTCTTACTCATCATTCCATAACTACTCAACAATATCGAATCCTTAAGTGTGTCTCCCTACGGTTCGTGAATTATGCGGACATGACCGAGACACTTCTCCGATCAATAACCAATAGAGGAATCTGGAAATCCATATGGCTAACACATATTTCTACGATTACTTTGCGATTTAATGAACCACTTACATATGATACCAATTTCCCTTTGTCTCACGATAGTTTACTTATCCGAGGTTTTGATCGTCGGTATCTCTTCATACCTAGTTCAACCTCGTTACTGATAAGTACTCTTTTCTCGTTCCCGTGATATGTGATCCCTTGTGAGCTAGTCACATGCTTGCAAGCTAATTGGATGACATTCCACCGAGAGGGCCCAGAGTATATCTATCTGTCATATGGATGGACAAATCTCACTCTTGATCCATGTGCCTCAACCCATACTTTCTGAACACTCAATGCCACCTTTATATCCACCCAGTTATGGTGTGGTGTTTGATGTCATCAAAGCATCCTTCCGGTGATGGTGATTAGCATGATCTCATGGTCGAAGGAATTAGGTTACTATGTATCAGAAAGCTTATAGCAAATGAACTATATTAAATGACTTGATCTTTATGCTACGCTTAACTATAGGAGTATGTACATCACATCATTCTCCTAATGATATGACCCTGTTGTTAATAACATCTCTATGTTCATGATCAGGAAACCATGATCATATATTAACCAACAAGCTAGTTTAACAAGAGGCTTTACTAGGGACTCTTTTATGTTTACAAATCACACAAGTATTAATGTTTCGTGTTAATCCAATTAAGCATGGTATGTAAACATTTATCATAAGTATGAAGATATGATAATAACCACTTTATTATTGCCTCTTGGGCATATCTCCAACAGTCTCCCACTTTCACTAGAGTCAATAATCTAGTTTCAAACCTTTGTGTATTCAACACCTATGGCTTTCTGGTGTCGTATGTACATGATTGCTAGTGGTCAACTGATCTTCGGATCTGACACTTCCAGTTCCGTGTGTAATTGCATGTCTTTGCGTCTCTACGCATCACTCATTCTCTAATGAGATGGCTTTGTACAAATTTAGTCCTTTGGTGTGAACTTTAGTTCTTTGGGGTTAAAACATGTTGATAATATTGTTGTACAATATATCTTCATAGTATTATCCCTGCTGTGAACTACACCTAGTTTGATAACAAACTTCTTGACACAAATGCCCTCTTTTGCTACTATAATAGCAGTTATATACTTAGCCCTTTTGTTGTAGTATCTGTCACAATGTCTTAACTTTGGAACTCATCCAAATTCATTATGGAACTCACATTCCATCATATTGTTCCACCCTTAGTTTAGATTGAGATAAACTTAATTTGTACTTTGTGACAAAACTAGTATCAATGTAATTCATTTACAATGAACTAACCATCTATTTGTCACTTCTACAAAATAATATATTCTTAGTTCTTTTACAAGATCATAAGAATATCTTTACTATCGTCCAATAATCATCTTATGAATCATTCTGGTAAACGCTCATAACATTTAGAGCATAGGACATATCTGGATTTGTACACATCACAGCATGATTGATAAAATACTCTTTGTGATTTTATCTATCAAGTATCAAAAATACTTAAATATTTATTCAATCCTTCCTGTGCAACAAGAACCTTACTTGTAGTTTCTATATTGAACTCATTCAATATCTCATCTATGTACTTTTGGCACAACCATATTGGCGTCACAATTTATCCATATAGACTTTGATGCCAAATATTCGGGTTCTGCCTAAGCCTTTCATCGAGATGAAATTCTTATTCTGTGTTAATAAAAATATACATCATTTCCTATCAACAATATGTCTTCCACATAATGTATTAGAAATATGTCTTAGCGCTCCCACTTAATTTTTTGCAAATGCAAGCATCTTCATCGTCTCCGACGAATTTAAACTCCTTTAACAGTTTCATCATAGTGAAGATTCCAACTCCGTAATGCTTACTTCAACAATTTAAGTTTGCATATGCTTTTAGCATCCTTTGAATTAACAAAACCCTATGGACTGTGTTATGCACATGTCCTAGGTAACAATTCTATTAGAAGAACTTGTTTTGCTTATTCAACTACCACATAACAAAATTATATGTAGTGGTTGCTACATTAATCCGTCTAGACTAAATATCGCTATGAAAGATCAAATCTTGTCATAGTCAACCTTTGAACATTGTTGTGAACTCTTTCCCAACAGGTCGATAATTTCATAGATGTGAAACATCCATGTCTATTTCTTTATAGATCCGAATACGACTGTAAGTTCTTGTACCTTTCCAGAGGGTCTTTCAAGCTCAAAGCTTGATTTCTTGTATATGGAACTATCACAGATTTTATGGCTTCAAGCCATTTGATGGAGTCAAGGCCCATCATCGTTTCTTTGCATGTAGTCGGATCATTACTGTCAAATAATGATTTAACTCTCAAATCTTGTCATTTGATTGTTTACCCGACCTACTTGTTTCAGTAGGAACTTAGATCTTCGTGACCACAACCTTTGAGGCACGTGAGCCATGAGCATTGTTGCTGCTTCCGGAACACTTTTCGGCGCTGTGCAACTTTGCACATATAGCTAAGGTTCTTTTAACCTTATCAAAGTTCTATTGTCCTCCCACTTAACTTTTCACGGAAAATTTCTTTCTAAAAAGAAACTTGACGTTCTAAGCGACAAACACTTTTGTCTTCGATGTTATGGAGGAACAGTTATTCAAAATAACATACAAAGATAGGTTCATCCGACTTTGGTTGCAAACATCTTTCTTATGCATAGCAAACCAATGTTTAAGAAAGGACAACTTGGGTTTTATCCCAAACCATAACTTTATATGGTGTCATTTCAACGGATTATGATGGAGCTCTTTTCAGTGGAAAAAGGGTAGCCTCTAAAGCTTTTAATCTTTAAAATATAATGGCAGTTTTATGAATTACACCTTTGATCTTACCATGTCAAACAAGGTTTAATTACATATCTCGAACGCTCCATACTCTTATGGTGTTTCGGGAAATGCAAATCCACGGAACGATTCCTAAAATCTTGGGTATTATGCTAAACTTGTAACTCAAATATCTTCCTTTATGATCTTATCATAAACTATTTATATTATTGTTACAATGATTTTGCACTTCATCATGAAAGTCCTTGAACTTTTCAAATGTTTCATACTTCATCCTTATTAAGTAAATATTCATATATTTACTCAAATTTTCGGAGAAAGCATATGAAGTTGTAATCCACCACTCTTGACTACACATAATGGACTTCATACAACAATATGTACAAGTTCCAATAAGCTAGTCATTCGTTCCCTTTTGGCCTTTGAACGAAGTTTTAATTATCTCTAGGAAAGTTCACAAGTGTCATTTGATCAAAAATCAAAAGACTCCAAAATTCCATCCACATGGAGTTCCTTCATGTTTTCTTTCCAATATAATTTAAACGGCGATGTCACTTCCTAAGTGATCTTCCAATCAATTTGTCTTTCGACATTTTTAGCACTAGTTTTATGGATGTGATTTCTCCAACGAGATTTGTAAATCATCCATATTTTATGGATTACGGCAATTATTTGAACAACCCTTTTGTTCTCATAATACCTGACAAAATAAATCTTGAAGGCAAGCTTTGATGTTTAACGAGCAGCACAATAACCTTTTATTTGTTCTCGATGAACATCATCACATATTCTTTTGCTAGTTACTTAGGCCATTGTAGTTCATGAATTCTGTTGTTTCGTATGACGATTCACACCAACAAATTCAGTATCAAATACTTAAGAACCACATTGTTTAATAAGCAAAGAATATAGCCATAACATGTATTATCATCTATATACCTAAACTGAACAATTCTAGTCTTTTCTTTTCTGCCATATATTTCTGAGATTCTCTTTCAGTTTTCCCTTTTCTATCAACATCAATAGTGGAGTCATACATATGACACATAGTCCAAAGCGTGTATAATTAAATACCAATGTCTTTGGACTTGCACTTTGAAGTAGATCACCATCATCAAATGTTTGGTGTGCTTTAAAATTCCATTCTTTAGTAATCTCTTGGTGTAGTAAATATTTTACCTACATCAAATATTCACCCTTCTCATGGAATTATTCATGATCAAGCTACTTTAGCTTATAACGGTGAATCATGAGTATAATGTTGCTCTCCAAAACCTTTTGGAGAATTAAGACGACCAGCGTCTCCAACCTTTTGCAAATTCTCATCAAATATGAGAACATGTCTTTTTCCATATTATACTCTATCATGTTACAACCAAAACTTCGTTTCAGATATCACAATATCTTCCACACATCATGGTTTCTAAAACAACTCTTTCAAATCCTAGATTACCTTGATATTGAAACTATCTTTCGAATATCAAGAATCATGGAGACAAACATGATACTTATACACTAACACTAGAATTGTCACTCTTGATTTAATACCAATTATTAAACTTCATGGAGTAACCGGAACTTGCTAAAAGCTTGCAATAGGACTTTTAAACTTTAGATTAACACTTCAAAAACAATACGATATCAGTTCGTAAAGTAACTAACCAGAATTCTATAGTTCTATCATCTCAATTATAACTAAGCGCAAGGTGGTAAACGGATGCCAATGACTACAACAACTATGCAAATTCACTTTGATTTAATTTATGATAAATAGTGTTCAACTTTTAATCATATTGCTGTTGAACTCCCACTCAAAACAATATCCCTCACATTGTTTTAGTGATCACACGAACCAAATCCACCACATCAAAACCGATCATCACGAGAGTTGATGTAGCTTCAATGGCGAACAATCAACATGTTCATCATATCTACTATATGACTCATGCTTTACCTTTCGGTGACCCGTGTTCCGAGACCATGTCTGTACATGCTAGGCTCGTCAAGATCAAACCTTAGCTTCCGCATGAGCAAATCTGGCTTGCTCACGTTGTATACACTCGCAGAATCTAACACACCCGATCATCACGTGGTGCTTCGAAACAACGAGCTTTAGAAACGGTGCTTACTAAGGATGAACACTTTAAAAACTTGAAATTGTGTGCTTGAGGGATCATCTTATAATGCTACCGTCGTGAACTAACAAATACAAGATGCATAAAAGGATTAACAGCACATGCAATTCATAATATGTGATATGATATGGCCTTTCTTCTTTGTGCTTCCGATCTCCATCTTCAAGCACGAACATGATCTCCATCATCATCGGCATTGCATCAAGGTCAATGACGCTGTTCCATGGTTGTCTTCCACCAGCTTCAACTATTACAACTACTTTGAATAGACACGCGAGTCTTAACAGAATTTAAATACAACCATATGGCTCCTTCCGGTTGCCAACTTACAATAAGGAACATTGCATACATCAAATATAATCACAATCATGGCCATATCACATCACAGCACACCCCTGCAAAACAAAGTTAGACGCCTCTAATTTTCTTTGCATATTTTACGTGGTTTGGGGCTTTCAATAAGTGTCGCTCTAACTTACGAACAAGAACCACAAGGTTGATTCTTGAACTATCAAGTGCCCATTGTAAATTGGATCTATACTATGATGGGAGAGACAGACACCTGCAAAGCCACTTATGCAATATAAGTTGCATGTTGAGCGTGGAGCAAGTCTCATGAACGATGTCATGTAAGGTTAGCCCGGACCGCTTCATCCCATCATACCGCAAGATGCAAAGTACACAAGAAGCAATTGATAATAAAAGAACCACCGCCCACAATGACCATTGTGGTCTACTCGTGCAACAGATCTACATATAGACACGGCTCTGATACCACTGTAGGGGTTCGTAGCATGGAAAACAAAAAATTTCTACCGCATGCAAACAAACAAGCCAAGATCTATCTACTAGATTGTAGCAACGAGTCGATAGAGGAACTCACCCTCTAAGATTCCAAAGTGGTTAACGAGAGAAGATTCTCGTGGGTGATGTAGTCGTACTCTTGCCGATCTCAAGATCGCGTAGACGATCCTTCCGGCGCTGCGTTCCGGTAGCGCTTCCGCAGTCCGTCACACGTTCGGTACTCGATGAATACCTTCCTCTCCCTTGTTCCAGCAGGCAGCGGAGGTTGTAGCACTCTCCTCGCGATTCCGGTAGCACGACGGCGTGGTACCGGAAGTAGATGGGAGATCTCGCAGGGCTTCGCCTTAAGCCGGAGCGAGTATGATGGACTATGAGAGAGGCCTTGGAGACCTAGGGTTTAGAGGTACCAAGGGAGGATGCTTGGCCGGAGGCTAGGGCTTGGGGAGAGCCCCAACTCGGCGGCTAGGAGGAAACCCTAGGGCGGCGGCGACTTCAGGAGGCCGGCGGCTAGGGTTAGGGTTTTGGGTGTGAGAGGTGCAGGGAAGAGGGGCAGCCCTGCCCCTCCTTTTATAGGTGGGAGGGCACGGCCAAGGGGGAGGGAGTCCTCCCCCAATTCAGCCTCCTTGGCCGGCGGGTGGAGGGAGAGGAACTCCTCCCCAAGTAGGTTTCCTACTCTCCCTCCACCAAGCAAAACTGCCGTTTGACTTTTCAAATTGGCGTTTGACTTTTCAAACTAGGATTTGATTTATCCATTTATTTTGCTCAACCATGATACCTAGTACATGATGCAACCATTCCACATTGTCACGACACATTCATGTACCCTTCCCCTCTGGAGTGCCGGACCTTTCGGACCCTTCTAGAACATTCCCGATGAAAACACCGGAATCATTACCCAACTCCGAAACAGGACTTTCCTTATATGAATCTTATTCTCCGGACCATTCCGGATATCCTCGTGATATCCCGGATCCTATCCGAGACTCCAAACAACATTCGGTCTCTTACTCATCATTCCATAACTACTCAACAACATCGAATCCTTAAGTGTGTCTCCCTACGGTTCGTGAATTATGCGGACATGACCGAGACACTTCTCCGATCAATAACCAATAGAGGAATCTGGAAATTCATATGGCTCCCACATATTTCTACGATTACTTTGCGATCGAATGAACCACTTACATACGATACCAATTTCCCTTTGTCTCACGATAGTTTACTTATCCGAGGTTTTGATCGTCGGTATCTCTTCATACCTAGTTCAACCTCATTACCGATAAGTACTCTTTTCTCGTTCCCGTGATATGTGATCCCTTGTGATCCAGTCACATGCTTGCAAGCTAATTGGATGACATTCCACCGAGAGGGCCCAGAGTATATCTATCTGTCATATGGATGGACAAATCCCACTCTTGATCCATGTGCCTCAACCCATACTTTCTGAACACTCAATGCCACCTTTATAGCCACCCAGTTACGGTGTGGTGTTTGATGTCATCAAAGGATCCTTCCGGTGATGGTGATTATCATGATCTCATGGTCGAAGGAATTAGGTTACTATGTATCAGAAAGCTTATAGCAAATGAACTATATTAAATGACTTGATCTTTATGCTACACTTAACTATAGGAGTATGTCCATCACATCATTCTCCTAATGATATGACCCTGTTGTTAATAAAATCTCTATGTTCATGATCAGGAAACCATGATCATATATTAACCAACAAGCTAGTTTAACAAGAGGCTTTACTAGGGACTCTTTTATGTTTACAAATCACACAAGTATTAATGTTTCCTGTTAATACAATTATAGCATGGTATGTAAACATTTATCATAAGTATGAAGATATGATAATAACCACTTTATTATTGCCTCTTGGGCATATCTCCAACAGTTTCATCGTCTCAGCTCAATTTCCGATAGAATCAGACCGCCACTACATACTTTTTTATTTTGAAACAAATCATGTTACTTTTGGGCCTCGGTAGTCCAGGAATCATAGGCTTTCCATTAATCCCATGTCGGCTAAGTGTTCCTTGAACACATGGTATGTAAACATTACTTTTGGGCCTCGGTAAGCCTTTCGTTAGCGGATCCGCAAGCATATCTTTGTCCTTATATGCTCGAGACTTATAGTTTGATCCTGAACTTTATCCTTCACAACATAATACTTTATATCTATTGACTTTGTAGCATTACTCGACTTGTTGTTGTGAGCATAGAATACCGCGGGCTCGTTGTCATAGTACATCTTTAGTGGCCTGCTAATGCAGTCTGCCACTCTCAAGTCGGGTAGAAATTTCTTTAACCATAACGCCTGCCCCATGGCCTCATAACATGCTATAAATTCTGCATACATCATAGATGATGCAACTATTAACTATTTGGCACTTCTCCACGAAATAGCACGTCCTACGAGAGTAAAGACATATCTTGTCGTGGACTTTCTATCATCTTTATCTCCCGCAAAATCTGCATCTTAATACCCTCTTATTTCTAGGGAATCAGATCTTTTATATGTTAGCATGAGGCCTTTTGTGCCTTGCACATAACGCAAAGATTTCTTTACCATTTTCCAATGCTCTATGCCTAGATTCTCTTGATATCTACCGAGTACCCTAGTGATAAAAGCTAAGTCAGGGCGAGTGCACACTTGTGCATACTGTAAGCTTTCAATAGCCGAAGCATATGGTACTGACTTCATTTGATCGATCTCATATTGGTTCTTTCGATATTGAAATTTTCCAAAACTGTCGCCCTTGACTATGGGAGCAGGTGTGGAGTTACTCGCATGCATATTGTATTTCTTTAGAATCTTTTCGGAATATGCCTTTTGCGACAGTCCTAACACTCCATTCTTTCTATCTCGATGAATTTCTATGCCCAAAACATAAGAAGCTTCACCAAGATCTTTCATATCAAAATTTGAGGACAAGAACTTCTTTGTTTCTAGTAGTAGACTGACATCACTACTAGCAAGCAAGATATCATCCACATACAGAATTAGTAAAATATATTTCCCACTTTTAAACTTTGCATAAATGCAGTTGTCTGATACGTCCAATTTGCATCACCATTCTATATCATAATTTGCCTCTATTCATTGATATATGTCTTATTATGAGGCATTACTTATGTCTTTTCATCTGTTTATGCATGTTGGATGATTCTTGGAGGATGAACTGCTAGAGTATGGATTCTGATGGAAAAGAAGGTGTTTTGATGCAATTTTGCGAAGATCAGAAAAATACCAGAAAAATATGGGAAAATTATATTTTTCTAGAAGACAGAGGAAGCCAAAAGGGGAGGCGAAGAAGGGTTGGAGGGGGCCCACACCCCCTAGGCGCGGGTCCCCCCCTAGGTCGCGCCTAGGGCAGGTGTGGCCCACCTGCCCGGCCTCCGACTCCGCCCTCTCGCCTATATCTTCCCTACGGAACCCTAACACCAAAGGAGTGACCACAGATAGATTTCTGCCGCCTCTGCGGGGCAGAAAACACCAAGAGAGAAAGAGCTCTCTGGCAGACAGATTTCTGCCGGAGAAATTCCTTCCTGGAGTGTAACATCCCGAATTTTTCCTAAATTTGCAATGTTAAAATAAAGCTTTAAGTTGATTGGATTGTTTAATCTTGTTGAAAATTTGGAATGAAAAGAAACTTTTGTTGTTGATTGATACTTTACTAAGCCACATTAAAAGAAGAGAATTACTATGACTACCAAGTTTTGAACAAACCCAAGACAATTGTTCGATTTCTCATCCATGAACCTCCCATTAATACAAGTTCTTAATGTTAAATCACCGTTGCAAACCCTATTTTGAAATTACCAAAAATGCTCCTCCAAAACTACAAATAAGGTATTATGAATCCATTTGTTTAAATATGAAAACTATTGCTATAAAGGATCCTATGATGATCTACATAATTTTAGAAAATTTTGGAGACAAGAATCAACTCATTTGGTGATCATATGAAAAAGATATAAAGGAAATAAGAAAATAGAAACAGAGAAAATAATAAACAAAAAAAAACTAACCTACCCCGTGGACCACCCTGGCCCGGCCCACTCCCTCCTCCCCTCTATTTGCCACCGCTCCCCACCAGCGAGCAGAGCATAGCGCGGTGGGCCAGCCCAAAGCAACAGACGCCGCAGCCCGCTAAGAGAAAACCCCTCCCCTTTGTTTTTTCCCTCGCAGTCACCGACAGACCGGGCCCACTTGTCATCTCCTTTCCTTAGCCAGAGACCACCTTCCCCACGAGTTCATCGCGTGCCCGATCCAAATCCCGCGAAATTCGTCGATTCAGTTCGATTTGGTTGCCCTTCTGCACGAATCCGCCCCCATATAAATCCTCTAACCCTCGCAGCTTGTTTCCCCTTTCGAAACACCCCGAAAACCCTAGCCCTGAGCCGATTCGGATCTCGACGCCGTCGCGCCATTGCTGCTCACGGGAGCTCGAGGTAGAGCACGGTTCTGTCCACCCCGGGCCCTCTTCTTTCCCTAGATCCCTTCATCTTGGAGCACCGCCTCACCCCATGCTGTTTCCCCATCCACAGGAACACCAGAACAAGCGTAGGAGCTCGCCGGAGTTCGGCCACCTCCCGATACCACCAGCCGCTCGCGGTCGCCCCCTCAAGAAGCAAGCAACGACGAAGAAGACACCATCGACCTCGCAGGGATCCCCCACACCCGTAGCCTACCCCTCCGTCTCTGGTGACCGCCAGAATCGTCGCCACCATCGCCACCTGGAACCACACCGCCGCCGGTGACATCATTGCCGGTGAGGCCAGGAGGCTCCTGTTCGCGACCGTCGGATTCGAGAGGAACGGTGCAGATTAGAAGCTTTCCCGAACTGGTATCGTCCAATAGATTTGCGCCGCGTGTCTGCCCAGTCAGCAAGCTCGTCAGTGCGCCGCGTCACCGCTTCGTCATCTCCAGGTCAGCGGTCAACTGCACAGTCAGCGCGGTCAATTTGTTTAAATAGTTTCGTATTAAAAATAGCCAGAAATTTTCCCAATCTTGTATAATTCATAGAAAAAGATTTATAAGGCCAAAAATTGCAAATAATATATCTACGAATTCATAAAATTATGTAGAATATTAATACAAGATTAGATCCTACTTTTACTGTATAATTGTATTGTAATAATTTAAATGGTTTAATAGACTTTTTAGACTAAATAAATCATAATAAATTATTTGTAGATCCAAAAAATACAAATAAAGTATATATGGATTCATAATTTCATATATGACATTAATATACTGCTAGATACAATTTTTTAAATATAAAAATTGCTGTATTAATTTAATTACTTTAATGGCTATTTAAATTATTAAATTCATAATAAATTATTTATAGATCAGAAAAATATAAATAATATATGTATGGATTCACAATTTCTCGTAGAATACAGATCTGGTCTTAGACATAATTTTTGACGAAGTAATATTTTAAATGAATTAAACTCCATTAAATGGTCATTAAATCATAGAAAAAGATTTACAACTCCGATTAGGGTGAATCCAATTCCTACTGGTTTGTATCAATATCCTATATCCACTAAAGCTGGGAACCAAATTTAATTCGACAGTTAGGATAGAATTTTCAACCAAACTATTAAAACCCCATTATAGAAATCAACATTTAATGATAAAATACCCTATTGCATTAAGTGATCTCATACATGCATCATATGATATATTAATGTTCATAAAACTAAATATAACCATTGTGTCATGTTAAATCATCATGCATGTTTGTGATCATCATTGTTGTATTGTATGTTGCAATGGTTTTGATTGGAATTACTCTATTCCTGCGTTAGATTTTCCGAGAGTGCGATTGCTGTGGAGAAATACAATCAACACCCATATTATCAACATAAGGCAAGTTACACCACTTGTTCATAATTTTGTCCCAGTTTTGATTCTATGCATGTGATCTTCAAAATTCTATAGTATGCATGTGTAGGATGTTCTAGTAGAATTTTTCCTTAGTATTATTTTGCAAGTGCGATGATTTTGTAGTATGCCATGAGTAGCTCTATACTTAGGATTTTCCCTCCTAATAGGTTACCCCTGTTTTTGCTAGCTTGCTATGCTATATACACAAAGTACCGTTGGGGGGGGGGTTCGAAAGACAAAGAATTTTTCTAAGTATGAAGGCTCTCTAGAGCAAACTTTTCTTCTCAAATCCACTTCAAAATAAAACTAAGTTTTCTTCTGGGCGGAATGGTTGTCGGGTTAACGAGTGAGATTTTGGTGGAGGACGGCCACCCAGGAATCAAAGAAGTCTGCCATGTTTCAGAATTCAGAAGCTTCTAGTGCAACCACAATACATTATGGGCTCTGTCTTGGCCTAGTACTTAGTGGGAAACCTCACGTGGGTACCAACATTTGGAGGTTCTTGGCACGGTTGGATCCAGAAGGTAGAGGGGCTACTAAGGGAAAGCCTCGCCATGGTCTTGTCTGTAAAAGGACTTGATCATGGATTGTGGGTAAAGTGCACAAACTCTCGAGAGTATTGCAATCTGATCGATCAGCCGTGTTCACGGTAACAGAACAACAATGAGCGTCTGAAGGATGGAGCCTCTGAAGGATCTTCCTCTCTCTTTTCTAAACAAAAGTTTTTAAAACCCCATGGCGTGAGTAATATCGCCAATGGGTGGGAATTTGCGAACTTGGTGTGTAATATCCAAGTGTCGCTTGGTGCGTAATATCCAAGTGTTTGGTTGTTGGACACTTAGTGCGTAATATCCTCGTGTGCCACTCGACCTTATTTTATCTAAGCAAATGTTTACAAAGTAGGAAAATCTTCTCTCCTTCTCTCTACTTAAGAAAACTAGCTTTGAGCAAATGAACTCTACAGCCTAAACTAGCCTTGCATGTAGAGATAGTCTTTTATCTCCTTGGTGTAATTTGCCAATACATTTAAAGTATTGATCCAACTTCTTGGCTGCACGTTTCATGTGCAGAATTTAGGGGATCGTTGAAAGGTGCGCTAGGATCGCGGGTCTTCACTCAACCTGCCTGTGGCATTGATGGGACTCCAAGTTGTATTTATATTGCTTCTGTTGTAATAATGTAAACTCTGGATTATTCAATTCATGTAATAAAGACTTGTGTTTTACATGATATTTCATCGATTGTGAGTGCTAGCTATTGATCCAGGGACTAGCATGTTAATCGCAGGGACTTAGGATCCTTACCGATCCGAGGTCACTACAGATGGTATCAGAGCATAAGTTGACTGTAGATCGTGACCCTAGACATGGAAAAACCTTAGGACAAATATTTTCTAAGTTATTTCAGAAAACTCTCATACCTCTCATCATCTACCTTGGGGTTTTAAAATTTCCTAAGTCTCTTCTTTTCAACATTAGAAAATGACCACTACACACTTCAAGGAGAAACTTTTCTCAAGATTACCTTTTCAAAGAAGATCATCTCAATGTTTCGATTAAGTCGGGACTTGAAGACCTCCATGAAAGATGTTCCAAGAATGAAGCTACGAGATTAAAGACTTCAAAGGCCTTAAGTCAATGTTATTAACTAAAGAACTCGAAAGATTGAAGATTATGAAGAACATGAAGACTATCAAGAGCACGAGGACTTTTGGAGACTCGAAGCCTCGAAGATTCAAGTGACCTATTAGGAACCAAACCCGAATAAGATTTCGCTAAATATAGATGCGACAAATTGTTTGCTATCTTGTATGGTTTATTACCATAGATAATGAAAACCTATTTTCTAAATAAAATTTCTTGTATGGGTTATTCTTCTTCTTTCCATACTCCATTCGTTCCTACTCTAAACCTTGGTCAACTCGACGGATGGACCATATCAATAAGGAGGACAAGGAACTCAACTCCACCAAGCGTAAAAGCCACGCCGATGCAAAGAAGTGGATGCTCCAGGTTGAAGAAAGAATGAAGGATGCCAACATTGAAGTCAACAGAATGCTTCATTATGCCACCCAATTCCTAAAGGACGACGCTGCCACCTGGTGGGAGATGCAACACACCATTGATGATCATCAAGGGGTGATATCTTAGGAAAAATTTAAAGTGGTTCTACTTCAATCTCGTCTCGTATACCAAAAATCTAAGAAGCTGCAGGATGAGATAAAGAACCTCCAAGAGAAGATTGAAGCCACCACGAAGGAGATGGAGTTGTACAAGACAACCATAGAGCAGGAAGGCTACTCGTTCGAGGAAGAGGAAGAGGAAGGCGTGGAGGATGTGTAATAGTTGGACCACCTTTAATTCTACAGTAGAACATTATTCGTGATTGTAATAAATACCAAAACAATTCTGGTTTAGTTAAACTTGGTTGTTTTCTGTGTTAAGTTGTGTTAATGTGTCTTGTGTGTCTTGTGTTCTTGGTGTGTTTTCATAAGGGTAGGAGTTTACTACTTAGTATTTCTGTCTATTTCTTAACTTTTCTCTCAAACCCCACAGATGCCGCCAAGACGTGCGAACACCGAAATTCCTCCGGAAATAGCACAACTTTTGGCCACTCAGAACCAGCTGATCCAACTGCTCACTCAAAACATGCAAAACAACAACAACAACCCGCCACCACCGCCACCTCCGCCACCACCTCAACAGGATCGCTTGACTCGGTTTTTGAGGTTGAACCCACCTACCTTCACTAGCAGCGCTGAACCAATCATCGCAGATGACTGGCTACGTACAATCAACAAGAAGCTAGACACCGTGCAAGCTGTCGGAGCCGACAGGGTACGTTATGCCGCACACCAGCTTGAAGGACCTACTGCAGAATGGTGGGATAACTACCAAGTCACCCACCCGGATATTGATGCTATCACTTGGGATCAGTTTGAGTTAGCCTTTCGAACTCATCATGTGGCTGCTGGTATCATGACTCTGAAAATGCGCGAATTTCGCGACCTACACCAGCTGCACCGTTCTGTCACCGAGTATGGTGAGCTTTTCAACAAGCTAGCCCGTTATGCACCCGATGATGTTTCCAGTGATGCCAAGAGACAGGAGGAGTTAAGAGGACTCAATGATGAAATATCTATTCAGCTTGTGGCTCAGAAATTTGACAACTTTCAGGAACTCCTAGACAGAGCCATTGTGGTTGAATCCAAAAGGAAGAGCATAGAAAACCACAAGAGGAAGTCTAACCCTCACAAGCACTCTGTTCCGTACCAGAAGCAGCGCAATTCCTCACCACCACCTTATAACAATAATGGCCACAACCATAACGGTCATCACCATGGTGGCCACAAACACAATGGGCATAAAAACCGCAATGGGAATGGAAATGGACACAATCATGGCAATGGAAACGGGAAGAAGCCAAATCCGTTTGTCAAAGCCACGGTGAATCAAGCTCAATTCTATTCCCGCAGTTGTTCTTTTTGATACTGGTGCATCGCATTCATTCATGTCAAGGGTATTTGTGGATAGAGGAAAGATACCTACGGAGACTATAAACTTTCCTGGGTAAGTTCTCCTGGGGGAGAAATAGTGGCAAACTCCGGTTGCCAGGAATTAGAACTAAGGATTGGGACACACATCTTTCCCACAAGTCTAGTAGTTCCAGAATCACAAGGATTAGACATAATCTTGGGCATGAATTGGATGACCGAATATGAAGGAGTCATAGATTGTGCCAAAAGAACTGTCATGCTCACAACACCGGAAGGGAAGAGAATTCGTATCAAGTCAAATTTTGCACTTAAGGAAGCCATGGTGAACTCCCTTAAGGGGATTAGCTTGGAGGATGTACCTATTGTAAAGGAATACCCAGATGTCTTCCCAGAGGAGCTACCCGGAATGCCTCCCGATCGTGATATCGAGTTCCTCATTGACTTGATGCCTGGCGCGGGGCCGATAGCTAAGAGACCATACAAGATGGATGTGGACGAGTTAAAAGAACTCAAGAAACATCTTAGGGAACAATTGGACAAGGGATTCATCCAACCCAGTGCGTCATCTTGGGGAGCACCTGTCCTATTTGTGGAAAAGAAGGATAAAACCCAGAGGCTGGTTGTGGACTACCGCTCGTTGAACGAAGTGACGATTAAGAATAAGTATCCCCTGCCCAACATCAATGACTTGTTTGACCAGTTAAAGGGAGAAAGTGTGTTCTCAAAGATCGATTTGCGATCAGGCTATTTTCAGCTAAAGATTCGAGAACAGGATGTACCCAAAACAACTTTCACCACAAGATACGGATTGTATGAGTACACCGTGATGTCCTTTGGTCTAACCAATGCCCCGGCATACTTCATGACCATGATGAACAAGGTGTTCATGGAATATTTGGACAAGTTTATCGTGGTATTCATAGATGATATACTCATATACTCTAAGGATGAGAAGGAACATGAGAAACATCTGCGCTTTATTATGGAGAAACTAAGAGAACACAAGTTGAATGCCAAATTCAGCAAATGCGAATTCTGGTTAAAGGAAGTGGGATTCCTTGGTCATGTTGTGTCGGCAAAAGGAGTTGCCGTAGATCCTAGTAAGGTAGCTTCCGTGACGGAATGGGAGTCACCCAAGAATGTGGGAGATATTAGGAGTTTTTTTGGGGCCTCGCAGGATATTACCGGAGGTTCATTGAAAACTTTTCCAAAATAGCAAAACCCATGACGGAACTATTGAAGAAGGAAAATAAATTCCTATGGACCGAGGCATGTGAAGGAAGTTTTCAAGAGTTGAAGAAACGCCTTGTAACGGCGCCGGTTCTGTGTCTGCCTGATATCCAAAAGGATTTTCAAGTCCTTTGTGACGCTTCTCGACAAGGGCTTGGAAGTGTATTGATGCAGGATGGGAAAGTGGTATCCTATGCCTCCCGACAACTTAAGAACCACGAACACAACTACCCCACACATGATTTGGAACTTGCGTCTGTGGTTCATGCACTCAAGGTATGGAGACACTACCTCATGGGCAAACATTGTGATGTGTTCACAGGTCATAAGAGTTTGAAGTACATCTTCATCCAAAAAGGAGGAAGGATCTAAACAAAGTCCTATGTTTCCAGTGTCACAATCATGGGCATTATGCTGATAATTGTCCAAAACATGTGAATGTAGCTGGAAAGGATAAAAACGACGATGGTAATGGTAATAGATGCAGCAACAAGAAGCCCAAGAAGGATCCTAGCCAGGTGACATGCTACAAGTGTGGTAAAACAGGGCATTACTTGTCAGATTGTCCTAAAAAAAGAAGAATGGCAGTGGCAAAGGAAATGCCAAAGGAAAGAAGCCCAATCCGTCCATCAAGCTACGACGAATTATGTTAGTGCGAATGGATCTTACAAATCAACAATCCACACCGGACCCATCAGAAGAACCTAACAAATACAATCTTTTAAGGGTGGTAGCACCTTAGTGTGAACCAAACCTATTTCTTGCTAGCTTTCTCGAATCTCGAGGATGAGATTCCTTTTAAGCGTGGTAGTCTATAACATCCCGAATTTTTCCTAAATTTGCAATGTTAAAATAAAGCTATTAAGTTGATTGGATTGTTTAATCTTGTTGAAAATTTGGAATGAGAAGAAACTTTTGTTGTTGATTGATACTTTACTAAGCCACATTAAAATAAGAGAATTACTATGACTACCAAGTTTTGAACAAACCCAAGACAATTGTTCGATTTCTCATCCATGAACCTCCCATTAATAGAAGTTCTTAATGTTAAATCACCGTTGCAAACCCTATTTTGAAATTACCAAAAATACTCCTCCAAAACTACAAACAAGGTATTATGAATCCATTTGTTTAAATATGAAAACTATTGCTATAAAGGATCCTATGATGATCTACATAATTTTAGAAAATTTTGGAGACAAGAATCAACTCATTTGGTGATCATATGAAAAAGATATAAAGGAAATAAGAAAATAGAAATAGAGAAAAGAATAAACAAAAAAAACTAACCTACCCCGTGGACCACCCTGGCCCGGCCCACTCCCTCCTCCCCTCTATTTGCCGCCGCTCCCCACCAGCGAGCAGAGCATAGCGCGGTGGGCCAGCCCAGAGCAACAGACGCCGCAGCCCGCTAAGAGAAAACCCCTCCCCTTTGTTTTTTTCCCTCGCAGTCACCGACAGACCGGGCCCACTTGTCATCTCATTTCCTTATCCAGAGACCACCTTCCCCACGAGTTCATCGCGTGCCCAATCCAAATCCCGCAAAATTCGTCGATTCAGTTCGATTTGGTTGCCCTTTTGCACGAATCCGCCCCCATATAAATCCTCTAACCCTCGCAGCCTGTTTCCCCTTTCGAAACACCCCGAAAACCCTAGCCCTGAGCCGATTCGGATCTCGATGCCGTCGCGCCATTGCTGCTCATGGGAGCTCGAGGTAGAGCACGGTTCCGTCCACCCCGGGCCCTCTTCTTTCCCTAGATCCCTTCATCTTGGAGCACCGCCTCACCCCATGTTGTTTCCCCATCCGCAGGAACACCAAAACAAGCGTAGGAGCTCGCCGGAGTTGGGCCACCTCCCGATACCACCAGCCGCTCGTGGTCGCCCCCTCAAGAAGCAAGCAGCGATGAAGAAGACACCATCGACCTCGCAGGGATCCCCCGCACCCCGTAGCCTACCCCTCCGTCTCCGTTGACCGCCAGAATCGCCGCCACCATCGCCACCTGGAACCACACCGCCGCCGGTGACATCATTGCCGGTGAGGCCAGGAGGCTCCTGTTCGTGACCGTCGGATTCGAGAGGAATGGTGCAGATTAGAAGCTTTCCCGAACCGGTATCGTCCAACAAATTTGCGCCGCGTGTCCGCCCAGTCAGCAAGCTCGTCAGCGCGCCGCGTCACCGCTTCGTCATCGCCAGGTCAGCGGTCAACTGCACAGTCAACGCGGTCAATTTGTTTAAATAGTTTCGTATTAAAAATAGCCAGAAATTTTCCCAATCTTGTATAATTCATAGAAAAAGATTTATAAGGCCAAAAATTGCAAATAATATATCTACGGATTCATAAAATTATGTAGAATATTAATACAAGATTAGATCCTACTTTTACTGTATAATTGTATTGTAATAATTTAAATGGTTTAATAGACTTTTTAGACTAAATAAATCATAATAAATTATTTGTAGATCCAAAAAATACAAATAAAGTATGTATGGATTCATAATTTCATATATGACATTAATATACTGTTAGATACAATTTTTGAAATATAAAAATTGCTGTATTAATTTATTTACTTTTAATGGATATTTAAATTATTTATAGATCAGAAAAATATAAATAATATATGTATGGATTCACAATTTCTCGTAGAATACAGATCTGGTCTTAGACATAATTTTTGACGAAGCAATATTTTAAATGAATTAAACTCCATTAAATGGTCATTAAATCATAGAAAAAGATTTACAACTTCGATTAGGGTGAATCCAATTCCTACTGGTTTGTATCAATATCCTATATCCACTAAAGCTGGGAACCAAATTTAATTCGACAGTTAGGATAGAATTTTCAACCAAACTATTAAAACCCCATTATAGAAATCAACATTTAATGATAAAATACCCTATTGCATTAAGTGATCTCATACATGCATCATATGATATATTAATGTTCATAAAACTAAATATAACCATTGTGTCATGTTAAATAATCATGCATGTTTGTGATCATCATTGTTGTATTGTATGTTGCAATGGTTTTGATTTGAATTACTCTATTCCTACGTTAGATTTTCCGGGAGTACGATTGCTGCGGAGAAATACAATCAACACCCATATTATCAACATAAGGCAAGTTACACCACTTGTTCATAATTTTGTCCCAGTTTTGATTCTATGCATGTGATCTTCAAAATTCTGTAGTATGCATGTGTAGGATGTTCTAGTAGAATTTTTCCTTAGTATTATTTTTGCAAGTGCGATGATTTTGTAGTATGCCATTAGTAGCTCTATACTTAGGATTTTCCCTCCTAATAGGTTACCCTGTTTTTGCTTGCTTGCTATGCTATATACACAAAGTACCGTTGGGGGGTTCGAAAGACAAAGAATTTTTCTAAGTATGAAGGCTCTCTAGAGCAAACTTTTCTTCTCAAATCCACTTCAAAATAAAACTAAGTTTTCTTCTGGGCGGAATGGTTGTCGGGTCAACGAGTGAGATTTTGGTGGAGGACGGCCGCCCAGGAATCAAAGAAGTCTGACATGTTTCAGAATTCAGAAGCTTCTAGTGCAACCACAATACATTATGGGCTCTGTCTTGGCCTAGTACTTAGTGGGAAACCTCACCTGGGTACCAACATTAGCAGGTTCTTGCCACGGTTGGATCCAGAAGGTATAGGGGCTACTAAGGGAAAGCCTCGCCATGGTCTTGTATGTAAAAGGACTTGATCGTGGATTATGGGTAAAGTGCACAAACTCTCGAGAGTATTGCAATCTGATCGATCAGCCGTGTTCACGGTAACAGAACAACAGTGAGCGTCTGAAGGATGGAGCCTCTGAAGGATCTTCCTCTCTCTTTTCTAAACAAAAGTTTTTAAAACCCCATGGCGTGAGTAATATCGCCAATGGGTGGGAATTTGGGAACTTGGTGTGTAATATCCAAGTGTCACTTGGTGTGTAATATCCAAGTGTTTGGTTGTTGGACACTTGGTGCGTAATATCCTCGTGTGCCACTCGACCTTTTTTTATCTAAGCAAATATTTACAAAGTAGGAAAATCTTCTCTCCTTCTCTCTACTTAAGAAAACTAGCTTTGAGCAAATGAACTCTACAGCCTAAACTAGCCTTGCATGTAGAGATAGTCTTTTCTCTCCTTGGTGTAATTTGCCAATACATTCAAAGTATTGACCCAACTTCTTGGTTGCATGTTTCATGTGCAGAATTTCGGGGATCGTTGAAAGGTGCGCTAGGATCGCGGGTCTTCACTCAACCTGCCTGTGGCATTGATGGGACTCCAAGTTGTATTTATTTTGCTTCTGTTGTAATAATGTAAACTCTGGATTATTCAATTCATGTAATAAAGACTTGTGTTTTACATGATATTTCATCGACTGTGAGTGCTAGCTATTGATCCAGGGACTAGCATGTTAATCGCAGGGACTTAGGATCCTTACCGATCCGAGGTCACTACACGGAGAGGGGAGATCGTCCCGATAAACACCATCGTCAAGCTAGGCTTCATCGGGATCATCATCATCATTATCCACACCATCATCTCCACCAGCATCATCATCATTACTCCATCCCTCTGTAACAATTGTGTTGGATATTACTTTAATTCATTAGGGGAAACTTTCTCAGTGTTGATTACTATTGTAGTTGATGCTTGTGAGTGGAACCGTTGGATTATTGTTTATGTTTAGATTGTTATCCATTACCATATCATCTTTGATCTTGATCCATATGATGTCTCATGAGTAGTTCGTTTAGTTCTTGAGGACATGGGAGAAGTCATGTTGTTAGTAGTGAATTTGTGATGAGTTATTATTCAATGGTTTAGTATTTAAGTTGTGGTGATATTCTTCAAGTGGTGTCATGTGTATGTCGACTACATGATACTTCACCATTTATGGGCCTAGGGGAATGCATTGTGTATTTGGCTACTAATTATGGGGTTGCCGGAGTGACAGAAACCTGAACCCCCATTAGGACACCTTTGCACAAGGGAGTGTAGGATCTTAGAGTTTAAGGCTGTGGTTAGATTTATATCTTAATTACTTTCATGTAGTTGCGGATGCTTGGAGGGGGTTTAATCACAAGTATGTATTAGTCCAAGTAAGGTCGGTATGTTAGCATAGGTTCACCCACGCAACACTTACAACACCAAAGAAGAGCACTTAGCTATTTGAAGCGAAAGCACTTGACAGAATTCCCATGTGTCCTCGAGAACGTTTGGTCCTTATAAGTATTTCCACCAGCTTGTCCTTTGCTAAGAAAGGATTGGGCCACTTGTTCGTTGTCTTTATTACTTGCTCTTTGTTTTGTTGCCTTATCAGAAAACCACTAAAAATCGGTTTGCTAAGTATTTGCAGAGAGTTCCTGCTCCATACCACTGTTTAGCACCTTTTGCTCCTCATTGGGATCGACACTCCTATTTATCGAAAGTACTATGATACACCTCCTATACTTGTGGATCATCAAGACTATTTTTTGGCGCCGTTGACGAGGAGTGAAGCGCTATTGAAGAGTGGAACTGGTAAGGGAAACTTCTACTGTGAGTATTGCTTTTGTTTCTATTTGTTGCTTTGTTTCCAATATGGATAACCCACTTGGTTTTCTGTTTGGGAAAACTACTACCACTGTTAGGGTAGTAGATGAACCACCACCTATTGAGATAGATCTTTTAGAGATACCTACAAGTATTGTTGATCGTGTTATGGATAATTATTATTTAGGGGATGGAACTGTCCATCCTGGTGATCATTTGCTTTTTATCCATGAATTATGCGGGTTGTTTAAGTGTGCAGGTATCACAACTGAACAGGTGAAGAATAAGTTACTCTCTATATCCTTGAAAGGGAGAGCTGAAGAATGGTATAAGCTGCTAAAGAATGTACAATCCATGGAATGGGAGGAGATGGCATCTCTCTTTTATTCTAAATTTTATCCTCCCAGTGAGATTCATAACGATAGAAATCTGATATATAAATTTTGGCCTCGTGAAGGAGAGAGTACAGCTCAAGCTTCGGGAAGATTGAAGTTACTAATGCTTAAATGTCCTATTCATGAACTCCCTAACAATATTATTATCAATAACTTTTATGCTAGGCTTTCTCTTCATTATAAAGATTTACTAGATGCTTCTTATGCTGGATCATTCGCATGTATGAAGGAAGAAGCTAAATGGGATCTCCTAGACTGTATTCAAGAGAACACTGAAGCTTGGGAGAATGACAACGGAAGAAATTCAGGTATAAACTATGATTACGAATGCATTAAATCTTTTATGCGAAATGATGACTTCCGTGATATTAGTATTGAGTATGGTCTTGATCCTCAAGTTCTTGCGAAATGTTTTAATGCCTTTGCCTCCTACATTGAAATTCCCAAGAAAGAGTGGGACAAGTACCATGCTCCTTATAAGGACACTGTTACCCATGTTCCTGCTAGCATAGAGGTTTGTACTGTTGATCCTATTTTTCCTGTACCTTATGTTGAGAAAATACCTTTTCCTGCCAAGGTAAGGGAACATTCTGTTATAGCTAATGTGGTTAGCAAAAGAGCAAAGAAAACTGTAGAGCCCAATGAGCTTATTAATATTGAGCCTGTGGTAGCTATTGTGAAAGATCTTGTCACTGGAAATATAGAGTATGAGCACATTGTCTTCTGTGAAGACGCTACTAATATTGTTTCTCATCCTAAAAGAGCTAGAAAAGCTAGTGTCCCTGTGCTTTCTGTGAGAATTGGTAATCATATCTACTATGGTTTATGTGATATTGGTGCAAGTTCTAGTGCTATTCCTTATGAGCTTTACAGGGAAATTATGCATGAGATTGGTCCTTGTGAGCTTGAGGACATTGATGTGGTTATTCACCTTGCTAATAGAGAGCAAGTTTTCCTCATTGGCATTGTAAGAGATGTGGAAGTCCTTTGTGGTAAGATTAAATATCTTGCTGATTTTCTAGTACTTGGTAAAGAAGCTAGTAAAACCCATCTGTAACATCCCAGCATTAGAGCTTAGAAATAAGCTGAACACAGATGTGTGCATTGCATTCATGCATATAAAATCTGAATAATTTTCGCTCTTTTGAACAAAACTTGTCAAAGTGATTGAAGCTTTTCTCAACTTGATGGAATTGAAGTAGATCATCAAGTTGACTGCGATAAGTTTCAATATGACCTTTGCTAAAACCTTATTTTGGGTAAGAGAGATTTGATCTAAGGGTAGATCAAATGTAATAAAAGTTAACCCTAATATATTACTTAATGGTTTAAATTTGATCCTTAAGTAATCATATCCTAATATTCATTACACACTCATGAATACCAAGATATAAATATAACGTAAGTAACAAGAATCTAATAACTAAATCTTGACCTATTTTAATCTTATATATCATATTATGAGTATCATGGTAATACCTAACCTGAACTCTTTAGTGAGATTAAGTAGGAAAGAAACCAAGTCAAGATCATTCACCATATATCTTTCTTTCCATATCAATCCTTATGGAATCCTATCTCAATATCTGATGTTCATCAATGTTGAGTAATCAACTATTGATTCACCAATTCTTGACCTATGAACACTTGTCCTTATTATAGCATTCACTTTAGGCCTATAAAGAAATAAGTAAGAAGAGGTAAATAGTAATGCTAGTTTTAGATGTCATCTATATGATGGGAGTGATTGGAGGAAATCAAATCAATATGGTAACAAAGAAGATTACAAGGATGAATTCTGAAGATAAGTTACCAGGAGTAATCCTATTGAATAAAGTAGGAATAGAAAATGAATAATCTCTCCTAGTCAAATAGATACATTGAGAAGATAATTATAATACAACCGTAATGTTGTATGGATGAAAGTCTTGATTAGCTAATTAGAAACCTAAACCATAAAGGATCAAAGGATTATAATGATCATGCTTTAGTCACCAAGAATGAATGCTTATATCGTGTATAAGTGTCATTGGTGGGTAAAACATGATTGAACTCTAGTATAAGATATTGGAGTCAATTATGAAGGGAATATGCCCTGAGAGGCAATAATAAAGTGTTTATTATGTGTATTCCAAGTATATGATAGATGTTTATTTTGCATGCTATAATTGTATTAATACAGAAACGTTAATACATGTGTGTTTAATAAACAAACAGAAAGTTCCTAGTTATGCCTCTGTCATAAACTAGCTCGTTGATTAACAAGATGATCAAGGTTTCCTGATCATGGACATTGGATGTTGTTAATAACGGGATCACAACATTAGTGTAATGGTGTGATGAACATTCATCCGAAGTATAGCATTACGATCAAAGTCATTGAGTTTATATTGCTATAACAACTTACGAAGTGATCCTAATCCTCAGACCATGAGATCATGTCAATCACTAACACCGGAAGAGTTTCTTGATAACATCAAACGTCACACCGTAACAGGGTGATTATAAAGATGGATTCAGAACTAATAAAGTGTTATGTTGAGGCTCATGGATCGAGAGTGGAATTTGTTCATCCCGATGACAGATAGATATACTCTGGGCCCTCTCGGTGATATCACATTGATTAGCTTGCAAGAAAGTGATTTGATCACTAGAATGTTATATCACAGGAACGAGAAAAGAGTGCATGTCGGTAACGAGATCAAACTAGGTATGGAGATACCGATGATCGAATCTCGGACATGTAATATATCGTGAAACAAAGGGATTAAGATACTAGCGTAAAAGGTTCCGACGATCACAAGAAAGTCATCGTTGAATGTGTGGGAGTCAGTATGGGTCTCCAGATCCCGCTTCTGATTATTGATCCGAGAGGGGTCTCGATCATGTCCGCATTATTCACGAACCGTAGGGTGACACACTTAAGAGACACCGACATCCAATTGGAGAAAATGTTTCATGCCGAAAGAATGAACAAGCGCAGGAATTTATTTCACTAGATACCGAAACAGGTTTTCGGGTGAAATTGCATAAAGTGGTTATGCATGTGAAATAGAATTCTAGCAAGGGGTTATTTGTGAATGTTTGTCATTAAAGTAATTGACAAAATTCTGAATAAAATAAAAGAGTTTTATTTAATGAGAGTTTGCATTAAATTTGGTGGAAATTTAATGGGAATTTGAGTGGACTTTTGAGTGGAGGGATTTTAAAGGGCATTTTGTGAGTGGAGTGTCCACCCACATGAATGAAGGAGGGGAGGGGGCAGCCCCCATGGCCGGCGGCCACCCCCTTGGGTTCCCCCCTCCTCCTATAAAAGGAGCCCCCCTCCTCACTTGTCTCTCACACCTCCTCGTGAAGGATCTCTCTCCCCCTCTAGAATTTATTCCCCATGGTCTCGGACTAGCAAGATACATGTTCCCGGTGGCTATTCGGAAAGAAAGAGTTGTGCTTCCGCTGCATCGCTGGAGCGAGGAGGCGGAGGTTGCTCGGTGCCTCGAACGTGTGTGCGAGCACGGATGCGCTGCTGATTTGCGGCGCTAGGACTTCCTCTCGATCTTGAGATCGGCAAGAGATCGTCTACATCAACCACGAGTTGAACTCGTTAGGCTTTGTCGGTCTTCAAGGGTATGTTCTCTACGGATATACATCCGCCCGTTGTTTGTATCTATTAGATAGATCTTGGTATATAGTTCACATCGTAGGAAAATTTTTGTTTTCTATGCTACGCACCCTTCAGTGGTATCAGAGCCGGATCTATGCGTAGATACTTTACACGGATAGTACACATATGAGTATGTGGGCGATGATGATCATGTTGTTGCTCCTTTGTTGTAATTTTGGATATTGGTGGCATAGTGGGATGAAGCGGCCCGGACAAACTTTACATGTCCTCGCACATGAGACCTGTTCCACGCTTGACATGCAACTAGTTTGCATAAGTGGCTAGCGGGTGTCTGTCTCTCCTACTATAGTCAATATCTATTTTGCAAGCGAGTTGTAAACAATTTGATTATCCTCGTTGTGGTTCATGTTCGTAGGTAAGAACGGTTCTATCTCGAAAGCCCTAAGCCACGTAAAACTTGCAATGGATAAATTAGAGGCGTCTAGTTTAGATTGTTGCTGGGCTAGTGTTATGATATGGTAGTGTTGTAAGTAGAAGTATGAGATGATACTCTTACAACACACATAACGTGTAAAATCCATAGACCTTGGATTTACACATATAGGTATGATAGTGATCATACCACGATGCACATGATAGAGATCATCTGCGGGAACCATATCATTTCACTAATAAACATATGATGTTTGATAGCATCTTATATTGCTTGTTTAGCGCTTTGTTAGCATAATAAGATGATCCCTCATTTAAATATCAAGATAAGAATGTGTTCTTCCTTTAGTATGCACCGATTATGTTTTCGTCGCTCTAAGACATCACGTGATGATCGGGTGTTCTTGGATCCACGACCATATTTCGGGTGTAAAACAGTTACACACGCGAATACTAAGGTTCTAACTTGGCGAGCCTAGCATGTACAGACATGGCCTCGGAACACGGACCGAAAGGTTAAGCATGAGTCATATAGTTGATATGATGCCCATTTGATGCTCGCCTTTGAAGCTATACCGACTCACGTGATGATCGGACTTGGTGTAGTGGATTTGGTTCATGTAATCACCAAAAAGGCACGAGGGATGTCGTTTTTGAGTGGGAGTTCATTCGTAATATAGATTAGTTGAACTCAATCTATCATACACTTAGTCTAAACTTTACAAATTCTGTTGTAGATGGCACCACCTGCTTTTAATTTCAATGTGTTCATGGAGAAAGAGAAACTAGCAACGAACGGTAGCAGCTTTACCGAATGGGCCATGAATTTGAGGATTCTCCTCTCTGCTGCACAAAAGCAATATGTGCTAGAAGCGCCGTTAGGCCCCCCACCTTTTGATGATGCCCCTGACGAGGAGAAGAATGTCTATCAGACTCGTCAGGAGGACCACAACTTAGTTCATTGCGGCATATTGTATGGGCTAGAGCCGGAACTTCGAAAGCGTTTCGAAAACGGCAATGCATTTGATACAATGGGTGAGTTGAAAATGATTTTCGACACACATGTTGCTGTAGAGAGCTACAACGCTTCAGAAAAGTTCTTTAGCTGCATGATGGAAGAGCACAGCTCCGTTAGTGAGCATGTACTCAAGATGTCGGGTTACGCTGATAAGCTTGTGTCCTTGGGAATATCGATTCCCATTGACTTAGGCATCCATCGTGTTCTGCAGTCTCTGCCACCTAGCTATAAGAGCTTCGTGATGAACTATAATATGCAAGGCATGAAGAAGTCTCTCCCCGAGCTTCTGTCAATGCTTAAAACTGCAGAAGTGGAGATCAAAAAGGAACATCAAGTGTTGATGATCAATAGGAACACTGGTTTCAAGAAAGACAAGAAGGGAAAACGGAAGGGAAGTAAGGGCGGCAAGCTTGTTGCCGCGCCTGAAAAGAAACCCCGAGTTGGACCTAAGTCTGATTCCGAGTGCTACTATTGTAAGGGGACTGGCCACTGGAAGCGCAACTGCCCCAAGTATCTGGCAGACAAGAAGGCCGGAAAGGCAAACAAAGGTATATATGATATACATGTTATTGATGTGTACTTGACTAGTGCTCGCAGTAGCACCTGGGTATTTGATACCGGTTCAGTTGCTAATATTTGTAACTCGAATCAGGGGCTGCGGAACAAGCGACCGCTAGCAAGGGGTGAGGTCAAGATGCGTGTCGGCAATGGATCAAGCGTTGATGTGATCGCCGTCGGAACGCTGCCTCTCCACTTGCCGTCGGGATTAGTTATAAACTTGAATAAATGTTATCTGGTGCCTGCACTGAGCATGAACATTGTATCTGGATCGTGTTTGATGCGAAGTGGTTATTCATTTAAATCCGAGAACAATGGTTGTTCCATTTATATGAATGAAATCTTTTATGGTCATGCACCGATGATGAATGGTTTATTTCTATTAGATCTCGATGATAATGTTACACATATTCATAATGTTGATGCTAAAAGGATTAAACTTAATGATGATATATCCGCATATATGTGGCACTGCCGTCTAGGTCATATTGGCGTTAAACGCATGAAGAAGCTCCATTCGGATGGACTTTTGGAATCACTTGATTATGAATCATTTGATACATGTGAGCCATGCCTTATGGGCAAGATGACTAGAACGCCGTTTTCCGGTTCAATGGAACGGGCGACAGATTTATTGGAAATCATACATTCTGATGTATGTGGTCCAATGAGTGTGTCGGCGCGAGGTGGATATCGTTATTTTGTTACTTTCACGGATGATTTGAGTAGATACGGTTATATCTACTTGATGAAACACAAGTCTGAAACCTTTGAAAAGTTCAAGGAATTTCAGAATGAAGTGGAAAATCATCGTAATAGAAAGATCAAATTTCTACGGTCCGACCATGGAGGTGAGTATCTAAGTTACGAGTTTAGCACTCACATGAAAGAGTGTGGAATTGTTTCACAACTCACACCTGCCGGAACACCACAGCGAAATGGTGTGTCGGAATGTCGTAATCGTACTTTATTAGATATGGTTCGATCTATGATGTCTCTGACGGACTTGCCGTTGTCATTTTGGGGTTATGCACTAGAAAGTGCTGCATTCACTTTAAATCGGGCACCATCTAAATCCGTTGAAAAGACACCGTATGAATTGTGGTTTGGAAACAAACCTAAGCTGTCATTTCTTAAAGTTTGGGGATGCGATGTTTATGTGAAGAAACTTCAACCGGATAAACTCGAACCCAAAGCGGAAAAATGCATCTTCATAGGATACCCTAAAGAAACTATTGGGTATTCCTTCTATCACAGATCCGAGGGCAAGGTTTTTGTTGCCAAGAATGGATCCTTTCTAGAGAAAGAGTTTCTCGCGAAAGGTGTGAGTAGTCGGAAGGTAGAACTCGAAGAGGTTGTGGAACCTTCTCTTCAAAGTATGGCGAGTAGCGCAGCGCCGGAAGTTGTTCCGGAGTTGGCTCCACCTGTTGAAGAGGGAACTAATGATAATGATCATGAAACTCCGAAAGAGAGTACTACCGAACCTCGCAGGTCAAACAGGACGCGTGCAGCTCCCGAGCTGTACGGAAATCCTGTCATGAATTTCATGGTTGATGAAAATGATGACCCTGCGACGTATGAAGAAGCGATGATGGGCCCGGATTCCAACAAATGGTTAGAAGCCATGAAATCCGAGATGGAATCCATGTATGAAAATCAAGTTTGGAACTTGGTGGAATTACCTCACGACCGAAAGGCCGTGGAGAACAAATGGATTTTCAAAAGGAAAACTGATGCTGATGGTAATGTGACCGTCTATAAAGCTCGACTTGTCGCAAAGGGGTTTCGACAAATTCAAGGAGTTGACTACGATGAGACTTTCTCTCCCGTAGCGATGCTAAAGTCAGTTAGGATTATGTTAGCAATTGCTGCATATTTCGATTATGAGATATGGAAGATGGATGTCAAAACCGCGTTTCTCAATGGTAATATTGAAGAAGAGTTGTATATGATACAACCAAAGGGTTTTGTCGATCCTAAGGATGCTAACAAGGTGTGCAAGCTTCAGCGATCCATCTATGGATTGAAGCAAGCATCACGAAGTTGGAATCTCCGCTTTGATGAGGTGATCAAAGAGTTTGGATTTGTCCAAACTTATGGAGAAGCTTGTATTTACAAGAAAGTGAGTGGGAGCAATGTGGCATTTCTGATATTATATGTGGATGACATATTATTGATCGGAAATGATATAGATCTTTTAAACAGTGTTAAAAGTTATCTAAACAGCAAATTTTCAATGAAGGACCTAGGTGAAGCGTCATACATATTAGGCATAAAGATCTATAGAGATAGATCTAGGCGCCTAATAGGGCTATCACAAAGTACATACCTTGATAAGATTTTAAAGAAGTTTAAAATGGACGGAAGTAAGAAGGGGTTCTTACCTATGTTGCAAGGCAAGACATTGAGTAAGACTCAAAGTCCGGCTTCGGCGGAAGAAAGAGAGATAATGGACAAAGTCCCCTATGCTTCAGCCATAGGCTCTATAATGTACGCCATGCTATGTACAAGACCGGATGTGGCACATGCTATTAGTTTGACTAGTAGGTACCAATCGGATCCAGGTTCGGAACACTGGATAGCGGTCAAGAATATCCTTAAGTACTTGCGAAGAACTAAGGATATGTTTCTTGTATACGGAGATGAAGAAGAGCTCGTCGCTAAGTGTTATGTCGACGCTAGCTTTGGCACCGATCCGGATGACTCTAAGTCTCAATCCGGATACGTATTTCTCATGAATGGCGGAGTGGTTAGTTGGAGGAGCTCCAAACAACCTATGGTAGCGGGATCAACAACGGAGGCCGAATATGTTGCTGCTTCAGAAGCGGCTCAGGAAGCAGTTTGGATGAAGGAGTTCATATCCGAACTAGGAGTGGTGGCAAACGCGTTGGACCCAATGGTGATCTATTGTGACAACAATGGTGCCATTGCCAATGCCAAAGAGCCAAGGTCTCACAAGCATTCCAAGCATATTAAGCGCCGGTTTCACTCCATCCGCGAGCATGTCAAGGATGGAGATATAAAGATTTGTAAAGTACATACGGATCTCAATGTAGCAGATCCGTTGACTAAAACTCTCCCTAGAGCAAAACATGATCAACACCAGAACTCAATGGGTGTTAGATTTATCACTATGTAACTAGATTATTGTCTCTAGTGCAAGTGGGAGACTGAAGGGAATATGCCCTGAGAGGCAATAATAAAGTGTTTATTATGTGTATTCCAAGTATATGATAGATGTTTATTTTGCATGCTATAATTGTATTAATATGGAAACGTTAATACATGTGTGTTTAATAAACAAACAGAAAGTTCCTAGTTATGCCTCTCTCATAAACTAGCTCGTTGATTAACAAGATGATCAAGGTTTCCTGATCATGGACATTGGATGTTGTTAATAACGGGATCACAACATTAGTGTAATGGTGTGATGAACATTCATCCAAAGTATAGCATTACGATCAAAGTCATTGAGTTTATATTGCTATAACAACTTACGAAGTGATCCTAATCCTTAGACCATGATATCATGTCAATCACTAACACCGGAAGAGTTTCTTGATAACATCAAACGTCACACCGTAACAGGGTGATTATAAAGATGGATTCAGAACTAATAAAGTGTTATGTTGAGGCTCATGGATCGAGAGTGGAATTTGTTCATCCCGATGACGGATAGATATACTCTGGGCCCTCTCGGTGATATCACATTGATTAGCTTGCAAGCAAGTGATTTGATCACTAGAATGTTATATCACAGGAACGAGAAAAGAGTGCATGTCGGTAACGAGATCAAACTAGGTATGGAGATACCGATGATCGAATCTCGGACATGTAATATATCGTGAAACAAAGGGATTAAGATACTAGCGTAAAAGGTTCCGACGATCACAAGAAAGTCATCGTTGAATGTGTGGGAGTCAGTATGGGTCTCCAGATCCCGCTTCTGATTATTGATCCGAGAGGGGTCTCGATCATGTCCGCATTATTCACGAACCGTAGGGTGACACACTTAAGAGACACCGACATCCAATTGGAGCAAATGTTTCATGCCGAAAGAATGAACAAGCGCAGGAATTTATTTCACTAGATACCGAAACAGGTTTTCGGGTGAAATTGCAAGTGGTTATGCATGTGAAATAGAATTCTAGCAAGGGGTTATTTGTGAATGTTTGTCATTAAAGTAATTGACAAAATTCTGAATAAAATAAAATAGTTTTATTTAATGAGACTTTGCATTAAATTTGGTGGAAATTTAATGGGAATTTGAGTGGACTTTTGAGTGGAGGGATTTTAAAGGGCATTTTGTGAGTGGAGTGTCCACCCACATGAATGAAGGAGGGGAGGGGGCAGCCCCCATGGCCGGCGGCCACCCCCTTGGGTTCCCCCCTCCTCCTATAAAAGGAGCCCCCCTCCTCACTTGTCTCTCACACCTCCTCGTGAAGGATCTCTCCCCCCCTCTAGAATTTATTCCCCATGGTCTCGGACTAGCGAGATACATGTTCCCGGTGGCTATTCGGCAAGAAAGAGTTGTGCTTCCGTTGCATCGCTGGAGCGAGGAGGCGGAGGTTGCTCGGTGCCTCGAACGTGTGTGCGAGCACGGATGCGCTGCTGATTTGCGGCGCTAGGACTTCCTCTCGACCTTGATATCGGCAAGAGATCGTCTACATCAACCACGAGTTGAACTCATTAAGCTTTGTCGGTCTTCAAGGGTATGTTCTCTACGGATATACATCCGCCCGTTGTTTGTATCTATTAGATAGATCTTGGTATATAGTTCACATCGTAGGAAATTTTTTGTTTTCTATGCTGCGAACCCTTCAAAGTAGAGGTAAGATAGTATGATTAGGATGATGTTAGAGTAATATTGAATTATAGAGTTAGTATTTTCCTCTTGGAAAATAGTAAACACTTGAGGTGAAGTAGGATTTGATGTATATCTAATTATAAATACATCTACTGGAGTAATGTTGGTGATGGCTGATAAAGGAAGAGTATGAATGGAGTTAGAAGTAACTACTTGTTGGATTGGAGGTTATCAGCAGAAGAGTAGTTGATATAACCAAGTCTGGATAGGTGAAGATTATGAAAAGCTTTAGTGTCAAGCTCATTGTATTTATAAATGGGTTTAGAAGAATAAAAGGTGGATAAGAATATTCTTGTGAAGTAAAGCTTATCATGTTAACACATGATGGTGGATATGAAGAAGTAATATATCTAGGAAAGGAATTCTTTAATTAGAAGTCCAAGATTGTGAATTATGGAAGATAGGAATTATAGGTAAACATTAAACCCTAAATCTATAATCAAGCTTGACATCCATCCCATCTGTTGGATCAATCATCTTATTTCCACAATGGCTGATAGGAATAATTTCCTATATCAAATCACTTAAGCACATCTTTGTCATTCTCAACCATCATTATCCTAGGTTCTTAAGAACTATCTTTATCAATTCTTTCTCATAAGTTAGCCTAGAAAACAATCCCACTATTTACTTTAAATGGTTATATCATTAAAAATCACAAACATAAAGACAATATGTTTAGCCATTAATATTTATTCACATCAACAAAAGAATATAAGTATATTAAGAACCCTAAACCCTAGGGTAAGCAATTACAATTCACACTCTAACTCTTAAGCTAGTTATACCAAAATATAAACCTTGGTATTTATTAGATTCATGGGAATGATTTTAACCATACTAAACCTTTAGGATATCATGCATCAAATAATAATATAGGATCATTATATAAAATTTTCCCTCCAAACTACTCCCTCCGTTTCAAAATATAAGATGTTTTAGGTTTGTGAAGAAAATGAATCTAGACTTATTTTAGTGTGTAGATTCATCCCAAAGTTGAGTGAACCTACATACTAAAACAAGTCTAGATTCATCTTCTTCACAAACCTAAAACATCTTATATTTTGAAACGGAGGGAATATGAGCTAACTAAAATTAAGTTTTATAAACAAATAATAAAATATCCTAAAATAAATCCATGGCTTATTATGGAAAGAAAATTGATAACAAACTCCCTTACCAAATATTAGAATGATCTATATAAACAAAATAAAGAAATACAACATTAATTAACAAAAGATCATAAAATGACTTTAATGCCATTCATTATTGCTGCAACTATTTAACAAATAAATTCTCTAAAAGAAATTTGAAACAAATGTGTAATACACAAATCATCAAAACAGAAAACAGAAATGAATAAAGGAAAAGGAGGCAGCAGCCAATCCTGGCCCATGGCCCATTTCTTCTCGCATCTATCCGTTGCTCGCATGTAGCAGCTGCAGATTTTTCGCTCACTTTGCAGTGGCCCACATGGCCCACATGGCCCAACATCAGCCCAACGGGAGCCCGTACCCCTTCGGCCTCCTATCGTCGTCGTCGTCTTCCTCACAGCAGTGAAGCAGCTGCGTGGGCTGGCCGATGCTGTCCGCCGGCGACCTCGCGCCTTGATGCCCGCTGGCGTCTGTCGTATTCCGATGATGGAGATAAGACAGCCGCACTCACCTCCCCTCATACTTATCCCAAATCTCTTCCTCTTCCTCTCTGTCTCCTCTCGGAGGCCGAACCCTAGTTTCAACTGCCGATGCACGCCGCCGTCTGGAGACCACCCCGGAGCCGTCCAAGGATGCTAGGAGCTCCGTGTCATCGCCCTCGTCATCCTAGAGGAAGGAATCGATCTGGGATGCACTGAGCCGACCGAATCGAGGTCATCTTCTCCGATTCCGACAGAGATCATCGTCGATGATTAGACCACTCCCGACCACCTCCGGCCTAGCCGAGCCCTTCATCGTGTTCCTGGTAAACTCATGAACCTCCAGCGCTCTCTAGCTCGTTTCTCGTGGTCTCTGAGCATGTCCGCGTCGTTGGACTTAGCACGCCGCCGTCAGCCGTCCCGTGGTATCTGAGCATGTTCCGATGACCATCAGCGAACGGCGCTATCCCTTATGAGTTCTAGAAACTCCCCTGCATCGAACCCCTCTTGTCGCGCTTCCCAGAAATATCTCTACCGCCGTTCCTGAGTGCAACTCCGGTGAGGCTCCGATAAGCACATGTGGCAGGTGATGTGGCCACGGTCCCACCTGTTCATGTCTCTGGCTAGATCAGTTCGGGGTCTAAAAAGATTATAGGTTTGTGCTGATGTCATCGTGGCATCACGCCTGTGTCATCTTTTGACCGAGTCCACTGCCTAGGTGTCATCCAACGTGGCCAGTACCCCACAGGTCAGTGACTAGGGTAGATTAGGTCTGGGTAAGTAAAATAATTTCATGTTTGTAATAATATCTAGAATTTCAATTAGAAAATGATTTAATCTTGAAAATTTAATAAATTTTGTTTTATAATTCAGAAAAATATGTTTAATACATGAAAAATTTCAGAAAAATAAAATCTACAACTTAAAACTATTATCAAATATTATTATGATAATTATTTAAATAAATATTATTTAATAAAGGTTTTATAAGTAATAAAACTTAAATAATTCATATTTAAATATTGATAAATATTAAAAATATAAATGAAATACCATAAATCTTAGAAAAAATAAAAACAATACTTTAAAACTATAATCATACATTCTTACTTCACTTAATTAAATATTTATTGTTTATTAAGTATTTATAAAGTAGTAAATCTTATAAAAATCATATCTTATTATTTATAAATCATAAAAATAAATGTAATATACCAAAATGATCCAAAAAATAATACCTACATGTTAAAAATATGATATTCCACTTTTGAGGTAAATAAAAATTTAAACAACTTAATAATTTGAATTTAAACTTATTTCCTTAATTGATAATTCATATAAAGGTAAATAAAATTTGTTAATATTCCTAAAATTACTAATTTAGGTCTAATAAGTAATACTAGTCTTAAATATTTATAATATAAAGTCAAATTGGTCCAACACATTTTAAATACAATATTATTGAATGATCCTTCAACCATATGTGTAGTTTATATTCTAAAAGAACCTTTAACAATTATAAAATCTTCAAGAATGATATTTTTAACCAAATAAAATCTTTTACCATTGTTTCACTCCCAACTTTATGATGGACTAAATCCAAAGATAATTCATTAGTGATAAATAATATTGTTTACTTATTCACAAGCCATAACCATACCCTTGTAAGGAGATAAATCTTTTTATAAATTTATATGGTTAGGAAACCACTATTCAAATAGAAGTGTTAACATTCTTAAAGTATCCTTAAGGAAACCTTATAAAGTGAACAAAGTACAATACCATAAGCATTACACCTTAAATACATCTATGCCATTAAAATTAACTTTAGTCTACAAAACTTTAGATATAATGTTAAAGACTACATTACATGCTTTATAGTTAACTTTGGTCTGTTTTAGTTAAGTCATAAAACATCTCAAGTCCAAACTATTCAAGTAATCACAAACAACATCGACCACCGCTGACTAACCACAAGAGTTGTTTACACCTTAGAAAAGGAATCTTTTCTTCAAAAGTTATTCGTTTTGCCACTTCAATCAACAAACATTATAATAATATTTCCCAACTCTTAACAAATTAAATTCAAGGACTCTCATCATAACCATCTAATGACAATTAATCGTAACCACATTACTTTATACTTTACTTGTATACATAGGACCGGTAACACTTAAGTTCTTTATATGTGACCTTACATGTAAATTAAAGTTAGAAGATAAACAATTAAAGTGTAAACATATGTGTATATTTTATTGTTGTATAAATATGTGTTGTTCAGACACACTCACAAGCCCTAATAAGAAGCACAAGTGTGAAACTTATCTAAAAGGACAACACATTCTAAAGAAACCATTTCCAGTTTCCAAACCCTAGAACAACGTTATTCCTGGGATTCGCGTTTATAAAGTGCATTACATTACTTATGCATAAAAGCATCTTGCTGCTTTAAACATTAGTCCTTACCGGACCAATGATGCCGATTTCAGATATTGGATCTTTTATATTGTCTCGAAGACCGTGAGTGCATAATCTTGCAATCACAAAAGGCAAGTTCACACTTTCTCATGTCCTTTGATTATTTTCTGTAAAGTACTTTGCAAATCCAGTGTTGTCATCACTTGCATTTGAAAAAGGTCAGAAAACACTATTTTCATAATAATATGATTATAGGTTATTTACCATGAGGTAATAACCTACTATGAAAGTTCCAGTGGTAAAGGAACATATTATCTAGGACTTAACAACCAATGTTGTAACATCCCAAAAATATTAAACTTGGATCATCAAACTCTAATCATCAAAATTAGGGTTAACAAAAACTTTCCCAACTAAAAATATGAAAGCATTCATATGTGTGTATATTCAAAATTTGGATTCTTTTGAATTGCCATGGTTATGTGTTTCTTTGCTTGTAAAATGATTCTTAGGTGAAATAAACATCATCTAAACAATCCCCAAACTTTTCCCAAAGACAAACAACTCAAAACGAATAAATTAAGTGAATGGTCACTTTGGCCAAATTAACTCCCATGCCTACTTTCGCTATCTCTAATTTTCAAAACTCAACAGAAACATGTATGGATCTTTGCACTCCTTGATAGTACTCATAATAATGTACCAAGGCCCACTTTGTGATCATCCAAAAACATTCAAATGCTAAATTTAAATGACAGTTTAAAATTGAATCTATATCATATGGGAAGATCCCACTATTTCAAAAACCACTCAAACAAGCTCAATTTTCAAAACCCAAGCACCCACAGAATCCTCAACACATGCCTAGCACACCCACCAAAAATCTTTTCAAAATTCAAAAATAAATTTATTGCGGCCATTTCATCAAACAGGTTGCAGATTCAAATCAAACAAATCACAAACACTATTTTGAGCAGTGTTTTGGCCAACCTTGTTCCCTCTCTGGTTGCAACTAGCCTTAGTAGATCATCTAGCACCTTTAACTAACCTCTAGCACCACTGTGAGCTTGCCAATGCCATCAATGGTGAGCAGGCCGAGCCTCACCATGTCACCCCAGTGTGGACAGCAAGCTAGGAGAAGAACTAGCCGTGACCACCTTGTCTAGCATGCAGCCCATTCCTCACCGCCCCCTCTCGACCAGCCCTAGTTCGAAGAAAGAGACCAGAACCTCCAGGAACGCCGCGCCCGCGCCGCTGTTGAGCATGCCAACGCGCACCCTAGTGCACGCACTGTTCCCACGCAACCCGACCACCTCGAGCCCTTGTCGCCTGCCAGCGTGCACCCCACCGTCCTCGGAGACCACCAGACATGTTTGTTTCATCGCCCGTACCCCGTAGCCACCGCTCGCCGTGGAGTTTGCCTCCTCTGCCTCACAGAGCACCGCACGTTCCCGACCAATTGCCACCGCCCCTAAGCTCGCCTTCAAGTTCTAGAGCATCGCCAGGAGACCACCCGTCGATCGTTGTAGAGGTCCCAACCTTTAATAAGGTAGAGATCCCTGTGTTTACAATGCTAGTTTCTGGATCAATAGCTAGCATCCATAGTTAAGATGTAATATCATAAAACAAAGGTCATAATACAACTTTATAACCAGGAATAAAATAATTCATTACATCTTACATATCTCATTTGGCTATCTCATTACAATGCAAGAGAAATAACTATAGCATGGAGTCCTTCATCTTCAAAGTACCACAGGCAATCATGTTGGTTGTAGACTTGTAATCCTAATCAACACACTTCACTAACATCAAACAAACCTGCAACATAATAAGTTACAGCCACAAGGATCAATACATTTGAATTGTATTGGCCAGTGATACTATGGTAGTATAGTGGTAACTATCATCTATATGTATTTGGCTAAGTGGAGCTTAGGCTTGCTTTGCTCAAAATATATTTTCCTTACCTTTTGAAAAACACTAAGTTTTTGTTTATCAAAATTACCCAAGGCATCTCCCAATAGAAATTGGTGATCCTTCAACCCTTGTTCAACCACAAGTTTTAACTTAGAAAATTTGGATGAGGAGATTCTTGATAGCTTCCATGTCTTGATGCTCAAATTGTCCATTACCAGGGACATGGCTAAGTACTTAGATTTTTCACTCTGCAGAGGTGGTGCACTTTCCCCACAAGACTTGGTTTCACCAAGACAAGATCTTTCAGAAGCCTTCCCTTAGACCAGAATGGACGCACTCCAACCTATCAATCCCCTACCACCAACTGTCCATTTGGCTAAGTTATTGCAACCTATATGATCCAGGCAGAGCCCATAATGCCATGTGGCGGCACTTGAAGCTTCTCAACATTTGACATCTCAAATATCTTTGTTCCTGGGTGGCATTCCACAAGTGAGATACACAAGGTAAACCATAGAAATGGGCCTTGTATAACCACTCAAGAAAAATCCTTCCAATCAATACCATTCCACCCAGGTAATTCATTCACTTAGTTGTTTTATTAAACAAAACACAAGTCCTTGGCTTAGAAATATTCCATAGCATGAATATAATCCACCCTTGTTTTATACTAGCTAATCTAAGCATGATAGTAGTAGGAATCTTAACTTAGGAAAATTCTACTAAGGTTTCATCTACTAGGATTTCCCATTGCATAGTTTATACTTAGCAAAAATTCCATGCAAGTCCTACTTAGAAATATCACTAATGCATAGTGAAAATAATGGGACAAAAGTATGAAGCACCACTTTCCTTTGTGGTAGAGAATATAAGTTCACTCCTTGATCTTGCAATATTCACATTCTTCAAATTTCACTACAATTCAATCGAGGAACAAATTCAATCTACCATTCAAGCAATTCATCACATAGGATAATAAAATCAAGGCAATGCATGCAAGCCTGCCAAAGATTGTTTTATTTGGAAAAGTGGTTTCTAATAGGTTATAAACATTATAAAACACCTATTGGTCATTTATAAAGGTGGCAAAATCATTTGATATTAAGTTAGTAAAAATGGCCATTTTAAGTCATTTTTGTTTTGCTAGAAATGGTTCAAATCAAAGTAATATTTCTAGTGTTTGACAAATACATTCTTAAACACAAATGTTAGTGTTTTATGGTCAAGTGTTTATTATTAAAACCATTTGCAAAAGGTTTTACTTATAAACCATTTTTATACCAAAGCAATATTTATTTTGATGGAAATGTTTTTTAAGCAAAGGTAATAATTTTATAGGGTTCACTAAATATATTTTTAAATCTCAAAACTTGGTGTTTAGGGTCAAAGAGTTTAAATCAAATCATTTCCCAAAGGTTTTACTCAAAATGCATTTTTAAACATAAACAATATTTTTATTTAACTAGAAATGCTTTTATTCAAAGATTTATTCCTTAGTCTCACAAATTATGTTTTTAAATCCATAAATTGGTTTCTATGGTCAGTAGGTTCAAAACAATCCATTTTCCAAAGATTTTACCTTAAAAACATTTCTAGAACAAATTTTATATTCAAATTATGCCTACACAAGTTTATGCAAAAACAACTAAGTTTACAGAAGCAAATCACTAAACAAAGTGCATGGTTGGAAATTATTTGTTTTTCTGATTCCATTGATATAAAATTTGCAAAATTTGGACATGTGGATCAAAACTTATGCAATTTACAAATTCGATCAACTTATAGAAATGTTTCTGTCTATTTAAACAAATCAGTGCCACGCGTCATGTTCTCACTGGACGATACCGTTTCGCATGGATCGCTCGATTCTAGCCGTCAGATCTAAAGCGCATCGCACTATGCAGAACCAGTCTTACTCTTCGTCTAGTGGATCTATCATAGCCGACAGATCTAAATCCTACGGTTCCTAGCATCCTAACCAAAACCTGGTGGCGCTCGACGGTGGCTGGCGGCGGCGCGTTCTGGCTATGGCGTAACGGCGAAAACCGGAAGCGAGAGGAGTAGGGGAGAAGCTCACCAGAACCGCAGAAGCTTGCTGATGCTCTACGCGTGCTTGGTTGGCGAAGGGGCGCTCGATGCTGGCTTGAATCGCTCGCCAGAGTTGTTGTCAGCGTCGGGCAATTCTCTGGCGTCATCGGCGGCGAGGCTGCATGGCACGGGAAGACCAAATAGTGGCGGCGTTAGAGGCGCGAGAGAGCTACGAAGGCGTGAATGTCAAGGAGACAGTATGGCGTGGTCAGAGACTACCAGAAGGGTTCGCCAGAGCTGCTGCAGACCATGGCGGCGCTCGGTGTTGACGTTGCCGATGATGTGGAGCCCGCGCGGGCGAGTTGGTGCTGCAGAAAGGTTCGCCAGGAGATGGGTAATGTTCTCGTGGTGGTTAGGGAGCAAGGGAAGGTAAGGCTCGGCCGGAATCTTCGCCGGAGGGCGTCGGAGGCAGTGGCGGTGTGTGGAAGAATCCGAGCAGCGTAGGGGCGGGGAGAAGCTGGGAACAGAGGGGAATGGTAGAGGAGAGAGGGGCGACTAAGTACGCGCGGTCACGACGAGGTTTTAGCATGGCATTGATGGAAATTTAACACCGACATTCATCGTTTGAGAAACAGCCAGAGGGGGCGTGGTCTTCGCGCGGGTGAGGACGAAGGTGAGCTGGCGGTGGGGTCGCTTCATCAGCGAGGTGCGGGGTTAGGAGTGGGGTCACCTCGTCAGTGGTAGAGCGGGTTAATTTACTAGTGCGAAATGTTTACTCGCGGGGAAAGAGGGAGTGGGCTGGTTGCTGGGCCTGATGGTCTTAGCTGGGTTGGGCTGTTTGTTTTATTTTTTTTCCTTCTCTGTTTTCTTTTTATTTTTCCATTTTGATTTTCTGTTTTGATTTTTATTTAAATAATTCAAGCACCCTTTGAATTCAAACCCTTGCCAAACTTTGAGTATATTTTGATACTGTTTATTTACATATTCTAAGGTCCAACTTAGAATATTTCATTTATTCTTTTTAGGGTCTATTATTTATTTAAAATAGGCATTTGTCTTTATTTCAAATAAGTTTTAAATATGTTTTCAAACTCTATTTGAATTCTAAATTTACCAATCAGTTTTTCAGTAGGTTTTATTATTCTTTAGTGCAAAATAATTCACCTTGAATTATTATTTAAAATACTTTAATATGATTTAATGTTCATTGGGAATTGTCTTTATTTAAATAAAATGGGATATTAAGCAATCCTAATGATTTTATTTAAATATTTCTTTACTCTTTTTATCAATCAATAAACTTTCATATTATTTGTTTGGACAAGATTTAACTTGATTTTTTAAATATTCCTTATTTATTTATTTCTTCCTTTGTCTTATAAAATCCATATCTTTTTATTTATAGACCCAAACTTGGTGATTCCAATTTGTAAAATCTTATTTAATATTTGTTTATCCATTTATATCTCTTTAGGATTATTTTGCTCACAAATTGGTATGGATTTTAGATAGGATCTTGGTTAGCTTTGGAAATTATTTCCTTTATCTTATTATCTTCATAAGGTTTTATCTATGGGTCCAAATTGAATGAAATCAATTTCTATTGTTTCATAATACTTTTATTTATCAATCTTGATCATTTATAAATGTTTGTTGATAAATTTTTATATGGATCAAATCCTTAGTCTTTGAGAGATCTTGGAATTTTCTTCTATTATGGTTTTAGAGTTTTGGTTTATTTTCCAAGTGTTTAAATTCCCAGATGCATTTATGAAGAATGCATTTCAATTGATTTGAATTTAGTTGGATTCAAACATTATTCAAGTTTGTTCAAGATGGGATTTTAAGTTTCCATTTAGAAACAAAAAGTTTCTTTTCACCCTAAATTTCAACAATTATTTATTTTTTTTATTTATTTTTCACATTTCAAAATTTGGAATATTTTGGGATGTGACAATCGCCAACCGCAGCCATGCCTCTAGCCGCCCGTAGCCGTGTCGCCACCGTCGCCTGCCCATCCCTCTCGGTCTCGCCGTCGAGCCTATAAAAGGAGGCAACCCCCACTCGATTTCTTCACCCCATCTCACTCCCCACCTCTCACTGATACTTCCCACTTCTTTCCGTAGCAAGGCGAGCAGCGCATCGCCGGAATTTCACCGGAGCCCGCCGCTGCTGGAGAAGAAGGGAGCCATCGATTGGAGCCGCCCTAGGAGGAGCTGTCGGTGCCAGGAGAATCGCCGTTGTCGACTTCGTCGTTTGCCCCCATCGCTGACCCTCGCCTGAGCCCCGATGAGCCTCCCACGACCCCCACTAAGCCGCTAGGGTTCAAGCTCGCTGGTGACATGTTCATCGTCGACGACGACCCTCAGCCATTGATCGCCCTTCTAATCCAACGCACCACATCGCCCCGTACCGCTTCGCGTGTTATGAGCCACTGACGGGTGGAACCCCCTGTTAGCTGAGCCCCGCGCTGTGGAGTGACACTGGGCCGGCCCATTAGCATCTCCCGCGCAGCCCAACCGTTTGAATTTAGATTTTTCTATTTTAATTCAAACTCAGTTTTGTACCTAGTTTCAAAAATCAACCCAGCTCGATTTAGTGAACCAAATTGCATGAAACCAATTTTGTTATAAAGGTACCGAAATGCTTAATCCAAGCCCGTTGGAATCAAATCATTTGGATCTGTAGATCAACCTTGGTAAAAATAACAAGTCAGAAACTTTTCTGCATTCACATTTCATCATACCTTTCAGAATATATAAAAACATATGGGTTTACTTACAGAAATAATGTTCAAGTAATAAAAGAATGCCACATAGGCATTTCTAGTCACTTTAATTATTTAAAATAAAAAGGTTAAACCTTATTAAATCGTGACACCACTTTAAATCACATTCCCATGTACTGAAATATGTGGTGATGACATGTGTCAACATGATCCCATGTTTGAGTTGGAGAATATTAAATCTTAAGTAGTTTTTCAATGAGTAGAAATTACTTTTCTCAAATTAAAATAAATAAGACAAATGCTTTAATCTTGTAATATAGGTGATGATGCTACATCATCTATAGTGCACCTTTGTGTGATGATTGAAAATAGTTAAGTATTGTTTGGTGATTTTGTACCTCGTATTTATTTATAGACGCTAGTACCGACCAAGGATACTAGGAGGAAGGAGGATACTACAAAGAAGAAGCCGAGGAGAACTTCAACCACTGCTCTGCACAAGGCAAGCCTTACTAATCAAGTTGACCTATGCAAGCTAATACTTGCTTGTTATCATGCCAACTAGATGCCTTAAGCATATGTGATCATACCCACTTGATAACCCAATCCTAGTTTTACTTGCAAGCTTTATACTTTATTTCTTTATCAAAGCTTTCTTTAGAGTTTACTTAAGTGACTTATATATTCTAGGATGATAATTGAAGGTTGCATAAAGAGCATTAAGTGACTTAGGTGACTTATCAAATCTTGATACTGAACTTAATTAATCACCACTTGTTTACCACCCCTCATTAGTACTTACCACACTTGTAGATGCTAGTGCTAAGCATAAAACTTGATCAACTTTAGATGGGAATACTTGGTGAAAATGGTTATGAAAACCTTGGAATGATGAGTCATTCTAATGAAATGTTTTGACATGTGTTTCCAAACACCAGATGATTTTTATGATGAAAATGTTGAGGCATGAGCCTTAGCCCTTTATAAAACTGATGGTTGTCTGGATGCGATACCATTCCAATTTTACCGTATAACCACAATACCCGAAAATTGGGTAGGGCTTGACTGGAAACTTATATACCTTAGTATGGGTTCCCTCACGGCCAAGGTCTGAGCTGAGGCTACCTTGTGAAGATTGTCCACCTGTGCAGTACCCAAGATGACAGTTGGTCATGGTTGGGAGGCCAAACTCACAGGAGAGGTGCCTATACTAGGGCGTGTAATCGAAATGTTAGGATTGATTATCCACATACTGAGTATGGTGCAATCAGGATTTGTTCCTGACGGAGGTATCGAATGTTGTGGTGAAAGTGTACAATCTCTGCAGAGTGTCAAACTATTCGAATAGCCGCGTCTGCGGTTTTGGACAGTTGGAGTGGCCATACTGTTCCCCCATCAGATGTTTTCAAAATGACCTGTGAAATGAATTTAGATTTTGACTTGACCACAACAGAGTTGTGATATGAAATTCAAGTTCCCACTTAGGTGTTATAAAATTTCAACTAGCTTTCTTGCTTCTGAACTTAGTAGATGTAAATCTGGCTTTTTGCAAAACAACCCTAGAGCTTACGTACTAGTACAAACACCACCTTAACTTGTTAGTATTAGTTTGCGAGTACTTAAAGAGTACTCATGGCTTTGTCCCTGGCTATTCCCGTGGCGAGACTATGAAGAGGACTACCAGGATGATGGACCCCAGGAAGATTACGACAACTAGGATCATTTCCCATCGTCAGCATTGCCTGTGACCCCGAAGATGGAGGTTCACCTACGCTACCTTTATTATTACGTTATTCCGCTGCTTGAGTTGTATTAAGAAATGGATCATGAGATCCTTATTTGTGTAAAACCTTATGTATGGTTTGTAATGGATGATGTACTGTGATATCCAAATCTGTTATGTCTCGCAAAAATGGTAATCCTGGGATTGTGAGGTATGGCATAACAGGCATCTGGGATTAAAAATCCGGGTGTTGACAAGTTGGTATCAGAGCCGTTCTGACCATAGGAGACCCTAGTTAGACTGGACATTTGAATCAAAAACTTAGTTTCAAAACCAAAGGAAGCAAATATTTACAAAAACTTATTCCCATTCTTATCACTTTGATTCTTTCATGAAAATTCATGTTCCTTAAAAACTCTTGCAAAATACATAAAATTTGACACACTTGATCACTCTACTAACTTACTCATCCTATATTCTTATAGATGGACGTGAAGTACAGCAAGTTTTATTAGTTGGGGAATGGAGGAGACCTCATATTTGAGCGGGATTTGGACCAGCTTTCGGAACTTCAGGAGTGTCCACACCCCGATTTCTTCGGAGCTCAGCTCAATGATCAAGGAGGAGAAGATCTGCAGTGGCTAATTGTTGCAAGTCTCCGAGGAAAGATTGAACCTCCCACTGCCGAGGGAATTCACTTCACCTTAAGAGAGAACAACTGGCCCGATGGACTTGCCAGGGCCATGCAGGAAGCTCTTTCCCGTCTGTGTGGGAAGAGTATCAACCAGATCAAGGGTACCCGCTTTGAGTTCTTTCCAAGGCGTGATGCTATGGGACAGCCACTGGAAGCCCCATACCACCACGAGCTGAAGAATCAGTTGGACCACCTTAGCTTCATGATGTATGATCATCAGCAGGAACTGGACAATGCCCGTGACTACTCCAACCACAAGTCCGCCATCATCAAGACGAAGGATCAGACCATCGCTATGCTAGCAAAGGATCGCAAGTCTCGCCGCCGTAAACTTGACAAGAAGGAGTGCATCATTGCCCGTCTTCGCCACCGTATCTCGGATTTGGAGGAGACCATCCACGAGAGAGGCATGTAGTTGGAGGAAAGGGAGAATGTCGGAGAAGATCTTCTTGGAGACCCCTACTCCTATCTTAGCGATGATGATGATTTTCTGGAGGATCAGGCCATGGACTTCTTCATCGATGAGGAGGATTTCGCGTTCATCGATGATGATGAGGATTATGAGGATGACGATTACACCGAATTCGAGGAGTAGTAGCACTTGAGCACTAGCGTAGTGATTTGTATTCGGTCCCATTGTATCGTAGTTTCCAGAATGGTTCCTAAAACCATCTGTTTTTCCTTTGTTGTGGTGTGTGTTGTATCGTGTGCTATGGATGAATGAATGAAAATCAAGTTGCTAGAAAATCTGAGTCAAACCTTAAATACTTTTCAAAGTCCCTAAACCTTCGAAATTTCCCTCTTTTCTCATGATCTATCTCAATCTTCAGATGCCTCGCGGAGGAAGTGGTTCATCCCCGGACCCGATGTTGTAGATCCTGCAAATGTTGGTTTCTGACCGCGAAGCTGAAAGAGCCGAATGTCAAGCCAACTTAGCCACCCTTCAGCAGATAGCTCAGCTGGCCCACAACAATCAAGGCCAAGGAAATCAGGACAACCATGAATCTAAGCTCAAGAATTTCCAGAATACCAACCCACTTGTTTTCACTAAGTCGGAAGAGCCCTTAGACGCAGATGATTGGCTGCAAACCATGGAGAATAACCTAGAAGTCGCAGGAGTGGAAGCTAACGAGAAAGTTCTGTTCACCACCCACTATCTAGCCGGAGATGCAAGAGCATGGTGGAACAGCGTTCGTGCAATGACCGGAGGACAGATGATGACCTAGGAGGAATTCAAGGTCAAGTTCAGCAGAACCCATGTACCACCAGGTTTGATCAAGAGAATGAGAGATGAATTCAGAGAACTGAAGCAAGGAAGGATGGCCGTAGTGGAATACCGTGACAAATTCTTGTCATTAGCTAGGTATTCCCTGGATGAGATCGACACTGAAGCCAAGAAGAAAGAAAGATTCTTGAACGGTCTGCACGATGAGATGCAGACGGTGTTGGTCAATATCCCCTTTGCTGATATTGAAGCCCTTGTCGACTCTGCCATCCAGATGTAAGGAAAAATCAACCAAGCCAATGAGAACCGCAAGCATCGCATGATGCATCAGCCAGGAACCCATCATACCCCAAAGTATCGCCCTAACCCATCTCCAGGATTTGCCCCGAGAACCAACAGACCCCCGATGAACCGTCCGACCTATCCCAACCGTGGAAACCCGAGGCCCGGAGGAAATCACAACAACCCCGACAACTCTGGCAATTTCAACACTGCACCACCCAAGTTCAATAACAACAATGCTGCCGCCAACACCAACACTGCCCGAGGACTGGAAGCAATGTTGTGCCTGTTGCAGCAAAGGACAAGTCGCAAGTGACTTGTTATGACTGTGGAAATAAGGGTCACTACTCTAATGAGTTCCCCAAGAAGAATGTCGTAGCCCCCAATGCAAATGCCCCAGCTCAGCAGCAGCGTCGTGTTCAGCCCGGAGGAAGGTTTGCCCCAGGGAACTCGCTCAACCGCAACGGCCGTCTTTTTCTCATGCATGCGGAAGAAGCCCAGGAAGAGCCCGATGTCGTGCTGGGTATGTTTTCTATTAATTCGGTACTTGCTAGAGTGTTGTTTGATTCTGGTGCATCGCATTCATTTGTCACCGAAGAATTTGCATGCACTAGTAAGATTGAACCAACCAAACTAAAGCATGTTATGATTGTTCAAATCCCCGATTCAACCACCAAAGCTAGACAAAGCTGCAAAGCCATCCCTATCCGAATCCATGGCATAGATTTTTATGCAAATCTGATAGTACTCAGAACTAAAGGTTTGGAAGTAGTACTAGGAATGGATTGGATGTTCAAACATAAAGGATTAATTTACTGTGCCAAGTGATGGGGATACGCCTACCGGGGTATACCCAGCAGGACGTTTCCGACTGGCCCAGGAACTGGCGAGTGGGCCTGCAAGACGGCGACTGGATCGAGACCTGGCGTGGATCCAAGCGACTGGAAGCTGAAGGCCCAGGAGAGTAGATAGGCCCAGTCGGATTAGGTTAAACGAGTACCGAAACCTTAACAGATTCGGTTGAGATTTGTAAACCCTAGGGAGGGTGAGTCTATATAAACCTCCCTACAGGGCGTGTAAACATACGTTCCATCATCCACCCAAGCGACTCGCCGCCTAGCCTTCGAGCTCGCCCCATTGTACCTCCATCATAATACAATCTAGCAGGAGTAGGTATTTACCCTCCGGGGGGCCGAACCTGGGTAAAACCCTGTGTCTCCGCCCTCATATCGCACCGCAGATGGCTGGCCGCCCTTGCCCTTCGTTCTACTACTCGCTGCCGATTGCCGCATCTACCGTGGTCATTCCCAAGACAGTGGAGCCCACCGTGGGGCCTGGCCGGTCTGGCCGGTATTCTGCAGCGAGATCCAATCTGCCCATCAACGAGTCGGTCGCCACCGGCCGCATGATAGCGATCGGCGAGATGCTCCAGATCTTGCCGAGAAGCTACGTCCCGGCGGCGCGACTAGTCACGCACAGCATGATCTTGCCGGTCGGCATGATCAGCCTCTTCGTCGGCCTCAGCGACGTCATCGTCTCGGAGGACTCGGCTCGCATCCGCGAGTCGCCGCCACGCGACCGGCTCTCCGAGAGCCAGGTCCGCATGATCCATCGCCTCGCCTCCGAGTACAACTCGGCCCACAGCAACGTGGCCGAAAACTCCACGGCCGCGGAAGACGCGGCCCTCAACGACGACGCCGACTCGGCGACCCCGGTGTCACTCGCCGGATCCATTACCGCGGCTTCGCCCGTAGGCTCCATCACCTAGGTCTCCAACGTGGGAGACATCGAGGATCCCTCCATCCTTGGGATCTTCGACTTCGACTCCGTGTCGGAAAATTCCGCCGATCTCCGCGACAGGACCGGTCGCCATGCCGCGACCTACATGGCGACTGGCACTGATCCGCCGGAGGATCCCTTCTCCACCCTGATCCCTCCTAACGCCATGGCAACGGAGGTCGAGGAACTCCGCCTGAAGCTGGCGGAGCCAGTCCGCAAGGAGCAAGCCGAGCGCGAAATTTTTTGCCTCGAGCAGGTGATGGCGCAGGAGTTTTCGCTTTACCACCAGCAGCGAATCAGGTCGCGCTTGAACCCCACCGTCCAGGGGCGTGCCCTGAACTTCGACGACGAGAATGACCCGGCCCGCGTGGCCGAGCGCGCGATCTGCGAGAACGCGCCACCAGGAGGAAGCGCCCGGCCCCCACCAGGGTCGACGGCGATGGGCGCCTCACCTCCACCCAACCGCACACCCCCAGGGATCAGCCGCGGATAGTGGTCTCCTCACGGGAGCGAGACGCGAACGTCCTACCACTGTTCTCCACCCCGATGGATAACCTCGTGGCAGGTCGAGCAGCGGCCGATAACATCATGGCCACCGGCGACGGTGCCCGACAGATCCAATACGTCAGGGCCCTGCTCGCAAAGGCGGTCGAGCAGCAAAACGCAGGCGCGGACTCGCAGGGTCGGGTGTACTCGCGTTCTTCGGGCAGCAGAGCGGCCTCAAGCGGCCGCCCATTGGCGGCAAACACCCTCAATTGCCCGCCACCCGAACCACTGCAGCTCCAACACCGACCCGCGAACGCGACACTCTCCACCAACGACCCCAGGCCAGCGACCAACTTCGTCGCCGCCAACGGTCAGCCCGTCGACGCCCGCACCCACATCATCAACAACCAAAGCTGGCGCGCACGCCAGCCCGACGACCTGCGACACACCCTAACCAATCGCCGCGACGGTGAGCCAATGGGGTCGCTATGCCGACTCGGGCCTCGGTGCTTCGGACCGATGATCCGAGGCGAAAAATACCCAGCGAACTCCAAAGCGCCGAAGGAAATAGAGAATTATGACCCCTCGTACGACCCCTCCATGTGGCTGGACACCTACCTCATGGCGATGGGATCGCTGGCCACACCGACCTGCTAACCACCCGTTACCTTCCCTTGATGATGGAGGGAACATGCAGGCAGTGGATCAACACTCTTCCCCCGGACAGCATCGACTCCCCGGAAGAGATCCGCGATGCCTTTGTCAGGCACTTCGAGTGCTCCTACACCCGCGCCACCACCATCGAGGACCTGGAACGATGCGTCCAGGGACCCCGCGAGTCGACCCGCAGCTAGGTCTAGCGGTGGCAAGAACTATGGTACAACGCGGTCGGCATCCACCCGGACACCACGATCCACTGCTTCAAGACCTCGTGCCGCTATGAGCCCCTGGTCGCTAAGCTCAAACGACACTCCCGCACACTCGACAACATACCGGATCTCCTCGAGATCGCCAAGAGATACGCGGAGGAAGACCCAAACCAGGAAACCGACGACGAGTCGGGCGGTCAACGCCACACAAACGGCATCGACAACGGACGACGGTCCGACCTACGCTACAGCAACACTCGCCTCACCGGAAAGCGCCACAGTGACAGGCGAGTCGACTTCGTCGCCAACGCTGGGCACGCGCAGCGCGAGCCCAAGAGCTTCCGCCGCGACGGCGGCAATTACAAGGAGAAACCAAGGTTCGACCCCGCGGCCCTCCTTAACGAACCTTGTGCGTTTCACAGCAGGGAAGGGAAGCCCGCCACGCACACGACCGCCGATTGCCACTCTCTCAAGGAGATTGAGAAGGCACGGCGAGCGCGGGAGGACCCCGACAACAACCCGCCAAACGGCGGAAAATTCGGCAGTGTGGCCGGCTCGCTCCACACCTTCACAGGCTTCAACACGAACCGCGAGAAGAAGGTCATCGCCCGCGCCGTCGCCATCAACACGGTGGCCCAGGTGGACGTTCCCCAGTTCCTCAACTGATCGGAGCAGCCCATCACCTGGAGCCGCCAGGACCACTCTCCACGCATCGAGTACCCGGGCCGAGTTGCCCTGGTGGTCAAGCCCAAGGTGGGAGACTACTGGATCCCCAAGACATTGATGGACGGCGGCAGCTCCATCAACATCCTGTACATGGACACCTTCAGGCGACTGCGGCTCCCGCAGTCGATGGTCGAAACAACCTACACCAGTTCCACCGCATCGTCCCCGGTCGGAAGGCGTACCCGATCGGCAAGGTCACGCTACCAGTCACCTTCGGCACACCAGCAAACTTCCGCACCGAGCGGATCGTCTTCGAGCTGGTACCCTTCGACAGCCCCTACCACTGCGTCCTGGGGCGCCAGGCGTTCGCCAAGTTCATGGCAGCGCCCCACTATGCGTACAACGCGATGAAGCTCCCCGGGCCGCGCGGCGTCATCACCATCAACGGCGACCCCGACATGGCCGCCGAGTGCGAGGCCAAAGGAGCCGAACTCGCCGACGCCATCATCGCGGAGGAGACCAACCACGCCGACGAGCTCGCCAAATAAGCGAGCGGGGTCCACAATGACGACCCCACCATACTCAAGAAGCCTAATTCGGAGGGCGTCAACACCTCAGCCTTCGAGGCGACGATGCACACCCGCACCGTCGAGCTAGTCCCAGGCGACTCCAGCCAGACGGTGACAATCGGGACGGGCATGAGCTCAGCATAGGAAGGCGCGCTCATCGAGTTCCTTCGTGAGAACAGGGACATTTTCGCATGGAAGCCCTCTGACATGCCTGGTGTCCCTAGGGAACTCGCTGAGCACAAACTCAACGCCGACCCCAAAGTGCGACCTGTCAAGCAGTCGCTACGGCCCTTCAATGAAGTGCGTCGCCGAGCCATCGCCGAGGAGGTGCAGCGTCTACTCGCTGCAGGATTCATCCGGCCAATAAAATACTCCAAGTGGCTGGCAAACCCAGTCCTGGTCGAGAAGAAAAATGGGACCTGGAGGATGTGTATCGACTACACAAACTTAAACAGCGCCTGCCCGAAGGAGTAATTCGTCCTCCCGCAGATCGACCAAATAATCGATTCCACCGCGAGCTCGGAGTCGCTGTGTTTCCTCGACGCTTACTCTGGGTACAACCAGATCAAAATGGTTGTCGAGGACGAGGAAACGACGGCGTTCATCACGCCATTCGGAGCCTTCTGCTACACCACCATGACCTTCGGCCTCAAGAACGCCGGGGCGACCTACCAGCGGTGCATGCAGGAATGCCTTGCGAGCCAAATTGGCCGCAATATCCACGTCTACATCGACGACGTGGTAGTAAAGTCCGCTCGCCAGGGCGATCTACTCGCCGACCTGGCGGAAACATTTGCCAACCTGCGGAAATACAAGATAAAGGTAAACCCAGGCAAATGCACCTTCGGTGTACCAGCAGGGCAACTACTGGGGTACGTCGTCTGCAAGCGGGGGATCGAGGCAAAACCCACCAAGATCGACACAATCGCTCGACTCGGCAAACCCGAGTGCCTGCGCGACATCCAGAAGCTGGCTGGGCGAGTCGCGGCTCTCAGCCGCTTCATCCCCCGATTGGGCGAAAAGGCGATGCCCCTATACCGCCTGATGCGGAAGAACCCCACCTTCTAGTGGGACAAGGAGGCGGACGACGCACTCCGCGACCTCAAGAAAGTGCTACTCGCAGCACCACTACTCGCCGCCCCCATCGACAAAGAACCCATGCTGGTCTACGTCGCGGCTTCCGAGCGCGTCGTCAGCGCCGTCATGGTCGTCGAGCGGGCAGAGGAAGGAAAGGAGCGCCCGGTACAACGACCGGTATACTATATCAGCGAGGTCCTCACCGAGTCACGCCAGCGGTACCCGCAATACCAGAAGCTGGTGTACGCAGTCTTCAGAGCACAACGGCGACTGCCGCACTACTTCCAGGAGCACCCGATCACGATCGTCTCCTTAGCACCGTTGCAGGACATCATCCGCAACCGTGAGGCGACCGGGCGAGTCGCCAAGTGGGCCGTCGAAATCGGCGTCCACAACATCAAGTACGAGCCACGGAAAGCGATCAAGTCACAGGCTCTCGCAGCAGCCGGAAAAACTGTCGTACCTCCACTACTGGAGCCTGCACTTCGACGGCTCCAAGAACGCGGACGGCGCAGGAGCAGGGATCGTGCTGACCTCCCCGAAGGGTGACAAGCTCCGCTACGTCCTCTGCCTCGACTTCACCCCCTGCACCAACAACATGGCCGAGTACGAGGCACTACTCCACGGCATGCGAGCTGCCAAGGATATGAATGTCGACCGCCTACGTTGCTACGGAAACTCCGACCTCGTCGCTGGGCAAGTCGCTGGTACTTGCGACGCCGTCTCCCCCACCATGGCGGCATACTGCCAGGCAGTAGACAAGTTGGGTGGACACTTCGCAGGCTACTCCGTCGAGTGGATCGACAGGCGGAAGAACGAGGAGGCCGACGCACTCTCTCGCATCGGGTCGGCTCGACTCGCTCCACCTGCCGGCGTCTTCCTCGACACGATCACCAAGCCGTCCGTCTCTCCCCCAAGGGAGATCGACATCGGAGTCCCGCTACAACCAGAGGCAGCCCTGGTCGCACTCATCGCCGAGCCAGACGACTGGACCAAGCCGTACATCGCCTACCTAGAGGCCGGCACCTTGCCGGCAGACGAGACAGACGCCCGGATGGTTGCACGCCGATGCAAATCCTTCACCATCATCGACGGCGAGCTCCACAAACGCAGCGTGACCGGCGTGTTCCAACGCTGCGTCCAACCCGCCGAAGGACGCAAGATCCTCCATGACATCCACTCCGGCGACTGTGGCCACCACGTCAGAGCCCGCTCTCTGGTCACAAAGGCTATGCGGCACGGCTTTTACTAGCCCACCGCACACGCCGATGCCGTCGACATTGTCTAGCGGTGCACCGGGTGCCAGAAGTACGCCAACTAGACACACGTGTCGAGCTCAGCGCTCAAGACAACCCCCATCACCTGGCCATTCGCCGTATGGGGTATGGACATGGTAGGCCCTTTCAAAAAGGCCCCCTCTGGCTTCACCCACCTCGCGGTCGACAAATTCACAAAGTGGGTGGAGGCCAAGCCAGTCCGGAAATGCGACGAGAAGATCGCTACCAAATTCCTACGCGAGCTCATATATCGCTACGGGTTCCCAAACAGCATCATCACGGACAACGGCACCAACTTCGCCAAAGGAGCCATGGCCGAGTTCTGCGAGGAACACCACATCCGGCTCGACCTCGCGTCAGTCGCCCACCCGGAGTCCAACGGCCAGGCGGAACGGGCCAACCAGAGCATCCTCCACGGCCTGAAGCAGCGGCTCCAAGTACCGCTCGAGCGCACTGCCGGGTGCTGGGTCAAGGAGCTACCCTCCATCATCTGGGGTATCCGCACCTTAGTCAACAGGTCGACAGGGTTCACCCCCTTCTTCATGGTGTACGGCGCCGAGGCAGTCATGCCCACCGACCTCGAGCACGACTCGCCAAGGGTCGTCCACTACACGGAGGCTGCGAACGAACTCGCACGTCAGGATGGAGTCGATCAACTCGACGAGGCACGCGACCTAGCTTGCTCACACACTGCCATCTACCAGCAAGGACTCCGCCGCTACCACAGCCGGCGGGTGAAAACTCGCACCTTCCAAGAAGGTGACCTGGTGTTGCGCCTCATCCAGGACAAGAAGGGCATGCACAAGCTCTCCTCCCATGGGAGGGAGCATTCGCCATCGGGCGAGTACTCGGCAACGACGCCTACTACCTCATCGACGTCCGCGGGCACGGCAAACTCGATGTCAAGCGACCATGGAATGTAAACCTCCTACGGAAGTTCTACTCCTAGAACTCCACATATGTATCCCCCAGTCGCTATGAAATAAAAATATTGGTTACCGCAAATTGCGTCTACTCTCCGTGTCTTGTGCCACTCGCACTCGTAGTAACAGTACCAAGCTAACTGCAGGAGTCAACCTCTGGTACAGCGATCGGCACGGCCAAGTAGTGCGCTACAAGGGCACTGGTTTACCCTAGGTCTTGTAACGTCCACGAAAAACGCCTACCCGGAGCCCCATTGGAGTCACCTAGCTCGACTGGCTTAACGAGCCAAGACAACTGCCTTCGCTCCTCACAGCGACCATGATCCTCCACATCCTCGACACAGCGACTCGAACGGCCAAGTACCACGCTCGGGGACTGACGACCAGTTCAGCGCGAGCGGCTAGGGAAAACACCAAGTATGAGAGCATGCCCAGGACTCGCCATGCGACTGACCCGACGATCCATGCAGGAGTGATGCGCTCACTCTAACGCGCCAAGTTCTCACCCACCCTAGACTCGCGCCTAGAATAACCAAGTACCACGCTCGGGGACTCGGCTACCCGACCTCGTTCGCGCAAGGGAAAACGGTGAAGTACAGAGCACTCATGGGAGTCGCCTTGCGACTGGCTTTCCGAGTTCGGGCGAGTTGACCTCAATGACAAAACGTTCATAACCGCAAACACATAACAAACGAGGTAAACCCCATAAAAAGGGCGGACGCGCTCGGGGACTCGTTCAACCCTCAATCACCAACACAAGACAATCCAGAAAATAAGACGATATCTCATTATAGCATACCACAAATGTCACAAAATACAAAGTATGCCCAACGGCAGAACTGCTACTAACGCCCCAGGGCACAATGTTTTACTCCGCAGGCTTCGACAACGACTCGCCGCCACCCTTGCGGTTGTGAATGAAGGGAGTGTACGGGTTTGACGGGTACGTCGTCAGCTCACCCGCCATCGCCGCACGAAAGGGCTGCTCGATCTTGAAGTCCCGGTGCTGCGGCTCGGGGTCGTTGGGTGCGACGATCATCTCCTGATAAGGAAGGAGATCGCCCATCGCCCAGACGCGATCGGATTATACCGCGGCGCGGTCCGTCAGCTTCAGCACCTCAGCGATCTCCACCGAGCCCGTAGACGACGGGTAGCCACTCGTCACGTCGTCCAGATCGAAATGTTCCGGGAAGTGGGCGAGCCCAAGGCTCAGCGCCGTCACCGCCCCGCCGGAATGCCGACCGCGTCATGAACTCGACGACTGATGGCGCCTTCTCCAAGTACCGCCACACTTCGACGAGGTCGCTAGGAATCACTTCCGTGGGCGACATCTCTTGAAGATACGCCCGAATACAAGTCGCGGACAGCGTGGCCGAGTCGACCAGAGTGGCCACACACTACCGCGCGTCGAATGACTGCGCCTCTTCCGCGCTATCAATAAACCGACCTGTGGATAGGAGGGGTAGTGAGTACATAAAATATCACACAATGGAAACATTATAGGCAGAGGCGGCACACATACCAATCAAAGGGCGGGAGAGCTCCGTGATGAAGTTTTGAAGAGAGGAGTAGTCGTCTTGAAGCCCAGCAACAAGGGCGACGGAGACCTTACGCTCCTCAGCGGCGGCCGTAACAGCAGCCTTGGCTCGCCCATCCGCCGAGCTCGCCTCCTCCTTCGCGTCCGCAAGCTCGCGCTCAAGGTCGGCGATCCGCTTCTCCGCCAAACTCAACGCAGATTGTGCCGCCGTCAGCTCACTCGCAGGGACAAGGCCCTGGCGAACCTCTTCTGCCTTCGCAGCAATCGCTTGGAGTCCCTTGTTCGCCTCTTGAACGGCGACAAGTTCCTTCTCCGCGCGACACTTCGCAGCAAGCCGGTCGGCTGATTCACGTTGCAAACCTTGTGCAAAAGTCAAACAGTTAGCAAAAACGAAATCCTAAAGTGCCCACTCACTGAAATTTAACGACTGGACACTCGGGGACTGGAGATCAAAAATCATAAGTGCCTACCCGCTGAAATTCAGCGACTAGACACTTGGGGACTGGCGATCAAAAATCCTGAGAGCCCACCCGCTGAAATTCAGCGAATGCGCACTCGGGGACTGGGCGCAAGAAATAAAAGCAAAGCACCAAAAGAATCTGACCACTGCAATTCAGTGGCCCGATCCTCGGGGACTGGACATACCTGGATGGCTGTGCCCAGCATGCCATGAAGTTGTAGTGCGTCAACGGATGTGAGAAGAGCCGGAGTGTGCCCGCGACGCTGCTCGACCTCCGTCTCGGCGACCCCAGGTGCGCGGCTCGATGGCGTGGTACCACTCGTCGTGGCCGCTCTGGCCATGAAGCGGGGGAAGGTCGCGATGGATGCGCCGGCACCAAAAGAGGCCGGCTCGGCCATCCCAGGCGAGGAAGCACCCTCCTTGGTCGCCGAGGCCGCCCCCGCCGCAAGATCACTTGGAGCAATCGTCGTGTCGTCAGACACCATGACGACTTCGTCGCTCTTGGCCTTCTTGGTACTGTCTGCGGGGGAAGCGACCTCATCAGCCTTCCTCTTCCGAGAGGGGGCCTCCTCGGCGACGACTGGCGGCACCTTGGCCACGGACAGATGGCCTATCTTTTTAACCCCATTCCTGCAAATTGAGTATATGAGCAAAGTGGTTCGACTACAATGAAAAATAAAGCAGGTGAATAAAACTCACTTGGCGACTGGAATGAACCGCAGCCCCATGCGGATGCCAGCCGGCTTCTCCAGTTCGGGGCCCAGTCGTCGACTGAGGCCCATCTCCAGGACATCATGCGCCCAAGACACAGACGACCTCTTTGTCGATGAGGCCGCGACAGGAGCCTCCACAACGTCTTCGGCAGGAACTCTCCTGGGAGGCAAAGCTGCCGCGGCTGGAGCGACCCCTGACCCAGAAACTGGGGCGAATAGGGGAGGCCAGAGGCACCTCACTCAGGACGGCGGTGGAATCCGGTGCTGTCGTCGTCTGTAGCGCTTCGTCCCTGGCCGGGCTGATGCCGTCGGAGCTACTCGCGGAACGAGGCGGAGATGCTTGTTTTGCCGGCTTCGTCTTCCTCTTCGGAGGGGCCTTCACTTCTTTCTTCTTCTTCTTCTTTTTCGACGGAGTAGCCTCGCGACGTGAGGTGTGCTCGGGGAGCTCGTCGTCGTCATCGTCATGACGTTCGAGGCTTCTGCTCGCTTTGAGCTCACGTTGACGCTGTCCGCGAGTTTTGCGAACCAGTGGGGCGACCTCTTCCTCGGACTCGTCGTCGTTGCCGCTCCTGTCACTCTCGACGCCGCCCCTCGCAGGAGGCGATTCGCCCCCGTCCTGGACGGACGAGCTCGAATTCTCGTCGTCCGCGGGCGGAAGCCACCCTTCCACCACTTGAAATAACTGCAATAGGCATGAGACAGTATCAGTATAACCGCGACAGCATCAACTGCGATTGCGAATGATAGAAAGCTGACTTACCATCGGGGCTGGATGCTTCGCGGGGGGCGACCCCAGCCTTCGCGTCCAGGTACACCGCCTGGGTGATCTTCTTCAACGCCGGGAGGTAGTCCTCGAGTTGCCACTCGGCGAGGCAGGATTTCGTCGAGTCCTCCCGGCCCATGTACTCGTACATATAATGGTCACGGTGGGCCAGGGGAACGAGTCGCCGCCCGAGCCAGCATTTATACAAGTTGATGGTCTGAAGACCCTTCTTCTTCAGGCCGTAGATGGTTTGAAGCATCTCATCCATGACCATCCGCTGGTCCGTTGGAAGCTTGCCGACTTGGAGTCGGTGCGGCTCGGGCCGGTCGGCGGAGTATCTCGGAATCGCTACCTCGCCGTCTGGAGTCGCCTCGGTGACGTAAAACCAAGACTTCTTCCACTCACTCGCCGCCTTGGCAGGTAGCATCAGGTCAAAAAAGGAGACCTTCGACTTCAACTGAAACGTCAGGCCGCCCGCAGCGAGCATTGGGCCACCTGCTTCTTCGCGACTGATCCTCCCGTGCAACAGATCTTGCCACAGGGGGAAGTAGGGCCTGTAGCCCAGGTAGCACTCGTAGAACGCCACGAAAATGGCGAGCTGCTCGATGCTGTGCGGGCCCAGGTCCGATGGCTGGATCCCGTAGAAGGCGCAGAAGCGCCGGAAGAAGAGGGATGTGGGGAATCCCAGCCCCCGTTCCAGGTGGCTGGTGAAGCAGACGAATTCTCCCTCGCGCGGGTCCGGAGTCACCTCTCCGGCCACGGGGATGCGCCACCTGCCGGCGCGCAGGATCCCGGCCTCTTCGAAAGACGCCAGTAGCGCTCTCGTACACTTGGACCTGTGTCACATCCCAAGATTTTCCAAAACTTGTAATGTGAAAATAAATTAATAAAATAAAATTTTGTTTGATTTTCAGAGCCAGAAGAAACTTTTTTTTAAATAGAATCTCAAACCCATTTGAATTAAATAAAATCCTAAAAGGATTTAAAAAGATAAACATTTTAAATAAAGGAAAATAAAATATTTTGGAAATACTATTTTAGATCCTTTAATAAAAGAGATTTGGGGTGTTCAAAAGTGAAGAATGAATTTATAAATCAGGAATATTTTATAAAGCCAAATTAAACCTTGACCAAGCTTTTGAATTAAAACATTTTTTTTAATAAAATAGCAAAGGTTTAATTAAAAATAATAAAGGATTGCTTAAATAAAATAATAAGGATTTAATATCCAAGTTTTATTAATAAAAGTTCTGTCATTTATAAACCATCAAAACTTATTTGAATTAATAAGGAAAGTCTATTATATTTAAATATTAATGGACTCTATAATAAAATGTTTTTCCAAGTATTTAATACTTCCAAATAAAACCTACTGAATGGTTTTGGAACTATTTTTAGTTTTACAAATAAATACTATAATAAAACAAATCTTGTTTGAAGTAAATGAATAAGGCCTTTTTTATTTAATTGATAATGGACCTAAAAATAAAATGTTATTTTATTTTAATAAAGTATTTCAAGTATCTTATATTTTCAAATAAAACCTACTGTTTTTATTTTGAAAGTATTTGGATTTCCAATAGAGATTTTATTAAAATAAATCAAACCCTATATGATTAAATAACTTTGGTCTATTTTATTTAATTATTACATGAGATCCTAAAAGGAATAAAATGTATTTTGGAATTTGAATTATGCTGATAAACAGAACCAAGTTAAAATTTTAAAGTTTGGTGATTATTGATTTGATTTGGACATTGTTTGTTTGTTTGGAAAATTCAAACAGAAATTAGATTCAGAAAAAGAAAAGGATACAGAATAAAAAAAAATGGAAGTAAATCGACCCAGCCCAGGCAGCCCAGTAAGCCCACCAACCAGCCCAGCTCTCTCACCCCGCAGGAAAACGATTCGCACCTCGCTTCTAACCCGTACAGTGTATGACCAGTGGACCCTTCCCTCATTTCGTTTTCCCACTGACAGGTAGACCCACCGCTACTGTTCATCGTCCTTACCGCGCGACCCTTCTCCCCTCACCTCGCTGCCGTTTCTTCCCGTTGATAGCTCCATCAATTAGCGTTAATCCGTGCATTAAACCTTGCCGCGACCACGCCCATTTAATCGCCCTGCTCTCTCCCCCGTTTTCCCTCAGACATCGCCTCCCCTCTGCCTCCAGGCCGCCCCAATTTCCCTCTGTGTCGCTGCTACTCCGACGAATCCTCCTCGCCAATTCCGGCCAAGACTCACCGCCCCTCTTTCCGCTGACCAAGCTCACAGCATCCCCACTCTCAGGCGCATCTGTTAGTGCATCCAGCTCGACCGCGGGTACCCTGTAACCTCGCCTTCGACAACGACCACCGTCGCCACCGACTGCTTCATCTCCGGCGAAGCCCACAGGTAGTATCTGACCGCCCCGACCTCTCTCGTTCACGCACCCAGCATCGCCTTGCTCTTGCGCATCTAAATATGCTCCTGTTTTACCTTAGGACGATCCGCAGCGACGACTCCTACCGCCACCGTCGTCTACCTCAACTCCGACGATGCCCACAGGTTAATTCCGACCACCCCGTACCCTCTGGATCACGCACGCATCTTTGCCATGGTCCTATGCAGCTAACCCAACCCTCTGTTTGTCTTCTCGCGAACCACAGAGCCGTCTCCGACCTCGACCGAGCGCGACCGTCGCCAGAACCAACTCCGGCGAGCAATCTAGGACAACCTCGTGCGCCCCTTCGACCGAAGCGAGCAGGTTGAGCACCCCCGTACCTCGACGATCACTGTGAGCCACTCCTCCCTCTCTGTCGCTTCCTGTGTTAGCCGGAACTCCACCGCCAGAGCGCCGCCGCCGTCTGCCGCCGCGCAGCGCCGCCCATCTGTGACCAGGCAGTGGTAGCCGTTAGATCTGGATCGAACGAATCAGATAGATCACTTAAACGCAAAGGGGTACTCGATCTGTGCCGCACGATCTGACTTGATCCAACGCGCCGCAGCACGCGATCCAAACGAACCAGTACCAGCCATTTAAATTACGACGCGTGTCCCCTGTTCTGTTTAAAAACAGATTTGAAAATAGATTTAGTTGTGATTTTCAAATCCTTATAACTTTTGATCCACACGTCCAAATTTAGCAAATTTTATATCAATGGATTCAGGAGAGCAAGACCTAAATAATCATGGCCTTAGTTTTGAAAATAGTATCTGTTAGCTTGTTTGAATTTACAGAAACATTTGTCTACTTGATTAGAGTATAAAAATTGTTTAAAAGTGATTTTAGGATTAAATCCTTTGCAAAATGGATTTATGTGACCTTACTGACCCTAAGAACCAAACCAAAGTGTTAAAAATGATTTTTGTGAAATTTAAGTTGAATTAGTTAACTTAGTCATTTTCTAGCCTAATAAACTCATTAAATTTTATTATGGAAAAGTTTGTGCAAGGAAAACTTTGGGGAAAATGTTATGGACCAAACTTACTGACCCAAAAACACCAAGCCTTGCCAAGGGCAACTCACTTGGTGAAAAACCTAAAGTTTTGCTTTAATAAGAATAATTTTCACCACATAAAATGATGAATGAATTTTAAAATGGTCTTAGGATAAAACCCAATTGCAAATGACTTTGCCATTTTGGTAAATGACCAAATTGGACCATACAAAGTTTATAAACCTAGTAGAGACCAACCTTGCAAAAAGAACCCACCTTTGCATGACTTAGAATCCCTACTTTGTGTATGTGAAATGTTGTTTGTATATTGATTTGGAATGCTACTTGATACTATGTTTGCTTGATTGACTTGTAGTAAAATTAGCAAAGTGTGAGACTAGCAAGATCAAGGAAGTAAACCCCATTCCCTACCAAAAGGCAAGTTACACTATCATACAAAAGTCCTACTATTTTCATTATACTTAGTGGATTATGAAAACATGCATGAAAGACATTTTATACTTATGCTATGCTAAAAATCCTAATAGGATTCCCTACACATTCCTTAGTGAAAATATTGAAGTTGTACATGCTTAGCCATGCTATATGCTATACTTTGAAAAAGAGATACATGTTGAGATTTTACAAAGGTTGAGAAAAGGACTTGTGTTTTACATAATAAAACAAGGACTCAATGAACCACCTAGGTGGAGGATACTTTAAGTTTTGGAGAAGGTGGCAACAAAAGAGAACCATGTCTTTGGCATTCACTTTGTGTTGTGCTCCAAAAGAAAACCACCTAGGAAACTTAGAGATCAAACATGCTTCTCCAATTGTGGCTTCCATGTACAACCACGTGCTATTATGGCTCTGGCTTAGTCAATTACATTAGGAAGACCCATGCATTGTCTTTAGTTACTGGACATGGGGATCTGGAATGCTTCATGGGGGCTGAAGACAAAGCTAGCAATGATGTATGGGAGGACCTTTTGGAAAGACTTCGTCACAATCTCAATCTGCCAGTACTCCATCTTGGTGAGCACTAATCCAGTAGGCCACTGGTGGCAACAAGATGGGATTGTGTCATGTGGGTAAAGTGTACTCCTTCTGCAGAAGTAAATAAAATCTAAGTACTTAGCCGTGTCCCCGGTTATGGACAATACTGAGCAACTAAAGTTTGAACTATGGGAGATCTAGACATTCCAACTTCTAATATAAAAACTTGATGCCCTTGTGTGTCTACCAAGGAATTCAAAGAGATTTTGTAATGCTTGTTGCACTTGGGGTTACCAAGGTGCACAAGAGCATGATGTACTTGGGGCTTTACCAAGGAACTCATGAGATTTTATAAAACTTGATGCACTTGGGGTTACCAAGGTGCTCAAGAGATTTTGACAAGGATTTTGAACACTTGAGTTTCTACCAAGGAGTTCAAGGAACTTGGAAAAGAAATTTGACAAAAGACTTTAAAAACCCTTTTGAAAAGATAGGATAAAATGTTGCTTTATGCAAATAAACCTTAAACTCTACTTAGCCAAATATGCATGTAATGATAGGATCCACTCATATTATACATAAAAGTGAAGCTTGCCAATACAATTCAAAACGTATTGACCCTTGTGGCTGTAACTTGTAATGTTGCAGGTTGATTGTTTTAAAATGAAGATTGTTTGATTGACTAGGACTACAAAGTCTACAACCAACATCTGCCTGTGGCACTTTGAAGATGATGGACCCATACTTATAGTTATTCCGCTGCAAATGTAATGTAATAGCAATATGAGCTATGTTTGATGTAATAAACTTATGTTATTCCTGGTTATAAATTTATATTATGACCCTTGTATCTTGATATTACATCTTAACTGTGGATGCTAGCTATTGATCCAGGGACTAGCATTGTAAAACACAGGAGGGATCAACCTTATTGGGTTGGGACCTCTACAGATGGTATCAGAGCATTGTGTTGCCTGTAGGATTTGTAACCCTAGGATTGGACAAAAACCCTTAGAAAAATAGGAATTGTATTTTGATCCAAGACTTATTTACAAAAACACTTATAAACTCTTTCCTCAACCATTTTGGTTTTAACTCTACACCTCTTCTACTTCAACTTGATGGAAAAACCTACCCATGACCAAAGAATACACCATGTGCAAATGACTTCAACATCTTCAACTCTAATGACTTCAACATCTTCAACTCTAATGACTTCAACATCTTCAGCATGTTCACCAAGGACTTCCAACTTGGAAACTACTAAGGACCACAAGTGAAACAAGGAAATCTTGCTCAAGATTTAGAGACTGAGGGAATGCAAAATAAGAAGAAGCCATCAACAACTTTGAAGTATTGTGACCAAGAGTTTTCTCAAGGAAACCAAGATCTCATACAAGAAGAATCATGAAGGAAGGAAAGATCACAAGTAAACCATATAGATGGACCACCATTTATAGTTAAGACAAAACACACCAACTTGTGTAGTGTAACAAAAATATTTTGTTGCCTAAAAATGTGTTTGAAACTTGTTATTTGAATGGAATGATTGTTTGTGATTGCATGCACATTGTTTGTGTGAATTGTGACATGTGTGTTTAGAAATAATTCCTTAGAAATATCTTGCCTATTCTAAAACTCCCTTCAAACCCAAACAGATGACTACTCCAAAGGACTCCAAGATTGATGACACCAACACCAACCAAGCTGATAGCATGAGAGAGCTCATAGCAACCCAACACCAGTTGAACCAACTAACAGCTCAGTTCCTAGTCAACAATAGTGATAAGGATCCAGCACTCCAAAGGTTTTTGGAAGAGCAGTCTCAACTGATGCTTAAGGTGACTAATCAAATGATTAGCATAGAGGAAAGCTATCCAAAGAGAATTTATGATAACAGGGATGAAAAGAATATTGTTCTAGATGGAGCCCCAGCTTGCATTATTTGTGGAGACAAGGATCATACTGCCAAGGAGCATGAAGGACAATGCCCCAATTGTGAAGAAGATCATCCTGTTGGACAATGTCCTACCTCTCAAGCTACTTGCTACCTGTGTGAAGGAAGTGATCATACTCCAGGTCTATGTCCTATCTATGCCATGGTGGAACAAAGGAAACAGGAAGGATCCAAGTCTACCAGAGGAAAAGGACCACTACTACATCTAAACAAGACAACCCAATTCAAAGGATCAAGGAAAATCAAGAAGCCCAAACAAGACATGAGCCTTGTGCAATGTCGCAAATGTAAGGAAATGGGACACTACTCCAGTGGATGCCCAGAGAATAAGAAGAATAAAGAGATTGACCAAGTGTGGTGCAACAACTGCAAGGAACCAGGCCACTATGTAGCAACTTGCCCACAAGAGCAACGCAAAGAACTCAAGGACATTAATTGTTTCAACTGCAAGAATCCAGGACACTATGCAAGCAACTGTCCAGAAAGGATGAAAAACAAGTTGAACAAGCCTATGGAGAAACTCAACCTTGGCCCATGAGTCAAGTGTAGAAATAAAGCAAAAGTTGCTTAGAGAAGTTTTCCAGGACCCAAGAAGGCCAATATGTAATTTTTGTTTGAAAATTTTTAAGGGTGGTAGTACCCTAGTTGTTTGAACTTGCTTGTAACCCAGCATTCCCAAATCTCGGGACGAGATTTATTTTAAGGGTGGTAGCCTGTCACATCCCAAGATTTTCCAAAACTTGTAATGTGAAAATAAATTAATAAAATAAAATTTTGTTTGATTTTCAGAGCCAGAAGAAACTTTTTTTTAAATAGAATCTCAAACCCATTTGAATTAAATAAAATCCTAAAAGGATTTAAAAAGATAAACATTTTAAATAAAGGAAAATAAAATATTTTGGAAATACTATTTTAGATCCTTTAATAAAAGAGATTTGGGGTGTTCAAAAGTGAAGAATGAATTTATAAATCAGGAATATTTTATAAAGCCAAATTAAACCTTGACCAAGCTTTTGAATTAAAACATTTTTTTAATAAAATAGCAAAGGTTTAATTAAAAATAATAAAGGATTGCTTAAATAAAATAATAAGGATTTAATATCCAAGTTTTATTAATAAAAGTTCTGTCATTTATAAACCATCAAAACTTATTTGAATTAATAAGGAAAGTCTATTATATTTAAATATTAATGGACTCTATAATAAAATGTTTTTCCAAGTATTTAATACTTCCAAATAAAACCTACTGAATGGTTTTGGAACTATTTTTAGTTTTACAAATAAATACTATAATAAAACAAATCTTGTTTGAAGTAAATGAATAAGGCCTTTTTTATTTAATTGATAATGGACCTAAAAATAAAATGTTATTTTATTTTAATAAAGTATTTAAAGTATCTTATATTTTCAAATAAAACCTACTGTTTTTATTTTGAAAGTATTTGGATTTTCAATAGAGATTTTATTAAAATAAATCAAACCCTATATGATTAAATAACTTTGGTCTATTTTATTTAATTATTACATGAGATCCTAAAAGGAATAAAATGTATTTTGGAATTTAAATTATGCTGATAAACAGAACCAAGTTAAAATTTTAAAGTTTGGTGATTATTGATTTGATTTGGACATTGTTTGTTTGTTTGGAAAATTCAAACAGAAATTAGATTCAGAAAAAGAAAAGGATACAGAATAAAAAAAAATGGAAGTAAATCGACCCAGCCCAGGCAGCCCAATAAGCCCACCAACCAGCCCAGCTCTCTCACCCCGCAGGAAAACGATTCGCACCTCGCTTCTAACCCGTACAGTGTATGACCAGTGGACCCTTCCCTCATTTCGTTTTCCCACTGACAGGTAGACCCACCGCTACTGTTCATCGTCCTTACCGCGCGACCCTTCTCCCCTCACCTCGCTGCCGTTTCTTCCCGTTGATAGCTCCATCAATCAGCGTTAATTTGTGCATTAAACCTTGCCGCGACCACGCCCATTTAATCGCCCTGCTCTCTCCCCCGTTTTCCCTTAGACATCGCCTCCCCTCTGCCTCCAGGCCGCCCCAATTTCCCTCTGTGTCGCTGCTACTCCGACGAATCCTCCTCGCCAATTCCGGCCAAGACTGACCGCCCCTCTTTCCGCTGACCAAGCTCACAGCATCCCCACTCTCAGGCGCATCTGTTAGTGCATCCAGCTCGACCGCGGCTACCCTGTAACCTCGCCTTCGACAACGACCACCGTCGCCACCGACTGCTTCATCTCCGGCGAAGCCCACAGGTAGTATCTGACCGCCCCGACCTCTCTCGTTCACGCACCCAGCATCGCCTTGCTCTTGCGCATCTAAATATGCTCATGTTTTACCTTAGGACGATCCGCAGCGACGACTCCTACCGCCACCGTCGTCTACCTCAACTCCGACGACGCCCACAGGTTAATTCCGACCACCCCGTACCCTCTGGATCACGCACGCATCTTTGCCATGGTCCTACGCAGCTAACCCAACCCTCCGTTTGTCTTCTCGCGAACCACAGAGCCATCTCCGACCTCGACCGAGCGCGACCGTCGCCAGAACCAACTCCGGCGAGCAATCTAGGACAACCTCGTGCGCCCCTTCGATCGAAGAGAGCAGGTTGAGCACCCCCGTACCTCGACGATCACTGTGAGCCACTCCTCCCTCTCTGTCGCTTCCTGTGTTAGCCGGAACTCCACCGCCAGAGCGCCGCCGCCGTCTGCCGCCGCGCAGCGCCGCCCATCTGTGACCAGGCAGTGGTAGCCGTTAGATCAGGATCGAACGAATCAGATAGATCACTTAAACGCAAAGGGGTACTCGATCTGTGCCGCACGATCTGACTTGATCCAACGCGCCGCAGCACGCGATCCAAACGAACCGGTACCAGCCAGTTAAATTACGACGCGTGTCCCCTGTTCTGTTTAAAAATAGATTTGAAAACAGATTTAGTTGTGATTTTCAAATCCTTATAACTTTTGATCCACACGTCCAAATTTAGCAAATTTTATATCAATGGATTCAGGAGGGCAAGACCTAAATAATCATGGCCTTAGTTTTGAAAATAGTATCTGTTAGCTTGTTTGAATTTACAGAAACATTTGTCTACTTGATTAGAGTATAAAAATTGTTTAAAAGTGATTTTAGGATTAAATCCTTTGCAAAATGGATTTATGTGACCTTACTGACCCTAAGAACCAAACCAAAGTGTTAAAAATGATTTTTGTGAAATTTAAGTTGAATTAGTTAACTTAGTCATTTTCTAGCCTAATAAACTCATTAAATTTTATTATGGAAAAGTTTGTGCAAGGAAAACTTTGGGGAAAATGTTATGGACCAAACTTACTGACCCAAAAACACCAAGCCTTGCCAAGGGCAACTCACTTGGTGAAAAACCTAAAGTTTTGCTTTAATAAGAATAATTTTCACCACATAAAATGATGAATGAATTTTAAAATGGTCTTAGGATAAAACCCAATTGCAAATGACTTTGCCATTTTGGTAAATGACCAAATTGGACCATACAAAGTTTATAAACCTAGTAGAGACCAACCTTGCAAAAAGAACCCACCTTTGCATGACTTAGAATCCCTACTTTGTGTATGTGAAATGTTGTTTGTATATTGATTTGGAATGCTACTTGATACTATGTTTGCTTGATTGACTTGTAGTAAAATTAGCAAAGTGTGAGACTAGCAAGATCAAGGAAGTAAACCCCATTCCCTACCAAAAGGCAAGTTACACTATCATACAAAAGTCCTACTATTTTCATTATACTTAGTGGATTATGAAAACATGCATGAAAGACATTTTATACTTATGCTATGCTAAAAATCCTAATAGGATTCCCTACACATTCCTTAGTGAAAATATTGAAGTTGTACATGCTTAGCCATGCTATATGCTATACTTTGAAAAAGAGATACATGTTGAGATTTTACAAAGGTTGAGAAAAGGACTTGTGTTTTACATAATAAAACAAGGACTCAATGAACCACCTAGGTGGAGGATACTTTAAGTTTTGGAGAAGGTGGCAACAAAAGAGAACCATGTCTTTGGCATTCACTTTGTGTTGTGCTCCAAAAGAAAACCACCTAGGAAACTTAGAGATCAAACATGCTTCTCCAATTGTGGCTTCCATGTACAACCACATGCTATTATGGCTCTGGCTTAGTCAATTACATTAGGAAGACCCATGCATTGTCTTTAGTTACTGGACATGGGGATCTGGAATGCTTCATGGGGGCTGAAGACAAAGCTAGCAATGATGTATGGGAGGACCTTTTGGAAAGACTTCGTCACAATCTCAATCTGCCAGTACTCCATCTTGGTGAGCACTAATCCAGTAGGCCACTGGTGGCAACAAGATGGGATTGTGTCATGTGGGTAAAGTGTACTCCTTCTGCAGAAGTAAATAAAATCTAAGTACTTAGCCGTGTCCCCGGTTATGGACAATACTGAGCAACTAAAGTTTGAACTATGGGAGATCTCGACATTCCAACTTCTAATATAAAAACTTGATGCCCTTGTGTGTCTACCAAGGAATTCAAAGAGATTTTGTAATGCTTGTTGCACTTGGGGTTACCAAGGTGCACAAGAGCATGATGTACTTGGGGCTTTACCAAGGAACTCATGAGATTTTATAAAACTTGATGCACTTGGGGTTACCAAGGTGCTCAAGAGATTTTGACAAGGATTTTGAACACTTGAGTTTCTACCAAGGAGTTCAAGGAACTTGGAAAAGAAATTTGACAAAAGACTTTAAAAACCCTTTTGAAAAGATAGGATAAAATGTTGCTTTATGCAAATAAACCTTAAACTCTACTTAGCCAAATATGCATGTAATGATAGGATCCACTCATATTATACATAAAAGTGAAGCTTGCCAATACAATTCAAAACGTATTGACCCTTGTGGCTGTAACTTGTAATGTTGCAGGTTGATTGTTTTAAAATGAAGATTGTTTGATTGACTAGGACTACAAAGTCTACAACCAACATCTGCCTGTGGCACTTTGAAGATGATGGACCCATACTTATAGTTATTCCGCTGCAAATGTAATGTAATAGCAATATGAGCTATGTTTGATGTAATAAACTTATGTTATTCCTGGTTATAAATTTATATTATGACCCTTGTATCTTGATATTACATCTTAACTGTGGATGCTAGCTATTGATCCAGGGACTAGCATTGTAAAACACAGGAGGGATCAACCTTATTGGGTTGGGACCTCTACAGATGGTATCAGAGCATTGTGTTGCCTGTAGGATTTGTAACCCTAGGATTGGACAAAAACCCTTAGAAAAATAGGAATTGTATTTTGATCCAAGACTTATTTACAAAAACACTTATAAACTCTTTCCTCAACCATTTTGGTTTTAACTCTACACCTCTTCTACTTCAACTTGATGGAAAAACCTACCCATGACCAAAGAATACACCATGTGCAAATGACTTCAACATCTTCAACTCTAATGACTTCAACATCTTCAACTCTAATGACTTCAACATCTTCAGCATGTTCACCAAGGACTTCCAACTTGGAAACTCCTAAGGATGGTCCAACTTCAACCACTCGGCTCGCTGACCCGACCACTACAACAGTGACTGAATATTTTGCCGACCCGTTCGCCAGGCTGCGACCAGAATGACTAGTTTTTTCCTTTATTCAGGAGCCCGCCACCGATTCGAATGGATGTCTGCATTGGACCCGTATGCTCCGACTGCCAGCAACCACCTGCGCCCAATCGACGACGGCCTCGGGGACTACTGATGGCGATACGCCTACCGGGGTATACCTAGCAGGACGTTTCCGACTGGCCCAGGAACTGGCGAGTGGGCCTGCAAGACGGCGACTGGATCGAGACCTGGTGTGGATCCAAGCGACTGGAAGCTGAAGGCCCAGGAGAGTAGATAGTCCCAGTCGGATTAGGTTAAATGAGTATCGAAACCTTAACAGATTCGGTTGAGATTTGTAAACCCTAGGGAGGGTGAGTCTATAGAAACCTCCCTACAGGGCGTGTAAACATACGTTCCATCATCCACCCAAGCGACTCGCCGCCTAGCCGTCGAGCTCGCCCCATTGTACCTCCATCATAATACAATCTAGCAGGAGTAGGTCTTTACCCTCCGGGGGGGCGAACCTGGGTAAAACCCTGTGTCTCCGCCCTTATCTCGCACCGCAGATGGCTGGCCGCCCTTGCCCTTTGTTCTACTACTCGCTGCCGATTGCAGCATCTGCCGTGGTCATTCCCACGACACCAAGAAATCCATAACCATGACCAGTACATCCGGAATATCAGTCGAGCATGTATCTGAAACCTTACCTCGTCAATTCAAGTGCAACAAGAGTATAGCCCAACCTACCATTGACCAAGTCCGAATAGTCTGTGAATACCCCGATGTATTTCCAGATGTTTTGCCCGGTATGCCCCCAGATCGGGATATCGAGTTTATCATCGAACTAATCCCCGGAACAGGACCCATAGCCCAGAGACCATATAGTATGAACCCGTCTGAACTAGAAGAATTGAAGAAGCAACTAGAAGCCATATTGGAAATTGGATTGATTCAACCAAGTGCATCACCATGGAGATCACCTGTTTTGTTCATGGACAAGAAAGATGGAGGTAACCGTTTGTGTACGGATTATCGGAAGTTAAATGATGTCACTATCAAGAACAAATACCCATTGCCCAAGATAGAAGACCTGTTTGATCAGTTGACCGGTGCCAAAGTGTTTTCTAAGATTGATCTTAGGACTGGCTATCATCAACTCAAGATTCGCGCAGAGGATATTCCAAAGACTGTCTTTACCACCAGATATGGATTATACGAGTATACTGTCATGTCTTTTGGATTAACCAATGCCCCCTCTTATTTCATGAATCTCATGAATAAGATTTTTATGGACTTCCTGGATAAGTTTGTCATTGTTTTCATCGATGACATTCTGATTTATTCCAAATCAGAAGAAGAACATGAGCTACACCTAAGGACCATTCTTGGAACCCTTAGAGAGCATCAGTTGTATGCCAAGTTGAGCAAATGTGAATTCTGGTTATAGGAGGTAGGATTCCTCGGCCACATTTTATCAGCCGGAGGAATTGCCGTTGACCCTGCAAAGGTGAAAGATGTCGAAGATTGGCAAGCCCCAACCACTCAAACCCAAGTTCGTGCATTTCTCGGATTGGCGGGATACTACCGCAAGTTCGTAGAAGGATTCTCGAGTATCGCCAGACCCATGACCCAATTGCTGAAGAAGGACAAGAAGTTTGAATGGACGGACAAATGTGAAGAGAGTTTTCAAGAACTCAAGAGAAGATTGATTTCAGCCCCAATCTTAATCATGCCGGATATCACGAAGCCCTTTTACATGTATTGTGATGCATCAAAGATCGGTCTCGGATGTGTGCTAATGCAAGAAGGCAAAGTTATATCTTATCTATCTCGACAACTGAAACAACATGAGCAGAACTATCCAACCCATGACCTCGAGCTCGCGGCCATAGTTTTAGCCCTGAAGACATGGATGCACTACCTGATGGGAAACCGTTGTGAGATTTATTCGGATCACAAGAGCGTGAAGTATATATTCACTCAAAGGAGCTGAATATGACACAGAGAAGATGGATTGAGTTAATCAAGGATTATGATCTGGACATTCACTATCACCCCGGTAAATCCAACATGGTAGCAGATGCCCTTAGAAGATTGTCGTGCCGCTTGAACTCCATGATTTTGAAGGAGCAACCAAGTCTGCACAAAGAGATGGAAGATTTCCGCATGCAATTAGTGAGTGAAGGATTTTTGGCTGGCATAGAACTTCAACCCACTTTGATCAGCTAGATCAAGGAGGCGCAGAAAGGAAATGCTAGTATCGATAGAATCAAGCGTCGTATCGGTACAGGCAAAGTACCCAGATTCACCGAAGACGAAGAAGGAGTTCTATGGTACAAAGGACGCCTTTGTGTACCAGCAGATTCTGAGTTGAAAGAAGTTATTCTCAAGGAATCTCATTATACTCTTTATTCTATCCACCCCGGAGGAACGAAGATGTATCAAGATTTGAAGGAGCAATTTTGGTGTGATATATGTTAGAGAGTCAATTTTGGCATAAGATGAAGAGAGAAATCGGGAGCTATGTCGCCAAGTGTGATATATGTTAGAGAGTCAAGGCGGGACATCAAAGACCCGCTGGATTGTTGCAACCATTGCAGATTCCGGAATGGAAATGGGATTCCGTTGGAATGGACTTTATCACCGGATTACCTACTTCTAGTAGGGGAAATGACTCTATCTGGGTCATAGTGGACAGATTGTCCAAAGTCGCCCATTTCTTACCAATCAAGACCACATATCAGAGTTCGAAGCTAGCGGAGTTATACATCGCTAGAATCGTCAGTTTGCACGGAGTCCCCAAGAACATCGTATCTGATCGAGGAACTCAGTTTACCTCGAGATTCTGGAAGAAAGTCCAAGAAGGTTTAGGAACCCGACTAGATTTCAGCACAGCTTATCACCCTCAGACCGACGGACAAACGGAGCGAGTAAATCAAATACTCGAAGACATGTTGAGAGCATGTGTGTTAGAGTATGGATCTAAATGGGAAGATTGTCTGCCGTTCGCAGAATTTTCATACAACAGTTATCAAGCTAGTTTGCAAATGGCCCCATTTGAATTCATGTACGGAAGCAAGTGTCGCACCCCTTTGAACTGGTCGGAAGTAGGAGAGAGTCAGATTTTCGGACCCGACATCCTACGAGAAGCAGAAGAGAAGGTTCACAAGATTCGTGAGCACCTCAAGACCGCCCAGTCCAGACAGAAAAGTTACTCCGACAAGAGACGAGCGAGACCTCGCTTTCAATATTGGAGATTTTGTGTATCTGAAAGTGTCTCCATTGAAAGGAATGCAGCGTTTCCAGCTGAAAGGAAAGTTAGCCCCCAGATATATCGGCCCCTTCAAGATTATGAACCGTCGAGGAGAAGTGTCGTATCAATTGGAACTACCCGAAGAGATGTCAGCAGTGCACAATGTGTTCCATATCTCATTACTTCGCAAGTGCCTCGAAGTTCCGGAGAAGACTGAAGTGTTCAAGAACATTGATCACCGGACCATAGAAATCAACGATGACCTAACCTATCCTGAAGTACCCATCCATATTTTGGAAGAAGCTTTCAGAACTACTAGAACCCGAAGCATCAAGTTTCTCAAGATTCAATGGAGCAACCACAAAGAAGAAGAAGCTACCTAGGAGTGAGAAGATCACATCAGGACGGAGTTTCCCGATCTCTTCAAATCCTAGGTAATCTTTTTCGTCCTTTTTCAAATCTCGGGACGATATTTTGTTTAAGGGGGGAAGGTTTGTAACATCCCCAAAATATTAAACTTGGATCATCAAACTCTAATCATCAAAATTAGGGTTAACAAAAACTTTCCCAACTAAAAATATGAAAGCATTCATATGTGTGTGTATTCAAAATTTGGATCCTTTTGAATTGCCATGGTTCTGTGTTTCTTTGCTTGTAATATGATTCTTAGGTGAAATAAACATCATATAAACAATCCCCAAACTTTTCCCAAAGACAAACAACTCAAAATGAATAAATTAAGTGAATGGTCACTTTGGCCAAATTAACTCCCATGCCTAATTTTGCTATCTCTAATTTTCAAAACTCAACAGAAACATGTATGGATCTTTGCACCCCTTGATAGTACTCATAATAAGGTACCAAGGCCCACTTTGTGATCATCCAAAAACATTCAAATGCTAAGTTTAAATGACAGTTTAAAATTGAATCTATCTCATATGGGAAGATCCCACTATTTCAAAAACCACTCAAACAAGCTCAATTTTCAAAACCCAAGCACCCACAGAATCCTCAACACATGCCTAGAACACCCACCAAAAATCTTTTCAAAATTCAAAAATAAATTTCTTGCGGCCATTTCATCAAACATGTTGCAGATCAAATCAAACAAATCACAAACACTATTTTGAGCAGTGTTTTGGCCAACCTTGTTCCCTCTCTGGTTGCAACTAGCCTTAGTAGATCATCTAGCACCTTTAACTAACCTCTAGCACCACTGTGAGCTTGCCAATACCATCAATGGTGAGCAGGTCGAGCCTCACCATGTCACCCCAGTGTGGACAGCAAGCTAGGAGAAGAAGTAGTCGTGCCCACCTTGTCTAGCATGCAGCCCATGGCTCACCACCCCCTCTCGACCAGCTCTAGCTCGAAGACAGAGACCAAAACCGCCAGGAACGTCGCGCCCGCGCCGCTGTTGACCATGCCGACGCGCACCCCAGTGCTTGCGCCGTTCCCACGCAACCCGACCACCTCGACCCTTGCCGCCCGCCAGCGTGCACCCCAGCGTCCTAGGAGACCACCAGACATGTTCGTTTCATCGCCCGTACCCCGTATCCATCGCTCGCCGCGGAGTTAACCACCTCTGCCTCGCAGAGCACCGCACGTTCCCGACCAATTGCCACCGCCCCTAAGCTCGCCTTCAAGTTCTAGAGCAGCGCCAGGAGACCGCTCGTAGATCGCCAACCACAGCCATGCCTCTAGCCGCCCGTAGCCGTGTCGCCACCGTCGCCTTCCATCCCTCTCGGTCTCGCCATCGAGCCTATAAAAGGAGGCAACCCCCGCTCGATTTCTTCACCCCATCTCACTCCCCACCTCTCACTGATACTTCCCACTTCTTTCCAGAGCAAGGCGTGCAGCGCATCGCCAGAATTTCACAGGAGCCCGCCGCTGCTAGAGAAGAAGGGAGCCATCGATTGGAGCCGCCCTAGGAGGAGCTGCCGGTGCCAGGAGAATCGCCGTTGTCGACTTCGTCGTTCGCCCCCATCGCTGACCCTCGCCTGAGCCCCGGTGAGCCTCCCACGACCCCCACTGAGCCGCTAGGGTTCAAGCTCGCTGGTGACATGTTCATCGTTGACGACGACCATCAGCCATTGATCGCCCTTCTAATCCAACGCACCACATTGCCCCGTACCGCTTCGCGTGTTATGAGCCACTCACGGGTGGAACCCCCCTGTCAACTGAGCCCCGCGCTGCGGAGTGACACTGGGCCAGCCCATTAGCATCTCCCGCGCAGCCCAACCGTTTGAATTTAGATTTTTCTATTTTAATTCAAACTCAGTTCTGTACCTAGTTTCAAAAATCAACCCAGCTTGATTCAGTAAACCAAATTTCATGAGACCAATTTTTTTAGAAAGGTACTGAAATGCTTAATCCAAGCCTATTGGAATCAAATCATTTGGATCTGTAGATCAACCTTGGTAAAAATAACAAGTCAGAAGCTTTTCTGCATTCAAACATTTTTCAAATTTCAACCATAAGAGCTTTTGAGTTGATTCCAACTCTCAAAAATCACATTTCATCATACCTTTCAGAATATATAAAAACATATGGGTTTATTTACAGAAATAATGTTCAAGTAATAAAAGAATGCCACATAGGCATTTCTAGTCACTTTAATTATTTAAAATAAAAAGGTTAAACCTTATTAAATTGTGACACCACTTTAAATCACATTCCCATGTACTGAAATATGTGGTGATGACATGTGTCAACATGATCCCATGTTTGAGTTGGAGAATATTAAATCTTAAGTAGTTTTTCAATGAGTAGAAATTACTTTTCTCAAATTAAAATAAATAAGACAAATGCTTTAATCTTGTAATATAGGTGATGATGCTAGATCATCTATAGTGCACCTTTGTGTGATGATTGAAAATAGTTAAGTATTGTTTGGTGATTTTGTACCTCGTATTTATTTATAGACACTAGTACCGACCAAGGATACTAGGAGGAAGGAGGATACTACGAAGAATAAGCCGAGGAGAACTTCAACCACTGCTCTGCACAAGGCAAGCCTTACTAATCAAGTTGACCTATGCTAGCTAATACTTGCTTGTTACCATGCCAACTAGATGCCTTAAGCATATGTGATCATACCCACTTGATAACCCAATCCTAGTTTTACTTGCAAGCTTTATACTTTATTTCTTTAGCAAAGATTTCTTTTAGAGTTTACTTAAGTGACTTATATATTCTAGGAATATAATTGAAGGTTGCATAAAGATCATTAAATTTGTCCTAAGCTAGATAATCTTGATATTGAACTTAATTAATCACCACTTGTTTACCACCCCTCATTAGTACTTACCACACTTGTAGATGCTAGTGCTAAGCATAAAACTTGATCAACTTTAGATGGGAATACTTGGTGAAAATGGTTATGAAAACCTTGGAATGATGAGTCATTCTACTGAAATGTTTTGACATGTGTTTCCAAACACCAGATGATTTTTATGATGAAAATGTTGAGGCATGAGCCTTAGCCCTTTATAAAACTGATGGTTGTCTGGATGCGATACCATTCCAATTTTACCGTACAACCACAATACCCGAAAATTGGGTAGGGCTTGACTGGAAACTTATATACCTTAGTATGGTTCCCTCATGACCAAGGTCTGAGCTGAGGCTACCTTGTGAAGATTGTCCACCTGTGCAGTACCCAAGATGACAGTTGGTCATGGTTGGGAGGCCAAACTCACAGGAGAGGTGCCTATACTAGGGCGTGTAATCGAAAGGTTAGGATTGATTATCCACATACTGAGTATGGTGCAATCAGGATTTGTTCCTAACGGATGTATCGAATGTTGTGGTGAAAGTGTACAATCTCTGCAGAGTGTCAAACTATTCGAATAGCCGCGTCCGCGGTTATGGACAGTTGGAGTGGCCATATTGTTCCCCCGTCAGATGTTTTCAAAATGACATGTGAAATGAATTGAGATTTTGACTTGACCACAATAGAGTTGTGATATGAAATTCAAGTTCCCACTTAGGTGTTATAAAATTTCAACTAGCTTTCTTGCTTCTGAACTTAGTAGATGTAAATCTGGCTTTTTGCAAAACAAAGCGTCCTACTACAAACACCCCCTTAACTTGTTAGTATTAGTTTACGAGTACTTAAAGAGTACTCATGGCTTTGTCCCTGGCTATTCCCGTGGCCAGACTATGAAGATGAGTACCAGGATGATGGATCCTAGGAAGGTTACGACAACTAGGATCATCTCCCATCGTCAGCATTGCATGTGCCCCCGAAGATGGAGCTTCACCTATGCTACCTTTATTATTACGTTATTCCGCTGCTTGAGTTGTATTAAGAACTGGATCATGAGATCCTTATTTGTGTAAAACCTTATGTATGGTTTGTAATGGATGATGTACTATGATATCCAAATCTGTTATGTCTCGCAAAAATGGTAATCCTAGGATTGCGAGGTATGGCATAACATCCATCTGGGATTAAAAATCCGGGTGTTGACAAATGTCGCCAGTGATTCTTGCGCCGTATATTGCGCGTTAACCATGAGATTTGGAGTGGGACGGAGAAGTTAGTTGTATCCTTTTCCTCTCGTATGGAGGCAAGACGACCTTAACGTGACGTTGTGATTCCTTGTGCAGATCCAACATATGGGTGGGCACCCTTATGCCCCACACTTTTGGTGTCTAGATTATCTATGGATGGTGCTTAGTTGATGGACCATTTAATATGGTACTTGCGAGGGCAGCACCAGGTCATAGAGTCTTCGGGAACTCATCATGGTTTTAGCCTTCCCGATAGGGGCTTAACGGAGGTGAGCCGGCCCCGAAGGATCGTGCAGACATATGAGGTCGCGGAGAGGGCAGTGATTGTCTTGGATCTTAGTCTGGGCCTCATAACAAGGAAGTATGAACGGGTTGTCCGCTCGGATGTGCAACAAAGCTAAGATCTCTCATGGGTAAAGTAATGCACCTCTGCAGAGTGTAAGAACTGTAACTTGTTACTCCCTGTTCTGGGAAGGAGCTGCGAACGCTGCGGGAAAGGAACTCCATGAAAGTTCTGGTAAACCCGTGAAGGCTGACGGACATAGCTTTTCAGAATAAAAGCTACCTTTGAAGAAATGTTTACGAAAACCTGCATTGCCTACGACCTATGGTCTCTGGCTGTAGATATAGTGCATCAAACACTCCTTTTCTAGTGAACTTGCTGAGTACTCTCGTACTCAACGTATCTTCTTAACCCTTGCTAGATTCTGAAGCCATTAAGACGATGTCTACATCAATTTATGCTCCAGGAATCATCATCAAAAGTTAAAGCTCTTCAATGTAGTCAAGAAGGTCAACATATACACCGACTCAAGTGAAGAACGAAGTTACTGATTAGATAGGAAGATAATCTCTACCCATAGAACCTATTTCTGTAGTGTTGTACGATAGCAGCAATAACCGACCATTAGTTAAAGTACTAGTCTTAATAGTATGATAGTTTTTTAGTTATTTTTTTCTGATTCTTCTTTGTAAGAAGTTTCTTTCTCTCTCTTTAACCTAGAGTGTTCTCTGGATCTTATGTAAAGAGTTGAGTTGTAACCTATAGTCATGTCTTGGACCTGCTGTGTTTCTGTTGTACCACTCTGAGGGATGTAACACTAGTGAACGGTGTTTCATTGGTGTTATGTCAACGACTATAGTGTACTACATCATGCAGTGGTATGCTGGGTCACCGCAGTTGGTATCAGAGCAAATGCTTTGACCTTAGGATTAAAACCCTTTTAGGAAGATCTGCAGGTTGGATACTGACTATAGGAGCCATCTTATCTAAACCAAATATCCATATGACTTGTGATGAGTATCCACTTGAGGATAACCTTGTCACACCTAAGTCAGATGCTTAAGTCATTCTTTCTTAGAAGTAAGTATTTTATCCTTTCTTAGTAAAGTGATATTTAGTGTCTTCCGAAGAAGACATAACTCACCAAGATACTTTAGGAAAGCCAATTAGTCGCAGTAGATTAGGATCAAGTTTAAGACACCAAGTAAAGTACTCATGATGGTATAGCCTAACCCTAGAATTCATGTAAGACAGTGGAATCTTATGGTTAGTTAATAACCAAAGACAACATGATGAACATCATTAGGATAAATGTTGAGGTAATGAGTAGTAATCATGTGGGATTCACTTGAGGATGCTATGTGATGAAGTGAAATTATGTTAAGACTTAATGATAGTGTAGTGAGGAACAAAGTCATCATGGTTAGACTAGCTCTTGAATCATGATAAGTAGGTAAAACATAACAAGATCATGGTGAGATTAGCTCCAAAACCATGATGTCGGTATAAATATGATAAGTAATTAATTGATTATCTTGAGGTAGAAGTAATATAATAACATTGTAGAACTAGGATAGAAGTCATAAGTGATAGAAAATTGTCCTAATCTACAAATTAAGTTAGTAAATAGAATTTGATTAGCCATTTGGAGTGATCATGTGAGGTTAGTTTACTAAATAATGATAGGCTGGTTATATGAATCATTCTAAAAGTGAGAGAGAAGTTTAATTCAAACCAAATTGAGACCACTTTGCTTAAGATTATCCTATTGCAATTGAGCAATTTGGGTAAATGTTGAGACAAAATATAGTTTGACCCTAAGTGCTAAGTATCACAATGTAAACCTATACGAGGAGGTGTCATATACTACACAACTAAGCCTGAATTTTAGAGATATTATACTCAATTACTATATTCCGGGCTTAGAATATTGTGTGTTATATGTACCACATTTGGATTTATTTGTTTTTCTTGGATCTTCTTGATTGACTAGATCTGTACATGAAGTTTGACTTGGTGTGCAAATGCATGTTGCAACATCCAGTTACTACTTGATGTTATAGACCTAGATAGAATTGGGAATTCGTGTAAGGTAGTGACGAGTTCCAAAGATCAAGATGAAGACTACATGAAGAATGAAGCAAAGTATAAGGAGTATTAACGCAAATTGAAGGATGGATCAAGATCAGAACATCACTAAACAGAAATAAGAAGAAAAATTAATGTAGGGAATACATGGAGTAACAAGAAGTTATGAACTTAAGGTTCAATCAAAGTAGGTGATGTTGATTAGAAGTTAATGGATTAGTAGTATCTAGTTCATGGAAGCCTCATGAATTAGTACAAAGAAGAAGCCTTGGAACCAAAATGGTATTCAAGCTCTAACAATTCAGAGAGAATGCCATAAGGATGTTGGAAACTGTAGGGTAATACCTACAACCTAGGATGATCCGCAACTGGTATTTTATCCATAGTCGGTATTATGATCCATAGTTGGTATCTTGTCCGCAACCGGTGTTGGTTGACATAGTTAACCAGATCATCTTAATGGTTGCATAAAGAGCATAAAACTTGTCCTAAGTGAATTAAGACATAAATGAGTATAAAAATTAAGCGATCGTCTTTCGAGGCGCTTCGCGAAGTCAGACCTATCAAGGCGAAAGTGTCCAAATAGTAAGTTAGACAAATAATGGTGAAAGATTCACTTCGGAGATCCACAGTTGTGTGGATACACCATACAATCTTTCATAAGACCCTAACTAGGTAGTGTATAATCTAAATAGAGACCAACAATCTAATTATAAAGCCAATGGTTACTATATAGACAGTTTGAAGATTATTAGTAAACCCTAAGGGGGAGAGTAAATAGTAAACGGAAATAATGTTATCTGAATCCCAGAGTAAAGGTTGAAGAAGAAGTACTAACTTATGATAACATTAAGCTTTATTTTCATAAGGTTTAAGTCATTATTATGGAGGTACTTTCTGAAGTATGTCTGGATGAAATATTAAAGTATACTTCAAGGTAGAAGTACTCAAACCTTAAGGCAATAAATAAATAGAAGTTGAAGAAGTACTTAAGGTAATAATGAAGACATTATCTAAAGCTTGCTAAGACAAAAGCTTAGGGGTGATAAAATAGATTAATCTTAATAGACTAAGTCTAGAGGAAACAACTATTAAGTGGTCCTTAAGAGTGAATAATCACATCCAATGGACAAGTATAGAGGAACAAGAAATTCCAATGGGTATGGACTAAATGAGTTCAAAACCAATCTTCGGAAGGAATACCAGTATAAACCATACAATGATAAGTCAAAGATTAGTCTTTTGGCCCCCACTATTGACTAATAAAATTTAAAATCATATTTTAGTGAGACTTCCTATACCTTACATAGTATAGTAAGAAAGTTCGATGATTAAATAAAAGGAGTTGGATTACGATACCTAATTAGGATAAGGAACTAAAGAAGAGACCCCAAATTAAGGAGTTTATAATAAGGACATATCCCTAAGGGAGTAAAGTAAAAGGAACTTTGGAATATTGGAGACAACTAGTTGGAAATTGACAAGTATGATGAGAATTCAAAGAAAGGATTTGGATATGGAATACTACAATTATTCCCATTAAGGTTACCATGGAGTTGAGAAATGACGTAACCAACACAAGACAATTCCTCATTCCGAAACGTGAGAGTTTACGAACTTCGAGGACGAAGTTTATTTTAAGGGGGAGAGTCTGTAACATCCCAACATTAGAGCTTAGAAATAAGCTGAACATAGATGTGTGCATTGCATTCATGCATAGAAAATCTGAATAATTTTCGCGCTTTTGAACAAAACTTGTAAAAGTGATTGAAGCTTCTCTCAACTTGATGGAATTGAAGTAGATCATCAAGTTGACTACGATAAGTTTCAATATGACCTTTGCTAAAACCTTATTTTGGGTAAGGGAGATTTGATCTAAGGGTAGATCAAATGTAATAAAAGTTAACCCTAATATATTACTTAATGGTTTAGATTTGATCCTTAAGTAATCATATCCTAATATTCATTACACACTCATGAATACCAAGATATAAATATAACGTAAGTAACAAGAATTTAATAACTAAATCTTGACCTATTTTAATCTTATATATCCTACCATGAGTATCATGGTAATACCTAACCTTAACTCTTTAATGAGATTAAGTAGGAAAGAAACCAAGTCAAGATCATTCACCATATATCTTTCTTTCCATATCAATCCTTATGGAATCCTATCTCAATATCTGATGTTCATCAATGTTGAGTAATCAACTATTGATTCACCAATTCTTAACCTATCAATTCTTGACCTATGAACACTTGTCCTTATTATAGCATTCACTTTAGGCCTATAAAGAAAGAAGTAAGAAGAGGTAAATAGTAATGCTAGTTTTAGATGTCATCTATATGATGGGAGTGATTGGAGGAAATCAAATCAATATGGTAACAAAGAAGATTGCAAGGATGAATTCTGAAGATAAGTTACCAGGAGTAAAGTAGGAATAGAAAATGAATAATCTCTCTTAGTAAAATAGATACATTGAGAAGATAATTATAATACAACTGTAATGTTGTATGGATGAAAGTCTTGATTAGATAATTAGAAACCTAAACCATAAAGGATCAAAGGATTATAATGATCATGCTTTAGTCACCAAGAATGAATGTTTATATCGTGTATAAGTGTCATTGGTGGGTAAAACATGATTGAACTCTAGTATAAGTTATTGGAGTCAAGTAGAGGTAAGATAGTATGATTAGGATGATGTTAGAGTAACATTGAATTATAGAGTTAGTATTTTCCTCTTGGAAAATAGTAAACACTTGAGGTGAAGTAGGATTTGATGTATATCTAATTATAAATACATCTACTGGAGTATGTTGGTGATGGATGATAAAGGAAGAATATGAATGGAGTTAGAAGTAACTACTTGTTGGATTGGAGGTTATTAGCAGAAGAGTAGTTGATATAACCAAGTTTGGATAGGTGAAGATTATGAAAAGCTTTAGTGTCAAGCTCATTGTATTTATAAATGGATTTAGAAGAATAAAAGGTGGATAAGAATATTCTTGTGAAGTAAAGCTTATCATGTTAACACATGATGGTGGATATGAAGAAGTAATATATCTAGGAAAGGAATTCCTTAATTAGAAGTCCAGGATTGTAATTATGGAAGATAGGAATTCTGGGTAAACATTAAACCCTAAATCTATAATCAAGCTTAACATCCATCCCATCTGTTGGATCAATCATCTTATTTCCACAATGGCTGATAGGAAAAAATTTCTATATCAAATCACTTAAGCACATCTTTGTCATTCTCAACCATCATTATACTAGGTGCTTAAGAACTATCTTTATCAATTCTTTCTCATAAGTTAGCCTAGAAAACAATCCCACTATTTTACTTTAAATGGTGATATCATTAAAATTCACAAACATAAAGACAATATGTTTAGCCATTAATCTTTATAAACATCAACAAAAGAATATAAGTATATTAAGAACCCTAAACCCTAGGATAAGCAATTAAAATTCACACCCTAACTCTTAGGCTAGTTATACCAAAATATAAACCTTGGTATTTATTAGATTCATGGGAATGATATTAACCATACTAAACCTTTAGGATATCATGCATCAAATAATAATATAGGATCATTATATAAAATTTTCCCTCCAAACTATGAGCTAAATAAAATTAACAAAAGATCATAATTAACAAAATAAAGAAATACAACATTAATTAACAAAAGATCATAAAATGACTTTAATACCATTCATTATTGCTGCAACTATTTAACAAATAAATTCTCTAAAAGAAATTTGAAACAAATGTGTAATACAAAAATCATCAAAACAGAAAACAGAAATGAATAAAGGAAAAAGAGGCAGCAGCCAATCCTGGCCCATGGCCCATTTCTTCTCGCATCTATCTGTTGCTCGCGTGTAGCAGCTACAGATTTTTCGCTCACTTTGCAGTGGCCCACATGGCCCAACATCAACCCAACAGGAGCCCGTACCCCTTTGTCCTCCTATCGTCGCTGTCGTCTTCCTCGCAGCAGTGAAGCAGCTGCGTGGGCTGGCCGATGCCGTCCACCGGCGACCTCGTGCCGTGATGCTCGTTGGTGTCTGTCTTATTCCGATGATGGAGATAAGACCGCCGCACTCGCCTCCCCTCATCCTTATCCCCAATCTCTTTCTCTTCCTCTTTGTCTCCTCTCAGAGGCCGAACCCTAGTTTCAACTGCCGATGCACGCCGCTGTCTGGAGACCACCATGGAGTCGTCCAAGGATTCTAGGAGCTCCGTGTCATCGCCCTCGTCATCCTAGAGGAAGGAATCGATCCAGGATGCACCGAGCCAACCGAATTGAGGTCATCTACTCCGACTCCGACGGAGATCATCGTCGACGATTAGACCACTCCCGACCACCTCCGGCCTCGCTGAGCCCTTCATCGTGTTCCTAGTAAACTCATGAACCTCCAGCTCTCTCTAGATTGTTTCCCCGTGGTCTCTGAGAATGTCCGCGTCGTTGGACTTAGCACGCCGCCGTCAGACGTCTTCGTACTCACTGTTACGATGACCATCAAAGAGCGGCGCTAGCCCTTATGAGTTCTGTAAACTCCCCTGCATCGAACCCCTCTAGTCGCGCTTCCCAGAAATCTCTCTACCGTCGTTCCCGAGTGCAACTCCGGTGAGGCTCCGACGAGCACATGTGGCAGGTGATGTGGCCACGGTCCCACCTGTTCATGTCTCTGGCTAGATCAGTTCGGGGTGTAAAACGATTATAGGTTTGTGCTGATGTCATCGTGGCATCACGCCTGTGTCATCTTTTGACCGAGTCCACTTTTGACTAGTCCACTGCCTAGGTGTCATCCAACGTGGCCAGTACCCCACAGGTCAGTGACTAGGGTAGATTAGGTCTGGGTAAGTAAAATAATTTCATGTTTGTAATAATATCTAGAATTTCAATTAGAAAATGATTTAATCTTGAAAATTTAATAAATTTTGTTTTATAATTCAGAAAAATATGTTTAATATATGAAAAATTTCAGAAAAATAAAATCTACAACTTAAAACTATTATCAAATATTATTATGATAATTATTTAAATAAATATTATTTAATAAAGGTTTTATAAGTAATAAAACTTAAATAATTCATATTTTAAATATTGATAAATATTAAAAATATAAATAAAATACCATAAATCTTAGAAAAAATAAAAACAATACTTTAAAACTATAATCATACATTATTACTTCACTTAATTCAATATTTATTGTTTATTAAGTATTTATAAAGTAGTAAATCTTATAAAAATCATATCTTATTATTTATAAATCATAAAAATAAATGTAATATACCAAAATGATCACAAAAATAATACCTACATGCTAAAAATATGATATTCCACTTTTGAGGTAAATAAAAATTTAAACAACTTAATAACTTGAATTTAAACTTATTTCCTTAATTGATAACTCATATAAAGGTAAATAAAATTTGTTAATATTCCTAAAATTACCAATTTAGGTCTAATAAGTAATACTAGTCTTAAATATTTATAATACAAAGTCAAATTGGTCCAACACATTTTAAATACAATATTATTGAATGATCCTTCAACCATATGTGTAGTTTATATTCTAAAAGAACCTTTAACAATTATAAAATCTTCAAAAATGATATTTTTAACCAAATAAAATCTTTTACCATTGTTTCACTCCCAACTTTATAATGGACTAAATCCTAAGATAATTCATTAGTGATAAATAATATTGTTTACTTATTCACAAGCCATAACCATACCCTTGTAAGGAGATAAATCTTTTTATACATTTATATGGTTAGGAAACCACTATTCAAATAGAAGTGTTAACATTCTTAAAGTATCCTTAAGGAAACCTTATAAAGTGAACAAAGTACAATACCATAAGCATTACACCTTAAATCCATCTATGCCTTTAAAGTTAACTTTAGTCTACCAAACTTTAGATATAATGTTAAAGACTACATTACATGCATTATAGTTAACTTTTGTCTGTTATAGTTAAGTCATAAAACATCTCAAGTCCAAACCATTCAAGTAATCACAAACAACATCGACCGCCGCTGACTAACCACAAGAGTTGTTTAGACCTTAGAAAAGGAATCTTTTCTTCAAAAGTTATTCGTTTTGCCACTTCAATCAACAAACATTATAATAATATTTCCCAAATCTTAACAAATTAAATTCAAGGACTCTCATCATAACCATCTAATGACAATTAATCGTAACCACATTACTTTATACTTTACTTGTATACTTAGGATCGGTAACACTTAAGTTCTTTATAAGTGACCTTACTTGTAAATTAAAGTTTGAAGATAAACAATTAAAGTGTAAACAATATTGAATAGAATTCCATATGTGTATATTTTATTGTTGTAGAAATATGTGTTGTTCACACACACTCACAAGCCCTAATAAGAAGCACAAGTGTGAAACTTATCTAAAAGGACAACACATTCTAAAGAAACCATTTCTATTTTCCAAACCCTAGAACAACGTTATTCCTAGGATTCGCGTTTATAAAGTGCATTAGATTACTTATGCATAAAAGCATATTGCTTCTTTAAACATTAGTCCTTACCGGACCAATGATGCTGATTTCAGATATTGGTTCTTTTATATTGTCTCGAAGACCGTGAGTGCATAATATTGCAATCACAAAAGGCAAGTTCACACTTGCTCATGTACTATGATTATTTTCTGTAAAGTATTTTGCAAATCCAGTGTTGTCATCACCTTCATTTGAAAAATGTCAGAAAACATTATTTTCATAATAATATGATTATAGGTTATTTACCATGAGGTAACAACCTACTATGAAAGTTCCGGTGGTAAAGGAACATATTATCTATGACTTAACAACCAATGTCACCAGTGATTCTTGCGTCCTATATTGCACGTTAACCATGATATTTGGAATGGGACGGAGCAGTCAGTTGTATCCTTTTCCTCTCGTATGGAGGCAAGACGACCTTAACGTGACGTTGTGATTCCTTGTGTGGATCCAACATATGGGTGGGCACCCTTATGCCCCACACTTTTCGTGTCTAGATTATCTATGGATGGTGCTTAGTTGATGGACCATTTAATATGGTACTTGCGAGGGCAGTACCAGGTCATAGAGTCTTCGGGAACTCATCATGGTTTTAGCCTTCCCGATAGGGGGTTTAACAGAGGTGAGCTGGCCCCGAAGGATCGTGCAGACATATGAGGTCGTGGAGAGGGCAGTGATTGTCTTGGATCTTAGTCTGGGCCTCATACCAAGGAAGTATGAATGGGTTGTCCGCTCGGATGTGCAACAAAGCTAAGATCTCTCATGGGTAAAGTAACGCACCTCTGCAGAGTGTAAGAACTGTAACTTGTTACTCCCTGTTCCGGAAAGGAGTTGCGAACACTACGGGAAAGGAACTCCATGAAATTTCTGGTAAACCCGTGAAGGCTGACGGACATAGCTTTTCAGAATAAAAGCAACCTTTGAAGAAATGTTTAAGAAAACCTGCATTTCCTATGACCTATGGTCTCAGGTTGTAGATATAGTGCATCAAACACTCCTTTTCTAGTGAACTTGCTGAGTACGCTCGTATTCAACGTATCTTCTTAACCCTTGCTAGATTCTGAAGCCATTAAGACAATGTCTACATCAAGATATGCTCTAGGAATCTGAAGGAAATATGCCCTAGAGGGAATCATAGAGATGATTATATTTCTTATGTATCCATGAGTTATTGTAATGTTCCTTGAATATCCATATCAGGCAACTTGTATTGATTGGAAATTATGTGAATTGTTTGTGAAACTCTATACTTGTATGGTTATTTAAGAGTTGTCCCTAGTCGGAGTTCATGTGAGGACACACGTGAATATTAGACTAGCACATTGATTGGTTGATGACTATGTTTTGCAAGTCATAGACATGGAGATGTCAAACCAATGATGTAGACACATGTTATGAACATGGGGTTGGACTGAACCAACTTGAGACTGGCAATTAGTTGCAGCTCTCTCTCTCTACACACGTGTATGTTTTGTCCTTAGACCTGAGATTGTCGCATGTACTTGAGATGTGGATCGACATACTTTGGGGCTATCAAACGCTACTCCGTAATTGGGTAGTTATAAAGGTAGCTTTCGGATTTGTCCTGAAGCATGCTGCAAGGCATGGTCAATCAAGATGGGATTTGCCCCTCTCTACTTGAGAGAGATATCTTTGGGCCCCTCGAGTGATCGGATCCAGAAATGCATGGCCGTGCTACATATGGTTAAGAGTTAACCTAGTAATGGGATTCCGAATCACAGTATCAAGAAAGGGAGATTAGCTTGGAGCTAGACCAAATATCGTGAGGCAAAGGGAAAGAAATGTACTAAAACTTGTGATGGTTCGTCCGATATGATCTTTGTATGCGTTTAGGAGTTGGCACGTCTTGCTAGAGGCCACTACCAACTATTGACAGAATAAGTTTATCCGTGTCATGTCTATACGTATATGAACCTATAGGGTCACACACTTAAGGGGCTGGAAGCCTCATGAGGATTGGATCCGAATTAGACCAGGCTTAGGCTACTAATGGGTTGCTAATGTAGAAGCCCACTAGGGACGCCTATATAAGAGAGGGTGGGGCGAGCTGACCAGGGTAAGACCATTCTCCTCAGCCGCCACTCCTCATGCCTGTGTCGCGCGCGCGGACCTAGCAGTCCGGCGTCTGACGCTTCCTGTAACACCGCGGTTCTGAAAAGACCGTGGCTTCTATGTGACATGCCAATCCCTGGATCGGTTCATTGGCCCACAATAGAATAAGATGAATAACATAGCAAAATATCCGTGCATCATAAATAACGAAGATCCAGAGTACCATTATTACAATAAAAGCTTAGCTCAAGGCTAGCTCAAATTATTCAGGTAGCGACATAAATAAAGCAAATCCTCCATTCTTCAAATTGCCCACAAGTGAACAAGTGCCGAGTGGAGTACCGTGGCCTTTATCGATTACTCAGAATCGGAATAACCTGCAACATGAAACGTAGCAGCCCCGAAGGGTCAATACATGGAATGTATGGCAAGTAGAGCTAGTAATGGAGACAATAGTACTAACATCTACATGCATATTTGGCAAGTGGAGCTGTGTCTGGCTTGCATTTGCAAATACATTTGTCCTACTTTCATAAACAGTTTTTTTAATTTTCTTTGAAAAGATCCCAATTAAGTTAACCCAACAATATTAAAACAATTATGAAATTAGAATGAGCGAGAAACATGTCATGGAATCAATCTCAAGCAACTCAGTTGTCCATAACCGGGGACACGGCTAATCGATTAGATTATACACCCTGCAGGGGTTAGGACACTTTACCCATGTGACTTGGCCAGCCCAGCTCGTACCATCACTCTCATTTTGGGTGATGATAGGGAGAAGTCCAAGAAGAGACTTTTCGGGAAGTAGCACCCCAATCCCGACGCGCACCGGTCCAACCTACCAAAATTCTACATCTCTGGATACGCGGGTTCGGGTTACCACAACCTACTAAGTCCAACCAACCTCCCATTTCATTATTGGCACATGGTTGTACACGTAAGCTACCAAATAAAGAAGCCAATCAATTTCTCTCGATACCTGGGTGCCTTTCCGCAATGAAACCACCAAAAATTATCAATACCATCACACCCAGGAGATTCATTGATTAAGTTGTTTTAGTTTTCACAAACCAATACTTTTAGAAACAAGTCTCAATGATGTAACCCAGCCCTCGTTCAACATAGCATGGCTAAGCACATCTACCAACGGTGGTTCATCTACAAGGAAGGCCCTACCACATAATAGGACATAACATAGCGATAGTATCATCCTACACATGCATCTACAAAATACACGACAATGCGTTGAAAATAGTAGGACGATATCATGAACAAAGTAGCATCTACTTGCCTTGGTTGTAGCGGTCGAAAGAACAATCCACACACGAGCAAGCGTTGCACTCGTCACAATCTACACGATTCAATTGCAATCATAAACAAACAATCCACAAGCATATGCAACAAAGATGATGCATGGATGCATGCATGACAAGTGGGGTGACGCTACAGCAACACCACACAATAGAAATCAGTAGAGGTACTGATTGCATGCATGGAAAATAGTTTTAGCGCAAGGAAAACTAACATGCAAAATATAATACTCAAAACTAGAGCTAGAACTCAATTAATTCACTACCGGTGGTATACTGTTTGTAAAATCTTGGGAAAATTCTACCGCATAGGCATAGCTAATTAGAAACAGTACCAACTGGAATTACTCAAAAAGGAATTATAGAACTCCCCGAGTAATTAAAACACTGCATAAAGCCACTAGACAGTTTCTGCAGAAGTTTTTACTGTAAGCCTATCTTTTTAATCCATGATGAGATTCCCCTCGTTCCACTGAATCCAGGGACATAGCATACGCAATTTTTGGAGCTACGGATCTTTTTCTACGAATTAATTACTCCAAAAAGGCCATTAACTCATTGATTAAACTGTACTAAACCTTGCTGCAAAAGTATGAAACTAAGGTACAGCAAGATTCTACACGACTTACTGAATCTACCCATATTTTATTTGCAATTTTTGGCCCAGCGGTTTAATTTCTACGCAATTTACAAGTTTCTACCGAGATCTGTCAACTAAAACGATTAAAGTAATTACCCAGTCAACTGTGTCTGTTGACTGGTCAACGCGGCTGCTGACTGGGCGTCTGACTAGTCAACGCCTGGATACTGACCGGTCAACGTCCGATCTGGACCGTTGATCTGAGATCTAATGGTGGCTGCGGACTCACCGGAGACAAACGGCGGCGAGCTCCGGACGGTGCGGCGATCGGTTCCGGCGACGTCGGTTACCTGCGCGAGAGGGAGACGGTCAGCGCGGAACGGTGGCGGTCACGCGGCGGCGGCGCGAGGCGGCAGCACGGGCAACGACGCGAGGCGGCGCGGCTGGCGGCTCGGCTGGCGCGGCAGCAGCAAGCAGCAGCGGCGGCTCGGTGGGGCAGCAGCAGCGCGGCGCGGCGCGGCTCGGAGGCGGGGCGCTGCTCGGAAAACGGCTCGTTTCTCTAACTTTTAATAAAACGGTCGCAACTTTTCCGTACGAGCTCCGAATCGAGCGATTCTTGCTCCTACGGTTTTGTAAAATCGAGGGAAACAATCTAGGGTCAATGGTTGAGCGAAACCACTGGGCTACAAGGGTGGCAACACTAGTTCTTCTAATGCCTCCCGCGGGAGCCTCGTAGAAGAAATATAAAAGGGTTTCGAAAATAGCATTTCGCCGATTCTTTTCAATCGACGGTTTTGCATGGAAAAGTATGATGCGATGATATGAATGATATGTAGAACCAAATCTAAAATTTGGGATGTGACAAGACTAACCCCCTTAAGATGAATCTCGTCCTCGAGATTCGGCGCGGCTAGCAAATAGGTGCGGGTAGTCCTCTCGGAGGTCATCCTCACGCTCCCAAGTGGCTTCCTCTTCACTGTGATGGCTCCACTGCACCTTGCAAAACCTGATCGTCTTGGTACGGGTAGTCCTCTCTGCTGTTTCCAGAATCTTGACCGGTTTCTCCTCATAGGTCAAGTCGTTCTCTAGCTGAACCTCCTCTAGCGGTACAGTGTCTCTCAATGGTGTATCCACCATCTCTGGATGGCACTTCTTCAGCTGGGATACGTGGAACACATTGTGAACAGCGGACAGAGCCTCTGGCAACTCCAACTGATAGGCAACTTCTCCTTTGCGTGCTAAGACCCGATACGGTACAATAAACCGAGGTGCCAGCTTACCCTTAATTCCAAATCTCTTGATTCCACGAAGTGGCGACACTCTGAGGTACGCTCTATCACCTATCTCATACACCACTTCCTTGCGCTTGGCGTCAGCATAGCTCTTCTGCCTTGATTGTGCTACCTTCAGCCTGTCCCTAATCAAGGCGACCTTCTCCTCAGCGTCCTTGATCAAATCAGGCCCAAACAACTGACGTTCTCCTACTCCATCCCATAGCAATGGTGTTCGGCACCGTTTCCCATACAGCACATCGAACGGTGACGTCTTGATGCTGGTTTGATAGCTGTTGTTGTAGGAAAACTCAGCATACGGCAAATTCTCATCCCAACTAGAACCATGAGCCAAAGCGCAAGCTCTCAGCATGTCTTCCAAAATCTGATTCACCCTCTCGGTCTGTCCATCAGTCTGCGGGTGAAACGCTGTGCTAAACTCCAATCTAGTGCCAAGCGACTCGTGCAGCTGGCGCTAGAAGTGTGAGGTAAATTGGGTGCCTCTATCAGATACGATACTCTTGGGAACTCCGTGTAGGCACACAATTTTGTCCATATAAATCTTGGCCAACTTTGCACTCGTATAGGTTGTCTTTACCGGAATAAAGTGGGCTACCTTGGTCAAATGGTCGACCACTACCCAAATGGAGTCATATCCTGACCTGGTCCTGGGCAATCCTGTGATAAAATCCATTCCCACTCTATCCCACTTCCAATCCGGCATGGGCAATGGTTGTAGCAGTTCTGCTGGCTTCTGGTGTTCCGCCTTCACTCGGCTACATACATCACATAGGGCAATATGCTCTGCGATGTCTCCTTTCATGTTGTTCCACCAGAATCTGTCCTTTAGGTCCATTACATCTTCGTATTTCCCGGATGTATGGAATACGGCGAGTCATGAGCTTCCTGCATAATCAACTTCCTTATCTCCGGATCGTTGGGAACGCACAAACGATCTCCGTACCACAAGGTTCCTTGCTCATCCTCGCGGAATTCCCTCGCTCGATCCTCCTTCATCTTTTCCTTTATTTCATCTATCTCTTTGTCTCCTACTTGAGCCTTCCTGATTCTGTCCTGTAGTGTTGGTTGGACTTCCATTGTTGCCAAGTATCCATCAGATACTACCTCCAGTCTAAGGTCCTTGAATTGCTTGCACAAATTCTCAGGCAATTCACCAATTGTCAATCCATTGGCATAAACCTTCCGGCTCAGAGCATCTGCTACTACATTGGCCTTTCCTGGGTGGTATTGCAAATTCATATCGTAGTCCTTGATAAGTTCCAACCATCTCCTTTGCCTCATGTTTAGTTCCTTCTGTGTAAATATGTACTTCAGGCTCTTGTGGTCGGTGTACACATCACAGTGTTTTCCCATTAAGTAATGCCTCCATACCTTGAGCGCATGAACCACTGACGCTAACTCCAAGTCGTGTGTGGGGTAATTCCGCTCATGGTGCTTGAGTTGTCGCGAGGCATATGACACCACTCTCCCATCTTGCATCAGCACACTCCCAAGTCCCTGCCGAGAAGCGTCACAGTACACTTGGAAATCCTTCTGAAGATCTGGTAAGCACAGAACAGGCGCGGTCACTAGTCGACGCTTCAGTTCCTGAAAGCTGGCTTCGCATACGTCTGACCATTCAAACTTCCTCTCCTTCTTCAGAAGTTCAGTCATCGGCTTAGCAATCTTGGAGAAGTTTTCAATGAACCTCCTGTAGCATCCAGCAAGTCCCAAAAAGCTTCGAATCTCTCCTGCGTTCTTGGGTGCTTCCCACTCAGTTACTGCAGTCACTTTGCTTGGATCAACAGCGACCCCTTCTCCTCACACTACGTGTCCAAGAAATCCAACAGTGTTAAGCCAGAATTCACACTTGCTGAATTTGGCATACAGCTTGTGTTCCCTCAGATTCTCCATAATCAGTCGCAGATGCTTCTCATGCTCAGCATCATCCTTGGAATATATCGGTATGTCATCAATAAACACCACCACGAACTTGTCCAAGTACTCCATAAATACCTTGTTCATCATGGTCATGAAATATGCCGGGGCATTCGTTAGTCCAAAAGACATAACTGTATACTCATATAAACCATACCTAGTGGTGAAGGCGGTTTTTGGTACGTCCTCCTCCCGGATCTTCAATTGAAAGTAGCCTGATCGCAGATCAATCTTGCTGAACACCTTCTGTAACTACCTCGGTGAATTACGCTCCTAGATTCAAGCCTGGATGAACGGAAATGGTTGAAATAGTATGGTGGGGCCCAAATGCCACTCACAGGTAGACCTTTCGGCCGTCCCAACCATTTCCAATTCATCGGGACAAGAACGGGCGGCGTAATCGGAGGCGAAGGGATCAACTACATACACAAATGAGTATGTATGCAAGCCACCATACAATAGTACATCAGAGCCATTCCATCTAAAAAGAAAGGAAATATAGCAACGCCATACGGCAAGATTCAAATGACCTAGATAGATATAATAGTTTAGGATATCTCCTCATACATCACACATCAGAGTATCAGGCGGAAGCGGCAAACAAGATCCGAGTACGGATAAGAAGCAAATCGGCATAAGATGCCCCATAAATAAGCACATCCCGCCCACAGATCTCACGGATCCCCGTTCCCGGAATCTCTACACCGAACGATCGTTGCCCACATCATCAGCCTCCTCCACCCAGTATCCATCTTGTGAGTGTACCTGTTCATCTGAATCAAATAATTTATCGTGTGAGACCCTAGGGGTACTCAGCAAGTCTTTATGCCTCTAAAGGGGACACAACCTGGGGTGACGCAAATGCAGCAAAAGATAAACCCTAACAGTTCTATAGATACTCGCTAACCATCCGCCTAACCAAAGATCGACGGATGTCCGTGAATTAATGACGACAGTTGTAACAGTAATATCCACAGATCCATCCTCCTCCTCGCTTACCAACGAGGAAGCGGACGAACAACCCCCATCCGTTGGCAATTTTATTAACCATTCCATGAGTGTTGCACTATTTACTAGTCAGTTACTTAGTCAATTTAAAAGCGGTACTTTAGTTATGCTTGTCTATGATCGAGAAACTGTGCTCCAAGTCGTCCATAACCGCGGACACGGCTTTCAGAAAGTTTTACCCTGCAGGGGTGCACAAATAGCAACACACACTCGATCAACCTCGGAAAAACCAAATCAAAACCCAACGAGGCCTTCACGACAAAGCAATCACAGGATTCAGAAATATTTCAGGGGGCCACCCCATTGAGTACACCCGCAACGAAGCCAGCTGACTCCGAGACGGACCCAAGGTTTGCGCCAGTGGCTGTAAACGACTGGGAACCCAAAACTGGGATTGTCGATACCACGAAAACACTCCGCTTACCTAAACAGTACAGGTGCTCCTCGCACAATCGTAATTAAGCAGTAAAGCATGGCATAAGTACATGATAGTAATAAAACCTCAAACTAGTTTGTGGCCCCAAGAAATAAGAATGAATCAAGCTCTGGCTCAGGGGGGTCCCATAAGCCTCCCGGATGTGGATAGCGCGAATATTCAAGGAACAGGTTTCAAGTACTCGGGGTCCTACGGGACACAAGTGAGCAGGAAAAACCAAATAGCAGATATTGCCCACCGGTGCCACTTTCATTAGTTATCCCATTACTACTCAGGTTAAGTTGTTTAGGTACCTCATTATCCATCAGACTCTCACATACCCTACACATGCTGTTCTACGACTCGCATGGCTCAAACAACTCCTGTAGTAATGGCTCATGGGATGGAGGAACAAGCTTGGTGGGGTTTAAAAGTAAAGGCTATGCAATACTTGGGATTCAATTTAATGCAATCGCGACTCAATGATGCAAGAATAAGATAGAGGCAATAGGTACTGTATGTATGCAAGCATGTGGTAGTGCTTGCCTGGCAACTCAGTTGAAGCGAGAGAAGGATCTGGGTAGTGCTCCTGGTTCTCTTGATATATCCCCTGCTCAGCGTCTATTCGAAGAAGAACCAAACAAACAAGGCCAACATAAATAAAGTGCGCAAGCATACGAATAAAATGCAACAAGCAAACAATCATGCCATGATGAATGATGCACAATTTGCATGGCATTAAAATAGCATGGCATGGGTGAGGTGTGGAATACAAGAATAAGTCATTTTATTGAGTTGTGGCCCCATTTTATTCTCATATTAGTTGATGTACACTTTATATTTATATGATGCATGCTTCAATTCATATCATGGTATGCATAAACAGAAAGGTCTCGTCGAGCTAATCATTTTAGACATATCATTTGTTAAATTCGGAGTTATAAAACAAAAGTTATTGATTAATTAAGTTAAGGGCATTTTATGTAATTTTATTCAACTTAGAAAATAAAGTGCTCAATTGATATTGTGGATAGCATATTTGAATTCCTCACATTTTTCCGATTCAAATTCATATATTATTTGTTAAATTTGGGTTTATAATTTAAAAGTTATTTGAAAACAGAATTGAAATTTGAATTTTAAACTAATTTGAATAGTTTAAATTTTGAACAGATATGCAGAAAACCTGTTGTCACCCAGACATACCCAGCCACGCCCAATGACAGGTGGGGCCAGAGCTGGCTCAGGCCACACGCGCACCGAGAACCTTTTATACCGCGGTTGCTGCCAGCCACCGAGGCTGACGAGTGGGGTCAGTGGCTCGCGGGCCCACGTGCCAGCGGGGAAGCGGCGGAGGCTGACAGGAGGGTGGTTAAGGGACCGCGGGTTGATTGAGACGTTTGTCAGGAGCCTTTTTGCAAAAAGGCAGAGGCACAGACAGGTGGGGCCTGAGGGTCGCGGCTGCGCAAACGAAAAAGTGGGGGGGGGGGTTCTTGCAAAACAGACGCCGCGCACTGTGGATCTTCCCCCACCGTCTGGCGCGCGCGGTGTGCGGCGCAGCGAGGAGGGGAGTCGAACCCGTGACGTGGGTAGCGCGCGCAGAGGGGCAGAGCCACTGCGCTGGTGTGAGGTTGGTGTCTGGAGGGCGGGCGCTGACTAGATAAAGCCCTAGACGGCGCGGGAGCGAGCGGACGCGCGCGGCCGCCGGTGCACAGAGTGTGCTCGACGGAACGCTCGTCGCCGACAAGAAACGAGGCAGGGCAGGGGCATGTCTAGGAGGCTCGGGGACTCACCGCGGGGCCGTTGGTGTGGTCGACGAGGCTCGGGGAGGTCACGATCGTCGGCGAGGCTGGCGCCGGCGAAGCTAGGGTTTGCGTCGGCTCGCGTCGGTGTCCAGCGCTCCTGGGCCTTCTCCTCCGTGTTGGCATGTCCAGGGCGAAGCAGGGGTTCCTCGTGGTCTTCCCCAACAGCCTGAAACGCCACGCCTCCGGCTGGTGTGGCTAGGGGAGGTGGAGGCCGACGGTGGATGTCGTCGGTGGATGGTGGCGGTGGAGAAAGAGGTAGAAGGGGGGAGGCGAGGCAGGGCCTCTGGGGAGATCTGGGAGAGGCCAGAGGGTTGGGAGGGAGGTAGATAAGGACGGGGTGAGGTGGGGATGGCGTGGGGGAGGGGAAGGTGGCGTCGGTCACCTTTTTCACCTTCCTCACGTGCACGGCATGGGGCCAGGGTAGGGGTAGCTAGGCAGGGAGGATGGGGCTGCCAGGTGGGCCAAGGAGGAGGGAGCTCGGGGTGGGCAGGTCAGGCAGAGATAGAGAGCAAGAAAAGAGAGGGGTAGGCTCGGCTAGGGTTAGATGGGTTTGGGTGGAGAGAGAGAAGAGAGTAGATGGAGTGTGGGGCCAGGGAGAGGGTGCAAGGACGGTGGGGACATGCATGGTAGAGAGGAGAGGCCGAGAGGGAGGGGTAATTCAGGTGGGGTCGAGCTAGGGCTAGAAGGAGTGGTTGGGTTAGGGTTTTGTGTAGGGTGGCTAGGTGATATGGTAGATGATGTTAGGGGTAGGTGATTAGGTTTAGGTTTTTGGAGTAGATAGTAGGGTTTAGAGAGAGAGGAAGAGATGAGAGAGGGGGTTAGGGTTGGATTAGGGGTATGGGGTATGGTTTGGACAAAACAAACAAGATCAAGCAAAGGGAAAAAGATGATCCATGCAAAAGAAATCAAATAAAATTCAAATGACAAGCAAAAGGTGGTACTTGCATGGGCAATGCATAAATATTAAATGCCATGTCTTAACCTTGTGAAAACAAAATATAATCCCATGGCATTTATTTATGTGCATCCCCAAAAGTGGAGTAAGGCCAAGCCAAAGAATTTGAGAGGGATCCACCCAACCCACATGAGCTAGAAGTAACTCAAATAAAATGCAAGCTCATATTAATTGGATGGTGGAATTATAAAGTGGTGAAAGAAAGGGTGGTGGAGTCAATAAAAGATATGCCCCCAACTCAACTTGGGCATTTAACAATATATCAAGAACCAAATACAATATCAAGAGGCAAATATAAATAATAATGCATATGAGATAAGAACCAAAGCTCAAGGGTTTTTGTATGATGCTCAAATGCAAGGTGGCATGATGACATGAGCATGATATGATGATGATGCAACAATTATATGTAGGAAGTAGCCATTATATTACTAGACCAAGTAGCATTACAATTGTTAGACAAATGGGATGCTACAACTCTCCCCCACTAAACAGGAATCTCGCCCCGAGATTCTAGGAAGAAGAAGAAGAAACAAAGAGGGTAGGATAGTTGGCACGGAGTTCATCTTCACGCTCCCAAGTGGCTTCATCAACGGAATGGTGCGACCACTGCACCTTGCAGAACTTGATGGACTTGTTGCGAGTCCTTCTTTCTGCGACTTCCAGGATTTTTGTGGGGTGTTCTTGATAAGACAGGTCTTCTTGGAGATTGATTAGCTCATGATCCACGGTCCTGCCGGGATCCTTGAAGCACTTCTTGAGTTGAGAGATGTGGAAAACATCATGAACCTTGAGTTTTTCCGGGAGCTCAAGAGCATAAGCAACTTCTCCTCTTCTTCCACGAATTTTGAAAGGACCGATGTATCTAGGAGCCAGCTTTCCTTTGATACCAAAGCGGTGTGTGCCTTTTATGGGAGTGACACGAAGGTAAAGGAGATCACCAGGGGCATACACCATGTCCGTGTGCTTCCTGTCATAATTGCTCTTCTGGCGACTTTGAGCAATCTTCAGATTCTCAAGAATGATATGCACCTTCTCCTCCGCTTCAGTTACAATGTCAGGGCCAAACCATATTCTTTCTCCTGCACCTGACCAACCAATCGGAGTTCTGCACTTGCGACCATATAGAGCCTCAAATGGTGCCATCTTCAGACTTTTCTGGAAGCTGTTGTTGTAAGAGAATTCAGCATAAGGAAGACATTCTTCCCACTTCATGCCAAAAGAGATGACGCAAGCACGAAGCATATCCTCCAGAATCTGATTGATCCTTTCAACTTGTCCTTGCGACTGAGGGTGGTAAGCAGTGCTGAAGTTCAACTTTGTTCCCAAAGCATTTTGGAAACTTTCCCAGAACTTGGAAGTGAAGATGCTTCCACGGTCTGAACTGATCTCAAGCGGAACCCCATACAGAGAGACAATTCTGTTGATATAGAGCTCAGCCAACTGAATTCCAGAAATTGTTTCCTTGACGGGGAAGAAATGAGCCACCTTAGAGAGCCTGTCAATGACAACAAAGATTGCATTGTTGCCCTTCTGCGACCTTGGAAAACCAGTGATGAAGTCCATCTCTACTTTCTCCCATTTCCATTCCGGAGGTTTCAATGGCTGTAGAAGACCGAAAGGTTTCTGATGAACAGCTTTCACTCTGCGGCAAACATCACACTCCGAGACATACTTGGCACAATACCGTTTCAAACCAGGCCACCAATATTGTGTTTTCAAGTCCATGTACATCTTTGTGCTGCCAGGATGGATAGAAAGAACAGAATCGTGCGCCTCCTTGAGAACTTGCTCTCTCAAACCCGGGTAGTTCGGAACAAACATCCGGTGTTCAAAGAAAAGTGTGCCTTGATCATCGATGTGGAAGGACTCATACTTCGGAAGCTGAAGTTTGGAGATGATCTTTCTGGTGTGCGGATCACCACGCTGACGATAGCGAATCTTTTCTTCCAAGAGAGGAGTAGCCAGAAGGTTCAGGAGATACCCTTGATCCACAATTTCCAGGTTGAGCTGACGGAATTCCTCGCACAAAAGAGGTTGTTGTTCTTCCATCATGAGGTTGTTGACATAAGCTTTGCGGCTGAGAGCATCGGCCATGACATTAGCTTTGCCCGGTGTGTAGTTGATGGTCAAATCAAAATCATTGATTGCTTCAATCCATCTCCTCTGCCGAAGGTTGAGATCAGGCTGAGTGAAGATATACTTCAAACTCTTGTGGTCAGAAAAGATCTCACAACGGTTGCCAAGCAAGTAGTGCCTCCATAGCTTCAAAGCAAAGACAACTGCTGCGAGCTCGAGGTCATGTGTGGGATAGTTGATCTCATGCGTCTTCAACTGCCGAGAGGCATAAGCAACAACTTGTCTTTCTTGCATAAGGACCGCACCCAATCCTTGCAAAGAGGCGTCACAGAATATCTGGAAAGGCTTAGATGTATCCGGAGGAACCAAGACTGGTGTGGAAGTGAGCTTCTTTTTGAGTGTCTCAAAGCTTGCTTGACATGCAGGAGTCCAAAGGTATTTCTTGCCTTTCTTGAGGAGGTCGGTAAGAGGCTTCGCTATCTTCGAAAAGTTCTGAACGAAGCGACGGCAATAACTAGCCAAACCAAGGAAGCTCCGCACTTCTTTGACATTTACAGGAGGAAGCCATTCAACAATTGTCTTTACCGTTTCCGGGTTGACTGCAATGCCCTTGGCAGAGATGACGTGACCAAGATAGGTTACTTGAGGCAGCCAAAACTCACACTTTGAGAACTTTGCATACAAGCGGTTCTCGCGAAGCTTGTTTAGGACACACCGAAGGTGTTCTTCATGCTCTTCCTTTGACTTGGAATAAACTAGGATGTCATCCAGATAGACCACAACGAACTTATCAAGATACTCCATGAAGACCGAGTTCATAAGCCTCGAGAAGGTAGCAGGTGCGTTGGTGAGACCGAAAGACATGACCGTGTACTCATACAGGCCATAGCGGGCGGTGAAAGCTGTTTTAGGCACATCTTCCTTGCGAATCTTGATTTGGTGATAACCACTTCTCAAGTCAAGCTTAGAGAATACCACAGCTCCAGCTAGCTGATCGAAGAGATCATTAATCCGCGGAAGGGGATATTTATTCTTGATGGTTTTAGCATTGAGAGCCCGATAGTCAACACAAAGTCTATCAGTCCTGTCTCGCTTCTTCACAAAGATTGTTGGGCTACCCCAAGAAGAAGTACTGTGTTGAATGAAACCCAACTTCTCTTGTTCATCAAGTTGACGTTTGAGTTCAGCCAACTCAGCAGGACCCATTTTATAAGGCCGCTTGGAGATAGGAGCCGTTCCAGGTTCAAGCTCAATTACAAACTCAACCTCACGATCCGGAGGCATACCCGGCAACTCTTCAGGAAAGACATCTGGGAACTCACAGACCACCGGTACACTCTGAATAGCTTCCATATCATCATCATTCAGAGCCGCCAAAGAGAAAAGCTGGACAGCAGGAGTCAGACTTGGAGAAAAGACTATATGGCCTTCAGGAATCTTCAGAGAAACCGAGCGTTCAGCACAATCAATCACAGCTGCATTTGCCGTCAACCAATCCATGCCCAAGATGACATCAATGTCAGAATTGCCCAGAACAATTAAGGAAGCCGAGAACGAAGAGCCACCAATCTCAATTTGATTGCCATGGCTGATTTTAGAAGCTGCCATATTTGCTCCAGGAGAAAGGACCATTAACTGCTTGAGGAGAGGAACCAACGCTAACCCATTCTCATAAGCAAACTTGATAGAAACAAAAGAATGCGATGCACCAGAATCAAACAAAACTCGTGCAGGGACTGAGTTAACGGGAAGCATACCCATCACAACTCCAGGTGCATGCTCAGCTTGAGCGGCGTTGACACAGTTGGCACGAGCAACAGTAGACCCGGGCTTGGTGTTGATGTTGAGAGCCCGAGGTGGTGGTGCACGAACCAAAGGAGAGCTTGCCGCAGATCTTGGAGGTGGTGGCGGAAGAGCTTTGTTTTTCAACGGACAGTTCCAGTTTAGATGTCCAGAGTCTCCACACGTGAAGCAAGCACCAGGTGGACGTGGAGCAACGTAGCCAGGGACTCCGCCAGGCGCTCCAGGGTAGTTGTGGGTGTAGCCCCTGGGAGCAGCAGTGATGAAGTTTGGTGGCCTTGCCGCGAAGCTTGAAGGTCTTGGTGAAGCCGGGAGCGACGGTGGGGTGTTAGGAACCCAGACACGCCGCTTAGAAGGAGCTGACATAGCTGAAGAGCTTGGTGCATCACGGTTGTGTTTCTTTGACTCCTCAAACACTTGCCTACTTGCTTCCTCCTGCAGAGCTGTATGCTGAAGTTCCAGAAAAGATGTCGGCCTTGCATGTGTGAGTGCATATTTAATCGATGCATTGAGCCCTTGCCTGAACCTCTTTTGCTTCTTCTTGTCATCAGAGATCTCATCGCCACCATAACGAGAAAGATTCATGAAGTTCCTGATGTAGGTGTTGACATTATCATTTCCCTGCTTGAGATTGAGAAACGCTTCCTTCATCCTCTCCATGACAATTTCTGACAGATACTGCTCTTTGAACGCTCCAGTGAACCGTTCCCAAGTAGGCTGAAAACCAGTGCAGTTTGCCTTCAGGTAATTCTCCCACCATAGAGCTGCATCTCCCTTCAGAAGGTGAGTAGCACACTTTACCCATTCCTGCTCAGGAACATCAGCAGTCTCCAGTAGCCTTGACATCTCACGCAACCAATCATCAGCATCAAGTGGTCGATCAGAAACATCAAATTGGTGTGGGTTGAACTTCAGAAAGCTTTTGATGTCTCCTCGCTTGGGAGGTGGAGGTAGTGGAGCAAACTCATTCCTCCGAACACTTTCCTCAAAACGCTGTTGGTTCTGCTGCATTGCTGCCAAGGCATTGGCGATGTTTGACAACGCGGATCCCAGTTCAGGTGGTATGTCCTCATCAGAACGGCGTGGTGGAGCCATCCTGTGATTGATATAAAACACAAGTCAGTACTATAATGGAGAATGATAATAATCCAAAATAGTACCAAGATGGAATTAACCAAGATTAAAGGATACAATTTACTAAGATGATATTAAAATATCAACAAAGTTCAAAAGCACCTAGAAGATATTAAGCATAACGCACACGACTGAACAGGAGTGTGGTACACAAATATATCAAAGAAAAAATTTCCACAAATTTCGGCATTAAAATACCAATAGATGCGCAAAATTACTTAACGAATCAAGATTAGTGACTCTACCAATTCAATATACCAAAGCGAATGATAAGAGTAGTGGTATGGTCGCGACTCCATCCCGCACTCAAATCATTACTCCGCACATGAATAAGTGGAACACATATCCTAACCCCTTCTTCTCACGTTTAACCTAAAGATTGGTAACTACGGAAACGAACACCCCAAACAAGATAACGTCGGATAACAAAGAGTAAGACAGATCGCGTCGGTTTGCACAAGCCTGTCGGTATGGAATGTACCAACAGTTGATAACCAAAAGGCTGATTAGATAACAACTTGGATGCAACAGATAGACAAGGAATTACACACACACACACACAAAAACACACAACCTATGGTACTACGGAAACCCAGAACACGTGAATCCTAGTTTGAACTTTTAAGAAGAGGATTGAAAACGTTACACTTCCTTACCAGAAAAGGGTGGGTGGGTGGTTAAGAAGAAAAGTGGAAGTAGTCCTACTCTCACGTTTTGTTTTTCCCTAGTATACATAACTACCAAAAATATTTGCTAGACTGACAACGACCGTTTGGCTGAGACCCTGAAGGTCGGGATGGCTCTGATACCAATTGTAACTACCTCGGTGAATTACGCTCCTAGATTCAAGCCTGGATGAACGGAAATGGTTGAAATAGTACGGTGGGGCCCAAATGCCACTCACAGGTAGACCTTTCGGCCGTCCCAACCATTTCCAATTCATCGGGACAAGAACGGGCGGCGTAATCGGCAGGCGAAGGGATCAACTACATACACAAATGAGTATGTATGCAAGCCACCATACAATAGTACATCAGAGCCATTCCATCTAAAAAGAAAGGAAATATAGCAACGCCATACGGCAAGATTCAAATGACCTAGATAGATATAATAGTTTAGGATATCTCCTCATACATCACACATCAGAGTATCAGGCGGAAGCGGCAAACAAGATCCGAGTACGGATAAGAAGCAAATCGGCATAAGATGCCCCATAAATAAGCACATCCCGCCCACAGATCTCACGGATCCCCGTTCCCGGAATCTCTACACCGAACGATCGTTGCCCACATCATCAGCCTCCTCCACCCAGTATCCATCTTGTGAGTGTACCTGTTCATCTGAATCAAATAATTTATCGTGTGAGACCCTAGGGGTACTCAGCAAGTCTTTATGCCTCTAAAGGGGACACAACCTGGGGTGACGCAAATGCAGCAAAAGATAAACCCTAACAGTTCTATAGATACTCGCTAACCATCCGCCTAACCAAAGATCGACGGATGTCCGTGAATTAATGACGACAGTTGTAACAGTAATATCCACAGATCCATCCTCCTCCTCGCTTACCAACGAGGGAGCGGACGAACAACCCCCATACGTTGGCAATTTTATTAACCATTCCATGAGTGTTGCACTATTTACTAGTCAGTTACTTAGTCAATTTAAAAGCGGTACTTTAGTTATGCTTGTCTATGATCGAGAAACTGTGCTCCAAGTCGTCCATAACCGCAGACACGGATTTCAGAAAGTTTTACCCTGCAGGGGTGCACAAATAGCAACACACACTCGATCAACCTCGGAAAAACCAAATCAAAACCCAACGAGGCCTTCACGACAAAGCAATCACAGGATTCAGAAATATTTCAGGGGGCCACCCCATTGAGTACACCCGCAACGAAGCCAGCTGACTCCGAGACGGACCCAAGGTTTGCGCCAGTGGCTGTAAACGACTGGGAACCCAAAACTGGGATTGTCGATACCGCGAAAACACTCCGCTTACCTAAACAGTACAGGTGCTCCTCGCACAATCGTAATTAAGCAGTAAAGCATGGCATAAGTACATGATAGTAATAAAACCTCAAACTAGTTTGTGGCCCCAAGAAATAAGAATGAATCAAGCTCTGGCTCAGGGGGGTCCCATAAGCCTCCCGGATGTGGATAGCGCGAATATTCAAGGAACAGGTTTCAAGTACTCGGGGTCCTACGGGACACAAGTGAGCAGGAAAAACCAAATAGCAGATATTGCCCACCGGTGCCACTTTCATTAGTTATCCCATTACTACTCAGGTTAAGTTGTTTAGGTACCTCGTTATCCATCAGACTCTCACATACCCTACACATGCTGTTCTACGACTCGCATGGCTCAAACAACTCCTGTAGTAATGGCTCATGGGATGGAGGAACAAGCTTGGTGGGGTTTAAAAGTAAAGGCTATGCAATACTTGGGATTCAATTTAATGCAATCGCGACTCAATGATGCAAGAATAAGATAGAGGCAATAGGTATTGTATGTATGCAAGCATGTGGTAGTGCTTGCCTGGCAACTCAGTTGAAGCGAGAGAAGGATCTGGGTAGTGCTCCTGGTTCTCTTGATATATCCCCTGCTCAGCGTCTATTCGAAGAAGAACCAAACAAACAAGGCCAACATAAATAAAGTGCGCAAGCATACGAATAAAATGCGACAAGCAAACAATCATGCCATGATTAATGATGCACAATTTGCATGGCATTAAAATAGCATGGCATGGGTGAGGTGTGGAATACAAGAATAAGTCATTTTATTGAGTTGTGGCCCCATTTTATTCTCATATTAGTTGATGTACACTTTATATTTATATGATGCATGCTTCAATCCATATCATGGTATGCATAAACAGAAAGGTCTCGTCGAGCTAATCATTTTAGACATATCATTTGTTAAATTCGGAGTTATAAAACAAAAGTTATTGATTAATTAAGTTAAGGGCATTTTATGTAATTTTATTCAACTTAGAAAATAAAGTGCTCAATTGATATTGTGGATAGCATATTTGAATTCCTCACATTTTTCCGATTCAAATTCATATATTATTTGTTAAATTTGGGTTTATAATTTAAAAGTTATTTGAAAACAGAATTGAAATTTGAATTTTAAACTAATTTGAATAGTTTAAATTTTGAACAGATATGCAGAAAACCTATTGTCACCCAGACATACCCAGCCACGCCCAATGACAGGTGGGGCCAGAGCTGGCTCAGGCCACACGCGCACCGAGAACCTTTTATACCGCGGTTGCTGCCAGCCACCGAGGCTGACGAGTGGGGTCAGTGGCTCGCGGGCCCACGTGCCAGCGGGGAAGCGACGGAGGCTGACAGGAGGGTGGTTAAGGGACCGCGGATTGATTGAGACGTTTGTCGGGAGCCTTTTTGCAAAAAGGCAGAGGCACAGACAGGTGGGGCCTAAGGGTCGCGGCTGCGCAAACGAAAAAGTAGGGGCGGGTTTCTTGCAAAACAGACGCCGCGCACTGTGGATCTTCCCCCACCGTCTGGCGCGCGCGGTGTGCGGCGCAGCGAGGAGGGGAGTCGAACCCGCGACGTGGGTAGCGCGCGCAGAGGGGCAGAGCCACTGCGCTGGTGTGAGGTTGGTGTCTGGAGGGCGGGCGCGGACTAGATAAAGCCCTAGACGGCGCGGGAGCGAGCGGACGCGCGCGGCCGCCGGTGCACAGAGTGTGCTCGACGGAACGCTCGTCGCCGACAAGAAACGAGGCAGGGCAGGGGCATGTCTAGGAGGCTCGGGGACTCACCGCGGGGCCGTTGGTGTGGTCGACGAGGCTCGGGGAGGTCACGATCGTCGGCGAGGCTGGCGCCGGCGAAGCTAGGGTTTGCGTCGGCTCACGTCAGTGTCCAGCGCTCCTGGGCCTTCTCCTCCGCGTTGGCGTGTCCAGGGCGAAGCAGGGGTTCCTCGTGGTCTTCCCCGACATCCTGAAACGCCACGCCTCCGGCTGGTGTGGCTAGGGGAGGTGGAGGCCGACGGTGGATGTCGTCGGTGGATGGTGGCGGTGGAGAAAGAGGGATAAGGGGGGAGGCGAGGCAGGGCCTCTGGGGAGATCTGGGAGAGGCCAGAGGGTTGGGAGGGAGGTAGATAAGGACGGGGTGAGGTGGGGATGGCGTGGGGGAGGGGAAGGTGGCGTCGGTCACCTTTTTCACCTTCCTCACGTGCACGGCATGGGGCCAGGGTAGGGGTAGCTAGGCAGGGAGGATGGGGCTGCCAGGTGGGCCAAGGAGGAGGGAGCTCGGGGTGGGCAGGTCAGGCAGAGATAGAGAGCAAGAAAAGAGAGGGGGTAGGCTCGGCTAGGGTTAGATGGGTTTGGGTGGAGAGAGAGAAGAGAGTAGAAGGAGTGTGGGGCCAGGGAGAGGGTGCAAGGACGGTGGGGACATGCATGGTAGAGAGGAGAGGCCGAGAGGGAGGGGTAATTCAGGTGGGGTCGAGCTAGGGCTAGAAGGAGTGGTTGGGTTAGGGTTTTGTGTAGGGTGGCTAGGTGATATGGTAGATGATGTTAGGGGTAGGTGATTAGGTTTAGGTTTTTGGAGTAGAGAGTAGGGTTTAGAGAGAGAGGAAGAGATGAGAGAGGGGGTTAGGGTTGGATTAGGGGTATGGGGTATGGTTTGGACAAAACAAACAAGATCGAGCAAAGGGAAAAAGATGATCCATGCAAAAGAAATCAAATAAAATTCAAATGACAAGCAAAAGGTGGTACTTGCATGGGCAATGCATAAATATTAAATGCCATGTCTTAACCTTGTGAAAACAAAATATAATCTCATGGCATTTATTTATGTGCATCCCCAAAAGTGGAGTAAGGCCAAGCCAAAGAATTTGAGAGGGATCCACCCAACCCACATGAGCTAGAAGTAACTCAAATAAAATGCAAGCTCATATTAATTGGATGGTGGAATTATAAAGTGGTGAAAGAAAGGGTGGTGGAGTAAATAAAAGATATGCCCCCAACTCAACTTGGGCATTTAACAATATATCAAGAACCAAATACAATATCAAGAGGCAAATATAAATAATAATGCATATGAGATAAGAACCAAAGCTCAAGGGTTTTTGTATGATGCTCAAATGCAAGGTGGCATGATGACATGAGCATGATATGATGATGATGCAACAATTATATGTAGGAAGTAGCCATTATATTACTAGACCAAGTAGCATTACAATTGTTAGACAAATGGGATGCTACACCTTCGCTCCTTCCAGTTGATCAAACAAATCATTTATGTTTGGCAGGGGGTACTTGTTCTTGATGGTCACTTCATTCAGCGAGCAATAGTCCACTACTAATCTCTTGCTGTTGTCTTTCTTCTCCACAAACAGAACATGTGCACCCCACGACGACGAACTAGGCTGAATGAATCCCTTTTCCAGCTGCTCTTTCAACTGCTTCTTCAATTCCTTCAGCTCATCCACATCCATCTTATATGGTTTCTTTGCTATAGGTCATGTTCCCGGCATCAGGTCGATAAGAAACTCTACTTCCCTGTCAGGTGGCATCCCTGGCAGTTCTTCCGGAAACACGTCAGGATAATCCTTAATCACTGGCACAGTATCCATGCTAACCCCCTTAAGAGAATTCAACTTACACCTTCCTGGTCGTACAGCCGACTTGAATCTAATCCTCTTACCATCCGGGGTTTTGAGTGAAACAGCTCGCTGTGCACAATCTATGTGTCCCTCATGCATAGACATCCAGTCCATACCCAGAATAACGTCTAACCCCTATGATTCCAACACTACTAGATGTGCAATGAAGTTATGTGTTCCAATCCTCACAGTTAAATTGCGGCATCCCGCGCTAGCTATCATATCTCCTCCAGGTGAACTCACTCTAATATACCCTTTAATAGACTCAGTAGGTAGCTTATACTTATCCACAAATGCCCTTGATATGAATGAATGCGATGCACCAGTATCGAAAAGTATAAGTTCTGGGTGAGTGTTGATTGGGAACTTACCAATCACAAGGTCAGGCTCATCTGGAATCTCCTCCACATTCATGTGGTTCACTGTGGCCTTCTCGTTGTTGGTTGGCTTCAGTCCTTTCCTCTCCGGACAGTTGTCAGCATAGTGTTCCTTCTGTTTACACTTGAAGCACGTCACCTCACTCAGATCCTTCTTCACAAAGCTGCGATCACGGTTGCGGTCATGCCCACCGTGTCCTCCAGAGTGGTGAGAGTGTCCTCCCTTATGGCTGTGGTGGTTGCTCCTATGGTTGTCATGACGATGTCCATCGCCCCCATGGTGGTGGCGGTCATGGCTCCCATGGTCACTCCCTCCATGCTTGGAGTATCCATCATAGGAAGTGCGAGACTTGTGGTGCAAACCAGAGTGGTGACTGTTGCTCTTTCTCTTGCGGTTCTCCACCTGCTTGTGCTTTCCTTCCAAGATCCTGGCCTTGTCCATAAGCTCCTGGAAAGTGGGGCAATAAACCACCAGTAGCTGTACTGAAAGCTCATCACTGAGGCCATCCAGGAATCTCTCCCTCCTTTTTGCATCAGTGTCAACATCCTCAGGTGCATAACGGGACAGGTTGTTGAACTCCTCAATGTACTCGGCCACGGTGCGATTGGTTTGGCGCAAGTTGCGGAACTCCTTCCTCTTCAGGCTTAGAACTCCTGAAGACACGTGGTTGGTCCTGAAACCTTCTTCAAACATTGCCCAAGTCACAGTGTCCAGCGGGTGGGTGATCTGAAATGTGTCCCACCAAGAAGCGGCTGGTCCCTCCAGTAGGTGAGCGGCAACCCTCACCTTCTCAGCATCAGTGCATCCAACAATTACCAGATCCTTGTTGACTGAACGCAACCAGTCGAGAGCAACCATTGGTTCCGTTGCAGTAGAGAACTTAGCTGGCCTTAGCCTCAGAAATCTGGTGAGAGCATCTCCCTGAGGTTGATTGTTTCCATTGTTGTTGCTGTTCTGATTTGCCATGAACTGAGTCATCACTTGGGTCAGCTGTGCCTGAGCTGCCATGAGCTGCTCCAACTCAGTGGGTTGACGGCGGGGAGGCATCTGCGGTTCAGCACAGGTAAGTTTAGAAAGAATCAACTACGACAATAGGATTCTACCCATGCATATGATCAAACAACATCAAACAATAGCAGACAATCACAAGCAAGCAACACATCAACAAACGAGTGATCCAGCAACATCCCAGGGGTTATCCTAGCAGTATATACCTACTGAAATAGTTTTACAAGAGTTGGCAATGGTTAACTAAACAGTTGATCAACTAAACAGCAAAAACAGCAATCTGCCAGAACAGTCCAGCAGCGTTCACGAATTTTTCCGCCTGACTTAAACTCGTCAGAAAATTTAGCTTATTTTTTCACATATAGTACAGAGAGTTTCGCATCAGCCCAATTACCAGAAAAATATGAAAAATCGTATAGTACTGCTGTATCAGCAGAAAACTTCAGCGAAAATAACACAGATGTTAACCAAACTTGCCATAACTCTTTCATAAAATTCGCACAAATAACTCCTGGGATATTGGAGTACACAAATAAGCAACTAAACACTCTTAAACTAACAGCAACTAAGCTTCACATCGATCGAGACTAATCCTAACGAATTTGCCTAACGTGGACTAATTGGTGGACTTCTATCTACTTCTTGAAGAGGTTGCGGTAGGTCCTTCCTGTCATGCGTTGGCGCTTCGGTTCGCGGTACAACCATGGCGGCGGAGTGTACACCTCTCCTGAATCATCACTTGAGACTTCAAACTCCACCTCTTCTGGATCCTCCTCTTCTTCTTCACTCTCAGCTGCAACTGCAACAGCTTCATCTCCTCCACCATCATCGTCTCCATCATCGTCATCCTCGTCCTCATCATCATCATCATCGTTCCCACTGTCATCATCATCCCCATTGTTGCCATCATCTCCATTGTCTTCATCACAGGGTGGATTCAGCTGTGCTTGGAGGGCGGCAATCTGGGCTGTCATAGCTTCAATAGTTTGATCCCTTTCCTGGACGGTCCCTTGCAACTATTGTATGTTCTGGGTGTTCTCCTGCACAGTACCATGAAGATGAGCTATGGTTGCATCTCTGGCTATCAGGGCATTCTCCAGAACTCCCACAGCTTCATGCAGGGTGTCAATCTCCTGTCCTTGGACCACCATACCATTGCTAGCAAAGGCTGCAATCTCCTTTATCATCATCACCTTCTCAGCTAGAGCTCCATTCTCCCTTTCCATGTCCTCTATGTGTCTCCGACGGGGCGGCATGTTGTTCCTGTCGCCCGGGGTAACCACAATGTGCCCATATTCATCACGCCTCACATAGTCACGGTAGGGTGAATCTGCTGGCAGTAGGTGTCGGACATTATGGCACTGGCGAGACAGGGCTTCATGTATGGCCAAGTTGATTCCAAGTCCCCAGTTGCAGTATGTATTGGTGTAGATCAAGTGCACGGGGTTTGGCAAGGCGGCATCCCTGAATATGAAGGTAGTGATCTCCCATGCATCCTCTCCATATCCATAGGTGTACAGCCTTCTTCCCTTGAACATGGGCAGTGGCAATCCCAATGACTGCGAGAGTTGTGCTAACTGCCTTGCAAAGGGCCTTGGTGACTCCATGGTTGCATACTCAGTCCTGACTTCTCCCATCTATCAAGTAAAAGAGGAAAGTGTGAGAATAGCATATGGTAAGAATTTACGAGGGTGAAAGGCATAAGATGAAAGACAGAGTTAATATAGGCTTTAGTAAATCTGAGGCTTCCTAATCCAATCCTAGGTCACGATCCTACAGTCGACACACGGGCTCTGATACCATCTTGTAACACCGCGGTTCTGAAAAGACCGTGGCTTCTATGTGACATGCCAATCCCTGGATCGGTTCATTGGCCCACAATAGAATAAGATGAATAACATAGCAAAATATCCGTGCATCATAAATAACGAAGATCCAGAGTACCATTATTACAATAAAAGCTTAGCTCAAGGCTAGCTCAAATTATTCAGGTAGCGACATAAATAAAGCAAATCCTCCATTCTTCAAATTGCCCACAAGTGAACAAGTGCCGAGTGGAGTACTGTGGCCTTTATCGATTACTCAGAATCGGAATAACCTGCAACATGAAACGTAGCAGCCCCGAAGGGTCAATACATGGAATGTATGGCAAGTAGAGCTAGTAATGGAGACAATAGTACTAACATCTACATGCATATTTGGTAAGTGGAGCTGTGTCTGGCTTGCATTTGCAAATACATTTGTCCTACTTTCATAAACAGTTTTTTTGATTTTCTTTGAAAAGATCCCAATTAAGTTAACCCAACAATATTAAAATAATTATGAAATTAGAATGAGCGAGAAACATGTCATGGAATCAATCTCAAGCAACTTAGTTGTCCATAACCGGGGAAACGGCTAATCGATTAGATTATACACCCTGCAGGGGTTAGTACACTTTACCCATGTGACTTGGCCAGCCCAACTCGTACCATCACTCTCATTTTGGGTGATGATAGGGAGAAGTCCAAGAAGAGACTGTTCGGGAAGTAGCACCCCAATCCCGACGCGCACCGGTCCAACCTACCAAAATTCTACATCTCTGGATATGCGGGTTCGGGTTACCACAACCTACTAAGTCCAACCAACCGCCCATTTCATTATTGGCACATGGTTGTACACGTAAGCTACCAAATAAATAAGCCAATCAATTTCTCTCGATACCTGGGTGCCTTTTCGCAATGAAACCACCAAAAATTATCAATACCATCACACCCAGGAGATTCATTGATTAAGTTGTTTTAGTTTTCACAAACCAATACTTTTAGAAACAAGTCTTAATGATGTAACCCAGCCCTCGTTCAACATAGCATGTCTAAGCACATCTACCAAGGGTGGTTCATCTACAAGGAAGGCCCTACCACATAATAGGACATAGCATAGCGATAGTATCATCCTACACATGCATCTACAAAATACATGACAATGCATTGAAAATAGTAGGACGATATCATGAACAAAGTAGCATCTACTTGCCTTGGTTGTAGCGGTCGGAAGAACAATCCACACACGAGCAAGCGTTGCACTCGTCACAATCTACACGATACAATTGCAATCATAAACAAACAATCCACAAGCATATGCAACAAAGATGATGCATGGATGCATGCGTGACAAGTGGGGTGACGCTACAGAAACACCACACAATAGAAATCAGTAGAGGTACTGATTGCATGCATGGAAAATAGTTTTAGCGCAATGAAAACTAACATGCAAAATATAATACTCAAAACTAGAGCTAGAACTCAATTAATTCACTACCGGTGGTATACTGTTTGTAAAATCTTGGGAAAATTCTACCGCATAGGCATAGCTAATTAGAAACAGTAACAACTGGAATTACTCAAAAAGGAATTATACAACTCCCCGAGTAATTAAAACACTGCAGAAAGCCACTAGACAGTTTCTGCAGAAGTTTTTACTATAAGCCTATCTTTTTAATTCACGATGAGATTCCCCTCGTTCCATTGAATCCAGGGACATATCATACGCAATTTTTGGAGCTACGGATCTTTTTCTACGAATTAATTACTCCAAAAAGGCCATTAACTCATTGATTAAACTGTACTAAACCTTGCTGCAAAAGTGTGAAACTAAGCTACAGCAAGATTCTACACGACTTACTGAATCTACCCATATTTTATTTGCAATTTTTGGCCCAGCGGTTTAATTTCTACGCAATTTACAAGTTTCTACCGAAATCTGTCAACTAAAACGATTAAAGTAATTACCCAGTCAACTGTGTCTGTTGACTGGTCAACGCGGCTGCTGACTGGGCACTGACTGGGCGTCTGACTAGTCAACGCCTAGATACTGACCGGTCAACGTCTGATCTGGACCGTTGATCTGAGATCTAATGGCGGCTGCGGACTCACCGGAGACAAACGGCGGCGAGCTCCGGACGGTGCGGCGATCGGTTCCGGCGACGTCGGTTACCTGCGCGAGAGAGAGACGGTCAGCACGGAACGGTGGCGGTCACGCGGCGGCGGCGTGAGGCGGCGGCACGGGCGGCGACGCGAGGCGGCGCGGGTGGCGGTTGCGCGCGCGGGGCGGCGAGCGGCGCGGCTGGCGGCTCGACTGGCGTGGCGGTAGGCGCGCGCGCGCGCAGCAGCAGCGGCGGCTCGGTGGGGCAGCAGCAGCGCGGCACGGCGCGGCTCGGAGGCGGGGCGCTGCAGCGGCAGCGCTGCGGGCGGCTGCCGGCGGCGAGGCGCGGGGGCGCGGGCGGCGGGGTGGCGCTGCAGGCGGCGGGGTGGCGCTGCAGGCGGCGGGGGAAGGCGCGGCGGCGGCTCGGCGGCGAGGCAGGCGCGCGGCAGCGGGCAGTGGCGCGGGGAGAGGAGGCGGCGGCGGGGGCACGCCTACCGAGGGCGGCGGCACGCGCGGTCTTCGAGGAGGCGGGGTCAGTGGGTGCGGGAATCGAGGCAGCGGCGGCTGCCTCTTATGTGGGGCCCCCTCGTGGGGTCCTACGCGGATACGGCGCGCGGTTGGAAAAGGACTCGAAAAACGGCTCGTTTTTCTAACTTTTAATAAAACGGTCGCAACTTTTCCGTACGAGCTCCGAATCGAGCGATTCTTGCTCCTACGGTTTTGTAAAATTGAGGGGAACAATCTAGGGTCAATGGTTGAGCGAAACCACTGGGCTACAAGGGTGGCAACACTAGTTCTTCTAATGCCTTCCGCGGGAGCCTCGTAGAAGAAATAGAAAAGGGTTTCGAAAATAGCGTTTCGCCGATTCTTTTCAATCGACGGTTTTGCATGGAAAAGTATGATGCGATGATATGAATGATATGCAGAACCAAATCTAAAATTTGGGATGTGACACTTCCACCCTGTACGTGTGGATACCTCGGAGGCGCTACATCTGTAGCGTTTGGACGAGCCGCGCAAGGGGAGCTGCTCGTGTGACGAGAACGAGGAGGAGACGTAGATCGTCTGCACTGCCTCGACGCGCTTCATCAAGTTCTGCAACTGCGCGTCTAGTGGTAATCCCGTGATCTATGACAACAGTAATCCTGGTTTACGCGGTAGAAAATTTTGATTTGCGCTAGTGTAGCCTACCCGTATCCCTTCAGAATCATCATCAAAAGCTAAAGCTCTTCAATGTAGTCAAGAAGGTCAACATATACATTGACTCAAGTGAAGACGAAGTTACTGATTAGATAGGATGATAATCTCTAGCCATAGAACCTATTTCTATAGTGTATTGCGATAGCAGCAATACCCGACCATTAGTTAAAATACTAGTCTTAATAGTATGATAGTTTTTGAGTTGTTTATTTCTGATTCTTCTTTGTAAGAAGTTTCTTTCTCTCTCTCTTTAACCTAGAGTGTTCTCTGGATCTTATGTAAAGAGTTGAGTTGTAACCTATAGTCATGTCTTGGACCTGCTGTGATTCTGTTGTACCACTCTGAGGGATGTAATACTAGTGAACGGTGTTTCATTGGTGTTATGTCAACGACTATAGTGTACTACATCATGCAGTGGTATGCTGGGTCACGGCACTATCCTATTATCTTTGGTACACCCTTCCTGAATACTTGTGTGGCTATCATAGATTGTAGGAAGGAAAAAGTTTTGACTAAGTTTGATGGAGAGTCTTATGAGTTTAATTTTTCCAAATTTCCTAAACATCCTTATTAAAATGAACTACCTGATGAGGATTTCAGGGTTGAACAACTTTCTGCTATTTCTCTTGCTCCTAACAATGCCTTGCAGCAGTTTATGGAGATCATGAAAGTGATGTCTTCATGAAGGAAAGAAATGAGATTGACGAGGTTTTCCTTCGTCAGCCGGAGCAGCTTAAGCACAATCTACAGGTGGAATACTTGGGAACCACACTACACCTAAAGGGGACCCTGTTTTTGAAGTAAAACCTTTACCTGATGATATTAAATATGCTTCCAGGAAAGGAAGAAGAGAGGTTACTGGAAATACTGAAGAAACACCGAGGATCTATGGGCTATACTCTTGATGATTTAAAAGGGATTTCTCCTACATATGTCAGCATGCTATTAATATAGAACCTGATGTAAAACCAGTTGTTGAGCACCAACGCCGTCTAAATCCTAAGATGAAGGATGTGGTAAGAAATGAGGTATTAAAACTCCTTGATGCTGGTATTATTTATCCTATTGCTGACAGTCAATGGGTTAGCCCTGTTCATTATGTTCCCAAGAAAGGGGGAATAACTGTTGTGCCTAATGAAGATAATGAGCTTATACCCCAAAGAGTAGTGGTTGGGTATAGAATGTGCATTGATTTTAGAAGGATTAATAAAGTTACTAAGAAATATCATTATCCTTTGCCCTTTATTGATCAAATGCTTGAGAGGTTGTCCAAAAAGTCTCATTTTTGCTTTCCTGATGGTTATTCTGGGTTTTCTCAAATTGCTGTGTAAGCATAAGACCAAGAGAAAACTACTTTCACTTGTCCTTATGGTACTTATGCTTATAGGCGTATGCCTTTTGGTTTATGTAATGCTCCCGCTACCTTTCAGAGATGTATGTCTGCTATCTTTCATGGTTTTTGTGAATAAATTGTGGAGGTTTTCATGGACGATTTTTCCGTCTATGGAACTTCTTTTGATAACGGTTTGCACAACCTTGATAAAGTTTTGCAAAGATGTGAAGAAACCAACCTTGTTCTTAATTGGGAGAAATGTCATTTCATGGTTAATGAAGGGATTGTTCTTGGACACAAGATCTCTGAAAGAGGCATTGAAGTGGACAGATCCAAAATTTAAGAAATTGAGAAGATGCCTTTCCCTGGAGATATTAAAGGTATTCGTAGTATCCTTGGTCATGTTGGTTTCTATAGGAGGTTTATTAAAGATTTCTCCAAAATTTCAAATACCCTTACTAATCTTCTTAAAAAAGATGTAACTTTTGTTTTTGATGATGATTGTAAGGAAGATTTTGAAACTTTGAAGAAAGCTTTGACAACTGCTCCTATTGTTCAACCGCCTGATTGGAGTTTACCTTTTGAAATTATGTGTGATGCTAGTGATTTTGTTGTGGGTGCTGTCCTTGGGCAACGTGTTGATAAGAAGTTGAATGTTCTTCATTATGCTAGCAAGACTCTATATGCTGCTCAAAAGAATTATGCTACTACCGAAAAAGAGTTCTTAGCTATAATCTTTGCATGTGATAAGTTTAGACCTTATATTGTTGATTCAAAGGTTACTATTCATACTGATCATGCTGCTATCAAGTACGTTATGACAAAGAAGGATGCTAAGCCTAGACTTATTAGGTGGATGTTGCTTTTACAAGAGTTTGATCTGCATATTGTAGATAGGTAAGGTGCTGAAAATCCTGTTGCTGACAATTTATCTCGTTTGGAATACATTTCTTTTGAACCATTGCATGTTATTGATAATTTTCCAAATGAGCAGTTGGCTGCGATAAGGGCAAGTCCGCATGAGAGTCCTTGGTATGCTGATTATGCTAACTTTATTGTTTCCAAGTATTTGCCTCCAACCTTTACAGCCCAGCAAAGAAGGAAATTCTTTTATGATCTAAGGCATTACTTTTGGGATGACCCACACTTATATAAAGAAGGAGTAGATGGTATTATGAGAAGATGTGTTCCATAATTTGAACAACTAGAGATATTGATAAAATGTCATGGCAGTGCTTATGGAGGACATCATGCAGGGGATAGAACTGCACAAAAGGTTTTACAATCTGGATTTTATTGGCCTACCCTTTTCAAAGATGCAAGGAAGTTTGTTTTATCATGTGATGAATGTCAACGAGTAGGTAACATTTCTAGACGCAGTGAAATGCCTATGAATTATTCTCTTATTATCGAACCTTTTGATTGTTGGGATTTGACTTTATGGGATCTTTTCCCCCTTCAAAAGGGTACACTCATATTCTTGTTGTTGTTCGACTATGTTACAAAGTGGGTAGAAGCCATAACTACAAATAGTGCTGATGGTAAGACCTCTTTGAAAATGCTTAAGGATGTTATTTTTCCTAGGTTCGGTGTGCCTAGATATCTCATGACTGATGGAGGCTCTCATTTTATTCATGGGGTTTTTAGAAAAACTCTCTCTAAGTATGATGTAAACCATAGAATTGCTTCAGCTTATCACCCCCAAACCAGTGGGCAAGTAGAACTTTCCAATAGGGAAATTAAATCTATCTTGCAGAAGACTGTCAATAGATCTAGAAAAAATTGGGCTAAAAAGTTGAATGACGCTTTGTGGGCTTATAGAACTGCTTATAAAAATCCTATGGGGATGTCTCCTTACAAAATGGTCTATGGGAAATCTTGTCACTTGCCTTTAGAATTAGAACACAAGGCTTATTGGGCAGTGAAATAATTGAATAGAGACTTTAGACTTGCCGGTGAGAAAAGACTCCTCGACTTGAGTAATCTAGATGAGTGTAGAAGTGAAGCTTATGAAAATGCTAGGCTCTTTAAGGAAAAAGTAAAAAAGATGGCATGATAGGAGAATTCTCAAAAGGGAGTTCCATGTTGGTGAGAAAGTTCTTTTGTATAGGTCTCGTCTCAGATTTTTTGCAGGGAAACTACTCTCAAAATGGGAAGGACCTTTTGTTATTAAGGAAGTATATCGTTCAGGTGCTATCAAAATATCTTGTTTGAAGGATGACACAACACAAGTGGTGAATGGTCAAAGACTAAAACATTATATTTCTGGAGATTCTTATAATGAAGATGTTGATGTTATTCAAATGGTGAATCCATAAGAATTTATTAAAAACCAAACACCATAAACTGCAGAGTTCGTCTTTGAATAGGTAAAAGTGGTGAAAACAGAAGGTTCGTGAAACCCCAATATTTTTATATTTTTGATGTTTTTGATACATAAGGGAAGTTACGAGACGGAACAAAGGAGGACCCGGAGGACGGGGTGGCCAAACCCACCCCAGGCGCGGGCCCCAGCTGGCCACGCCTGGAGGGGTGAGACCACCCCGAACTTCGTCTCTGCCTCGTTTTCGTATCAAAACCTTCCTTATTCTTTGAAACTTCGTAATATATAACCCCCCGGATCCCCCGAGCTTCTTGCATCGAGTTCTCGTCATGTTTTTGTTTCGATCTATTTCTGTCAGGCAAATTCTCAGTTTTTGGAGCTACAATGTCTTCCTCTAGATCACCCATGGGGGATTCCTCTGCGGATATCCTCAACCCATACATGTATGAGTTGAGGATCCATCCCAAGGAGTTGATTCTCAAAGATGGGAAGGTAGAGATGAAAGAAGTTCAAGGCCCCAAAGGAGAAGGAAGTCTGGAAGACAGGATGGAAGCATTGGAGCAAGAGGTTTTCAGGTACAAGAAGATGGCGAAATGCTAAGTGGATGTTATTCACAAGATAAGTTCAGAACTCATCGCCAAACACGAGGAGGAGGGGGCTGAGCTCCGATAATAAATCTTCTCGCTCCGTCAGTCCACCAACCAATTACAAGCACAACTCTACGACATACAAAATAAAAACTGTGAGTATGAAGCTAGATTTGATCGCATAAGCTCTACTGCTAGTTTCAGGATTGCAGAGACAAGGACATCCTTTTGGGATGGGTAACCTTTGCCCTGGAAGTTTTATGATGAAAAGATAACACCACCACCACCGAATGAGTAATTCATAATCAGGTTTGGCATCCCCTTGGCTTGTTCCAAGCTTGGGGGAGTGTCGCGGTATCACCATCATTATCTTTTATCTTTTACCTTTTTAGTGGATTCGTATCTTTGGTAGTAGCAACAATTTGTGAGGTTTGAAAGAAAAAGAGGAAAAAGCTTACAGGTATTTTGTATCATCTATTTTCTTTCTTGATTGGCTCATAAGCTTAGTATTCTTTATTTAAGATTTTTTGTGTCTTCAAGGAAGATTGTATGTTTGGCTTTATTACTTATATGTTTGCTTATTTCTTTCAACTCTCTTGCTTGCTACCCAGCCTTGCTAGCCAAAAACCTGTTTTGAGAAGGCATATTTCTCATGTTTCCAAATCCCTTTGAACCAAAACATGTGCCATTTGTGTCCACCATATCTACATATTAGCATTATTTCTATTCCAAGCAAATTCTCAAGCTTCATCTATCTTTCGAATTAAAAAGTATTTTGTTATGTGAAAACTAGTTAGTAAAGCTCTCACGAACTTGATGGCACACCTTATTCTTTGCCCCTAATAGACTTGAACCATTATGTCATCGAAGTTGTATATGCTTGCATCTATATGTTGGAATTAGCAGAACCGTGCTGTCACGAGGAACGTTTTCAACATTGCACATGTACTCTATACACAGTTGATATCGTGCTCTTTTGTCTATAGATGTCAACGGTGTGAAATAAAGAGGGAACTTGTAAGTCCATGGAGTTTGTATCATGTGTTAGAGAAACGCCTGGGCCACTAGCCTAAGCCATGCCTAATCATGGTGGAAACTTGCAGCATCACCATAGTGAGCTATCTATGAAGCATCCTCAATAAAAAGCTATGCATATAGTAAATAAAAAGATCGTTGGGATGCTCATTGTCTGCTTGCCTTGTCATTTTGGTTATGGGAAAGCTCATGTACCATGTGCAAGGGGTACCCCGTTGGCGGTTCTCTATGATATGCAAATACTTACAATGACAAGAACTTACCTGTGACCAAAGTTGAGTAGCATGAGGAGTGGCCCTCATATTTAAGGGACATGAGATTGCCAACTTATATTTCGTCAAGCATATACTCCATCTTTGTGCACTTTAACCTTAATCATCTCAAGATGCCTACGATAGGGGCAATGAGGGCTCAAAGCTAGTAAGTACCATAATCTTTTGGAATCTCTTTATGACTTATAATCCCTGCTTCCCTCTAAGAAGGGACCTTTATCCCACTTCCAAGTTGAGTCAGTAAACCTACTTCATCTCTATCTCCAGCAAGAATTTGAGTTGTTGTGTTTCAAGCATTCATATGGTCATTTATTCAATCATGTTCTTTATCTTCCTTGTTTGCACAAGACTCTTATCTATTGAGTATTACTTTGAAAGCCTTCACTTGTGAAAAACCTTTTTGAGCAAAGAGTGTTCCTGTTTTGAAACTTCTACAAAAAGCTTTTTGTAAAAATTGTTTGCCAGGTGTTCTCTGTCCAAGAACAAGTTTGCCAATTCCAATTATAATTTATCTTTATGCATTGTGACCTTCTGTACTTGGTTGCAAGCTAAGTTATATAATGGTGAGTTGCTTTCTTCTATGAGTTGTGCAATGGTAAGTGTGATGCTTCTTGTTCGTATTCTTTTATCAACACTTCACTCCATAAACCTGTGGACATGTTTACTGAGCTCAGTTTTCGCTTGGGGACAAGCAAAGTCTAAGCTTGGGGGAGTTGATACGCCCAATTTTCATCACCTTTCTATATCATAATTTACCTCTATTCATTGATATATGTCTTATTATGAGGTATTACTTATGGCTTTTCATCTGTTTATGCATGTTGGATGATTCTTGGAGGATGAACTGCCAGAGTCTGGATTCTGATGGAAAAGAAGACGTTTTGGTGCAATTTTGCGAAGATCAGAAAAATACCAGAAAACATGGAAACATATTATTTTCCCAGAAGACGAAGGAAGCCAGAAGGAGGAGCGAAGAGGGGCCGCAGGGGGCCCACACCCCCTAGGCGCGGGCCCCCTGGGCCGCGCCTAGGGCAGGTGTGGCCCACCTGCCCGGATCCCGACTCCGCCCATTCGCCTATATCTTCCCTACGGAACACTAAGCCTGGGAGAGTGACCACAGATAGATTTCCGCCGCCTCTGGGGGGGCGGAAAACACCGAGAGAGAAAGATCTCTCTGGCAGACAGATTTCTGCCAGGGGAATTCCTTCCCGGAGAGGGGAGACCGTCGCCATCAACACCATCATCAATCTAGGCGTCATCGGGATCATCATCATCCACACCATCATCTCCACCAGCACCATCATCACCACTCCGTCCCGCTATAACAATTGTGTTGGATATTGCTTTAGTTCTTAGGGGAAACTTTCTCGTTGTTGATTACTATTGTAGTTGATGCTTGTGAGTGGAACCATTGGATTATTGTTTATGTTCAGATTGTTATCTATTACCATGTCATGTCTTGTGAGTAGTTCGTTTAGTTCTTGAGGACATGGGAGAAGTCATGTTGTTAGCAGTGAATCTGTGATGAGTTATTATTCAATGGTTTAGTATTTAAGTTGTGGTGCTATTCTTCTAGTGGTGTCATGTGAACGTCGACTACATGATACTTCACCATTTATGGGCCTAGGGGAATGCATTGTGTATTTGGATACTAATTGTGGGGTTGCCGGAGTGACAGAAACATGAACCCCCGTTAGGACACCTTTGCACAAGGGAGCGTAGGATCTCGGAGTTTAAGGTTGCGGTTAGATTTACTCCCTCTGTTTCAGGGCTTAAGGCGTCCTTGTTTTGCGTGTTTTTTCTTTGACCAAGAATTACTCTAAATACGTAAAGATATTTGGTATAAAACTAGTATCACTGGAAAGTATTTTTCAATACGAATCCAACGATACTAATTATGTACAATATAATCAAGATTTTGTTGCTCAATTCTTTCGGTCAAACTTTGCTTTGGAAAGCGTGTGTGCCTTAAGCCCTAAAACGGTGGTAGTATATCTTAATTACTTCCCTATAGTTACGGAAGTTTGCAGGGGGTTTAATCACAAGTATGTATTAGTCCAAGTAAGGTCGGTACATTAGCACAGGTTCACCCACACAACACTTACAACACCAGAGAAGAGTACTCAGCTATTTGAAGCAAAAGCACTTGACAAAATTCCCATGTGTCCTCGAGAATGTTTGGTCCTTATAAGTATTTCCACTGGCTTATCCTTTGCTAAGAAAGGATTGGGTCACTTGCTCCGTTTGTTCGTTACCTTTGTTACTTGCTCTTTGTTTTGTTGCCTTGTCAGAAAACCACTAAAAATCCGTTTGCTAAGTATTCACAGGGATTTCCTCCTCCATACCACTCTTCAGCACCTTCTGCTCCTCGTTGGGATCGACACTCATATTTATCGAAAGTACTATGATACACCCCCTAACTTGTGGGTCATCACTGGGCTCCCTCCAGACCCTCAAGTGGCGCAGAGAGGGGACTCTGCCTGTCCACAACTCGTACGGTGTTTTGGGCACCGACTTGCTTGGTACTCTGTTGAGAATGTGAATGGCGGTTTTAAGCGCCTCCATCCATAATCCCAATGGGAGGGTGGAATAGCTCATCATGCTGCGTGATATGTTGGAAACGTATCTATAATTTTTGATGCTCCATGCTTATTTAGTATCTACTTTGCTTTACTTGTCCACACTTTGAGGTGCTTTTTACATGTTTTCTGGTACTAACCTACTAACAAGTTGCAACAGTGCCAGATGCCTGTTTTCTGCTGTTTTTGGTTTCAGAAAAGTTAGTAAAGAAATATTCTCAGAATTGGACGGGACAAATGTCAAAGTAAATTACTTTCCGTGGGGAACAAGAAGTCCAGAGGGGAGCCGGGGGCATCCAGGGGGGAGACCCACCCCAGGCACGGCTGGGCCCTGCCCCGCACCTGGCTAGGGTTTGGCCACCCTGGCCGCCGCCTCGGCCTCCCCCTTCGCCTATAAGAAGCCCCCGATGCAGAAACCCTGAGGACCCGATCAAATCTCCACGAAACCTTCTATAGCCACCGCCACCATCATCCTTAGATCGAGGGGATCTGAAGTTCTTCCCGGCACCCTGCCGAAGGGGATATCACCCCGGAGGCCTTCTCTCCGGTATGATGCGTGAGTAGTTCCACCTTGGACTATGGGTCCATGTAGTAGCTAGATGGTTGTATATCCTCCTTTGTGCTTTCATGTATAGATCTTGTGAGCTCCATTTGATCAAGATCTAATCTATTTGTAATCATGCATGTTGTGTTTGCGGGGATCCAATGGAAATTGAGATTATTATGTTGGTTTGATTAATGGTTTTGTCTTTATGATTCTATCATGTCTGTGTTGTTTGTGATCTTGCATGCTCTCCGTTGTTAGTAGCTATCTTTGCAAAGTAGTTGCTAGTGACTCCAAGAGGGGGTATTTATGCTCGATAGTGGGTTCATGCCTCTAGTTTCCAAGGGAAGTGACAGAAATCTCTTCGGTTGTAGATGTGCTGTTGCCACTAGGGATAAAACAACGGTCTCTTGTTCATGGAACATGTGGACTGTTTACCTTACACACTTTGCTTAAAGAAGTTGTATGTTGCTTGCAACTTAATACTGGAGGGGTTCGGATGATAACCTAAAGGTGTACTTCTATTCATAGATGGAGTTGGATGGCTCTCTATGTATATTGTTGTATTTACCAATTGAATCTCATAGGATCTTTCTGAGTAGTCATTGCTGTCGTGGTGGTGGCATGGCAGATGCCATGGGTAGGCTAAAGTATGGGGCCAATGGATGCTAGAGGGATCCGGGGAGGGAAGATGTAGTGATTTCTACACTCAAACAACTAACATCAAGATCTTTCTTTCTCCTTACAAGAACTACAAGTGCTCCCTGAGCTGTTAGTAGGAAGAAGAAGACTAATATACGAGCCTTACGGCGTAGAGTGAATCGATCCCCTCTCAGGATCCCGCGTCTCCCCTTATAAAGGGGTGCCTTGGCTCCTCTAGGGCTGACGTGGCAAGCATATTCGAGGAATATGCTTGTCCCAAGATAGTAACTCGGCGACCTCCTTTCCGTGTCCCCCTTCTAACAACGGCAAGGTTCCAGAAAACCCCACCTGCATGCCTCGGGCTCCATGACTGTCACCTCCGTGAACCCCACCTGCTAAAGGCGTGGTCAGATTATCTATAGTTGCCTGGAGAATATTTTTTGGTCTTTCCAGTGGTGGCCATCTTACCCTCGGTGCCTTCGGGGTCGTCTCCTGCACCTCGGTTGACTTGGTTGCTGACGGATCTTCCTCGGTTGGTTGTGGAGCTGCCTGCTTCATGGCCATATGTCCTCCCGTCGTCGGGTCCTTGCTTGATTCGGCGCCTGCTGCTGCCGGCTGTACCCCGGCTGCGACCATCACCTCGACGCTGCTGACGGGGCGTTATCCACGCGGACCATTTGCGGCGCTGAGGGGAGGATCTCCTGCATCAATAACCTGGTGAGGATAAACGCATGATCTGTCGATGCCGACGTAGATCTGGTGCATGCCCAGGTTGATGAAGACGCCGTTGCGCGGAGGAGCTTCTCTCCTGAAGCTGCATGCGTTATCGCTGACATAGTCACAGAGATCAAATCTCTGGACTAAGCCAGAGACAACGCGCTCGCCCGTGTGGATGAAGTTTCCCGTCCGGATCCTGACTCTAGCTAGCACCGCTGCTGGCCCCACGGTGGGCGTCAACTGTCGTGGTGGTGGCACGGCAGATGCCATGGGTAGGCTAAAGTATGGGGCCAATGGATGCTAGAGGTATCCGGGGAGGGAAGATGTAGTGATTTCTACACTCAAACGACTAACATCAAGATCTTTCTTTCTCCTTACAAGAACTACAAGTGCTCCCTGAGCTGTTAGTAGGAAGAAGAAGACTAATATACAAGCCTTACGGCGTAGAGTGAATCGATCCCCTCTCAGGATCCCGCGTCTCCCCTTATAAAGGGGTGCCTTGGCTCCTCTAGGGCTGACGTGGCAAGCATATTCGAGGAATATGCTTGTCCCAAGATAGTAACTCGGCGACCTCCTTTCCGTGTCCCCCTTATAACAACGGCAAGGTTCCAGAGAACCCCACCTGCATGCCTCGGGCTCCATGACTGTCACCTCCGTGACCCCCTTCTGCCCTTCTGCTGCTCTGCTCCTTGTCCTTTGTGCTTGGCTCCGTTCAGATTCTCCCTAGCCCGTGACTTTGGTTTGACTATAGGCACCTCCTTCTCCTGCAAGCTTCACGTTATTCAGCCCTGTCTCGCATAACTCGGCTCGGCCTTCACCTGCATTCAAGTTATTCGGGCTCACTCGGCCGACTTAACTCGTATGTCGGCCGGGTAAGGCATTGTTCCTTCCGTAGGTGTCATGGCCGTGCTTATCTCGGCCGACCTTTACATGACTCGGTCGATATCAATAGTAACTCGGCATATGACAAGGGAGACTCGTTTTATCTTCCCCTGTCTTGACCCTATCCGGGGTCACCTCCCCAACATTAGTCCCCGAAGCTGGTGTGGTCCTTCTCGTAACCTCGGCTGGGCCACATCAGTTTCCCAATATTCATTTCTCCTCATCTCCGAGTTACTCTTGTCTGTTCGAGGTATCCGCGTAGCTTCTCGTGCACGCCTCATCCTACGTGTAACACTCATCATTATTTCTCTAGTTTTTTGTTCCTCTACAGTGCCCATTGACAAGCTACAGTGATTACTGCGCCTGTCGCGTCGGCGCTGCGACGCCTCGCGTACCGCATCGGTCAGGGGGCCTGATCCTCTCCTGCGTCGTGTGGTCTTCGGTGTGGCTCCACTTAGCCGCGAGCCGTTCCGCCGCACGCATGATATACACGGTTAGCGCTCGCACGCACGATCCCACTACCACCAGGGTTACGCGGTTATAAAGAGGGGCACGAGGCTAGGGGGTTCACTTTTCCCCTTCCCTCACCGTTGCTATTCTTCCTCCTCGCGCTCGTGCGTCTGCTCGTGCTTCTGTGGTTGCGCCATTCTTGATATCTTCGACGGCGAGGCCACGGTTCCTCTGCTCCGTCAACCTCATCGCCGTGCGCTTGCTCCGGAGCCGTCGCCGATGAGTTTTCCTATGGTCCCATCGCTAGGCTCCCTCCCTAGACGCATCTGTTGTTTTCTAGATTTCCCGTGGCGGCTCTTTTCCGCTCCGCCGCCGTCCTTGCTTAGAACCATGACGGGGCCCTGCGCCTCTAAGACTTGCTCCGCCGTTAGTTCTTCTTCCGTTGATTCCTCCGGCGACCCTATGTCGAGTTCAGTTAGTGGCGCACTCGTCGAAGACGACGACATAGCGTCTGGTCCAGAGCGGGGCTCCTAGCAAGGTTCCTCCGTCAGTCGCCGTGAGATCGAGTGGCTGATTAGGACTCGCCGGATTCCTGCCGAGGTAAGCTGTCGCTTACCCGGCAACGAATCTTCTCCCGTACTCAACGAAGGCGAGTACGTTGTTTTCATGTCCCACTTTGCTCGCGGGTTCGGTCTTCCCCTTAGCGATTTCGCTAGGGATTTCCTCGATTACTTTGGCCTTCGGCCGCATCACCTTCGGGCTAATGCCATCGCCTCCCTATCCGCTTTTATCTCGGCCTCGGAAGGATACTTCGGCCTCTGGCCGTCTGTGTCCGTATGGTCCAAATTTTTCCAGATCCGATCTAACGTCGTTCCAGACAAATCCCTTCAGCCCTCTGAGAAGTTGCTTACCTAGGGTGGAGCCGCGTCCATCACACCTCGGAGAAAATCCGAGTTCCCTCGTGTTGCTGGTCTCGAGTCTTGCAAGAAGTGGCATAGATCGTTTTTCTATGTCAAGAACACTGGAAAGGAAGACAAGATTCGGCTCCTTGCCTTCTCCATCGGCCCCCTTCCAAGAAGAACTGTAATTACAATCCCAGGAAGAGCCATGCTTTGGCCGAGGCCTTCGAGATTCGGTTGAAGGAGTTGATCCGCGCCGGGCTACGTGGCGAGGATCTGATGATCACCTTCGTCAGCAGTCGAATCTGCCCTTTCCAGCATCGCACGCACAAGCTCTGCTACATGAGCGGTCCCCTCGATCCCAACCGAGTTTTAATGGTTGAGCTCGAGGACTATCTTATTTACAAGCATGTCCGAGCTATCTTCAAGACTGATATGCCGAAGGACTGGACCTGGGGGCTGAAGTCGTTCACCCGCGGGAATCCCCCTCCCGAGGTAAGTTTACGCATTTGTGTTTTGCTTCCTAATCACGTTTGTGACTCCTTGTGCTAATTTCTCTTTGTCTCTTTTCTTGCAGAGATTTGCGGAGAAAAAGATCGAGGATGCCGAGGTTCTGGCCCTCCCGTGGACCGCAGATCAGAACACCCCAGACAGCGGGGAGCCTGACTCGGAGGAGTTTGTTCCTAAGTCGGACGTCGCTCTGGCTCGCGCCCGTGGCAAGACCTCGGCCCACGCGGAGGAAGGTGACTCGGACGACGTCCAAATTCTTGAGGTAGTCACCGCAATGCCTATCTCTTATGCATTTCCGGCTTCTACTTTCCCAGCTAATCAGGCCGGTCAGGTGCACGACGCCGAGCCTCTCGCCTCCCAACCTTCTGCTACCTCGAGGAAGCGTACCGCTCTGGCAGGTCCTTCCAAAGCTGCTCCCAAGAAGCGAACAAAGAAGTCAGCCCAGCACCTTCCGAAGCGTAAAACCATGCCCGGAGTTACTGGGTGAGTTCATTTTCATTTGTATTTCTTGTTTCTCTCTTTATGTCTTTTGATTCGACTTTCTGTGCTTTTGCAGCGCTCCTCTTTCTGTCAAGCCAAGTGGTCCGAGTATGATGAGTCATACAACTCGGCTGCCTTCTCCTCCGCCTCCTGAAGATACTCGAGCTCCTAGTCCTGTTTGCTTTGACTCCCCTCCTACGCCGACTCAGACATCACCTCGTCAAGATGTACCCGCGGTCTCCATTGCTGATGCCGATATAACTCCGTCAGTAGATCCTCCTACCGAACATATTGCCTCCGTTGCGAACCCCGAAGTTTCCTCCGAGATTCTTTTGTCCCCCACAATTCCAACTGCAACTCCAACTCCAGCCGAGGATATCACCATCTCAGCGCCCTCGGAGACCATAATTCCTCCGGCCCCCAAAGATGCTACTCCAAGTGTCGAGGTTGCGGCCCCTGCCGACATCTCTTCTAAGGCTAAGAAGGTTGTTGTTACCAGACCTTCATCATCTCAGAAGGGGCCGGCTAGCTCCTCTCAGCCCAACATCGCTGATGCGTTCCGCAAGGGGGTTTCCTCTGCTAAGCCTGTTGTCACCCCGGCCGCTAATACTCAGCTTACTCTGCACAAGAGCCCCGCGGCAGCGGTGGTTACACAACGGGTCCGAGGTAAAGTGTTGACCCGTACTGAGAGCGGGAACAGCCTCGGCTCTTTGGTGGAATACGCCAATAATTGGAATGTTGTCGATCAGCTTGAGGGCAATCCGAGCAATCAGCCATTTCAGCTCTCCGACATCAGCAATCACTTGCATATGGCTGCCAAGATCGTTCTTGAAAGCGATAAGATGAACGAGGTGAGTGCTTCTGTTGATGTTTGGTCAGTTTTTCAGATGATAGTATATATACCCTAGTCCCCGAAGCTTGCAACCAAATAATTTGTTGTTCGTTTGGAAGCTTTGTTAGGCTTAAGTGCGTTACTTGCCGAGTAAATTTCTTGTATGACTCTGATTCATCGTGGTTCATCGATATCCCATGTTAAGTGTTACCGAATCCGTATGTATCTCAGCTTTGATTACCCAGCCATTTAGGTCCGAGATAAGGTTTGCTGCATTCGGATCTGTTTTAGCTTTGAATACCTAGTCACCTAGATCTGAGTTAAGATTTGCTTGATTCGGATCTATCTTAGCTTTGAATATCCAGCCTCCTAGATCCGAGTTAGGCTTTGCTTGATTCGGATCTATCTTAGCTTTGAATATCCAGCCTCCTAGATCCGAGTTAAGCTTTGCTTGATTCGGACCTGTCTTAGCTTTGAATATCCAGCCTCCTAGATCCGAGTTAAGCTTTGCTTGATTCGGATCTATCTTAGCTTTGAATATCCAGCCTCCTAGATCTGAGTTAAGCTTTGCTTGATTCGGATCTGTCTTAGCTTTGAATGTTTAACTGTTTTAATTCATTTTGGAACTTAGGTTGCCCATGATCGGTGGACAGCCGAATTCCAAAGGTTGCTTTTTGCGCATAAGAAATTGGAAGAGAAGTATGAGAAAGTTCTCCCCATAGTGAAGAAGACTAGTAACTTAACAAATCTTGGTATTGTCCCGTAAGTTCGTAATATTTTCAACTTGAGGTGCTATCCCATTTTTTGTTGGTAAGCAGGTAATATCAATAATCTTAATATCCGTCTTAACAAGAAGGTCAAGGCTCTAGAAGGTTAGTTATTCTTTTCTTCTATTGATTTTTGTTCGAGATTTATCTTGGGTTTCTTATAACCTTCTGGCTTTGGTATAGCCGAGTTACAAACATTTGCAGCGTCGCATCAAGAATGCATACCCATGCCTGATATGATGCTGCATTTTTTAGAGCAAGCCGCCACTCATTCGGCGCAACTGAAAGAGAAAGATGACGAGATAACCCGGTTATGTGCCGAGGTTGAGTCTCTCAAGCTTTCTCAGTAATCCGAGTTAGAGAAAGTTGATCAGGAATTCTCTTAAGAGAAGAATCGGCTGAGTCTGCAACTGCAGAAAGATAAAGAACTCCTCGAGGCTGCCGAACTGAAAAATCGGACGATGAGCAAGGAAATCACTCGCTTTGAGAAGACTAAGGTTGACTGGACTCAGGATCTCCAGAAAATGTTGAGTTATATTCATCGTAAGTTTCTGACCGTGGCCGAGTTATCTTCTTCTCTTTCTTTCTTTTAACTGATATACCTTTATTTTGCGTAGATCATTTTCCGGAAGCTACGCCCGTGAGCTCTAGAGTAGTGATTTCTGCTCGCCAGCGCCGAGGTGTCCCCACAAATTCGAGTCCAGAATATTCAATGGAAGACTTCTTGGTTGCCGTTGGCGCTGCTATTGGGCCAATGAAGATTATGGGCAGGGATTTAGTGCAAGCAGCCATTCGGGCCTACCATGTTCTCTGGCCGAATACTTCTGGAACTCCTGATATCGACGAGATCAAGATACTTGTGGAAAGATTAATGGCATCCTAGACCCAGTTAAATCTCTGGAGGGAATCCGCTAGAAGGGCTGGTGCTGACATGGCAATTACAGTCGTTCTGTCTTGGTACGAGGACATTTCACTCAATACTCTGATAAATTTGCGCACTGGCTCTTGTTGAGTTGAAGATCCAGAATTCGTCGCTCGCCGTCAAGCTCGTTCCTATCAGCTGGTTGAGTATGCTGATGTGCACAATTGGAGGGAAGGGCCGAGTTTTATTTCTAATCAAGCGGATTACGTCGAGATTGAAGATGCCTATGATGATGATTAGGCCAGCGAGGATGAGGCAGAGGGTGACTCGGACAACTCCCAAGATTCTAATGCAAGCTCGGATGGGGACGATGGTGCGCGATCATCTTCCAAGGGGACTGGGCACTCTCAATCCCAAGCTAATGTTTCTCAGCAGCCCAGGATTTCCCCCGAGGCTAATATCGCTTCTTTTGAAGGTGAAGTAACTTCGGCCGAGGCGCCGTCTACCTCGGAGTGCTCCGTTCCTGAAGATGCCCCTGCACAGGAGACCGAGGTTGCGCCGCCATTAGCCGAGATAGCCGCTCCCGGTGCCCCCGATCATGCTGCTGGCCCTTAAGGGTGCTTTGGCCCTTTTCGCTATTTATGTCCAAAGAACCTCTTAAGTTATTTCCAGTCCCCGGTATGCCGGGCGTATGATGTCTATGGAACAATCATCTGGCTTGTGATGTGAACCTTTTTGCTTTTTGCCGCTAAGGCATGAATGATGGTAATCATTATTACTTTGCATTATCCTGAGAGAACCTCATTTGTCGAGCTATGGAACTTTTATGTGTCTGGCGGCAAATAGTCGATTATACCCACTAGTCCCCGAGTTATCACTTGGGCTATCGAGTTCTTGCGTGTGCTCAAAGAGTTACCTTGGACCATGTGGTCGTCTCCGAGTTGCAAACCGAGTCGCCGAAATATATTTCATGGGTTAATGCAGAGAATATTACGGTGTAATCCCTGAGTCATTGCTCAAGGAGCCGGGGTTTAATGCATGACCCCAGATAAGGGATAATACGGCGCAGTCTGCGAGTCCTTGCCCGAGGTCTTGAAACTTAACATGTAATTCGTGAATAAGAGATAACACGTCACAGTCCCCGAGTCCCTGCTCGAGGCTCCGAGGTTCAATACGTAACTCAGAATAAGAAATAATCACAGGGCAGTCCCCGAGTCACTGCTCGAGGCGCCAAAGTTTAACATATAACTTAGAATAAGGAATATCATAGGGCAGTCCCCGAGTCACCGCTCAAGGTGCCGAGGTTTAATACATAACTCAGAATAAGGAATAACATAGGGCAGTCCCCGAGTCACTGCTCGAGGTGCCGAGGTTTAATACATAACTCAGAATAAGAAATAACATAGGGCAGTCCCCGAGTCACTGCTCGAGGTGCCGAGGTTTAATACATAACTCAGATAAGAAATAACATAGGGCAGTCCTCGAGTCACTGCTCGAGGTGCCGAGATTTAATACATAACTCAGAATAAGAAATAACATAGGGCAGTCCCCGAGTCACTGCTCGAGGTGCCGAGGTTTAATACATAACTCAGATAAGAAATAACATAGGGCAGTCCTCGAGTCACTGCTCGAGGTGCCGAGGTTTAATACATAACTCAGAATAAGAAATAACATAGGGCAGTCCCCGATTCGCTGCTCGAGGTGCCGAGGTTTAATACATAACTCAGAATAAGAAATAACATAGGGCAGCCCCCGAGTCACTGCTCGAGGTGCCGAGGTTTAATACATAGTTGATACTTCGACTTGAAGCGTCATATTACAACGTACCATAGATGGCTCCTACGAGTAAAATGGACGAAGTAAAGCTATGTTCCATGGTCTTTTCGATTCTTCGCTGGCTTTGTTTGCCTTGTTCTTTTCTGGTGACTGAGCATCGATTAGGTAATATGCATCATTGTGCAATGCTTTACTCACGATGAATGGTCCCTCCCATGGGGGTGATAGTTTGTGCATGCCGGCTGTGTGTTGCACTAGCCGAAGAACCAAATATCCTTCTTTAAACACTCTTGGATTGACTTTCTTGCTGTGATATCATCGTAGGTCTTGCTGATAAATAGCTGATCTTGATAGTGCCAATTCACTGTCCTCTTCTAGCAAATCGACATCATCTTGCCGAGCTGCCTCATTTACCTCAGCGGTTGTATACTGTGTTACTCTTGGCGAATCATGTATTATGCCGGCTGGAAGAACGGCTTCTGCCCCATATACCAGAAAAAATGGGGTATACCCTGTTGACCTATTTGGGGTAGTTCTGAGGCTCCATAGTACTGCTAGTAGTTCCTCGATCCAGCATCATGCCGACCTTTGCAGAGGTTCGACGAGTCGGGGTTTTACTCCGAACAATACTAGTCCATTAGATCTTTCTACTTGCCCATTTGATGCTGGGTGAGCCACCGAGGCGACATCTAGTCTTATGTGTTTTTCTTGGCAGAATCTAGCAAAAGCCCCTTCAGCAAAGTTTGTGCCATTGTATGTAATAACACTATGTGGATAACCATATCTCAAGATAATATCTTTGAGAAATTTTACTGCTGTTGGTCCATCACACTTTTTTATTGGTTTTACTTCAATCCACTTTGTGAACTTATCCACCATGACTAAAATGTGAGTCATTCCGCCCCGGGCTGGCTTGAATGGTCCCACCATATCCAAGCACCATACAAAAAATGGCCAAGTAATTGGTATCGTCTTTAACTCGGACGATGGCATATGTATCTTGCTGGCGTATCTCTGGCAACCATTACATTTTTCTACCAATTCTTTGGCCTCTTTCAACGCCGTCGGCTAATAAAATCCATGCCTAAATGCTTTGGCCACTAAAGCTTTGGATGAGGCGTGATGCCCGCATTCTCCCTGATGTATATCTAGGAGTATTTCCTGGCCTTCTGCCGAGTCAACACATCTTTGTAGCACGCTTGTGACGCTTCTTTTATACAGCTCATTGTTTATGATTGTATAAGCTTTTGCTCTTCTTACTGTCTGTCTAGCCAGTACCTCATTACTCGGCAAAATTGCATCCTTAAGGAAGGAAAATATGGGTTGCGCCCATGTCGGCATGATTTTCTCTGGGATAATTTCACTATCTATCTCCATATTTTCCACCGACATAACAGCCTCGGGTTTCTCCATATCCATTCGTGCGATGGCCGGGTTCACTTTCAGAAATTCCGGGTTACATTCTTTGTCAATTTCCATTGGCATAATATCTTCTCTTGATTCTGCTGAGATATAAATGGACTCGGACTCTGGTGATGGTGCTATTGATGGTTTTCTCAGGTGCTCTAGGGCGATACCCGGGGGAATTGATTGCCTAGTTGATCCGAATTTTGACAGTGTGTCTGCAGCGTCATTTTCTGCCCGAGGTATATGATGAAACTCACATCCATCAAAGTATCCACTGATTTTTTGCACATGGAATCTATATAGGGCCATATTCGCATCTAGCGTGCCCCAATTGTCTGATACTTGCTGTACTACTAGATCTGAATCCCCGTAACATAGGATCCGACGTATGCCAATCTCTTTTGCCACCTTTAACCCATGGACGAGTGCTTCATACTCGGCTACATTGTTTGACGCGGCGAAATGTATTTGCAGCACATATTTCAGCTGATCTCTTTTTGGCGAGGTTAACACTATCCCTGCCTCCAAGCCATTTCTCAGCTTGGAACCGTCAAAGTGCATTGTCCAATAATTCGGATCTGGTAATGGCGGCTCATATTGTACCTCGGCCAAATCCACAAAGAAGTCTCCCACCGCCTGAGATTTGATTGCATCTCGCCTATCAAATTGCGGGGCATAAGGTGATAACTCGATTGCCCATTTTGCTATTCGGCCACTGGCATCTTTATTGCTCAATATCTCGGCTATGGGTACTTCACAAATCACTTTTATCAGATGTTCCTCAAAGTAATGTTTAAGTTTTTTCGCCGACATGTATACTCCATAATCCATCTTTTGGTAGTGCGAGTAGTTCTGTTTTGAGGCTGATAGTACCTCGCTTAGGTAATATACCGTCCTTTGTACCGATTTATCATCTTCATTCCGTTCCACGACAACCACCGCGCTTACCACTCTGTTAGTGGCAGCTACATAAAGTAACATAGGCTCCTTTGATAATGGAGAGGCCAGAATTGGTGCCGTGACCAACATCTTTTTTAATTCATGAAATGCGTTATCTGCTTGCGGTGTCCAAATGAACTTATCAGACTTTTTCATCAGTTGATATAGAGGTAATGCCTTTTCCCCCAGCCGACATACAAATCGACTAAGCGAGGCCAGGCAACCCGTGAATTTTTGTACATCATTTAGACACCTCGGCAATTCCATTCTTTCAACTGCTCGTATTTTAGTTGGATTTGCCTCTATACCTCGGCTGGATACGAGAAAACCGAGTAATTTCCCAGCGGGGACACCGAAGGTACATTTTTCCGGGTTAAGCTTCATTCGGAATCTTCTCAGGTTTGCGAACGTCTGCCGAATATCATCCATGAGTGTTTTACTTTCTTTGGTTTTTATAACCACATCATCCACATATACTTGCACATTTTTCCCTATCTGGTCATGTAGACACTTTTGCACGCATCTCTGGTATGTTGCTCCTGCATTACGCAGGCGGAATGGCATGGTACGATAGCAATAAGCCCCATATGGGGTAATAAACGCAGTCTTTATTTGATCGGCCGGATTTAATGGTATCTAGTGGAAACCAGAATATGCATCTACAAATGATAACAGCTCACAACCATCGGTCGAATCAATGACTTGTCTATCCTAGATAAAGGAAAAGGATCTTTGGGACACGCCTTGTTTAGGTTCATGTAATCGATACACATTCGCCATACAACGGCTACATTTGGGTCATCCTTTTTCTTTTCTACTAACACCGGATTTGATAACCAATCCGGATGAAGTACTTCCATGATGAACCCGGACGCAAGGAGCCGAGCTATCTCATCCCCTATTTTTTTTCTCCTGTCTTCGGCGAAGCGGCGGAGAGGTTGCTTCACCGGCCTTGCTCCTGGCCTTACATGCAAAGAGTGCTCAGCCAACTCCCTCGGCACACCTTGCAGGTCTTGAGTGGACCAGGCAAAGATATCCCAATTCTCACGGAGGAAGTTGGTGAGCTCGCCTTCCTATTTGGTATCTAGGCCGGCACCAATCGTGATGGTGCGCTCTGGGAACTGCTCATCTATCTTGACCTTTTTTGTCTCCTTAGTCGGCTGGAATGAAACACTTCCATGTGGGTTGGCTAATGCCGGCATATTTAGCTGTGCTGACTGAGCGAGGGCCGCTACCTCCTGAATCCTTATTTTTTCTCTTGCAATCACCAATGACTCGGCCAGGTTTGATCCGGCCGAGGCACATTCCATCGACTTCCTGTAGTCCCCTGCTACTGTTATCACCCCTTGTGGTCCGGGTAACTTCACTTTCAAGTAAGTGATGTGGCAGCTGCTCATGAATTTGGCCAACGCTGGCCGTCCGAGTAAAGCATGATAGAAACTTTCTAAGTCCACCACTTCAAACTCCAAATTTTCTGCTCTGTAATTCTCCCTTGTGTCGAATAATACATCTACTCAGACTTTCCCAATGGGTTCGCACGAAAGTCCCAGCACTATTCCATGGAATGTGGTTCTTGTGGACTGCAGCATATTCTGCGCTATTCCGAGTTTATGCATCGTATCTTTGTACATGATATTGATACTGCTCCCATTGTCAATGAGTACTTTTGAAAATTTCACATTAATGCTGGGCCCTACAAATGTCGGATCTAGTACGAGTGCGTACGACCCTGGATTCGGCATTATTTTCGGGTGATCCTTTATGCTCTAGGTTATTTCCTGATCTGACAAAGGCACATATCTTGGTACTACCGGCATAACTGCATTTACTTCCATATGCCGGCGATGTACACTCTGCCTGTCTTGCTGTTCAGTTGTGAACACACAATATGACTGATGATGTTTCCTGTAATCATTACGTCCGTTATTTCTGGGGTTTGTCCTTCCATCCTGACCTTTATTCATTACTTGATGCACTACATCTCTCCGATCCGAGTTATCATACCTCGGGGGAGGAGGGGTAACATTAACTGTTGTGCATTCGACCCAGTCAACTGTGGTTGTTGTTGCTGATGCGCTTGATGAGAAGGCACTTGCATGCTCGTCGGGTTTCCCATTGCATTTTTCATCCAGGCGCATTGCCGAGTTGTACGATTGGCCGGCTTGGCCGGGTTTGGAGTGTGAAATTTACACGGTTGATCCAACATGGATTCAAATGTGTACTTCGGCCTTTCCTGCCACTGCTTCTTCTGTTCCGGTGTCCACTGTCTTTTCCCTTCATTTCTTGGTGTCCATTGTTGAGGACCATTTTTCTGCCACTGACTGTTTCCGTGACTCGGCTGATCTTGCACTACCGCTGCCACCTAATTGGAGGCGTATCTGTAATCCGGGCTTTCCTCTCTTCTTCTACCTCTGAACTCGTTGCGTCTCGATGATCCGGTTGCATCTCTTGCATATTGATCCTGATGCTCTCGATGTTCTGTCAACATCAGTTCTGGTTGTGTCGGATCCCCCAAAGCATATGAATCTGCTATCCTGATGGTTTCTGCCAAGGTGGTCGGCATATCTCTTTGAAACCTCTGCCACAAAACACTGGCGTATCGAAAGCCTTGAGCGAACCAAGCTATCGCTTGAGACTTTATAACTCCTTCACATGAGTTTCTAAGGTTACACCACTGAGTCAAGAATTCTATATCTCTCTCATTCGGCCTTTGCTTGCACATAGCGAGCTGCTGCGGCATGTTTGGTATTTTGTAAGTACTGGTGAAGTTGCTGACAAACATCTCTTCAAAGTCCAACCAACAGTTGATACTACCTGCTGGCAGATTGTTTAGCCATACTCTGGCTGGTCCTTCCAGCATCTGCGGGACATATCTTACCGCCCATCGCAGGTTTCCACCAGCTATCTTTACTGCGGTAGCATAGTCGATTAACCAATCCTGTGGTTTGGTGCTCCCAATGTTTTCGTGCCCCTCGCCAGCTAAAAGTTCGGCACTGGTGGATCGCCCATGATCCGAGGTCCGAAACATGCCGGACCTAGCGGACCCTGCTCCTCTAACAACTCGAACCGGTACAACCTGTCCAGCTTTAATCTTGCATCATTTGATGGCAATTTTTTGTACATGATTCTCTCCTTAATTCCATAATGGTTATTTCCACCATTCCCTTCATATTCCATATCTGAGTAACCATCATTGTACCTCTCATTTGCCTGATTTTGGTGAGCTAGTATTACTTCTCGTTCTTTCCTAGGTTCATACCTCGGCTGAGGATTGGGCGGCGGGTCCCTCCTTCCATCCACCGGGATATTGTTCTCACGATTCCCCCTTCCGAGGTCTCCGTTACCTCGGCTTACGTTGCCTTTGTTGGCACGACCGGGGTTTCTCTCACCACTATTACCTCGGCTCCCATTGCCTCTGTTCTCATTGACTTTTCCGGCTACTGCCGGATCATATGGAACAATTTGCTTATTTCTTTTTCCTGAAGTTACTGCTCTATCTTTTCGTGCGTTGTTTCCGGGTGAGGATGCGGCTGCCACCGATAGGGCGGGCGCTGCTCCAGCAGAATGAACCATACGCGAGGCTCCCGGTCTTGCCGGGTCAGCCCTAAGCATTTCTTCATTCTGCTGGTTCGCAGTGCGTACCAGCTCATTCACTCTTTCTTGTTGTTTCTGCCGGGCTTTGCCGGTTAATCCTTCTAACTCCAATGCTGTGGCATTTGCCGCCCTTAGGTTCTTTGCCGGGGTGCTATACCTCGGCAAGCCTAGGTCGACTGAATCTGCCTTATGAGTCTCATGTTCTTTGTTGATATCATCCATGAGGTTTTTCCCTCTCAATCTTAATTCATCTACCCGCTCTGGGGCAACATATAGCTTATTTGCCTTAGCATATTTTCGCAGGGTCCTGTTCAAGGACTCCCGCAAAGCCGACACCTTTTTTGCTTCTACCAGTACTTTTTGCCTAGTCTCTTCTAACTCAGCCTGAGCATTAGACGGATCAAGTATCGGCGCTAAAGGCGTGGTCAGATTATCTATAGTTGCCTGGAGAATATTTTTTGGTCTTTCCAGTGGTGGCCATCTTACCCTCGGTGCCTTCAGGGTCGTCTCCTGCACCTCGGCTGACTTGGTTGCTGACGGATCTACCTCGGTTGGTTGTGGAGCTGCCTGCTTCGTGGCCATATGTCCTCCCGTCGTCGGGTCCTTGCTTGATTCGGCGCCTGTTGCTGCCAGCTGTACCCCGGATGCGACCATCACCTCGATGCTACTGACGGGGCGTTCTCCACGCGGACCGTTTGTGGCGCTGAGGGGAGGATCTCCTGCATCAATAACCTGGTGAGGATAAACGCATGATCTGTCGATGCCGACGTAGATCTGGTGCATGCCCAGGTTGATGAAGACGCCGTTGCACGGAGGAGCTTCTCTCATGAAGCTGCATGCGTTATCGCTGACATAGTCACAGAGATCAAATCTCTGGACTAAGCCAGAGACAACGCGCTCGCCGGTGTGGATGAAGTTTCCCGTCCAGATCCTGACTCTAGCTAGCACCGCTGCTGGCCCCACGGTGGGCGTCAACTGTCGTGGCGGTGGCACGGCAGATGCCATGGGTAGGCTAAAGTATGGGGCCAATGGATGCTAGAGGTATCCGGGGAGGGATGATGTAGTGATTTCTACACTCAAACGACTAACATCAAGATCTTTATTTCTCCTTACAAGAACTACAAGTGCTCCCTGAGCTGTTAGTAGGAAGAAGACTAATATACAAGCCTTACGGCGTAGAGTGAATCGATCCCCTCTCAGGATCCCGCGTCTCCCCTTATAAAGGGGTGCCTTGGCTCCTCTAGGGCTGACGTGGCAAGCATATTCGAGGAATATGCTTGTCCCAAGATAGTAAATCGGCGACCTCCTTTCCGTGTCCCCCTTCTAACAACGGCAAGGTTCCAGAGAACCCCACCTGCATGCCTCGGGCTCCATGACTATCACCTCCGTGACCCCCTTCAGCCCTTCTGCTGCTCTGCTCCTTGTCCTTTGTGCTTGGCTCCGTTCAGATTCTCCCTAGCCCGTGACTTTGGTTTGACTATAGGCACCTCCTTCTCCTGCTAGCTTCACGTTATTCGGCCCTGTCTCGCATAACTCGGCTCGGCCTTCACCTGCATTCAAGTTATTCGGGCTCACTCGGCCGACTTGACTCGTATGTCGGCCGGGTAAGGCATTGCTCCTTCCGTAGGTGTCATGGCCGTGCTTATCTCGGCCGACCTTTACATGACTCGGCCGATATCAACAGTAACTCGGCATATGACAAGGGAGACTCCTTTTATCTTCCCCTGTCTTGACCCTATCCGGGGTCACCTCCCCAACAATTGCATTGTTATGCCTTGCTCAGTTCCTGTCAATTGCCCTGCTCTAATTTGTTTACCCTTCATGCCATGTTTTTTATCTAAGGAGGGCACCTATAGTGAACTATGGACCCCGGTCCAATATTTACCATTCATACATCTTCCACTGTTAATTGTTTACTTGCTGCAAACCATTACCTTCTACACCATACGTTTAATCCTTTGTTATAGCAAACCAGTGAGCTTGAAAACCTCACTGATTCGTTGGGGACAAAGTCTTGAGTTTGTGTTGTGCAGTTTACCGCGTTGCTTGCAACACCGGTGTGATGTTTCCTTCCTCCTAATGGTTCGATAACCTCAGTTTCTTACTGAGGGAAAACTTGCTGCTGTGTTGCTTCACACCTTGCTCTTGGGGTTCCCAACGAAGTGCTCCTACACCAACTCAGCGCTGCATCAAGCTTTTCTGGCGCCGTTGCTGGGGAGGCTAAGGACGTCTTCACTAGGGGAGTCCTTCACTTCCTTTCTCTTTACTTTGTTTTTAGTTTTCTTTGTTTCTTTTGTTTGGTTTTGTTTTCCTCTTTCCAAACCCCCCCCCCCCCCAAATAGTCTAGCTTGGTTTGATTTCTTTATTCAAAAACACAAAAAAAGTTGTTCCTGCTCGAGCTGATGCTGCTGTTTTTGGCTTGCCCACCTTTTCCAAAATGAACTCTACTGAGAACACCAAGTTGTGTGACTTCACTAGCACCAACAACAATGATTTCCTAAGCACACCCATTGCTCCACCTTCTCCTGATGCTACCTTTTATGAAATTAAGCCTGCTTTGTTGAATCTTGTGATGAGAGAGCAATTTTTTGGTGCTGGTTCTGATGATCCTGCTGCCCATCTTAAGAGCTTTGTTGAACTTTATGAGATGCAAAAGTATAAGGATGTAGATGGAGATATTATTAAGATCAAGCTTTTTCCTTTCTCCTTGAGAGGAAAATCTAAAGAATGGTTGCTTTCTTTGCCTAAAAAAAGTATTGATTCTTGGACTAAGTGCAAAGATGCATTTATTGGAAAGTACTATCCTCTTGCTAAGATTATATCTATGAGAAGTGACATTATGAAATTTGAACAGCTTGATAGTGAACATGTTGCTCCAGCTTGGGAAAGAATGAAATCTTTGGTTAAAAATTGCCCTACTCATGGACTCACTGCTTGGATGATTATCTAGACTTTTTATGCAGGTTTGAACTTCTCCTCAAGAAACCTGTTGGATTCAGCTGCTGGAGGTACTTTTATGGGCCTCACTTTGGGTGCTTCAACAAGGCTCCTTGATAATATGATGGTTAACTACTCTGAATGGCATGTTGAGAGAGCTCCACATGGTAAGAAGGTAAATTCTGTTGAGGAAACTTCCTCTTTGAGTGAAAAGATTGATGTTATTATGGCTATGCTTGTTAATGGGAAAGCTCCTTTAGATCCTAATAGTGTTCCCTTAGCCTCCTTGGTTGCTCAAGAAGAGCAAGTTGATGTGAACTTCATTAGAAACAACAATTTCAACAACAATGCCTATAGGAATAATTTTGGTAGCAACAACAATTATAGGCCTTATCCTCCTAATAATGGCAATTCCTATGGAAGCTCTTACAATAATGCTAGAAGTGCCCCCTCTGAACTTGAAGTCATGCTCAAAGACTTTATTAGCAAGCAAACCACTTTCAATAAGACTATAGAGGAAAAGCTTTTAACTGTTGAGAAAAATATATCCTCTTTGTCTGAAGCTCAGTCCTCCTTGATTAATAAAATTGCTGCTAAACCTAAAGCTACAGAAAATACATTTGCTACTGCTCATGCCATACAAGTTACTATTGATGAGAATGTTAGACTGTTAGCTCAACTTCATGCTAGGTGGGAAAGGGAAGCTGAAATTGATAGAAACAACAGTGTGTGCACTATCACCACTAAACCACAAGTAGTCCCTATTCCTCCTCCTCCTATGCCTAAGCCTATTGATCCTACTACTAGTGATGCTAAGTTTGACTTTGATATTGATGGTTGCAATATTTCTGAAGTGATTATGTTCTTGCAAAAGCTTTCTAGAAGTCCTGATGCTAGTGATATGCATGTTGCCTTTACCAAACACATTACATATGCTCTTGTTAAGATTAAGGAAGAGAAGCTAAAACACAAAGCTTCTATTCCTAGGAAAGTAGAAGATAGTTGGGAACCCATTATTAATATGCAAGTGAATGACTATGATCTCAAAGCTTCATGTGATCTTGGTTCTAGTGTCTCTATTATGCCTAGGAAAATTTATGAAATGCTTGATTTACCACCTTTGTAAGATTGTTATTTGGATGTCCAACTCAATGATAATGCTAAGAATAAACTCATGGGGAGTATTAATGATGTTCTCATTATGGTTAATAATGCTTCTGTCCCTGTGGATTTCTATGTTTTGGATGTTCAATACAATGCTTCTTGTCCTATTACTTTGGGAAGACCTTTTCTTAGAACAGTTGGTGCCATCATTGATATGAAAGAAGGCACCATTAAATATCATTTTCCATTCAATAAAGGTATTGAACACTTCCCAATTAGAAGAGAGAAGTTGATCCTTGCTCCCCCTTTGAAAGCAAGGTTTGAAGTTAATGCTTCTTCATTTGAAAATACTTGATTCTTCTTGCTTCCTGTGCCTAACTTAAAGGCGTTAAAAAGTACTTTCTAGGAGATAACCCAAGAGTTTACTTGGGTTATGACCTCTCGTTATCATTTTTGTTTGTTTTTTGTGCCAAGAATGACCTCTAATGAGAGGGAAGTAAGATTTGGGGAGTTGCTGTCCCGAAACAGATTTCTGTCCTCCACCAAAAAAATTCGTGAGGAAGCTCTGTAACTCAGATTGAGCTCATAATTTACTAATAAATCCCCCAGTATGTTAGATAACTTTCGTTAGTTCAACACTTGTTTATTTGAGCAACAGAAGATGTTCTAAAAAATCGGTTTTTACCTGCTGGTCTGTTTTGACAGATTTCTGCCATTATTTGCATTTGCTTCTTATTGATTCCTTTTTAGTTCTCTTTAGGTGAATTGAGATTTTTGAAGGAGTTACTACAGTAGATTGTGTTTTTAGTGGTAAGCCTTGCTGTTTCAAAGCTTTGCCAGTGGTCTAATATCTTTTGAATACACTAATGTTGCTAATGAAGATTGTGTGAAGTTTTGTATGAAGGAAAGATTTCAGGTGTAAAGAGGGAATGATGCAATGAGATGAATAATGGACAAAAACTCAAGCTTGGGGATGCCACCATGGTGTCACCCCAAGAAATATCCAAGAGGTAAAAGCGTTAAAGCTTGGGCATGCCCAAGGCATCCCCTTCTTCATCAATAAAAATCTCAAGTCTGTCTAGACACTTCGTTTTTATTGTTTCATGCATAGTTGTGTTGTTCTTGGAGCGTCTTAGTTTTTGTTTGCTTTGCTTATGATGTTTAGTTTGCTTGAATAAAGTAGTTTGGACTCCCGTTCTCGCTGTGTTGTTTTGCAAATAAGTTTGCTTGGTGTTGGAAAGGAGTAGTAAGTTCTTGCTTGTAAGTGCAAGAGGAGCTTGCATTGACTGTGACTTAGACTTTAGCATGACATGCTAGGTGTTGTTTTAGCATTATGCTTAGTGATTATTGTTGTATCATTTCTCGTTCCAAAGAATTGGGATTGCTTAGTGTGCCTTGAAGAAATTATGCGTTGTTTTAGCATGCAAAAGCATAGTATTGTGGTATTATCTTTGGATGCTTTCCTTGGGTTGACTTGGCACATGCTCACACCATGTTATGACTATGACAAGTCACCATTAGCCTCTTTGATCATTTAGTCCTTGACTTGTAGTACCACTCTTTGCTTTGATTAGTATGCTTTGTTGCACTGCATGATTATGGCCATTATTGCTCTCTTAGTTGGTTGCTCCCAGTCTTTTGCTAGCCTCCACTTGCATGAGTAACTTCTACTCATGCCTCCAACTCCCAAGAAACCAAGTTATTCCAAAGTGTCCACTATAAACTCCTATGCATGGTGTGTTACACCATTCCAAGTATATTCTTGTTTTTAACTATCTTCCAATTAAAAACTATTTTGTTATGTGAAAACTTAGTGATTAAATCCCTCACGAACTTGATGGCACACTTTATTCTTTGCCCCTAATAAACTTGAACCATTATGACAACTTTGTTGTATATGCTTGCACTTATACGTTGGAATTAGCAGAACCGTGCTGTCACGGGGAATATTTTCAACATTGCACGTGTACTCTGTACTCAGTTGATATCATGTTGTTTTGTCTATGGATGTCACTGGTGTGAAATAAAGAGGGAACTTGTAAGTCCATGGAGTTTGTATCTTGTGTTAGAGAAACGCCTGGGCCGCTAGCCTAATCCATGCCTAATCAAGGTGGAAACTTGCAGCATCACCATAATGATCCATCTATGAAACATCCTCAATAAAAAGCTATGCATATGGTAAATTAAAAGATTTCCGATATGCTCATTGTCTGCTCGCCTTGTCATTTTGGTTATGGGAAAGCTCCTGTACCATGTGCAAGGGGTACCCTGTTGGCGGTTCTCAATGATATGCAAATACTTACAATGACAAGAACTTACCTGTACCCAAAGTTGAGTATGCATGAGGTGTGGCCCTCGTATTCAAGGGACTTGAGATTGCCAACTTATACTTTGTTAAGCATATACTCCAGCTTTTCCACTTTAACCTTAACCACTTCAAGATGCTTATGATAGGGGCAATGAGGGCTGAAAGCTAACAAGTACCATAATTTTCGGAAGCTCTTTTTGAAACGTGTAATCCCTGCTTCCTTTACAAAAAGGCCCTTCTTCCACCACTATTGAGTCTCCAACTTCTACCTTTAGGCACCATTAAGAGAGCATAGTTGTCATTCTGTGTGCAGTGTTCCAAAGTTTATTAATTGATGCATATTGTGATGTTACTTGTTCTTGAACTATTTGTTTCTAGTCACCCTTGCGAACTTTGCAGGTGTCCTATGCATCTATATTGCTATTCTATGAGGGACAAGCTGATTGCCACTATGCTATGTTTTCTGCATGTGAAACAAACAAACATTTTTTAATGCATGTTATTCATGATCTTTGTTTGTAGCTTGTCATGTTGCGTGCATAGTCACTATGTCCTATTGTTAGAACTCCATCTTTCATGCACATGTTTAGAGTTCCTTGATCCTAGCTTTCAATGCTTGCAAATGGTTGGATCTTTATTGTGAGGGTGCATGTCACCTCAAAAATTATTTTGTTTATCACTTACCTACTCGAGTACGAGCAGGAGTTAAGCTTGGGGATGTTGATACGTTGGAAACGTATCTATAATTTTTTATGCTCCATGCTTGTTTAGTATCTACTTTGCTTTACTTGTCCACACTTTGAGGTGCTTTTTATATGTTTTCTGGTACTAACCTACTAACAAGTTGCAACAGTGCTAGATGCCTGTTTTCTGTTGTTTTTGGTTTCAGAAAAGTTAGTAAAGAAATATTCTCGGAATTGTACGGGACAAACGTCAAAGTCAATTACTTTCTGTGGGGAACAAGAAGTCCATAGGGGAGCCAGAGGGGCCAGCCAGGGGGCCAGACCCACCCCAGGCGCGGGTGGGCCCTGCCCCGCGCCTGGCTAGGGTTTGGCCACCCTAGCCGCCGCCTCGGCCTCCCCCTTCGCCTATAAGAAGCCCCCGATGCAGAAACCCTGAGGACCCGATCAAATCTCCACGAAACCTTCTGTATCTGCTGCCACCATCGTCCCTAGATCTGGGGGATCTGAAGTTCTTCCCGGCACCCTGCCGGAGGGGAGATCATTCCGGAGGCCTTCTCTCCGGTATGATGCGTGAGTAGTTCCACCTTGGACTATGGGTCCATGTAGTAGCTAGATGGTTGTATCTCCTCCTTTGTGCTTTCATGTATAGATCTTGCGAGCTCCGTTCATGATCAAGATCTAATCTATTTGTAATCATGCATGTTGTGTTTGCGGGGATCCGATGGATATTGAGATTATTATGTTGGTTTGATTAATGGTTTTGTCTTTATGATTCTATCATGTCTGTGTTGTTTGTGATATTGCATGCTCTCTGTTGTTAGTAGCTATCTTGGCCAAGTAGTTGCTAGTGACTCCAAGAGGGGGTATTTATGCTCGATAGTGGGTTCATGCCTCTAGTTTCCAAGGGAAGTGACAGAAATCTCTTCGTTTGTAGATATGTTGTTGCTACTAGGGAGAAAACAATGGTCTCTTGTTCATGGAACATGTGGACTGTTTACCTTACACACTTTGCTTAAAGTAGTTGTCTGTTGCTTGCAACTTAATACAGGAGGGGGTTCGGATGATAACCCGAAGGTGGACTTCTAGTCATAGATGGAGTTGGATGGCGGTCTATGTATATTGTTGTATTGCCCAATCGAATCTCATAGGATCTTTCTGACTAGTAATTTCATTGTTATGCCTTGCTCAGTTCCTGTCAATTGCCCTGTTGTAATTTGTTTACCCTTCATGCCGTGTTGTTTATCTAAGGAGAGCACCTCTAGTGAACTATGGACCCTGGTCCAATCTTTACCATTGATACATCTTCCGTTGTTACTGTTTACTTTCTACAGACCATCATCACCTTACACACCATACAGTTAATCCTTTGTTACAACAGTCAGTGAGATTGACAACCTCACTATTAGTTGGGGAAAAGTCTTGAGTTTGTGTTGTGCAGGTTTCCACGTTGCTTGCAACACCTGTGTGACGTTTCCTTCCTCCTACTGGTTCGATAACCTCGGTTTCTTACTGAGGGAAAACTTGCTGATGTGCTGCTTCACACCTTGCTGTTAGGGTTCCCAACGAAGCGCTCCTACACCAACTCAGCGCTGCATCACTGCGCACCATATCCATAAGGGTACGGTTACGCCTTTCAACTACTCCATTTTGCTGAGGTTCGCTCGGCATAGAATACTGGGCGACTATTCCATTTTCCTGTAGGAACCTTGCAAAAGGTCCAGGTACTTGACCATATGGAGTGTGCTGACCGTAGTACTCCCCCCCCCCCCCGCGGTCGGACCGGACTATTTTAATTCTTTTATCATGTTGATTTTCAACTTCAACCTTGAAAATCAGAAATTTATCCAATGCCTCAGATATTTCTTTAATTGGATAAATATAACCATGTCGGGAGTGATCATCTGTGAATGTTATGAACGAATCATAACCATCCACACTTTTCACAAGAAACAATCCACAAATATCAGTGTGAATGATTTCTAGTGTTGCTATACTTCGGTTTGCACCCTTTTTGATTTGCTTTACATATTTTCCTTTTATGCAATCTATGCATTGTTCGATATCTGAGAACTCTAACGGAGGAAGAATGTCATTTTTAACGAGGCTTTCTATTCTTCCCCTCGAAATGTGGCCTAATCGACAGTGCCATAACTTCGATGAGTCATGAGTTCACTTTCTTTTCTTTTGTTCTTTGTTGACAAGGAAATTTGCTCACTCACATTACACACCGAAAGCACTTTTTCATGGAAGGATAACAAATAAAGCTTATCGTGAAGTAAAGAAGTACCCACACAAGCATCTTTAAACCATATGGCACACTTGCCATGTCCAAAATAACATTCATAACTGTCTTTATCCAAACATGACACACTTATTAAGTTTCTGTGGACCAAGAGAACAAATAAAACATCTTTTAACAGAATAATAAAACCATCAACTAGCTCCAAAGGAATGTCGCCAACAGCTTCAACTTCTGCTTGAACTCCATTCACAACTTCAATGCATCTTTCTCTTCTTTGCGTAGTTCTTGTCGAATGGAATCCCTGTAAAGAATTAGCAACATGAACAGTTGCACCTGAGTCAATCCACCAAGTGGATTTCAAAAACTGTGTATACAGGGATTCATTTACAAAAGAAACCATATCTATACCTTTCTTTGCCATTATGGACTTGAGCATTCTGGGCAATCTTTCTTGAAGTGCCCATACTTCTTGCAGTGGTGAGACTAGTCCTTGTCCCCTAGAAGACTCTGCTGATGCTGATACTGTTGGGTGCCTTTGCCATGTGGCTTGGAGGGGGAACCACCATGGTTGCTGTTGTTAAAGGTTCTCTTCCTATTGTCCTTCATGTAGTTTAAGAGAACCACCATGAATGGACTTGAGCCTTACTTTCTATTGCGTGCACATGCCAATGGTCTTTTCAATGTCCCATTTTTCAGGAAACATGTTGCAGTTGATCACAAAGTTCTCAAACTATTGGGGAAGGGAAGCCATGACAAGTTGAACCAGCAGAGCAGGCTTGAGCTCGAGGTCAGCATCCATGGGCTTTAATTTAGCAGCCATGTTGCTCATCTTCAAGATGTGCTCCCTGATGCCATGTGACCCTCCCATGTACTTTTCTGTGACCAGCTGTTTTAGCAGCTGGGTGGTGCCAGTGAACTGACTCTTTATCTTTCCAAGGAAATCTCCAACGGTAGTGCACTCTTCGATTGAGCCCACAATGGTGTTCTCAATCGTATTCTTTACAAAGGCCATGCACTTTTTGTTGGCATTTACCCACTTTTGGTTGTCAATGGAGTAAGCCAACTCCAGTGGACCATGGTCCCTTTTCCTCTTTTCCCAAGCAGCATTATCATCAGCAGGATCTCTTACTGGGTCTTTTGGCTCGACTGGCTGTGGAGTCTCCACAACCCAGTCAACCTCGGCACACAAATGTCAGGTTCACTTTCTTCCTCCACTCAGTGTAGTTATCCCCCGTGAGCATCGGAATGTCCTTGAGGCAACTCATGAGGTTGAGACCTCCTAAAACCACAAATATGTGAGATAACAAAAAACAATTGTATGCATTAATCCAACGTTGGTATAAATTAATCATACAACTGTTTGTGCAATTAAGATTATATCACCGTTGGGAAAAAATAAAGATAAATGCACCTTTGACACATAATAAACAAATCATGATCATGCTATTAATAACATTGGTCATTTAATAACAAGACCATAATCAACTTTAATATTTACTTTATCACATCTTTAAAAAAATCACTTTATTGCATTTTAGCAATTTCTTTTAACTATTTGCAGCGGAAAAATAATGCAATTAATCAACTTTTAAAACTTTACAGAAAAAATCTGTCACTTTTGAATTCTCTAAACAAAACTTCCATTGGAATATTTTGAATAGAAAAGACTATGTGAAAATTGCTCAAAAAACTGAGCAAAAAGCAATTAAAACTGTTCTGTAAAATAAAAAACAGAAAAAACATTAAACAGAAAGTACCCAGTTGCGGCCCAGCGCAGCCCATCGGACTGTCTGAGCAGTGCAGCGGCCACAGTCCGCTAGCTGTCGCCCGCGCACGGCCTCTGGTCAGCCGCGGCCCAGCAGCGACAAGCCAGCTAGCCGCGCGCTCTCTACGCCCCGCCCTGCAGCGCATGCGCGCTCGCGGCCCACAGCGGCCCAAAGCCTGCCACCGCCCAGCCGCCCGCAACACTGCTGAATCTGAACCGTCCAGACGAGTTACCCTAGATCCGACGGTCCCTCGTGCGCGTCGCTGGATCAAAACCAGCACACCGGTGCCCCCCAGAACCCCTAACGCCATTTCGCCCCCTCCCACTCTTTGGGTCCCTCTCTCTGTCGGTGCTCTCGGCGAGAGAGGCGAGGTGGCCGCGTAGCCCGGCATCCCGCCTGCGACGAGCCCCTTCCCCTCTCCCTGACGCAAGCCCCTCCCCCTCTCTACCACGTTTTCCACCTTCCCCACACCTCGCGGCAACCACGGCGAGTGAGAGAGGTGGAACTCTGGCGTCCTCATGCCCCCCTTGCCAGTGGTGTGTCCACCCAAGGGTGGGCACACCACCATCAAGCGGCGCAGTGGCGACGCCTTTTTCCGACGAACGGCCGGTCCCTTTTCTTTTTCGATTCGGTTTTGGGGTTTTCTCTATGGGGATTTTGTTTGGGGCTTTTCTTTTCAGGTGGGATTTGGGGTTTCTCTGTGCAGGATCTGGGGAGGATCTAGGGTTTCTCTTTAGGATTGCCTTTGATTTGCTTTGCCCCCGAAGGGGTTTGTCCTTCTTCCCCATGCCTCGGCTTGCTGATGCGCATAGGGATCAAGGGGGACGGCGCGGCCGTAAGGGCAGGCACACTTTTTAGATCTAGGGTTTGACTTTGCTTTCTTCTTTGCTTTTCTACCAAAAGATCTAAACTAGAAGGTGCTCGGATACCATTGATAGATTAGGCTTTGGATCTTCTAGTCTAGATAGTCACGGTAGCAGCTATAGGGTTAGATCTATTGCATCTGAGAGAGAGAGAGAGATATCGGAGAAGGAGAGAGGCTACCTGTGCCTTGGCTCGATGAGCACAAGCCAGAGGGGATGCCGGAGTTGGTGCTGGTGCTAGTGGCCATGGGGAAAAGGGCGACGACGTGCGTGTGCGGTGGTGGCGGTGCTTCCCGTCGGCTCACGCTAAAACCCTAGATCGGTAGGGATATCGGTGGGGCGTGCGGCACAGCGACGAACCTCTTGACGCGTGCTGCCGGTCCCCCACCTCTTTATATAGCGCGGCGACAGGGGCCCACCAACCAAAGTTCGGTTGGGCGCCCCCGATCAGGGCGTGGATAGGGATGTGATCTAGTCGTTGGGCTCGGTCACGTTAGAGATCAATCTAACAATGCCCATAGTAGGTAGCAGAGCTCCAGATCTGGGCATGAAGATCTGCAACTGCTTAGGGTTCTTCCTTTTCTTGACTCTGCTCTGGGACGGGCAGAGGACAGCAGTGGAGGCCACTGCTACTTTGAATAAACCTGCGTCTGGGATCGGGTTTGGCTTGCAGCAGCCAGTTCCAATCTTCTTGCTGGCCGGCCGTGGCGGCGAGGGGTGGAGGACTGTATCTGGTGTTTTGCAATGGAGCTTCGCATCCTCGAGCTATTCTCTGGTGTGGGCGAGTGGCGCCAGGAGGTTGAGGACGTCCCTCTTACACGTTGCTCCGGTGGTAGGAGCTAGTGCTGAGAGGTACGATCATCGCAGCTCGTCGAATAAGCTCGTGTGTTTGTGTCGTTTCCTTCAACGGAGCAGAGAGGCAGTGGATTTTCCTTCGGCCAGCCTCGGTGGCGAGGGGAGGGAACCTACCGCTTCTGTTGTTCTTTGTTCTGGGAGGCGGCGGGGATGGTTCGTGCAGCAATTTGGAGAACACAACATGGCGGCTGAGTTTGCCGGCGTGATCCATGGCCGCCTCGGTGGCTTTTTCTGACGCCAGAGAAGCGTCGCAGCTACCTCCAAGAAGAAGGCCTCTTCTGGGGAGCCTTTCCGGCGCACCATGTCGTCGGTGGAGAAGGCCAGAGGCTGGATTGCTTTTTTAAGTTTTCCCTTAGGATCCTTTTTGTTATTCTGCAAGGCTTTCCCTTGTTTTACTTTTCAACAAGGACATGTATGAAAATATGTACCCACCGCTTTGAATAAATGCTGCTTCGGGGGTCCTTCGAGACCCCTCACTTGTTGAAAAAAAAAAGAAGGTAGGCACGTCGCCTTTACGCTTTCACTCCCAAGGTACCAGATGTTGCATACTGCTGTACGAATGATGGGCAGGCAGCAGCTGAGCGCTTGTGAGTGGTGCGGGTGCCAGTCATCTTGGGCGTCCTGCACGGCGAGCATCCACGATTGTCAGGTTCCTGGTCACCAAGATACTAGAAAGTTTCTGGAAGGCAGTAACTTTATGGACTTCCAGTGTCCACCCATGTGTGGCATCGAAGCCGTGGCCAACTGCGGCCTGCTTCGTCCACCCATGCCGCGCCCGGACGTCCACATCGCCTGCGCGATGTTTTCTTGCTGTCGCCGAGCCATACATCCCAGATGCTCTACCGTTCTCACTGCACCCCTAGGACGGATACACTACACACATTTATGCCAGCCAGGTCTTCCAGCAGCACCACACGGACAACCATGGCGGCGCCGCTCCACTTCGTGCTGGTGCCGCTCCTTGCGCAGGGCCACGTGATCCCCATGATGGACATGGCGCGCCTCGTCGCCGGCCATAGCAGCGCGCGCGTCACCGTCGTCCTGACGCCCGTCCACGCCGCGCGCAGCAGGGCTGTCCTGGAGCACGCCTGCCGCGCGGGGCTCGCCATCGACTTCGCCGAGCTCGAGTTCCCGGGGCCGGCTCTGGGGTTCCCCCACGGCTGTGAGAGCCTCGACATGATCACGGACTTCTCCCGTATGGCGCTTTTCTACGAGGCCGCGTGGCTGCTCGCCGGCCCGCTCGAGTCGTACCTCCGGGCGCTGCCGCGGCTGCCCGACTGCCTCGTCGCCGACTCAATGAGCCCGTGGACGGCCGACGTCGCGCGGCGGCTGGGCGTCCCTCGTCGGCTCGTCTTCCACTTCCCGTCGGCGTTCTTCCTCCTGGCGGTGCATAACGTGGACAGGCATGGCCTGCACGACCGCGTGGCCGACGTCCTCGAGCCGTTCGAGGTGCCGGACTTCCCCGTGCGCGCCGTGGTCAGCAGGGCGACGTCGCTCGGGCTGCTCCAGCTGCCGGGGTTCGAGAGGTACCGGCGCGACATTCTGGACGCCGAGGCCAGCGCTGACGGGCTGGTCATCAACACGTGCGCGTCCTTCGAGGGGGAGTTCGTCGAGCGGTACGGCGAGGCCCTCGGCAAGAAGGTTTGGGCGGTCGGGCCGCTCTGCCTCCTGGCCTCCGACGCCAAGACGATGTCTGGGAGAGGCAACGGCGCGGCCGCCGACGCCGGCCACGTCGTCTCCTGGCTCGACGCGAAACCGAAGCAGTCCGTGCTCTACATTAGCTTCGGGAGCATCGCCCGCCTGCTGCCGCCGCAGGTCGCGGAGCTTGCCGCAGGCCTGGAGGCGTCGGACCGGCCGTTCATCTGGGTGGCGAAGGAGACCGACGGCCTCGACTCCGGCTTCGACGATCGGGTGGCGGGCCGCGGCCTCGTCATCCGCGGGTGGGCGCCGCAGATGACCATCCTGTCGCACCCTTCGGTGGGAGGCTTCCTCACGCACTGCGGCTGGAACTCGACGCTGGAGTCCCTCTCGCACGGCGTGCCGCTCCTTACCTGGCCGCACTTCGCCGACCAGTTCCTCAACGAGGCACTCGTCGTGGACGTGCTCCGCGCAGGCGTCCGTGCCGGCATCAAGGCGCCAATAATTCACCCTGACGACGTGGCGAAGTTTCAGATCGGGAGGGAGGACGTGAAGAAAGCGGTAGTGGAGCTAATGGATGAGGGGGCGGCGATGCGGTCGAGGGCGATGGAGCTCGCCGCGAAGGCGAGGGACGCGATGTCACCAGGAGGGCCGTCTGACATGGACATGGCGGACATGGTTCGCCATGTTGCCGAGCTCACACAGAGGAAGGAAGACCAGTAACCGTTGAGAAGAGCACAGCTCTAGCCGGCCAAGGATTTAGTACAGTAGCTTTATTTTTTAAAACAAAAAAGCTTACTCTCCGATTTTCTGCAAGTACGAGAAACACGGCTTCTTTCCTCTTTCTCTCTTGCTACAGTTTCAGAGAGTTTCCTCCCTGTTCCCGACCCGAACCGAAGCGAAAGTACAACTCTCCGTATATGTGGGTTAGAGTATGTCCACACGCCTTCCCAGGACGGCGTGTGTAGGGCCTTTTTTCTTTTTTCTTTTTATCAGGACGGGCGATTTTTTGTCTAGTCGATGCCGATTTCGTTTGAATTTAATCCAACTTCCGTCTGAAGTTTTCAAGCCGATTCTGGGGCACTAAGAACGTCTTGAGAACGCCGGACGAAACGAAAACACGGGTGGACCAACCCTGTCGGCGACTATAGGCCAAGCTCCTGCCCTTTCCTTCTTCCCCTCCCACCATTCCTCTTCATTTTCCCACAACTCCTGCCAGTTCGCCGAGCTCCCGCCCACTATGCCGTCCAAGGGTTTCGTCAAACCCCGATCCACCGTCGGCGAACCAACGGAGAAAAAGGCGAGGAGCGTCGACAAAGAGGCCGGACGGCTCGACCAGCGCCGAGTGGCTTGCCCTTGTCCAGAAGAGGAAGGTCGAATCGGACGGCCGCAGGGACAAGAAGGCGAGGTCCAAGGCGGCCGCCCAGGACTAGGCGCTCACCGAGGAAGAAGCGATGAGGGCAAAGCATGCTACGGCGTCGCGCATGGCGGTGTTGCTCCCGAGGCCGACCCCCCCTCCCCCCCCCCCCCCGTAGTACGCCGCTCACTGGGGGAGCCAATCAAGCGTCGGATCGCCGATCGGGTTCTCACCGTCCATGTTCCAGGAGAGCCAGACAAACCCGCGGTAGAGGTACTCTTCCTTCCCCGAGTTAAACGGTGGGTTCAACCCGAACATGCTCTTCCCCTTCCCCGCACATCGCCCTCCTCCGGCCTTCAACATCGACATCAACATCCCTACTCCAGCTCTCTGGCGTACGGCGGCCCTTCCTCGTCCATGCGCCGCGGCCCTCTGCCGTTCGGCGACAGCTCCTCGCCCGCAACCTTCGGCGACGCCGACGCCCACAACATGTTCAGCGGAATCTCGGCCAAAGCTTACATGCAGGACATGATCTCCTCGGGCTCGGCGGCTGCCGGCAAGGCCTCCTTATTCACTCAAGAACAGTCCCGGACTGACGCCAAACACGGCATCGAGTCTTAGGATTTCGTCGAAGGACAGGCCAAATAGACGCAGGCCAAGGACATGGAGGACGCCGAAGGGGATGCCTTGGCTCCGGCGAAAGCCAAAGCCAAAGGCAAGAGGAAGGCGGGCACGTCGGCGCCGGAGCCCCGAATCAAGTGAACGACGCTTGAGGACTTTGCTTCGTCGATGCATGGAAAGCGATGAGCATGGATCACATCACCGGCGCCAACCAAAACTCGGACAATTACTGTAAGCGTGTGAAGCTAGTGTTGGACAAGCGCAACCTTTGTGATCCGAAGTATAGCAAGGTTCACATGGAGCGAGCGAGAAAGCCATGATCAACCATTGGGAACTCATCCAGCAGGCATGCAACAAGTGGCCCAGCGTTTTCGAGGAGGTCGGTCACACACCCGTCAGCGGTGAAAACATGCATAGCAAGGTACTTCGCCGAACACTAGATGAAGGTATGTCGTGTTCATGGCCGTCCTGACACATTTTACCTTGCCTTTGCATCTCTTCCGTGCACTCGGCGTGTACCAGGATGACACGAAGACGGAGTTCAAATTCCACCATGTGTTTTCCGTGATAGAGAAATGCAAGAAATGGGTGGACACTCACGTGAGCCTCGCCAAGACAAAGGACGGCGTGTACAACCCGGAGGCTCCTCCCCCTGCTGCCGGCGAAGGAAGGCCAGAGCTTGGCCAGAAGAAGGAGAAGATGCTCAAAGCCATAGGACCTCCCGCCGAGCGTCTGCACACTTCAATCGAGAAGTGCATCGCCGACACCAAGGCCCATGCCGAGAAGAGGGAGGAGAAGGCTGACGAGAGGTGGGCGCAGCTGCTCCAGAACCAAGACCGGAAGCTCGACCTCCTCAAAGCCAACTACGCCGCCGAGAAGAGGAACACGGATCTCAAGTTCCTCGTGGGCGGCGAAGACACCTCGACGATGAGCACGCCGGTTAATGCCTGGTACATGGCATGCCGCAACGCCATCCTCCAGGAGGACATCGCCGCCAGCACGCCAAGATCTACGCAGACCACGCTGCCAATGAACCCATCCCTGCCGCACCGGACACGCCAGAGGAGGCCATCCCTACCAACGACTGATCGCCGAGCCATTTTATCTAGTTCTGTAATCATTTTATCGCCGAACTTTTTGGACGTACTTCTATCGAACACCCTGGGACGAGATTTCGCCGACGGAAACAAAAAATTCAAATATGTCGCTGTTTTTGCTTCGCCTAAGAACTCAGCCGAAAAACGCGAGTGGAAAACTGGGCGTTTTCAGGCCAAAAATTACATCCGTCTGGCGCTATTTAGCTCCGAATTTTGCCTGAAAACACCCAACGAGTGAAGGTGCTCTTAGTCCCTTTTTTAAAAAAGTGGATGCCATGGGCTTATCCCGGACGTCCAACCTGGCTTTGAGATTCGTGCGCATTTTTAAAAATCTATGTAGTATTATATAGTAAAAGCAATATAAGGATGTTTTCGAGACACATGATTAATCTACATTACCTAAATTATATTGATCTTATCGTTATGATTTAAAAATAAAATATGTTACGTAAAAAATATGGTTGGAATAAATAGTAGTCAACCGTATCACATATCGGAAGTTAACAAACACACGTGTAAGTGTAAATAGGCAATGATACGGACCCACGCATGCATCCTCCAAACCGATAATAAAAAAAATAAAGATCAAGCTAGCCACGAACCAAAAACTCATCCAAATTAATATGTGAAGCACTCGCGATGGAATCCAGTTTTTAGTAATCTTCGACGTCTATTTCAAGACGGAGGGAGTAGATAAAAAGTATCCACTCAAAAAATTAACTACTTATTGAGATTTTTTACCCGAGGGACCTAGAAGCTTTTATTAAACGGTGGAATAATTACAAATTAGACCAGTAAAGAAATAGAAAGTACAAACAAGTCCAAATTTTTTGCACTATGAATCCTAAAGTTCCCAGAGAAAAAGCCATCGGGTCCAGCTCCATTGCACCGCTTCTGCAAGCCGCGATGCAGCCAAGCAAAATGTCGCCGGGGACATGGCCACTTGGGGCGAGGTGCCGGGAGCCAACTGCATCAAAGCTAAGGGGCCTCCGAATCAGCATAGAAGCCTGGAGGTTTGATTTCACCTGCAAACTCCGACCAGGAAGAACTGAAGCCGACGACGAGGGTCAGAGCAATCGCCCTTCGACTATCTTGGACGGCAGCCGGCAGAGATCCGCCATGATTCCACTCCCGGGAGCAGCTCCCGCACTCCCCTGCTGTATATCTAGCTCCATGCAACGTCCGAGCTGAAGGCCACCAACCTCCAGATCACCATGATCGGAGGGAGTGTCTTGCAGTTCTTGGCCTCTAGCGCCATGTCCACAGAAGAAACTGACTTTGTTGAAGACCACGAGCTTATTGAAGAGGGATCCCCGACCAACCCCGTCCACCACCGCCGGATCCCACCTCAAGAGTACCACGAGCAGGACGACGCTCGTCACCAACAAGCTGCTACTCGGGAGCAGCCAGAGCACCCTAGACACGGGCCTGGAGCCCAACACCGACAATAGGCCGAGACAAGACTCTAAACCTAGCTACTACTATACAGGGGGAGGGGTCCCTCACCTCACCATGATGTCGGGGAAGGGAGGGGAGGGGCCAACCGGCCCGGATCTGGCGAGAACGAGAGACGCAAGGTGGGGTTGAGAATAGGGGACGTCCAAATTCAGGCCCAAATTCAGTATGGTCTATTGGAGATATGCCCTAGAGGCCATAATAAAAGTAGTTATTATTATATCTTTGTGTTTATGAAAAATGTTCATATTCATGCTATAATTGTATTAAACGGAAACATTAATACTTGTATGATTTGTAAACTTGTCAGAATCCCTAGTAAAGCCTCTTTGTAATACTAGCTTGTTGGTTGATAGAGGATCATGGTTTACTAATCATTAACATTGAGATGTTATTAACAACAAGATCATATCATTAGGAGAATGGTGTGATGGACATACTCCTATAGATAAGCGTAGCATAAAGATCAAGTTATTTCAATAGTTCGTTTGCTATAAGCTTTCAGATACATAGTAACCTAATTCCTTTGACCATGAGATCATGCTAATCACCATCACCAGATGGATGCTTTGATGACATCAAACACCACTTCATATCTGGGTGGTTATAAAGGTGGCATTGAGTGTTCGGTAAGTATGTGTTGAGGCACATGGATCAAGAGTGGGATTTGTCTATCCATATGACGAATAGATATACTCTGGGCCCTCTCGGTGAAATGTCATCCAATTAGCTTGCAAGCATGTGACTGGCTCACAAGGGATCACATATCACAGGAATGAGTAAAGAGTACTTGTCAGTAACGAGGTTGAACTAGGTATGCAGATATACCGATGATCAGACCTCAGATAAGTAAAATATCGTGAGACAAAGGGAAATTGGTATTGTATGTAAATGGTTCATTCGATCACAAAATAATCGTAGAAATATGTGGGAGCCATATGAATTTCCAGATTCCTATATTGTTATTGATCGGAGAAGAGTCTCGGTCATGTCTGCATAATTCACGAATCGTAGGGAGACACACATAAGGATTTGATGTTGTTTAGTAGATATGGAATGTGAGTAAGAAGACCGGATTTTTTCAGAGTCTCAGATGAGATCCAGGATATCACGAGGAGATCCGAAATGGTATAGAGAATAAGATTCATATAAGGGAAGTTCAATTTTGGAGTTCGAGAATAATTCCGGTGTTTTCACCAGAGTGATCTAGAAGGGTGTAGAAGGTTCACCGAACCGAAAGGGGAAGGGTACATGAATGTGTCATGACAAAGTGGAATAGTTACATCATGTCCTAGGTCAAAGGGCTGTGCAAATAAAAGAGAGAAATCAAACTCCAAAATTGAGAGTCAAAAGGCAAGTTTGAAAAGTCAAACCGGGACAATGTATCCTAGTGGAGGGAAGAGAGGAAATCTCCTCTCCCTCCACCACGCGCCAAGGAGGAGAGGGAGTTAGGGGAGGATTCGACCTCCCCCTACCCTAGCCACACCCCTCTCATAAATAGAGGTGAGGGGGTTGCCCCTCCAACACAACTCCACACACCACGAAAACCCTAGCCCCCCAAGCCACCGCCGCACCTAACCGCTGCCGGCCTCACCTACTCCCTCGGCTTCTAGATCTAGTTGCCGGGGAACCCCTCTACTCCATCCTAACCGCTCTGGCTTAAGGCGAAGCCCTGCATGATCTCCCCTCTACTTCCGACAGCACGCCGTCGTGCTACCGGAATCGCGAGGAGAGAGCTACAACCTCCGCTGCCTTCTGGAACAAGGGAGAGGAAGGTCTTCATCGAGTAGCGAACGTGTGACCGACTGCAGGAGTGCTGCCAGAATGCAGCGTCGGAAAGATCGTCTACGCAATCTTGATATTGGCAAGTGAACCACTACATCACCCACGAGAATCTGCTCTCGTTAACCGCTTTGGAATCTTCAAGGGTGAGTACTCTATCGACTCGTTGCTACAATCTAGTAGATAGATCTTGGCTTGTGTGTGTTCATGTGGTCGAATTTTTTGTTTTCCATGCTACGAACCCCTACAGTGGTATTAGAGCCGTGTCTATATCTAGATCTGTTGCACGAGTAGAACACAATGGTCATTGTGGGTGGTGGTGCATTTATTATCAATTGCTTCTTGTGTACTTTGCATCTTGTGGTATGGTGGGATGAAGCGTCCCGGACTAACCTTACATGAGATCATCCATGAGACTTGCTCCACGCTCAACATGCAACTTGTATTGCATAAATAACTTTGCGGGTGTCTGTCTCTCCCATCATAGTAAAGATTCAATTTACAACGGACACTTGATAGTTCAAGCATCAACGTTGTGGTTCTTGTTTGTAAATTAGAACGATACTTATTGAAATCCCCAAACCACGTAAAATATGCAAAGAAAATTAGAGGCGTCTAACTTTGTTTTGCAGGGGCGTGCTGTGATGTGATATAGCCATGATTGTGATTATATATGATTATACCCATTTAGCATATCCCCAACAGTAGCCTCCGGAGAACTCCAAGATCTTGCGCCGTCTTGCCTCTTTAGATTGAATGCTCCATCTATGTGATGTTGGCAAATTGTCAAGCAATATCTGGTAGTCCTCCAAAGAACCCTGCAATATTCCCCGTCTTCGATACGCAAGTCGTAGAGTTACTAAGTCTTCCATCGTACTCTTCTCGTAGACAGACAAGATCCATCCATGCCGGAATCTTCATATGGGACTGTTCATCTGTATGTGTTAGTGAGGTGATGTAGGACATAGGTCAACGATGCCTCGTAACTCACACATGCAAAGAACGCAATCATAGCAGTTTTACACGCGCAAGGCTTACGAAACGTTGGCGGCGACGGTGGGAACATGGTGAAATTTTCGCGCACGTTCTCGCACGCTCTGTCCGCACATCAACCGTCGGATCATCCTTGCACGAATCTTGACACCAGAGCCATATATTATAACCGTGGTGGTAATTTATATTTTCACCTCATTCGCTCCTGTGTCATCGTCTTCCTCCAGCCTAAGCCTATCCTCGAGCACATCACGTGCACACAGAGGAAAAAACCCTAGCCTCCCCCAATCTCCAGTCCACCCTCTCAACTCCCAATGGCGAGCAGAAGAAGCACACCAGCAATGATGGCGTCAGGCGAGGCTTTTGTCAAGACATCTAGAACCATCCATGTCTCGTCAGAGGCCATGGTGGTGCCGCGATCTGTGTTGGTCGAATCCACCGGCGACGACCATATTCTAGCAGCACTAGAGCCGTTGGAGGAGGAGGCCGACTCCCACAAGGGAGAATGGCGAGGCTCACTCTGATAGCGACATCAACGGGATGCTTGCTGAGGGGTACCTCCTTGTAACGGAGGGCCTGGTCTGGCAGGTGGCGCCGACCGGCAAGTTCGTCCCTTCTCCCCAACCCAGAGAAAAGGTATACCTCAAATCTTAGTTCGTAAGCGGTGTCTCCCTGCCGTTGTCTGACTTCTGCATCTAAGTCCTCAAGAACTTCTGGGTTCAACCTCATAACCTGTCCCCCAACAGTATTCTTGCACTTAGCAATTACGCGGCTCTTTGCGAGGGATACCTAGGGATTAGGCCTAGGTTAGATCTATTCATATACTTCTTCACGTGAAGAGGGAAGCCAAAGTGAGAAGAGAGGAACTTAGGAATTGCGGGACCATTAGCTTCAATATCTGGCCTGGCCAGTGGTTCCTGTCAACACCCGGATTTTTAATCACAGATGCATATTATGCCATACATCGCAATCCCAGGATTACCATTTTTGCGAGACATAACAGATTGGATATCATAGTACATCATCCATTACAAAACATACATAAGGTATTACACAAATAAGGATCTCATGATTCAATTCTTAATACAATTCAAACAGCGGAATAACGTAATAGTAACAATAGCATAGGCGAAGCTCCATCTTCATGGTCACAGGCAATGCTGACGATGGGAGATGATCCTAGTTGTTGTAACCTTCCTGATGTCCTTCTTCCTGATACTCCTCTTCATAGTCTGGCCACAGGAATACTCAGGGACAAAGCCATGAGTACTCTTTAAGTACTCGCAAACTAATACTAACAAGTGAAGTAGTTTTGAATGGGATATACTAAGCTGTAGGGTTGTTTTGCAAAAAGCCAGATTTACCTCTACTAAGTTCAAAAGAAAAGAAGGCTAGTGGAAATTTTTATAACACCTAAGTGGGAACTTGAATTTCATATCACAACTCTGTTGTGGTCAAGTCAAAGTCATGAATCATTTCACAAGTCATTTTGAAAACATCTGACGGGGGAACAGTATGGCCACTCCAACTGTCCATAACCGTGGACGCGGCTATTCGAATAGTTTGACACTCTGCAGAGATTGTACACTTTCACCACAACATTCGATACATCCGTCAGGAACAATCCTGAATTCACCATACTCAGTATGCGGATAATCAATCCTAACCTTTCAATTACACTCCCTAGAATAGGCACCTCTCGTGTGAGTTTGGCCTCCCAACCATGACCAACTGTCATCTTGGGTACTGCACAGGTGGATAATCTTCACAAGGTAGCCTCAGCTCAGACCTTGACCGCAAGGGAACCCATACTAAGGTATATAAATTTCTAGTCAAGCCCTACCCAAATTTCGGGTATTGTGGTTGTACGGTAAAATTGGAATGGTATCGCATCCAAACAACCATCAGTTTTATAAAGGGCTAAGGCTCATGCCTCAACATTTTCATTATCAAAATCATCTGGTGTTCGGAAACACATGCCAAGTATTCCCATCTAAAGTTGATCAAGTTTTAAGCTTAGCACTAGCATCTATAAGTGTGGGTAAATACTAATGAGGGGTGATAAGCAAATGGGAGTTAGATAAGTTCAATCTCATGCCTTAGGATGACATCAAGATTATCTAACTTAGGCCAAATTTTATGATCTTTATGCTACCTTCAATTATCTTTCTAGAATCTACAAGTTACTAAGTAAACTCTAAGAGAAAGCTTTGATAAAGAAAAGAAAATACTAAGCTTGCAAGTAAAACTAGGATGGCGTGTCAAGTGGGTATAATCACCTATGCTTAAGGCATATAGTTGGCATAGTAACAAGCAAGTAGTAGCTTGCATAAGTAGGATATCTTGCAAGTGTTAACTTGCTTAGTTAATAGCTTTCTAATTCAACTAGTAGTATTAGTCTTGCCTTGTGCAAAGAAGTGGTTGAAGTTCTCCTCGGCTTCTTCCTCGTAGTATCCTCATTCCTCCTCGTATCCTTGGTCGGTACTATCATCTAAAAATAAATACGAGGTAGACAATCACCAAACAATACTTAACTATTTATAATCATCACACAAAGGTTCACACTAGATGATCTAGCATCATCACTAACATCACAAGATTAAAGCACTTTTCTCATTTATTTTATTTTAGAAAAGTAATTTCTACTCACTGAAAAATTACTTAAGATTTAATATTCTCCAACTCAAACATGGGATCATGTTGACACATGTCATCACCACATATTTCAGTACATGGGAATGTGATTTAAAGTGGTGTCACAATTTAATGAGGTTTAACCTTTTTATTTTAATTAATTAAAATGACTAGAAATGCCTATGGGGCATTCTTTTATTACTTGAACATTATTTCTGTAAGTAAACCTATATAATTTTATATATTCTGAAAGGTATGATTAAATGTGATTTTCAAGAGTTGGAATCAACTCAAAATCTCTTATGACTGAATTTTGAAAAAAAATTGAATGCAGAAAAGCTTCTTCCTTGTTATTTTTACCATGGGTGATCTACAATTCAAAATGGTTTGAATCCAACGGTCTTAGATTAAGAATTCTAGTACCTTTCTAACAAAATTGGTTTCATGCATTTTGGTCTAGTGAATCGAGCTGGGTTGATTTTTGAATCTAGGTACAGAACTAAGTTTGAAATTAAATGAATAAATATAAATTTGAATTGTTGGGTCGCGCGGGAGGTTTAACTGGGCCGGCCCACTACGCACAGCACACGCGTGGGCTGGTTAAGTGGGCGACCCCACTCGTCAGTGAGACAACGAGTGGTGAAGCGGTACGGGGTTATCTAGGCCGCATGATCTAACTCTAATCGAACGGCTCTGGTTCATCGTCCACGTCGGGCAGTGCCGGCGAGACAGAACCCTAGCGCGGCAGGTGGGGGTCGTGGGAGCCTCACTGGGTCTCAGGCGATGGTCGGCAACGGGGGAGAACGATGAAGTCGACGACGGTGGTTCTCCTGGTATCGGCAGCTTCTCCTGGGTCGGCTCCAATCGACGACGCCTCTGCTCCTCTGCAGCGGCGAACTCCGGTGAAATTCCAGCCACCTGGTGCTCGCCTTGCTCCGGGGGTGAGTGGGGGGTATCAGTGAGAGGCGGGGAGTGAACTGGTGTGACGAAAACGAGTGGGGTTGGCCTCCTATTATAGTGCGACGAGGGGACCGAATGGCGCGGGTGGAGCTCGTTGGTGTCGTCGGCACAACATACTACTGGCATGGGCGACGATAGGGGGCAGTGCTGTGCTCCCTGGATAAGCTCGATGGTGTGGTGGCGAGGCATGGGGCGGTGCGAGATGGTCGGAACGGCGCGGCGCTCTGGGCGGGTCTGACGACAATTTTAATGGCGCAGTGTGCGTGGTCCGCGCGGTGGCGAACGAGGATGTCTGGCGGGGTGCTGGTGATCACGTCTAAAAGCGGCGAGGGCGGCGCGTGGTTTGTGCGAGCGTGTCGAGCGCGGCGTTCTGGCGCTCTCTCGGCATGGTCGCAGAGAGAATGGTCGCGCTCGTTCTGGGTGGTCCAGTGGCTAGCAGGGTTCGAGCGTTGGACAGGGGGTGGCGATGGACGATGGAGTGCCTGCTAGAAAAGGTGGCTAGTCTTGGTGCTTTCTCTGGCTAGCTAGCCATGGTCGGCTGGCAAGGGTGCCTTCGGGTTGGTATGACATGGTGAAATGGGTAGGGGCTAGGGGTGGTGAAGGCACTGGTTGACACTGGGGGAGACAAGTGTGATCAATGGTGAATAATGCTTAGCCAAACTACTGATCAAAACAGTGAAGTTTGGCCAGTTTGATTTTCTGTCTCCAAGTGTTTGATGAAATGGCCGCAAGAAATTCAAATTTTAATTTTGGAATCAAACTTGGTGGGTTTGCTAGGAACATACTAGGGAGTATCTTGTTAGTTGGATTGGTCAAGGGGCACTCATTTGGTTGGGTTTTGAAATTGTGTGATCTTCACATATGGTAAAGATTCAATTTTGAATTGTCCTTTGAATGGGGTTGCTAAATATTTCTAAAAGTTTGAAAGGTGGGATTTGCTTCACTTTTACTTGGTCTAGCAAGGGGTGAAAATAATTGGAAAAGTTTATGTTTGAAATCTTAGACTAGAAACACTCAAAGTGGCCTAGTGAGCAAGATTAGTAAAAATGACCATTTGCCTTATTTGATTTGTTTTATATTTTCTCTTGATTTGTTTCTTCTTGGAAATGTTTTATATGATGTTATATTCATCTTTGAACCATTCCTTACTATTTAGATGAATCACACAAGTCCATTCATGCATTCATCAAATCATCACATACACACACACATTCATTTGGTTTTTATTTAATCAAAGTTTTTGTTAAACCTAATTTTAGTGATTAGAGTTTGTGTTGGAGATATGCCCTAGAGGCAATAATAAATGTAGTTATTATTATATCTTTGTGTTTATGATAAATGTTTACATTCATGCTATAATAGTATTAACAAGGAAACATTGATACTTGTGTGATTTGTAAACTTAATTTGAAGTCCCTAGTAAAGCCTCTATATAATACTAGCTTGTTGGTTAATAGATGATTGTGGTTTCCCTATCATGAACATTGAGATGTTATTAGACAAACAAGATCATATCGTTAGGAGAATGATATGGTGGACATACTCCTATAGATAAGCGTAGCATAAAGATCAAGTCATTTTAATAGTTCAATTGCTATATGCTTTCTGATACATAGTAATCTAATTCCTTCGACCATGAGATCATGCATATCACCTTTACCGGATGGATGCTTTGATGACATCAAACACCACACCGTAAATGGGTGGCTATAAAGGTGGCATTGAGTGTTCGGAAAGTATTGGTTGAAACACATGGATCAAGAGTGGGATTTGTCCATCCATATGACGGATAGATATACTCTGGGCCCTCTCGGTGAAATGTCATCCAATTAGCTTGCAAGCATGTGACTGGCTCACAAGGGATCACATATCACGGGAACGAGAAAATAGTACTTATCGGTAACGAGGTTGAACTAGGTATGCAGAGATACCGACGATCATAACCTTGGATAAGTAAACTATCGTGAGACAAAGGGAAATTGATATCGTATGTAAGTGGTTCATTCGATCGCAAAGTAATCATAGAAATATGTGGGAGCCATATGAATTTCCAGATTCCTCTATTGGTTATTGTTCGGAGAAGTGTCTCGATCATGTCCGCATAATTCACGAACCGTAGGGAGACACACTTAAGGATTCGACGTTGTTTGAGTAGTTATGGAATGATGAGAAAGAGATGAATGTTGTTCGGAGTCTCGAATGGGATTCGGGATATCACGAGGAGATCCGGAATGGTCCGGAGAATAAGATTCATATAAGGAAAGTCCCGTTTCGGAGTTGGGGAATGGTTCCGGTGTTTTCATCGAGAATGTTCTAGAAGGTTCCGGAATGTCCGGCACTCCAGGGGGGAAGGGTACATGAATGTGTTATATCAAGTTGGTATGGTTGCATCATGTACTCGGTGTCATCGCTGATCAAAATAGAGGGTTTATTCAAATCCTAGTTTGAAAAGTCAAACGGCTAGTTTGAAAGTCAAACGGCAGTTTTTGGAAAGAGGAGGAGGAGTGGGAAACCGAGTTGGGGAGGAGTTCCCTCCTCCAACCGGCGGCGCCCACCCAAGCCGAGTTGGGGAGGGACTCCTCTCCCTTCCCTTGGTCGTCCGGCCCCCTCCACCTATATAAGGAGGGGCAGGGCTCCCCTCCTTGACACACAACTTCCACGCCTCAAACCCTAGCAGCTGCTGCCCACCATAGCCGCCGCCGCCCCCTAGGGTTTCTCCCCTAGCCGCCGACTTGGGCACCTCCAAGCCCTAGCCGCCGGCTCTAGCACCTCTTCCTCGACGTGTCTAAACCCTAGATCGTCGAGGGACTCTCTCATACTCCACCATACTCGCTCCGGCTTAAGGCGAAGCCCTGCGAGATCTCCCCTCTACTTCCGATACCACGCCGTTGTGCTGCCGGAATCGTGAGGAGAGTGCTACAACCTCCGCTGCCTGCTGGAACAATGGAGAGGAAGGTCTTCGTCGAGTACCGAACGTGTGACCGACTGCGGGAGCGCTGCCGGAACGCAGCGCCGGAAGGATCGTCTACTCGATCTTGAGATCGGGAAGAGTACGACTACATCACCCACGAGAATCCGCTCTCGTTAAAAACTTTGGAATCTTCGAGGGTGAGTTATTCTATCGACTCGTTGCTACAATCTAGTAGATAGATCTTGGCTTGTTTGTTTGTATGCGGTAGAAATTTTTTGTTTTCCATGCTACGAAACCCTACAGTTTGATGATAATTGTTTCATATTTTTGGGATGTTACAAACCTTCCCTCCTTAAACAAAATCTCGTCTCGAGATTTGAAAAAGAAGAAAAAGATTACCTAGGATTTAAAGAGATCGGGAAACTCCGTCCTAATGTGATCTTCTCGCTCCCAGGTGGCTTCTTCTTCAGTGTGGTTGCCCCACTGGATCTTGAGAAACTTGATGCTTCGGGTTCTGGTGGTCCTGAAAGCTTCTTCCAAAATACGGATGGGTACTTCGGGATACGTCAGGTCATCGTTGATCTCTATGGTCCGGTGATCAATGATCTTGAACACTTCGGTCTTCTCCAGGACTTCAAGGCATTTGCAAGTAACGATATATGGAACACATTGTGCACTGCTGACATTTCCTCGGGCAATTCCAATTGATATGATACTTCTCCTCGACGATTCAAAATCTTGAAGGGTCCGATATATCTGGGGGGTAACTTTACTTTAAGCTAGAAACGCTGCATTCCCTTCAAAGGAGACACTTTGAGATACACAAAATCTTCGATATTGAAAGCGAGGTCTCGACGTCTCTTGTCGGCATAACTCTTCTGTCTTGATTGGGCGGTCTTAAGGTGCTCACGAAGTTTGTGAACTTTCTCTTCTGCTTCTCGTAGGATGTCGGGTCCGAAAATCTGACTCTCTCCTATTTCCGACCAATTCAAAGGGGTGCGACACTTTCTTCCATAAATGAATTCAAATGGGGCCATTTGCAGACTAGCTTGATAACTATTATTGTATGAAAATTCTGCAAAAGGCAGACAGTGTTCCCATTTAGATCCATACTCTAGCACACATGCTCTCAACATATCTTCGAGTATTTGATTTACTTGCTCCGTTTGTCCATCGGTCTGAGGGTGATACGTTGTGCTAAAATCTAGCCGGGTTCCTAAACCTTCTTGGACTTTCTTCCAGAATCTCGAGGTAAACTGAGTTCCTCGATCTGATACGATGTTCTTGGGGACTCCGTGCAAACTTACGGTTCTAGCGATGTACAATTCTGCTAGCTTCGAACTCTGGTAAGTGGTCTTCACTGGTAAGAAATGGGCTACCTTGGACAATCTGTTAACTATGACCTAGATAGAGTCATTTCCCCTACTAGAAGTAAGCAATCCGGTGATAAAGTCCATTCCAACTGAATTCCATTTCCATTCCAGAATCTGTAATGGTTGCAACAGTCCCGCGGGTCTTTGATGTCCCGCCTTGACTCTCTAACAAATGTCACACTTGGCGATATAGCTTCCGATTTCTCTCTTCATCTTATGCCACCAAAATTGCTCCTTCAAATCCTGATACATCTTTGTTCCTCCGGGATGGATAGAATAAAGAGTATCATGGGCCTCTTTCAAAATAACTTCTTTCAACTCCGAATCTGCTGGTACACAGAGACGTCCTTTGTACCACAGAACTCCTTCTTCGTCTTTGGTGAATCTGGGTACTTTGCCTGTACCGATATGATTTTTGATTCCGTCGATACTAGCATTTCCTTTCTGCGCCTCCTTGATCTGACTGATCAAAGTGGGTTGAAGTCCTATGCTAGCCAAAAATCCTTCACTCACTAATTCCACTCGGAAATCTTCCATCTCTTTGTGAAAACTTGGTTGCTCTTTCAGAATCATAGAGTTCAAGCGACACGGCAATCTACTAAGGGCATCTGCTACCACATTGGATTTACCAGGGTGATAGTGAATGTCTAGATCATATTCCTTGATTAGCTCTATCCATCTCCTTTTCCTCATATTCAGCTCCTTTTGAGTGAAAATATACTTCAGGCTCTTGTGATCCGAATAAATCTCACAACGGTTTCCCATGAGATAATGCCTCCATGTCTTCAGGGCTAGAACTACGGCCGCGAGTTCAAGGTCATGGGTTAGATAATTCTGTTCATGTTGTTTCAGTTGTCGGGATAGGTAAGATATAACTTTGCCCTCTTGCATTAGCACACATCCGAGACCGATCTTGGATGCGTCACAAGACACATCGAAGGGCTTCGTGATATCCGACATGATCAAGATTGGGGCTGAAATCAATCTCATCTTGTGTTCCTAAAAACTCGCTTCACATTTGTCGGTCCATTCAAACTTCTTGTCCTTCTTCAGCAATTGGGTCATGGGTCTTGCAATACTCAAGAAACCTTCTACAAACTTGCGGTAGTATCCCGCTAATCCTAGAAATGCACGAACTTGGGTTTGAGTGTTTGGGGCTTGCCAATCTTCCACATCCTTCACCTTCGCAGGGGCAACGGCAATTCCTCCGGCTGATACAATATGTCCGAGGAATCCTACCTCCTGTAACCAGAATTCACATTTGCTAAACTTGGCATATAGCTGATGCTCTCTAAGGGTTCCAAGAATGGTCCTTAGGTGTAGCTCATGTTCGTCTTCTGATTTGGAATAAATCAGAATGTCATCGATGAAAACAACGACAAACTTATCTAGGAAGTCCATAAAATTCTTATTCATGAGGTTCATGAAATAAGCCGAGGCATTGGTTAATCCAAAAGACATGACAGTATACTCGTATAATCCATATCTGGTGGTAAAGGCAGTCTTTGGAATATCCTCTGCGCGAACCTTGAGTTGATGATAGCCAGTTCTAAGATCAATGTTAGAAAACTCGTTGGCACTAGTCAACTAGTCAAATAGATCTTCTATCTTGGGCAACGGGTACTTATTCTTGATGGTGACATCATTCAACTTCGGATAATCCATACACAAATGGTTACCTCCATCTTTCTTGTCCACAAACAAAACAGGTGATCTCCATGGTGACACACTTGGTTGAATCAGTCCAATTTCTAGCATGGCATCCAGTTGCTTCTTCAGTTCCACTAGTTCAGACGGGTTCATACTATACGGTCTCTGGGCTATGGGTCCAGTTCCAGGGATTAGTTCAATGATGAACTCGATATCTCGATCTGGGGGCATACCGGGCAAAACATCTGGAAATACATCGGGGTATTCACAGACTATCCAGACTTGGTCAATGGTTGGCTGGGCTATACTCTTGTTGCACTTGAATTGATGGGGCAAGGTTTCAGATACATGCTCGACTGATATTCCGACTATACTGGTCATGGTTATGGATTTCTTGGCACAGTCAATTAATCCCTTGTGTTTGGACATCCAATCCATTCCTAGTACTACTTCCAAACCTTTAGTTCCAAGTACTATTAGATTAGCATAAAAATCTATGCCATGGATTTGGATAGGGACGGCTTTGCAAATTTGCCTAGCTTTGGTGGTTGAACCAGGTATTTGAACAATCATAACATGCTTCAATTTGGTTGGTTGAATCTTACTAGTGCATGCAAATTCTTCAGTAACAAATGAGTGCGATGCTCCAAAATCAAACAACACTCTTGCAAGTACTGAGTTAACAGAAAACATACCCAACACGACATCCGGCGCTTCCTAGGCTTCTTCAGCATGCATGAGAAAGAGATGGCTGTTGCGGTTGAGCGAATTCCCTGGGGCAAATCTTCTTCTAGGCTGAACATGACACTGCTGCTGAGCTGGGGCATTTGCATTGGGGGCTGTGGCAATCTTCTTGGGGCACTCATTGGAATAGTGACCCTTGGTTCCACATTCATAACAAGTCACTTGCGACTTGTCCTTTGCTGCAACAGGCACATCATTGCTTCCAGTCCTTGGGGCAGTGTTGGTGTTGGTGGCAGCATTTTTGTTGTTGAACTTGGGTGGTGCACGGTTGAAATTGCTGGGGTTGCCGGGGTTGTTGTGGTTTGCTTCGAGCCTTAGGTTTCCACGGTTGGGATAGGTGGGACGGTTCATCGGGGGTCTGTTGGTTCTTGGGGAAAATCATGGAGATGGGTTGGGGCGATACTTTGGTGTATGGTGGGTTCCTGGTTGATGCATCATGCGACGCTTGCGGTTCTCATTAGCTTGGTTGATCTTTCCTTCCATCTGAATGGCAGAGTCAACTAAGGCTTCAATATCTGCAAAGGGTATATTGACTAACACAATCTTCATCTCATCATGCAAACCATTCAGGAATCTCTCTTTCTTCTTGGCTTCAGTATCTATCTCATCCGGGGCATACTTAGTCAATGACAAGAATTTGTCATGATATTCCACTACTGTCATCCTTCCTTGTTTCAGTTCCCTGAATTCATCTCTCATCCTCTTGATTAAACCTGGTTTCACATGGGTTCTGCTAAACTTGACTTTGAACTCCTCCCAAGTCATCAGCTGACCTCCTGTCATTGCGCGAACGCTATTCCACCATGCTCTTGCATCTCCAGCCAGATAGCGGGTAGCAAACAACACTTTGTCGTTGGCTTCCACTCCTGCAACTTCTAGGTTGTTGTCCATGGTTTGTAGCCAATCATCTGCATCTAGGGGTTCTTCTGACTTAGTGAAAACAGGTGGATTGGTGTTCTGGAAATTCTTGAGCTTAGATCCATGGTTGTCCTGATTTTCATGGCCTTGATTGTTCTTGGCCATCTGAGCTATCTGTTGAAGGGTGGCTAAGTTGGCTTGACGTTCGGCTCTTTCAGCTTCGCGGTCAGAAACTAACATTTGCAAGAGTTGCAACATCGGGTCCGGGGCTGAGTTGCTTCCTCCGCGAGGCATCTGAAGATTGAGATAGATCATGAGAAAAGAGGGAAATTTCTAAGGTTCAGGGTTTTGGGTGTTTGAAAAGTTTTCAAAGTTTGACTCAGATTTTTCTAGCAACTTGCTTTTCATTCATTCATCACACATCATACAACACACACCACAACAAAGGAAAACAGATGGTTTTAAGAACCATTTTGAGAAGCTACGATACAGTGGGACCGAATACACTCACTAACGCTAGTGCTCAAGTGTTACTACTCCTCGAAGTCAGTGTACTCATCATCATCATCATCATCTATGAAGGCGAAGTCATTCTCATCGGTGAAGAAGTCCATGGACTGATCCTCCAAAAAGTCATCATCATCATTGAGATAGGAGTAGGGGTCTCCACGAAGGTCTTCCCCTGCATTCTCCCTCTCCTCCAACTGCATGTCTCTCTCATGGATGGTCTCCTCCAAATTCGTGATCCGATGGCGAAGACGGGCAATGATGCGCTCCTTCTTGTCGAGCTGACAGTGACGAGACTTGCGATACTTCACTAGCATGGCAATGGTCTGATCCTTCTTGGCGTCGATGGCGTACTTGTGGTTGGCGTAGGAGCGGGCATTGTCCAACTCTTTCTGGCGGTCATACATCATGAAGCTGAGATGGTCCAATTGACTCTTCAGCTCATGGTGGTATGGGGCCTCTAGTGGCTGTCCCAAAACATCACGCCTTGGGTAGAACTCAAAGCGGGTACCCTTGATTTGATCGATACTCTGCCCACATAGACGGGCAAGAGCTTCCTGCATGGCCCTGGCAAGTCCATCGAACCAGTTGTTCTCTCTCAAGGTGAACTGAAATCCTTCTGCAGTGGGAGGTTCAATCTTTCCTCGCAGACTTGCAACAACTAGCCACTGCAAATCTTCTCTTTCCTGATCATTGAGCTGAGCTCCGAAGAACTCGGAGTGCGGACGCTCCAGCATCTCCGGCAGCTGGTCCAGGTCACGCTCAAAGATGAGGTCTCCTCCATTCCTCAACTGATAAAACTTGCTGTACTTCACGTCCATCTATAAGAATATAGGATGAGTAAGTTAGTAGAGGGATCAAGTGTGTCAAATTTTATGTAAGTTTGCAAGAATTTTTGAGGAACATGAATTTTCATGAAAGAATCCACGTGATAAGAATAAGAATAAGTTTTCATAAATACTCACTTCCTTTGGTTTTGAAACTAAGTTTTTGATTCAAATGTCCATTCTAACTAGGGTCTCCTATGGTCAGGATGGCTTTGATACCAACTTGTCAACACCCGGATTTTTAATCACAGATGCCTGTTATGCCATACATCGGAATCCCAGGATTACCATTTTTGCAAGATATAACAGATTGGATATCACAGTACATCATCCATTACAAACCATACATAAGGTATTACACAAATAAGGATATCATGATCCAATTCTTAATACAATTCAAACAACGGAATAACGTAATAGTAACGATAGCGTAGCCGAAGCTCCATCTTCATGGTCACAGGCAATGCTGACAATGGGATATGATCCTAGTTGTCATAACCTTCCTGCTGTCCTTCTTCCTGATACTCCTCTTCATAGTCTGGCCACAGGAATAGCCAGGAACAAAGCCATGAGTACTCTTTAAGTACTCGCAGACTAATACTAACAAGTAAAGTGGTTTTGAATAGAATATACTAAGCTATAGGGTTGTTTTGCAAAAAGCCAGATTTACCTCTACTAAGTTCAAAAGCAAAGAAAGCTAGTGGAAATTTTTATAACACCTAAGTGGGAACTTGAATTTCATATCACAACTCTATTGTGGTCAAGTCAAAGTCATGAATCATTTCACAAGTCATTTTGAAAACATCTGACAGGGGAACAGTATGGCCACTCCAACTGTCCATAGCCGCGGACGCGGCTATTCGAATAGTTTGACACTCTGCAGAGATTATACACTTTCACCACAACATTTGATACATCCGTCAGGAACAATCCTGAATTCACCATACTCAGTATGCGGATAATCAATCCTAACCTTTCAATTGCACGCCCTAGTATAGGCACCTCTCCTGTGAGTTTGGCCTCCCAACCATGACCAACTGTCATCTTGGGTACTGCACAGGTGGACAATCTTCACAAGGTAGCCTCATCTCAGACCTTGGCCGCAAGGGAACCCATACTAAGGTATATAAGTTTCCAGTCAAGCCCTACCCAAATTTCGGGTATTGTGGTTGTACGGTAAAATTGGAATGGTATCGCATCCAAACAACCATCAGTTTTATAAAGGGCTAAGGCTCATGCCTCAACATTTTCATTATCAAAATCATCTGGTGTTCTGAAACACAGGTCAAAACATTTCAGTAGAATGACTCATCATTCTAAGGTTTTCATAACCATTTTCACCAAGTATTCCCATCTAAAGTTGATCAAGTTTTAAGCTTAGCACTAGCATCTATAAGTGGGGGTAAATACTAATGAGGGGTGATAAGCAAGTGGGAGTTAGCTAAGTTCAATCTCATGCCTTAGGATGACATCAAGATTATCTAACTTAGGCCAAATTTTATGCTCTTTATGCTACCTTCAATTATCTTTCTAGAATCTACAAGTTACTAAGTAAAATCTAAGAGAAAGCTTTGATAAATAAAATAAAATACTAAGCTTGCATGTAAAACTAGGATCGTGTGTCAAGTGAGTATAATCACCTATGCTTAAGGCATATAGTTGGCATAGTAACAAGCAAGTAGTAGCTTGCATAAGTAGGCTATCTTGCAAGTGTTAACTTGCATAGTTAATAGCTTGCTAATTCAACTAGTAGTATTAGGCTTGCCTTGTGCAGAGAAGTGGTTGAAGTTCTCCTCGGCTTCTTCCTCGTAGTATCATCCTTCCTCCCCGTATCCTTGGTCGGTACTATCGTCTAAAAATAAATACGAGGTACACAATCACCAAACAATACTTAACTATTTCTAATCATCACACAAAGGTTCACACTAGATGATCTAGCATCATCACTAACATCACAAGATTAAAGCACTTGTCTCATTTATTTTATTTTAGAAAAGTAATTTCTACCCATTGAAAAATTACTTAATATTTAATATTCTCCAACTCAAACATGGGATCATGTTGACACATGTCATCACCACATATTTCAGTACATGGGAATGTGATTTAAAGTGGTGTCACAATTTATTAAGGTTTAACCTTTTTATTTTAATTAATTAAAATGACTAGAAATGCCTATGGGGCATTCTTATATTACTTGAACATTATTTCTGTAAGTAAACCTATATATTTTCATATATTCTGAAAGGTATGGTTAAATGTGATTTTTGAGAGTTGGAATCAACTTAAAAGCTCTTATGATTGAATTTTGAAAAATGTTTGAATGCATAAAAGCTTCTGCCTTGTTATTTTTACCATGGGTGATCTACAATTCAAAATGGTTTGAATCCAACGGGCTTGGATTAAGAATTCCAGTACCTTTCTAACAAAATTGGTTTCATGCATTTTAGTCTCGTGAATCGAGCTGGGTTGATTTTTGAATCTAGGTACAAAACTAAGTTTGAAATTAAATAAATAAATCTAAATTTGAATTGTTGGGTCGCGCGGGAGGTTTAACTGGGCCGACCCACTACGCACAGGCACACGCGGGCTGGTTAAGTGGGCGACCCCACTCGTCAGTGAGACAACGAGTGGCGAAGCGGTACAGGGTGATCTAGGCCGCACGATCTAACTCTAATCGAACGGCTCTGGTTCATCGCCCACGTCGGGCAGCGCCGGCGAGACAGAACCCTAGCGCGGGAGGTGGGGGTCGTGGGAGGCTCACCGGGGCTCAGGCGATGGTCAGCGACAGGGGCGAACGACGAAGTCGACGATGGCGGTTCTCCTGGTACCGACAGCTTCTCCTGGGGTGGCTCCAATCGACAACGCCTCTCCTCCTCTACAACGGCGAACTCCGGTGAAATTCCGGCCACCTGGTGCTCGCCTTTCTCCGGGGTGAGTGGGGGGTATCAGTGAGAGGCAGGGAGTGAACTGGTGTGACGAATACGAGCGGGGTTGGCCTCCTTTTATAGTGCGATGAGGGGACCGAATGGCGCGGGTGGAGCTCGTCGGTGTCATCGGCACAGCGTGCTACTGGAATGGGCGACGATAGGGGCGGTGCTGTGCTCCCTAGCTAAGCTCAATGGTGTGGTGGCGAGGCGTGGGGCGGTGTGAGATGGTCGGAACGGCACGGCGCTCTGGGCGGGTCTGACGACAATTTTAATGGCGCACAGTGTGCGTGGTCTGCGCGGTGGCGAACGAGGATGTCTGGCGGGGTGCTGGTGATCACGTCTGCAAGCGGCGAGGGCGGCGCGTGGTTTGTGCGAGCGTGTCGAGCGCGGCGCTTTGGCACTCTCTCGGCATGGTCGCAAAGAGAATGGTCGCGCTCGTTCTGGGTGGTCCAGTGGCTAGCAGGGTTCGAGCGTTGGACAGGGGGTGGCGGTGGATGGTGGAGTGCCTGCTAGACAAGGTGGCTAGGCTTGATGCTTGCTCTTGCTAGCTAGCCATGGTCGGCTAGCAAGGGTGCCTTCGGATTGGCATGGCATGGTTAAATGGGCAGGGTCTAGGGGTGGTCAAGGCACTGGTTGGCACTGGGGGAGACAAGTGTGATCAATGGTGAACAATGTTTAGCCAAACTACTGCTCAAAACAGTGAAGTTTGGCCAGTTGATTTTCTGTCTCCAAGTGTTTGATGAAATGGCCGCAAGAAATTCAAATTTGAATTTTGGATTCAAACTTGGTGGGTTTGCTAGGCACATACTAGGGAGTATCTGGTTAGTTGTATTGGTCAAGGGGCACTGGTTTGATTGGGTTTTGAAACTATGTGAAAGATTCAATTTTGAATTGTCCTTTGAATGGGGTTGCTAAATGTTTCTGCAAGTTTGAAAGGTGGGATTTGCTTCAATTTTACTTGGTCTAGCAAGGGGTGAAAAGAATTGGAAAAGTTTCTGTTTGAAATCTTGGACTAGAAACACTCAAAGTGGCCTAGTGGGCAAGATTGGTAAAAATGACCATTTTCCTTTATTTGATTTGTTTTTTATTTTATCTTGATTTGTTTCTGCTTGGAAATGTTTTATATGATGTTATATTCATATTTGAACCATTCCTTACTATTTAGTTGAGTCACACAATTCCAATCATGCATTCATCAAATCATCACATACACACATGCATTCATTTGGTTTTTATTTAATCAAAGTTTTTGTTAACCCTAATTTTAGTGATTAGAGTTTGATGATCATTGTTTCATATTTTTGGGATGTTACAGTTCCCCGACATTGTAGGACATGAGTCCTGCAAGAACTGGCAACGTACATGCTTCTACGACCCCGACATTCCTTGTGCCGGCCGATAAGCATCATACCCGGACTTCATCGACGGGGCCTCCACTAAAGCCCGACATGGCGATCATAAGCTCTTATCCCCTCCGACGAAGAAGCCACCCGCGCCTTAAGGCGAATTGACTGGTTCGTGGAGTCGGGTCTGACCCGCTTGGACCTGGACATGTGCTGGTTCGTCAGGCAGATCTAGCCTCTGCAGCACCGCGAGAAGCTGATGTGTCAGTACATGAAGGATAGAAAAGATAGACTCCGGATTTCGAAGGATAAATTTTCTAGTGAATCCATCAAGATCTACCTCAAGGATATATTCAAGGTGAAGGATCACAAGCGTGGCTTCGTGATACCTTCGATCTGGATTACGGATGTAGTTCTTTTTCCCTAGTAGACCTTGGTTTATCGAATCCTCGGGAAGTAGAAATAAAAGCGAAGTTACTTAAACGGACCTTAGAGAGTTTTAGAATTCCTTTTGTGTTTTCACCGGACCAAGAGTTTGCGATCTTTTTGTTGTTGATGATGATGGAGAGAGAGGGCCTAGGGCGTTCGGTTTCACCAGTAGCTATGCAAAACATCTTATGGGAATAAAAGATAATAATAAAATATGCATGTAGTTGTTAGAGAAAGATGATTATATGTGGGCAGTGCATCCATAAATGTTATTGCCTCCGCAACCGCTTATAGCAATAACCTACTAGTCTCATACATAGAAGAAAGAGAACTAATGATATGCATAGTGATGTCACCATTAATCCCAAGCAAATCCCTCACATACAGCTGTACTACCCCTTCTATCACTGGGGTTCCCAACCTGCAGATCAGTCATCACTCACACTCCCTATACTTGGATCAATCCTCGGGGTCTTGGGTACCTGAAAAGTCTTAGATTGAGGCAAGAGAGGGTACAATAATCATCATGTCATACAAACTAATACATGATCCCATCTATGATAAATAACATGCACAAAAAGCTACAAAGCTAGGCCGAAGCCCTTAGCCCAAGGAGGATTACTCACACATAGAGATGAAATCAACAATCATAAACATTGTAATAGAGATCATAAGATTGATAGCAAATAGTCTTACAATGTCGCTAATTGGAGAAGAGATCTACTATTACAAGTGGTGGGATATGGCTATGGTGGTGGAGAAGGGTTTGGAGATTTAGATCTAGATCTATTCCTCTGGCGTGGCGGCTTCTGGTGGCAGCCTCGCAGGGAGAGTTGAGGTCGAAAAGAAGCACCATTTCCTTGTCGCCCGAAGCCTCTTTATATAGGGGTCCCTTCACGAAAGTTGTTCTGTTTGACCTAATGGAGTCGATGGCAACTATACGGTCGGAATAAATTTCCCGCCGTATAGTTGGTCGTTAAGTCTTCTGGATCCACTTAACGGCTTCTGGTTTCTTAGACGTGTTGGAAATCTTGTATCCTTGGCATTTATGTTGTGATTCCCATCACCATACATCATTATCTGTGCATGGAAAAATAGAAAGAAAGGATTGCATACCCCTTTTATTATTAGGCATTAGTGGCAGGGTTTAGAGAGACATTTCATCAAATATATGAATAATATATAGTTTAAATGCGGACGTAGACGGCTATATTGCACATAATATCCCAATGTAGCCCCCGAGGATTTAGACGGAAAACCATAGGTCATTCGGTCTGAATGCTCTAAGAGTGACTAAGTAAGAAACTTTGTGATGTAGCCCCCAAGTATGTAGTTTGAATGAATTATTCCAACTAGATACTTTTAGAGTAGCATACGCAGTACTTGTAGCTTTTCAATACTGTAGCCCCCAAGCCTCTAGTTGAAATAGAAATAGTTCCGACTAGATGCTTAAAGAAAGACCAAGTATAACTTTGAGTTAAAAACTCGTACTATAGCCCCCGAACCTCTAGGTGGAATCAAAAAATTCTGGCTAGATGCTCTAAGTAGACTAAGTGATCTTCGTTGCTTGTGCAGAATGAGAATGCTTGGAGTGTCACCGCCAAAAATAAGTTCCACAAGATGCACAAGGATCTTGAAGCTGAAAAGGGTAAAACCGCCTTCTTGAAGGAACAGATCGCCAAGGGAAAGAGTCTGTTATCTTTTCAGTTTCATTCTCAACTTGATCTTATGTTTTTATCTTCCAACTACGCATTATGTTCTGTCATTTCACTGACTTGCAGTAGCTGTTGCCAAGGCCAAAGATATTGTTGAGCAGTCCAAGCACATCCAAGAGCTGGACAGCAAAAACAAAATCTTGAAGCATGAGAGGGCTGATTCCATGAAGATACATGAACAAGCACTTGCTACCGAGCAAGAATCTGCATACACGGAGATCAACCGCCTTAAGGAGGAGATTGCGATCCTCAAGGAGCACAAGAAATATGCCGACGAACAAAATGCTCGGAACCTTGAGGCATATAAAACCCTTTGAAAGGAACGGGACTCCATGGTGGAGGTTCTCCAGCAGGCTGAGAGCAGCATCTTTGGTAAGCTTTCTCCGTCTTGTAATTTTGTAAGTTAGGTACTCTAGATCTGATATGGTGAACTCATGACTTCTTGTTGGAAAATGCAGCACCCATTGGGCTAGCCAACAATGCTCCTCTGCCAAAATAATGCATGGTTCTTGCCGGCAAGTTCATCGATACTGCGATCACCGAGGCCAAGGAAATTGCCAAGCCCCTGGACATCAACATCTAGGCGGTGGATTCCGTCATGAAGTTCTTGGAGATCCTTCACCAAGCCCCCGAGCGTATCGTAAGATGGAAAGCTTCATGTACCCGGGCCGGCGCTAGGATGGCCTTAGCCATGGTCAAGGCCCACTACAACGATGCCGACATCGAAATGGTGACCTCTGGCCTCCCTGACATGAACGAATACGGAGAAAATATGGATAACGATGCAATCTGGTCTTCTCTCGCTAGATATGATGCCAGAGTCGCCCAATTAGTCAAGGCAGACGTCTACGTGCCCCTTGAGGCCATTGTCACTAACTAGGCTAGTTCCGAACCCTTGAAGTCCACCGAGTTTGCTGATGACACTACTAGGAAATCCTTCATCAGTGGTGCATCAATATTGACCTTCTGTGGCGCATGGCTGGGACGCCACTGTTACGTCACCACTGATGAAAACTTCTGTGGCACATTTGGAAATGCGCCACAGAAGTCATGATACTTCTGTGGCGCATTTCGGTTGATGCGCCACAGGACTCTATTCAGTGGCACATTATGGACAATGCGCCATAGAAGGTTAAAACGATGCGCCACTGGTTTGAGTATCAGGTATTAAAAAAAATTGAAACTTGTCCAAATATACAATATTATACAGGTATTATACAGTATTATACAGAAACAGTATATTTGACTTAGTATATGAAAACAAATATAATACAAACATGAATATAGTGCCATCACACTACTTAGAGCCCGAACGAGATAGACAAGTGATCATCACATTACAATACAAGTCAAATGAAGTGGTTTGTTACAAGTGTTTGTTACAAAGTTCACCATCTCATCACATTACAAATAAATTATTCATCTCGCCTACACTAGAATCAAACAGAATACAACTATGACGACGGTGAGCAAGAGCAAGAGCACTAGCAATATCTTCATCCGGTTCTCCTTCCATAGATGGTTCCTCCACTTGGCTACCGCCTCCTCTCGAGTCGCGTATCCTTTGTAGCTGTTGCCGCTAAACTTGTTCACCTGTTTCTGACAGTCCTCCCACTCATCGTAGACTCCTGGAACCCAACCCTTGTACACCACGTACCACTTCGTCATCTCTATAGATAAGGCATATTAGTAAATCATGCAACAGAAAGAACTAAATTGGTTCACATGCATATATATTCACATAAACTAAAGCAAAAGATCAGTAAACATAGAAGATAGCACATCGATCATAATCATAGAACTTCGACGACAACGACCACAATAGTGAAGTTTACAACATACGACCATGGTAGTATATAGTTTGTGACACAACACTACACACAGACATCTATGATAATTCTAGGCGCACACATCGATCAATGTTGAGAACTGCTAATGCTCGGCTTTGGGAATGGTAGATAGACATCCTTCGTCATCCACGTCCTGTTGTCACCCTGTTGACGAAGAATATTTTCAATCTCCCTCTTAGTCAACCCTCTGTTGTGTTTTAGGACCCCTCCCCTCGTGTTGACATCTTCCACGATGATTTCTGACAACTTAACCTGGATGTGATGGAAGTCTTATCTAAGATCATCATCGTCCCTTCGCGCCAAATTTTTGGCCCATGCTCAGAAACTAGATGGCAGAGTTAGGTTCTGGCAATCCCGGACAAACCCTTTATGGCGATGCATGGCGTAGAAGGCCTCCTTGGCACCGCCAGTAGCCGACTCCTTGACACAGGGGAACTCGAGCACATGCTTGAACACGTGCTTGTCATCCTTGATACATTCCCCCTTGTTAACGAAGGGGCATCCCTTTTTAGCGTATCCCTCGAGAGCCTCATTCAAAACACCCCTTATTATGGTGTAGTCCTTCTTCTTACTCACCGAGTCGAAATACGATGCTATCGAGTACTTTGTGCAAATAACGATGAGTGTGCAGTATTTGTCTCTGCACAACACGATTGAAATGGGATGTTGGAAAAGGGCAATGGAAGAAAGCTATAAGAAAGCCTAAGTTAAAAATGCTAGGGGGTGTGTGTACTTACTCGGGAAAGAAAGGCAAAAGAAGCGTGTTCGTCCTCTTGTGGTCCACCATGAAGTTCTCGAGATACGCCATCGCCTTGGCACGCGTCTCAGATCCTTCCCTCAACTGGCTATCACGCATGTAGTAGGGATCCACTATCGCGATGTAGGGGGTCTGCTCTCTCTTGGTCTTCATCGCCAGATTGAGCGTGAATAGGCGGACCATGTTATAGTCCAGCCGTTTCGAGAGAAACAGCTTGAAGACGTCCTCGTACGATATGAAGAACATGTCCGCGGGGGCTTCATGGACGAAGTCCACGTCCGATGGCACCTTGACAGTGAAAACCGGGTAATTTGGATCTTTGTCTTTAAGAAGAATGCCCTCTAGTGTCTTGATACTATCACTCAAAGCGAGCATATGTCCACCAGCAAGGCGAAGCAGATCCGAAGTCAGTATCGCTTCACCGGCTATATGTATCCTGGGCAAGCCATCCTCGCGGGCTGGTACGACGTCATCCTTTGCCCGGATCCTCTTCGGAGGAGGTTAGCTCTCAGCTTTCTTACCTCTCTTCCTGTGCTTCTTCGTCTTCTAAGCAGGCTCCTCCACTAGGGATGCTAAGTGCTCAACGGCCGCCTTTTGGAGTGTGTCAGGGCTAAAGACGAATCCAACTGGTTTCTCCTGTTGATCAGCGGCCGGAGGCATCTCTTGAGATAAACCTCCAAAGACCAGGCGTTGCGTGCATGTAGTGGGACGCCCACCTTGACCCTCGCGAGCGATGAAGGGTTCTTCATCCACAGCAGGCATGTACAATCCTATGCCGGCGCCGGTGTTGATGTAGTCGTTGATGTTGACAAATTCTTCATCATCATTGTTGTTGCCGCCATGTGGTGATGGTGGTGGCGGGGGCGACGGTGGTTGCGTTGCGATGGTGGCATCGCCTTGGGGCAGCCCACACGCTCCCAACAGTTGTTGGTGGCGACTGGTGGTGGCGACGACGACAGGTGGCTTCCTAGGTGGTGGCCGGACGATCGAGGTGGCGCCGGTGACAGGTGGCATCCGAGGTGGTGGTAGGACGATCGAGGTGGCGCTTAGGTGCCCCGTAAGACGAATCTGACTCTTCGGCCATGTCAAGGGCCAGCCGTGGCATTCTGCAAGGGTCTTGTGTTCGTTGGCTCCCTGAGGTTGAAAGGGGGGTCCATGTCGTCGCACCCTGGCAACACCCGAGCAATCCGGACCCTCATCACGGCATCGTCCATTGCATTGTTGTGCATCTTGCGGTTCGCCGGTTGTATGATATTTCCCTTGGCAACATCCTTCAACTCGCCGTCGGCAACTTTGTGGAGTAGTACGCAAGCAGCGTCCTGAATATCGACACATATGTGTTGGGCATCATGATCGAGGTGGAAATCACCAAAGGCGCATAAATAAGATGAAGCGGAGTATGATATTAGTTACCTTGGTGAGGGCGTTGAGCTCGCTAATGTCGACACACGGCCGATCTCAGCGGCATGCCTATCATCAGCATTCTCCCGCGGTACTGGTGCCACCGACGGCTGTGCGATATTGGTATTTTTGGCGGGAGCAGTAGGGGGCAGCTGTGCGACAACAAGCTCTTGCGGCTGCACCATGGCAATGGTGGCCGGCGGGGTCACCAAGTCCGGCGACGCGTTAACGTTGATGCTCGAGTTGCTGCCGCTAAAGCTAGGCACGTTTATCGGCCCCTGTCGACCTCCCGCATTCCAAACAGCTAGCCCCTCCATCAACCCAGGGGGGATGATCGCGCGAAGCTTCTCCTCCAATAACTTGTCCATTGCTTTCTCGTCCACTTTTGCCTCTAATGTCTTCACCTTCAACTTCAGCTCTTCAACCTCGGCTTTATCTTTAGCTGCCGACTGGTTCTTCCTCTCCCTCCTCTTCTTTGTGTCCTATTTGTAGTACTCGGTAAACTTCATGCTTGTACCGAAGCCGGACACACAGCCAGCTGATTTTGGCGGCAACTTCTTCTCCCTCTTCTTGTAAGTGTTCATCGCCCTGTTAAAAACAGTGTCCCGTGGCTCCGCCGCCGAATCTTGGGACGACAAGTCCTCGCTAGCGTTCAATTCCTTCTCCTGCAGAGATACAAGGGGAGGTGAACCCATGCATGCATTTAGATTCTTGGCTTAATTATTTTAATGAGAGATCCACGGTAAATTCCTTACCAGCTCATGCTCAAAGGCCTTCACATCCGGGTCGTCGGTGACGAACTCCCCTGTAACAGGGTCCAGGTAGTAGCGGGCCCGGACAAATTGTCGGATCTGCAGGTCTATAATTTTATGCCATGGGTTCTCTTTACCTAGGCGTTCAAGCTCGGCGTCCTCCTTGTCCCAAATGGGCTGTTTCCCTTTGTATCCGCCGCTTCCAAGCCGGTGGTTACCTATGTTCTTCTCTCGCATAGTCTTTCCCCACTCAGTCCATGCTTTAGAGGCAGCGGTATCTAAGTCTGCCTTGAATATCTTGAACTCTTCTTCGTCGAGCATCAGATTTTTCCTACTTATAGTCTCCCAGCTTTCACCGTTGTCAATGCTGTTCTTTACCCGGGTTTTCCAGCTGCTCAAGGCGTTGCTCATCTTTGTCAGTGCTAGTTTGTTCACCGGGTTATTAATACTCTCCAGGTTTCTGAACTTCTTTGGGAATGTGTATCGCTTGTGAAGCTTCTTATGGAGGTTCTCTACCAAAGCATGATTACGTCGGATGTACTTCGTGTTGATCAACATGCTTTCCCGGACGATGCACCCGAGTTGCATGCCGTACCCGCAGGCAATCGATGAAGGCGCAATGGGTTGGCCACCTTCTGTGACCTCGGTGAACTCATCACAGACGTTGGCGAGCACTTGCGGCTTCCGATCCTTAATATCCTTCTTCTTCTTCTTCTTCTTCTTCTTCTTCTTCTTCTTCTTCTTCTTCTTCTTATTCTTCTTCTTCTTCTGTTTGGTGGCCGGGTTGCCGCTACCACCATATGTGCGCTCGCCACCATCCGTGGTGGTGTTACCCTCCTCCCCGCCTTCACTAGTTCCATCGTAGTCGTTGTCGTCCCCCTCGTAATCTGGATCTTCCTCGCCCCCAGCACCTCCGACGACGGTCGTCGGTGGTGGTGTCATTCTCATCTCCTCCACCTCCTCATGCTCTTGGTACGGCCCCCGGAATGATTTGTTGGCCTCTCGGGCTAGATCCTCGACGATCCTTTGTTTAGAAGGACCGGCCTCGTCGTTAGTCGACATGTTTGTGCTTTATTACTAAAAAAGAGACAAAAGGTTAGCACAAATATTGACCGAAAAATTCGGCATGACCTTTGCTAATTTTTGGACCTACGAGTGCCCATTTCTCAACCGAAACGGAAGTGAATCAACACTTCGGGAGAAATGGGCAACTCAATTGAAATCCCTGCAAGAAAAAACACCCCATCCCCAATGACAACCCCATTGACACCATCCATCATCATCCAACACCATCTCATTCACAAAATAAACAAACCTCTACAGCACCATCTCATTCACAGATTCAAATGAATATACATAATCAACAGCACCACAGATCATAACCAGATCATATTAAATGATTCAGTTAAACAGGAGCATAACCATTTCATATAAATAAACAACAGCATCATATAGAGGTAAAGTACAAAATTCATAGAACCATTTCATATAAATAAACAACAGTCCTGCAAGAAAGTGACAGATTACACAATAGAGGTAAAGTACAAAATTCACAGAACCATTTCAGCACCATTATATGAATAGTTCTTTGCCAAAGTTTTAGTAACTTGATAAAGTTAAAAAATTCACAGAACCATTTCAGCACCATTTCACAGAACTTGAACTAAGAAATTCAAACTTTGCATAGAGTGAACTAACTGAGCTTTGCAAAAATTAGAACTGAACATAAATGTTCAAATTTTCCACTGACTGAACTTTGGCAAACACTCTCAAAAGGCAAGCTCACTCTCAAAAGGCAAGCTCACTCTCAAAAGGCAAGCTCACTCTCAATGGGTGAGAGATGACAGTAGCAAGCAGCAAGCATATTTGATTTTCATATTCATATTCAGAATGAGAGATGACAGCAGCAAGCATAATTGATTTTCAGTAATCTTAGCAGTAGCAATCTTAGCAGTAGCAATCTTAGCACTTAGCAGTAGCAATCTTAGTAACTTAGTTAGTAGCGATCTTAGTAAAAATTTAATTGTTTCTTAGCAACCTTTTTAAAGAAGAAACTGCTACTACTACTAGTATTTTAGCAAACATTGACATGGGTGACTGTTCTTCAGACTAGCTCTGTTCTTTGGACAGTTTACAGATGTGTCAATGGCTGCATGGACAGATTTTCTCGAGAGTAGTATCTTTGAAATACTACTACGTTGGCATGAACAGTAGTGACTGATTTATGGGTTGGAAACAGAGCATTATCAGGTGGTTAGCATGAAACACAGTGTCCCCAAACAAGAATATGAGCAGGATAGGATCAAGGGATCCATTCCACCAGCACTACTGACTAAGTTACTAAGATTACAAGGATAGGGTCTCACCCACATGAATTTGTTTGCAAATGTCGTGGCGGCGGTGCTCCTGCTGCGGGACGGCCCTTCTCCTCCTAGGTCACGTGCGGGATGGGCTCCGACGGTGGCGACAACTCTGGCTTCCTCCTCCATGGGCTCCGATAGCGGCGACAGGTTCCTTCTCCACGGGCTTCCTCCAGCAGCGATGGGCTCCTCCTCCAGCGGTGGGCTCCTCCTCTAGCGACGGGCTCCTCCTCTAGCGACGGGCTCCGACAGCGGCGACGACTGGCTCCGACGCGGGCGGTGCTAGGCTCGGGCGTGGGAAATGTTGATTTGGGGAAGTGGGGGGAAGGGGATGGCCGAACCTTGTATTTTGGCTAAGTGTGAAACTTCTATGGCCCATGCCTCCCGTATGCGCCATAGAAGTTCCAACTTCTGTGGCGCATATTGGAGGAATGCGCCATAGAACATGTACACTTAGTCCAAAAGCAATGCGGCGTTGTAGTTTGCATCAAACAGCAGTCTAGCCTAGTGGTTAGTCTTGGTGCTTTAAACCTGGGCATCCCAGGTTCGAATCCTGGTTGTCTTAGAATTTTTTCTTTATTTAAAAAATATTTTTAATTGTATGTGAAAAATATATTTACTTACGTTATATTACAACAAGCAAGTACAAATATATATATGTTACAAATATATTTAAATATCATGATATATATTTTAGTCTCTAACTAATACACAAAAAAGGTAGCACGTCGTCATGTGATGTGTCGAGCTAGCCTCTCTTCACAATCATCTTGCCTTTTTTCTTCGCGGTTGAATACTTTAGCCCGGGCACTATGAGATTTCTTCTCGTGAACGGACAACCTTTAGTAGGTAGTGTGGTCTTTCTTCTTATTGTAGTAGTAGTAGGCATGTTGAAGTACTTGTCGAACTCCTCTTTGATCTTCGGATCGCCATTCTTGTTGAAGTCTTGCTCGTTGGTGGATCCTTCCATTCCGATGATGCTCCTCTTTCCCCTCCTCACTACAACACGACTGGGCTTTGACGGGTCGGTAATAAAGAAACATTGATCAACTTGGCTAGCGAGTATCCACGGCTCATTTTTCATGGAGGCCTTCTTTGCCGACTTGGCATCTGGTATAACGCAGGTGGTGAAATATCGGCCTTCTTTTTCGACGTTCTTGGCCCATCTAACACGGAACATTGGTACCGTCTCTCCACAGTAGTCGAGCTCCCATATCTCCTCGATCCTTCCATAGAATCTTTCCATGACAGTAGTCTCGTCATCGGCGAAGGACATCATAGTAACTCCTGAGTTTTGATATTCGCTATTCATGTCCTTTTCCTCGGTGTAGAATCTGTAACCGTTGATGTCGTATGACTGATAGGTCTTTACATTATGCGCTGGGCCCTGTGACAAGGAGAATATGAGTTGTTGATCTTCTGTAGAAGGCGTCTGCGGGGGATTATCCAGCAACCTTTTATTGAACCAACCCGTGAAGGTGGAGTTGTGTTCTCTTGTTACGTCTCCTTTCTTCCTCGGGCGGGCCCGGTCCACGTACTCCTGCTCGATCAAGCTTTTGTGCTCTTCCACCCAAGGGCTGGCCAATTCAATGTGTTGTAGTGCGACTCGGTGTACCCTGGCAAAGTCGGCACGTCGATTAGCAATGCCAACATGTAGTGAGCGGTGGCCCTCGCGGTGACCATACCCAGCGAGCCCGCCGAGGTGCTTGTTGGTGGGTATTCCAACATCCTCGTTCTCGGTGGTTAGATAGTTCTGGCAGAAAGAGATGCACTCGTAGATCAGAAAGCCCTTGGCTATGCTTCCATCTGGACGGGACCTGTTGCGAACGAACCCTTTGATTACACCATTCAGCCTTTCAAACGACATCATGTTATGAAGGAATGTCGGCCCGAGCTGGATGATGTCATCCACGACATGGACAAGTAGATGCACCATGATGTCGAAGAATGCGGGCGGAAAGTAAATCTCGAGCTCGCATAGTATCACCACAATCTCCTCCTGTAGCCTGTCGAGCTGCTTCATGCTGATCGACTTCCTAGAGATGACGTCGAAAAAGTTGCACAAGCCAAACAGCGTCTCACGGACGTGCTCGTCCATTATCCCTCGTATGGCAACTGGAAGTATCTGTGTCATCATCACGTGACAGTCGTGGGACTTCATACCGCTGAACCTCTTCTTCGCTATGTCGAGATACCTGCTTATCTTGCCCGAGTAACCGTGAGGAACTTTGACTCCTAGGAGGCACCTGAAAAACCGCTCGATCTCCTCCTGACACAGAGTGAAGCAGGCAGCGCGAAGCATAACCACCTCATTCTTCTTAACCCTTTTGTGGCGACCCTGAGTCCCTTCTGTTTGATCGTCATCATCATCACTATCAGGGTACTGAAGCCCCTTCTTGATGCCAAGCAATTTCAGGTCATTTCTTGCTTTTGGCCCATCCTTGGTCCTCTCCGGCATGTTGAGGAGAGTGCCAAGCAGACTCTCGGTAACGTTCTTTGTGATGTGCATTACATCGAGGCTATGGGGCGTGTGGAGGACCTTCCAGTACGGCAGGTCCCAGAAAACAGACCTCGCTTTCCATACACCCAGAAGTGGCTTTGTCCTTGGTCGCTTCTTCCCTGGCGCTGGGCACTCATCCCAATTATTTAGAAGCTCCTCGATTTCTTCGCCGCTCCTCGTACGCGGGGATCTTTTGAGCTCGTCTTTACCATTGAACAGGTCACCGTGTTTTCTCCACGGGTGATCCATGCGAAGCCACTTTCGAGTCCCTTGGAACACGGTTTTCGAAGACCCGGGATCCTTGGGTAGCTGGAGATGCGGGGGCTTATCCATGCACTTGACACATGCATTGTGTCTGTGGTTCACCTGGTCCGATACATATGTGTAACCATGATAGTCCTGCACCGCTGTGAGCAACGCGGCTCTCAGAGGGAAATATCCTTTAGTGTAGGCGTCCCACGTATGGGCTGGTGTCTCCCACAACGTGGCTAACTCCTCTTTCAACAGCCCGAGATAAAGATGCATATCGACACCTGGCTGTTTCGACCCCTGAATAAGAATGCTCATGTGTACGTACCTTTGCTTTGTGCAGAGCCACGGGGGGATGTTGTACGGCCATACAAACACGGGCCAGGTGCTATGCGTGCTACTCTGGTTGCCAAAAGGATTGAGTCCATCGGTGCTCATACCCAGCCTGACGTTCCTTGCATCGCCCCCAAACTCTTTGAACTCAATGTCCAATGCATTCCACTGGCTAGCGTCTGAAGGGTGTGTTAGGATCTTTCCCTTCTCTGGATCATCTTCGGGTTTCTCCCTTTCCGCGTGCCATTGCATTAACTTTGCTTCCTTAGGATCTACGAAATATCTCCATAGACGGGGAGTGATAGGAAAGTACCATACCACTTTTCGAGGAACTTTCTTGTTCCCTCTCTTGCACCATCCATGGACGCACACCGGACATGTGGTTCTCTCCACGTACTCGTTATGATAAAGTGCGCAATCATTGATACATGCGTGGTATTTAACGTGCGGTAGGTCGAGAGGGCACACGATTTTATTGGCCTCCTCTATACTTGTTGGCAATGTGTTCCCGTTAGGAAGACGATCATGCCAGAATTCCATGTTAGCATTGAAGCTCACGTCGGTCCATTTGTGTTCCGCCTTCATCTCTAGAGCCTTGAGCGTTACACTCAGGCTTGTATCCTCGGGCCGACACCCAGGATATAATGGAGTCATCCCATCTAACTCCATTTGCGCCTGCTTGGCTTTCTCTTTGGCTGCAGCTTTGGCGTTGCTCGTCTCCTTGAGAAGCAGTTCCTGAACATGAGGATCCCTTAACACCGAAGTTAGCAGCGTCTGGGTGTTCGCTTCTTCTCCTTCTTCATGATGGTCATGCCCGTCTACATCTCCTTCTTCGTCATGATGATCATGCCTGTCGCCGGTATATTCTTTCTCATCATTACCATGCCCATCGGGAGACTCTTCGTCTTCTCGCTCGCCCAAGTCTTCATGATGACCAACACCATTTACTGCCAGCTCCTCATCGAAGTCGTCACGCATGAAACCGCGCCTGAGCAGGTGATCCTCCAATTGTCCAAAATCAGGGTCGATCCAGCGCTGGAGTTTGCATGTTCGACATGGACATCTTATCTGAGTCTTGTTGTTCCGAATCATGTCCGCCTAGGCGTCTTTCTTATACCTAGTAACTCAACCTTCGCTCATGCTGACGACCATGGTAGCCTGCGCGGTATGCACATATAGATCAAAAAGACAGAGAGTAGGTTAATTACAAATATACACACAAAATTCGGCATGACCTTTCCTAAAAGTAGGACATATGGGTGGTGCAAAAATTTGCCGAAATGGAAATGAATCAACATTTCGGCAAACATCCATGCACTACACCGGGACAGAGACAAGCAAAAACAAGAATCTTCTTCCCATGCAAGCATTCATGCACCACACAAGCTTCATGCACAAACATCATCTTCGCGCCATGCATGCATCGCATATACACACCGCCCGCGCGAAAAGCTTTACACCTACAAAACATGCATATTCATGGCCAATTACTCACCGGGTAGATAGAATACCGACTCGAGAGCGCGATGTGAGAGAGTGTGGATCAATAGATCTATTGAGAGAAAAGTAGAGATGTGGAGGAGAAAAGTAGGTGTGTTTTAGATCAACTAGTTGGAGAAAGACTTTCCCTAGCCAATCTATCAACTATAGTAGGTTTAAATACAACAAAATGTAGAAAAGTATAGACACAATGGGGTGGGAGGGAGTGGGGAAGAAGGATGTGAAATGGATGATGGGACAGAGGAGGAAGCAAAGATGCCACCTTTGTGCAGATCTGGTCGAAGGGTTCTGTGGCGCATACAGGCCGTATGCGCCACAGAAGATTGAATCTTCTGTGGCGCATATAGACTACATGCGCCACAGAAACTTGGCCATAGGGTGCAGTGGGCCAAGTGGGCCCTGACTCAATGTTCTGTGGCGCATGGACAACGAATGCGCCACAGAAGGTTAAACTTCTGTGGCGCATGTCTGACCCATGCGCCACAGAACACTGAGGCACAGATCTGCACCAAATAAAGGTGGCAGATAGAGCTCTTTAATGACACCCCTCTATATATATGCCACACTCCCTGTCCAAACCAACATACCTGCCCTCATGTCGTCTTCCCACAACTCGTCGGAAGACTCGCTGGAGAGCACAACCCGCTCGTTTTCCCTGCAGCCTACTCGCAGTGGAGGGGCGAGGTCGAGGGGCAGTGTTGGGAGTTAGCCACCACGGGTTTCAGAGGTCAACCTAATCGAGGAGGAGGCCAAACTGCGGCACGAGGCCCTCTACAACAAGGCCATGAGGTTGTACGCCGTTCTCGCGTCTCCGGAGGAGAGGGCGCGCATGTCGGAACCAATCGGGTGGCGGCCGGTGCTCGACCCCAACGTGTCCATGGAGGACCACGTTCGCAGGCTGCAGGCGCGCGTGAACAGGGAGGTTTGGCATCTTCCACCGCCATCGCCCCCACCAGCTCTTTGAAGGGATTTGCAATGTTGTAGTTTGTGTATTTGCAATGATCGAATGTATGGCATTGTTGTTTTGCTGTTCAAGGTTATGCGCATGTGCATTTTGCAACGATGTATGCCACTGCACATGTCTATCTACTAGTTTGTCTAGTATATTCTAAGAAGGTACTTGTTTTGCTGTTCAAGGTAATTGTTTAGTCGGGAAAAGCACAAGAGGAAAATAATCTGAGAAGCACGAAGCTTTCTGTGGCGCATACCAAGCACATGCGCCACAGAAGTTTGTTCTTCTGTGGCGCACAGGCAACAATGCTCCACAGAAGCTTGTACATAGGTGAGCAGAGAGTGGGGCCCACATATATCTTCTGTGGCGCATATCGCATTATGCGCCACAGAAGATATAAACTTTTGTGGCGCATCACCCTGTATGCGCCACAGAAGTTTGGTCAGAGCACGGTCAGACCCCGCCTGCTATGGGTCCCACCAAACTTCTGTGGCGCATATGTACTAATGCGCCACAGAAGATTCATGTTCCAACGGCTGGTGTGGGTCCCACCAATATTCTGTGGCACATTGCTCTAGAAGGTGCGCCACAGAAGTTTGGTGGTTCTGTGGCGCATGTCTACGGATGCGCCACTGGGTAACTTTTGTGGCGCATGGTCAGGACCATGCGCCACAGAAGCTATGTCTATCTATAGCTAGTTTCCTAGTAGTGTGACCAGGATGGCTCTCCTGTAGCCGATGACGTGGCTTCAAAATCCCCCGCGCCAGAAGAATGAAAACATTTTGTAATACTTGTTTCTTCTGGTAGTTTATTTATGCGGAAAAACAATGTGGTTCTCTTAAGGCGGAAAACTTGACTATAAGTTTTCAGCTACTCAGGAACAAGTTCCAGCATTATGTTGTATATATTTTTAAGCAAGTACTGGCTTATCCATCACTTCGTTTTTTATGCTTGACCTTTCATGAGTTGGAAGACCCACAATCAGAACCATGCACTTAGGTGATGATGCCCAATGGCACTGTCAAAAACCTAAAAACAAAATCGCCGACTTCGAGTGTCGAAATTCACTACTCCAGAATCCACATAAAAACAACAAAGAACGTGTAGACCAGAAAACTTAAGCTAACGTCCGTAGGCGGAATTTTCACAAGTGCAAATTCAAAGATTGTGCATAAAGTTTTTATATGATCAAAAAATGAACACTAAAGGAGGCAAAAGACTCAGGCATATGGGTGAACCAAATGCTTTATTTCATTGATCATATAAGAGGTACATAGTAGATAATAAAATATGCGAAGTGTAGAAAGGATGTAGATATGCTATGTTCCATGGCTGATCAAGCTCCGGGTAGTCATCATCTGGGTCATGTCGCTTACGCTTATGATCCTCGTTTGGCCTATCTTCCAACTCACGATTATCGATGAGGTATAGGAACCATTGAGTAGCGCCTTGCTTATGATGAACGGTCCTTCCCATGGTAGTGATAATTTGTGTGACTTCTTCTGCTTAAGTCGGAGCACCATATCCCCCACTATAAATGAGTGATGACGAACGTGGCGACTATGGAAGCTGCGTAGCTTCTACTGGTAGATGGTGGATCTCTGGCATGCCAGCACGTGCTCTTCCTCGAGAAGGTCTACATCTAAGCGTCTGGATTCCTCAGCGTCATCTTTGTTGTAGGCGGCAACTCATGGTAAATCGTGGAGGATGTCGGATGGTAGGATTGATTCTGCTCAATATACCATGAAGAAGGGGGTGTAGCCGGTAGATCTGTTGGGAGTAGTTCGTAAACTCCAAAAAATAGATGGCAATTCCTTCGCCCAGGCTCCAGCTGCTCTATGCAGCGGAGCCTCCAAGCGTGGCTGTATTCTCTGCAAAATTAATCCATTGGCCCATTCAACTTGACCATTAGACTGTGGGTGAGCCACAGATGCTAGATCAAGGCGGATACCTTTCTCCCAACAATAATCCTCCACTTATCTGAGTGATAAGTTGCTACCGTTGTCGGTGATGATGCTATGTGGGAGACGAAATCTCACCACCAGACCCCGGACAAATCTAAGAGTAGTTTCCCCATCGAGCTTTCTAATGGGTTTAGCTTCTATCCATTTTGTGAATTTGTCAACTGCTACTAGCAGAGGTTAAACCTACAAGGTTCCGTCTGCAATGGTCCAATCATGTCAAGCCCCCAAACTGCAAAAGGCCAAGTTATTGGTATGGTTCGCAATTCTTGAGCTGGCACATGTGGCTGCCGAGCATAAAACTGACACCCAACGCATGTCTCAACTAGCTTGTCAGCGTCCGCCTTCGCGGTCAGCCAGTAGAAACCTTACCGGAAGGCTTTGGAGACCAAAGATCGAGGAGTGGCGTGATGCCCGCAATCTTCGAGATGGATCTCACGAAGGATATCAATACCTTCTTACTGGGAAACACATTTTAGGTATACACCTGTGGTGCTTATTTTGTAGAGCTGCCCATTAATTATGGTATAGCCCTTTGCTCGACGTACTATTTGTCGGCTTTCGACCTTGTTGATGGACAAAGTTCCGTGGACAAGATACTCCATGAACGGTTTTGTCCAAGTTGGAGGGACTATTATTACTGCATTAACAAATGAGTTGACTCTATCCGGGTTCTAGGGGTCCGCTCCCTTCACGGATGGAGTCCGTAGATGCTCCAGAAAAACGCCTGGTGGAATTGGTTTACGCCCTGATCAAGATTTGACAGCAGATCAGCCGCCTCATTTTCCTCCCTCTTGACGTACTTGACTTTGTAGCCTTCGAAGCACTTGGCTATCTTGTCTACTTCGTCTCGATATGCCGCTGTCATAGGGTTCCGCGCGTTCCAGGTGCCAGCCACCTGCTAGGCAAACAAATCGGAATCTCCATAACAAACTATGTGCTTGATGCCAATATCCTTGGCTACGCGAAGTTCGTTAATGAGTGCTTCATATTCCGCCATGTTTTTCGTAGCCTCAAAGTGAATTTGCATGACATAGTGCAGTTTTTCTCCTGTTGGTGACTGTAATAGTACACCAGCCCCGAGCCATTAAGCAGCTTTTATCTGTCAAAGTGCATCACCCAATACTTTGGTTCTGACATAGGAGTGTCATCCGGAATCTCCATCCAATCTGCAATAAAATCCGCCAAGGCCTAAGATTTGATAGCATCTCGTCTCTTATAGGTGATCTCGAAGGCGACAAGCTCGATGCCCCATTTCGCTATCCTTCCTGTAGCGTCACTGTTGTTAATGATGTCGGACAGTGGAGCCTTGCTCACTACTGTGAGAGGGTGCTCCTAGAAGTAGTGCCTTATCTTCCGAGAAGCAAGGAACACTCCATAAGCTAGCTTCTGATAGTGCAGGTAACGTTGCTTGGACTCCGTCAAGACCCTGATTACATAGTAAACTGGTCGTTGTACTCTGTACTCATGCGTTGGTTCCTTCCGCTCCACCACGACGACGATGCTGATAACCCGGTTGGTGGCCGCCATGTAGATCAACATATGCTCCATTGGCTCAAGTGCTGCAAGTATAGGGGCAGAGGAGAGTATCCTCTTTAACTCCTTAAGCGCATTGTCTGCCTCGTTGATATGTCCAAAACGTATCTACTTTCTCGAACACTTTGCTATTGTTTCTCCTCTAAACTTATGTGATTTGGATACAACTAACACGGACTGACGCTGTTTTCAGCAGAATTACCTTGGTGTCTAGTTTTTGTGCAGAAAATCAACAATCAGGAAAAATCCCGGAAAATATGCCAAAAATTATATTTCACCAGAAGATCCACGGAGCTAGAAGACGAGACGGAGAAGGGGCCTGGGGGGCCCACACCCATGCCAGGCGTGGGCCCTCCACTGGTCGCGCCTGGGGGGGTGTAGGCACCCTAGGCACCCCCTCGGCCTCCCTCTGCGCCTATAACTTGCCTTTCGACCTAAAAACCAGGGAGGGGGTTTGATAGTTTTCCAGAAAGAGTTCCGCTCCGCCACCGCCACTAGAAACCAAGATTCGGATCCAGAATCTCCGTTCTGGCACCCTGCCGGAACGGGGAATTTGGAGAGGATCATCTCCATCATCATCACCAACGCATCTCCATCAACCACCGATGTTTCCCTCTACCATGAGTGAGTAATCCCCCGATGTAGGCTTGGGGATGGTAGGGATTGGATAAGTTCTATCATGTAGTCAAATATGATTGTTAGGGAATAGTGCCTAGTATCTCTATTAGTGCTATTTGACTTTGTTGCAACTTGTTGTGCTTAATGCTTGTCACTAGGGCCCGAGTGCCATGATCTCAGATCTGAACTTATTATTGAATCATTATGATAGTATTTTTTGTGATCTTATCTGCAAGTTGTGTACACATATCATTGTCCGGATCCAAAGGCCCCAAAGTGACAATAATTGGGATAACCGGAGGGGATGGCTGTGGTATGAGGATCACATGTGTTCACGGAGTGTTAATGCTTTTCTCTGGTGCTCTATTAAAAGGAGCACCTTAATTGCCAGTAGTTCCCTAGAGGCCCTGCTACCACGGGCTGGATGGACAGAAGATGTTGTGCAAGTTCTCATTGCGAGCACGTACGACTATATTTGGAGCACATGCCTAGGATTGTTTAGTACTTGGATGCTTGTTATTATTTATCTGCAATGACCTAGATTTTGAAGTTACATGTTTAGACTCGCCCATGCAACGCCCGTCCATCCATCCCTATGCCTACCGCACTCGAACCCCACTGTTTACTGTTACTGTTACTGTTACTATTGCTCTTGTTCCACTGTTGCTATTGCTTTGCTGTTGCTACCACAAACTGTTACTACTGATAAACTTCTGTGAGCAAGAACTATTTCCAGGTGCAGCTGAACTAACAACTCAGTTGTTAAGGCTTGCAAGTATTCTTTGGCTCCCCTTGTGTCGAATCAATAAATTGGGTAATACTACCCGCGAAGACTGTTGCGATCCCCTACACTTGTGGGTCATCAAGACTATTTTCTGGCGCCATTGCCGGGGAGCATAGCTTTATTTGTAAGTTCACTTGGATCTATTATTATTCACTGTTACTCCTTTCATCATGGGGATGACTCGTGATGGAAAGTTCCCTATTTTACCATCCAATACAAGAAGAGGTATAGTCCTAAACACCTCTGCTGCTCTTGATTCACCGTCTGTTATGAGTAAGCTTGTTACACCACCACCACATACACATGCTACATACACTGCTACTACTGCTGAATCTGAAACTGCTTTTGATACTCATGATGTTACTTCTACTGTGCTTGATGCGAGTGGTTCATTAGGTCCTTTTCTAGATGCTACTATGGCTAGTCTAGAAAATACCGAAACTCCTAGTGAAGACACTGTTACACCTGTTAGCTCACCTAAGGCTAGTGAGAGTTATGATATTAATGATGGTTACATTGAGTTCACTGATGAATTTGTTGAAGAGTGTCGAACACACATGGTACTAGTGCTATTAAGAGTCTCCTTGCTAGACGCACCATTATTCCTAAGTTGTCCTCTGATCCTAAGTTTGCCACCTCCCATAGATATTAAAGATAAAGATTATGATTTCTCTCTTGATTTGTCCTATTTAGATATTGTTGAGAAAGAACCTTTTTGTGGGACTGAAAATGAAAGTGTTGTGGCTCATATGAATGAGCTTTCTATAATGAGTGCTTTATTCTCTAATGATTTTAAGATGCGCAAGTACTTTGTTGCTAAGATCTTCCCTTTTTCACTAAAAGGAGAAGCTAGGTCTTGGTTTAATAGATTACCTCCTGGTTCCATTGATAGCCCTGATTGCTTGATTGCTTCTTTCTTCCAAAAATATTTTCCTCCAGTGCTAGACATGCTGCTTTGCAGAGACTTTTTGATTTTAAACAGGGAGAAGAAGAGAAATTGCCTGAGTCATGGACAAGGTTCTGTGCCTTGATTCATGCATATCCTGGATGCCCATTACCTAAGAATGAGTTGCTTGATATTTATTATAACAGACTAACTAATGATTCTAGGACATATCTAGATAGCTTTGCTGATTGTGTTTTCAGGAAAAGAACTCCTACAGATGCTGAAGAAATAATGGCTAAGATAAGCAAGAATTATGATGATTGGAATTCAACTGATCTAAATACACATGAGCCTATTACTCCTGAACCAGATGTTCCTGAACCACCAACACCAACACCAAAGAAGAGAGGAATTATTGCATTAAATGATGAAGTGATGAAGGAAGCTAAGAAGTGTCTAAAGGAGAAAGGTATTAGAGATGAAGATGTGAAGAATCTACCTCCTATAGAAGAATTATGTAAGCCAATTCCCCACTCATCTACTATTGAGGTACACTCTCTCCAACACTATGATGAAGGTGATATTCCTTATGGTAAGCCTCCTGATCAATGCTTAGAGGAACTTGACATTTTTATTGTTAAACAAGGTAATTTTGATAAACAAGTTTAGAATCATTTATTGGAAAACTCTAGAGCTATCAATGAGTTGAAAGATATTGTGGAAAGAACTTCAAATGATATTAAAATGCTTTGTAAACACTTTCAAATGGTTCAAACCCAACTTGATCAACTTGCTAAGGTAAAAAGGATATGCTAGTTAATGCCTCAGGAGATAAACATGCTTATGGAATTAGAACTAGGAGTGGTATGGCTACCATGATCCTTTATATCCTGAAGGACACCCTAAAAGAATTGAGCAGGATTCCAAACAAGTAGATAGTGGTAGTCCTCGTAAGAGAAAGAAAAAGAAACATAAGATAGTTGAGGAACCACTTGAACCTGCTGTAGATCCTAATGGTATATATGTATCTGATGCTGAAACTGAGAGTGATAATGATAAAAATGATGCTCTTAATAATGAGGGAGAAGGAGAGGAAGAACCTGAGAAGCACACTAAGAACACTAGGTACACTAAGGAAGATTTTATTGCTAATAAACATGGTAAAGAAAGAGAACCTTGGGTACAGAAACCTATGCCTTTTCCAGGTAAGAAACACAAGTCAACACTACAACAAGTTTTGTGAGTGGATGAAGCCTTTATTTTTGCAAATTCCTTTGACTGATGCTATTAAGTTGCCTCCTTATTCAAAGTATATGAAGGATATTGTCTCTAATAAAAGTAAGATTCCTGATGAGGAAATTTCTTCTTTGCTTGCTAATTACTCCTTCAATGGTAAGGTTCCAAAGAAACTTGGTGATCCAGGTATACCAACTATTCTTTGCTCTATTAAGAATAATTATGTTAGAACTGCTTTATGTGATTTGGGAGCTGGAGTTAGTGTTATGCCTTTTTCTCTCTACAAGAGAGTCTGGCTAAAAAGTTGATATCAACTGATATATCTTTGCAAATGGCTGATAAGTCAACTACTATTCCTGTTGGTATATGTGAGGATGTTCCTGTTCAAGTAGCTCATAATTGCATGGTTTTAACTGATTTTGTTGTGCTTGAAATGCCTGAAGATTAAAATATGTCTATTATTCTTGGGAGACCTTTTCTTAATACTGCAAGTGCTGTCATCAATTATAATCAAGGAAAAGTAACATTCAATATTAATGGCAAAGAGCATACTGTCTATTTGAAGGGAATATGCCCGAGAGGCAATAATAAAGTGGTTATTATCGTATTCCTTGTTTATGATAAATGTTTATTTTACATGCTATAATTGTATTAATACGGAAACGTTAATACATGTGTGTTTAATAAACAAAAAGGAAGTTCCTAGTTATGCCTCTCTTATAAACTAGCTCGTTGATTAACAAGATGATCAAAAGTTTCCTGATCATGGACATTGGATGTTGTTAATAACGAGGTCACAACATTAGTGTAATGGTGTGATGAACATTCATCCGAAGTATAGCATTACGATCAAAGTCATTGAGTTTATATTGCTATAACAACTTACGAAGTGATCCTAATCCTTAGACCATGAGATCATGTCAATCACTAACACCGGAAGAGTTTCTTGATAACATCAAACGTCACACCGTAACAGGGTGATTATAAAGATGGATTCAGAACTAATAAAGTGTTATGTTGAGGCCCATGGATCGAGAGTGGAATTTGTTCATCCCGATGACGGATAGATATGCTCTGGGACCTCTCGGTGATATCACATTGATTAGCTTGCAAGCAAGTGATTTGATCACTAGAATGTTATATCACGGGAACGAGAAAAGAGTGCATGTCAGTAACGAGATCAAACTAGGTACGGAGATACCGATGATCGAATCTCGGACATGTAATATATCGCGAAACAAAAGGATTAAGATACGAGCGTAAAAGGTTCCGACGATCACAAGAAAGTCATCGTTGAATGTGTGGGAGTCAGTATGGGTCTCCAGATCCCGCTTCTGATTATTGATCCGAGAGGGGTCTCGATCATGTCCGCATTATTCGCGAACCGTAGGGTGACACACTTAAGAGACACCGACATCCATTTGGAGCAAAAGTTTCATGCCGAAAAGAATAACAAGCGCAGGAATTTATTTCACTAGATACCGAAACGGGCTTTCAGGTGAAATTGCAGAAAGTGTTTCTGCATGTGAAATGAAATACTAACAAGGGGTTATATGTGAATGTTTGTCATTAAAGTAATTGACAAAATTCTGAATAAATAAAAGGAGTTTTATTTAATGAGAGCTTGCATTAAATTTGGTGGAAATTTAATGGGATTTTGAGTGGGTTTTTGAGTGGAGGGAATTGAAAGGCTTTTTATGTGAGTGGAGTGTCCACCCACATGAATGAAAGGAGGGGAAGGGGCAGCCCCATGGCTGGGCGCATGGCCCCTTGGGTGCCCCCCCTCTCCCTATAAAAGGAGCCCCCCTCCCTCTCTCTCACTCACACCTCCTCGTGAAGGATCTCTCTCCCCCTCTAGAATTTATCCCCCATGGTCTCGGACTAGCGAGATACATGTTCCCGGTGGCTTTTCGGCAAGAAAGAGTTGTGCTTCCGCTGCATCGCTGGAGCGAGGAGGCGGAGGTTGCTCGGTGCCTCGAACGTGTGTGCGAGCACGGATGCGCTGCTGTTTTGCGGCGCTAGGACTTCCTCTCGATCTTGAGATCGGCAAGAGATCGTCTACATCAACCACGAGTTTGGACTCGTTAAACTTTGTCGGTCTTCAAGGGTATGTTCTCTACGGATATACATCCGCCCGTTGTTTGTATCTAGTAGATAGATCTTGGTACATAGTTGTTCCCATCGTAGGAAAATTTTTGTTTTCTATGCTGCGAACCCTTCACTATTTCCCCAAGAAGGTTGCTAAGAGCTATTGCTTTAGTTCCATTGAAAATATTGAGAGCATCAAGGTTGGAGAAATATATTGTCCCATTCCACAAGAAAATTTTGAAACTATTATGATTGAGACCATTGCTATCAAGCTTGAGGTAACATAATCACTTGGTGGAATACAAAGTTTTGATTCATATAAGATTTTTTTGGTAACAAGACTTGATCAACCTTGTTAACAAAAGGATTTCAATGAACAAAATAATGTTTTCTCTGTGGTTATTCTTGCTTCCTTTTACTCTTCTCCTTCCTAGTCTTTGCTTTAGCTTTAGTTTTGCTAGTTGTTTGTTTGTTTGAGTTTCTTAGAGATCCTATAGTTTGGCTTTAGGTTTGCTTTTGCTTCTTATGAAAAAACTGTTTCTGCGAGAAAATCAATTTGCATACCCTGAAAATTGGCCAAAAATAAAGTTTCCTGAAAAATCCCAGAAAATTCAAAATAAATTTTTCTTCGAAAAAAGGGGCAGAGAGGTATCTGAAGTGACCCAGGGGGTCACCCCAGGACACCACACCCATGGTAGGCGCGGCCTACCAGGGGGTGGCGCCTAGGGGGGTCTGACCCACCTGGGCCCCCCTAGGCTGCCTCCTCAAAGCCATCTTGTTTCTCTCCCAAAAAACACCGGAAAACTTGCTCAAGCTCGAGTTCTTGTTGTTCTTGCTCGCGATTTTCGATCTCCTTGTTCAGCCCATCTCAAGTGCTAATTTTTGGAGAGATTGTTCCTTGGTATGTGCCTCCTCCACTTGTCCAATTAGATTTGTGATTGGTAGATTGTATCTTGAGTATTTTGCTACTATAGGTGTCAGGTTGTTTGAGCTTGCATGCTTGTTATATGCTTAGAAACTTTATTTTGATGCATGTGTAGTCCTGTAGCAAGTTCCTATAGTAGTTGCTCATCATTTATCAACTTAGAAATCACTTGGTTTGATGGTTGTCTAAAAATTTCAGCAAAGAAGATGAGTGCTTATCCAATGAACCAATATGAGTTGATGGTGCTTGAGCCAATGAAGGTTCATCGTGAGGAGGCAGTTTTTCCTTCCATATATCCATGCCAGGAATTTATGAGAACTGCGAGGATCCTCCAAGATTTCCAAACTATGGTCACAAATGCAGGGTTGGACACTTTGTTGAAGGTGAACCATTCCAATATGTTAAGTTAACCATGGATTTTGTGCAAGACTTCCGGTTCACTTGGTCTACTTCTAATCCCATGGTCCATTACAAAATATATAATATACCTATCGACCTGCCTTTTGCTGATTTCTATGCAGCAATTAGAGTACCTCAGTGGGGATCTTGTGAGAAGATCAAGGAGAGGCCCAAGTCACTTATGGATTTATATGCTGAGATTTTCCAAGGTTTCGACTTCTCAAAGGAAAGTGGTAAAATTCGGAACATTCAGTTCCTAGCTATTAGATACTTTGCCTATTTCATTACAAAGTGTGTTCTTGCTAGAAAGATTGCTAGAAAGTTGTCTTCTTTTGATCTAGCTTTTATCGCAGCAGCTCTAAAAAGAAATAGATCTTATAGCCTGGGTGCGGTGGTAGCTCACCATCTCACCACCAACCGCGAGAAGGGGGGAATTTGTGGAGGTTTCATTGCTTATAGGTTGCTAGCTTTCCATGGTCTAGAGCCTCACTTTTCAGATTATCGGTTCCCCATAGAGAGGCTTGATATTGAATCCATGATTCAGCACGGTTTTGTTTCCTTGGGGGCTAATGTAAGAAATTTACCGTATGAATTGTCTTTTGCCCAACAAGGACAGAGAAAGGGTAGGACTGAGAAAATAGTTTATTTGCCTGCACCTACTTTGTTTATTTTTGATAACAGGCAAGGATGGTCGCTCACGGAGGAAGAGTTTGACACCTATGTGGCGGAGCTCCCCCAGCAAGAGGAGAATGTTGAAGAGGATGCCGAAGACAACTCGGTTCAGCCCTCCAACTTGGGAGAGTCTTCATACCAGCAACCTTCATTTGATTGGGGCATGTCTTCTTCATCGCAAGCGCCTGACTATGATCATTCCTATGATGACCCACCAGCTTGGGGTTACTACCCACGCTATTGAGCCCCACTTAGGCCAAAAGCCTAAGCTTGGGAGGAGGTATACCAACATCACACTCATTTATATACCATGTTCGGTCGGTTCTTTGTACATCCGCTGTTTCGCTTTATTTTTGGTTCTTGTTGCTTCTTTCTCAAAAACACAAAAATACCAAAAATATTTTTGTTGTTTCTCTCAGTTTGATTATTTGTTTCTTTGCTTTAGTTTGCCTTAAAAGAAAAAACCAAAAAGATTTTGCTTTGTTTGATTTGCTTGGTTTGCTTCTTGTTTGGTTTGTTTTTCTTTGTTTGGTTTCTAAAAAATCGAAAACACCAAAAATATTTGTTGTTCTTCTTTGGTTTTGTGAGTTCTTTGCAGGGTTCAGCCATCCTCAGTGGATTTTGGTTTCATGTTATCATTCAAGTCACACAAGTGAAGAGCAATAGTGAAGATTAAGACAACTCGAGGAGTGGTAAGAGGCTGGTAACTAACTCCATTTGTTTCATTTTTGTACATATACTCACCATTGTGAGCATGCTTAGCCTGTTTGTGTAAGGTGTATGTAATTATGGATGCGTAGTAGTTCTTGCTTGTTTATGATTAGCTCCAGCTTGCTAATAGTTTGTAGCATGTCATATGAATGTTTGCTTGTATTGTTTTATTCATACTTTGGTATGATATTGTGGTATCCTCCTCTGACTGTTCATGTGAATCGACTTGGCACATGCTCACGCATGCATATGACTAATCAATAGTCAGTAAGCCTCGCTGATTTATTTTGTCTTAAAGTTCTTGTATCACTTTCATGCCATAATTAGTCATGTTTTGTTGCAAGCATGATTGTGATAGCTATTGCTCTCTCGTTTGTCGCTCCCTCTCTATTGCTAACCTTCACTTGCACTGAGTATGTGCTTTACCCGTGCTTCCAACTCCCCAAAACCAATATTGCTAGCTGTGTCCACCATACCAACCTATTAGCATCATTTGCTACTTCAGTGCATACTTTATATGCTGTGTTTTCTTCCAAAATAAAATGTTTGTCTGTTTGAGAAAGTTAGTTAGTAAAGCTCTCACGAACTTGATGGCACACTTTATTCCTTGCACTTAATAATCCTGAACCATTGTGACTAGTCCATGAAAGTTATATGCTTGCAAATTATATGTTAGGAGTCAGCAAAACCGTGTTGTCGTGGGGAACGCTTTCAACACCTTTTAGATATACATATATCTAGTTGATACCTTGCTCTTTTGTTTGCGGATGTCGACGATGTGAAATGAAAGGGGGACTTGTGAGTCCATGGAGTTTGTATTATGTGTTATAGAAACGCCTAGGCCGCTAGCCTAAGCCATGCCTAATCATGGTGGAAACTTGCAACATCACCATAGTGAGCTATCTATGAAGCATCCTCAATAAAAACTATGCATATAGTAAATAAAAAGATTGCTAAGATGCTCATTGTCTGCTTGCATTGTCATTTTGGTTATGGGAAAGCTCCTGTACCATGTTCAAGGGGTACCCCGTTGGCGGTTCTCAATGATATGCAAATACTTACAATGACAAGAACTTGCCTAGACCCAAAAGTTGAGTAGCATGCGGAGCGGCCCTCGCACTCAAGAAACTTGGGATTTCCAGATTATGGTCTGCCAAGCATATGATTTAGAGTGGACCTCACTTTCACCTTAACCACATAAAGATGCTTATGATAGGGGCAATGAGAGCTCAAAGCTAATGAGTACCTTATTTTCAGCATTTGGAAGCCTTTCAAACTTTACAAAACCGTTTTCACCACATATTCTATGAGCACCTTCCTGAGAGCATAGTTGTCATTTTTGTGTTTGTTCCAAAACTTGGTTAATTATGTCATGACTTTGATGCTTGTATATCTGATATATTTATCTCTAGTCTTCATGTGAACTTCAGAGGTGTCTTGGCATTTATATTGTGCTCTTCAAACAAAGGCAAGCGAGGTACCACTCTATCATACCTTACTATGAGCAATGCAATGTTGCTTATGTTTATGTTTCATGCTACTTATTATTCTTGAGTTGGTTTCCCTTCATATCTTGCAATGACTATCGAGTAGACTTAGTTGCATACTCTTTATTATGAATTGTCTAGGCATATACTCTTGTGCTGAGAATATTTACATCATATGAAGAAATGTGTTCGTGAAAGTTCTTTTATCGCACTCAGTTTTCAACTGAATTGCTTGAGGACAAGCAATATTCTAAGCTTGGGGGGAGTTGATACGTCCAAAACGTATCTACTTTCTCGAACACTTTGCTATTGGTTCTCCTCTAAACTTATGTGATTTGGATACAACTAACACGGACTGACGCTGTTTTCAGCAGAATTACCTTGGTGTCTAGTTTTTGTGCAGAAAATCAACTATCAGGAAAAATCCTGAAAAATATGCCAAAAAATATATTTCACCAGAAGATCCACGGAGCCAGAAGATGAGACGGAGAAGGGGCCTGGGGGGCCCACACCCATGCCAGGCGTGGGCCCTCCACTGGTCGCGCCTGGGGGGTTGCAGGCACCCTAGGCACCCCTCGGCCTCCCTCTGCGCCTATAACTTGCCTTTCGACCTAAAAACCGAGGAGGGGGGTTCGATAGTTTTCCAGAAAGAGTTCCGCTCCGCTGCCGCCACCAGAAACCAAGATTTGGATCCAGAAACTCCGTTCTGGCACCCTGCCAGGACGGGGAATTTGGAGAGGATCATCGCCATCGTCATCACCAACGCATCTCCATCAACCACTGATGTTTCCCTCATCCATGAGTGAGTAATCCCCCGATGTAGGCTTGGGGATGGTAGGGGTTGGATGAGTTCTATCATGTAGTCGAATATGATTGTTAGGGCATAGTGCCTAGTATCTCTATTAGTTCTATTTGACTTTGTTGCAACTTGTTGTGCTTAATGCTTGTCTCTAGGGCCCGAGTGCCATGATCTCAAATCTGAACTTATTATTGAATCATTATGATAGTATTTTTTGTGATCTTATCTGCAAGTTGTGTACACATATCATTGTCCGGATCCAAAGGCCCCAAAGTGACAATAATTGGGATAACCGGAGGGGATGGTTGTGGTGTGAGGATCACATGTGTTCACGGAGTGTTAATGCTTTGCTCTGGTGCTCTATTAAAAGGAGCACCTTAATTGCCAGTAGTTCCCTATAGGCCCCGCTACCAAGGGCTGGCTGGACAGAAGATGTTGTGCAAGTTCTCATTGCGAGCATGTATGAATATATTTGGAGCACATGCCTAGGATTGTTTAGTACTTGGATGCTTGTTATTATTTATCTGCAATGCCCTAGATTTTGAAGTTACATGTTTAGACTCGTCCATGCAACGCCCGTCCATCCATCCCTATGCCTACCGCACTCGAATCCCACTGTTTACTGTTACTGTTACTATTTCTCTTGTTCCACTGTTGTTGTTGCTTTGTTGTTGCTACTACAAACTGTTGCTACTGATAAACTTCTGTGAGCAAGAACTATTTCCAGGTGCAGCTGAACTAACAACTCAGTTGTTAAGACCTGCAAGTATTCTTTGGCTCCCCTTGTGTCGAATCAATAAATTGGGTAATACTACCCGCGAAGACTGTTGTGATCCCCTACACTTGTGGGTCATCACTCGTCTGTCCATACAAATTTGTCTGCCTTCTTCGACAACTTGTATAGCGGCAAAGCCTTCTCTCCAAGTTGGCTGACGAACCGGCTTACAACTGCAACGCAGCCTATGAGCCGTTGAATGTCCTTTAGGCATGTCGGACGATTAATGTTGAGGATGGACTTGATCTTCTCTGGGTTGACCTCGATTCCATGTTGGGAAATGATGAAGCCCAACAATTTGCCGGCTGGAACCCCAAAGACACACTTCTTAGGGTTACGTATCATGTTGTATTTCCGGAGATTATCAAAGGTTTCCTTTAAGTCGGAGATTAAGTCATTTGACTTTTTAGACATCACCGCGATATCATCCACGTAGGTGTGAATGTTCCGACCAATTTTGTCGTGTAGGCAATGTTGCATGGTCCGCTGGTACGTAGCACCTGCATTTTTTAGCCCAAAGGGCATCATGAGATAGAAAAATGTGCCATAAGCTATGGTGAACAAAGTGTCCAATTGGTCTGACTTCCTCATCTTGATCTAGTGGTATCCTGAGTATGCATCTAGAAAACACAGAAGTTCTGAGCCAGCCATAGAGTCAATGACTTGGTCAATGCGAGGCAAAGCAAACGGATCTTCGGATACAATTTGTTCAAGCCGGTGTAATCAACGCACATTCTTAATTCTTTGGTTCCCTTTTTGGGAACAAGTAGAGTATTGGCCACCCATTGGGTGTGAAGGACTTCTCGAATAAAACTAGCCTTAAGTAACCTAGCTATCTCTTTGCCTATGGTGCGTCTCTTCTCGTCCCCTAAGTGTGGTAGAGGTTGTTTCACCGGTTTGCATTTGGATGAATATTCAAGCTATGCTCGACAAGTTCCCTAGGTACACCTTTCATGTCGGCAGATTGCCAGGCAAAGATGTCCCTATTCTCACGGAGGAACTTGACGAGCGCGCTTTCCTATTTGGGATCCAGGTTCGTCCCAATGGCGATGATCTTGGAGGCATCGCCTACCACAAGTTCCACTGGCTTGGTTTTAATGGCGGCCTTGAAGGCGGGATCGGATTCACAAATCTGCTTCTTCGATGCTGGCATCTCTGAGGCGTCGACCTTGCTCTAGATCTCCTTGAATTCTTCGTTGTAGAGGACAACTTCTGCAAAGGCTGCTTCTCCAATCTCGCAATCCCTTGCCTTTGAAAAGCTTCCGGATACGGTGATGACACCGTTTGGTCCGGGTATCTTGAGCTTGTTGTAGATGAAGCATGGCTTAGACATGATGGAGTGGAAGATGTCACGTCCGAATATGATGTGGTACTCGCTCTTGAAGGGGACCACTTGGTGAACTCGCAGCCGTCAATCAGGGGGTATACAGGTACATGATGTTGATGCTACTTCCACTATCCACCATGCACTTGGTGAACTCGCAGCCGTCAATCAGGGGGTTGATGACCATGGCATACTGGTTCTCTGTTGGAACAAGATCAGGATGATCCTTCCTGTCCCATGTAATTGGAACTTCCGACCAGTGTAGGAACTGGGGAACTGGGGGTAGGGTGGCCATCAGTATCCTTAGAGAGGTCTTATGCGCCCGGAAAGTTGGGGTGCCAAGGAAAGTGTGGTAGACGAGGGCCTTCTTCTCGAAGGGTTCCTGCCTTTGCCATCGCCCTTGTCGGTGTGCTTAGGGTCAATGTCCTCGTCCATGTCACTTGAATCCTTGGACTCCTCTTCCTTCTTCTTCCCTTTGCCCTTGCCTTGCGGTTGGTTCTTCCGGCTTTGCTTGTAGCCGGACTCCGGGTCTTCCTTGAGGTCGTTGACGAACTTGCAATGGCAGTTGGTGTATGTGGATTTGCCATTAGCGTCAAGGTGTACAAGGCACGACATGTCACGGTACTCCTCGTATGTTTGGGGAACGCGGGGCGCTGTGGGGATAGTTTCACTACCGCGCTGCTGCCCACGATCAGCCCCCAGCCTCGGCCGCACTGTCCGCCATCACCGCTACCTACAAACGTCATAGCGACCATGTCGAAAGCTGGCTTTTCTTCTGGTGGGCTTTTCCGTTTAGTTTTGTTGTTCCTCTTGGCTTGGGTTGGAACGGAAGTTGCCGGCAAGGAGCCGTGAGCATCGTCATCGGCAGCCGCGAACTCACTAGCCAAGGAGATCATCTGATTTAGGTCCAGCTTGTGATTATCCTGCATGCGCTTCAACTTATGTCAGAACAAGGTGACCTTTTCCAAACCATCAATGTAGGCGGCCATAGCAGTCTGAGCACACTCTCATGCGCATGAATTTTTCATATCTAGCCAGTGGGAGAGGTAGGCTTGAGATATCTCGTCCTTCTCCTGGACGCACTGCTGTAGATCGTCGACAGTACATGGACGTTTGTACATACCCTTGAAATTCTTGGTGAACGCTTCTTACATGTCCAACCAATTTCATATGGAATTCTCCGGCAAGTCGTCGATCCATTGGCGGGCCGTGCCCGTCAACATTAGTGGGAGGTACTTGACGGCAACGTTGGGGTTTCCCCCAGTGATCTCGACCGCATTGTCATAATCCTATAACCACGTAGCTGGCTTGGCGGTGCCGTCATAGGGCTTGATAGTCTTGTCAATCCGGAAACCCTTGGGGTAAGTTGCGGTCCGTATCACAGGTCCAAAGCAACGTGGTCCCAAGTATTGTCCTTCCCGGGCCTCCCGAATCTTGTCCAAGCGTGAACGTGCATCGTATGGCTCCGGGCTTGCTTTCTTCTTATCACCACCACGGGAAGGGCTGCGTGAATGACATGGTACTCGTCCTCCATGGTGACTGCTTGGGGGGTGATGGAGGCGGAGGTGGCGATGGGTTAGCCTTCTTGCTGTTGCCCTCCTGCGACTCCTCATGTCTGTCATGGTTGCTTGTCAGACGCGGAGGGTCATGGCGCGACCTGCTCTTGTGTCCTTGGCTAATTATGTCATGACTTTGATGCTTGTATATCTGATATATTTATCTCTAGTCTTCATGTGAACTTCAGAGGTGTCTTGGCATTTATATTGTGCTCTTCAAACAAAGGCAAGCGAGGTACCACTCTATCATTCCTTACTATGAGCAATGCAATGTTGCTTATGTTTATGTTTCATGCTACTTATTATTCTTGAGTTGGTTTCCCTTCATATCTTGCAATGACTATCGAGTAGACTTAGTTGCATACTCTTTATTATGAATTGTCTAGGCATATACTCTTGTGCTGAGAATATTTACATCATATGAAGAAATGTGTTCGTGAAAGTTCTTTTATCGCACTCAGTTTTCAACTGAATTGCTTGAGGACAAGCAATATGCTAAGCTTGGGGGGAGTTGATACGTCCAAAACGTATCTACTTTCTCGAACACTTTGCTATTGGTTCTCCTCTAAACTTATGTGATTTGGATACAACTAACACGGACTGACACTGTTTTCAGCAGAATTACCTTGGTGTCTAGTTTTTGTGCAGAAAATCAACTATCAGGAAAAATCCTGAAAAATATGCCAAAAAATATATTTCACCAGAAGATCCACGGAGCCAGAAGATGAGACGGAGAAGGGGCCTGGGGGGCCCACACCCATGCCAGGCGTGGGACCTCCACTGGTCGCGCCTGGGGGGTTGCAGGCACCCTAGGCACCCCTCGGCCTCCCTCTGCGCCTATAACTTGCCTTTCGACCTAAAAACCGAGGAGGGGGGTTCGATAGTTTTCCAGAAAGAGTTCCGCTCCGCTGCCGCCACCAGAAACCAAGATTTGGATCCAGAAACTCCGTTCTGGCACCCTGCCAGGACGGGGAATTTGGAGAGGATCATCGCCATCGTCATCACCAACGCATCTCCATCAACCACTGATGTTTCCCTCATCCATGAGTGAGTAATCCCCCGATGTAGGCTTGGGGATGGTAGGGGTTGGATGAGTTCTATCATGTAGTCGAATATGATTGTTAGGGCATAGTGCCTAGTATCTCTATTAGTTCTATTTGACTTTGTTGCAACTTGTTGTGCTTAATGCTTGTCTCTAGGGCCCGAGTGCCATGATCTCAAATCTGAACTTATTATTGAATCATTATGATAGTATTTTTTGTGATCTTATCTGCAAGTTGTGTACACATATCATTGTCCGGATCCAAAGGCCCCAAAGTGACAATAATTGGGATAACCGGAGGGGATGGTTGTGGTGTGAGGATCACATGTGTTCACGGAGTGTTAATGCTTTGCTCTGGTGCTCTATTAAAAGGAGCACCTTAATTGCCAGTAGTTCCCTATAGGCCCCGCTACCAAGGGCTGGCTGGACAGAAGATGTTGTGCAAGTTCTCATTGCGAGCATGTATGAATATATTTGGAGCACATGCCTAGGATTGTTTAGTACTTGGATGCTTGTTATTATTTATCTGCAATGCCCTAGATTTTGAAGTTACATGTTTAGACTCGTCCATGCAACGCCCGTCCATCCATCCCTATGCCTACCGCACTCGAATCCCACTGTTTACTATTACTGTTACTATTTCTCTTGTTCCACTGTTGTTGTTGCTTTGTTGTTGCTACTACAAACTGTTGCTACTGATAAACTTCTGTGAGCAAGAACTATTTCCAGGTGCAGCTGAACTAACAACTCAGTTGTTAAGGCCTGCAAGTATTCTTTGGCTCCCCTTGTGTCGAATCAATAAATTGGGTAATACTACCCGCGAAGACTGTTGTGATCCCCTACACTTGTGGGTCATCACTCGTCTGTCCATACAAATTTGTCTGCCTTCTTCGACAACTTGTATAGCGGCAAAGCCTTCTCTCCAAGTTGGCTGACGAACCGGCTTACAACTGCAACGCAGCCTATGAGCCGTTGAATGTCCTTTAGGCATGTCGGACGATTAATGTTGAGGATGGACTTGATCTTCTCTGGGTTGACCTCGATTCCATGTTGGGAAATGATGAAGCCCAACAATTTGCCGGCTGGAACCCCAAAGACACACTTCTTAGGGTTACGTATCATGTTGTATTTCCGGAGATTATCAAAGGTTTCCTTTAAGTCGGAGATTAAGTCATTTGACTTTTTAGACATCACCGCGATATCATCCACGTAGGTGTGAATGTTCCGACCAATTTTGTCGTGTAGGCAATGTTGCATGGTCCGCTGGTACGTAGCACCTGCATTTTTTAGCCCAAAGGGCATCATGAGATAGAAAAATGTGCCATAAGCTATGGTGAACAAAGTGTCCAATTGGTCTGACTTCCTCATCTTGATCTAGTGGTATCCTGAGTATGCATCTAGAAAACACAGAAGTTCTGAGCCAGCCATAGAGTCAATGACTTGGTCAATGCGAGGCAAAGCAAACGGATCTTCGGATACAATTTGTTCAAGCCGGTGTAATCAACGCACATTCTTAATTCTTTGGTTCCCTTTTTGGGAACAAGTAGAGTATTGGCCACCCATTGGGTGTGAAGGACTTCTCGAATAAAACTAGCCTTAAGTAACCTAGCTATCTCTTTGCCTATGGTGCGTCTCTTCTCGTCCCCTAAGTGTGGAAGAGGTTGTTTCACCGGTTTGCATTTGGATGAATATTCAAGCTATGCTCGACAAGTTCCCTAGGTACACCTTTCATGTCGGCAGATTGCCAGGCAAAGATGTCCCTATTCTCACGGAGGAACTTGACGAGCGCGCTTTCCTATTTGGGATCCAGGTTCGTCCCAATGGCGATGATCTTGGAGGCATCGCCTACCACAAGTTCCACTGGCTTGGTTTTAATGGCGGCCTTGAAGGCGGGATCGGATTCACAAATCTGCTTCTTCGATGCCGGCATCTCCGAGGCGTCGACCTTGCTCTAGATCTCCTTGAATTCTTCGTTGTAGAGGACAACTTCTGCAAAGGCTGCTTCTCCAATCTCGCAATCCCTTGCCTTTGAAAAGCTTCCGGATACGGTGATGACACCGTTTGGTCCGGGTATCTTGAGCTTGTTGTAGATGAAGCATGGCTTAGACATGATGGAGTGGAAGATGTCACGTCCGAATATGATGTGGTACTCGCTCTTGAAGGGGACCACTTGGTGAACTCGCAGCCGTCAATCAGGGGGTATACAGGTACATGATGTTGATGCTACTTCCACTATCCACCATGCACTTGGTGAACTCGCAGCCGTCAATCAGGGGGTTGATGACCATGGCATACTGGTTCTCTGTTGGAACAAGATCAGGATGATCCTTCCTGTCCCATGTAATTGGAACTTCCGACCAGTGTAGGAACTGGGGAACTGGGGGTAGGGTGGCCATCAGTATCCTTAGAGAGGTCTTATGCGCCCGGAAAGTTGGGGTGCCAAGGAAAGTGTGGTAGACGAGGGCCTTCTTCTCGAAGGGTTCCTGCCTTTGCCATCGCCCTTGTCGGTGTGCTTAGGGTCAATGTCCTCGTCCATGTCACTTGAATCCTTGGACTCCTCTTCCTTCTTCTTCCCTTTGCCCTTGCCTTGCGGTTGGTTCTTCCGGCTTTGCTTGTAGCCGGACTCCGGGTCTTCCTTGAGGTCGTTGACGAACTTGCAATGGCAGTTGGTGTATGTGGATTTGCCATTAGCGTCAAGGTGTACAAGGCACGACATGTCACGGTACTCCTCGTATGTTTGGGGAACGCGGGGCGCTGTGGGGATAGTTTCACTACCGCGCTGCTGCCCACGATCAGCCCCCAGCCTCGGCCGCACTGTCCGCCATCACCGCTACCTACAAACGTCATAGCGACCATGTCGAAAGCTGGCTTTTCTTCTGGTGGGCTTTTCCGTTTAGTTTTGTTGTTCCTCTTGGCTTGGGTTGGAACGGAAGTTGCCGGCAAGGAGCCGTGAGCATCGTCATCGGCAGCCGCGAACTCACTAGCCAAGGAGATCATCTGATTTAGGTCCAGCTTGTGATTATCCTGCATGCGCTTCAACTTATGTCAGAACAAGGTGACCTTTTCCAAACCATCAATGTAGGCGGCCATAGCAGTCTGAGCACACTCTCATGCGCATGAATTTTTCATATCTAGCCAGTGGGAGAGGTAGGCTTGAGATATCTCGTCCTTCTCCTGGACGCACTGCTGTAGATCGTCGACAGTACATGGACGTTTGTACATACCCTTGAAATTCTTGGTGAACGCTTCTTACATGTCCAACCAATTTCATATGGAATTCTCCGGCAAGTCGTCGATCCATTGGCGGGCCGTGCCCGTCAACATTAGTGGGAGGTACTTGACGGCAACGTTGGGGTTTCCCCCAGTGATCTCGACCGCATTGTCATAATCCTATAACCACGTAGCTGGCTTGGCGGTGCCGTCATAGGGCTTGATAGTCTTGTCAATCCGGAAACCCTTGGGGTAAGTTGTGGTCCGTATCACAGGTCCAAAGCAACGTGGTCCCAAGTATTGTCCTTCCCGGGCCTCCCGAATCTTGTCCAAGCGTGAACGTGCATCGTATGGCTCCGGGGTTGCTTTCTTCTTATCACCACCACGGGAAGGGCTGCGTGAATGACATGGTACTCGTCCTCCATGGTGACTGCTTGGGGGGTGATGGAGGCGGAGGTGGCGATGGGTTAGCCTTCTTGCTGTTGCCCTCCTGCGACTCCGCACGTCTGTCATGGTTGCTTGTCAGACGCGGAGGGTCATGGCGCGACCTGCTCTTGTGTCCGCCCAAATACAAGATCGAAACGGAGAAATCTAGGATAAAACCTAGGCAATGCGGCCGGAAAGAACTCACCGGCGACGGGGCAGAAGCTGACGAGGCAGACGGAACCACACGGCGGAGTCCTCGCCGTCGGAAGTACTGATGAGCGCGCGGCGGCGGAGCTACAAGAAGACGCGGACGCGAGAGGAGGAAGAAGGACACAGGCAAGAGAGAAGGGGAAAAGTGAATTCCCAGGCGCCGCGCCCCTCTTTATAATCGAGCCACAAACAAGGTAGTGGGATCGTGGGTGCAGCAGTTGACCGTGTAGATCGTGGGTGCGGCACGAACGCACGACGATAAGTGGAACCGCACCCACGGCCACACGGTAGCGAAGAAGGTTGCGATCCCCAAGGGAAACGGCGCACGAGGCGTCGCAGCGACGGCGCGGCAGGTACATTGTTAACTGTAGCCTGTCGGTAAGTACTGTAGAGGAACAAAAAACTAGAGGAGCAATGATACGGGCGACACGTAGGACGAGGCGTACAAGAGAAGGAACATGGGTACCTCGAACAAGAAAGAGATAACTCGGAAACAATACAAAAAAATGTAATGAAGCTGATGCGACCCGGTCGAAGTTATCGACAGGGACACACCAGCTTCGGGGACTAATGTCGGGGGGATAACCCCAGATAGGGTAAAGACAGGGACAAACAAGGGTACGATCTCCGTCTGGTTTCCGAGTTACACACTAAGCCGGCCGAATCCTGTAGAAGTCGGCCGACATATGGAGGCGAGAGACCCGTATATGTATATTAAGACATTACCCGGCCGAGATATTGTGTGAGTCGGCCGGGTTAGCCTGAGTGATCTTGATGCAGGAGAAAGATGAACCGAGCTATGCGAGGAAGGACCAAATGATATGAAGCTTGCAGGAGAAGGAGAAGCCTGAGGTCAAACCCTAGCTGCAAGCTAGGGAGAATCTGAGCAGAGCCAAGCACTACGGACAAAGGCGCAGAGCGACAGAGAGGCAGAAGGAGGTCACGGAGGTGACAGTCCAGGAGACCGAGGCGCACAGGAGGGGCCCTCTGGAACCTTGCCGTCATTAGAGGGGCGACAGGGAAAGGAGGGCGCCGAACTACTATATTGGGACAAGCATATTCCTCGAATATGCTTGCCCCGTCAGCCCTAGAGGAACCCAGGGCTCACCTTTATAAGGAGAAGCTTGGACTCAGAAGGGGCATCGACTAGAGTGAGAGCCGTTAGGCTGGAAAAGTTCTTCTCTTCTCCCTGTGTACAGCTCAAGGAGCGCTTGTAGACCGAGGAAGAAGAAATAAAGACTCTTGCCCTAATCTCCTGAGTGTAGAATCAACTACATCTTCCCTCCCCAGATCCCACTAGCATCCATTGGCCCCATACTTTAGCCTACCCACGGCATCTGCCGTGCCACCACCACGACAGTTGGCGCCCACCAAGGGGCCAGCAGCGGTGCTAGCTGGAGTTACGATCCGGACGGGAAACTTCATCAACACGGGCGAGCGCGTTGTTTCTGGCTTGGTCTAGAGATTTGGTCTCTGCGACTATGTCGGCGACAATGCAGGGAGCTTCAGGGGGAAAGCTCCCCCGCGTAATGGTGTCTTCATCAACCTGGGCGGGCACAAGGTTTACGTCGGCATCGACATCACCGGCATTTATCCTCACCAAGTTGTTGTTGCAGGAGAGCCACCTCTTAACGCAGCAAGCCGTCCGTCCAGAGCACGTCCTGCAGGCAGCGTCGAGGTGATGGTCGCTGCCGGAGCGCAAGCTGGAGTAGCAGTAGCCGGGTCAAGCAGAGAACCCGCCACAGGCGCACAAGGCGCACCCAGGCAGACCGCGCCACAACCCACCGAGGTAATCCCGCCAGTGACCAACCCGACCGAGCTGCAGGACACCACCCCAAAGGCACCAAGAGTAAGAGGGCCACCTCTGGAAAGGCCAGAGAATATTCTTCAGGCGACCATAGAAAACTTGACTACACCTGTAGCGCCGATACTTGATCCGGCAAATGCTCAGGCAGAGTTAGAAGAAACCAGGCAAAAGGTGCTGGTAGAGGCCAAGAAAGTGTCGGCCTTGTGGGAGTCCTTGAACAGGACCCTGAGAGAATATGCCAAAGCTAATAAGCTTGATATCGCACCCGAGCGGGTGGACGAATTAAGATTAAGGGGGAAGAACCTCATGGATGATATTAACAAAGAGCATGAAGCTCATAGAGCGGAATCAGGTGACTTGGGTTTGCCGAGGTACAGTACCCCGGCGAAGAACCTGAGAGCGGCAAACGCCGTAGCATTGGAATTAGAGGGGTTGACCGGGGAAGCCCGGCAGAAACAGCAAGAAAGAGTGAATGAGCTGGTGCGCATCGCAAACCAGCAAAACGAAGAAATACTCAGAACAAACCCGGCGAGGCCAGGGGCCTCGCGGATGGTTCACTCGGCAGGGGCAGCACCTGCCTTATCCGCGGCAGCAGCATCTTCACCCGGAAATAACGCACGGAGGGACAAAGCAGTAACCTCAGGAAAGAGGAACAAGCAAATTGTTCCACATGATCCGGTAATGGCTGGAAAGGGAAATGAGAACAGAGGTAATGCAAGCCAAGGTAACAGTGGGGAGAGGAACCACGGCCGTATGGAAAAATACGGCGGGAGCCGAGGCAATGGAGATCTCGGCAGAAGAGAACCCGCGAGAGGTAATCATGAAAACGAGACCCCGGCCGAAGTAGGGAGAGAGCTGCCGCTCAACCCGCAACCAAGGCACGAACCTCGGCAGGAAAGAGAAGCGAGGCCAGCTCACCACAATCAAGTGAATGAAAGGTACAATGATGGTTATTCCGAGATGGAATATGCGATCCATGGTGGAAATAACCACTATGGGATGCAGGACAGAATTCTGTACAGAGATTTGCCATCAAATGATGCAAAAGTGAAGCTGGACCGGCTATACCGGTCCGAGTTGTTGGAAGAACAGGGTCCACCAGGTCCGACATGTTTTGGACCACGGATCATGGGCGAACTACCCGTGCCGAACTTTCAGCTAGCGAGAGGCACAAAAACATACAATGGGAGTACCAAGCCACAAGACTGGTTGATTGACTATGCCACTGCTGTGAAGATAGCGGGTGGGAACTTAAGATGGGCAGTACGGTATGTCCCACAAATGTTGGAAGGACCAGCTAGGGTATGGCTGAATAATCTACCAGCGGGCAGTATCAACTGTTGGTTGGATTTTGAATAAATGTTCGTCAGCAACTTTACCAGCACATACAAGAGGCCAAACAGGCCGCAACAGTTAGCCATGTGCAAGCAGAGGCCGAATGAAACAGATAGAGAGTTTTTAACTCGATGGTGCAACCTGAGAAACTCATGTGAAGGGGTTATAGAATCGCAAGCAATAGCTTGGTTCGTGCAAGGCTGCCGCTATGGCAGCGTGTTGTGGCAACGTCTGCAAAGAGATATGCCGACCACACTGGCAGAAACTATCAGAATAGCAGACTCCTATGCATTAGGGGACCCAACGCAACCAGAATTAATGTCGACGGATCATCGCGAGCAACAGGACCATTATGCAAGAGATTTGGCCGGGTCATCCAGGCGTAGTGATTTCAGAGGAAGAAGAAGAGAGGAAAGGCCGGATTATAGATATAATTCGGCCCAAGTGGCGGCAGTAGCGCAAGATCAGCCGAGTCACGGGGCAACTCAACGGCAGAAGAATGGGCCTCAGCAGTGGACACCAAAGAATGAAGGAAAAAGGCAGTGGACCCCAGAACAAAAGAAGCAGTGGCAGGAGAGGCCGAAATACACATTCGAATCCATGTTAGATCAGCCGTGCAAATTTCACACGTCAAACCCATCCAGGCCAGCCAATCATACGACCCGCCAATGTGCATGGATGAAAAATGCAATGGGAAACCCCGTAGGCATTCAGGCAACGCCCCATCAAATACATCAACAGCATCAACCACAATTGACTGGAGAAAATGCACAGCAACTGATGTTACCGCCTCCTCCCCCGAGGTACGATAACTCGGATCGGAGGGATGCAGTACATCAAGTAATGAACCAAGTCCAGGATGGAAGGACAAATCCAGCAAATACTGGACGAAATGATTACAGAGAACATCATCAGTCTTATTGCGTGTTCACAACGGAACAGCAAGACAAGCAGAGTGTGCAGCGCCGGCATATGGAAGTAAATGCAGTTATGCCGGCAGTACCAAGATATGTGCCATGGTCAGATCAGGAGGTAACTTGGAGCATAAAGGATCACCCCAAAATAATGCCGAATCCAGGATCATATGCACTCGTGTTGGATCCGACATTCGTTGGACCAAGCATCAATGTGAAATTTTCAAAAGTACTCATTGACAATGGAAGCAGTATCAACATCATGTACAAAGATATCATGCATAAACTTGGGATATCGCAGAACATGCTGCAGTCCACGAGGACCACTTTCCATGGGATAGTGCCGGGACTTTCATGCGAGCCCATCGGTAAAGTCTAAGTGGACGTGTTATTCGGCACGAGAGATAACTGCAAAGCAGAAAACCTAGAATTTGAAGTGGTGGATCTAGAAAGTTGTTATCATGCTCTACTCGGACGGCCTGCGCTGGCCAAATTCATGAGTAGCTGTCATATAAGTTATCTGAAGATGAAACTACCCGGACCACAAGGAGTAATAACAGTTGCAGGGGATTACAAGAAGTCAATGGAGTGTGCTTCAGCCGGGTCAAACTTGGCCGAATCATTGGTTATAGCAAGAGAAAAGAGAAGGATTCAAGAGGTAGCAGCCCTCGCTTAGTCGGCACAGCTGAACATGCCGGCGCTGGCCAACCCACATGGCAGTGTCTCTTTTCAGCCGACTAAAGAAACGAAGAAATTTCAGATCGATGAGCAATTCCCAGAGCGTACTATTACCATTGGTGCAGGTCTGGACGCTAAATAGGAAAGCGAGCTCACCAACTTCCTCCGTGAGAATCGGGACATATTTGCGTGGTCAACTCAGGATCTGCAAGGTGTTCCGAGGGAGTTGGCTGAGCACTCTTTGAACGTGAGGCCAGGAGCAAGGCCGGTGAAGCAACCTCTCCGCCGCTTCGCCGAAGACAGGAGAAAAATAATAGGAGATGAAATAGCTCGGCTCCTCGCGGCCGGGTTCATCATGGAAGTACTATACCCGGATTGGTTGTCGAATCCGGTGCTAGTAGAAAAGAAGAAAGATGACCCCAATGTAGCCATTGTATGGCGAATGTGTATCGATTACACCAACCTGAACAAGGCGTGTCCTAAAGATCCTTTTCCATTGCCTAGAATAGACCAAGTCATTGACTCGACCGCTGGTTGTGAGTTATTATCATTTGTAGACGCGTATTCTGGTTTCCACCAGATACCGTTAAATCCGGCCGATCAAATAAAGACCGCGTTTATTACCCCGTACGGGGCTTATTGTTATCGCACAATGCCATTCGGCCTGCGAAATGCAGGAGCGACATACCAGAGATGCATGCAAAAATGCCTACACGATCAAATAGGAAAAAATGTACAAGTATATGTAGATGATGTGGTCATCAAAACCAATGAAAGCAAAACATTACTGGAAGATATACGGCAGACTTTTGCGAACCTGAGAAGGTTCCGAATGAAACTTAATCCAGAAAAATGCACATTTGGCGTGCCGGCAGGAAAATTACTCGGTTTTCTTGTGTCAAGCCGAGGTATAGAGGCCAACCCAACAAAGATAAAGGCAGTGGAAAGAATGGAATTGCCAAAATGTTTAAATGATGTACAAAAATTCACGGGTTGTCTGGCCTCGCTTAGTCGGTTCGTATGTCGGCTAGGAGAGAAAGCGCTACCACTCTATCAGCTGATGAAGAAATCAGATAAATTCATTTGGACTCCACAGGCGGACATCGCATTTCATGAATTGAAAAAGATGTTGGTTACAGCACTCATTTTGGCTTCTCCATTGTCAAAAGAGCCTATGTTACTCTATGTAGCAGTTACCAACAGAGTAGTGAGTACTGTAGTCGTAGTGGAACGACTTGAAGATGGTAAATCGGTTCAGAGGCCGGTGTACTATTTAAGTGAGGTATTATCCACTTCAAAGAAGAATTACCCACATTATCAGAAGATGGCTTATGGGGTATATATGTCGGCGAAAAAGCTTAAACATTACTTCGAAGAGCATCCCATCAAAGTGATCTGTGAGGCACCCATAGCCGACATATTGAGCAACAAAGACGCAAGTGGCCGAATAGCAAAATGGGAAATCGAGTTGTCACCATACGCTCCACAATTTGATAGGAGAGATGCAATCAAATCTCAGGCGGTAGCCGACTTTTTTGTAGACTGGGCTGAGGTGCAGTATGAGCCACCATTGCCAGACCCAAATTATTGGACTATGCATTTTGATGGTTCCAAGCTAAGGAATGGTTTGGGGGCAGGAATAGTGTTAACCTCGCCTAAAAAAGACCAACTGAAGTATGTGCTACAAATACATTTTGCTGCATCCAACAACGTAGCCGAATATGAAGCACTGGTCCATGGGTTGAAAGTAGCAAAAGAAATTGGCATACGCCGAATCTTGTGCTATGGCGACTCGGATCTGGTAGTACAACAAGTCTCAGGCAATTGGGACGCATTAGATACTAATATGGCTTTATACAGATTTCATGTGCAAAATATCAGTGGATACTTTGAAGGATGTGAATTTCACCACATACCTCGGGCAGAAAACGATGCCGCAGACACGTTGTCAAAACTAGGATCAACCCGGCAATCAATTCCTCCGGGTATTGCCCTGGAGCACCTCAGGAAACCATCAATAATCCCATCACCAGAGTCCGAATCCATCTTTATCCCGGCAAATTCAGCAGAAGATAACGCGCCAATGGAAGTAGATCAGGAATATAACTCGGAACCCCCCAAGAGGAGAACAGCCGAAGTAAGCACAATCATGGGGACAGCCGAGATAGATATGTCGGCAGGAAACATGGAAATAGACAGTGAGATCACACCAGAAAAAATCACACCGCTATGGGCGCAACCCATATTTTCCTACTTAAAAGACTCGACACTACCGAGTAATGAGGTATTAGCTAGACAAACTGTAAGGAGAGCAAAAGCTTATACAATCATAAACAGTAAGCTATATAAAAGGAGCGTCACAAACGTGTTGCAGAAGTGTGTGAGTTCGGCAGAAGGTCAAGAGATCCTCCTAGATATACACCAAGGAGAATGTGGGCACCATGCCTCATCTCGTGCCTTGGTAGCCAAAGCATTCAGGCATGGATTTTATTGACCGACGGCATTGAAAGAGGCAAAAGAATTAGTTAAGAAATGCAACGGGTGTCAGAGATACGCAACCAAAATACACATGCCATCGGCCGAGTTAAAAACAATACCCATCACTTGGCCATTTTCTGTATGGGGTTTGGATATGGTAGGACCATTTAAGCCGGCACGAGGGGGAATGACCCACATATTGGTTATGGTGGACAAGTTCACAAAATGGATTGAAGTGAAACCAATAAAAAAGTGCGATGGGCCCACAACAGTGAAATTTCTCAAGGATATTATCTTGAGATATGGGTATCCGCACAGTATTATCACAGATAATGGCACAAACTTTGCAGAAGGAGCTTTCGCCAGATTTTGCCAAGAGAAACACATAAGACTAGATATTGCCTCTGTGGCTCACCCAGCGTCCAATGGACAAGTGGAAAGGTCGAATGGACTGGTGCTATCAGGAATAAAACCATGACTTGTCGAACCATTGAAAAGGTCGGCATGATGTTGGATTGAGGAACTCCCAGCCGTACTATGGAGCCTCAGGACTACTCCGAATAGATCAACAGGTTATACACCATTCTTTCTGGTATACGGGGCAGAGGCCGTACTTCCAGCCGACATACTATATGACTCGCCAAGAGTTACTCAGTATACAACCTCGGAGATGAACGAGATAGCTCGGCAAGATGCTGTAGACCTGCTAGAAGAAGCCAGAGAACTGACATTATCACGATCAGCTATTTATCAGCAAAACCTGCGACGATATCACAGCAAAAAGGTGAATCCAAGAGTGTTCAAAGAAGGAGACTTAGTCCTGCGACTGGTGCAACGTACAGCCGGCATGCACAAGTTGTCACCTCCATGGGAGGGACCATTCATTGTGAGCAAAGCATTGCATAATGATGCCTATTATCTAATCGACGCTCAGCCCCCCGGAGGGAGCAAGGCAGACAAAGCCGGCGAAGAAACGAAGCGTCCATGGAATGTAGCTTTACTTCGACCATTTTACTCGTAGCATTGTATCTCAAGGTCAAGAACCAGTGATGTATTAAACCTCGGCACCCAGAGCAGTGACTCGGGGACTGCCATATGTTATTTCAATTTCATGTTATGTATCTAAACCTCGGCGCCCAGAGCAGTGACTCGGGGACTGCCATATGTTATTTCAATTTCATGTTATGTATTTGAACCTCGGCGCCCAGAGCAGTGACTCGGGGACTGCCATATGTTATCTCAATTTCATGTTATGTATTTGAGCCTCGGCACCCAGAGCAGTGACTCGGGGACTGCCGTATGTTATCTCAATATCATGTTATGTATTTGAACCTCGGTACCCAGAGCAGTGACTCGGGGACTGCCATATATCATCTCAAATTCATGTTGTCTATTTAAACCTCGGCACCCAGAGCAGCGACTCGGGGAATGCCATATATTATTTTCATCTCATATTAAATATTCGAACCTCGGCATCCAAAACAGCGCCTTGGGGACTGCCATATGCTGCCTAAGTTGTATGTGGGGCATTACCCTGAGGAGCGCCTCCATGTTGGTTTATATTATTCCTGAAATTTGGCGTACATATTGAAGTTCGGCGCGATAAACAGTAATTCAGAGATTTCCATATATTGTCCCAAGGTAGTAGTCAACCACCGTTCAGAACACCACTCATGAAAAAACGAAGGCAAGGATGAATCCTAAAATCAGGAAATTGCAGGCCACTGAAGCAAGAATTCGGACAAACACCCACTCAACCAAATGGTAACAGCTACAAGCGTATATGTCACAGCGGTACATGGCAAAAGAAATTCAAGTCATACAGAGAGCGGACAAATGTTTTGCGTACATCATACGCCCGGCATGCCAGGGATAAGGAATAACTCAAGTGTTGTTCGCAGGAGAGGCAGCAACTTGGTCAGGCGCTGGGCACTCCGACATAGGAGGAACTTCGACCGAGGTTGCCTCGCCCTCCATAGACCCAGGTGCAACTTCAGCGGAAGCTCGATGCTGCTCAGGAGCATCCGTCTGTGCAGTCGAGTGCCCAGTACCTTTGGAGGAGGACCGCGCATCGCCGCCGCTATCCGAGCTTGAACTAGAGCTCTCAGATGTGGCCGAATTATCCTCACCCTCTCTTTGCTCAGCCGAATTGTCATCCGAGTCATCTTCAACTATGACCTCCTCGTCCGGGTTTGGAAGAAAACTCGGCCCTTCATTCCAGGTATGTACGTCGGCATACTCGACGAGTTGGAAGGCGCGAGCTTGCCGAAGAGCGACGAAGGTGGGGTCTTCAACCCAACAAGAACCAGTGCGCAGATTTCTCAGGATGTCTAGAGAGATGTCTTCGTACCATGACATGATGACAGTAAGGGCCATATCAGCGCCAGCGCGCCCGGCTGATTCCCTCCAGAGACTCAGTTGCCTCTCAGAGGCCATGAGTCTTTTTACTAGTAATTCGACCTCGTTAATATCAGGAGTCCCAGAAGTGTTCGGCCAAAGAACATGGTAAGCTTGGATGGCTGCTTGCACCAAGTCTCGACCCATAATTTTCATTGGGCCAACTGCAGCACCAACAGCAACCAGGAAATCCTCCATTGAATACTCCGAGTCAGCGGCAACAGAAACACCTCGGCGCACACGAGCTGCAAGAACCGCTTTCGAACTCACAGGTTTGGCTTCGGGAAAATGATTTGCGCAAAACATGAACATGTCAGGCGACAGCGGGAACAAAAAAGAAAAATATAATTCGGCTGTGCTAAGTAGCTTACGATGAATGTAACTCATCATTATCTGAAGGTCTTTGGCCCAATCGACCTTGCTCTTCTCAAAACGAGCAATTTCCTCGCTCAGCCCCTGGGTTTTCAGTTCGGCAGCCTCGAGGAGTTCTTTGTTCTTCTGCAGCTCCAAGGCCAGCCGATTCTTCTCCTCGGAAAATTCTTGGTCGACCTTTTCTAGTTCGGATTTCTGAGAGAGCTTAAGGGTATCCACCTCGGCTCGCAGGCGAGCTATTTCATCATCTTTTTCTTGTAATTGCGCCGAATGAATAGCGTTTTGCTCTAAAAAATGCAGCATCACGTCAGGCATGGGCATGCAATCTTGGTGCGACGCTGCAAAGGTTTGCAACTCGGCTTTACCAGAGCCAAACGCAATAAGGAAGCTTAGCACACACGTTAAAAGGGAAAAGGTGTAAGATAAAAGGGAAACTAACCTTCCAAGCTCTTGACTTTCTTCTCAAGGCGAATGTTGAGGTTATTAATGTTACCTGTTCATCAAGAAAGTAAGCCGGCATCTCGCGGACAAATAAATAAGAACGTTGAGAATAACGAAAAGGAACTATCGACGTACCATCTTTCTTTACCACTGGAAGGATTTTCTCGTACTTTTCTTCCAGCTTGCGGTGCGAAAAAAGCAACCTCTGGAATTCGGCAGTCCTCCGGTCATGTGCAACCTGAGCAATGGGGCAAAACGATAAATCGATATTCAAATCTAAAAACAGATCCGAGTCAAACAAAACTTAACTCGGATCTAAGTGGCTGGATATTCAAAGATAAATCAGATCCGAGTCAAGCAAAACTTAACTCAGATCTAGGTGGCTGGATATTCAAAGCTAAATCAGATCCGAACCAAGCAAAACTTAACTCGGATCTAAGTGGCTGGATATTCAAAGATAAATCAGATCCGAGTCAAGCTAAACTTAACTCGGATCTAGGTGGCTAGATACTCAAAGCTAAAGCAGATCCGAATCAAGCAAAACTTAATTCGGATCTAGGTGGCTAGATACTCAAAGCTAAAGCAGATCCGAATCAAGAAAAACTTAACTCGGATCTAGATGGCCGGATATTCGAACCCTAGAAATAAACTTAAATTAAGTCAAAGATCATTAACTTCCAAGCATATAACAAATTATTTCCTTGCAAGTTTCGGGGACTAGAGCATATAGTAACATCTGGGGACTAATCTAAAACTCAGAGAAACAGCAATTACCTCATTCATCTTGTTAGTGTCAAGGATGAACTTGGCAGCATGGTCGAAACGGCCGCTGATGTCAGAAAGCTGAAAGGGCTGGTTGATGGGATTACCCTCAAACTGATCAGCAGCATTCCAATTGTTGGCGTACTCAACCAGCGCGCTGAGGCTGTTCCCACTAGCTGTCCGAGTTAAGACCTTACCTCGGACATGTTCTGTAACCACTGCGGCCGCAGGGCTCTTATGAAGAGCAAGCTGGGTGCTGGCAGCCGAGGCAACGGAGGCTTTGATAGGCACAGTTCCCTTGCGCAACATGTCGGCGACAAGACCTTTCTGGGAAGAGGATGCCTTGGTGGCAACAGTTTTTCTCGCCTTAGAAGAGGCATCAGCAGGAAGTGACACCTCGGTAGTGGGGACGGCGTCCTCAGGAGCAGCAGGAGTTACGGTCGTAGAAGGCGCCGAGATAACGACCTCTTCGACCGAGGCTGGAGTGGCTGTAGAAACTGCCGGGGTAGATAAAGGCTCAGTAGCGGTGCTGGGACCCATAGAAGGGGCAACGGGTTCGACGAAAACCTCGGAGGGCCGATTGGAATCAATGTCAACAGAAGGGGTTTCAGGCACTTCGCGACGAGGAGGCGACGGATTCGGAGCTGGAGGAGAGGCAGCTCGAGCAGGACTGGGAATCCTAGTATCATCGACAGGCGGAGGAGACGGCTGCCGAATTGGGCGGCTAGTCATGCTAGGACCGCCGGGTTTAACAGAAAGCGGAGCACTACAAAAATAAGAAAGAAAAAAGAGTGTCAGTATGAAAAACATAGAGAGAAACAAGAAATACGAGCAAAAGGAACTTACCCGGCGACCCCAGGCATAATCTTGCGCCTGGGAGGATTCGGAGCGGATTTCTTCGTTCGTTTCTTGGGGACCGCCTCCGAGGCACTGGCAGGAGCCCCGCGTTTCCCCAAGGTAACAGGGGGTCGAGAAGCAATAGGCTCGGCGTCGTGAACCTGACCGGCCGGATTAGCTGGGAAAGTAGAAGCCGGAAATGCATAAGAAATAGGCATTGCGGCAACTACCTCAAGAATTTGGACCTCGTCCGAATCACCTTCCTCCTCGTGTGCCGAGGTCTTGCCACGAGCTCGAGCCGGGGCAGGATCCGACTTAGGGACGAACTCCTCCGAGTCTGGTTCACCAGTATCCGGGGTGCTCCGGTCCGCGGGCCACAGAAGCAACAAAACTTCGGCATCCTCATTCTTCTGCTCTGTGAATCTCTGCAAGACGACGAAAAAGAAAGTTAGCGAATCCGTTACGAAAATGATGGAATAGCAGAGCGTTAGTGATTAAGCTTACTTCGGGAGGCGGATGATCGCGGGTGAACGGTTTCAGTCCCCAAGCCCAATCCTCAGGCATCTCCGTCTTAAAGATAGCTCGGACACGCTTATAGATAAGGTAATTGTCCATCTCCACGGTCGAGACTCGGTTAGGGTCAAGAGGACCACTCATGTAGCACAGCTTGTGAGTCCGCTTCTGGAATGGGCAGATCTGGCTACTGATAAAGGTAGCCATCAGGTCTTCGCCGCATAACCCGGCACGGATCAGCTCTTTAAGCCGAATCTCAAAAGCCTCGTCCAGGGCATGAGTTTTCCTCGGATTGTAAAGCCAATTCACCTTAGAAGGCGGACCAATTGAGAAGGCAGGGAGCCGAATCTTGTCCTCTGTCCCTCTGTTCTTGATGTAAAAGAAGGATTTGTGCCACTTCTCGCACGACTCTAACCCGGTGACACGAGGAAATACGGATTTCCTCCGAGGTGTAATAGACGCTGCCCCACATTGAGTGAGCAATTTCTCGGAGGGGTGCAGAGATTTGTCAGGGACAACGTTGGAACGAATCTGGAAGAACTTCGACCTCAGACGTGCACAGACGGCCATTGGCCGAAGTATCCCTCTGAGGCGGAGATAAAAGCAGAAATAGAAGCGATGGCATTCGCGGGAAGATGATGCGGTTGAAGGCCGAAGTAGTCAAGAAACTCTCTAGCAAAATCGCTAAGAGGGAGGCCAAAGCCTCGCGCGAAGTGCGACATAAAAACCACATACTCACCCTCCCTAACGTCCGGAGAGGACTCGCTGCCGGGTAAGCGATAGGAAACATCGGCGGGAATCCTCCGAGTTCGGATAAGCCACTCTATCTCGCGGCGCGTAACAGAAGAACCTTGCCACGAGCCTCGCTCGGGCCCAGAGCCAGCGTCATCATCCTCTACCAGAGCACCGCTAAAGGAGCTAGACATGGATGGTTCGCCGGAGAGATCGACGGAAGAAGAGCTGGCAGCGGAGGGGAGTTTAGAGCTACGAGGCCCCGTCGTGATTTTGCACGAAAGCGGCGGCGGAGGAGCAGAGGAACCACCGCCCAAATACAAGATCGAAACGGAGAAATCTAGGATAAAACCTAGGCAATGCGGCCGGAAAGAACTCACCGGCGACGGGGCAGAAGCTGACGAGGCAGACGGAACCACACGGCGGAGTCCTCGCCGTCGGAAGTACTGATGAGCGCGCGGCGGCGGAGCTACAAGAAGACGCGGACGCGAGAGGAGGAAGAAGGACACAGGCAAGAGAGAAGGGGAAAAGTGAATTCCCAGGCGCCGCGCCCCTCTTTATAATCGAGCCACAAACAAGGTAGTGGGATCGTGGGTGCAGCAGTTGACCGTGTAGATCGTGGGTGCGGCACGAACGCACGACGATAAGTGGAACCGCACCCACGGCCACACGGTAGCGAAGAAGGTTGCGATCCCCAAGGGAAACGGCGCACGAGGCGTCGCAGCGACGGCGCGGCAGGTACAGTGTTAACTGTAGCCTGTCGGTAAGTACTGTAGAGGAACAAAAAACTAGAGGAGCAATGATAGGGGCGACACGTAGGACGAGGCGTACAAGAGAAGGAACATGGGTACCTCGAACAAGAAAGAGATAACTCGGAAACAATACAGAAAAATGTAATGAAGCTGATGCGACCCGGTCGAAGTTATCGACAGGGACACACCAGCTTCGGGGACTAATGTCGGGGGGATAACCCCAGATAGGGTAAAGACAGGGACAAACAAGGGTACGATCTCCGTCTGGTTTCCGAGTTACACACTAAGCCGGCCGAATCCTGTAGAAGTCGGCCGACATATGGAGGCGAGAGACCCGTATATGTATATTAAGACATTACCCGGCCGAGATATTGTGTGAGTCGGCCGGGTTAGCCTGAGTGATCTTGATGCAGGAGAAAGATGAACCGAGCTATGCGAGGAAGGACCGAATGATATGAAGCTTGCAGGAGAAGGAGAAGCCTGAGGTCAAACCCTAGCTGCAAGCTAGGGAGAATCTGAGCGGAGCCAAGCACTACGGACAAAGGCGCAGAGCGACAGAGAGGCAGAAGGAGGTCACGGAGGTGACAGTCCAGGAGACCGAGGCGCACAGGAGGGGCCCTCTGGAACCTTGCCGTCGTTAGAGGGGTGACAGGGAAAGGAGGGCGCCGAACTACTATATTGGGACAAGCATATTCCTCGAATATGCTTGCCCCGTCAGCCCTAGAAGAACCCAGGGCTCCCCTTTATAAGGAGAAGCTTGGACTCAGAAGGGGCATCGACTAGAGTGAGAGCCATTAGGCTGGAAAAGTTCTTCTCTTCTCCCTGTGTACAGCTCAAGGAGCGCTTGTATCCCGAGGAAGAAGAAATAAAGACTCTTGCCCTAATCTCCTGAGTGTAGAATCAACTACATCTTCCCTCCCCAGATCCCACTAGCATCCATTGGCCCCATACTTTAGCCTACCCATGGCATCTGCCGTGCCACCACCACGACAGGCTTTCACCCTCTCTCTGGATGCAACGTGCCAGATCGAAGATGGTTACCACGCTGAAGAAGTGTGATCACTGCCTTCCAGACGCACGGGTTAACCCGACGGATTTTCAGTTATCTTCCATGTCGTGGTGTGGAACACGCTAGTGCCATCGGGGATGGCTAAAGAGGGACACTCGGATGCAATCGGTAGCTCACGCAACAGGTTTGGCATGGTGAACTGCAAACACAGCGACGTACCCAGGTTCAGGGCCCTCTTGGCGACGTAACACCCCTACTCCTGCAAGTTCTACTATATGGGGGGTGAATGCCCAATACAAGTGCTCCTTGAGCTGTTTCCTTAGCTGCTATCGATGGCTAGAGGAAGAAGAAGAACTAGAGGCAAGCTCTCGCTACTATGGATGCTACTTACCTAGAACCCTAGCTCTACCCGCCCTTATATACTCGTTGGGGGAGGTAGATTACAATGTGGGTTCTAGGGTTTACTATTTGGATATGGGTTTACAGGGTAGGGCCGGCTGTAGGGTCCCAGTCGGTGGGCCAGGACCCAGTCAACCCTTCTTTAGCATAACCCAATTCTTTAGCGGTCACTCGGGCTTCCTTTGTAGTGTCATCCCTACTTTAACGGTCACCCGGGACTCCTTTGGCGGTCAGACGACCACTTTACTTTATCTTCGTCTGGTAGCTGTCATGGTATTGCCGACGAGTATGCCATGGAGGGGTCCTCACAGTGCGTGTTTAGAGACGTGGGGTAAGGCGGACGGTTGACGGGTACAAGGTAACACAGCTTACCCAGGTTCAGATCCCACAACGGTGGCGGAATCCTACTCCTGCTATAAATCACTATAAGGGCAATACGCCGAGTTACAGAGATAGGTTCGCTGTGCGAGGTTGTCTGAATCGATGCCCTAAAGGCTCCCATAGGCCTGACTTATATAGTCGCCAGGTCCTAGGGTTACAGGGAAAAGTCCTAGCCGGACAGGTTACAGAGTCCTACACCGTCTATTACTAGTGTTGTGTATCTTGCACTCCAAGGCTCCGGGTACGCTGGTGAATCCACCGTAGCCTTCCTTTATTCGGCATGGGCCTCCGTTCTGGATCCATCTAACTGGGCCGCCCAGCAGGCCATAGGCCATGCTATCGACTATGGGCCACCCGGGTTATCTGGATAAGTGACATGCTATGAGGATACCCATATAGCATATCCCCAACTGTAGCCCCCGGAGAACTCCGAGATCTTGCGTCGTCTTGCCTCTGTGGATGAATGCTTCGTCTAGTTGGATGTCGGCAAATCGTCAAGCAATATCTTGTAGTCCTCCCAAAGAACCTTGCAAAGCTTTCTCCGTCTTCAACTTGTAAGCCGGAGAAATGCTGAATCTTCCATTGTACTCTTCCGTAGTCGGATTGAATCTGTCCATGTTGGAATCTTCGATGTGACGGCTCATCTACCCATGTCAGCTAGGACGACGTAGGCTTAGGTCAGCGACACCTCGTAACTCAGACATGCAGAGAACGCAATCATATCCGATTTTCCCGCGCGAGCGATACGAACTGTTGGCAGCGACGGTTGGAGACGTGGCGAAATTTCCGCGCATGTTCGCGAACACGTTGTCTACGCGGCAACCGTCCGATCAAGCTGCACGAATCTTGACGCCGAGGATGATAAATAGTAACCGTGGGGAAATTTCCACTTTTTACCTCATTCTTCTCGCATCTTCTTCCTCCAGTCACGCCCCTTCGAGCTCTACGCTTCCAACTCACGGAAAACCCTAGCTTCCAATCTGCACCAGTCACATCCATCCTCACTCCATGGCCAGCAGCAGCACCTCTCCCTCCATGGCGGCGTCGAGTGAAGCCGCGGCGAAGCCGGCGAGCTCCATTGTCGTACCTCCAGAGGGCCTAGTCATCCCCACATCAGCGGTTATCGAGTCCACCGGCGGTGACCTTAATCTGGCAGCGCTAGAGCCGTTGGAGGAGGAGCCAGACTCGCACAAGGGTGACTGGCGCAGCTCAGATATCAACGACCGTGATATCCAGGAGATGATCGCTGAAGGTTACCTTCCTGCGACAGAGGGGCTCGCCTGGCGGGCGGCGCCGGCCGGCGAGGTGACACCTTCTCCCCAAGCCAGAGAAAAGGTGTACCTCAAAGCCCAACTGGTACGCGGCGTCTCCATGCCCATCTCCAACTTCTTCCTCTCCGACTTGAATCACTACAGAGTCCAGCCCCAGAACCTTCCCCCCAATAGTATCTTAGTGCTTAGCAACTACGCGGCGCTTTACGAGGGATACTTGGGATAAAGCCTAGGTTAGACCTTTTTGTGTACTTCTTCACCGTCAAACGTGAAGCCGGACATAGCAAGGAGGAGCTTAGGAACTATGGCACCATAAGCTTCAAGATTCGACCTGGCCGGCGGTTCCCCGACATCGTCGGCCATGAGTCCTGCAAGAATTGGCAATGGACGTACTTCTATGGACCAGACATCCCGCTGGTTGGCCGACAAGTTACGTACCCGGACTTCATTGACGGAGCCGCCGCTGAAGCCTCATCATGGAGATCCCAGGCCTCCCTTCCCTCCGACATTGAAACCTCTCGCGCCATAAGGCGGATAGAGTGGTTTGTAGAGACGGGTTTGACCGGCTTGGACCTAGCCATGTGCTGGTTCATCAGGCAAATCCAACCTCTGTAGCACCGCGCGAAGCTCATGCACGAGTATACCAGCGATAGAAGGGATAGTCTCCGCATCTCCGTGGACAACTTCTCGAGTGACTCCGTCAAGCTCCGCCTTAAGGACATCGTCAAGGTGAAGGACAAGAAGCATGGCTTCACCATCACCTATGACATGTTCGTAGACGACAAGTGCCCAAGGTAGGTTTTTATTTTCCGTGTACGACATATACTCCCGTTCTTCCATCTTGCAAATATCATCTTATCTAACACGGTGATTTCTTACTTAACAGCTTAGCGACATAGATGAGATGAGCATGGCTCCTCAAATCTATGATCCAAAGATGAAGGAAGTCACGGTCGTGTTCGACGACGAAGCTCCGTTGGCACGGAAGCGGAAGAGCTCCACCTCTGACGCTGCCGACGGAGGCAAGAAGAAGAAGACGGAGGGTGGAGCCTCCAAAAAGACTACCGCCGCCCTGGAGGCGGAAAAGAGAAGAACCACCGGGATCCCCTTTGCTAAAGCACCCCCACTTGTGTAAGCTTCTCATTCTCCGACATTGTCTATTTATCTTTCTTGCTCCTGTACTTATGCATTTTGCACGTTTCAGGAAGAAAGCCACGACCAGCCTCAAGAAGACCTCCAAAACTTTGGGGGCTTCTCGAAATATCAAAGACATGCTGCATCACGACGCCTCCCCTGCCATCTCCCCTACTACTCCTGTCGTCAAGCCCTCGTCTGCCCCGACAAGCTCACAAGCTAAGGAGGCATCAGGCCCTTCCGCCATGGAAGTGGCCTCAGGTGCTTCTACCGAGGTTGCAGTCGTCGGCGAGCAGGCGACGCAGGAAAGTGCCGCCCAACAAATGGCTGAAGGTCCGGCTAAGGATGCCATCGGTGGCAGCAAGGCAGTGGTGGAGGCTGGTACTTCTGCCGTTGGCGGCGCCCCCGCACCCCAAAAAACCATAGTCTATCCAAAGATAGTCTACCCAGTACTTACACCGGGTAGCACTGCTTTGGTCCCTGGTGCGGCGCCGACCTCTCCGACATGCGGTCTAGAGGAGCTTCTCCGTCAAGCAGAAATATTGCAAGGAAACAGCGAATCCTTTGGCAAGCTGCTGGCCGAGAGTGCTACAAACCTCAAGATCATCGCACTTGTAAGTTTCTTTTCCTTTTTCATTTCATATGAGTATCCCACTATAGCCCCTGAGGATGTAGACGGAAAAACCATAGGTTTTTGCATCTATATGCTCTAAGAGTGACTAAGTTAGAAAAAACTCTCACTGTAGCCCCCAAGCATTTAGATGGAATGAACTAATCCGACTAGATGCTTTAAGAGTAGCATACATAGTGTTTATAAATTTCAATACTGTAGCCCCCAAGCCTCTAGTTGCAACTGAATTAGTTTCGACTAGATGCTTAAAGAAAAGCTAAGCAGATATCCGAGTTAAAAACTTTATACTGTAGCCCCCAAGCTTCTAACTGAATCAGTTCCGACGAGATGCTTAAAGAAAAGCTAAGAATATTGCTAGGTTAAAAACTCTCGCTGTAGCCCCCGAGCGTCTAGGTGGAAAATTTCTGACTAGATGCTCCAAGCAGACTAAACAACGTTTTAACTTTGTTCTTTTTTCACAGAACGAGAATGCTCGGAGGGGTATGGCCAATGAAAAGTACCAGAAGATGCATGGAGATCTAGAAGCTGAAAAGGGTAAAACTGCCTTCTTGAAGGAACAAATCACCAAAAGCAAGCGTCTGTTTTATAATGCGCATTCCGAATTGGTTTTGTGCCCACATTCTCCAAGTACGCATTGTGTACTTTACTTTCTCCGACATGTAGAAACCATCGCCAAGGCCAAGAATATTGTCGAGCAATCCAAGCACATTCAAGAGCTGGATAGCGAGAACAAAATTCTTAAGCAGGAGAGGAAGGACATGCTGAATATGCATGAGGAGTCGATGAAAGCCTTGCAGGACTCCACCACGAGGAAATAAACCGCTTGAAGGAGGAGATCGCGATCTTAAAAGATCAGAAGCGAGCTGCCGATGAGCAGAATCACCGCCATGGAGAGGCATACAAGCTCCTCCAACAAGAGAAACAATCCTTGGCAGACACCCTCTGGCAAGCTGAAGCCAGCATCTTCAGTAAGTTTTCTCCGTCTTGGAATTCTACAGTCTGGATACTTTGATTTATTGAACTCATGCGCTCCTTGTCGGAATTTTCAGCTCCAATGGGTTTAACCCGATCACCTCTCCGGCCAAGGAATGCATGGTTCTTGCCGGCAACATCTTCAACACCGCCATCACCCAAGCCAAAGAGATTGCCAAGCCCCTCCAGATACACATCAAGGCATCGGACTCCGTGGCGAAGTACTCGGAAATTTTGCGCCGAGCCCCCGAGCGTATCACGAGTTGGAAAGCTTCGTGTGCACGGGCTGGCGTGAGGATGGCGCTGTCAATGGTCAAGGAACACTACGAAGGTGCCGACATCGACACGGTGACCTCTGGTATCCCCGACGTCGACGATTACAGCAAAGAGATTGATCATGAAGCCATCTTGTCGTCACTCGCGGGTTATGACACCAGAGTTGCCGAGTTGGTGGACACCGACGTCTTCGTGCCCATGAACACCATTGACGGCGGCAACCAAGATTCCTCCGAGTCTCCTGCGCCAAAGGAGTGAAAAACAACTTTGTAATATTCGTGTCACCTTTGGTGTATATGCGGAAAAAACTTGTTGATGTGACTTAAGGCGGAAAACAATGGTTGTTATTTCCTACTGCTTAAGAACTCGTTTCCAGCATGTATATATATTTTTTAAGCAAGTGCTGGATTATCCATTACTTTGGTTCTTATGCTTGACTTTTTGTGAGTCGGAAGACTCGTTGTCGGAACCATGTGCTTAGGTGATGATGCCCAATGGCACCGTCAATAACATGAGCACAAAATCGCCGACAATAAGTGCTGAAAGTCACTACTCCAGAATCCACATAAAAACGACAAAGAACGTGTAGACCAGAAAACTTAAGCTAACGCCCGTAGGCGGAATTTTCACAAGTGCAAACGCAAAGCTTGTGCATAAATGTTTTACATGATCCAAAAATGAACACTAAAGGAGGTAAAAGACTCAGAAATATGAGTGAACCAGAGAGCTTTATTTCATTGATCATATAAGAGGTACACAATTAGATAAAAAATGCTAAGTGTAGAAAGGACGTAGCTGTGCTATGTTCCATGGCCGATCAAGCTCCGGGTAGTCATCATCCGGGTCACGTCGCTTACGCTTATGATCCTCGTTGGGTCTATCCTTTAGCTCACGATTATCAACAAGGTAGTAAGACCCATTGAGTAGCGTCTTGCTTATGATGAACGGTCCTTCCCATGGCGGGGATAATTTGTGTGACTTTTTCTTCTTAAGTCGAAGCACCAAATCCCCTCTTTAAACGAGTGATGTCGAACGCGGCGACTAAGGTAGCTGCGTAGCTTCTGCTGGTAGATGGCGGATCTTCGGCATGCCAAAACGCGCTCCTCCTCGAGAAGGTCCACATCTAGGCGTCTGGATTCTTCAGCGTCATCTTCGTCGTAGGCGGAAACTCTTGCTGCATCGTGAAGTATGTCGGAAGGCAAGATGGCTTCTGCTCCATATACCATGAAGTAAGGGGTGTAGCCGGTGGATCTATTGGGTGTAGTTCGTAAACTCCACAGCACAGATGGCAATTCTTCCACCCAGGCTCCAGCTGCTCTATGTAGCGGTGCCTCAAGACGTGGCTTGATTCCCTGCAGAATTAATCCATTGGCTCGCTCAACCTGACCATTGGATTGTGGGTGTGCCACAGATGCAAGGTCAAGTCGGATGCCTTTCTCCCAACAATATGCCTCCACTTCTCTAAGTGACAAATTGCTGCCATTGTCGGTGATAATGCTATGTGGGAGACCAAATCTCACCACTAGATCCCGGACAAACCTGAGGGCAGTTGCCCTATCAAGCTTTCTAATGGGTTTAGCTCCTATCCATTTAGTGAATTTATCAACTACGACAAGCAGATGCGTAAACCCACAGGGTGCCGTCTGTAACGGTCCCACCATGTCTAGCCCCCAGACTGCAAATGGCCAAGTTATTGGTATTGTTCGCAGTTCTTCAGCAGTAACATGCGGTTGTCGGGCATAATACTGGCATCCCATGCATGTCTCAACCAGCTTGTCAGCGTCTGCCTTCGCGGTCAGCCAGTAGAATCCTTGCCGGAAGGCTTTCGCGACCAACAATCGGGGAGCGGCGTGATGCCCGCAATTTCCGAGATGTATTTCGCGTAGGATTTCCATACCTTCTAGATGGGAAACACACTTCAGGTATACACCAGTAGTGCTCCTTTTGTAGAGTTGCCCATTGATTATGGTATAACCCTTTGCTCGTCGTACTATTTTCCGTCTTTCGACTTTTTCGTCGGGCAAAGTTCCGTGTTCGAGATATTCCATGAACGGTTTTGTCCAAGCCGGAGGGACCTTAGTCACCAAGTTGACGAGAGAGTCAGCTCTATCCGGGTTGTCGATGTCGGCGCCCTTCACAGATGGTGTGCGCAGGTGCTCTAGGAAAACTCCTGGCGGAATTTGCTTGCGCCCTGATCCAAGCTTAGACAGTAGATCAGTCGCCTCGTTTTGTTACCTAGGTACATACTTGACTTCGTAGCCTAAGAAGCTCTTGGCTATCTCGTCCACTTCGTCTCGATATGCCGCCATCATTGGGTTCCGCGCATTCCAGGTGCCAGCCACCTGCTAGGCAACCAAGTCGGAATCTCCACAGAAAACTATGCGCTTGATGCCAATATCCTTGGATACACGTAGTCCGTGAATAAGTGCTTCATACTCCGCCATGTTGTTTGTAGCCTCGAAGTGGATCTGCAGAACGTAGTGTAGCTTGTCTCCTATTGGTGACTATAGCAATACACCAGCCCCCGAGCCGTTGAGCAGCTTTGATCCGTCAAAGTGCATCACCCAGTACTCTGGCTCTGGCAACGGAGTAGCATCTGGCATCTCCGTCCAATATGCAACAAAATCCGCCAAGGCTTGTGACTTGATAGCGTCGCCTCTCTTGTAGGTGATATCAAAGGCGGCGAGTTTAATGCCCCACTTCGCGACCCTTCCTGTAGCGTCGCTGTTATTGATAATGTCGGATAGTGGAGTCTTGCTCACCACTGTGATTGGGTGCTCCTGAAAATAATGCCTCAGCTTCCGAGAAGCAAGGAATACTCCATAAGCTATCTTCTGGTAGTGCGGGTAACGCTGCTTGGACTCTGTTAAGACCTTGCTCACATAGTAAACTGGTCGTTGAACTCCTTGCTCATATCCTGGTTCCTTCCGCTCTACCACGACGACGATGCTGATAACCCGGTTGGTTGCCGCCATGTAAATTAACAGGGGCTCTCCAGACTCGGGTGCTGCAAGGATGGGCGCTAAGGAAAGAATCTCCTTGAGCTGCTTCAATGTTGCATCTCCTTCAGCAACTTGTACAGCGGCAGAGCCTTCTCTCCAAGTCGGCTGACAAACCAACTAACTGCTGCAACACAGCCTGTTAGTCGTTGAATGTCCTTTAGACATGTCAGATGGTTTATGTTTAAGATGGCCTTGATTTTATCCGGGTTGACCTCGATTCCATGTTCGGAAACGATGAAACCCAACAATTTGTCGGTTGGAACCCCAAAGACGCACTTCTTAGGGTTAAGCACCATGTTGTATTTCTGGAGATTATCAAATGTTTATTTTAAGTAGGAGATTAAGTCATTTGACTTTTTAGACATCACCGCTATATCGTCCACATAAGCGTGAACGTTCCGACCAATTTGATCGTAGAGGCAACGTTGCATTGTCCGCTGGTAGGTAGCACCTACGTTTTTCAGCCCAAAGGGCATCATGACATAGCAAAACGTGCCATATGGGGTAGTGAACGAAGTGGCCAATTGGTCTGACTTCCTCATCTTGATCTGGTGGTATCCTGAGTATCCATCGATAAAACACAAAAGCTCCGAGCTAGCCGTCGATTCAATGACTTGGTCAATGCGAGGCAAAGAAAACGGATATTTGGGACATGCTTTGTTCAAGCCGGTGTAATCAACGCACATTCTTAATTCATTGGTTCCCTTTTGGGGACAAGTACAGGATTGGCCACCCATTGGGTGTGAAGGACTTCTCGGATAAATCTAGCCTTAAGTAACCTAGCTATCTCTTTGACACTGGCGCATCTCTTCTCATCTCCAAAGCGTCATAGAGGTTGTTTCACTGGTTTACATTTTGGATCAATGTTTAAGTTGTGTTCGGCAAGTTCCCTAGGTACACCTTTCATGTAGGCAGGTTGTCAGGCAAAGATGTCCCTATTCTCACAGAGGAACTCGACGAGCGCGCTTTCCTATTTGGGATCCAGGTTCGTCGCAATGGCGGTGACCTTGGAGGCATCGCCTACCACAAGTTCCACCGGCTTGGTCTCGATGGCGGCCTTGAACGCAGGAGCGGAGTTGAAGATCTGCTTCTTCGACGCGGGGATCTCTGAGTCATTGACCTTGCTCTGGATCTCTTTGAATTCTTCGCTGTAGAGGACAGCTTCTGCAACGGCTGCTTCATTGATCTCGCAGTCCCTTGCCTTGGTAAAGCTTCCGGATACGGTGATGACACCGTTTGGTCTGGGTATCTTGAGTTTGTTGTAGACGAAGCATGGCTTGGCCATGAACGTGTGGAGTATGTCGTGGCCGAATATGACGTGGTACACGCTCTTGAAGGGGACCACCTCGAAGGTCATGCTCTCTTGGCCGTAATTGTTAACGTCGCCAAAGGCAACCTGAAGTGTAATGCACCCAAGGGACCGAGCCTCCCGACCAGGAACTACGCCATGGAAGATGGTATTGGTCCGCCTTAGGTTTGCCTCCGTCAAGTTCATCTTCTGCAGTGTATCCAGGTACATGATGTTGATGTTGCTTCCACTATCCACCATACACTTGGTGAACCCCACGCCGTCAATCAAGGGGTTGATGACCATAGCGTACTGGTTCTCCGTAGGTACGAGGTCTGGGTGGTCCGTCCTGTCCCAAGTTATTGGAACCTCTGACCAACGCAAGTACTAGGGAACTGGGGGGAGAGTGGCCATCAGGATCCTCAGGGAGGTCTTCTGTTGTCGGACATTGGGGGTGCCAGGGAAAGTGTGGTAGACTGGAGCCTTCTTTGCGAAGGGGTTCTTGCCCTTGTCGTCGCTCTTGGCGGCGTGCTTGGGGTCAACGTCTTCGTCCATGTCACTCAAATCCTTGGACTCCTCCTCCTTCTTCCCCTTGCCCTTGCCTCGCGGTCTATTCTTCCGACTTCGCTTGTAGCCGGACTCTGGGTCTTCCTTGAGGTCGTTGACGAACTTGCAGTGTCGATTGGTATGGGTGGCCTTGCCGTTGGCGTCGAGGTGTACGAGGCACGGCATATCGCGGTACTCCTCGTAGGTTTGGGGAACACGGAGCGGCGCCGAGGTTGTTTCACTGCCTTGCTGCTGCCCACAGCCAGCTCCCCTTCCTCAGCCACGTTGTCCGCCATCACCTCGTCCTGCAAAAGTCATAGCGACCATGTCGGTAGATTGCTTTTCTTCTGGAGCGGTTTTACGCTTTGTGCTGCTATTCCTCCGACCATGTCGGTAGATTGCTTTTCTTCTGGAGCGGTTTTACGCTGTAGATCGCCCACAGTGCAGGGACGCTTGTATGTACCCTCAAAGTTCTTGGTGAACACTTCTTGCATGTCCAACCAGTTGTAGATGGATTTCTCAGGCAAGTCGTCGATCCATTGACGGGCTGTGCCCGCCAACATTAATGGGAGGTACTTGACGGCGACGTTGGGGTTGCCTCCGGCAATCTCTACCGTGTTGTCGTAGTCCTGCAACCATGTGGCTGGCTTGGCGGTGCCGTCATAGGGCTTGATGGTCTTGTCAATCCAGAAACCTTTGGGGTAAGTTGCGGACCGTATTGCAGGTCCAAAGAAACGTGGTCTCAGGTATGGTCCTTCCCGGGCCTCGTGGATCTTGTCGATCTGCGAACGTGCATCGTACGGCTCTGGGTTCTGCTTCTTCTTGTCAATAGGGGATGGGCTGCGTGAACGACGCGGGCCTCTTCCGCCATGGTGACTGCTTAGCGATGACGGAGGCGGAGGTGGCGGTGGGTTATCCTTCTTGTTGTTACCCTCCTGCGATGCCTCGCGCCTGTCACGGTTGCTTGTCGGACGCGGAGAGTCATGGTGTGACCTGCTCTTGTGTCCTTGGTTGCGCTCTCCGTCATGACGGGTCTGCTCCGTGTTATCGCGGATGACGATGTCGCACTGCTTTGGTGGGGGCATATCTGCACGATGGTGAGTCTTGTAATCTTCGCGATGTCGGGGGGATCGGGGCGGTGGCGATGGGCGACGAGGTAGGGCCTTTTCTCCATGGTCGGAAGATATGGGGATAGCATCCTTCCTGTTGCGCGCATCCCTCCGCCTTCGTTCTGATGAACCCGTTTGGGACCCGGCATCAAGAGGAGATTTGTCCCTTGGCGGCTTGTACTGGCTAGATTGGCAGAGCGCTAGGTCAGACACAAGCCTCTGAGAGGTGGCATTTTCCTTCTGCTTCACCGCCTTGGCCACTAAGTCATAGACCTGTTCCACTGCCTCGAGTGATCTATCCTGCTCCAGAAGGGTCTTGGCGACGGCGAGGTTAAGGAGTGGGATGGGCATCACCTGCTTGCCTTCACTGTCAATGTATGGCTTGGCCTGTGCTGGCTTCGAGGGAGCCCATCCTAGGTTGCACCGTACACCAGGATCGTTGATGAAGCGAGCCAGAGCTTTCTTAGCCTTCTGCTGCTGCAGTAAAGTCTTGTACTCAGCCTCCATTGCTCTAGCTTTCTCTATGGAATTCTGCGTGTTGACCAGATCTCGATCTAGTTTAGCGCCTTGCTCCATGATGGCCTGCGCTTCCTCCAGCAGCTGCTAGTGCTTCTCGTCAAGCTGGGTCACGCTCCGGATATGAGCAACGGTCAGTGGCTCGACAAGGAGATTGCCGTACATCACTCTATCAGCTGGAGTAACTTGGGCTGTTGCAGACGTAGATGCTGGAGGCGGCAAGTTTGTGGTGTTGTTGTTGCTCGGGCCGGTGCCGAGTTCCTGTGGCTGCTGCACTGGGTTAGGCGGAGGAGGCATGACTTTTGCGCGATCATCGTCAGCAGCGATAAGTGGCCCCTTCCCCTTTTCCAGCGCTGTAGGCGGAGCTCGTCCGGGTTGATCTTCATCCATCGCCGTCCCAATGGTGACGAACACCCCTCGAGACGTGACGGCGTTTTTGTCTTGCTCGTCGCGCGAGTACTCCTCCTCCATCTCCTGCATAGCGGAGTCTAGCTCTTCTGGACTGAAGTCTATCTCCTCTGAATATGCACTGAAATCAGCATAAAGCGCGTCAATGACAGAGTCAGAGGGTGACAGGACTTCCTCGATGACGGGCGGTGGAGGTGCCACGGCCTCGACGATGACTGGAGGTGGTGGTGCTGCTGCGACGATGGCGTCGGGAGGCGGTGGTGGTGGTTGCTGAATCGAAGGTTCTCCGTCTCTGAGCGCAAGCTCCATCTGGGCTGCTGCGTCAGCTTCCGCGTAGTTGTTGATGGTGCTCACCATCTCTTCGAGGGTAAGGCGTCCTGTTGCCTGCTGCCGTCTTAAAGAATGTCGGAGAAGCGTGCCACGGTCCAATCCTTCCACGAAGTGATACAAAGCGTTATCATCGGGGTAGTGGGCTAGATCAGCTCGTATGCGGATCCACCTGGCCAGGTAATCGCGGGGGTTTCCGCCTTCTCTCTGAACGCAGCGCGCCAGATCGAAGATGGTAACCACGCCAACGAACTTGGATCTCTGTTGTCCAGACGCACGGGCGAAGCCGGCGTATTTGTAGTGATCTTCCACCTTTATGTCCTGCACAGGGGCGGTTTGGGTGGGCCTTGAATTTTTTCGATCTTTGTCGGCAAACTCCGAGGAGAGATCCAACATCGATCCTTCCGCGAACGTATCCTGCCCGTAGGCGGTCCGTGCGGGCCTTGATGCTTTCCAATCTTTGCCGGCAAAATCCGAAGAGAGATCCGACATCGATCCTTCCGCGAACGTATCCTGCCCATAGGCGGTCCGTGCGGGTCTTGATGCTCCTCCGACTCCCACGGAACTAGTGCCCGAGTCAGTTTCGCCGGTGAAGAGGTGGATGTCTTTGATAGGAACGATTGAACACCGCGTAGGGTTCATCTTCGCCGGGATCCAGAATTCGTCAGGGGGGATGATCGGAACGTTGCCGGAGAAGAGAACACGGCCAATGGCTACGGTTTCGCCGATTCCCGCGAAGATCTTGGTCCTCGCCCGCTGAAGAGCCTGAAGCGCCTCTTGCCCCACGGTGGGCGCCAACTGTCATGGTATTGCCGACGAGTACGCCATGGAGGGGTCCTCACAGTGCGTGTTTAGAGACGTGGGGTAAGGCGGACCGTTGACGGGTACGAGGTAACACAGCTTACCCAGGTTCAGATCCCACAGCGGTGGCGGAATCCTACTCCTGCTATAAATCACTATAAGGGCAATACGCCGAGTTACAGAGATAGGTTCGCTGTGCGAGGTTGTCTGAATCGATGCCCTAAAGGCTCCCATAGGCCCGACTTATATAGTCCCCAGGTCCTAGGGTTACAGGGAAAAGTCCTAGCCGGACAGGTTACAGAGTCCTACACCGTCTATTACTAGTCTTGTGTATCTTGCACTCCAAGGCTCCGGGTACGCTGGTGACTCCACCGTAGCCTTCCTTTATCCGGCATGGGCCTCCCTTCTGGTTCCATCTAATTGGGCCGCCCAGCAGGCCATAGGCCATGCTACCTACTATGGGCCACCCGGGTTATCCGGATAAGTGACATGCTATGAGGATACCCATATAGCATATCCCCAACAGTAGCGTCGGTCACGGCGGTGCGCCAGCCTGTCTGGTGACGAGAGGCGCCATAAGCATACACCGCAAGGAGCGCCTCCCCCTCTGTGCTCTCCATCGAATCTGAGGCTATCCGGGTGGAAGCGGCCACCCGGCTGGTTCTTCTGGCTACCCGGCTAGATGGACAAGTCGAGAAAGCTTTAAGCCTAGCCGGGCGGGACTAGCCAACCGGCTAGTGTTGTCCTGCTTGACGGCCAGGCGGCCCATATATTCTGGAGCTGGCCTACTTAGGCATGGCTTTCCCAACCTGGGGGTTATCCCCCCAACACTAGTCCCTGAGCGCGTAAGGACTTGGCCAGTGGGAAAGGTCTTATGAGCTCCTTTGTTTATCGATGTAGTTTGTCGATGAAGCCCGGCTATAGCATTTCCTTTTGCTTTCCGGCTGGGTTCAACCGGCTGCGGAATCGATGGCCGCCCACTGGGTGTAAACAGCAAAGGCAGGGAATGTCTGGCGAAGCTGGAACCAAATCGTCTATTGGATGAGGTCAGTTTCATCGTCATCCATGACTGTTGCTCTGGCGCACGTCACGCCAATTTGACTTCTGCGGTGCTACGCCAGTTTTTTGGTAACTGCGTGCACCACTTGCTGCAGCGGTTTCTCGGGGCGAGTGCGCACGCCTCGCCCCCTTGTAACGCATGTGGATCTTCTGTGTTGGGTTGTGCTGGCACAAAGGATCCGAAGCCGTAGCATCGCAGAACTAAAATGTCGCATAGCCACGTGTTGTGTGGGGGCGGAGGAGACGACGGTGCCCTCCCCGCGGGGATAAATAGAGCCGCGGGGTGAACGAGTCGTCCACTTCGTCTTCCTCCAGCTCTTGCCTCCCTATCCTTCTGTGCTCCTTCTTGCTTTGCCTTTACGCCGCCAATCTATGGTCGCAGGAGCCGCTGTTAGTCCTCGCTCGCTTGTTTCTAGGACCCCCGCCTCCACCACGGCCGCTCAGCCTGTCGAAATGCTGTCGGAGCAACGCGGCGGCTGGAGCGGGTCCTTTGTGACGGATGATCTGGTGTACAAGTACCGGCGGGGGAAATTTATTCCCTCGTCGCGGCTGGTGAAGCACCGGCTCTCTCCGGAGGGGGAGCGGGTGCCTGACCCTTAGGCAGGGGAGCACGTCGTCTTACTCACCCACTTCGCCCGCGGCTTAGGCTCCTCGTCAACCCCTTCCTCCTTTAGTTGTTCGTCTTCTTCGACCTCCAACTCCAGGCGCCAAAGCCATTGCGCAGCTGTCGCACCATGCGGCATGCTGTGAGTCGTACCTTGGGGTGTGGCTTGAGGGGGCGAACTTCCTCAAGTTCTTACACTTCAAGGCCTAGAACACCATCAAGGACAGCCCACTGACGGAGACAGGCTGCTGTGTCGTCTACCCATGGCCCTCCTTGCCGATGTCGCGGTTCGACCTCCCCGACACCGTCAAGCTGTGGCAGCGCTCATACTTCTACATGGGAAATGCCACGAAGGTCGACTGGATCGGCCTGCCGCCCTTCATAAACGTGCCCTCAATGCAAAAGACCTGGACGGCGAAGGGATGGGGACCCAGGCGGACATCGACCGGATGGCCGCCCGGTTGGAGGTTATGGTGGCGATGGAGCGTCTCACCGCTCGAGATATCGCGCTGTCGTGGATGGCGTGTTGCGTTCTTCCTCTTCAAAAGCGGTCGCACAAGATGTGCTATCTATCGACCGCCAATGACCCGACTCGGACATCACAGAAGGACGTGCAGTACGAGGCGCTGCAAACTAGATCTCTGTGATTTCCAAGTTCCGTGTGGAGGCGACATGGTCGTACTCCTGCCCGTCGTACCACCGCGGCCGCCTGCCTCCTCGGGTGAGTTATCATTGTCTATTTTGTGCTTGGCCTTTTCCCTGGTAGGTTTTCCTTGGGTGCCTTATGCTCCCCCTTTTGAGTAGTTGTTTACAGCGCAGCATGCTGAGGACGATATCGGCGACTTCACCCTCTCTGCCTTCCTGTCGGACCGGAAGCCGCCAAAGTACCCCCAGACGGAGCCCGAGGGGTTTCCCGTCCGGCAGGGCGACGGTCCTTCGGATCCTCACGGTAATTTCCGGGTGCATATTTTGTCTCTATTTTGCCAATGGGGCTTGTCATTGATGTTTGTGTTTGTGTTGGCGCAGCCGAGGACGAGGCCGGCCGGGAGAAGGCCACGACGAAGGCCCGGGGGAAGAGGGCGACGCCCATTGCCGTGCCGGCTGCCGCGGAGCAGAAGAGAACACGCCGAGCGCGCCCAGCTGACATCATGCCGTCCTTTGCCGGGTAAGTGTTCTCCCTAGATCTTTTCCTTGCTCTCTGCTGAGCCTTTCTTGTTATTCCTTTCACAACGAGGCGATGTCGCTGGGAGGCTCCGGTTCTACCATCGTTGCCCCTCCCCGCCTCCTATCGTTGAGGTGGCTGCGGCGTCTCCGGCTGCGCCCACCCCGACGACTCCGCCTGCATCTCCTTAGGCATTCCTAGCCGCAGGAGTGCTGCACCACGCGCCCGCAACTTCGTGGGTTACGCAGCTCTTCGCGGCCGCTCAGGGCCCCGAGACCCCCCTCCTCCATCCTACGGCTGGCGTGAACCCGGCCTGGAGTGATTCTCTAGCCATTTCTGCCAGGCCCATCATCAAGGAAGTGACGGAGGAGGCGTCGGGTGCTCCGGTACAGGCAGCGTTCAGGTGGGGTCCTCTGGCTCGGCAGGGAGGGAGCTGGTGGTGGTTGCGCCTTCCAGCACCGCTGCCGATGAAGACGAGGTCGTGGTGACCGGCTCGAGGCCAGCTCCGGCTGTGCTTACGCCGGGTGCCATCCTCGCCCAGTTGTCGGGTGCGGCGCCCGTCGCACTCGACCAGGCTCACCACCTGGTTGAGGAAATGGAAAAGGGCCTTGGCGAGGCCAAAAATTTGTCTGTGGTGTCTCTCTCCATTTTCTTTTCTTGCAGCTGGATTTTTTTGCTCTTTTTCCTTACTTCCCTCTCTTCGCAGAAAGCATTTTAGAGACTGCAAAGAATACTCAGGAGTTGGGGCATAAAATTGCTTCTTCTGACCTATCTTGGTGATTGGCTTCCTTTTCCCGCTTTTTGTTGACCATCGGGTACCCTCCTACAGCCATGATCTTGGATAAGGAGAAGGAGGTGGAGCACCTCAAGGCTCAGGTGGCCGGCTGGAGGAGTCGAACAAGGCCCGACAGGGGTAGATCGACCAACTGGCCACGGCCAAACACAAGTTGGAGATTGCCGTGGAGAGGACCAAAAAGGTGGCTGACACCCGGGGGGAGTCACTCAAGACCTTGGAGATAACCTCCGCCCAAAGGGAGGAGCTGGTCAAGGTTCTCCGGTCCTAGGAGCATCATCTGACCTGGCAACTTGAGCGGATCGCCGAGCTGGTCGTCGGTAAGTTCGCACTTCCCTGCCCTTTCTATGCTATGGTTAACGATTTGTCTCTGGCTGCTTATTCCTTCAATCGGCTATAGCTCACTACCCAGAGTCGACCGACCAAGCTCTCGAGAAACTGCTGGCAGAGGAGGTTGGCCGCGAACTGACCGCATAGGACCTGGTAAAGGTTCTGGTGGAGGAGAGCGACAATCTTCGCAACGTCGACACGGATTTCTTCCAATATGTCTGGCCGGAGACAGGCAAGCCACACGACATTGCCAGCTTGGCGCTCGCCCTGACCTGTGGCATAGACCTGTTGGAGATCCACAAGGAGTGGGCGACTCGTGGCGACGTGGAGATGGCACTGGACCTTATGAAGTCCTGGTATCCAGATGCGGATCTGGGTGCACTCACTCGTGGCTTCCGAGCCGGAACCAGCTATGAGAGCCTCCGCCGGAGCGTCCCGGCGATCAGGTCCTGCGGAGTTAAGATCGGCACTTACATGGATCTCACTACTAGGAAAATGGCTATAGGTAATCAGCACATCCGTGGCTCACATGGTTGAAGTGCCCCACGGCTAAAATAGGCATGGCTCACCTGTGGGCAGTGCCCTACTAGTAACTAGAACAACCGTGGCGCACATGACCATAGTGTGCCACAGATATGTGTGGGCCAGGGCCCTGTTGGCCGCACGCCAGATATCCGTAGCTCACATAGGGTAGGTGCGCTACGCTTTTGGTGTTATCCGTGGCGCATGTTGTGGGGGTGCGCTACGCCTAAGCGCATGCCCCTCTGCTCTGTAAAACGGTCAGACACATCCGTGGCGCACTATGGCATGTGCGCCATGGATGTTACTAATCCCTGTGGCGCACTAGGGCCAAGTGTGCCACGGATGTGGCGACCCTTTTTTTTTGGCAGCTCCACTTGTGCACATGTGTGATCATCCACCACCCCACACTTCACTTTCCCCTTCTTCTTCCTCCTTAGATCTAGTCGGGATCCTTCTCCTTCCCACCTCAATTTCTCCACTCATTCACCATTTTTAGCATGTAGAACTTGCCTTGGATGTTACATAAGTAATAGAGGAAGCTCTCCTCTCTCATCTCATTCTCTGGTCTCGCGCGCACCTCTCCTTTCCATCTTTCTCGCGATTGGTCTCTCATCTCGGTAAGTTGTCCATGTAAGGATGTGGTCATGTGTATATGAATGATATGCTCATATGTATGTAGATGATCGATGCTCATGATGTGTGTATGAGAGGATCGATGGTCATATGTGTGTGTATATGGAGAGTATCGATGATGCTCATGCATGTGTGTATGGAGAGGATAATGATATGTTCATGTGTGTATGGATCGGTCTCTCTCTTGTGTTTGTATGTGAACAAGTTGCCATTTGTTTTGCCAAAATGTTGATTCATTTCCATTTTGGCAAGACTTTGGCATTTCGCAAAGGTCCTAATTTTAGGATAGGTCATGCCGAAATTTTCTATCGACCATTGCATGCATGCATTGATCATGTGGTTCTAATAGACTTCTAATTGTACCGTGTACACAGTGCAGGCAAAAATGGTGCTCATAATGAGTGAAGACATTGTGGCTAGATTTTTGAAATGTGCGACGGCCGACATGATACGAAATAACAAGACGGAGATAAGATGTCTGTGCAGAAGATGCAAACTCAACTGGGTGATCGACCCAGATTCCGGGAATCTGCAGGCGCACCTGCTCCGCCATGGTTTCATGGATGGATACACTCGTTGGATAAGAGATGACGAAGACGATGGAGACGGTGAAGGTGGGCAACATGACGATGATCATCATCACGACGAGAACGGGCGAGATGATGAAGAGTCTCCTGGAGATGGTGAAGGTGCGGAAGCAGACCGGGATGATGATGATCTAGATGCCGGAGGAGGAGACGACGATGGAACAATGTCAGGCTGGGTGCGGGACCCTTACGTGCAAGAGCTGCTTCTCAAGCACACGAGTAACGCCAGGGCTGCCGCTAGAGAGAAAGCCAAGCTTGCGCAACTTGAGAAAGACGCGGTTACTCCATTGTATGAAGGATGCAGGCCCGATGATACCCGGTTGAATGTAACGCTCAAGGCTATGGAGATGAAGGCAAAACACAAATTGAGCGACGCAAGCTTCGACGATATGATGGCATTCTGGCACGATCGTCTCCCGGAGGGGAACACATGTCCAACTAGTATCGAGGACACCAAGAAAATCGTCTGTCCTCTCGATCTACCGCACGTTAGATATCACGTATGCATCAACGATTGCATCATTTATCGGGGCGAGGACGCGGATAAAACCACATGTCCGGTGTGCGGCGTGAGTCGATACAAGAAAGGGAAGAAAGCACCTCGAAAAGTGGTATGGTACTTTCCTATCACTCCTCGTCTGCAACGCTATTTCATGGACCCTAAGGAAGCGAAGCTCATGCGATGGCATGCGGAAAGGAAGAAGCCAGGAGATGACGATGATGACCCCGAAAAGGATGAGCTGCTGACGCACCCTTCAGATGCTAGCCAGTGGAAAGCATTGTACCTCGAATTCCCAGAATTCGGTGGAGATTCGACGAACATCAGGCTTGGTGCGAGCACCGATGGACTCAATTCGTTCAGTAGACAGAGCAGCACGCACAGCACTTGGCCCGTGTTTGTATGGATGTACAACCTCCCTCCATGGTTGTGCATGAAGAAGAAGTACATACAAATGAGTATGCTAATTCAAGGGCCGAAACAACCTGGTACTGACATCAATCTGTATCTCGGGTTGTTGAAAGAGGAGCTAGCCACGTTATGGGAATATGGAGCCAATACTTACGACGCCGTCGCACAAGATTATTTCACTATGAGAGCCGCGTTGGTCACTACGGTGCAAGACTATCCAGGTTGCGGGTATATCTCGGGGCAGGTTATCCAAGGATTCTGCGCATGGGTTAGGTGCATGGATAACACAAGCTATCTCCAACTAGAGAAAGATCCAGGGTCATTGAAAACCGTGTTCATGGCGCACCGGAGGTGGCTCGGCAAGAATGATCCATGGAGAAAACGTGGAGACCTGTTCGATGGCAAATCCAAGACCCGAGGAATCCCAGAGCGAAGGAGCAGCGAAGAAGTGGAAGAGTTGCTGAAAAACTGGAAAGATTGTCCTAAGCCTGGAAAGAAGCGAAAGAGGCAGCAACAAGACAAGCCGCTGATGAAGGTATGGAAAACAAGGTCTATTTTCTGGGAGTTGCCATACTGGAAGTTTCTCCACACGCCTCATAGCCTCGACATCATGCATATCACGAAAACGTGTGCGAGAGTCTGGTCGCCACCATAATCAACATGCCAGATAGGACGAAAGATGGTCTGAAGCAAGGCACGACCTGATATGCTTGGGTATCCGGAAGGAGCTTCACGGAGGACGCACTACTCCTAATGATCAGGAAGATGACGATGATCATGAGTCGGAGACGACACAAGGTCGTCGGAAGGGTAAAAGTTCAAGAAGAACGAATATTACTGCCCTCCTTCTTGCTTCACTCTAAGCCAGGATGAGATCAAACAGTTTTCAAGTGCCTTCTAGGAGTCAAATTTCCTTACGGCTACGCGGGCAACATAAGCAAATACCTAGACGAGGCGAAGCAGAGGTTCAGTGGCATGAAGTCTCACAACTGTGTCGTGCTAATGACGCAGGTACTTCCGGTCGCACTAAGAGCGATAATGGACGAGCACGTCCGTGAAACGTTATTTGGCCTCTGCAAGTTTTTCGACATCATCTCTAGGAAGTCGATTGGCGTGAATAAGCTCGGGAGGCTACAGGAGGAGATCGTGGTGATACTATGTGAGCTTGAGGTCTACTTCCCACCCGCATTTTTCGACATTATGGTGCATCTGCTGGTCCATGTCGTGGAGGACATCGTCCAACTCAGGCCGATGTTCCTCCGCAGCATGATGGCGTTCGAAAGGATGAACAGATACATCAAAGGATACGTTCGCAACAGGTACCGTCCATATGGAAGCATAGCCAAGGGATTTCTGGCTGAAGAGTGCATCTCTTTCTGCACGAATTATCTAGACATCGAGAACCCTGTCGGTCTTCCCGTCAACAGGCACCTTGGCAAGCTCGACGGATCTGGTCACCGAGAGGGTCATCGCATACTGCATGCAGACTTCGATTTTCGACGCGCAGACTTTGATCAAGCAAACCTCGTCGCGCTACAGCATTTAGAACTGGTCGATCCTTGGGTACATAAGCACAAAAGGTTAATCGAGAAGAAGTACAGTGGCCGGGCCATACATAGGACGCAGGGATAAATAATCAAAGAGCACAACTTAGATTTCACGCGTTGGTTTAGGCAGACGCTCCTTGATAATCCCCCGCGATCGCATTCTTCTGACACGGAAAAGATCATATTCACCTTGTCGCAGGGACCGATGCAAAACCTGGTGACCTATCAGGCGTATGATATCAACGGCTACACATTCTACACGGAGGAAAAGGACAACAAGTGTGATTATCAGAACTCAGGCGTAACGTCGGAATTCTACACCGATGACAACGTGAAGGAAAGATTCTACAGAAGAATCGAGGAGATCTAGGATCTCGACTACTATGGAGAAAAGGTGCCGATGTTCCGTGTCAGATGGGCAAAGAGCGTCGAAAGAGAAGACCGGTATTTCACAAGCATGGTTATACCCGAAGCAGCCAAATCCAAGGCCGCCGGTGCGAAGGTGGCCGCGAAAAATGAACAGTGGGTACTGGCTACCAAAGTGGACCAATGTTTTTTCATTACCGACCCGAAAAAGCCTAGCCGTGTTGTCGTGAGGAGAGGAAAAAGAAACATCATCGAAATGGATGGAGTCGCCAACGAGCAAGACTTCGACCAGTACGGCGATCCAAAGATTGAAGATGACGACGACTACGATGCAGCAACATACATCACAAGAAGAAAAAGGACAACCCTACCCAAAAAAGGTAGCCCGTTCGAAAGAAGAAACATTAAAGTGTCGGGGCTAAATTATTCAACCGCGACAAAGAAGGGAAAAAATATTGTAAAACGCTAGCTCAAAAAATATTGTAAAACGCGTGGTCGAAAAAGATTGTAATATTCATGGACAAATTATTATGAAATTTAGTTATACTTCGAATCATATTTAAAAGTATTTTTAAAAATAAAAAAACTTGTATGGCATATATCACCACTTTTGGGCATTTTTTTGAACATTTAAAAGTATTTTTAAAATAAAAATAAAAAAGGGAGGACAACCCTACCCAAAAAAGGTAGCCCGTTCGAAAGAAGAAACATTAAAGTGTCGGGGCTAAATTATTCAACCGCGACAAAGAAGGGAAAAAATATTGTAAAACGCTAGCTCAAAAAATATTGTAAAACGCGTGGTCAAAAAAGATTGTAATATTCATGGACAAATTATTATGAAATTTAGTTATACTTCAAATCATATTTAAAAGTATTTTTAAAAATAAAAAAACTTGTATGGCATATATCACCACTTTTGGACATTTTTTTGAACATTTAAAAGTATTTTTAAAATAAAAATAAAAAAGGGGGGCACCAGGATTTGAACCTGGGTGCTCACAAGTTTAGAATAGAGTAGTGGGCAGAACCAGTGGGATAGGCTAGTGTAGTTGTTAGAGAGTGGGGCTGCAGTGTTCTTATACAGTCGTTAGAAGCCGATAGGCATAGCGCACTAGCCCAGAGTGCGCTACAGATATCCGTAGCGCACTATGCCCACGTGCGCTATGCCTAACTAGCTTTATCCACACGTGCGCTCGATCGAGCCCCCTCTCTCATCCCCATCTCTCCATCTCAGCCCGAGCACGAGCCCTCCCCGCGCCGCCGCCGCTCTCGATCCACCGCCTCGCCAGCTCCGCCAGTAGCCGCCACTCGAGGAGGAGGCCGTGGAGGAGGAGGCCCGCCCGCGTCCGAGGAGGAGGAAGCCTGCCCGCGTCCGAGGAGGAGGAGGCCCGCCCGTGTCCAAGGAGGAGGAGGCCCGCGCGCGTCTGAGGAGGTGGAGGCCGCCGTCGTCCGCCCGTCGTCGTCTGCCCGCCATCGTCGTCCTTGTCTCAGAGGTGAGCCCCTCCCCTAGTCGGAGCGGTCTGCCTTGTTCTTCACTAGCTGTTGGGCATCGATGAGGTAGTACGAGTCGTTGTGCAGCGCTCGGCTGATGATGAATGGCCCTTACCAAGGTGGGGATAGCTTGCGCATTCCCTTCGTGCTCTCCACCAGGCGCAGCACTAGATCGCCTTCACGGAATGAAGTGGGCCGGATCCGACTGGCGTGGTAGCGATGCAGGTCCTGCTGGTAAATGGCTGATCTAGACAAGGCCAGCTCGCGTGCCTCCTCTAGCAGATCCACACTGTCTTCACGTGCTTCCTTGGCCTCTTTCTCTGTGTAGAGCTGCTTGCGGGGTGCGTCAAACTGGATGTCGGTGGGAAGGATTGCTTCTGCACCGTAGACGAGGAAGAACAGCATGAAGCCGGTTGAGAGGTTGGGGTGGTATGCAGGCTCCATAGCACGGTTGGCAGTTCTTCTATCTAGCATTCGAGGGACCTGATGAGTGGCTCAATCAGCCTTGGTTTGATTCCGGCTAGGACCAATCCGTTAGCATGCTCACACTGCCCGTTTGACTGAGGGTGCGCGATCGAAGCTAGGTCCAGGCGGATGCCCTTTTCTCCACAAAAGTGAGCGAAGACCCCCTTGGCGAAATTGGTGCCATTGTCTGTGATGATGTTGTGTGGGTAGCTGAGTCGTATGATGATGTCTGTCAAGAACTTGATCACTGTTGCCCCGTCCAGATTCTTTATGGGCTTTGCCTCGATCCACTTGATGAATTTGTCCACTGCAACGAGCAAGTGCATCATACCGGATCAAGCTGTGTTGAATGGTCCGACCATGTCCAACCCCCAGACTGCAAACGGACAGGTGATTGGTATCGTCATGAGTGTCGCAGGTGGCGTGTGCTTCAGTTGTCCAAAACATTGTCAGCCATTGCATGCCCTGATCAGTTCATTGGTGTCCTTGATGTCTACGCACTTCTATTCTTGTAGACAGTTGTTGGGCCTCCAAGTGCAGAGGTTTGTAGAACAGCAGCAAGTTTCCCTTAAGTGGATTACCCAAGGTTTATCGAACTCAGGTAGGAAGTGGTCAAAGGTATCCCTCTCAAGCAACCCTACAATCAAGATACAAGAAGTCTCTTGTGTCCCCAACACACCTAATACACTTGTCAGGTGTATAAGTGCACTAGTTCGGCGAAGAGATAGTGAAATACAAGTGGTAATGGTGCCAAAAAATAGCTGATGGCGTGAAGTAAAATACTAAAGGCAAAAAGATGGAAGCAAGAAAACATGCAACAGATCTAGTAGAAAAGGTGTTACAATGTTTAGAAACAAGGCCTAGGGATCATACTTTCACTAGTGAACACTCTCTCATATAAATATCCTCTCTTCATGATACTATTCTTAACTACTCTCCGGTTGGACACTCTAATCCACAACAGGGCCTTCCCCAATCTAGGTAACTCCACACTGTCACCTTGAGCGCTAGATGGTTCCAACAAACAACACAATTTCATAGAGACATCAAACTCCAAATATAACTCATAACAAATATTCAATCTAGCCAAAGTGCCACACACGGTATGCCCGTTGTCACTTTCACACACGTGGGGAAAATCATAGATCTATTAAAGCACAAAGAGTATTTATGTAGACTCAATCCTAAGTGCCACCATGGCGTGCACGCTGTCACTTTCACACACATGGGGAGAGCAGAGATCTAATGAAGCACTTGAGTAGCAAGGTAGATCTACTTGATTACAAAGCTCATGACCACAAGATCATGCATAGAGAGAGAGAGATGGACACATAGCTACCAGTAGAGCCCCCTTGCCTCGAAGAAGAAATACTCCCTCCTCATCTTGGGAATCAACAACGGTGATGGAAATGGTGGTGGAGATCGATGGAGATGGCTCCGGGGGCACTTCCCTGTCCCGGCAGGGTGCCGGAACAAAGACTTTCTGTCCCCCGAATCTCCCTTTCGGTGGTGGCAACGCAGCGGAACTTTTTCTAGAAGTATGATGGATTCTCTAGGGTTTTCTCCCCAGGGGCTTCTTATAGGCGAAGGGGCAAGGCGAGGAGGTAGCTAGGGGGCCCACACCCCCTGTGGGCACGGCCTAGGGTGGGCACGCACCCACCTAGGGTGCGGCCACCCTGGTTTCCTCTTCCGTCTCGTCTTCGATTTTCTCTATCGCTTCCGGTAAAATATGAACTTTGGCTTTTGTCCCGTCCAATTCCGAGAATATTCATTTTTTAGCTTTCTGAAACGAAAAACAGCAGAAAACAGGCAACTGGCACTATGGCATCTTGTCAATAGGTTAGTTCCATAAAGTGTATAAAAATACCTCAAAGTGTAGACAAAACATAAGACAAATGATATAAAACAAGCATGGAGAATCAAAAATTATAGATACGTTTCTGATGTATCAAGCATCCCCAAGGTTAACTCATGCTCGTCCTCGAGTAGGTAAGTGATAAAAATAATAATTTTTAAGGTGACATGCACCATCAAAACCAAGATCAAACCATTTGCATGCATTGAAAGCTGGGATCAAAAAAACTCTAAACATGAGCATGAAAGATGGATTTCTAACAGTAAGACAAAGTAACTATGCATGCAACATGAAAGGATACAAACAAAGATCATGAATATCATGCATTGAAAAACGTTTGTTTGTTTCACATACATAAAACATAGCATAGTGACAATCAGCTTGTCCCTCATGGAGTAGAGAATAGATGCATAGGACACCTCAAAGTTCATAAGAGTGACTAGATACAAATAGCACAAGAACAAGCAATCTCAACAATATACATCAATCAATAAGTTTTGGGACAATGCACATAGAACTAAGAATGGCAACTATGCTCTCTTAATGGTGCCTAAAGGTAGAAGGTGGAGACTCAATAGTAGTGTAAGAAAGGCCCTTCATAAAGGGAAGCAGGGATTTCAAGTTTCAAAAAGAGCTTCCAAAAATTATGGTACTTGTTAGCTTTCATCCCTCATTGCCCCTATCATAAGCATCCTGAAGTGATTAAGGTTAAAGTGGAAAAACTATGGAGTATATTCTTGGCAAAGTATAAGTTGGCAATCTCAAGTCCCTTGAATACGAGGGCCACACCTCATGCTACTCAACTTCAGTCACCTGTAAGTTCTTGTCATTGTAAGTACATGCGTATCATAGAGAACCGCCAATGGGGTACCCCTTGCACATGGTACAGGAGCTATCCCATAACCAAAATGATAAGGCAAGAAGACAATGAGCATCTCAACAATCTTTTTATTTACTATATGCATAACTTTTTATTGAGGATGCTTCATAGATAGCTCACTATGGTGATGCTGCAAGTATCCACCATGATTAGGCATGGCTTAGGCTAGCGGCCCAGACGTTTCTCTAACACAAAATACAAACTCCATGGACTTACAGGTTCCCTCTTTATTTCACACCGGTGACATCCATAGACAAAAGAGCATGATATCAACTGAGTACAAAGTACAAGTGCAATGTTGAAAACGTTCCCCGTGACAGCATGGTTCTGCTAATTCCAACGTATCAGTGCAAGCATATACAACATAGACGACACAATGGTTCAAGTATATTAGGAGCAAAGAATATAAAGTGTGCCATCAAGTTTGTGAGAGCTGTAATCACTAAGTTTTCACATAACAAAAATAGTTTTTAATTGGAAGATAGCTAAAAACAAGAATATACTTGGAATGGTGTAACACACCATGCATAGGAGTTTATAGTGGACACTTTGGAATAACTTGATTTCTTGGGAGTTGGAAGCATGAGTAGAGCTTACTCATACAAGTGGAGGCTAGCAAAAGACTAGGAGCAACCAACTAAGAGAGCAATAATGGTCATAATCATGTAGAGCGACAAAACATTACTAATAAAAGCATAAAGTGGTACTACAAGTCAAGGACTAAATGATCATAGAGGCTATGGTGATTTGTTCATAGTCATAACATGGTGTGAGCATGTGCCAAGTCAACCCAAACAAAGAATCAAAGGAGAATACCACAATACTATGCTTTTGTATGCTAAAATAACGCATGATTCTTTCAAAGCACATTAAGCAATCTCAATTGTTTGGAACAAGTCATGCTACAGCAATAATCACTAAGCATAAGGTCAAAACAACATCTAGCATGACATGATAAAGTCTAAGCCACAATCAAAGCAAGCTCACTTTTGTACCACTAAAGCATGAAACTTTATACTCATTTCCAACACCAAGCAACTTATTTAAAACAACTCACAAAGATAATAAACAATATAGGCTCTGTTTGTTTCAGCTTCTACTTCTGCTTTTGGGTCCAAAAAGCACAAACCCAAACAAACAAGCAAATATTGAAAAGCACTTGTTGAAAGCGGTGTGGCCAAATGAACTGTCCAGACCGGAAGCAGCAAAAGCACCCTCCGAGCCACTTCCCGAGCTTTCTGCCGCTTCCCGAATAGCACATGACCAAATTACCCTCTGTGGTTCACAAAATTTGCAAAATAACTGCCATCCCGAGCTCAGCAGAGGAGGCCTCCGATTCCCCTGATTCGGCCTCCACCAGCGTTCACTGCCTCCGCCTCGCAGTTCTCCCGCCGCCACCAAGAACGCCTCCGCAGGGTAGGACATAGCTGGGCGGAAGCAGGAAAGTACGAGGTGGTCTGTGACGAGCCACCGCTCTGCACCTCAACCACGGAAGTTCCCTGCCGCCAGTGTGCAAGGTCGCCTCTCCCACTCCGTTCCCTGCCTTCTCCGACTCCTGCTGTCCCCGAAGCTGCCGCCGTTCCCATTGTCTGGAGGTGATGTGCCGCGTGCGCTAGCGGGCCGGATGGCAGCTGAGCCGCGCCAAGATTCCCATCGAAGGCCTCGACCTGCAGCTCGCTTCCAAGTTCCAACGCCGTTGACCAGGAACAGTTCCGCCTCCACAGCTATCCAATGCGCTTACCTTTTTTGCTATTTTCCCTCTAAGTTCAATTCTTCTGTTGTACTCCGTATATGATTTGGTACATGGACGCAGATGGTTTTTCAGGTTTTTGTTGGCAGTACAATTTGGTTGAAAAAATTGAATTGTAGTGGCATATTTCCAGGTGTTCTTTTAATGACATCATTCCAAAGCAAAAAATTTAACACAACATGGTATTATATTTTGGATATATGATGTTTTATATTCAGATGTAATATGGTCAAGCTTTATACTCATTTTGTCTCAAAATAGATGTCCTAAATTTGGATGTATCTAGACATTATTTAGTGTCTAGATACATTTATATTTAGAAATAGGCGAGAAGAAATTGGCGAGGAGAACGTAGTATTTAAATAAAAAACAGTTAGAAATACCTAGTTTATTTTAAATCAATACTTATATATCATATTCTACACTCAGGGGCATTATAGACAATTCAATCCTAGAACCAGCAACAGGAGCCATCAAAAACACTTCTGCCAAACATCAAATCTCTATTGTCAACAGCTGCTTTCTACAGCTGATTCTCCACGGCTAATTCTCTACAGCTGCTTTTCAAAAGCTACAGCCCAAACAAACATAGCCATAGACCAGTGAGCTTGTCTCACAAATCCACTAAGAAGGACTAAAAATTTTAAGCACAAAGCAGAAGAAAACTAAAGCTAAATGCAGTGCTAGCAAAAGTGAACACTCACAAGACAATAAGAATGAAAACTAGAGTTTTCTAGGCAATGAAAACAGAGTGTGTCTCTCTCCACAAGGTGTGTTGTGATCAACCAACTTACTCAAGCAAATAAAAACCAAAAACAAAAACTAAGACGCTCCAAGAACAACACAACTGTGCATGAAACAATAAAAATGAAGTGTCTAGAAAGACCTGAGCTTTTTATTGATGAAGAAGGGGATGCCTTGGGCATCCCCAAGCTTTGACGCTTGTACCTCTTGAATATTTATTGGGGTGACACGGGGTGGAATCCCCAAGCTTGAGCTTTTGTCCATTCTTCATCTCATTACATCATTCTTTCTCTACACCTGATTTTTTTTCTTTCATACAAAACTTCACACAATCTTCATTAGCAACATTAGTGTATTTAAAAGATATTAGACCCTTAGGTAAAGATTTGGAACAGAAAAAAATTTCACTAAAAACACAAGCTACTGTAGCAACTCCTTCAAAAAGCTCAATTTCCCAAAAAGAACCCAAAAAGGAATCAATAAGAAGCAAATGCAAATAATGGCAGAAATCTGTCAAAACAGACCAGCAGGTAGAAACCGATTTTTTCTAAGACCTTATGTTTCTCAAATCAAAAAGAGTTGAATTAACTAAAGTTATCTAACATACTGGGGATTTATTCGTAAATTTTTAGCTCAATCTGACTTACAGAGACTCCTCATGAATTTTTATGGTGGAGGACATAAATCTGTTTCCGGATAGCAACTCCCCAAATCTTACTTCCCTCTCATTAGAGGTCATTCTTGGCACAAAAAGCAAATAAAAAGGATAAGTAGAGGTTATCATAGAGGTAATAACTTCCAAGACTCAATAAAACTCTTGGCTCAATAAAACTCAACAAGTACTTTTCTTTACCGCCTTTAAGTTAGGCTTGATAGTTTGAGAAGATGCTCACATAAGAAATATGAATTGAAGTAAAAGAGAGCATCAAGAAGCAAATTCAAAACACTTTTAATTCTAACCCACTTCCTATGCATAGGAATCTTGTAAAAAAGTCATGAAAGCACAAAGAAACAAGCATAGGAAAGCAAAACAAGTGCAACTTCAAAATTTTCAACATAAAGAGGTGAAACTTAATATTTTTGAGATACATAAAACCATGTTTCCCTCTCTCATAATAACTTTCAGTAGCAACATGAATAAAATGAAAAATATAACTATCACATAAAACAGTCTTATCATGAGCCACATGCATAAAATAAATATTACTCTCCACATAAGCATAGTCGTTCTTATTAATTGTAGTGGGAGAAAATTCAAAAAAATAGCTATCACTATTATTCTCATCACCATAATCATCAAATATAGGAGGCATATTGTAATCACAATTAATTTCCTCCTCAATAGTAGGTGGACTGAAAATATCATATTCATCAACGTAATCATCATATATTGGAGGTTTGGTATCATCATAAGCAATAAAATAGCTATCTTCCAAAGTTGGGGAACTAAAAAGATCATTTTCATCAAAACTAGCTTCCCCAAGCTTAGAATTTTCCATAACATTAGCAATAATGGTGTCCAAAGAATTCATACTAATAACATTTCTATTAGCATGCAAATAAAGTTCCATAGGTTTTTTAATTTTCTCTTCAAACACTTCATGTCCTAACTCAAGATAAATACTATAGAGCTCTCTAATTTTGTTGTTGTTTTCCATTAAGCCTAACTAGTGAAAACAAGAAAACAAAAGACAAAATTGCAGAATATAAAGGAAATAACTTCGAGTACTCACACCGGAGGATGTGAGTACCTTTTACCTTACCTCCCCGGCAATGGCGCCAGAAAATAGATTTCTGGCTTGCTGTTGCAATGGGGTAACGTGTGTGAGTGCCTTTTACCTTTCCTCCCCGGCAACGGCGCCAGAAAATAGCTTGATGTCTACGCACTTCTATTCTTGTAGACAATTGTTGGGCCTCCAAGTGCAGAGGTTTGTAGAATAGCAGCAAGTTTCCCTTAAATGGATTACCCAAGGTTTATCGAACTCAGGTAGGAAGTGGTCAAAGGTATCCCTCTCAAGCAACCCTACAATCAAGATACAAGAAGTCTCTTGTGTCCCCAACACACCCAATACACTTGTCAGGTGTATAGGTGCACTAGTTCGGCAAAGAGATAGTGAAATACAAGTGGTAACGGTGCCAGAAAATAGCTGATGGCTTGAAGGAAAAGACTAAAGGAAAAAAGATGGAAGCAAGCAAACATGCAACAGATCTAGTAGCAAACGCTGTTTCAATGTTTAGAAACAAGGCCTAGGGATCATACTTTCACTACTAAACTCTCTCTCATATAAATATCCTCTCTTCATGATACTACTCTTAACTACTCTCCAGTTGGACACTCTAATCCACGGTAGGGCCTTCCCCAATCTAGATAAACCCACACTGTCACCTTGAGCGCTAGATGGTTCCAACAAACACCACAATTTCATAGAGACATCAAACTCCAAATATAACTCATAACAAATATTCAATCTAGCCAAAGTGCCACACACGGTATGCCCGTTGTCACTTTCACACACGTGGGGAAAAGCATAGATCTATTAAAGCACAAAGAGTATTTATGTAGACTCAATCCTAAGTGCCACCATGGCGTGCACGCTGTCACTTTCACACACATGGGGAGAGCAGAGATCTAATGAAGCACTTGAGTAGCAAGGTAGATCTACTTGATTACAAAGCTCATGACCACAAGATCATGCATAGAGAGAGAGAGATGGACACATAGCTACCGGTAGAGCCCCTTAGCCTCGAAGAAGAAATAATCCCTCCTCATCATGGGAATCAGCAATGGTGATGGAGATGGTGGTGGAGATCGATGGAGATGGCTCCGGGGGCACTTCCCCGTCTCGGCAGGGTGCATGAACAGAGACTTTCTATCCCCCGAATCTCCCCTTCGGTGGCGCTGGCGAAGCAGAACTTTTTCTGGAAGTATGATGGATTCTCTAGGGTTTTCTCCCCAGGGGCTTCTTATAGGTGAAGGGGCAACGCGAGGAGGCAGCCAGGGGGCCCACACCCCCTGTGAGCATGGCCTAGGGTGGGCCCGCTCCCACCTAGGGTGTGGCCACCCTAGTTTCCTCCTCCGTCTTGTCTTTGATTTTCTGTATCGCTTCCGGTAAAATATGAACTTTGGCTTTTGTCCTGTCCAATTCCGAGAATATTCATTTTTTAGCTTTCTGAAACCAAAAACAACAGAAAAAAGGCAACTGGCACTGTGGCATCTTGTCAATAGGTTAGTTCCAGAAAGTGTATAAAAATACCTCAAAGTGTAGACAAAACTTAAGACAAATGATATAAAACAAGCATGGAGCATCAAAATTTATAGATACGTTTCTAACGTATCAGTCCTTTAGCGCTGTTGGCCAGTAGAAACCATGGTGAAGCGCCTTGGCTGTTATGGCCCTTGACGAAGCGTGGCGACCACACTCGCCCTGGTGGATGTCGACTAGGAGCTTGATTCCCTCCTCTTGGCTTACACATCGTTGATAGGTGCCCCCGACGCTGCGCTTGTACAGCTCGTTATTGATGATGGTGTATGTGTTTGCCCTGCGTATCACTTGCCATGTTGCCACTTCCTCTTCTGGCAGTTCAACCCTATCCAGGAAGTTCATGAATGGTTTGGCCCAGTCGGGTGTTTCCCGGATGGCATACACTGTCTGCATGATGAGCTTGATCTCTTCACGGACAGCCGGATCTGGAGTTTCAGGGGTCTGCCGGGTGGAGGCTTGCTGGCGGCAGTCCTCGGGTGCGGCGAGGCAGTCCTCGGGTGCGGCGAGGAAGTCCCCGGGTGTGGCGAGGAAGTCCCCGGGTGTACTTCTCCGGCCGTCCCTGGGTCCGCGTCGAGCACTATGGAATCGGACTCCGGGGATGGAGTGATGGATGGCTTGCGTAGTTGCTCAAGGGAGACTCCAGGCGGTATGTCTTGTCTTGTTGAGCCGACTCGGGCCAAGGCGTCCGCAGCTTCGTTGTTAGCCCTGGGTACATGGTGGAACTCGCATCCTTCAAAGTAAGTGCATAGCTGCTCGACAAAGAAACGGTAGAGGGCCATGTTGGTGTCCCTCGTGTCCCATTCTCCTAAGACTTGTTTTACCACCAGATCTAAATCACCAAAGCAGAGTATCCTCTGGATGCCTATCTCCTTGGCCATCTTGATCCCGTGGATGAGCGCCTCATACTCGGTGACATTGTTTGATGCTTTGGAGTGGATCTGGAGCACATACTCCAGCCGGTCACCCTTGGGAGAGGTGATGACGATTCCGGCTCCGAGTCCTCCGTGCATCTTAGAGCTGTCGAAGTGTAGCTTCCAGTGCGTGGAGTCGGGGACCGGTGGCATGTATAGTGTTTTGCCCAATCAACGATGAAATGGGCCAGCGCTTGGGATTTGATCACCGTTCTTGGCTCGCTGGATGTTATGTGCAGCAGCTCTATGGCCCATTTCACCACACGGCCGGTGGCGTCCTTTGTTGTTGATGATCTCTGTGAGTGGGTCTAGTGCCCCCCGGATGGAATGCTCTTAGAAGTAGTGCTTGAGTTTCTTGGTGGCCATGTACACTCCATACACCAGCTTCTGGTAGTGGGGGTAGTTCTTCTTGGAGAGTGACAGTACCTCACTCAGGTAGTACACGGGGCGCTGGACCGGCTGGTCCTTCCCCTCTTATGGTCTTTCCACCGCTAGTACGACGCTGAAGACCCTGTTGGTGGCTGCGATGTACATCAGCATTGGCTCTTTTGCTGCCGGGGCCGCCAAGACGGGTGAGGAGGTGAGCATTCGCTTGAGGTCACGGAAAGCCTCGTCCGCCTGGGGCATCCAGACGAACTTGTCTGTATTCTTCATGAGCGGGTACAAGGGCAGGGCTTTCTCGCCGAGGTGGCTGACGAACCGGATGAGGGAGGCTAAGCACCAGGTAAACTTCTGTACGTCGTGCAAGTTCTGCGGCAGCTCCACGCGCTCGATCGCTCCTATATTCTCCGGGTTCGCCTCGATTAGTCATTCTGAGATGAGAAAACCGAGGATCTTACCGGCTGGGACGCCGAAGACGCATTTTTCCGGGTTCATCTTGATCTGGAAGCGGTGGAGGTTGTCGAATGTTTCCTTCAGGTCCTCGAGTAGCGTGCGCTGCTCTTTGGTCTTGATGATGACGTCGTCAACATAGGCATGCACATTTCTACCGATTTGCGTCTGCAGGCATTTCTGCATGCAGCGCTGGTAGGTTGCCCCTGTGTTTTTCAAACCAAAGGGCATAGTGGTGTAGCAGTAAGCAGCATACGGGGTTATGAATGATGTCTTTATTTGATTGGTTACATTGAGCTTGATCTGGTGATAGCCCGAGTAAGCATCCAGGAAAGACAACAAGTCACAGTCGGCCATAGAATCGATGACCTGATCTATCTGCGGCAAAGCGAAAGGATCCTTTCGGCAGGACTTGTTGAGGATGGTGTAGTCGACACACATGCGCCATGTATTTTTCTTTTTCATCACCAGCACTAGGTTGGCCATCCATTCCGGGTGAAAAACTTCCATGATGACGTCGGCTACAAGCAGTCGTGTGATCTCTTCACCTATGGTTCTTCTTTTTTCTTCTGCGAAGCGGCGTAAAGACTGTTTGACCGGCTTCGCATCCGGTCGAACATGAAGAGAGTGCTCGGTGAGTTCCCTCGGGACACCTGGCATTTCTTTGAGGCACCATGCAAAAATGTCCCGATTCTCACTGAGGAAGTCGACGAGTGCGCTTTCCTATTTGTTGTCCAGGCCGTCTCTGACCAGGACGAACTTGCTTGGGTCCTCCTTGTTTAGCAGGATCTTTTTTGTACCTGTGGACGGCTTGAACTGTGACTCGCCAGCCGGCTTGGGCTCTCCAGCTGGCATATCCACCTATAGGGCTGCACGTTCTGCATTATGACGCGCTTCTCTTCTATGATGATCATGGTCTCGACTAGCTTGGAACCGTCTGTGGCGTAATCGATCGACCGCTTATAGCAACCCTCGACGGTGATCACTCCCTTTGGGCCTGGCAGCTTCATCTTGAGGTATGCATAGTGCGGAATGGCCATAAACTTGGCGAGAGCTAGGCGCCCTAGTATGGCGTGGTACGCGCTGGAGAGGTTGACCACCTCGAACCAGATCGGCTCGCGGCAGAAGTTGTTCTCGGTGCTGAAGATGACGTCCAACCGGATCTTGCTGATTGGTGAGTGCAATGGACCCGGGACTGCCCTGTGGAACGAAGTGTTCGAGGGCTGCAGCTGGTACTCGCTAATGCCGAGCCGCTCAAGGCTGCTACGGTATAGGAGGTTAATGTTGCTGCCTCCGTTGATGAGAACACGGGAGAAACGGCATGAGTGCTTCTTGGAGATGATGATGGGGTCCAGGACTAGCGCGTAGCTGTCAGGGCTTGGAAACACGGCCGGCTAGTCTTCTTTGCTCCAAGTGATTGCCTGCTCCGACCAATGTAGGTATTGAGGGACGGGGGGAATGATGGTGTTCACCTCCGCCTCGCGCCTTCTCTTGCTGTGCTTGGTTTCTGGTTCGGCAAGGAAGATGTGATAGTTGCCCTTGACGTGGATAACCGTCTTCATCATCTTCCCAGCGGTTGTGCCGCTCCCTGTTGTCCGGCGGGCCTCCGGCTAGAGGCGAATGTGGTGGTGGGGGACTGCCGGCTTCAGCCATCTTCTTCGTCCAGCTGCACTGGCGCATTGTATGGTTCGCCGCTGTGGAATTTGCATGGTCCATCGAGCATGGACTCCATGGTTTACTTGGGCCGTGGTGGCCTGTCATCCGGTCTCTGTCTCCGGCTGCCGCCTGCAGCCGGGTCCTCGTGCACTATTTCTACTTGCTTGGTACCGTACCGGCTGTCGGGCTAGTCATCTTTTCTCTTGCCATGGAGATTGTCGTGGCCATGCCGCCTAGAGTAATGCTCACCCGGCTGGCGACACTCTGCCTGCTTGTCCGTCACAATCTGACCTTGGTCATCCACCACGATGGGCTTCTTCATGGCCGCGCCGGCGGTGGCATACTTGTCCACAATGGCCATGACCTGAGCCATGGTTTGGGGGTCTTCCTAGCTAAGCTTGTGCTTCAGCATGGTATCGTCTTGGCAACTGTTGGTGAAGAAGTCGATTGCCTGATGTTCGCGCACTCCTTCACACGAGTTGTGCATGCTGGTCCACCAGGTGAGGTAGGCGCGGCCAGATTCGTCTTTGCCTTGAACACAGAGGGCGACCCAAGTTGCGAATGAATGCTTCTTCGAAGTCCAGCCAGACGTTGATGCTGTTGTCGGGGAGGCTGTTGAGCCACGTTCTTGCCGAATCAACGAGCATGAGGGGGACGTAGCGGATGGCCAGGCGGAGGTTTCCATTTGCGATTCCCATGGCGGTGGTGTATTCTACCAGCCAGTCCTCGGGCTTGATAGTTCCATTGTATTTTGGCGTGTCTCATGGAAGTGAAAAAACCTTTGGAAACGGCTCAATCCGGATGTGTGGGCCAAAACATTTCGGTCCAGCTGAACTCTCTTCTTCTAGCTCGCGCGACTGTACCAGGAGGTCGATACGCTCATGCGCGTCAGCCGGCCCTCGAGGGCCGAGCCGTCCGGTCAGGCGCGACGCGTGAGGATCCTTGTTTCCGCCAGCTCCATCTTCTAGCGTGCGTGCCTTCTTTCCTTGGACGACTCCTCCAGCCGGCGCACGTTGCCCTCTTGATTGGTGGCAGCGGCGTTGCAGTTGCGATGGCCGTGGCTGCCGGATCCACCACGCGGGCGGCTGTTTTGCCCGGTGCCATCTGGGGAAGATGCCTGCTGGTGCTTGCTTCCTCTGTGCGTTGTCTGGTCTGTGCCTTTGCGGGAGACTATGTCCTGGGTGTTGCCCTCTTGATTGGGAACCCCTTCGTCTTGTTGTGTGTTGGCGGTAGCGACGAGGAGCTGGACGCGCTCCTGCTCACGACGAAGCTCCTCCCCCTCGAGGTGCTTCAGCTCTACGGCTGCCGCTTCGGCCGCTCTCATGTTTTTGGAGGGAGTGTTGTAGACGGGCTAGGCCACGCCGGCACGCGAGTCTGTGGCACGGTCCAATTCCAACGCAAGGTCACATCCTTAGTGCTGGATCTGCCTAGTGAAGCCATGGGCGGCGTTGTACTCGTGCATGGTGGCGTTCAGCTGGCGCTGGTTAGCAGCAACCTTGGTGGCCTCCTCCAGGAGCTTCTGGCGCGTAGCCTCAAGTGCAACCGCCATGACCGCTGGATCTTCTTCGATAACAAAGGGAGCGCGAAGGTGCTGGATGGAGGCGGTGAGCGAGTCTTGCTCCTGCTCGAGCGTGGAGCTTTCTCCTCCCGCTCGACGCTCCTCGGGTGGGTGGTGGTTCTCGCGGGCATTCACCACCATGACCTCGACGTAGCCATTCGTAGTGGCTACACCGCGAGCGAGGTGGTCGAGAGGCACGTCGGGATGACGTCGACCTCGCTGGGGAAGGCCTCAGTGATGGTGGCGACATAGATCCGGAGGTCCCCAAAGTGCATGATGGAGCCGTTGGCAGGGAAGGTGTTCCCGGAAAAGCACGCGGCGTTGTCGACGATGCAGTCAAAAGTGCCAAGTGTGAGGATGAGGCCGGAGGCCACGCGCTCACCGGCGACGAGCGGAAGTCCCGTGTGGAAGGTGATCCCAGCCGAAGCGCTATGATGCAGTCAAAAGTGCCAAGTGTGAGGATGAGGCCGGAGGCCACGCGCTCACCGGCGACGAGCGGAAGTCCCGTGTGGAAGGTGATCCCAGCCGAAGCGCTATGCCCCATGGTGGGAGCCAACTATCGTGGTGTGGAACACGGCAGTGCCATCGGGGATGGCTAAAGAGGGACACCCGGATGCAATCGGTGGATCAAGCAACGGGTTGGGCACGGTGAACTGCAAACACATCGAAGTACCCAGGTTCGGGGCCCTCTTGGCAAGGTAACACCCCTACTCCTGCAAGATCTACTATATGGGGGGACGAATGCCCAATACAAGTGCTCCTTGAGCTATTTCCTTAACTGCTATCGATGGCTAGAGGAAGAAGAAGAACTAGAGGCAAGCTCTCTCTACTATGGATGCTACTTACCTAAAACCCTAGCTCTACCCTCCCTTATATACTGGTTGGGGGAGGTAGATTACAATGTGGGTTCTAGGGTTTACTGTTTGGATATGGGTTTATAGGGTAGGGTCGGCTACAGGGTCCCAGCCGGTGGGCCACCCAGCCAGCCCTTCTTTAGCTTCACCCACTTATTTAGCGGTCACCCGGGCTTCCTTTGTAGCGTCATCCCTACTTTAACAGTCACCCGAGACTCCTTTGGTGGTCAGACGACCGCTTTACTTTATCTTCGTCTGGTAGCGCCGGTCAGGGCGGCGCCAGCATGTCTGGTGACAAGAGGCGCCAGAAGCATACCCCGCAAGGAGCATCTCTCCGTCTGCGCTCTCCATCGAATCCGAGGCCAGCCGGGTGGAAGCGGCCACCCGGCCGGTTCTTCTGGCTACCCGGCTAGACGGGCCAGCCGGGAAAGCTTTAAGCCCAGCCGGGCGAGACTAGCCAACTGGCTAGAGTTGTCCTGCTTAACGGTCAGGCGACCTGTATCTTCTGTAGCCGGCCTACTTAGGTCTGGCTTTCCCCACCCGGGGGTTATCCCCCCGACATTCCACCATTATATCCTACACAGGGGCGGTTTGGGTGGGCCTTGAATTTTTCCGATCTAAGCTGGCAAACTCCAAAGAGAGATCCAACTTCGATCCTTCCATGAACGTGTCCTCCCGTAGGCGGTCCGTGCAGGACTTGATGATCCTCCGACTTCCAGGGAACTAGCGCCCGAGTCGGTTTCGCCGATGAAGAGGTGGATGTCCCCGATTGGAATGATTGAGTAGTGTCGTCTTCGCCGGGATCCAGAACTCGTTGGGAGAGACGATCAGAACGTTGCCATAGAAGAGAACACGGCCGATGGCTACGGTTTCACCAATTCCCGCGAAGAGCTTGGACCTCACCCGTTATAGAGCTTGAAGCGCCTCTTGCCCCACGGTGGGCGCCAACTGTCGTGGTATTGCCGAAGAGTACGCCATGGAGGTCTCCTCACAGTGCGGGTTTAGAGATGTGGGTTAAGGCGAAAGGTTGGCGGGTACAAGGTAACACAGCTTACCCAGGTTTAGGTTCCACGACGGTGGCAGAACCCTAATTCTGATATAAATCACTATAAAGGCAATGCGCCGAGTTATAGGGATTGATTCGCTGTGCGTGATATGAGTTGATTGATGCACTAAAGGCTCGCATAGGTCTGGCTTATAAAGATGCCAGATCCTAGGGTTACAGGAAAGAGTCCTAACCGGATAGGTTACAGAGTCCTACACAGAATACAACTAGTCTTACGTGTCTTGCATCCCAAGGATCCGGGTACATCGGTGACTCCCCCGTAGCCTTCCTTTATCCGGCATGGGCCGCCCTTCTGGATCCATCTAACTGGGTCGCCTAGCAGGTCATGGGCCTTGCTACCAACTGTGGGACATCCAGGTTATCCGGATTACAAACATGCAATGATGATACCCATTTAGCATATCCCAAACAGTAAGAACTCCAATTAAGTAATACGAACTAGTATATAATTTAATATTAATATGCACACACAATTATGCTTTCTTTCATGGACAAGTTTTGTGGTAAATTTGAGTATGATGATCATGAGAACAAGCTTTTGGAAAAATATAGTAAATAAATATATATATCATCAATTAGAATCACATTGAGGTGTTTTGTACAGGAGAACACGCATATATAGGAGAACAATGTGTTCTAATCTAGTAACACATCTTATCCAATATGGGATGGGTATGAATAGTTGATTTATACGTGCATGTGATTTAAGTGTGTAAGAATGACTGGGTTTGGTAGATACAAACTCGAGAGCGTACTATGATGAAGACGAGAAGAGGCATGCATGAAAAGGTTGTCACATGCAACGAACACAGTGGCTTAAACAAATCAAGAAGTATTTTATTAGGATCCAACAATTCTTATAAGGACCGCACAGAAGGCACATAATATATTATGATAGATAGAGGCAAATACGCTATGTGTGCATTAAGAGTATCACACGAATAGATCAATAGGGTGGCATGAGTGTACCAGTAAAATATGAAAGCAACAAACAAACTGAAGTGTCATTAATCATATCAAACACTAGTAGAAAACAGGCCATCTGTTCGCGCCTCCTCAGAGCATTAGTCCCGGTTGCGCCACCAACCGGGACTAATTCTGGCACGCGTCCTGGTTCGAGCGGGCATGGGGCCCGGAGGCATGCATCCTGGTTGGTAACGGGGCATACGTCCCGGTTGGAGCCAGCAACCGGGACTAAAGGTTTGGCCACAGCCACGTGGCATGGCACACACCTTTAGTCCCGGTTGGTGGCTCCAACCGGGACGTATGCTCCCGCCCTCTATAAATGCAACGCCCCAGCCCCCTCTGCCTCCACTCTATTTTTTCTCTTGGTGGAAGGTGTGAGGGGTGTGCTAGTTTTTTCTCCCCTATGCATGCATTCAAGGTGTTTGATGAAATGTTTGACTGAATAATCCCGTTCAATTTCTCATAGAACAAATATATAGAAGGTGTCCGAGACGCACTTGAGCTTTCTCCTCTTTATTTCCCTCGATCGAGGTTAGAAATCTTATCTTTTCTCTGTCATTGATACAATGCATGTGTCGATGTGAATTGGTCATTTCACTATTTATGATGTCCTGTTTTTTGATAAACTTACTTATATGATGCAGATGAACGGTCGGGAATGGATGTACGGTGACCGGCGCGTAGCCGGGTATATGAAAGGCGTGGATAAATTTATCGATGTGGCTACGGCAAACAAAGAGAATGGTTTTATACGTTGTCCATGTGTTCAATGTCGGAACAACAAGGAGTACTCTTCCTCGAAAATCATTCCCGGCCACCTGATTATGAAAGGTTTCATGCCCAACTATAATTGCTGGACCAAGCACGGGGAAAGAGGGGTTATGATGGAAGACGGTGAAGAAGAAGATGATGATAACAACTATCATCATATGTTTTCTGAATACAGTGATACTGCAATGGAAGACAATGGAGAGGAAAGAGGTGAAGAACGGGCATAAGATGATCCGGCTGATGAACTTGGTAGGGTCATTTCTGATGCAAAGCGAGACTGTGAAACAGAAAATGAGAAGTTGAAGTTAGAGGGCATGTTAGAAGATCACAAGAAATTGTTGTACCCAAATTGTGAAGATGGCAGCACAAAGCTCGGTACCACACTGGAATTGTTGCGATGGAAGGCAGAGTGTGGTCTAACTGACTCCTCATTTGAAAAGATGCTAAAAATAATGAAGCCGAAGTTTCCAAAACATAACGAACTTCCCGAGAGTACCTACGAAGCAAAGAAGACTCTCTGTCCTCTAGGATTAGATGTGAAAACGATACATGCATGCATTAATGACTGCATCCTCTACCGCGGTAAGGAGTATGAGAATTTAGATAAATGCCCGGTATGCAATGCATTGCGGTATAAGATCAGACGAGATAACCCTGGTGATGTTGAGGGAGAGCCCCTCCAGAAGAGGGTTCCTTCTAAGGTTATCTGGTATGCTCCTATAATACCAAGGTTGAAACGCATGTTCAGAAACAAAGAGCATGCCAGGTTGTTGCAATGGCACAAAGAAGACCGTAGGAAAGACGGGAAGTTGAGACACCCTGCTGATGGGTCACAGTGGAGAAAAATCGAGAGAGACTTCCCAGACTTTGCAGGTGACGCAAGGAACTTATGGTTTGGTCTAAGTACGGATGGCATGAATCCTTTTGGGGAGCAGAGCTGCAGTCACAGCACCTGGCCCGTGACTCTATGTATCTACAACCTGCCTCCTTGGTTGTGCATGAAGCGTAAGTTCATTATGATGCCAGTGCTCATCCAAGGCCCGAAGCAACCGGGCAACGACATTGATGTGTACCTTAGGCCATTAGTTGAAGAACTCTTACAGTTGTGGGGCAAACCAGGTGTACATGCGTGGGATGAGAACAAACGGGAGCCATTTGATCTACGAGGGTTGTTATTCGTAACCATCAATGATTGGCCTGCTCTTAGTAACCTTTCAGGGCAGACAAACAAGGGATATAAGGCATGCACACACTGTTTAGATAAGACTGAAGGTACATATTTGCATAAATGCAATAAGGTTGTGTACCTGGCGAATCGACGATTTCTTCCGACCAATCATCCTGTAAGAAAGAAAGGCAAGCATTTCAAAGGTGAGGCAGATCACCGGAAGAAGCCTGAACTCCCTGCTGGTGATGGTGTATTTGGTATGGTCAAGGACACAGAAGTAATCTTTAGAAAGGGTCCCGGCGGTCAATCAGTTCCGAACGACGTCGCTACAGGACACGTACCCATGTGGAAGAAGAAATCTATATTTTGGGAGCTGCCATATTGGAAAGTCTTGCGTGTCCGCTCTTCAATCGACGTGATGCACGTGACGAAGAATCTTTGTGTGAACCTGCTAGGATTCCTAGGCGTGTATGGGAAGACAAAAGATACACCAAAAGCACGGGAGGACCAACAAATTATGAAAGACCCAAAGAACATGCATACACATAACAAGATGGATAAAGGGCGTCACTTAAGTCGTGCCAGCTATGCTCTTACCAAAGCAGAGAAGGAAATCTTTTTTGAAGTCCTTTACAGTATCAAGGTGTCGTCGGGCTTCTCATCTAATATAAAGGGGATAATAAATATGGCAGAGAAAAATTTCCAAAACCTGGAGTCTCATGACTGTCACGTGATTATGACGCAGTTGCTTCCGATTGCATTGAGGGGGCTTCTACCAGAAAATGTTCGAGTACCCATTGTGAAGCTGTGTGAATTCCTCAATGCAATATCTCAGAAGGTAATCAATCCAGATATTCTTCCAAGGTTACAGAAGGATGTGGTATAATGTCTTGTTAGTTTTGAATTGGTGTTCCCACCATCCTTCTTCAAAATTATGACGCATCTCCTGGTTCACCTAGTGGAAGAGATTGCCATTCTCGGTCCGGTATTTCTGCACAATATGTTCCCCTTTGAGAGGTTCATGGGAGTCTTAAAGAAATATGTTCATAACCGTGCTAGACCAGAAGGAAGCATCTCCAAGGGATATGGAACAGAGGAGGTCATTGAGTTTTGTGTTGACTTTATTCCTTACCTTAAGCCGATTGGTGTTTCTGACTCACGGCATGAGGGAAGACTAAGTGGAAAAGGCACACTGGGAAAGAAAGCAATGATATATAGGGACGGGGATTCTTTCACTAAAGCACACTACACAGTTCTACATAATTCCACCTTGGCAGCTCTGTATATCGAGGAACACAAGAATATTGTACGCTCCAAAAACCCGGGGAAGCCTGAATCATGGATTACAGATGAACACATGAAGTCTTTTGGTGGTTGGATGCGGACACATCTCTTGAATGACACCACTGTTGGAGATTAGCTATACTTGTTGGCCGCGTCACCATCTTCTACTGTATTGAATTTCCAAGGGTACGAAATAAATGGGAATACATTCTACACGATCGCCCAAGATAAAAAGAGCACCAACCAAAATAATGGTGTCCGCTTTGATGCAATAGACGAGAATGGACAAAAGGACACATATTATGGTTACATAGAGGAGATATGGGAACTAGACTATGGAGTCTCTTTTAAGGTCCCTTTGTTTCGCTGCAAATGGGTCAACCATCTTGCAGCTTGTAACTTCTCTAACTAGATCAATACACCTGGGAGCTAACTAATTTCACATATTAGGGAGTGCCTCTATGACCAGTTTCTCGGAGATGCCGGAGGACTGGGCTCCGTCGGCATCTCCCTGAAACTGGATATAGTGCTGTCCCTGCTCTCGAAAACCATCTTGCAGCTTGTAACTTTTCTAACTAGATCAATATGCCTCGGAGCTAACTAATTTCACATATTAGGGAGTGCCTCTATGACCAGTTTCTCGGAGATGTCGGAGGACTGGACTCCGTCGGCATCTCCCTGAAACTGGTCGTAGTGGTGTCCCTGCTCTCGAAAACCATCTTGGAGATGCCTCAAACTGGCTGGAGGACTGGACTCGCAAGGATGCCTATTTATAGTACAAGCAGCTCGGCATAGTGTCGACACTTACGAAATAATGTCGACACTCACCCCTATTATTAGTGCTGACTCGTGTTTTGTCCCGGTTGGTGTCTCCAACCGGGACTACAGGTTCATCTTTAGTCCCGGTTGGTGACACCATCCGGGACAAGGTACACGCCGCATGACATAATGTCGACACTCACCCCTATCATTAGTGCTGCCTGGCCCAGCCTGCCGAAATCCCTCCGCGTGGTGTCGACAATGAAAATCCTGTTTCAGAATGCTACCGTCCCATTTTTAGAACAATCCGAACAATGAAAATCCTTCGCGTGGTGTCATATTATGTTACATAGTTGAAAGGAAAAATACCAGACTTGGTATATTGATTATGTTTCGAAAAAACCTTCACAAAATGGCCTATCATGTTCGAGGTTTCATGGCTTTCGGTCCAAATGACCGATGTTATGTGCTGAATCACGGCATAGTTTGTGATGTTGTGCCCATATTATGCATGTGTGTGGACATTGGTATGGAGAACAATGTTGCAGGAGGAAGTTTTCCTTTTTGTCGCACGGAAAAGCCCTTTTCCATTTTCCGAGCGCAAAAAAGGGTCGTTTTGTGAAGTAACCACCAAAATGCCATTTCAGAATGCTACCGTACCATTTTCCTAAAATACTAGACCACCTTACATGGACTATCTCCCAGCCGGGACATCTCAAACCTTTTCTTCCATCCCGGGTAAAAAGGACAAATGTCTGCCGAATCGGTAGGAAGTGGGTCCGGTTTGTACTACAGGTACATGATCTATCGCCCGTGATTTTTTGAAAAAATCATTTTTATACTCTCAATATGTGGTTTCTTCGGAGATCCAATGCAAGTTCTAACGATGCTCGTCCCCTATCTTCATCCACACCGGTTCGACCGTAGTTAGAAATTCAGATAATTCAAAACGGGCATAATAAATTCAAAAAAATCCGAACAATGAAAATCCTTCGCGTGGTGTCATATTATGTTACATAGTTGAAAGGAAAAATACCAGACTTGGTATATTGATTATGTTTCGAAAAAACCTTCACAAAATGACCTATCATGTTCGAGGTTTCATGGCTTTCGGTCCAAATGACCGATGTTATGTGCTGAATCACGGCATAGTTTGTGATGTTGTGCCCATATTATGCATGTGTGTGGACATTGGTATGGAGAACAATGTTGCAGGAGGAAGTTTTCCTTTTTGTCGCACGGAAAAGCCCTTTTCCATTTTCCGAGCGCAAAAAAGGATCGTTTTGTGAAGTAACCACCAAAAGGCCGTTTCAGAATGCTACCGTACCATTTTCCTAAAATACTAGACCACCTTACATGGACTATCTCCCAGCCGGGACATCTCAAACCTTTTCGTCCATCCCGGGTAAAAAGGACAAATCTCTGCCGAATCGGCAGGAAGTGGGTCCGGTTTGTACTACAGGTACATGATCTATCGCCCGTGATTTTTTGAAAAAATCATTTTTATACTCTCAATATGTGGTTTCTTCGGAGATCCAATGCAAGTTCTAACGATGCTCGTCCCCTATCTTCATGCACACCGGTTCGACCATAGTTAGAAATTCAGATAATTCAAAACGGGCTTAATAAATTCAAAAAAAATCCGAACAATGAAAATCCTTCGCGTGGTGTCATATTATGTTACATAGTTGAAAGGAAAAATACCAGACTTGGTATATTGATTATGTTTCGAAAAAACCTTCACAAAATGACATATCATGTTCGAGGTTTCATGGCTTTCGGTCCAAATGACCGATGTTATGTGCTGAATCACGGCATAGTTTGTGATGTTGTGCCCATATTATGCATGTGTGTGGACATTGGTATGGAGAACAATTTGGAGGAGGAATTTTTCCTTTTTGTCGCACAGAAAAGCCCTTTTCCATTTTCCGAGCGCAAAAAACCGGTCGTTTTGTGAAGTAACCACCAAAATGCCGTTTCAGAATGCTACCTTCCCATTTTCTAAAATACTAGACCACCTTACATGGACTATCTCCCAGCTGGGACATCTCAAACCTTTTCGTTCATCCTGGGTAAAAAGGACAAATGTCTGCCGAATCGGTAGGAAGTGGGTCCGGTTTGTACTACAGGTACATGATCTACCGCTCGTGATTTTTTGAAAAAAATCATTTTTAGACTTGCAATATGTGGTTTCTTCAGAGATCCAATGCAAGTTCTAACGATGCTCACCCCTATCTTCATGCACACCGGTTCGACCATAGTTAGAAATTCAGATAATTCAAAATGGGCATAATAAATTCAAAAAAATCCAAACAATGAAAATCCTTCGCGTGGTGTCATATTATGTTACATAGTTGAAAGGAAAAATACCAGAATTGGTATATTGATTATGTTTCGAAAAAAACTTCACAAAATGACATATCATGTTCGAGGTTTCATGGCTTTCGGTCCAAATGACCGATGTTATGTGCTGAATCACGGCATAGTTTGTGATGTTGTGCCCATATTATGCATGTGTGTGGACATTGGTATGGAGAACAATGTTGCAGGAGGAAGTTTTCCTTTTTGTCGCACGGAAAAGCCCTTTTCCATTTTCCGAGCGCAAAAAACGGGTCGTTTTGTGAAGTAACCACCAAAATGCCGTTTCAGAATGCTACCATACCATTTTCCTAAAATACTAGACCACCTTACATGGACTATCTCCCAGCCGGGACATCTCAAACCTTTTCGTCCATCCTGGGTAAAAAGGACAAATGTCTGCCGAATCGGTAGGATGTGGGTCCGGTTTGTACTACAGGTACATGATCTAACGCCCGTGATTTTTTGAAAAAATCATTTTTATACTCTCAATATGTGGTTTCTTCAGAGATCCAATGCAAGTTCTAACGATGCTCGTCCCCTATCTTCATGCACACCGGTTCTACCATAGTTAGAAATTCAGATAATTCAAAACGGGCATAATAAATTCAAAAAAAAATCCGAACAATGAAAATCCTTCGCGTGGTGTCATATTATGTTACGTAGTTGAAAGGAAAAATACCAGACTTGGTATATCGATTATGTTTCGAAAAAACCTTCACAAAATGACCTATCATGTTCGAGGTTTCATGGCTTTCGGTCCAAATGACCGATGTTATGTGCTAAATCACGGCATAGTTTGTGATGTTGTGCCCATATAATGCATGTGTGTGGACATTGGTATGGAGAACAATGTTGCAGGAGGAAGTTTTCCTTTTTGTCGCACGGAAAAGCCCTTTTCCATTTTCCGAGCGCAAAAAACGGGTCGTTTTGTGAAGTAACCACCAAAATGCCGTTTAAGAATGCTACCTTCCCATTTTCCTAAAATACTAGACCACCTTACATCGACTATCTCCCAGCCGGGACATCTCAAACCTTTTCGTCCATCCCGGGTAAAAAGGACAAATGTCTGCCGAATCGGTAGGAAGTGGGTCCGGTTTGTACTACAGGTACATGATCTATCGCTCGTGATTTTTTGGAAAAATCATTTTTAGACTTGCAATATGTGGTTTCTTAAGAGATCCAATGCAATTTCTAACGATGCTCGTCCCCTATCTTCATGCACACCGGTTCGACCATAGTTAGAAATTCAGATAATTCAAAATGGGCATAATAAATTCAAAAAAAAATACAAACAATGAAAATCCTTCGTGTGGTGTCATATGATGTTACATAGTTGAAAGGAAAAATACCAGACTTGGTATATTGATTATCTTTCGAAAAAACCTTCACAAAATGACATATCATGTTCGAGGTTTCATAGCTTTCGGTCAAAATGACCGATGTTATGTGCTGAATCACGGCATAGTTTGTGATGTTGTGCCCATATTATGCATGTGTGTGGACATTGGTATGGAGAACAATGTTGCAGGAGGAAGTTTTCCTTTTTGTCGCACGGAAAAGCCCTTTTCCATTTTCCGAGCGTAAAAAACGGGTCGTTTTGTGAAGTAACCACCAAAATGTTGTTTCAGAATGCTACCGTCCCATTTTCCTAAAATACTAGACCACCTTACATGGACTATCTCCCAGCCGGGACATCTCAAACCTTTTCGTCCATCCCGGGTAAAAAGGACAAATGTCTGCCGAATCGGTAGGAAGTGGGTCCAGTTTGTACTACAGGTACATGATCTATCGCCCGTGATTTTTTGAAAAAATCATTTTTATACTCTCAATATGTGGTTTCTTCAGAGATCCAATGCAAGTTCTAACGATGCTCGTCCCCTATCTTCATGCACACCGGTTCGACCATAGTTAGAAATTCAGATAATTCAAAATGGGCATAATAAATTCAAAGAAAATCCGAACAATGAAAATCCTTCGCGTGGTGTCATATTATGTTACATAGTTGAAAGGAAAAATACCAGACTTGGTATATTGATTATGTTTCGAAAAAACCTTCACAAAATGACCTATCATGTTCGAGGTTTCATGGCTTTCGGTCCAAATGACCGATGTTATGTGCTGAATCACGGCATAGTTTGGGATGTTGTGCCCATATTATGCATGTGTGTGGACATTGGTATGGAGGACAATGTTGCGGGAGTAAGTTTTCCTTTTTGTCGCACGGAAAATCCCTTTTCCATTTTCCGAACGCAAAAAACGGGTCGTTTTGTGAAGTAACCACCAAAATGCCGTTTCAGAATGCTACCTTCCCATTTTCCTAAAATACTAGACCACCTTACATGGACTATCTCCCAGCCGGGACATCTCAAACCTTTTCGTCCATCCCAGGTAAAAAGGACAAATATCTGCCGAATCGGTAGGAAGTGGGTCCGGTTTGTACTACAGGTACATTATCTATCGCTCGTGATTTTTTGAAAAAATCATTTTTAGACTTGCAATATGTGGTTTCTTCAGAGATCCAATGCAATTTATAACGATGCTCGTCCCCTATCTTCATGCACACCGGTTCAACCATAGTTAGAAATTCAGATAATTCAAAATGGGCATAATAAATTCAAAAAAAATCCAAACAATGAAAATCCTTCGCGTGGTGTCATATTATGTTACATAGTTGAAAGGAAAAATGTCAGACTTGGTATATTGATTATGTTTCGAAAAAACCTTCACAAAATGACATATCATTTTTGAGGTTTCATGGCTTTCGGTCCAAATGACCGATGTTATGTGCTGAATCACGGCATAGTTTGTGATGTTGTGCCCATATTATGCATGTGTGTGGACATTGGTATGGAGAACAATGTTGCAGGAGGAAGTTTTCCTTTTTGTCGCACGGAAAAGCCCTTTTCCATTTTCCGAGCGCACAAAACGGGTCATTTTGTGAAGTAACCACCAAAATGCCGTTTTATAATACTACCGTCCCATTTTCCTAAAATACTAGACCACCTTACATGGACTATCTCCCAGCCGGGACATCTCAAACCTTTTCGTCCATCCCGGGTAAAATGGACAAATGTCTGCCGAATCGGCAGGAAGTGGGTCTGGTTTGTACTACAGGTACATGATCTATCGCCCGTGATTTTTTGAAAAAATCATTTTTATGCTCTCAATATGTGGTTTCTTCAGAGATCCAATGCAAGTTCTCACGATGCTCGTCCCCTATCTTCATGCACACCGGTTCGACAATAGTTAGAAATTCAGATAATTCAAAATGGGCATAATAAATTCAAAAAAAATCCGAACAATGAAAATCCTTCGCGTGGTGTCATATTATGTTACATAGTTGAAAGGAAAAATAACAGACTTGGTATATTGATTATGTTTCGAAAAAACCTTCACAAAATGACATATCATGTTCGAGGTTTCATGGCTTTCGGTCCAAATGACCGATGTTATGTGCTGAATCACGGCATAGTTTGTGATGTTGTGCCCATATTATGCATGTGTGTGGACATTGGTATGGAGAACAATGTTGGAGGAGGAATTTTTCCTTTTTGTCGCACAGAAAAGCCCTTTTCCATTTTCCGAGCGCAAAAAACCGGTCGTTTTGTGAAGTAACCACCAAAATGCCGTTTCAGAATGCTACCTTCCCATTTTCCTAAAATACTAGACCACCTTACATGGACTATCTCCCAGCCGGGACATCTCAAACCTTTTCGTTCATCCTGGGTAAAAAGGACAAATGTCTGCCGAATCGGTAGGAAGTGGGTCCGGTTTGTACTACAGGTACATGATCTACCGCTCGTGATTTTTTGAAAAAAATCATTTTTAGACTTGCAATATGTGGTTTCTTCAGAGATCCAATGCAAGTTCTAACGATGCTCGTCCCCTATCTTCATGCACACCGGTTCGACCATAGTTAGAAATTCAGATAATTCAAAATGGGCATAATAAATTCAAAAAAATCCGAACAATGAAAATCCTTCGCGTGGTGTCATATTATGTTACATAGTTGAAAGGAAAAATACCAGAATTGGTATATTGATTATGTTTCGAAAAAAACTTCACAAAATGACATATCATGTTCGAGGTTTCATGGCTTTCGGTCCAAATGACCGATGTTATGTGCTGAATCACGGCATAGTTTGTGATATTGTGCCCATATTATGCATGTGTGTGGACATTGGTATGGAGAACAATGTTGCAGCAGGAAGTTTTCCTTTTTGTCGCACGGAAAAGCCCTTTTCCATTTTCCGAGCGCAAAAAACGGGTCGTTTTGTGAAGTAACCACCAAAATGCCGTTTCAGAATGCTGCCATACCATTTTCCTAAAATACTAGACCACCTTACATGGACTATCTCCCAGCCGGGACATCTGAAACCTTTTCGTCCATCCTGGGTAAAAAGGACAAATGTCTGCCGAATCGGTAGGATGTGGGTCCGGTTTGTACTACAGGTACATGATCTATCGCCCGTGATTTTTTGAAAAAATCATTTTTATACTCTCAATATGTGGTTTCTTCAGAGATCCAACGCAAGTTCTAACGATGCTCGTCCCCTATCTTCATGCACACCGGTTCTACCATAGTTAGAAATTCAGATAATTCAAAACGGGCATAATAAATTCAAAAAAAAATCCGAACAATGAAAATCCTTCGCGTGGTGTCATATTATGTTACATAGTTGAAAGGAAAAATACCAGACGTGGTATATCGATTATGTTTCGAAAAAACCTTCACAAAATGACCTATCATGTTCGAGGTTTCATGGCTTTCGGTCCAAATGACCGATGTTATGTGCTGAATCACGACATAGTTTGTGATGTTGTGCCCATATTATGCATATGTGTGGACATTGGTATGGAGAACAATGTTGCAGGAGGAAGTTTTCCTTTTTGTCGCACGGAAAAGCCCTTTTCCATTTTCCGAGCGCAAAAAACGGGTCGTTTTGTTAAGTAACCACCAAAATGCCGTTTAAGAATGCTACCTTCCCATTTTCCTAAAATACTAGACCACCTTACATGGACTATCTCCCAGCCGGGACATCTCAAACCTTTTCGTCCATCCCGGGTAAAAAGGACAAATGTCTGCCGAATCGGTACGAAGTGGGTCCGGTTTGTACTACAGGTACATGATCTATCGCTCGTGATTTTTTGAAAAAATCTTTTTTGGACTTGCAATATGTGGTTTCTTAAGAGATCCAATGCAATTTCTAACGATGCTCGTCCCCTATCTTCATGCACACCGGTTCGACCATAGTTAGAAATTCAGATAATTCAAAATGGGCATAATAAATTCAAAAAAAAATACACACAATGAAAATCCTTCGTGTGGTGTCATATGATGTTACATAGTTGAAAGGAAAAATACCAGACTTGGTATATTGATTATGTTTCGAAAAAACCTTCACAAAATGACATATCATGTTCGAGGTTTCATAGCTTTCGGTCAAAATGACCGATGCTATGTGCTGAATCACGGCATAGTTTGTGATGTTGTGCCCATATTATGCATGTGTGTGGACATTGGTATGGAGAACAATGTTGCAGGAGGAAGTTTTCCTTTTTGTCGCACGGAAAAGCCCTTTTCCATTTTCCGAGCGCAAAAAACGGGTCGTTTTGTGAAGTAACCACCAAAATGTTGTTTCAGAATGCTACCGTCCCATTTTCCTAAAATACTAGACCACCTTACATGGACTATCTCCCAGCCGGGACATCTCAAACCTTTTCGTCCATCCCGGGAAAAAGGAAAAATGTCTGCCGAATCGGTAGGAAGTGGGTCCGGTTTGTACTACAGGTACATGATCTATCGCCCGTGATTTTTTGAAAAAATCATTTTTATACTCTCAATATGTGGTTTCTTCAGAGATCCAATGCAAGTTCTAAGGATGCTCGTCCCCTATCTTCATGCACACCGGTTCGACCATAGTTAGAAATTCAGATAATTCAAAATGGGCATAATAAATTCAAAAAAATCCGAACAATGAAAATCCTTCGCGTGGTGTCATATTATGTTACATAGTTGAAAGGAAAAATACCAGACTTGGTATATTGATTATGTTTCGAAAAAAACCTTCACAAAATGACCTATCATGTTCGAGGTTTCATGGCTTTCGGTCCAAATGACCGATGTTATGTGCTGAATCACGGCATAGTTTGTGACGTTGTGCCCATATTATGCATGTGTGTGGACATTGGTATGGAGGACAATGTTGCGGGAGTAAGTTTTCCTTTTTGTCGCACGGAAAAGCCCTTTTCCATTTTCCGAATGCAAAAAACGGGTCGTTTTGTGAAGTAACCACCAAAATGCCGTTTCAGAATGCTACCTTCCTATTTTCCTAAAATACTAGACCACCTTACATGGACTATCTCCCAGCCGGGACATCTCAAACCTTTTCGTCCATCCCAGGTAAAAAGGACAAATATCTGCCGAATCGGTAGGAAGTGGGTCCGGTTTGTACTACGGGTACATGATCTATCGCTCGTGATTTTTTGAAAAAATCATTTTTAGACTTGCAATATGTGGTTTCTTTAGAGATCCAATGCAATTTATAACGATGCTCGTCCCCTATCTTCATGCACACCGGTTCGACCATAGTTAGAAATTCAGATAATTCAAAATGGGCATTATAAATTCAAAAAAAATCCAAACAATGAAAATCCTTCGCGTGGTGTCATATTATGTTACATAGTTGAAAGGAAAAATACCAGACTTGGTATATTGATTATGTTTCGAAAAAACCTTCACAAAATGACATATCATTTTTGAGGTTTCATGGCTTTCGGTCCAAATGACCGATGTTATGTGCTGAATCACGGCATAGTTTGTGATGTTGTGCCCATATTATGCATGTGTGTGGACATTGGTATGGAGGACAATGTTGCGGGAGTAAGTTTTCCTTTTTGTCGCACGGAAAAGCTCTTTTCCATTTTCCGAATGCAAAAAACGGGTCGTTTTGTGAAGTAACCACCAAAATGCCGTTTTATAATACTACCGTCCCATTTTCCTAAAATACTAGACCACCTTACATGGACTATCTCCTAGCCGGGACATCTCAAACCTTTTCGTCCATCCCGGGTAAAAAGGACAAATGTCTGCCGAATCGGTAGGAAGTGGGTCTGGTTTGTACTACAGGTACATGATCTATTGTGGCATCCCGCAAAACCACTACTAGAAAATCGCGTTGATTTTGTGCATTGCATCATCATGACCGCATGCTCATGTCATCATGCCACATTGCATTTGAGCATCGTCATCATGATGCATATTATTTTACTTGAAACTATGTTGCGAAAGTCTACTGTTTTCTGAAACTAGCCCTCCTTCTATTTCAAATTAAACCCCGGATGCTTCCGGATGTTTTGTTTGTCTAAAAACTATTTACAAAAAGTTTATTGCAAATTAAATAAAAGTTATATTATTTTAGGGGGCAGCCGAACCGGGCCGATCCGACCCAGTCGACCACCCCCAGTTCCAAAACGGTCCACCTATATTCTTTTCCTACCCAGTCCTAGTCTATCCAAACCCCCTCCACCTCACCCCCTCCAATCCCCTCTCGCCACCTCATCTCTCCTCTCTCCCCTAACCAATCCTAGCCCGCCACCTGGCCACAGCTCTCTCTCCCTCCCCTCTCTCTCCCCCTGACCCCACCACCAACTCACACAAGCACACACGCCACACACGCTAACCACACCAGCCACCCCCACTCCCTCCCTCTCCACCTGTCCCGCCCAACGCCCCTGGGTCCCACCCAGCAGCCCCACCGCCTACTCTCTCCCTCACCCACCGAACACCACGCAACCACCCCCGACCCCGCCTGTCCCCATCCTCCCTCCTCCCGCACGCGACCACCGCCATCTGCCCCTCCCCGTCGCCCTCTGGCCCGCCTCTCTCGCGCGAGCCCCGCGCGCCGCCGTCGGCCGCGCCCTGCACCACCCCGAGCTCAGCCCCGCCTCCTCCACCACCCCGCCGCCGACGCGCCGCCCCGGCGACCCTCCTCTGCGCATCCCCGACCCGCGGCCCCGAGCTCCACCGCCGCCACGGGGTCCCCTCCCGGCGCCTCGCCCGCCGCCGGTGCCCCTCGGGTCCCCGCGCGTGCCGCTTCCCCCCCAGACGTCCTCGCCCCGCCTCTCCGGCTCCCCGTGCGCCGCTCTCCGCCTCCACCCCCTCCTCCGTCCGCCGCGGGCCCTGCTCCGGCGAGCGTCCTCCTCGCCTCGGCCGCCTCCCTCCTCGCCCCGTGCCGCCAGGACTTCCCCTCTCCCTTCCGCCAACGTCAGCCTCGCCCGTCCCCGACCCCGAGCGTCGCCTCCTTCCGGCCACCGTCGCTGCTTCCCCTTTGGCCGGCTCGTCGCCGGCAGGTCCTGCATCACCCCAGCGCCGCCGTGGCCTTCCAAGCGCTGGTTCTGTTGCTTGAAGGAGGGAGTCGCTCGCTTGGCCCGAGTAATGTGTTTTGCTGCTTCAGGATATGCGCTTGGCCGTTGTTTGGTTGCTCCTGTTGTTCTTGGGCAGGGTGTAGGTTGTTGGCTAGCTGCTAGCTGCTAACGGCCTGTGCGCCTCCATCTGCCTACCAAAGCCACCCTATCTGTCGACAAGGCCAACAACGAGGATTCCACCCCACCTCGACAAGAGTGTCGCGAAGCCGCCATCTTTTCTGCCGAGACCCGAAGATTTCACGGCACGCCAAGATCTTCTACTCGATCCACAAGACCGTCGACATGGATACCGAAGGACGCCGAGCGTCAAGTACTTCCTCTCGGACCCGACGACCGAGACCCTGAAGACCGATCCCGGCGAGCCCGAACCCTTCGGATCGCCAAGATCCACCGGCGCCAAACCTAAGACCGACATCGTCACCCGAGAACTCTGACAAGGACGCCAAGGTCGCTTACACGGAACGCCAAGTTTTCCACCTTGAACGCCATGACCGTCTACGCGGACCCGAAGACCTCGAATGCGACAAGAACGACACCGACCCGGAAGAATCCGATGCGGCCCCGACGCCAACGAAGTCCTTCTTCGCGGATGCACCAAGATCTACTCTGTTGACCGAGAACGCTCCCGCCAAGACCAAACCCCAGATCCGAACCCTGAGTCCGACCCCGAACCCCCGGACCAAGATCGTCGAACCCCAATGTGTGAACCTTTTTCCGAGCCCTATTTTTATAAATGCCATATTTATAAATTGTTGCATATTAAATTGTTCATGCATGCATCCTTGTCTGTGGTTTGGGGGCCTTATGCCGTTTCACCTCATAATTAAATATGGGGCCCATATGCGGACAAATCTAGTCTTATATTGGCCTCATTTAAATTGTGTAGCGAACCGGTGACTTATCTTGCCTTGTTATTACAACATTTAAATTGCGGGGTAACTAAACAACTAGACCATCTAACTAAGTGTCGGGACCCCGGTTCCGCTTAATATTTCCTAATTGCATCGCCTCTTTGCCATGTCATACATCATACATGCATCATGCCCGATCTTCTGTCATAGTATTAAATAGTCCATCCGGTGTTTATTCTAGTGTTTTGGTTCTTCGCGGATAAGGCCGTTGAGTTGATGCGAGTGTCGACCCGATCTTCGGATGAACCTTCGGCCATGTTTTCAGGCGAGCATCTCCCCCTTTCTACCTATCTTACTTTTATAGTATTCATTCCCTCATGTTGATCTATTGCTATCTGTGTTGCGATGCTCTAGTTTTTGCACCCGTGATATCCCTTGCAGCCTTATATTGCCTTGGACACCTCCCATTACCGTTGTTTGGTAGATAGTTGGACCTGCGCGTCGTCGTCGCGTGCTCAAGTGCTGTTGCGTGTCGTCAAGTACCACAGTTGTTGGAGCATTGCCGCATGTTTAATGTTGGAGATGATCATGGCTTTAATTATCGTTCACTTTAATTACTGTTTAATAACTAAAATTGAAGTAGGTAAGCAGAGGCACAGGTGGGCAATAGATGTTATTTGGTTGTTAACCGTCCACTTGTGTCCCGTAGGACCCCGAGTACTTGATACCTGTTCCTTGAATATTCGCGCTATCCACATACGGGGAATTATGGGACCCCTGAGCCAGAGCTTGATTCATTCTTATTTCTTGGGGCCACAAACTAGTTTGAGGTTTTATTTATGATCATGTACTTATGCCATGCTTTACTGCTTTATTTACGATTGTGCGATGGATAGCACACTGTACTGTTTAGGAAAGCGGAGTGTTTTCGCGGTATCGACAAGCCCGAGTTTTCGGGTTCCCAGTCGTTTACAGCCAATGACGCAAACCTTGAGTCCGTCTCGGAGTCAGCTAGCTTCGTTGCGGGTGTACTCAATGGGGTGGCACCCTGAAATATTTCTGAATCTTGTGATTGCTTTGTCGTGAAAGCCTTGTTGGGTTTTGATTTGGTTTTTCCGAGGTTGATCGAGTGTGTGTTGCTATTTGTGCACCCCTGCAGGGTAAAACTTTCTGAAAGCCGTGTCCGCGGTTATGGACGACTTGGAGCACAGTATCTCGATCATAGACAACTATAACTAAAGTAGTGCTATAAATTTGACTTTATAATGACTAGTAATTCAGCTTCACTATAATGGAATGGCTAAATAAAACTGCCAACAATTGCTTGTTTGGGTTGTCGCTTGCGACCATTGTACCTGACTAGTAAGTATTGCAACGACAACGGAATGGCTAAATGAAAGTACCAACAACTGCTGGGTTTTGGGTTATCTCATGCTAATTGTATCTGACTAGTAAGTGTTGCAACTACAACGGAATGATTAACTAAAACGGCCCACTGCTTGTTTTATCAGGATGATTATCTATACTTGACTAGTAATTGCTGCAACGATAACTGAATAAATAAAACTGCCAACTGTGTGAGTTCCTCGGTTGACTTCCTCGTTTGGTCTCGAGGGGGAAACACCAGGATGGGTTTGTTTGGTGGTAGTATCAGGTTGGTTCCGGATAGGTCTTTCTTACCCATCTCTGATACCCGTCAGTTGAATCGAGTCTCTATAGGTTGTTTAGTGCATGTTGCCGCTGCCGCTTCAGTCCACCATACCTATGTAGGCGAGGACCGCCGAATTCTAGTCTCGCCGTGTACTGGCCTCAGTACTGACCGCTCTCTCTTTTTCCTTTGCCCTTTGCCGGCACCCCTTTTGTTTAAGCAGGTTTTGAGATCGACGCCGTTAGCAGGGTTACCCTTCCGGCTTGGCCTGGGCAGGGTTATGGACGCCATTGGTTATTCTTCAGGGCTCTTAGCCCCATTTGCATCTTGTCCGTAGCTGAACGCTCTATCGTTTTCAAGGTGATTTGGATCTTTGTATTGTATATATGTATTCTTGACTCTTTGAGTCGCTGTTGTATATATATGTTTTGTGGGTTCCATCGAGGACTATTGTGTAATGGTATTACTTCGTTTTCCACCCGCACGAAAGTGCCTGGTGGGCACCTTTGAATCGTTTCTATGCGGGTTTGGCGGGAATCGCTGAAACTTGCATAGGGCCGATTCTGAGGGTGTTACATCTATCGCCCGTGATTTTTTGAAAAAATCATTTTTAGACTCACAATATGTGTTTTCTTCAGAGATCCAATGCAAGTTCTAACGATGCTCGTCCCCTATCTTCATGCACACCGGTTCGACCATAGTTAGAAATTCAGATAATTCAAAATGGGCATAATAAATTCAAAAAAATCCGAACAATGAAAATCCTTCGCGTGGTGTCATATTATGTTACATAGTTGAAAGGAAAAATACCAGACTTGGTATATTGATTATGTTTCAAAAAACCCTTCACAAAATGACCTATCATGTTCGAGGTTTCATGGCTTTCGGTCCAAATGACCAATGTTATGTGCTGAATCATGGCATAGTTTGTGATGTTGTGCCCATACTATGCATGTGTGTGGACATTGGTGTGGAGAACAATGTTGCAGGAGGAAGTTTTCCTTTTTGTCGCACGGAAAAGCCCTTTTCCATTTTCCGAGCGCAAAAAACGGGTCGTTTTGTGAAGTAACCACCAAAATGTCGTTTCAGAATGCTACCGTCCCATTTTCCTAAAATATTATACCAACTTACATGGACTATCTCCCAGCCGGGACATCTCAAACCTTTTCGTCCATCCCGGGTAAAAAGGACAAATGTCTGCCGAATCGGTAGGAAGTGGGTCCGGTTTGTACTACAGGTACATGATCTATCGCCCGTGATTTTTTGAAAAAATCATTTTTAGACTCGCAATATGTGGTTTCTTCAGAGATCCAATGCAAGTTCTAACGATGCTCGTCCCCTATCTTCATGCACACCGGTTCGACCATAGTTAGAAATTCAGATAATTCAAAACGGGCATAATAAATTCAAAAAAAATCCGAACAATGAAAATCCTTCGCGTGGTGTCATATTATGTTACATAGTTGAAAGGAAAAATACCAGACTTGGTATATTGATTATGTTTCGAAAAAACCTTCACAAAATGACCTATCATGTTCGAGGTTTCATGGCTTTCGGTTCAAATGACCGATGTTATGTGCTGAATCACGGCATAGTTTGTGATGTTGTGCCCATATTATGCATGTGTGTACATTGGTGTGGAGAACAATGTTGCAGGAGGAAGTTTTCCTTTTTGTCGCACGGAAAAGCCCTTTTCCATTTTCCGAGCGCAAAAAATGGGTCGTTTTGTGAAGTAACCACCAAAATGCCGTTTCAGAATGCTATCGTCCCATTTTCCTAAAATACTAGACCACCTTACATGGACTATCTCCCAACCGGGACATCTCAAACCTTTTCGTCCATCCCGGGTAAAAAGGACAAATGTCTGCCGAATCAGCAGGAAGTGGGTCCGGTTTTTCCTGCCATTTTTTCCCGCCATTTTTTCCCGCCATTTCTTCCCGCCAGTTTTTCCCGCCGGTTATTCCCGCCAGTTCTTCCCTCCAGTTATCTTCCTGCCATTTCTCACTATATATATGTAGGGTTGGCCTCCATTGTCGTTGCACATCTCTAGACTCATATCTGCAACCTCATCACTCTTTCCCATGACTTCCACTGTAGCACTAACTCCTAGGGAGGCGGAGGCGCTTTGCGCCTCGAACTACCCCTGCCCGCCGGGCTACTGTGTCCCCGTCGACTGGATGCTGAGCGCCGGAGGCGTGCCGGTTCCTCCTGTCCCTCTAGGTGTGGCGCGTCGGATGGCCATCACGAACCACTACTACTTCGAGCTCACGCCGGAGCAGCGGAGGAATCCCAGATGGCATCCCGACTATTTCCCGACTTGGGAAGCCTTCTTCGTGGATCGGCGTGAGAGGGCGCTCGCTAGGCACGAGGAGGACGGCCCACCTCCTCCGAACTTCAACGAGGCCGGCCGTCGGCTGTGGTGGCGCGGCCGGACTCTCTAGAGCGTCATGGCCTACGACACGGCCGCTGACTCTAGCCCCCGCCTTCGCTACCCTCAAGTCTAGCCCACTCGTACCCAGCCTTCAAGGTTCAACTACGGCGACCCCGACGACGACAGCGACGACGGCCGCGGCGAGTACGACGACTACAGTGGCGAGTATTACAGGTGTAGGCGGGAGCATGACTGAATCATTCCAACATTGCAAAACAAGTTCGGCCGATTGTGGCTTAATCTGGCCATGTATCTTAATTTCCAGTTCTTCTATGTAACTTTGTGTTAGTTGCGTTATGTACTTTAATTCCAGTTCTATCCTAATCAAATTTTCTTTCTGCCCATTATTGTCTGTCCTTTTTTTCCGCCCATTAATATATAAAAATATAAGTTAATTCAAATCCAAATTAAAAACAGAAAATGGTTTTGAATTACTTATTCAAATCCAAACACTTTTTATGTTTAAAGTTTTTCTAAATTCCAAATTAATATTAAAAAAATATAAGTTAATTCATTTTTAATTGTAAATGGTTCATATTTTAAATGGTTACATTAATTATTTTTTAAAACAAAAAATGGTTTTGAATTATTTATTCAAATCCAAACCTTTTTATGTTTAAAGTTTTTCTAAATTCCAAATTAATATTCAAAAAATATAAGTTAATTAATTTTTAATTTTAAATGGTTCATAGTTTAAATGGTTACATTAATTATTTTTAAAAACAGAAAATGGTTTTGAATTATTATTCAAATTCAAACACTTTTTATGTTTAAAGTTTTCTAAATTCCAAATTAATATTCAAAAAATATAAGTTAATTAATTTTTAATTTTAAATGGTTCATATTTTAAATGATTCTCTACCTCACTTTGAAATTCCTTAAACTTCTCGAAAGTTTCGGACTTATGTTTCAAGAAATAGATATACCCATATCTACTCAAGTCATCCGTGAAGGTAAGAACATAACGGTAACCACCGCGCGATGCTACACTCATTGGACCACACACATCGGTATGTATGATTTCCAATAAATCCGTAGCTCGCTCCATCATACCAGAAAATGGAGTCTTAGTCATTTTACCCATCAGACATGCTTCGCATCTTTCAAGTGATCTGAAATCAAGTGATTCAATAAGTCCATCGGAATGGAGTTTCTTCATACGCTTCACTCCAATGTGACCAAGACGACAGTGCCACATATAGGTCGAGTTATCGCTCGATTTCAAACGTTTAGCCTCATTGTTTTTAATATGTGTATTTCCACTATCGAGATTCAACAAGAATAGACCATCTATCAAAGGTGCATGTTCATAAAACATATTACTCATATAAATCGAACAACCATTATTCTCGGACTTAAACAAGTAACTGTCTCGCAATAAACAAGATCCCGATATAATGTTCATGCTTAACGCAGGCACCAAATAACAATTATTTAAGTATAAAACTAATCCCGATGGTAGATGAAGGGGTAGCGTGCCGACCGCGATCACATCAACCTTTGATCCGTTTCCCACGCGCATCGTCACCTCGTTCTTCGCTAGCTTCCGTTTATTCTGCAGCACCTGTTTCGAGTTACAAATATGAGCAACCGAACCAGTATCAAATACCCAGGCACTACTACGAGTACTAGTGAGATACACATCAATAACATGTATATCAGATATACCTTTCTTCTTGATGTTGCCGTTCTTCAAATCCGCCAAGTACTTTGGGCAATTCCGCTTCCAGTGACCTTCTCCCTTGCAGTAAAAGCACTCAGTATCAGGCTTAGGTCCAGCCTTGGTCTTCTTCGTTGGCGTGGTAACTTCTTACCACCCTTCTTGAAGTGTCCCTTCCGTTTAGACTTGCCTTTCTTGAATTTGGTGGTCTTATTGACCAACAACACTTGGTGCTCTTTCTTGATCTCCACTTCTGCAGATTTCAACATGGCAAAGAGTTTTGGCAACGTCTTGTTCATGTTTTGCATGTTGTAGTTCATCACAAAGTTCTTGTAACTTGGTGGTAGTGATTGGAGGACGCGGTAAATCCCCAAAGCATTAGGAATCACTATACCCAAGCTTTGAAGTTTGTTTGCGTGCCCAGACATCTTAAGCACATGCTCACTGACAGAGCTGCCCTCTTCCATCTTGCAGTTAAAGAACTTTTCAGAAGCCTCATAGCTTTCAATTGCCGCATGAGTCTCAAAGATCAATTTGAGATCCTCGACAATATCATATGGGTCTGAATTCTCAAACCTTTTCTGAAGCTCCGATTCTAAACCATACAAGATAGCACACTGAACTGTGGAGTACTGAGTCTTCCGAGTGAGGTAAACATTCTTTACTTCATCGGAAGCATCAGCTGCAGGTGGGTCACCCAGCGGTGCATCCAGCACATAGGTCAAATTACCAGCTGTGAGGACAATCCTCAAATTGCGGAACCAATCCGCGAAGTTGCTTCCATTGTTTTTCAACTTTTCTTTCTCTAGGAACGCATTAAAATTGATGGTAGGGGCTGCCATTGATCTACAACATATTTGCAATAGTTTAGACTAAGTTTATGACAAATTGAGTTCTAATTAATAGTAAAATTAATCTAGGTGAAATCCCACTCAAAACAATATCCCTCACATTGTTTTAGTGATCACACGAACCACATCCACCACATCAACACCGATCATCACGAGAGTTGATATAGTTTCAATGGCGAACAATCGACATGTTCATCATATCTACTATATGATTCATGCTTTACCTTTCGGTGATCCGTGTTCCGAGACCATGTCTGTACATGCTAGGCTCGTCAAGATCAAACCTTAGTTTCCGCATGAGCAAATCTGGCTTGCTCACATTGTATACACTTGCGGAATCTAACACACCCGATCATCACATGGTGCTTCGAAACAACAAGCTTTAGCAACGGTGCTAACTAAGGGTGAACACTTTATGACTTGAAATTCATGTGCATGAGGGATCATCTTATAATGCTACCATCGTCTACTAAGCAATACAAGATGCATAAAGGATTAACATCACATGCAATTCATAATATGTGATATGATATGGCCTTTCTTCTTTGTGCTTCCGATCTCCATCTTCTAGCACGAACATGATCTCCATCATCACCGGCATTGCATCAAGGTCAATGAAGCTTCTCCATGGTTGTCGTCCACCGGCTTCAACTATTACAACTACTTTGAATAGACACGCGGGTCTTAACATAAATTAAAGACAACCTTATGGCTCCTGCCGGTTGCCAACTTACAATAAGGAACATTGCATACATCAAATATAATCACAATCATGGCCATATCACATCACAGCACACCCCTGCAAAACAAAGTTAGACGCCTCTACTTTCTTTGCATATTTTACGTGGTTTGGGGCTTTCAATAAGTGTCGTTCTAACTTACGAACATGAACCACAACATTGATACTAGTATTGTTAATCACCCGTTGTAAATTGGATCTTAACTATGCTAGGAGAAACAGGCACCCGCAAAGCCACTTATGCAATACAAGTTGCATGTCAAGCGTGGAGCAAGTCTCATGAACGATGTCATGTAAGGTTAGCCCGGGCCGCTTCATCCCAACATACCGCAAGATGCAAAGTACACAAGAAGCAATCGACAATAAAAGCATCAACGCCCACAATGACCATTGTGTTCTACTCGTGCAACAGATCTACATATAGACATGGCTCTGATACCACCGTAGGGATTTGTAGCATGGAAAACAAAAAATTTCTACCGCATACAAACAAACAAGCCAAGATCTATCTACTAGATTGTAGCAACGAGTCAATACAATAACTCACCCTCGAAGATTCCAAAGTGTTTAACGAGAGCGGATTCTCGTGGGTGATGTAGTCGTACTCTTCCCGATCTCAAGATCGTGTAGACGATCCTTCCGGCGCTGCGTTCCGGCAGCGCTCCCGCAGTCGGTCACACGTTCGGTACTTGACGAAGACCTTCCTCTCCCTTGTTCTAGTAGGCAGCAGAGGTTGTAGTACTCTCCTCGTGATTCCGGCAGCACAACGGCGTGGTACCGGAAGTAGAGGGGAGATCTCGCAGGGCTTCGCCTTAAGCAGGAGCGAGTATGGTGGAGTATGAGAGAGTCCCTCGGTGTTCTAGGGTTTAGACACACCAAGGAAGGGGGCAAGCCGGCGGCTAGGGTTTAGCTAGGCGGCGGCGGCGGTTTTCCCTAGGGCCGGCGGCGGCTATGGAGGCGGCGGCGGCTTGGGGCTAGGGTTTGGAGGAGAGGATCTTGTGTGTCTCTAGGAGGGAGCCCTGCCCCTCCTTATATAGGTGGAGGGTCCGGCCGGCCAAGGGGAGGGAGAGGAGTCCCTCCCCAACTCGGCTTGGGTGGTGCGCCGGCGGTGGGGAGGAGGGACTCCTCCCCAACTCGGTTTCCTCCTCCTTTCCTCTTTCCAAAATTAGTCGTTTGACTTTCAAACTAGCCGTTTGACTTTTCAAACTAGGATTTGATTTAATCCTTTATTTTGTTCAGTGATGACACTTAGTACATGATGCAATCATACCAACTTGATATAACACATTCATGTACCCTTCCCCTCCGGAGTGCCGGACATTCCGGAACCTTTCTAGAACATTCCCGATGAAAACACCAGAATCATTCTCCAACTCCGAAACGGGACTTTCCTTATATGAATCTTATTCTCCGGACCATTCCGGATCTCCTCGTGATATCCCGAATCCCATTCGAGACTCCGAACAACATTTGGTTTCTTTCTCATCATTCCATAACTACTCAAACAACGTCAAATCCTTAAGTGTGTCTTCCTACGGTTCGTGAATTATGCGGACATGATCGAGACACTTCTCCGATCAATAACCAATAGAGGAATCTAGAAATTCATATGGCTCCCACATATTTCTACGATTACTTTGCGATCGAATGAACCACTTACATACGATACCAATTTCCCTTTGTCTCACTATAGTTTACTTATCCGAGGTTATGATCGTCGGTATCTCTGCATACCTAGTTCAACCTCGTTACCGATAACTACTCTTTTCTCGTTCCCGTGATATGTGATCCCTTGTGAGCCAGTCACATGCTTGCAAGCCAATTGGATGACATTTCACCGAGAGGGCCCAGAGTATATCTATCCGTCATATGGATGGACAAATCCCACTCTTGGTCCATGTGTTTCAACCAATACTTTCCGAACACTCAATGCCACCTTTATAGCCACCCAGTTATGGTGTGGTGTTTGATGTTATCAAAGCATCCATCCGGTAAAGGTGATATGCATGATCTCATGGTCGAAGGAATTAGGTTACTATGTATCAGAAAGCATATAGCAATTGAACTATTAAAATGACTTGATCTTTATGCTATGCTTATCTATAGGAGTATGTCCACCATATCATTCTCCTAACGATATGATCTTGTTGTTGATAACATCTCAATGTTCATGATATGGAAACCACAATCATTTATCAACCAACAAGCTAGTGATGTATAGAGGCTATACTAGGGACTTCAATTTAAGTTTACAAATCACACAAGTATTAATGTTTCCTTGTTAATACCATTATAGCATGAATGTAAACATTTATCATAAACACAAAGATATAATAATAACTACATTTATTATTTCCTCTAGGGCATATCTCCAACAGTCTCCCAATTGCACTAGAGTCATCTAATCTAGATTACATGGTAATACACCGAACACCCATGGCAGTTTGGTGCTGGTCATGTTTTGCCCTCGGGAGAGGTTTAGTCAACGGATCCGCCACATTCAGATCTGTGCGTACTTTGCAAATCTTTATATCCCCATCTTGGATATGTTCTCGAATAGCGTGAAAACGTAGCTTGATGTGCTTCAGCTTCTTGTGTGACCTTGGTTCTTGCGCATTGGCTATGGCGCCCATGTTATCACAGTAGATAGACATTGGGTCCAGCGCACTAGGAACCACACCCAGCTCTGTAATGAACTCTTTCATCCATATCGCTTCTTGTGAAGCCTAAGCAGCCATGTATTCCGATTCAGTTGAAGATCTCGCCACAACGCTTTGCTTTGCACTCCTCCAGCTAACTGCTGCACCATTCAAAATAAATATGTATCTAGATTGTGATTTAGAATCATCCGGATCAATGTTCCAACTAGCATCGGTGTAACCATTAACAACGAGTTGTTCATCACCTCCATAAGAAAGAACCATATCCTTAGTTCTTCTCAAGTACTTAAGGATGTTTTTGACCGTTGTCCAATGATCCACTCCTGGATCACTTTGATATCTGCTAGTTAAACTAACAGCATATGCAATGTCGGGTCTAGTACATAGCATGGCATACATTAGAGATCCTATCGCTGAGGCATAGGGAGTCTTACTCATCCTTTCTCTATCTTCTGCCGATGTCGGACTTTGAGTTTTACTCAAGGTCGTATTGGGCAACATGGGCAAGAACCCTTTCTTGCTATCTTCCATTCCAAACCTCTTTAGAACTTTGTCCAAATATGTACTTTGTGACAATGATATTAGGCGTCTCGATATATCTCTATAAATCTTTATGCCCAATATGTAAGCTGCTTCGCCAAGATCCTTCATTGAAAAACTATTATTCAAATATTCCTTGACACTATTAAGAAGGTCTACATCATTCCCAATCAACAATATGTCATCCACATATAGTATTAAGAATGCTACAGAGATCCCACTCACTTTCTTGTAAATACAAGCTTCTCCATAAGTTTGTATAAAACCAAAACTTTTGATCACCTTATCAAAACGTTGATTCCAACTTCGGGATGCTTGCTTCAATCCATATATGGACCGTTGAAGTTTGCATACCTTGTTAGCATCTTTAGGATCGACAAAACCTTTGGGTTGCATCATATACAACTCTTCATCAATGTCTCCATTGAGGAATGTTTTTTTGACATCCATCTGCCATATCTCATAATCATAATATGCAGCGATTGCTAACATAATCCTCACAGACTTTAGCTTCGCTACTGGTGATAAAGTCTCATCGTAGTCAACTCCTTGAATTTGTCGAAACCCTTTTGCGACAAGTCGAGCTTTATAGACAGTAATATTACCATCAGCATCTGTTTTCTTCTTGAAAATCCATTTGTTCTCGACAGCCTTCCGACCATCTGGTAAGTCCACCAAAGTCCATACTTGGTTTTCGTACATGGATCCAATCTCGGATTTCATGGCTTCTTGCCATTTATTGGAATCTGGGCTCATCATCGCTTCCTCATATGTCTCAGGGTCATCGGTGTTGTCCACCAACATGACACTCATAACGGGATCATACCAATCTGGAGTGGTACGAGTTCTCGTTGACCTGCGAGGCTCTGTAGCAACTTCAACCGAAGTTTCATGATCATCATCATTAGCTTCCTCTCTAATTGGTGCAGGCACCATAGGAACTTCTTCCGGTGCTGCGCTACTCGCAATTTCGAGAGAAGGTTCGACAACCTCGTCGAGTTCTACTTTCCTTCCAGTCACTTCTTTCGAGAGAAATTCCTTCTCTAGAAAGGATCCATTCTTGGCAACGAAGATTTTGCCTTCGGATCTATGATAGAAGGTATACCCAATAGTTTCCTTCGGGTATCCTATGAAGACGCATTTTTCCGCTTTGGGTTCAAGCTTGTCCGGCTGTAACTTTTTTACATAGGCTTCGCATCCCCAAACTTTAAGGAACGACAATCTAGGTTTCTTCCCAAACCATAATTCATACGGTGTCGTTTCAACGGATTTAGATGGTGCCCTATTTAAAGTGAATGCGGTTGTTTCTAATGCATAACCCCAAAATGATAGCGGTAAATCTGTAAGTGACATCATAGAACGAACCATATCTAAGAGAGTTCGATTACGACGTTCGGACACACCATTACGTTGTGGTGTTCCCGGCGGTGTCAATTGTGAAAGTATTCCGCATTTCTTCAAATGCTCGCCAAACTCGTAACTCAGATATTCACCTCCACGATCAGAACGTAGAAATTTAATCTTCTTGTTACGTTGATTCTCTACCTCACTTTGAAATTCCTTAAACTTCTCGAAAGTTTAGGACTTATGTTTCAAGAAATAGATATACCCATATCTACTCAAGTCATCCGTGAAGGTAAGAACATAACGATAACCACCGCGCGATGCTACACTCATTGGACCACACACATCGGTATGTATGATTTCCAATAAATCCGTAGCTCGCTCCATCATACCAGAAAATGGAGTCTTAGTCATTTTACCCATCAGACATGCTTCGCATATTTCAAGTGATTCGAAATCAAGTGATTCAAGAAGTCCATCGGAATGGAGTTTCTTCATACGCTTCACTCCAATGTGACCAAGACGACAGTGCCACATATAGGTCGAGTTATCGCTCGATTTCAAACGTTTAGCCTCATTGTTATTAATATGTGTATTTCCACTATCGAGATTCAACAAGAATAGACCATCTATCGAAGGTGCATGTGCATAAAACATATTACTCATATAAATCGAACAACCATTATTCTCGGACTTAAACAAGTAACCGTCTCGCAATAAACAAGATCCCGATATAATGTTCATGCTTAACGCAGGCAAAAAATAACAATTATTTAAGTATAAAACTAATCCCGATGGTAGATGAAGGGGTAGCGTGCCGACCGCGATCACATCAACCTTTGATCCGTTTCCCACGCGCATCGTCACCTCGTTCTTCGCTAGCTTCCGTTTATTCTGTAGCACCTGTTTCGAGTTACAAATATGAGCAACCGAACCAGTATCAAATACCCAGGCACTACTACGAGTACTAGTGAGATACACATCAATAACATGTATATCAGATATACCTTTCTTCTTGATGTTGCCGTTCTTCAAATCCGCCAAGTACTTTGGGCAATTCCGCTTCCAATGACCTTCTCCCTTGCATTAGAAGCACTCAGTATCAGGCTTAGGTCCAGCCTTGGTCTTCTTCGTTGGCGTGGTAACTTTCTTACCACCCTTCTTGAAGTGTCCCTTATGCTTAGACTTGCCTTTCTTGAATTTGGTGGTCTTATTGACCAACAACACTTGGTGCTCTTTCTTGATCTCTACTTCTGCAGATTTCAACATGGCAAAGAGTTCTGGCAACGTCTTGTTCATGTTTTGCATGTTGTAGTTCATCACAAAGTTCTTGTAACTTGGTGGTAGTGATTGGAGGACGCGGTAAATCCCCAAAGCATTAGGAATCACTATACCCAAGCTTTGAAGTTTGTTTGCGTGCCCAGACATCTTAAGCACATGCTCATTGACGGAGCTGCCCTCTTCCATCTTGAAGTTAAAGAACTTTTCAGAAGCCTCATAGCTTTCAATTGCCGCATGAGTCTCAAAGATCAATTTGAGATCCTCGACAATATCATATGGGTCTGAATTCTCAAACCTTTTCTGAAGCTCCGATTCTAAACCATACAAGATAGCACACTGAACTGTGGAGTACTGAGTCTTCCGAGTGAGGTAAACATTCTTTACTTCATCGGAAGCATTAGCTGCAGGTGGGTCACCCAGCGGTGCATCCAGCACATAGGTCAAATTACCAGCTGTGAGGACAATCCTCAAATTGCGGAACCAATCCGCGAAGTTGCTTCCATTGTTTTTCAACTTTTCTTTCTCTAGGAACGCATTAAAATTGATGGTAGGGGCTGCCATTGATCTACAACATATTTGCAATAGTTTAGACTAAGTTTATAACAAATTGAGTTCTAATTAATAGTAAAATTAATCAAGGTGAACTCCCACTCAAAACAATATCCCTCACATTGTTTTAGTGATCACAGGAACCAAATCCACCACATCAACACCGATCATCACGAGAATTGATATAGTTTCAATGGCGAACAATCGACATGTTCATCATATCTACTATATGATTCATGCTTTACCTTTCGGTGATCCGTGTTCCGAGACCATGTCTGTACATGCTAGGCTTGTCAAGATCAAACCTTAGTTTCCGCATGAGCAAATCTGGCTTGCTCACGTTGTATACACTTGCGGAATCTAACACACCCGATCATCACGTGGTGCTTCGAAACAACAAGCTTTAGCAACGGTGCTAACTAAGGGTGAACACTTTATGACTTGAAATTCATGTGCATGAGGGATCATCTTATAATGCTACCGTCGTCTACTAAGCAATACAATATGCATAAAGGATTAACATCACATGCAATTCATAATATGTGATATGATATGGCCTTTCTTCTTTGTGCTTTCGATCTCCATCTTCTAGCACGAACATGATCTCCATCATCACCGGCATTGCATCAAGGTCAATGACGCTTCTCCATGGTTGTCGTCCACCGGCTTCAACTATTACAACTACTTTGAATAGACACGCGGGTCTTAACATAAATTAAAGACAACCATATGGCTCCTGCCGGTTGCCAACTTACAATAAGGAACATTGCATACATCAAATATAATCACAATCATGGCCATATCACATCACAGCACACCCCTGCAAAACAAAGTTAGACGCCTCTACTTTCTTTGCATATTTTACGTGGTTTGGGGCTTTCAATAAGTGTCGCTCTAACTTACGAACATGAACCACAACATTGATACTAGTATTGTTAATCACCTGTTGTAAATTGGATCTTAACTATGCTAGGAGAAACAGGCACCCGCAAAGCCACTTATGCAATACAAGTTGCATGTCAAGCGTGGAGCAAGTCTCATGAACGATGTCATGTAAGGTTAGCCCGGGCCGCTTCATCCCAACATACCGCAAGATGCAAAGTACACAAGAAGCAATCGACAATAAAAGCATCAACGCCCACAATGACCATTGTGTTCTACTCGTGCAACAGATCTACATATAGACACGGCTCTGATACCACTGTAGGGATTTGTAGCATGGAAAACAAAAAAATTCTACCGCATACAAACAAACAAGCCAAGATCTATCTACTAGATTGTAGCAACGAGTCGATAGAATAACTCACCCTCGAAGATTCCAAAGTGTTTAACGAGAGCGGATTCTCGTGGGTGATGTAGTCGTACTCTTCCCGATCTCAAGATCGTGTAGATGATCCTTCCGGCGCTGCGTTCCGGCAGCGCTCCCGCAGTCGGTCACACATTCGGTACTTGACGAAGACCTTCCTCTCCCTTGTTCCAGCAGGCAGAGGAGGTTGTAGTACTCTCCTCGCGATTCCGGCAGCACAACGGCGTGGTACCAGAAGTAGAGGGGAGATCTCGCAGGGCTTCGCCTTAAGCAGGAGCGAGTATGGTGGAGTATGAGAGAGTCCCTCGGTGTTCTAGGGTTTAGACACACCAAGGAAGGGGGCAAGCCGGCGGCTAGGGTTTAGCTAGGCGGCGGCGGTTTGCCCTAGGGTCGGCGGCGGCTATGGAGGCGGCGGCGGCTTGGGGCTAGGGTTTGGAGGAGAGGATCTTGTGTGTCTCTAGGAGGGAGCCCTGCCCCTCCTTATATAGGTGGAGGGGCCGGCCGGCCAAGGGGAGGGAGAGGAGTCCCTCCCCAACTCGGCTTGGGTGGTGCGCCGGCGGTGGGGAGGAGGGACTCCTCCCCAACTCGGTTTCCTCCTCATTTCCTCTTTCCAAAATTAGCCGTTTGACTTTCAAACTAGTCGTTTGACTTTTCAAACTAGGATTTGATTTAATCCTTTATTTTGTTCAGAGATGACACTTAGTACATGATGCAATCATACCAACTTGATATAACACATTCATGTACCCTTCCCCTCCGGAGTGCCGGACATTCCGGAACCTTTCTAGAACATTCCCGATGAAAACACCGGAATCATTCTCCAACTCCAAAACGGGACTTTCCTTATATGAATCTTATTCTCCGGACCATTCCGGATCTCCTCGTGATATCCCGAATCCCATTCGAGACTCCGAACAACATTCGGTTTCTTTCTCATCATTCCATAACTACTCAAACAACGTCGAATCCTTAAGTGTGTCTCCCTACGGTTCGTGAATTATGCGGACATGATCGAGACACTTCTCCGATCAATAACCAATAGAGGAATCTGGAAATTCATATGGCTCCCACATATTTCTACGATTACTTTGCGATCGAATGAACCACTTACATACGATACCAATTTCCCTTTGTCTCACGATAGTTTACTTATCCGAGGTTATGATCGTCGGTATTTCTGCATACCTAGCTCAACCTCGTTACCGATAAGTACTCTTTTCTCGTTCCCATGACATGTGATCCCTTGTGAGCCAGTCACATGCTTGCAAGCCAATTGGATGACATTTCACTGAGAGGGCCCAGAGTATATCTATCCGTCATATGGATGGACAAATCCCACTCTTGATCCATGTGTTTCAACCAATACTTTTCGAACACTCAATGCCACCTTTATAGCCACCCAGTTACGGTGTGGTGTTTGATGTTATCAAAGCATCCATCCGGTAAAGGTGATATGCATGATCTCATGGTCGAAGGAATTAGGTTACTATGTATCAGAAAGCATATAGCAATTGAACTATTAAAATGACTTGATCTTTATGCTATGCTTATCTATAGGAGTATGTCCACCATATCATTCTCCTAACGATATGATCTTGTTGTTGATAACATCTCAATGTTCATGATATGGAAACCACAATCATTTATCAACCAACAAGCTAGTGATGTATAGAGGCTATACTAGGGACTTCAATTTAAGTTTACAAATCACACAAGTATTAATGTTTCCTTGTTAATACCATTATAGGCATGAATGTAAACATTTATCATAAACACAAAGATATAATAATAACTACATTTATTATTGCCTCTAGGGCATATCTCCAACAAAATGCACCCCTCTCATATGTTCCGGAGTTTCCCCGAGTTAGGGTTTTCACCCCTCGGAACCCCGATTAAATCGTCGAGCATGTCTTAGGGTTACATTCCAATGCAAATTAACTTGTCATATCATCATACTTTTGTAGCCTTATACTCATGTTCCCCTCTCATATGCATCCGAGGTTTCTCCGAACTAGGTTTTACACCCCTCAGAACTCCGGAATATTGATTTTAGTTGATTTTAGCTAGAGTTACCTATCTACTACACAGTTTCCTTTTTGTAGATAGGTTTAGGGTTTAGGGTTTAGGGTTTCTCTTCATTTTTATTATTGTGTATGTATATATTAGGGTTTCTCTTAATTAGGGTTTATATCTCTCAACACCGTACATAACTTTCTCCCTTAGCCGCTTTGACTTATTCGTTTTTCCACCTATGCAGAAAATATGGACCCACACGTCAGATACGAAGAAAAGGAAGAGTTGATCCAAGGTGTGATCCGTGGGGAAGAAAATTTAGATGTATCAACGTTTCTGAACAACTCCGGTGAGGGTGATCCTCTTTTTACCGGAATAGACGACTTGTTTGAGGTTGAAGGTGTTGCCTTCCGCGAGGGAGAAGGCAATGCCTTGTGTAATCGAGAAGACGATCGCTCCGGCAAGGTGCATGTAATATAATTAATTCATTAATTAATCATCTTCTATCTATATAGAAATAGTAACGGCGATCTTTCTTCTTTTAGCCCTCCGGATCGAACAAATCTACTGAAAAGAGCAGACGAGGCCCAACCAAAAAGTTGCAAGACCATGAGAGGTTCAAGATCGAAGATGTCGCTGAAGACGGCAAACCGACGGCTCCCGAAGTTGTCGCAAACAAATTTGTGGCACAATGCGGAGTAATCGTTAGGGACTTAATCCCGATCACCATTAGAAATTGGAATAGGCCTGCTAATGCGGATGAAGAGGGAACATGTTTATTTGTCCCTAACCACGCCAAAGATTTACTGTGGAAGAGGCTCATGGTTAATTTCAAACTATCGAAGATAGAGCTGGATCCAAATGCGGAGGATCCAGTTGAGAACGCCTTAGAACATGGGAGAGCCATGGAGGCTAAGGTCAGGGAGTGGGCTTTGAAGAATATGGCCCAGTGTTTCACCAACTGGAAGAAAAGATTGCACCTTGACTATGTCGTGAAAGAGAAGACTCCCGATTTCAAGAATATTCAGTTTGAGAAGATAAAACCATTCTGGGCTGAGTTTGTGAAATACAAGACATCAGAAAAAGCTAAGAAAATGTCTGCAACGAATAAGCTGAATGCTGCTAACAAGAAGTATCACCATACTATGGGGCAAGGTGGCTACAGGGCTGGCATTCCTAAGTGGGAAAAACTTGAGAATGAACTGCGTGCTAAAAAGATCACCCCAGAGAGAGACGATTGGGTAGAACGTGCAAGGAATTGGTTTTACGGGCATGGGGGCACGTTGGACTCGGAAGGGATGTGTATATATAACATACGACATAAAGAAGACCCTTTGCCAATCGAGAGGATGAGAAAAGTAGTAAAGGCTGTTAAAGATGGGGACTTCATTCCTGATAGAGAGAATGATGAGCTCACACTCGCCCTTGGAAATAAGGAACATGATGGACGAACACGAGGCACAAGAGGCTCCCAACCATGGAGGACTGGGTTTCCCGAAGAGAGGAAGAAATATCATGATAGAAGCCGTCAGAGGAGAAAGGACAGGGCGGAAGTTGAAGCAGATAGTCAGAAAGAGCGAATACGTATAATTGAAGAACGAATAAAGCAACAACAAGATGAAATTAACGCACTTAAAGAGCAAAGTACTACCGGCCCATCTCAGCAGCACACTGCATTCGATTCTACCGGCCTATCGAATAATCGAAAAAGCAGTGTGGCTTCCACCGAGGTCCCGGGTGATGACAATGGCGATGATGATGGTGCACCGACGATGGCTCCTGTTGGCTACCCAGTGGATGATATCACAGAGATGACACACTGCGAGCTACATGTCAAAGTTGTGAACATATCAATGAAGGTGGCGGTCGGCTATGCCTTACCGATTGGACCCACACCAACTTACCACTGTCGTCTGGTTCTAGAGGGCTACGCTGTTGTCGGGGTGGATGAAATCATGCCCACCTTTGAAGTTTTGGATCTTGACTACCCTGCAGGTGAAGGGGATGTGACTGTACTGGGAGACGCAACAAACGTCACCATTCTATGGCCGAAGGAATGAATTGTTCTTCGAATTCACACGCCAAGGCCATCTTCGCCGCCTCCTCACCCGTCTCCAACGAGGTCGTCGCTGACGCGGCAGCCGTCTTCGTCGCCTCACCCGGCTCCGTCGCCTCACCAATATCCGGCGCAGCCATCGCCGCGAGAGCCATCGCCGGCGCCTCAGGATAAAAAGCGTAAGCGTACCGCTACTCTGCGTCGTGGTAAGCGATCGCCGAAACATAAACAAGAGCCTCTTCCAAAAGTACCAAAGGTTCCTCCCAAGAGAGCTTATGACTGTACTGAAGAGGAGACTGCGGCGATCGTTGATGCGGAAACGATAGCGTTTTTCGCTAAGCTGAGGCGGCCGAAAGAGCCAGAGTTCCCCAGCACCAAAGAAGAAAAAGGCAAAGTGTTGAAAATGCTAAAGACTCTTCATCAACCCGAGCCAAAGCTGTCATAAGACTATGAGCGTTCTATTCTCAAGTCACATGCGGCACAAAAATCCTCGAAGAGCAGTACTGATGCAAGCGAGAAATCTGTTGCCCAGCTCGGAGAACAAGCAAAATAGTCTTGCGCCCCTCTCAAGGTGATTTCCCAAACCAATGTGGGGTCGAGCAAATATGGGGCCGAAGAGCAGTATGATCCAGAGGTAGTTGCACAATACGGAGAAGCTGCCGCTGCTCAAGGTATGAGTATTGCCCAGTACTTATCCCAGTTAGAGTACTTCCCCGTGAGTGAAGTAGCATACAAATACCAGTAAGGCAAACCTCTCGTCAAACTTCAGGAGGTAAACAATCTTCCAAAAAAAATGCGAAGATTGCATAACTGGTACATGCATGCCACAAAGGCCGGGGCTAACTGGATAGTGCTGAGGGTTACAAAAAAGCATCATGGGAAAGAAAAGGATGACATGATATCCATTGAATTTGATGAACTATTTCAATTATTCAATCAAGACGCCTTGGACAAATCGATCATCAGTGCCTACTGTCTGTAAGTACTAATTCTGTAATTAATTTAGTCTCCAGCTATCTCACCTTGTTTATTTCATGTATATAATCATACTGTAATATGTAGAATGAAGATTATCGAATGCAGCAGAGGACAAATCTATGACATTGGCTTCATTGACCCATATTGGGTTCATGAAACTAATCTCAAAACAAGCCCCCAGGATACGGAGGATAATATAGTACACGCGTTAAGGTTTCAAGAAACCAGAAGGGAAATATTTTTTCCTTACAACTTCGAGTGAGTGTTATTGTCTTCTATACACTTTCTATTTCGCTTACTCGATGTTAAGTATATAATTGATTAGTTATGCATTCGCAGCTTCCACTATATTCTGTTAATCATTCAACTTGACAAAGGGCGTGTACTAGTCATGGACTCGAAACATAAATCCCTTGAGACGTGGAAGGACATGCAGATGCTTCTCCAGCGGTAATTCTAATCATTACGACACTATATCGGCAACGTTCGTGAATTTTATGATATCAAGTAATTAATAATTTCTTTTATTCGTTTTCTTCGCCGGGCAGCGCTTGGAAATGGTTCACCAACAAGGCTAGGGGTGTTTGGAAAGAGGATCTTACATTTCAACCACTATATGTAAGCACCACTAGCTATATCCGCGCATCTCTTTGATTCTAGTTTTGATACAGTTATTATCATGCTTGATTATTATTTTGATTGAACTCTGTTCTCATAAAGTGCCTGACGCAGGGACCAGGTAACAATCTATGTGGATACTATGTTTGCGAGTTCATCCGGCAGACGTGCGATGAGAAGGGCGGAAATTTAGAGCAACTCCACGTACGTAAACAATTTCTATAGTTTTTAATTACAATCAAATTGTGTTTAGTTTCATTCATATAGGCTGACTCCTTTTTTAAATCAGATCGAACGTCTACGGGACGGTCTTCTGCCAAAGGATCATGTACGAGCAATTCAAGAGGAATTGACGGGATTCTTGGATGCAGAAGTCCTAAACCCAAAAAGGGAATACTATTCGGCTGTGTATAGACAATAGGGATTGTAAAAATAGCAACTTTTGTATATAGTGCATGAACTCGATTCGTGTATTGAATGTAATATTGTCATGATGATCTTGTGTAATATAACGGTTCCTTCATTGATAAGTGCAAAACACTAAATAAACAATAAAATAACCTAAATGAATTCTCTGCCGCGGCACAAAAAGTGGCAAAAATGCTGTCGCGGCAACAAAATATGCCAAAATAAATTCTCTGCCGCGGCAGAGAAATAGGCCAAATCTCTGTCGCGGCAGAAGGTTATTTGTCCCGGTTCGTGTTACGAACCGGGACTAATGCTACACCCCCTCGCCCTCTGCCGCTGCCACGTGTGCACTCATTTCTCCCGGTTGGTGGGGCAACCGGGACTAAAGGTTAGGGCTTTAATCCCGATTGCCCCGTCCCGGTTGGAAAACCGGGACTAATGCCCCTTACCAACCGGGACGCATGGCACGTTTTCTACTAGTAAAATGTTGTATAGCATTATGGTCTCGAGAAAAATTAGAGAATTATGATGAGGTAAAGGGAGTGAGTAACAAAGTGTTTCTAATATGACACTCTGGGGAAACACCTGCATATATCATGTTGCAGAAATTAATAATCATTGTTGCTATGTTGCAATAGCAGGAACAGTGAGGCAAATGGTCCAAAGCATAAACATCGAGCTACCCTGGATACTAATGAAGGAGCACCCACTCAGGGTCAATCGTTAAGTACTACTAGAGATCTAACTAATTATCTTACGGACCATCAGTTCTTTGATCACCAAACCAAAAAAGATCCTAAGGGGGAGGCCGGCAAGACCACGCCAGGCAACCAAGCATTCGATAGTGACTTCCATATCTTCTTGCTCATCTTGGTACACAATCCCTCGTCCTGCAACCTTTCTTTCCATCTCTTGTGCCTGAACATCCACATTTTGAATCGTATCGGCACATTTCCTCAACATACCGTCATCTTCTTCCAATTCAAAGAAAACCCACATATAGAAATCAGTTCAGCTGGAGTAGAGACCATTTTTCCTTGAAAGAAAGAACTATTACGATTTTTCCATAAAGCCCAACACAAGGCTGTCACTCCCACAATGTGTATGTAAGTACCAACATGAATAATTGTGGAAGTCGAAACAAGGACTAGTAAGAACAAGTAATTGCACTTCACATATAACAAGCAGTAGGTGTTTTCAATATTAAGGATGGATTACATATTAGATTCTGGGAAGATAAGTGGCTTGGCCAAAATTCTCTTCGCGAACAATATCTAGCTCTATATTCGATTGTTAGTCACAAAGAGGATACACTTTCCATAGTAATGGAATCTAATCCTTCTAATGTGTCTTTCAGAAAAAGTCTCATAGGTCCTCCACTGGTATCTTGGAACAATCTTTTATTACGATTATCCATGATACAGCTGTCGGACGGTGTAGATGAGTTCAAATGTAAATTACTAGAAAGTAGTAGATTTTTAGTTGACTCGCTCTATAGAGCTTTTGTTCAACCTGATATTCTAGTTGATGATAATAGTAAAATTTGGAAGATGAAAATACCCCTTAAGACGAAAATATTTGCATGGTATCTCCATAAAGGTGTAATTCTTACAAAAGATAATCTTGTAAAGAGAAATTGGCATGAAAGTACACAATGCGTTTTTGTCATCATGATGAGACAATCCGTCATTTATTCTTCCACTGTAAATTTGCTCACTCTATATGGCCATTCATCCAAATAGCCTCTGTTTTATCTCCTCCTTGTTCGGTGACCAATGTTTTTGGTAACTGTTTGAATGAGATTGATGATAAATACATGACTTTGTTTATGATGGGAGTGCTTGTCATTATTTGGTCGCTATGGCTATGTAGAAATGACAAGATTTTTAATAACATTGTGTCTTCTCCCCTGTAGGTTATATATCAGGCCACGGCTATCCTCCAATCATGGACTATTCTCTAACGTATGGAATTTAGAGACTTGTTTGTGGATATGTGTACGCGATTGGAGGATAGAACAAGGGATATTTTCTCCCAACATGGATGACTACGTGATTTGCGGATTGATCTGACATAGCTCGGGGCCATATTTTTTGTTTGCGTTTTTTGTATTTTTAGTGTACTTTATTTATTCTCTAGCTATGTGGTTTGTGCGATCGCGTGCATCTTATTTATGCAGAGGCTGGGTGTAAACATTACTCAAAGTAATAAAAGTGGCCATTTCCAAAAAAACAAGCAGTAGGACATTTTTAAAAAAATGTGTGAGATTGTTTCATTAGCAGAACAAAAATGACAGATAAAGCTAACTTCCCATCTTACTTTTTTATGTTATCGTTAGTTGCAATGGCGTTATGCCAGATTAACGAGAACTAAATTTTGATTTTAAGAGGAAATTTACATTTTCACAATTTTTAAAAGATCTGTGAGTACCAACAGAGGACAAACTTGGCATAACGTGATTTGACAGTGAATTTCCTAGACATGGTATCCAGGTCCTCATTCAAAGAAATTGACATAAGATGATTCCTCGAGAGATTTAGCTAAGATTGGAAATGAGGATCAAGCCATGTTCTAAAGGTCAGGTTCCACATCTCATCAGACATTTCCCTCGTCTTTTGATGATTTTGATTACATATCTCATATAATTAAGGAAACTTATCACTGAGGGAGAAACCACCACACCATACATCATGAAAAAATTAGTCTCTCTCCCAAAACAATAATCATTTCCATGCCTTGCAAGTAGATGTGTTTGATTTTAAGATCATTCTAAGCAGCGGAATCATTTTGTTTATGTTTAACTCTCTAGATCCCATGATGGATTCCATATTTAGCTTTGAATAAAGACCGCCACAACCCTGATTCACTCTTAGGCTTCCACCACCATTTGCACAATAGGCAAAAATTAAAGAGTTTTATATTCTTAACACCCAAACCACCTTTAACATTTGGTTTAAAATGAGAGACCACTTGACCATGTAATATTTTTTCTTAGATCATGTATCTAGCTAGAAGAACTTTCTAATGATTTTGGTATAATTTTCTAGATTGGTATTAGATAACAAGCACATGGACAGATGATATGTGAGTATACTACTCAAGGATGAGTGTAGGAGAATGATTATCCCACCAATCGAAGATGAGTTGTCGATCCATCCGTCCAGTCTCTTTTTGAGTTTGTTAGACCGAGGGGAACAATCAGCAACAAGCAATCTGGTTCCACAAACAGGAACAACTAAGCACTTTATTGGCCATCCACCCAACTAGCATCCAAAAGTGTCAGCATACATCAACTCTTTAATATCATATTCTAGCACCATCATAACTTCACTTTCTGAGAAGTTAATCTTAAGACCTCACATTTCCTCAAACATGTAGATAATCAATTCCAGATGAATGATCTGCTCCATGACATCTTGCACCAAAAATATGGTGTCATCAGCATATTTTTATATGACCATCCCATAGGTTTGCCTCTTGAGCTTGCCTAACCATTTTAGCCAACCCTTCAGTAGCCATATCAAAAAGGAAAGGTGAGAAAGGGTCACCTCTATCTCACCCATCTATGGCTACCAAAGTCCTTGCCTCTGAAATTATTGATTGACACAAAGAGTCCCATTCCTAACAATATTGTTAGTTGTATCACACCATTCAACACTAAAGCCTTTCTAAGAGACACAGTTTAACACATAATCCTAGTCCAACTTGTCATATGCTTTCTCAAAATCTATCTTCAATACCACACCCAGCTATTTTTTTTCCTATGACATTCGTGCAATATTTCATGTAAGGCGATAACACCGTCCATAATATTCCTTTCCTTGATAAAAGCCGTCTGGCATTAAGAAATAAGTTTCCCCATGTAGGGTTTGTTGGGGTTCCGGTGCATGATAAAAAAAATCCTATGTCGGATCTCCCTAACTGCACAAGACCTATATATCAGTAATGCAATAACGCTTGAAGGTTTAGGATACATACCTTTGTAGTATGAAAGAGGTTAACATTCCGAAGGGAACATGGTTGAAGTAGTCGTGCTCGTAGCTAAGGATGACAATTTTACCCACGGGTACGGGTACCCACGGGTATCGTACCCGCATGGGTAAGGTATGGACATACTTTTATACCCATGGGCAATACCCATACCCTGCCCATTAAGTCACGGGTACGGGCATGGGTATAGGGTTATATCCGTGGATATACCCATACCCTGCCCATTTAGACCGACTTGTAAAACTTACCTGTAGAGTTTCAACATATGCGGCTGAGTAGCCTAAGGGAAAGTATGAGATTATGATTTCTAAACTTTTATAATTGTCATGTACTCGTCTACCTATTATTGAGTAGAGATACTTATTTTTTGTCAAATATGATATTGATTAATGTAAAATTATGAATAACTTATGTACTATTGGATCTATCCGTCGGGTACCCAATGGGTACGGGTACTCGTCGGGTATGGGCATGGGTAAAGATTTATACCCGCGGGTACGGGTATGGGTAACGTTTTCTACGCATTGACTACATGGGTATGGGTATGGTATTGCTCTACCATGCCCATACCCTGCCCATTGCCATCCTTACTCGTAGCAGACCTCAATGTCGCGAAGCTCCTCGTAAGTCACCCCTTGCTCCATCACCGTGCAGCGGTCCGTCTCACGACATACAATATGCCCCCAGTGTGTATCTGGTTTCGTACACATACGGTGTATGATGATGACCTCTGGCTCCCCGATCCCTACCCGGAGTGTGGAAGTAGATCTCCGGCTTGGAATCTCTACAGCGTAACGGCGTGCTTCTAGTCTATCATCTCTTGCGTGAGCAGTCCTATCATGGGACCATACTAGCGCAAGGAGACAACTAGAGAGAGAGGAGAGGGAAGGAGGAGGGCTCCCAACTTGTGGCCTTGGTGTGTTGTTCCTCCTCCAGGGGGAGTTCTTTATATAGGGGGTGGGGGCAGGCTTGCCCCTCCCCAAGGTACCAAGTGGAGGCCAAGGGAGGGGGCAGCCCTAGGCGCCGCAAACCCTAGGCGCATGGGCCCTCCCTCTTGAGGTTTTCCTCATGGGCCCTTTTTCCTATGAAGTTTGGCCCATTAGTGGAATACCATTTCAAATTAGATTATAATATTATATTTAATATTAATTGCATTAATTAATATGTCAATACGTATTACAAAATCCGATTTGACCTGAAACACCTTTTGGTCCCCCTTCGATTTTCCCCGAACGATTTCGAAACTTCCTGGAACGATTCCGGTTCTCTCATGAAACTTTTCTGGTTTCCTTTTTCTTTCTCCGAACAACTTTGGATCTCTCCCCGAAACAATTTCGGCTTTCTCTTTCTCTAATGTGATTCCAACTTACAGATGATCTCTAGCTCATCGTACCCTTAAGTGTATCTCCCCATGGTTCGGGAATGGCACAAACATGATCTCTATCAATGATCAATGCCCATATTGACCCCTGTACATTCCATGATGATGATGTCATTTGAACTGTAAACGTCGAGTCCAATTCCCTTTGTTTCTTCGATACGACTTGTCCGAGATCCGATCCTTTGGTATCTCATACCTTGTTCAATCTCGTTACCGACAAGTACTGTTTCACTTGTTACCGCGATATTACATCCACGTGACCTAGTCACATGTTATAACATTATAGATGTAACCTCACCAAGTCGGCCTTAAGTATCTTACCCGTCACTGGGTGAACGAATCCCGGTCTTGATGCATAGGCCTCAACCTATTCCTCCGGAATACCCAATGTACACCTTTATAATCACCATTTTACTGAGTGAAATTTGATACAGTCCAAGTAGCCTCGGGAGACAGTGATTAGTATGATCTCACGGTGTAAGGAGAAGGAGACTTTGTTTCTCACTATTGCAATGATGAACCTTGTGACTTGATCGTGTCGCAATCTTTGGGTAGTGTCCATCACATCATTCACCAGTGATATGACCTCGTTGTCAATTGGCACTATAACCCATGATCAGGAAACCTTGATCATCAGTTGACCAACAACTAGTATGAATAGAGGCTACTAGGGAATTTTATTTCATATCACACATGAATCAATATTTTCACTTGATACAATTATAGCATAATACGAAACTATTATGAACTTATTGAAATTTGATAATAATAACCATTTATTATTTGCCTCTAGGGCATATTCCCTTCAGAGTTCCACTCTGACGGAGGCAATTTCCAAATAAGAGTTCTAATGTATATCAAGTGTTTCTTAATTTTCAACAAGTAAATTTGGCAAAAAAAATAAACTCCATTCTTTTTTCAATAAGTTGGCGTTACACAACATGTGTCGTGTTCGCATGCTCACCAAAAAATAGTTCAGCTAAGTGCAAAATCTTCATATTGTTGAAGTCCGTATCGCGTTGCTTGCCAATGCCTCCATGCTTCTAAAATATTGGGATGAAGCTTTTCTCGAACCACTTTCTGATTAATTTGCTTCCCACTAAGGTTCTTAATCATGAGTCCCCGGTAGAGAAACCTCTTGGTGTTAGGCCCAATTATGATTCTTTTCGTGTTTTTAGTTGTGTTGTTGGTCTTGTCGGGGATATTACCCCGGATACCCCAGAGTTAATGTGTAAGCAAACCCTACGGGATTGATGGAAGTCTCTATAAAAGAATAAGAAGATACATCAATAAGTAATTAAGAGAGATAGACAAAAAGAAAAGAGGAAAAGAGGACCTGGGCCGAACTGAACCTAATTCGGCCCACTGGCCGAGCTACCAATGAATTCCCTCTGTTCCCGCAGGTTCAACGCGGCGTCAGGCCACCTAGCCCCGCCGACGCCCTGTCTCAACCACGCGAGGGTGCACCAACCAGAGAAACCCGGATGGGCCGGCATCGGCCATAACGGCCCGTCACGGGCTGGCGTCCCAGGCATCAGAAGCTCTTCCCCCGGGTGGGCCGGCAGGAGCAGCTCGGCCCACCGCGGGGCCTTCTCCGGCTGGGCTCCCTCCGTCCAGGAATATTTAGTCGGTCTCTCTCCTCCACGGGCCGAGTAAGGAGACCTCGGCTGGGCCTTTCTCTTTATTCGGTGAAGGCAATCAAAACCCAGCTGGGCCACTACAGCATCAGGCCGACTCTCCCTGCTGAGCCGAGTAAGGGATAATTCGGTCGGGCCATAACACATCTTGGCTGGACCTTCTTCTCACAGGCCGAATCAAGCTTCCCTCGGGCCGAATCTCCACTCATCCCAGGGCGTTTGGGCCGAGTTATAATGACCTAGACACCTCGTTATTTATCTCTAGGTGCCTCCACGGCCTCCCCAAGAACACGCCATCGGATCAAGACAAGACCAATAAGTATTGTGCCAGTCTTGGGACACCCATGGCTCAGACTGGCACATGGGCATATGGAATATGCCCTTGGCATCAAGAAGATGCTAGAGAATATGCCCTTGGCATCAAGAATATGCTAAGGAATATGCCATGGCATTTCCAAAGATGCCAAGGCATATGTTGAGCATCTGAGAAGATGCCAGGAATATGCTACGCAGATGCCAAGCGTGTGGAACAAGCCTTGTCCCCTGGGCTCCCCTTTATAAGGAGCACCAGGGGGATCGTTTAGGAGAGGCCCCCGAAGGGGCTCCTCCCCTCTCTTCTCACTAGGAGCTCTCCTTCTTCTTCTTCCTCCACTCTCACAAAGAGATCTAGATAGAAGCATAGGAGATACAGCTCAAGGAGCATGATTGTAGCCACAAGTATGGCAAGATTACAAGAGATTAGGTGTAGAGGAAGAGGTGTTATCACCACATGAGAGTCTCAATCATAGATACGTTGTATTTCTCTTTGTTCATACGAGTGCGGTCTTCACTGCATCATCCCTCCCCGGATTCCTCCACGTCCATCGGCCCCAACTTTAGCCTACCCATGACATATGCCGTGATACCACCACGACAGGTCTAATCTTCATTCATACAATTCGCACAAACTTGTGTTTCATTCTAAACGGTGTGTCTTTTTGAGATATATTCATCTCCATAAAGGTGTAAAACGTCTTGATGTTTCTAGTAGACGCATTTATATCTCTTGTAATGTTGTGTTTGATGAATTTATTTTTCTTTTCAATCTTTACATCCAAATGCCGATGCTCAACTCCGTCACAAAATTCTTTTGTTACCATCTCATTTATCATCTTCCATATCTACTAACGAGGGGCTGCATTTTGATGATCTTGTTATTAATGTCTTGCAGGTCCCAGCGGTAAACATTTAAAATCTGCAAGTAGATTCAAATTCAGATGCACATTCTAAGAATAATGAGCAACTCTAACGGTAAGAACTCAGAAGATTAAGTGAACATAAAGTGTAGTTAATTTGGGAGGAAAGAGATCCAAGCATCTAATCCAGGGAGGAAATCGAATATATGTTTGTCAGGAGGCTTAGGCTTCTTTTTTTAATTATTAAAAGGCCCAAGAATAGCAACTCAGCACGCACAGAAACAAGTTAGTTCAGATTGCTGCCACTCAGTTTCGTACTCCCTCCGTCCATAAAAGGATGTCGGAGGGTAAACCCCCGTGGGAGGTGGGGAGACCTCCGAGCGCCACCGAGCCCTCACCGGAATGACGAGCGCCACCGATCCCTCACCGGAACCTTTGTGCAACTGCTCCGGCTCGATCGAGCCCTCACCTCCGTGGCGCCAGGGATTTACAGAGGCGGGGAGGACGGTGGCAATCGTCCTCGCCTCCGTGGCGCCAGGGAGTTACAGAGGCGGGGAAGGACGGTGGCAATCGGCCTCGCCTCCGTGGCACTGGAGCTGGCGCTGGCCTCCGTGGCGCTGGAGCCACGCTCGCGGATAGCCCTCCAACGGAGCTAGCGCTGGAGATGGAGGGAGAGGCCTCGATTCCCCAGATTCTGGTGGGGCTACTCCCATGGGAGCCCTCTGACGGTGATCGGAGTGGCGACGGAGAGGCGACGAGCTGCGGGGGAGCAGCGGACGATGGAAACGGAGGGGAGAAGATTTGATTTTGAATTTTCAATTTTGAGCCAAATCTGAACGGTTTTCAAAGTTTGAAGGGTTTTTTTACAAAATTGAAAATGAACTAGGCCTCCGACATCCTGGACCGAGGGAGTAGAATTATTTGGATTTCACAGTTCACCAGGACCCTCAATATATTAGTCCTGAATTTATTACTAGTAGTAGTACAATAGTACAACTCGCAATTTTTTTTAAATAATACGAATTATTTAATTAATTTGAGTTCTATTATACGTTTTTTTGAATTTATAGATCTAGCACTTTGTCGGCCTGGGGCAAGCCGACTGGGCCAATCGGCCAGGCCCTGGCCGACAGACGAGCACTCGTCCAGCAGCTGGACGACAGCAGGTCGGCCAGTGGGGCCGCGGGACCGACCAAGGTCGACAGGTTCAGTCGGCCAGGCCCAGGCCGACTGCCCAATCGGCCAGGCCCATGCCGACTGGGGCCAGATAAGGGCGACGCGGCGCTGCGCGGCCAAACGCGCTCCTTCTTCTCCACGTGAGCTCGTTGCTGCCTCTCTCTCTCCCGTTCGTGTTCTTCGTTTCCAACCACCATTTTTGCCCGATTTTGCTCGATTTGACCAAAAAAACTTCAATCCAAAACCATTAGAGAGGGAGTGGAAGCCCGATCTACGGATGGGTTAGCTCATGGCTCGATTTGGTGTTGGTTTGTTGGAGGAACGGTGGTGGAGCTGTGGTGGAGCAATGGCAATGGTGGTGGAGCTGTGGTGGAGGAGCTGAGGCTGTCTGTGGTGGAGCAGTGGTGGTGGTAGATTCTCTCGCTTCAAGGGTAAACTCTAATCCCTCGATAATCACGGATATTGTATATGGTTAAGTATGTGGGTATGGTTAGTCTATTAGAATATTTGGCTAGTGGATTAGTAATAATATTTGACCGATGAGTTAGGCACAAAAATTTGGCTGGTGGATTAGTAGCAATATTTGACCGGTAGCAATAATATCATATTTTTTATAATATTTGCAAGCATTGCCCAAAGTTATACTCGTTGTCGATAATCAATTGATTAGGTTGTTTATTTTATGTCAGCAGAGATGACCAATTTAGTGAAGTTCGTGTTTTATTACGGTCTTGGGAATGTTCGAACAAATGACTTTGGAGCAGATTTGGGAGATTTCATGTGTACACGGTTAGATTTGACTGCCCCTCAAACCTGGAGTGTTAGTCAGTTGAAGGAATGGTTGACAGGATGTTTAGGCTATAACATCGAGACGTACACCGTCAGCGTGCAAGCATTGTGGACAAAGTCAAGAAAAAATATTTTCTGGACTTTAAGGCATGTAGATACGGACAGAGACTGGTTTAAGTGGTTAAAAGGCTGCGAAGATAGGCATGTAAACCCTCGCGCATTAGTGCTTCCTGTCTTGAAGGAGATCGATGGTGGACATGTTTCTCACCATAGTGTTGATTCAAGTTACGGGATGTACTCTATGTCCAGTGCTGGAGGCGGTGGTTATGAATCGGGGCAGAGCAGTCAGATAGGAGGAGGAGGAGGTGATGGTTATGAATCGGGGCAGAGCAGTCAGGCCGGAGGTGGAGAAGACTATAGTGGAGAGGCAGATGCGGACGAGGAAGATGGAGGCATGCAGAACATGATGGAAGAGGAGGATTACATGGATAGCGAGAGTGGTGATTCTGATGACCCTGAGGATTCTGATGGAGAAGGCAATGGTGGAGAGGACATGCCGATTCCTGCTTCATGGAATCAAAACATGTCAACCGGAATGACCGTTGATGATGGTCATGATTCTGCGTGGGAATATCACAGCAACAGAATTTCCCAGGGTGCCAAATATCAAGACAAGCAACATTTGCAAGATGCAGTCGTTGCTTGGGCAATGTCAACACACAGGGTTTTGAAAACAGCGGTGTCCTCTAAGAAATACTTGACAATGGAATGCGTGGATATAAATTGTCCAGGCAGGATGCATGCCTATGTCCCTACGTATGACACAACTTGGTTGGTGACAGACTATGTGCAGCACACATGTGAGCTACACAGTGTTCCTGAAGATCATCTTAACCTCTCCTCCACACTTCTAGCTCGGTTGCTTTACACGGACTTAGTAGAGTGCAAAGCGATGACAGTACCCAGTATACAAAAGAAAGTAAAGACCCGGTTTAAGTACTCCATTTCGTATGGAAAGGCTTGGAGGGCAAAGCAAAGGGCTCTTGAGGAGAGGTTTGGTTCGTTTAGAGACTCGTATGACTCCGTGGTCCGACAACTTCAGACACTGCAGGATAGAAACCTAGGCACCTATGTCGACATACAATATTATGTGATACCCGAGGATCCATCCGTGAAGGTGCTTCATCGAGTGTTCTTCTCTTTTGCTGTATGCATCCAAGCTTTCACTTATTATCGTCGAGTGATATGTGTAGACGGTACTTTTCTAACTAGCAAGTACAAGGGTCAGATCCTTACCGCCATTGGTCAAGACGGCAACAATCAGATTGTCCCACTCGCATTTTCTTTCGTGGAGGGCGAAAACAGTGAAAGTTGGACATGGTTCTTCAGGCAGCTCAAAATAGCAGTTGTGAAAGACAAGCCCAATGTGTGCATCATTCATGATAGGCATGCAGGTATACTCAATGCCGTAAAACGGCTGACACAGCCAGGGTCGGAAGAGCAAACACCTTGGCTTGACATGCAAAGCCGGTGGTGCATGCGCCATTTGGGTGCTAATTTCTTCTCACAGTTCAGAAACAAGAACCTCATGAATCTATTCAAAAAACTGTGCAAGCAGAACCAAGAATGGAAGCACGATTTCATACGCGCAAAGCTCGATGAATTTACTCAGAAACATGTGAGGGCAAGGAAAGCTACGCAAAACGCAGCCGTAGCTGCACATCAAGCAGCAGTAGCTGCACAGGTAGCTACTGGAGCTGCGCCTGTGGAGGAAGATCCTGTAGGGCTTTGTGACTTGCCTGGATTTGATCCACCTGGTACAAGGAGAAGGCTCGGCAGATCGATCAAGAACTTCCAACAGTGGATAGAGCACGAGCCTTTGGAGAGGTGGTCTTTGCTACACGACACACATGGAGCTAGGTATGGTGTCATGACTACAAACCTAGCTGAGTCATATAACTTTGTCCTCAGAGGTAACAGGGCACTTCCACTGACAGCCATAGTCGAAGGTATTCTGTATGGCACGATTTCATATTTTAGAACCAGACGACAGGGTGCTCAGATGCATATCATGAACAATCCAAACACACGCTTCTGTGAAAAGATTATGAGGTACATGGATAAGAAGATGGCGAAGGCTATGTCACACACTGTCGTGTGCATAGGTAATGAGGACAGAAGGTTTGAGGTGCGGCTAGCCATCGATAAGTTTGGGTGTGGTAATGAACTAAGAACGCATGAGGTGAAGATTGGTAATGAGCAATGGCCAACCTGCGAGTGCACCTGCAACAAACCAAAGTTGCTTCACCTGCCTTGCTCTCATGTGCTTGCTGCTTGTCGGCAGCTAGGGTTGGACGCCATATCGTTCGTGTCTTCCTACTACCTAAAAGAATCTGTGGTCAATACCTAGAAGGGTGAGATGTCGGGATTTCGAGTAATGGGTAATTTCAACACCGTGAACCCTGGTGAAAGGCAGTACATCCCACATCCTGCTCTAATGCGAACAAGCAGAGGCAGACGCCAGTGTAGGCGCATCCGGAATGATATAGACGAATCAGAAGCTGGCGGCCCAACTCGGCACTGTTTTCTATGCAATGCATTTGGTCACAGGGATACTCATTGTCCCACTTTCGGTACAGGCGTCACACCTACGCGAGGACGGGGTGCGCGAGGTCGAAGAGGTAGAGGACGCGGGTGAAACTATGTTTTAAGTTGTAATATGTGGCGAACTATGTTTTAAGTTGTAATATGTGGCGAACTATGTTTTAAGTTGTAATATGTGGCGAACTATGTTTTAAGTTGTAATATGCAAATGCTTATGTTAATTTTTAAATTGTTCAGAAATGGCGAGAAGATACAGGTTGCTCGATCCAGACATTGAAAAGAAGCATCGGGCTAGAATTTTGGAGGATGAGCCCAACTCACTTGAGCCTTTGGTCACTCGCACACCGAATGTTAACTGGAGGATACACCCCGCTTGGGTTCCTAGGTACGATTTAATCATGAATTATATGAGTATCTTTGGGTTGCGGTAAATGATTGATCACCTTTTTTGGTCATGCAGGTTGAAGTGGGCTGGGCTTTTACCTTTTGTTCGCTTGGTTGAGGCCACTACAGACTCTACACTTCTACTATATGACCACTCGTTGCTCACATGCTTGGTCGACCGCTGGAGGACCGAGACCCACACTTTTCACTTTCGCTGGGGAGAGATGGCTCCTACTCTCCAGGACGTGTCATGCCTGTTGGGACTTCCTTTGGCTGGATAGCCCATTGGACCGCTACAGGCACCGGCGGGTTGGCAACAAGATATGGCACAGCGATTCCAGGGTATTACTAGACCATTGGAGTATGAAAAACACGGACCCAAGTTCGACTGGTTACTAGGATGTCAGGTGTGTTTGCTAACTTCTCTTTAATCTGTAAGACATTACACATTACTGGCTACTGGTTACTTATTGAACCATATTTCGTTAATGCAGATCCAACAGCTAGGCTATCCAGAGACTCAGTTGACAGAGGCACAAATCACTCGCTTCTTGGAGGCATACATACTTTGGCTTCTCGGTAAGGTGATGTTCACCGAGAACCATGTCACCACTATCACCGCTCGCTACATCCCTATCGCATTGGAGATCGCCAATGCAACTAGCGCTGACATGATTATACAGAGGAGTTGGGGTTCTGCGGTCTTAGCGGCCACGTACTGAGGTATGTGCAGCGGTTGCCAACGGAGGGCGCCGAAGTCAGGCCTGCTTGGATGCCCACTATTGTTGCAGCTTTGGTCCTGGGAGCGGTTTCCTATCGGCCGGTCGGACGTTATGGTTGAGACGCCTTACCCTACAGCTACTTTAGGCGATCCTCTGACTGGACTATTCGATCCAGACCACATTGACTTGCCTACTTTCGATTTAGTTTGGACACATCGCCAGGTATGTGCAAAGTTACTTGTTACATTCATTATTTAGTTGACATAAACTATGCATGGAGCTAACAAATTATTATTCGCAGAGAAGCTTTTCTCACAGTCAGGTGAGGGGTTGCTACCCCGCACTGTCCGAGAAGTTTGACGTACTGATAGCGAGTTCGGTGATGTGGGAGTCCTACAACAATGAAGCTATCGCTGCTAGATTCCAGAGGGATGGGGACAACATACAGATGTCTATTCTATGCGCCAGGGACGATCCGTATTGGCTCACAAAATCGAAGATCATCTTCGACATGCAGGCAGAGGAGATGAGCCTACATAGAGTAATGAGGCAGTTTAGTCTTCGCCAGTTGGCTGATCCTCATCCTACGGAGAGCGGCATACCTTCAGTCGTACACACGTATGTTTCCTTTACACATTACTTTCATCTTAACATGATTTATTGACATGACACTAACCATGTTAAATGTTAGGTTGTCGAGGAAGGGAAGTAGCAAGACCGCCACGGGTTGGCTACACAGGGTTGGGGTGTACGTTCAAGAGTGGGACACCGCTACAGCCCGAGTCTGGGACTCGAACGCCGAGTTTGACATGGAAGAGTTCAACAGGTATTTGGATAGCTACATGAGCGCCACACGACTACGTATCACGCAGCAATCTCACCCAGAGGAGATGCCGGGCGCGGCTACTTGGGATAGTTATCCGAACCAGTCGACTGTGGGCAGCAGACAACACGCGGTATGTTCTTCATCTAATGCACCTATTTATTACATAATTTTCCATCTATATATGGCGAACCTTATGGTGTCACTTGCAGGCACAGATGTTAGTCGATCTTGAGACGGAGAGTGCTGAGTACAGACGCTCTCTTTCGTCTGGACCCCTACTTATTCACCGGCAGGACCAGGAGACCTGGCTGAGTCGCCTAGAGGAGAAGATATGGCGTATCTACAGGGTTATCACGTGCACCCGCTCTTCGGACATTGCTCACCACCCGGCACCACAGCGTCCTCCGCGACACTCGACGCACCACCAGCAGCAGCAGCCACCCTCCGCGACACTCGACGCCCCTACGACAGTCTCCCCGTCCACGCCTTACACCATAGACGACTCCGAGACCTCCTCCCCCAGACCAGGCTGGAGGTTCGACGTGGCATCAGCAGTCTTCTGTCGACTGTTGGCAGCAGCAGCAGCCACCTTTGCACGATGGAGGTTCGTCATGGCAGCACCAGCAGCAGGAGCCTTGGGGTCACCCTCCCATGTCAAACTACGGGTTTCGCCCACAGCCACAACCACAGGGTATGTGTCTTACAAGATAAGCGTCGAGGCTCAGTTCATGTCAATTTCTTACATACTTTGTTTTCATGTGCAGGAGCATTCGGAATGCAGGGGTATATGCCTGGCTATCAGTCGTCTATGTCCGGATCCGCCTGGACTGATCAGGACGCTGATCATAGCACTCAGGATTTCATGACGCAGAGCAGTTGGCTGAACATTTTTCAGACTCCCCCCTGACCCCACACAGGAGACTCAGTACGATGAGTACGGGTCGGTGATTCCTCCCCGACAGGTTCGGCCGCCCCACAGTTTCGGTTGGACGACGCCTCCTAACCCACCACCCGAGCGTCGTGGCAGACGACGTCGCTGAGACATATATTTATCTATGTATGAGACATATATTTATCTATGTACGAGACATGTCTATCTATGCATGAGACATCTACTTATGTATGAGACATATATCTACCTATATATGAGACACCATTCTATCATTTCACGATTTTTATTGCAATACAGTTCAACATAACTTGCAACATAGTTCAACATAACTTGCGGTACATAAATAAGAGTCATATCTATCCCTAGCATGATGCCTTTCCCTTTCCCTTCGATGATGCCTCGCCCTTTCCCTTGGACGATCCCTCGCACTTGCTCTTTTTGGCCTGCGCTTTCTTCTTCTCCTGCCTCTTGTCCCACTCAGCTCTCGCCTTGCTTCCAACGGGTGGCGACATGAAGATATCATCCTCATCTTCGCTCTCTTCTATCCAGGCCCTAGGTGCCACAACCTGCTCCGTCATGTCAGCTTGACTCTTCTTGGCCTGCGCTTTCTTCTTCTCCTGCCTCTTGTCCTACTCAGCTCTTGCCTTGCTTCCAACGGGTGGCGGCATGAAAATATCATCCTCATCTTCGCTATCTTCTATCCAGGACCAAGGTGCATCAGCCCGCTCCATCATGCGAGCTTCACTCTTGAAGGTGAGCTTGTCCCACCTTGCCTGGATCCTGAGAAGCTCTGCTCGTACCTGATTTGGGGTCTTCAGTTTCCACCCTCTTCGATGAAGTGACTTACCAAGCATAACGAGAGCATCATGGTTCGTTACCAACGTATCCCAGTGGGCTGGTTCATCACCTATCACAACAGTTCTGGCTATTTGGAAAAGCCCAATGGACATATCTAGAGGCCAGGGAGACGTGTCGGTCATAGTGGAGAGGAGTGGAGGGAAATACGAGAGCAAGAGGAGAGGAGGGAAATGAGAGAGTAAGAGGAGGAAGAGATGAACTGGGTTAAAGGATACATCTCGTTGCCCGGATTTATAGAGGCACCGAACCGAATAGGCGGGAAAAAAGGGCGGGAAATAGTGGCGGGAAAAAAGGGCGGGAAGTAGTGGCGGGAACAAAGGGCGGGAAGTACTGGCGGGAAAAATCAGCGGGGAGTACTGGCGGGAAAAATCGGCGGAAAGGATTGGCGAGGAAAACAGCAGCGGACGATTATTTAGAGGCAGGGTTGCATTGATCATGCAGGATTTGGTTAGAGGCAGGACGATTAGGCTGTCGGTCTAGGTCTGGCCGATTGCACTAATCGGCCTGGCATGTGTGGGGCAGAGCCGACTGCATGGTGCCACCTGCTGTCGGCCAGGGCCTGGCCGATTGACCCAGTCGGCTTGCCCCAGGCCGACAAAGCATTAGATCTATAAATTACAAAAAACGTATAATAAAACTCAAATTAATTAAATAATTCGTATTATTTAAAAAAATTAGAACCTTCCATTTGACGTCTCGAACATTTTTTTTTCCTGGTTTCAACAAGCGAATTATTGATGAACAGCATAGTGGTACCATCTCGCCTAGCGCCCAGTAATTGTGCGTACTCGACATCTCACCAAGTCACCATCGCCATGAAAGCTTGATTGACTGTATACAAGGCATGCGGCCTTGCTCACAGAGAGCATTTATTACCCGCATCGCATGATCCGTGGCTTTCTACCCACATGTCTCCCACATCTTAATGTCGATCGTACATAAGCTAGCTCGCAGGCCGCAGTACCAGCTACCTGAGTGGACTGTAGCAGCAGCATTGATCCTTGCAGTTGCAGCTGAGCTGCCATGGCGACCCTGCCGCTCCACTTCGTGCTGGTGCCGCTCCTCGCGCAGGGCCACGTGATCCCCATGATGGACATGGCACGCCTCATCGCCGGCCGCGGCGGCGCGCGCGTCACCGTCGTGCTGACACCCGTCCATGCCGCGCGCAGCAAGGCCGTCTTGGAGCACGCCAGCCGCGCGGGGCTCGCCGTCGACTTCGCGGTGCTCCAGTTCCCGGGGCCCGCGCTGGGCCTGCCCGAGGGCTGCGAGAGCCACGACATGATCAGGGACTACTCCCACTTCAGGCTCTTCTGCGACGCCATGTCCCTGCTCGCCAAGCCGCTGGAGTCCTACCTCCGGGCGCTGCCGCGGCGACCCGACTGCATCGTCGCCGACTCGTGCAGCCCCTACCCGACCGAAGTCGCGCGTAGGCTCGGCGTCCCGCGGCTGGTGTTCCACGGCCCTTCAGCCTTCTTCATCCTCGCCGTGCATAACCTGGCCAAGAACGGCGTGTACGACCACGTCGCCGACGACTTCGAGCCGTTCGAGGTGCCGGACTTCCCGGTGCGCGCCGTGCTGAACAGGGCGACGTCGCTCGGGTTCTTCCAGACGCCTGGGCTGGAGCGACACCGGCGCGACATACTCGACGCCGAGGCCACCGCCGACGGCCTGGTCCTCAACACGTGCGCGGCTTTCGAGGGCGCGTTCGTGGAGCGGTACGCTGAAGCGCTCGGCCGCAAGAAGGTCTGGGCCATCGGGCCGCTCTGCCTCCAGGACTCCGACGCCGAAACTACGGCCGTGAGAGGGAACCCCGCCGCCGTCGATGCCAGCCTGGTTGTGCCATGGCTGGACGCGAGGCCAGCCCAGTCCGTGATCTACGTCAGCTTCGGCAGCGTCGTGCACCTGTTCCCGCCGCAGGTCGCCGAGCTCGCCGCCGGCCTGGAGGCGTCGAACCGGCCGTTCGTCTGGGTGGCTAAGGAGACCGACGGCCTCGACCCCGGGTTCGACGCGCGGGTGGAAGGCCGCGGCCTTGTCATTCGTGGCTGGGCGCCGCAGATGACCATCCTGTCGCACCCTTCCGTCGGCGGCTTCCTCACGCACTGCGGCTGGAACTCGGCGCTGGAGTCGCTCTCGCACGGCGTGCCGCTCCTGACCTGGCCGCAGTTCGCCGACCAGTTCCTGACCGAGATGCTGGTTGTGGACGTGCTCGGCGCCGGCGTCCGTTCAGGCGTCACGGTGCCGTTGACGCACGTGGTCATGAACCCCGAGATGTCGAAAGTTCAGGTCGGGCGGGAGGATGTGGAGAGAGCGGTGGCCGCGCTGATGGACGAGGGAACGGCGGTGCGGGCAAGGGCGAAGGAGCTCGCCGTGAAGGCGAAAGAGGCAATGGCGGAGGGCGGGTCGTCGGACAGCGACCTGACGAGCATGGTTCGCTATGTCACCGAGCTCGTACAGAGGAGAGGTTAGATGATCGATCACCTTAAGGCTTTATTCGGTTGATCCCCTTCACTAATGGATTGGAGTGGAACGGAGAGGATTGAGGTGAAATTTGGCTTAGATGGGATCCATTCCTCCTCAATCCACACCAATCCCGTTGAATTTTTTGTGAACCGAACAAGGCCTAAAAGAGTTGTCGTCGATGTCCTTGACGTCGTGAATCGGTGAATGTTTTCTTCAAACAGTGGTTCGCACGGGACTATGAGATTCGACCAAACAACAATTGTCGTATTAAGGTATCATCAAGCCATGGGAGTGTCCAAGTCTAATTTAAATTTCGGTGGACTTTACAAATTTGTTAATAAATGGCACTCGGTGCTGTGCAAAAATATTGAATCCCTAATATTTTTGTTTCGTATTATTTTGCCATAATCTCATGAGATATATAAAGAGGTACGGGGAGGATGGGAGACTTGGATTTAAAGTCTCAACTGTCATGGACGTCGTTGAAGGGGCGAAACGACATAGAAGCTGTTGTTGACTGGAGTTGTTACCGATGAGTTGTTATAGACGTTGTCGTGTGGCCGAGGTCAAGGTAGCCGATCATGAGTAGTGGTGCGGTCAAGATAGTCATGGTCGATATTGTGCTTGTGGTAATCGATGTCATCGTATCGCTGGGCGCAAATTTTGTATAATATTTTCGTGTGTGTGGACGGAGCTGTGGTCATGGATGAGACACATTACCGATGTCGTGATGCAGATCAATGCTATCGTCGGTGTCGTCGGGTGTGGTCATATTATCGGTGTGCCTTGCAGCTGTACCACTGAGAGCGTGTTGTAAATGTATACCCATCATGTGGACAGTATAGTGACGCCCGTGGTGTGTTCACGGAGATGTTGATGAAGGCTATGTTAATATAAGCTTTGGCGATCATGTACCAGGACGAAGCAGCAACGTGGTGTAGTGTATAGCTGCCTTGAAGACATCTCTTTGGACAGCGCATATCGATGCCGTACGTGCTGCACCGTGAGAAATCAACAAAGTTGTGTTCCACACCGAGCTTGCGTGTGGTTAATTAATGTCGCTGCTCGATGATGGTCTTGGCCTAGTATAATCGTTCAGCTTGACGGCCATTGTTGTTCCATCTTGACAAAGTGTAGATGTCGTCGTGTACATCGGCGCGATACGTACTGGATGTAGACGTGTGGCGGTATATCCCTCAATCGGCTGATTCATTGTCGCCTGGATATGCGCACGTTGTAGCGTGCGTGGCTAAGGCGTGTCATTGAAGCTTGGTGTAGGTGTAGTCCACGAAGTGGCCGGCTAGTTGCCCCATCCAGACATGACGAAGTGGAAGCATGGAATCATGAAGTAGCTAGTGTGTACATATGAACATTACCTGCTCCACGTGCGTGTGTTTCCTGTTTGACGGTGTCCTGTCTTCTAGTGTGTAGATTGATGTCTTGTACTCCGTCTCAATTTAGTTGCATATAAGATTTTATCAAAAGTTAAACTATACAATGTTTGACCAAGTAATTTAATATAATTATAAACTTGTACGATTCTAATATTATTATTAGAATTGTCTTAAAATATATTTTTATAATATATATATTATATTATTTTGTATATTTTTGGTTGAATTTTGCAAAGTTTGACTTATACATAAAATTATGCACAACCTAATATGAGATGGAGGGAGTATATATAAGTATATCGATTAGGAGTACTAAATGAACATACCCAGCATGGATGACAGCTGTTACAATTGCGACAAGAAGATAACGAAGAATGAAAACGAAATCACAGCAAAGGGACACAGATTTAACGTGGAAAAACCTCTCCAACAAAGAGAGGAAAAAACCATGGGCGCTAGCCAGCGAAACTTCACTATATCGAGGAGTGTTTACAAACGCCGGGGATTTCACAGATACAACTCATCCCAACCGGCGGCTTACAAGGGGTTTATATATCGGTGGAAACCTAGGTCTTCGACGATCCGTATTGTACCGCGGGGGGCTGTCGGATCCCACACCCCCACAGGCGTCTCCGTTGCCTCGCTCCACTCGTCAGAAGTTGGCATATACTTTATAGAATTTGGATCAACATATAACAAACTCCACCTTGAGACAAATTCCTCCTTGTAGCATCAACAGCAACCATCTCCCTGAACAAACAAAGCAAATACTTTCAACGCCAATAGCCACTTGGGCTAATTAGTTAAACCAACTAAGTTCGAGCAAACAGGAACAAGTTTAGTCATCATATCAGCAGGATTATCATGAGTGCTGATCTTGCATACCTTTAATTTACCCTGTCGGTCGGTTGGCCATGTCGCGACCCTCTCCGAGTGACCACTGCAAGGTACATGGTGGCACTCCGAAGGAATAGTTTTAGTTTTGTTAACAACATGTACTGAGAATCCCTTTTCCCTCGACTAATTAAGATAATTGCTAAGTCTTGATAAATGATTTCCATGTATCTCCCTATTCTTACATGAATACTGTTGGACCTTTTGCTATCGGTAAGTACTGGCATACCTTAAGGACCAAAGCACTCATACTCCAGTAGTACCTTATTTCTTATTAGTATTATAGTTTAGACTTTAGATTCTATCTAGTTAAGTTGTCATCGTCTATGTTAATAGTTTTTCTGTTAGATGGGACAATACCTAACAGACAATTTTCTTAGACAGACCATATGGACAGTTAATGGCACAGTGAAGCTAAAGTTAATGGCCTATTTTGATTGCCTTTTTATAGACCGTTACACTTGTGTGACTTGATCAACTTGATGTTCAAATATTTTGCAAGCTCTGATCTCCACATGCTAAAATAAGCATTTGAAACAGGTCTTTTTTTATCTCGTTTGCAATTTGGCATGCCAATTTACACAAGGACAATGTTGCAGGAACAGGGCAATGGAATTACTATAGTAATGCACATAGATGAGAAGAGCCTTTGCTGCACCTGGCTTTAGGGAGGAGTTGGTCAACGTCAAGGTCGTGGGCTTCAAAGGGCAGGACAACGGGTCACGGCACGCGTGACAGCGAGGGAGGAGGACAGGCTGGACGGCGCCTGCATGCATATAAGAGGAGAGCCAGAGCCTGCACCTGGTGCTGGCGAGGAGATGGTCGCCGTCGAGGTCGTCGGCAGCATAGGGCAGGACGGAGGGTCGCGACCGACGGCGAGGGCGTAGGAGAGGCGGGACGGAGAGTGCCTTGCAATGTGGTGGCTTCGCACGGCAGGGTGCGTGAAGAGCTGGCCGGCATCGCAGTGCAAGCTGGGCCGCGCGGGCAGGCACGCATGGAGGCGGCGGCATGGAACGGCGAGGGCGCAGGTTACGATCAAATCGTGGATTAGAACGGATTGTCTCCGTTAATTTATTTCTTTCGGATTTGCTAGTTCTTAGGCGCCTGAGAACTTCTTAAGTCTCAGTCGTCTCTTACACCATTTGATTTGCCTCGTGATTTGTGCTACACATGAGTTGCAACTCGGATGTAACTGAGAATTTAATGAGTTATAACTAGGTTGTAACTGAGAACTAGTACAAATCTTATGAGTTGTAACTAAGTTGCAACTGAGAATTAGCACAAATATTAAGATGACATCAACGACTTAGACATAACTAATTCTCAGGCGCCTGAGATCTAGGCACTCCCTATTTCTTTTTCTCCTGAAAAAAAATTGTGTGCGGAGGCGTACGCGGACGGGCGGAACTTATCGTCCACTACGCAGCAGAGTGCGTTCCGTCAAAGCTATTTGCTAACTGCACACTAAATGCTGGATTAGATCCGTTTTAGCCATACGATATTATTAAGTGGACCTGATCTCGCGATGCTGATCGGCTGTGTACGTTTTGTGGAGTGTACTTAAGAAAGATAAAGTTTGCTCTTTTATTAGTAGTATGGATATGGAAGTATGGATGGATATATATTTTATATTATAAATATATTTATATTATTTTGTATATTTTTCGTTAAATTTTGCAAAATTTGATTTATACATAAAATTATGCGTAACCTAATATGAGATGGAGGGAGTATATATAAATATATCGATTAGGAGTACTAAATGAACATACCCAGCGTGGATGGCAGCGACTTGCTTTGTCCGGCGTGGTGTCGCTCGCGCAATGCCAGCTCCATGCGAGCGTTGCCGCCTCCGCGTTGATGCAGAATTGCAGATCGAATCGAAGTCGTGGAGAACAACCGATATGATCCAGCCGGTTGTGGCGTCCTGAAGTAGGCGTTCCAGCTTCTGCCCCAGGTTGACGTAGAGTGGCGTAAGCGATGAACTGAATCACGATGGACGTGTTTGGTAGCGTGAGGTCCGGACAAGCCTGTTGCCGACGAAAACAGGCCGTTTGGATACCCGCATGGAACAACTTATTAGACTTGAAAAATCCAGAAGAACAAATTTGGATGGAGAAAAACAAACCAGAAAGGGATCACTGCCTCCTCTTCGTTAAGTCATCTCTCTGATCGCCATGTCGAGGTGGAATGACAGCGAAAGCTCGACCCAATCATCTCTAGGGGTTTGCTGACAATTTCGAAATTTTTGATTAGGCATCCAATAAACTCGATTTGGTCCGTTAGGACCTCGCAGACATGGACTATGCTCCTGAATGCATCGAAGATCCCACATTCTACGATAGCAGTAGATTGTCCCGAGGTGTGCCATGTCCACTAGCTTGAGCCTGTCAAGTGTATTGCATTTGAAGGGAGCAATACTAGCCGCAGATTCTATCTCTCCCAGGTGCAGAATGTAAGTTCTTATGATTTCTCAGTTGTTAGCTCATCCACTTTACGACCATGAGATATTGATTAGAGTCCTCACTTGCTAGCTCATCCATTATATGTGACGATGGACTCCTGAGTTGCAGAAAGTCATGAACTGAGGGTGTGTTGGTTGGTTGGATAACGTATGTTCAGAAACTGCAAAAAATGCATTAGAAAGACTCTGAGAAATGTATCATGACAACAATAGTGCAAGAATCAACGAGCGAATTGAGAATGCAAAGTTAGCGAAGAAGCTAGCTGACGAGAAGAACAAGATTGATAAGTACTCAAGTCTATTACTTGATATGAACAAATTCATGGATGCAACTGAGAAAATGGTGCTGGTAGAGAAATTTTCTAAGATCGGGGGCACCACTGCAACAATTGAGGAGGAATCGGTTGCCAAACTGGAGAATGAAGTGGATATGCTAATGCAGGTGCAAAAAAGCCCAAGTAGAGGTAATAAAAGGCAAGCAGAAGAGATGGGATGGAAAAAGAGAGAGTTTGAATGAGGAAACTAAGAAGTTAGAGTACACGATTTTTATATGCTCAAAGCTACTAAGGCTAACAAGGATAAGCTAAAAAATCAAGGAAATCCATGGTCGTTGACTTCTTATTCCAATGTTGTTCTACCTATGTCCTAAAAACTTCTAATTATCGAATAGTTGATGCGGTGGTATAGTACCCTCCCCCTCATGTGATGGTGATGGTGAACTGCTGGTGATGGTGGTGATAGGATGACACTCACTTTTGACGTGGTGGTAGGTTAACACCGGGGTGATATGATGAACTGATTCCCTTTAGCAACGATGATGGATGAACCTATAGTGTAAGGTGATGCTTGTTATGACTAGTACATGCTTGTATTCTTCTTTTTGTTCTGCCTGTTTTTCCTGTTGTTCTACTCTCGATCGTGTTCTTCATGTTGTTATGTCTTTGTTCTTCCTATTCTCAATTCCTCCTTTGAACCAATTTCGTGCTTAGTGAACCAACCACTCATAGTGTCGTGCGCTTTAGGCGACTCAGGGGAACCTGCCGTCTCGACGCTGCCCCACGTCCACTTACCATCTTCGTCGCTGCCACTGGCCTCGCCGCAGTGATGGCGTCCCCCCTCCTCCATAGAAGGTGGTTGGGAGAGAGCTCACGGTGGATGGCAGGGCTGCTTGGCTAATCGACAGCGCGACGCGTGCATGCGATGTCTAGCGACGAGCAGCTTCCCTGGTGGCTTGTGCTGTAGGGGTTCGTAGCATGGAAAACAAAAAATTTCTACCACATCAAACAAACAAGCCAAGATCTATCTACTAGACTGTAGCAACAAGTCGATGGAATAACTCACCCTCGAAGATTCCAAAGTGTTTAATGAGAGCGGATTCTCGTGGATGATGTAGTCGTACTCTTGTCGATCTCAAGATCGTGTAGACGATCCTTCCGGCGCTGCGTTCCGGCTGCGCTCCCGCAGTCGGTCACACGTTTGGTACTCGATGAAGACCTTCATCTCCCTTGTTCCAGCAGGCAGCGGAGGTTGTAGCACTCTCCTCGCGATTCCGGCAGCACGACGGCGTGGTATCGGAAGTAGAGGGGAGATCTCGCAGGGCTTCGTCTTAAGCCGGAGCGAGTATGCTGGACTATGAGAGAGGCCTCGATGATCTAGGGTTTAGACACACCAAGGAGAGAGGGCTAGGCCGGCGGCTTGGGCTTGGTGAAGCCCAAGTCGGCGGCTAGGGTTTGCCCTAGGCGGCGGCAGCAGCAGGAGGTGGTGGCGCCGGTGGCTTAGGGCTAGGGTTTTGTGGAGGCAAGGTGTAGTCTTGGAGGGGTAGCCCTGCCCCTCCTTATATAGGTGGGAGGGCGCGGCCAAGGGGAGGGGAGTCCCTCCCCAACTCGGCTTCCAAGGCCGGCGGTGGAGGGAGAGGTACTTCCTCCCCAAGTAGGTTTCCTACTCTCCCTCCACCAAGCAAACTTGTCGTTTGACTTTTCAAATTGGCGTTTGACTTTTCAAACTAGGATTTGATTTATCCCTTTATTTTGCTCAGTGATGGCACCTAGTACATGATGCAACCATTCCAACTTGTTATGACACATTCACATACCCTTCCCCTCCGGAGTGTCGGACCTTCCGGAACCTTCTAGAACATTCCCGATGAAAACACCGGAACCATTCTCCAACCCCGAAACAGGACTTTCCTTATATGAATCTTATTCTCCGGACCATTTCGGATCTCCTCGTGATATCCCGGATCCCATCCGAGACTCCGAACAACATTCGGTCTCTTACTCATCATTCCATAACTACTCAACAACATCGAATCCTTAAGTGTGTCTCCCTACGGTTCGTGAATTATGCGGACATGATCGATACACTTCTCCGAACAATAACCAACGGAAGAATCTGGAAATTCATATGGCTCCCACATATTTCTACGATTACTTTGTGATCGAATGAACCACTTACATATGATACCAATTTCCCTTTTTCTCACAATAGTTTACTTATCCGAGGTTTTGATCGTCGGTATCTCTGCATACCTAGTTCAACCTCGTTACTGATAAGTACTCTTTTATCGTTCCCGTGATATGTGATCCCTTGTGAGCCAGTCACATGCTTGCAAACAATTGGATGACATTCCACCGAGAGGGCCCAGAGTATATCTATCCGTCATATGGATGGACAAATCCCAGATCCATGTGTCTCAACCAATACTTTCTGAACACTCAATGCCACCTTTATAGCCACCCAGTTACGGTGTGGTGTTTGATGTCATCAAAGCATCCTTCCGGTGATGGTGATATGCATGATCTCATGGTCGAAGGAATTAGGTTACTATGTATCAGAAAGCATATAGCAATTGAACTTATTAAAATGACTTGATCTTTATGCTACGCTTATCTATAGGAGTATGTCCATCATACCATTCTCCTAACGATATGATCTTGTTGTTAATAACATCTCAATGTTCATGATAGGGAAACCACAATCATTTATTAACCAACAAGCTAGTATTATAAAGAGGCTTTACTAGGGACTCTAATTTAGTTTACAAATCACACAAGTATTGATGTTTCCTTGTCAATATTGTTACAGCATGAATGTAAACATTTATCATAAACACAAAGATATAATAATAACTATATTTATTATTGCCTCTAGGGCATATCTCCAACAGTCTCCCACTTGCACTAGAGTCAACTAATCTAGATTACATGGTAATATACCGAACACCCATGGCAGTTTGGTGTTGGTCATGTTTTGCCCCCGGGAGAGGTTTAGTCAACGGATCCGCCACATTCAGATCTGTGTGTACTTTGCAAATCTTTATGTCACCATCTTGGACATGTTCTCGAATAGCGTGAAAACGTAGCTTGATGTGCTTCAGCTTCTTGTGTGACCTTGGTTCTTGTGCATTGGCTATGGCTCCCATGTTATCACAGTAGATAGACATTGGGTCCAGCGCACTTGGAACCACACCGAGCTCTGTAATGAATTCCTTCATCCATATCGCTTCTTGTGAAGACTCCGAAGCAGCTATGTATTCCGATTCAGTTGAAGCTCTCGCCACAACGCTTTGCTTTGCACTCCTCCAGCTAACTGCTGCACCATTCAAAGTAAATACGTATCCAGATTGAGATTTAGAATCATCCGGATCGGTGTTCCAAATAGCATCGGTGTAACCATTAACAACGAGCTGTTCATCACCTCCATAAGAAAGAACCATATCCTTAGTTCTTCTCAAGTACTTAAGGATGTTTTTGACCGCTGTCCAATGATCCACTCCTGGATCACTTTGATATCTGCTAGTCAAACAAACAACATATGCAATGTCGGGTCTAGTACATAGCATGGCATACATTAGAGATCCTATGGCTGAGGCATAGGGAGTCTTACTCATCCTTTCTCTATCTTCTGTCGTTGCTGGACTTTGAGTTTTAATCAAGGTCGTATTGGGCAACATGGGCAAGAACCCTTTCTTGCTATCTCCCATTCCAAACCTCTTTAGAACTTTGTCCAAATATGTACTTTGTGACAATGATATTAGGCGTCTCGATCTATCTCTATAAATCTTTATGCCTAATATGTAAGCTGCTTCGCCAAGATCTTTCATTGAAAAACTATTATTCAAATATTCCTTGACACTATTAAGAAGGTCTACATCATTCTCAATCAACAATATGTCATCTACATATATGTAAACACCCGGATTTTTAATCCCAGATGCCTGTTATGCCATACATCGCAATCACAGGATTACCATTTTTGCGAGACATAACAGAATTGGATACCATAGTACATCATCCATTACAAACGATACATAAGTTCTTACACAAATAGGGATCTCATGATCCGGTTCTTAATACAACATCAAGCAGCGGAATACGTAATAATAACGATAGCATAGGCGAAGCTCCATCTTCGGGGTCACAGGCAATGCTGACAATGAGAGATGATCCTAGTTGTCGTAACTTTCCTGGGGTCCATCCTCCAGGTTCTCCTCTTCATAGTCTGGCCATGGGAATAGCCAGGGACAAAGCCATGAGTACTCTTTAAGTACTCGCAAACTAATACTCATAGGTAAAGGGTTTTTTTGGATAATAGGACACTAGGCTCTAGGGTTGTTTTGCAAAAGCCAGATTTATCTCTACGAAGTTCCAAAGCTAATCAAAATTTTATAACTTCTAAGTGGGATCTTGTATTTCATATCACAACCCTGTTGTGGTCAAGTTAAAGTCTCAATTCATTTCACAAGTCATTTTGAAAAGTCTGACGGGCGAACATTATGGCCACTCCAACTGTCCATAACCGCGGACGCGGCTATTCGAATAGTTTGACACTCTATAGAGATTTTACACTTTCACCACAACATTCGATACATCCGTCAGGAACAAATCCTGAATTCACCATACTCGGTATGCGGATAATCAATCCTAACCTTTCAATTACACGCCCTAGTATAAGCACCTCTCCTGTGAGTTTGGCCTCCCAACCATGACCAACTGTCATCTTGGGTACTGCACATGTGGACAATCTTCACAAGGTAGCCTCAGCTCAGACCTTGGCCGCGAGGGAACTAATACTAAAGTATATAAGTTTCCAGTCAAGCCCTACCCAATCTTCGGGTATTGTGGTTGTACGATAAAATTGGAATGGTATCGCATCCAGACAACCATCAGTTTTATAAAGGGCTAAGGCTCATGCCTCAACATTTTCATCACCAAAATCATCAGGTGTTCGGAAACACATGTCCAAAACATTTCAATAGAATGATCCATCATTCCAAGGTTTTCATAACCATTTTTCCACCAAGTATTCTCATATAAAAGTTGATCAAGTTTTATGCTTAGCACTAGCATCTATAAGTGGGGGTAGGCACTAATGAGGGGTGGTGGACTAGTGGAGTTTCAACTAAGTACAACCTTATGTCTCAGGCTGATATCAAGGTTTCTAACTTAGGCCAAATTTTATGCTCTTTATGCAACCTTCACATATATTTCTAGTATCTACCAATCTCTTAAGTAAACTCTAAGTAAGCTTTGATAAAGAAATAAAGTAAGAATCTTGCAAGTAAAACTAGGATTGGTTTATCAAATGGGTATGGTCACATATGCTTATGGCATATAGTAGGCATGTAACAATTAAGGGTTTACTGACACAATATCAGTATAAGCTTGCTAAATTGCAAGTGTTAGCTTACAAGGTTACTGGCTTGCATAGGTATAGTATCAGCTTGCATAGGTATAGTATCAGCTTGCCTTGTGCAGAGCAGTGGCTGAAGTTCTCCTCGGCTTCTTCTTCGTAGAATCCTCCTTCCTCCTCGTATCCTTGGTCGGTACTAGCGTCTATGAATAAATACGAGGTACACAATCACCAAACAATACTTAACTACTTGCAATCATCACACAAAAGGGTCCTATAGATGATATAGCATCATCTCTAACATTACAAGGTTAAGGCTTGGTTTAATTCTTTTTATTTTTAGAAAAGTAATTTCTACTCATTGAAAAACTACTTAAGATTTAATATTCTCCAAACCAAACATGGGATCATGTTGACACATGTCATCACCACATATTGTAGTCCAAGGGAATGTGATTTAAAGTGGTGTCACAATTTAATAAGGTTTTACCCTTTTATTTTAATTAATTAATGTGTCTAGAAATGCTTATGTAGCATTCTTTTATTACTTGAACATTATTTCTACAAGTAAACCTATATATTTTTATATATTCTGAAAGGTATGGTTAAATGTGATTTTTGAGAGTTGGAATCAACTCAAAAGCTATTATTGTTTAAATTTGAAAAATGTTTGAATGCAGAAAAGCTTCTGCCTTGTTATTTTTACCATGGGTGATCTATAGATCCAAATGACTTTAATCCAATGGGCTTGGATTCATCATTCCCAGACCTTTCTAACAAAATTGGTTTCATTCAATTTGGTGCAATGAATCGATCTGGGTTGAATTTTGAAGTTGGGTACAGAAGTGAGTTTGAAATAAAATAGAAAAGGTTTAATTTGAATAACTGGGCTGCGCGGGAAAAGTTAACGGGCCGGCCTGCTAAGCGCAGTGCTCCTGCGGGCTGCTTAAGTGGGTGTCCCCACTCGTCAGTGAGACACGGAGGGGCGAAGCGGTACGGGGCAACGTGGGTCGTTCGATCTGATTCTAATCCAACGGCTGGGAGTCATCATCGACACGAGACAACGCCGGCGAGAAAGAAACCTAGCGCGGCCAGTGAGGGGTGCTGGGGGCTCACCGGGGTGCAGGCGAGGGTCGGCGAGGCGGGAGAACGACGAAGTCGACGACGGCGAACTCAGGGGTGGTCGCGGCAACTCCTGGGGTAGACGAAATCGATGGCGCCCTTCTTCTCTAGAGGCGGCGGGCTCTGGTGAAATTCCGGCGAGGTGGTGCTCGCCTTGCTCCGGGAACGGTGTGGCACGATCAGTGAGAAGAGGGGAGTGAGGTGGTGTGAAGAAATCGACTGAGGGTGGCCTCTATTTATAGTCGAGCGAGTGGACCGACGGGGCGCACGGTGAGCTTGTCGGGGGCGATGTTACAGGCGGCTATTGGCATGGGCGACGGTAGGGGACGGTGCGGTGTTCCCTGGAGATGCTCAACGACATGGTTTTGAGGCGTGGGGCGGTGTGGCTTGGTCTGGAACATGCGACGCTCTGCGCGGCAGAGGCGGCGTCTTCGACGGCGAGCGGTGGCTGTGCGGCATGGGGCGGCAAACAAGGATGTCTGGAGGTCTCCTGGGTCGGTGGCGATCGTGCAAGCATGCGGCGAGGGCGGCGCGCGGTCTGCGGTCTTCGGTCGAGGGTGGCGCTCTGGCGCACGCTCGGCATGGTCGCTGGCGAGGTTGGCATTGTTCGTGCGTGTGGTCCAGGGCTTGGCAACGCTCGCGGCTGGGACAGGGGGTGGCGGTGGACGGTGGGATGCCTCCCAGACACGCTGGCTAGGCTTGCTTCTCTTCCTAGCTTGCTGTCGACATGGGGGTGACAAGGTTGGCTTCGGCTGTTCACCATTGATGGTAATGCCAAGCTCACAGTGGTGCTAGTGTTTAGTTAATCTTGCTAGATGATCTACTGATCTGGTTGTGAGCTAGAGAGGGAACAAGTTAGGCAAGAATCACTGCTCACAATAGTGTTTAGATTTTGTATGATTTGTGTCTGCAACCTGTTTGATGAAATGGCCGCATGAAATCAAGTTTTGAATTTTGAAAAGATTTTTGGTGGGTTTGCTAGATTGGTGCTGGTGAGTCTGCAGATGCTTGGGTTTTGAAAGTTGAGCTTGTTTGAGTGGTTTTTGAAGAAGTGGGATCTTCCCATATGATAAAGATTCAATTTTGAATTGTCATTTAAACTATGTATTTGAAAGTTTCTGGATGATCACAAAGTGGGCCTTGATACCTTGTTATGAGTACATTCAAGGGGTGCAAAGATCCAGAAAAGTTTCCATTAGGTTCTGAAAGTTTGAGACAGCCAAAGTAGGCATGGGAGTTAAATTGGTCAAAATGACCATTCCTTTATTTTATTGGTTTTGATTTATTTGTCCTTAGGAAAAGTTTGGGAAATGTTTAGATGATGTTTATTTCACCTAAGAAACATTTTACAAGCAAGGAAACACACAAACAAGGTGGTTCAAAAGAATTTCAAATTTAATGCATACTCATATGCATGCATTCATAATTTTATTTAACAAAGTTTTTGTTAACCCTAATTTTGATGATTAGAAATTGATGATCCAAGTTTAGTATTTTTGGGATGTTACAATATAGTATTAAGAATTCTACAGAGCTCCCACTCACTTTCTTGTAAATACATGCTTCTCCATAAGTTTGTATAAAACCAAAACTTTTGATTATCTTATCAAAACGTTGATTCCAACTTCGGGATGCTTGCTTCAATCCATATATGGACCGTTGAAGTTTGCATACCTTGTTAGCATCTTTAGGATCTACAAAACCTTTGGGTTGCATCATATACAACTCTTCATCAATGTCTCCATTGAGGAAAGCTGTTTTGACATCCATCTGCCATATCTCATAATCGTAATATGCAGCGATTGCTAACATAATCCTCACAGACTTTAGTTTCGCTTGAGGAAAGCTGTTTTGACATCCATCTGCCATATCTCATAATCGTAATATGCAGAGATTGCTAACATAATCCTCACAGACTTTAGTTTCGCTACTGGTGAGAAAGTCTCATCGTATTCAACTCCTTGAATTTGTCGAAATCCTTTTGCGACAAGTCGAGCTTTATAGACAGAAACATTACCATCAGCATCTGTTTTCTTCTTGAAAATCCATTTGTTCTCGACAGCCTTCCGACCATCTGGTAAGTCCACCAAAGTCCATACTTGGTTTTCGTACATGGATCCAATCTCGGATTTCATGGCGTCTTGCAATTTATTGGAATCTGGGGTCATCACTGCTTCCTCATACGTCGCAGGGTCATCGGTGTTGTCCACCAACATGACACTCATAACGGGATCATACCAATCAGGAGAGGTACGAGTTCTCGTTGACCTGTGAGGCTCTGTAGCAACTACAACCGAAGTTTCATGATCATCATCATTAGCTTCCTCTCTTATTGGTGCAGGCACCACAAGAACCTCTTCTGGTGTTGCGCTACTCGCAAGTTCGAGAGAAGGTTCGACAACCTCGTCGAGTTCTACTTTCCTTCCAATCACTTCTTTCAAGAGAAATTCCTTCTCTAGAAAGGATCCATTCTTAGCAACGAAGATTTTGCCTTCGGATCTATGATAGAAGGTATACCCAATAGTTTCCTTCGGGTATCCTATGAAGACGCATTTTTCCGCTTTGGGTTCAAGCTTATCCGGCTGTAACTTCTTTACATAGGCTTCGCAACCCCAAACTTTAAGGAACGACAATTTAGGTTTCTTCTCAAACCATAATTCATACGGTGTCGTTTCAACGGATTTAGATGGTGCCCTATTTAAAGTGAATGCGGCTGTTTCTAATGCATAACCCCAAAATGATAGCGGTAAATCTGTAAGTGACATCATAGAACGAACCATATCTAAGAGAGTTCGATTACGACATTCGGACACACCATTACGTTGTGGTGTTCCCGGCGGTGTCAATTGTGAAAGTATTCCGCATTTCTTCAAATGCTCGCTAAACTCGTAACTTAGATATTCACCTCCACGATCAGAACGTAGAAATTTAATCTTCTTGTTACGTTGATTCTCCACCTCACTTTGAAATTCCTTAACTTCTCGAAAGTTTCGGACTTATGTTTCATGAAATAGATATACCCATATCTACTCAAGTCATCTGTGAAGGTAAGAACATAACGATAACCACCACGCGATGCTACACTCATTGGACCACACACATCGGTATGTATGATTTCCAATAAGTACGTAGCTCGCTCCATCATACCAGAAAATGGAGTCTTAGTCATTTTACCCATCAGACATGCTTTGCATCTTTCAAGTGATTCAAAATCAAGTGATTCCAGAAGTCCATCGGAATGAAGTTTCTTCATACGCTTCACTCCAATGTGACCAAGACGACAGTGCCACATATAGGTCGAGTTATCGCTCAATTTCAAACGTTTGGCTTCAATGTTATTAATATGTGTATTTCCACTATCAAGATTCAATAAGAATAGACCATCTATCAAAGGTGCATGTGCATAAAACATATTACTCATATAAATCGAACAACCATTATTCTCGGATTTAAACAAGTAACCGTCTCGCAATAAACAAGATCCCGATATAATGTTCATGCTTAACGCAAGCACCAAATAACAATTATTTAAGTATAAAACTAATCCCGATGGTAGATGAAGAGGTAGCGTGCCGACCGTGATCACATCAACCTTTGATCCATTTCCCACGCGCATCGTCACCTCGTTCTTCGCTAGCTTCCGTTTATTCTGCAGTACCTGTTTCGAGTTACAAATATGAGCAACCGAACCAGTATCAAATACCCAGGCACTACTACGAGTACTAGTGAGATACACATCAATAACATGTATATCGGATATACCTTTCTTCTTGATGTTGCCGTTCTTCAAATCCGCCAAGTACTTTGGGCAATTCCGCTTCCAGTGACCTTCTCCCTTGCAGTAAAAGCACTCAGTATCAGGCTTAGGTCCAGCCTTGGTCTTCTTCGTCGGTGCGATAACTTTCTTACCACCCTTCTTGAAGTGTCCCTTTTGCTTAGACTTGCCTTTCTTGAATTTGGTGGTCTTATTGACCATCAACACTTGGTGCTCTTTCTTGATCTCCACTTCTGCAGATTTTAACATGGAGAAGAGTTTTGGCAACTACTTGTTCATGCTTTGCATCTTGTAGTTCATCACAAAGTTCTTGTAACTTGGTGGTAGTGATTGGAGGACACGGTAAATCCCCAAAGCATTAGGAATCACTATACCCAATCTTTGGAGTTTGTTTGCGTGCCCAGACATCTTAAGCACATGCTCACTGACGGAGCTGCCCTCTTCCATCTTGAAGTTAAAGCACTTTTCAGAAGCCTCATAGCTCTCAACTGCCGCGTGAGTCTCAAAAATCAATTTGAGTTCACGGACAATATCATGTGGGTCTGAATTCTCAAACCTTTTCTGAAGCTCCGATTCCAAACCATACAAGATAGCACACTGAACTGTGGAGTACTGATTCTTCAGAGCGAGGTAAACATTCTTTACTTCATCGGTAGCATCAGCTGCAGGCGGATCACCCAGCGGTGCATCCAGCACATAGGTCAAATTACCAGCATTGAGGACAATCCTCAAATTGCGGAACCAATCCGCGAAGTTGCTTCCATTGTTTTTCAACTTTTCTTTCTCTAGGAACGCATTAAAATTGATGATAGGGGACGCCATTGATCTACAACATATTTGCAATAGTTTAGACTAAGTTTATGACAAATTGAGTTCTAATTAATAGTTAAATTAATCTAGGTGAACTCCCACTCAAAACAATATCCCTCACATTGTTTTAGTGATCACACGAACCAAATCCACCACATCAAAACTGATCATCACGAGAGTTGATGTAGCTTCAATGGCGAACAATCGACATGTTCATCATATCTACTATATGATTCATGCTTTACCTTTCGGTGATCCGTGTTCCGAGACCATGTCTGTACATGCTAGGCTCGTCAAGATCAAACCTTAGCTTCCGCATGAGCAAATCTGGCTTGCTCACGTTGTATACACTTGCAGAATCTAACACACCCGATCATCACGTGGTGCTTCGAAACAACAAGCTTTAGCAATGGTGTTTACTAAAGATGAACACTTTAGAACTTGAAATTTATGTGCATGAGGGATCATCTTATAATGCTACCGTCGTTGACTAATCAATACAAGATGCATAAAGGATTAACATCACATGCAATTCATAATATGTGATATGATATGGCCTTTCTTCTTTGTGCTTCCGATCTCCATCTTCAAGCACGAACATGATCTCCATCATCACCGGCATTGCATCAAGGTCAATGACGCTGCTCCATGGTTGTCGTCCATCGGCTTCAACTATTACAACTACTTTGAATAGACATGCGGGTCTTAACAGAAATTAAAGACAACCATATGGCTCCTGCCGGTTGCCAACTTACAATAAGGAACATTGCATACATCAAATATAATCACAATTATGGCCATATCACATCACAGCACACCCCTGCAAAACAAAGTTAGGCGCCTCTAATTTCTTTGCATATTTTACATGGTTTGGGGCTTTCAATAAGTGTCGATCTAACTTACGAACAAAAACCACAACGTTGATGTTTGAACTATCAAGTGCCTGTTGTAAACTGGATCTATACTATAATGGGAGATACAGACACCCGCAAAGCCACTTATGCAATACAAGTTGCATGTTGAGCTTGGAGCAAGTCTCATGAACGGTGTCATGTAAGGTTAGCCCGGGCCGCTTCATCCCATCATACCGCAAGATGCAAAGTACACAAGAAGCAATTGATAATAAAAGCACCACCGCCCATAATGACCATTGTGTTCTACTCGTGCAACAGATCTACATATAGACACGGCTCTAATACCACTGTAGGGGTTCGTAGCATGGAAAACAAAAAATTTCTACCGCATACAAACAAACAAGCCAAGATCTATCTACTAGATTGTAGCAACGAGTCGATGGAATAACTCACCCTCGAAGATTCCAAAGTGTTTAACGAGAGCGGATTCTCGTGGGTGATGTGGTCGTACTCTTGCCGATCTCAAGATCGTGTAGACGATCCTTCCGGCGTTGCGTTCCGGGAGCGCTCCCGCAGTCGGTCACACGTTCGGTACTCGATGAAGAACTTCCTCTCCCTTGTTCCAGCAGGCAGTGGAGGTTGTAGCACTCTCCTCGCGATTCCGTCAGCACGACGGCGTGGTACCGGAAGTAGAGGGGAGATCTCGCAGGGCTTCGCCTTAAGCCGGAGCGAGTATGGTGGACTATGAGAGAGGCCTCGGTGATATAGGGTTTAGACACACCAAGGAGAGAGGGCTAGGCCGGCGGCTAGGCCCTTTGGGAAGCCCAAGTCGGCGGCTAGGGTTTGCCCTAGGTGGCGGCAGCAGCAGGAGGTGGTGGCGCCGGCGGCTTAGGGCTAGGTTTTGTGGAGGCAAGGTGTAGTCTTGGAGGGGCAGCCCTACCCCTCCTTATATAGGTGGGAGGGCGCGGCCAAGGGGAGGGGAGTCCCTCCCCAACTCGGCTTCCAAGGCCGGCGGTGGAGGGAGAGGGACTTCCTCCCCAAGTAGGTTTCCTACTCTCCCTCCACCAAGCAAACTTGCCGTTTGACTTTTCAAATTGGCGTTTGACTTTTCAAACTAGGATTTGATTTATCCCTTTATTTTGCTCAGCGATGACACCTAGTACATGATGCAACCATTCCAACTTGTTATGACACATTCACGTACCCTTCCCCTCCAGAGTGCCAGACCTTCCGGAACCTTCTAGAACATTCCCGATGAAAACACCGGAACCATTCTCCAACCCCGAAACAGGACTTTCCTTATATGAATCTTATTCTCTAGACCATTCCGGATCTCCTCGTGATATCCCGGATCCCATCCGAGACTCCGAACAACATTCGGTCTCTTACTCATCATTCCATAACTACTCAGCAACATCGAATCCTTAAGTGTGTCTCCCTACGGTTCGTGAATTATGCGGACATGATCGAGACACTTCTCCGAACAATAACCAACAGAGGAATCTAGAAATTCATATGGCTCCCACATATTTCTACGATTACTTTGCGATCGAATGAACCACTTACATACGATACCAATTTCCCTTTGTCTCACGATAGTTTACTTATCCGAGGTTTTGATCGTCGGTATCTCGGCATACCTAGTTCAACCTCGTTACTGATAAGTACTCTTTTCTCGTTCCCGTGATATGTGATCCCTTGTGAGCCAGTCACATGCTTGCAAGCCAATTGGATGACATTCCACCGAGAGGGCCCAGAGTATATCTATCCGTCATATGGATGGACAAATCCCACTCTTGATTCATGCGTCTCAACCAATACTTTCTGAACACTCAATGCCAGCTTTATAGCCACCCAATTACGGTGTGGTGTTTGATGTCATCAAAGCATCCTTCCGGTGATGGTGATATGCATGATCCCATGGTCGAAGGAATTAGGTTACTATGTATCAGAAAGCATATAGCAATTGAACTTATTAAAATGACTAGATCTTTATGCTACGCTTATCTATAGGAGTATGTCCATCATACCATTCTCCTAACGATATGATTTTGTTGTTAATAACATCTCAATGTTCATGATAGGGAAACCACAATCATTTATTAACCAACAAGCTAGTATTATAAAGAGGCTTTATTAGAGACTCTAATTTAGTTTACAAATCACACAAGTATTGATGTTTCCTTGTCAATATTGTTACAGCATGAATGTAAACATTTATCATAAACACAAAGATATAATAATAACTATATTTATTATTGCCTCTAGGGCATATCTCCAACATGTGCGTGCAGTTTAGGAAGCACATGGGAGAATGAGGGGTTGGCTATGCCGATGATGCTGCTCTATCTTGGATTAGGGTTTGGCTATGGTAGGGAGGAGGTGAGCGAGGGTGATGCTCGTATTGCGGGGCTGCAGCGGCGTGGAGGCAGCCGTGCTTCGAGGATGTGTAAAAAGACGAAAAAAAGTGTTTCATGAAAGAATCATATGTTTTGTGGCATGTGTAAAAAGATAAAAAAAATCTATTTCGATTGAATTTTGTCTTTTCTACACATGCAACATAAAAAGTCGTTTTTTTTTGTGAAATGACATTGTGCAGGCCTAGAATGTGGAGATGTGTGTGTTGCTATTTTTTGGGGATTATTTAACTTTTTAAAACGGTTTAAAATACATTTCAAATAAAGGGAACATATGCACCCATAAACCAACCTATTTTCGTGACTATAATTAACAACCGTATTGGGATGTCTGTAGTGTTTTGATTTATTTTTTTTACTTTTCACGGACCGGATTGTTATGTCGGTTGGTCACCATGTCGGAAAGGGCCTCGCACAGTCGGCCTTTGAACATTCGGCCGCCGGTAACTTGCAACTCGCAACTTGGGCGGAAAGATACTCCCGTACATTGCAGCTCCGGCGGTCCGGCCCACTCCAAAACCCCACTCAAAACCCGCCTCTATGGTATGCCCGAAAGGGTTACTACGGTTCCCCGCCGCCGTTCCAGCCCCACCCCCCGCATCCCAAATTAGTCTCTCCTCCCTGCGCCGCCACCTCCACCGCCACGGCGCCCGCCGGTGAATCCCTCCGGTGGCGACCATCGCGCGCGCCACCGCCCTCCCGACCGCTCGGCTCCTGCTGCGCGGGCGCACGCCCTTCTCTGCCTCTGCCGCGGCCCTCGCTGTCCTCCCCTTTCCCACCTCCTCCTCCGGCGACGACTCTGACGATGCCAAGCCCCTCCCGGCTCCACCATCGCCGGGGGAAGACTCCGATCCTCCGAAGCATCAGAAGCAGCGGCGGTGGCAGCTGGAGCGCGACTGCAACGTGGCCATGAAGGCCCTGGCGCGTGCGGGCGACGTGGACCAGGTGCTCGCCCTCTTCGCCGAGCTCAGGACCTACGGAACCGGCAAGGGAGATGCCTCGCCGCCCAACGTGCTCTGCTACAACACGCTCGTCAACGCCCTCGCGGAAGCCGGCCGAGTGGAGGAGGCCTACGGTGCGTTCGACGAAATGCTTGCGTCGGGGGTGGCGCCCAACGCGTCGACGCTCAACATCCTTGTCAAGCTGCATTCCTGGAGGTCCACGCGGTTTGACCTGGCGTACAAGGATATCCTCCGGATGCGAGAGATCGGGGTGGAAGCTGACGTGGGCACGTACTCCACGCTTGTCACGGGGCTGTGCCGAGCAGGTAGGGTTGGCGAGGCCTGGGGCGTGCTCGAGTGGATGCTGGAAGAGGGGTGCCGTCCCATGGTCCAAACTTACACGCCCATCGTACAGGGATATTGCCGCGAGGGCCGTGTCGAGGAGGCCAAGGAGCTGATGGCCACGATGGAACGTGCTGGCTGTCCTCCCAATGTAGTCACCTACAATGTTCTGATCAGGGCTCTGTGTGATGCCGCCAGATTTGATGAAGTCACCCAGGTTTTGATGGAGAGCACAACTAAGGATTGGACGCCCAGCGCTGTCACCTACAATACGTTTATGAATGGTCTCTGCAAGAAAGGTATGGCTAAGGAAGCACTTGACCTGCTGGATGTTATGCTAGGCGAAGGGCTGGATCCCACAGATTTTACTTTGAGTATCCTTCTGAATTGCCTTTGCCATGACTCGAGGATTTTAGATGCCATATGCTTGTTAGAGAGGAGCACATCATTGAAATGGTATGCTGGTGTTGTTGCGTACAACACTGTGATGAGCAGGTTGTGTGGAGAGGGATATTGGATCGATGTTCTGAAGCTGCTGACAGGCATGATCAAGAAAGGTATCATGCCAAACACAAGGACGTTCAACATTTTTATTCGCAGTCTTTGCGTTGGTCGAAAGTTTGACTTTGCCAAGAGCTTGGTCTGTAACCAAGGGTTTGCTGCAAATGTTGTGGCATACAATATACTCATTTCTTGGTTTTACCGGTATCGAGGGCCTAGTGAGGTGAATCACCTAATTTTGGACATGAAAGCACAGAAAATTGCTCCAGATGAAGTCACCTACACTATAATCGTTGTTAGATTCTGCAAGGATGGAAATTTTGACACAGCCACTAATTGGTTTCTAGAATCGCTTGAGATTATTGGACTGTCAAGGGATCTTTTTGCCGTCCTTACAAACAGGCTTGCACACAATGACAAAATTTGGGAGATGATTCGCGTATTCCAGGGAATGGAAAGCAATGGTTTTATCCCTGATAGTTCTATATTTGACGTCACAATTAAATCATTCTGTAGGAAAGGTTATTGTCATGACAGAGATATTTGTAAGCTTAACTTTATTCTGGATACGATGTTGGGAAGGCAGTGAACTGAACCCTTGTGGATCCAGGAAAGCCGTCGATAATTGAAGGTAACGTACTCTTCCTTTCTACTTTTCTAGCTGTATGAAGTTGGACCGATTTGCATTTTACTCACTACTGAGTTCTTCAAGATAAATAACAATTGCATATTCTACACTGAACTTACAATTTCTATAAAATTTGGAGTAGCGTTAAAGGGTTTAGAATCTGAACCCGTAAGTGTGGCATACAAAAAGTTTGTGATCCGTAATTATCAAATGTTTCTCAATGGTCTTTGTTCCAAACAATCATCACTAGAATTTTCACTAACCATATATAACGATGAGATGCAGTGTGCTTATTGATTAAGAAAGTCTGTTGCTTTTGATGAAAACTGAAGCCTTTTTGGCCGAGAGAATATTTTCTTTGTAGCACATAATTTTTATTTAACGTGTAGTCATATCCGTTTGTCAGGACAATTGGGAAGACACACCTTTAGTGATTTTCTATGTTTTTCTTAATTTATAATTTATTGTTAATATGTTAACTATAGGTTTACTGTTGGGACTTTGAACCGATATTTTATGAAGTTATAAATACTTAGTCTGACAAATCTTAATGCCAATTTTTAGTACTCCCTCTGTCCTGAATTAGATGCCGTAGATTTGTCTAGATTTGCATGTATACACTAAAACATCAGAAACGTATGTATCTAGGCGAATCCGTGACAAGTAATTCGGGACAGAATGAGTACTACATATTTTGGCAATTAAAATATCCTCTTATGATTGATATTCCTACTGAGCTATTATGTTCATTTTTTTTCCTCCACCACACTATGCGGTTTGATTTGGTGTCCTTATCCAAGGTTTGCAAAAAATAGTAGTAATTGTTTGACCTTGGCTATCATCAAAGCATTTTAACTTGCAATGCTATATTTACTGGTCTGCCTGCTAAAAAACCAAGAGAGTTTTCTTGAAAGCGAATGGTGTGGAATATTATTTTTGGTATCATTTTTGTTTTGTTCAATAGTACTATAGTTCCTTTTCTTGTACTCAGGTTTTCATGTTCCATATTTCAGGAACCAATTTCCTCTTTGAATTATATTCCTCCCGCCAACAGCCATGAATGGTGTCGACATGGCTAAAGATACTGACGCACATGATGTTTGATTATAACATTCCTTACACGTACAAACATGGCACATGCCTTTTTGTGTAAACATATTCCAACCCGGTCACTCAGCAGACAGCTATCCAGTTGGTGAGTTCTGTTGAGATAGCCCGACTTAGTTGACAACATATAAAGATTTGGTACTTGGTACAGAAGTGAAAATAATTATATCGATTTGCAAAAATCGCAATATTTTTACCTATCTGGAATTGTGAATTAGTAGTAAGAATCAGCAAGGAATGTATTTAGCTGAAGCAAATCATAATTTTCTGGGACCTTTGTGTCATGTCTCTCTGAATTTTATACATGTTCTGTCAAGTTACACATCTATATTCAGTTATTAACAAATATTTAGTTACTAAGGCATGAAATTTCTGCCACATGCCGATGAGTATATGTGTGCTTGTGAACATAGTAGAGATAAGTACCATTTTGGTAGTTTAAGGGATGAATCACTATCTCGAATACCAAAGGGCTCCAATGCAATAGGACGAAGTCGTAGATGGTTAGTGCATTTTTGTGGTCTACCCAGTATTTAGGCTAGGTCAAAAGCTAGTTTGGACCTTGGTTTTTTACAGCATATGGGTCATGGTTTGATCTTTGAACCCTGGTTATATGATATGTGCAATTCTGAACTTTCCTTTTTCTGCAAGCCTGCAATCAGCAATGTCCAGCACAGGTCGGATTCCAGTGTAACTCGACATCAGTGGTTCAGTGCACCTGTCCTTTGTGAGCGCAGAGTCTCCCTAGGTGTCCATGTTTCTCTGTAACTTGTGAAGCAGACACATGACTGTTGACAGGACTCAGATGCCAATTAAGTTCTAAACCAATGTTCTGTGATGTTTCTATCCTGTTTGGAGGTATTGGTATTTGCAATATTTTTCCTGCTTATTAACAGTTTATCACTAGTTCTAAAGGATTATTGTAAATCGTTTGTGCTGGCAGGATTCTTGTCATCTGGTTCATAATGAAATCAGATGAGTGGTGTGAGGTGCTGTGTTTGCTATGTGCATTCTTCTATTTCAACAATAGGTAGAGTACATGTAGCACCATGTGCTGTGGTTACTCTACATGGAGCTCTTCATAGAAGGCAAATAGAACTGACAGGTACAATTCTTTCCTTATTCTTACCAAAATTTATATTGTCAGATGCAGCTCGAAGATGCTCCGATGAATTGGATTTTACCATCTATATGGTGGTAGATGATAATGTAATCTGGTATTATGGTCCTCGTTATTTAAAACTAGGTTCCCCAGTGTAATTTTTTATCTCTACAAGATTATCACATGTAAACCATATATCCGTTGGAAGCATGGAAACCCTTGCATGGACTTGTCATTTTCTTGCCTTTTCTAATTTTAACCAACTTCACTATCTTGTTTTAGGCCTGATTCTTGCTGGTTTAATGGTTTCTGCAGTTTCCTGTTGGTTAAAGCATTGCAGACAATGGAAATCTGCTCCAAAACTGCAATGGAAGGCCATGCCATATGATCATGGTCACGTCCGGTGTATATGGAAGCAGAGGAAGGAACACAGTGGTCTTCAGCGGCGAGAACCCTATCATCTCACAGCGTGGTCTTCAGAGGAAGGAAACCATGAAGATGACTGGATGAGGCTAAATTGTTGGCATCGGCGGGTGCAGTTGGATCAGGGATGTCCTTACCGCTGGTGTATAGATCAGGGATGTCATTACCGCTGGTGCATTCGCCTTTTTGCAATCAGGTGCGCTGGAGTTCGATCTCATAGGCTTATTACGTACGTCTTCTGTCAGCGCATCTAGATACGAGTTTTTTTTTTTTTTTTTTTTTTTTGCGTTTTCTCTATGGGAAGTAGTAGTGGTGTGTTGTGTTGCTAGTTTACGCTAGTATATAGGAAGTTATGCGCCCTCTGTTAGGTTTGGAATGGTTGCTGCTGGTCTATCATCGCTGTTACCTGTTGGTATTTATTAGTTTAAATGACCTGCATGAAATGCAAGTATTGTGGCACAGTTTCGATATGAGTGATTGCTCCATCGGTAATAAACCAGTTTACCGATGTATGCCTTCTACAGTATTGCTCGTTCACTCCGATGTATGCCTTCTACTGTCAGTTCTGAGGCTTGCTCCATCGGTAATAAACCAGTTTATATAATAACTCCTGTAAAAAGGCAGATCACGGTAATTGCCCTAGTATGCCAAAAAGCTAGTGTTAGTAGTCCCTACTGACCTATCAGATTCTTATGGATAGTTTTATGCTATCAGATTCTTATGGATATCATAACGAGATATGAATTCGCTGATTGCAGTTTCGAGTTTGCAGAAACGGGATGATGATGATGAAGAAGAAAAGCTTGCCATCTATCCAACACGAGCCTAGCGCCGCTCACAGCTTTGACAGTGACAAGAACCGAGCTGTGCCGAGACGGCAGCATGTGCCTGTCCTGCACGTCCCTGTAAGAAAGATATTTGTACAGCTCTTGCTGAGTAGGACATGGCCGCAGAAAAGGCAACGCTCGTATGGCAGGCAGCAGCATCCTCCCATATCGACGACGACGATATCGATGACTAGCCCAGCTGGCTGGATGAGCCGCGGAACGTGCCGTGCCTGGGTTGGCTCGCGTACGTCTCGTCCAAAGGTGGAAGGAAAACGTGCATCGGGTTTCGGTTGGGTTGGCCAACTGCCATGCCATGCGAGAGCACCGTTACGGCAACACGGCAACGGCCTGCCGCGCGCTGCCGAGCTGATGCCATCAAGGGACCTGCCTGCTCCACCCGTCTGAGCTGAGTGGGCGAGCGAGAGCCGAGAGGACGACGCACAACAAACACATCGGTGACTGGGGCCGGCAACCGCCCCAAACGCGTCGTACGATCGACTTGAACGGACGGCTACGACGCGCCTGGATCAATGGCCGTACAGGTGCACCACGACACCCGTGAGGCCGTGTGACAGAGTCTCGCGTAGATGTGGGCATTCGGTTTTACCGGAAAATACAAATATTCTACTTCCAAATTAATTACTCCCTCCGTCCCAAAATAGATGTCTTAGATTTGTCCTCAAAATAGATGTCTTAGATTTGTCAAAGATGAATCTAGATACTTCCTCTGTTCGGGATTATAGGTCCTACGCGCATACCTAGGTTGTTAATTTGACCAACAAAATATAACTTATATATCACAAAAATTATACCATTAGAAAATATAATCTCTAAGGTATCTAATGGTATAATTTTTACACTATAATATGTATATTTTGTTGTTTAAATTGGCAACCTAGTTATCCGCGCGGGACTTATAATCCCAATCGGAGGTAGTACTATTTAGTTTATAGATTCATTCAATTTTTGACAAATCTAAGACATCTATTTTGGGACGGAGGGAGTAATTGACACATGCTCCCCACGTTTTGTAATATAAGATGTTTTAGCTTTATAAAGAAAATATATCTAGTACGTAGGTTCACTCAGGTTTTGGGAACCTACACAGTAAAAAAAAAGTCTAGATACATTTATTTTACAAATTTAAAACATCTTATATTTTAAAACGGAGGGAGTACATATCTATACCACTAAATTACTTTAGGTACATGCATATCTAGACAATTCTGTATCATTTAGTTGGTGACGGACAAAATATTTTTTCTTTTCTTTTCACCAAAATTCCAATAATGCGAAATAGGGACCAAAATTCCATTAGGCAAACAGCGGTTAACCATTATCAATCTATTAATAATCATCAACAATAGTATAAAGAGACCTAAAAAGAATAAAAATTACCCACTCCACAACGTTGGAATTTCCATCTAGTAGGCCCACGTCCCCTACCCACTCTCTCCTATATATACTTATGGAGTGTATGGATAGAGGTGCCATGATTGATAATAAAATTATTTTTATGTGTCTTTTTGACTTTACGCATATGTGGTTGTTTCATATGTGCGACCCCTTCGAGTACCATCTCTCTGCCATGACTTGTTGGTAAAGGTTGCGGAACAATAATGCCCCTATGCTCAGCGCTATGGTGCTGAGCATAATGCTCCCAATGCATGCGTTATGAAAAAAAAGATAGATTTGAAATTATTTTCAAAACATGATTATTTTATGAACTGATGGGATTTGGGCCGAGAAGGTAGGCATAAGAGGGTTCAGTGATTTCAATCATTTATCTCCAGGTCTTCGGTTAACCAAGTGATAATGACAGCTTCAATACGGGACCAACCCGCGCATAGAAAACCGACCTGATTGGCCCGACTCGAAAATGGCCCAACGGGAGGGACTAGCATCTACGGCCTGATGGGCATCTCGGGCCGCACTCGGGCCAAGAAAATATATAGAGAATAGGGAAGGCCTGGCCTGACGGCCTGGTGGAATTCGCCTTTCTCGGGCCTGGCCTGGGCCTAAAATTTCATCCCAATGGTCGAGTCGGGCGATGCTTGGGCCTAGGTTTTGCATGATGGGCTTTTTCCAACCGGGATGAAGCCTAGCCCGGGCCAAAAAATGCCTAGGTATGGTGGGGACATGTGGCGTCTGCATTTGGGGTCCACACGGACGGAGGGAAAGGCCTAACGTGTCGAGACAAAACCGGTCACTGGTCGTAGATGTGTTAACTTGGACCTATTTTCTGTCGAAAATTGGGTCAAATTTGCGTTAGCATGGACATAAGGTAGATCATTTTCCTATTGTCCCTTGTCCGCATCGAGCCTGCTTGTCAGTTGACCACCTACCATCCTGTTCCTTTTTGAAATGGTCATCAGGGCGGTCCCGTCCTATACATTCCATCTCCATCTTGTGTAAGGGTACATTGTACCTATGTGTGGGTTTGGTAATAAATGGCAATCCCTTTGGATTAATATGTTTATTTAGTTTTATATGAAAGAATATTTCATAGGTCATACTTGTAGTCCATGTGTTGGATTCAAATATGGATGCCATAAAGATAAATATATACCTTTAGTATTGGCATCAAGATCATCGATTTGAAGAGAAGAATGTGATATTATCAAGAAGAAGAAATGAAGATGGGAGATCTTGTGTAGAACTCAATTTAGCCATGCTATAGCTTATGTGTTAAGCAATGGATGATCAAGATATTGAGAGTTTGGTATCAAGAGAATAATGCGAGATATGGTTCTAAGTTGGTGTCATGATAGTATCATAAGTTGAGCGATGATTGACTAAGATTAGAGCATGCAATCAAATGAAGAGGTGTTTATGACTTTATGTATCTCGAGATATTTAGATAGAGCATGACAAGGTACATGGTTGACCAATACAAAGAGTGAAGATTAGATTCAAGTTGATCAACACATAAAGCATGAAAGAATATACCACATGGGATCTTGTGGTGTTGTAAGCTTTGTCAATTATGCTTCATGAACTAACCCACTATATACCTGACTTTCTATTATCTATGTGGGCTAGGTATTTTTCCATAGGCATGCATCAGAAATAAAAATTTCATATATCCCGTGAGAGGATGATATCAGGTGGTGATCATCATCAAGGTTGAGAAGGGAAAGATCAACATAAGAATATTGAGAAGATCATATGCTTGAGTCTTGCCGTCTGTTTTGTGATAATGGACATGTAAAGATGTGCCATAGTGTTGTATGGGGGAGAAAATTCCAAGTCTTCACAAAGAAACAATGATCAAGTGAAGCATTCCTGCTTGAATGGAGCTTGAAGCCGTGTCATCAAGATCAAGCAAGATGCATAAGGAAAAGACATGACCTTGCTAGGTCTTCCTTTTACCAGTCTCAAGGTGGTTGTTAGGAGACCAAATTATAGGATAGATAGTCGCACAATCAAGAGGGGATTTTAGTTGGATAACTTGATCACATCGTATTAGGGATCTCAATCCTTTTCATCCCCTTATTCTTATTTCTAGTTGGTGTTTCTCCACATGAGGTCCTGATCTTGTTGGTAGCTCCTTAACAATCCCAAGCTCATCAAAACATAATTCACATGCATCTTCTATTGCATTTCGAGTTTGGAGGTTTTACTAGTTCTTCATTTAGGGAGGTTTCATTTAGATAGAGCTTGTTCTTAGATTTTCAAAAAGCCCAAGTTATCACCATTTTTGTCAGCACTGTTTTTTGTCTAGAAAACCGGCGTGCATCCAGTGGCTACCGATCCATCCAATGGTTACCGGTTTAATCGATTTTACCGAACAACTAGAATGAGTAGTTCGGTGGTGCACCGACTCATTTGGTGCGTCGTCGGATGTTCCAGTGAGCAAACCGACATGCCGGACTTCTCGCCAATCCATTCCAGCGTACATCTCGGCACAGATTTTGAAAATCTTGACTAAACTTCTTATTTTTTCCCAAACGGACATATTTACTTTTCCTATTAGAGGGACTTCTTCCCCATCGTTTTTAGGGTTCTTGAGAGCTCTTTTGACCACCATTGTTGAACCCTTTGATCTTGCTTTCTCTTCCATTCCTCATATGATTCTTGCATCATTTTGAGCGTTTTGAAAGAGGAGATCTAGATATACAATCCCTACTAATAAACCCCCCTCTAAGTAAGGGGAACACATTGGATCTAGATCTTAGAGTTTTTAGTTGATTTCCACCATTGTTTTTTCTCTCTAATTTCTCTCTAGCACTTGTTGCTTTGGTGGTATTTGAGAGTGAAGGATTTGAGCACCCTTGGTGCTCTTGCTTTGCATTCTTGCATAAGTGTTGAGCTCTGCATTTCGATTGTGAGAGACCGCACACTTATTACTTTTGGAGGATGACCTCCTAGTTGGCTTGGCGGTTGGTGCTGTGGTGACCTCTTTGTGGAAGATTGTGAAGAGGCTCGAGCTTTCTCTTTCATGGGATATGTAGCGGTCGTGAAGATTGTCATCTCTGGGGTGAAGGAAAATCTAGCCATAAAAAAAATGTCTTATTCCTTCGTTGGATAGACCCAGAAAAGAAGGTGAGCTTTCGTGGCGTTGTGAAATTCTTCGTAGAATCACACACCTCTCCAATATGACCGTATCTTACTTGTAAGGGAACAAAGAAATATATCTTCGTCTCCGCGTGCCTCGGTTATCTCTATACCCAAGTTTACTTTTCTTATGATAACATCGAGGTTCAAGTACATATCTTGCTTATCTCTTGTGTTATATATTTATATCTTGGACTATCTTAATTAGCTTAACTTGTTTTTGGTGCACTTTAGTTGAGACTAGCTTATTTAGGTTTTATGCTTGTAAAATAAATGTTAGTTTAATTTCACATTCTTTCAAACCAAAACTGCAATGGTTTTTAAATTGCCCATTCACCCTCTATAGGCGATACCTCTATCCTTTCACCCCGAGTTGTCGCCAAACCCTAGCGGCTACCCTCTCCATCTGATGGTGAGACTAGCCACCGCTCCCTGGCTTCCGTGAGATGTCAAAGAAGTGGTGGCCCTTGAAGCATGACGACGAGGCTTTCTCTTGTCGACCCGCTGGCCCTTGAAGGAGGCGCTGATGGTGGTGAAAGAAGAGGGCGACGACAACCACATGGACGTAATCTAGCTGCGGTGCTCCACTCGTCCCCTAAGGAGACAACGCGGCCGATGACACTCCCAACACCTCCACCGTTACACTCCCAATGGGAGTTGTGGTCACCGTAGACTACTCACGAAAGAACTGGCAACGCCTGCGTGGCCACCAACATTAGCATCAGCGGTGGGGCAAACCCGAGATTAACAAGGGTTTATTTTAAAATTTATCGTGTGTCTAGTTTAGTTTAATTTATGTCTGGTTAGTATTACTTTTGAAATTATGTACCCTTTTCGGCATATGTATAATTATTTTACTAATTGAAAATAATTAAAAGTGCTCGTAGGTGCACCGAATTAATTTCGGTTTATCAGACCTACTCAGTTTCCGTTCTGGTTCTTGAGGTGTGCTTTGGTATCCTTAGTCTCTGTTTCAAAGTTACGAAACTAAAAACACAAGGATAAACATGATTATCTCACACCCCTTTGGTTCAGAGGACACGAAGATACGTCGGCCAATCTGAGCGCACCGAAGCAAAAATTCTGGTTTGGTTCTTTTGGTTTTTTTTTGCCCACCCCTCCCACGTGCTCCCGCTTCCCGGCCTCACCGGGCCATTTGTGAGGCCCCACGAGACAGAGATACAGGGGAACCCGCGCACGCACTAATTTTCTTTCCGTTTTCCAAGGAGCGATGACGGTCTTATAAATAGGCGGCCATTGCAGAGGAGAGAGAGGGAGGGAAGAAGGCTGCAATCCCGGCTCCGGCTCGCCGCCCCTCCCTCCCTCCTCTTCGCCTCCGCCTGCCGACGCTTAGGTTTCGCACCTCGCGTCGCGGTGGAGGTGGAGGTGGAGGTAGGCATTTCCGTTTGCACTACCACGAACCTCCTGCGCCACGCTTCACCTCGCCGGCTCCCCGGGCCCTCCTCGACCGCGCCGCCGCGCCCCGCCTGGTATGGCCTGATTCCGCAGCTTGCTTAATTTCTCAATACCGCCGCCTGCGAAGCTTCTTATGCTTGATTTCTCCATGGTTGGGTCCTGGCTGGGTCCCCTGCACTGCATTGGCCATTTGGGAGATTTTTTTTTGTTCTTCTTTTCGGATTGACAATGCACGAGAGGACCAAATTCGATGCACCTGCTTTTATTTGCTAGAACACGAGGCACCTGATCTCTATTTGTTGGTTCGATTCGGCGTACGTTTAGTTGATTCAATGCGCTCCAAGGAGATGTAGCTTTTCAGTTTGATGCAGATACCAATCGGTATGCATGCTTCAGTTTGCTGTACGTGTTGCTAAATTTTGAAGAATGCGAATTCAACCGTCGTGAATTCGTTTGGCAAGGAGCACGTAGGTTGAATTTGGCGTCGTCTGAATAATAATATTTACCCGGATGACCGTTCCTGCACTTGGGTTTCTAATTACAGCTTTGTCGAACGGATGCAATCCTCTGCAAGCAAAATGTTAGTGGTACCATTTCAGTACTTTTGGCTCTTATTACATGGCCCGAATCATGCGTGCTTGATTAGTTTATTTGTACTCTTCTTTTGTTTTGGCTCAACTTCTGGTCACCAAGCTTGCATACAGATACAGGGGAGATTGGGCATCTTTGATTAGTTGTGTTAAGCAGAGCGTAGCAATAGAATAGGCTGTGGTGTCAATATTCATCCATGTAGAGCATGTTTTCCTTTGATATGGTCGATATGATCCCATCGTATCCGCATTCTGACCCAAGCCTTCAGGTCTGGTTTCAAATGTCTGTCAGTTGATAGGGTGCTAGCATTTACCTAATTCAACTTGCCCAAATGGTCGGCATTAATGACCCCTTTTTTAGTTTGTCTGAAAGCCCAAACCCTTTTTGGCCTTCTGGCCTGCCAAAGATAATTCATAATCACAAAAAAAAAATGTGCCCATACCGTGTTTGGTAATGTAAAGCTAAATATAGTAGTATCACGTTAAATGAAGGAAATTGGGTGGACCAAATGCTATCATGCAATGGTTTGTGACCGGTCAAATTTTGGTTCAGCCAGCATACTATGTTTAGCATAGCAAACAGGGGCACCCCAAATTGAGGCAACCTTCCCATTTCTCTTGGCTGATGCTTCACGTGCTAGCTCTTGTTCTTCCTGATGAGAATTCTGATACGAAGCGACATTATATCATTTTTATGGGGGTAATGTAACTCTGTCGATTGCTTTCTTGCACAGTTTTCTTCGAGAAATCTTCTGGCATTTTGTGTGTGAAAAGAATATCTTCATCCTCAGTTGATTATTACGAGATGCTGTTTTACTTGATGTTGTATCCAACATAAACTTTGCCCGTAATTTATCTTACAGTATTTTGTTTATAACCACGAAAGCATGATTATGAATAGGTATGTACTTTCAATTAACTCCAGAGATACATCTTTTGGCCGCAGAACTTACCTTGGAATAGAAATTTTTGTGAATGTCATGTAACATTTAACACAGGGAATACTTTTTATTAAACATATATGAGTCATGAAAGTGCATCATGCCTTTTCACGCACAAAATCTGATTAGTTAATAGCTCCCTTTTCAGACGATGGAACCTAAGAGCACCCTATTTAAGGGAGTGTCTGAGGATTTCAAGGGAAGAGCAGCTTGCTACAAACAAGATTGGCAGAATGGCTTCAGTTCTGGGTTCAGGTTTGCTGTACCTCACTGCGTCAATTCTCATTTAGTTGCACATGTATCTGAAATTTTGCAGTTACGTTGACTGTATTGAATGCAAACCTACTGTCAGGATATTGGCACCTACACTATACATCTTCTTTGCATCTGCACTACCTGTTATTGCCTTTGGGGAGCAACTGAGTAAAGATACAGGTTGGTTCTTCTTTGCACTGATCAGTCACATTTTGCCCATTTGCAATTACTATCAGGATATGCTACAACCTTTACTTTTATCTCTTATGATGGCACTTGATGAAAAAATAAGGAAAATATGTTAGATTCCTCCATAATAACTGTTGTTTCCAACAAGGGAAAAAAATAAAGTTGACAGTTTACTCCATACATGGATGCCACATTATAGATGAGAATAACCAAACATGTAATTATGGATCGTCGTTCTTAGGTTCAGTTGCTTTTTTCGGAAGGGGAGAATCCTGCCCTCTGTATCGATTGATGCACACAGACAACTGACAAATAAGTTTGTCATGTTTCAGATGGTATACTGACGACAGTTGAGGCATTAGCATCAACTGCTATATGTGGCATCATACATTCTGTAATTGGTGGACAGCCACTGCTGATTGTTGGAGTTGCAGAACCAACTGTTATCATGTACACATATCTCTACAAATTTGCTAAAAATGAGCCGGACCTTGGACAGAGATTATTCCTAGCATGGGCTGGATGGTAAGGGACCTAGATAAATAATTATGTGCCTTCTGGTTACCCAAAATGGTGCTTATATTTATTCTATCTTTTAATTTTATTCTTTATCAACTGACAGGGTTTGCATCTGGACTGCGGTCATGCTGTTCCTCATGGCAATGTATAATGCTGCAGCTGCTTTAAATAGATTTACAAGGTTTGCAGGAGAACTGTTTGGAATGTTAATTACAATTCTGTTCATGCAAGAAGCTATCAAGGTATAGAATTTGTTATATTTATGTATTGTGTACTACTGCCTCCATTGTGAAATATATGATATTTTACTATTTTCAAATTTGGTTGTTCAATTTTCCTTGACTTCACTGCAAATATGTATGAAACTATTCAGATTGATTACATGAAAGGATTATAGTACCATCTTATCTCTTACATAAACATAGATAAGTAGTTTGATGATAATATTTTATACAATTAGGTAATATATTACCATGATCGATTGTCAAATTTTTTAATTGGAGATCGTGCCTTGTCCAAAGCGCCATATATTCTTGAGTAGAGGGAGTAATTAGGTAGATGCTTACTCATTAAATCGCATGTGTTCCCCAGGGAATGTTGAGTGAATTCAGTGTACCTGAGGGTAACGACCAGAGCCTACCGATATACCAGTTCCAATGGGTATATATTAACGGTCTGCTTGGAATAATCTTTTCAATGGGACTGCTCTATACAGCATTAAGCAGCAGGGGTGCAAGGTCATCGCTCTACGGCACTGGTTTGTCATATGTATCCATACATATTTGATGAAAATTGTCTCCATATACAAACTGCCAATGCTCCAGATAAAACTTTCAGGGTGGCAGAGGAGCTTAATTGCTGACTATGGTGTTCCCCTTTTGGTCATATTGTGGACCGCATTGTCATATTCGTTACCCAGCAAGGTCCCTTCAGGTGTTCCCAGGAGACTCTTTACGCCGCTCCCTTGGGAACCCAAATCACTACAGCATTGGACGGTAGCTAAGGTAATAAAGCTACTTCGACTCCAGTATCAAATTGTAGATAGTTCACATATGTGATCTCAGAATTTTGACAGTAGCTCATTGATGAACATGCAGGATTTATTTTCTGTCCCTCCAGGCTACATTTTTTTGGCTATTGTGCCTGCTGCAATGGTTGCAGGACTCTATTTCTTTGATCATAGTGTAGCTTCACAGATGGCTCAGCAGAAGGAATTTAATTTAAAGAATCCATCGGCATACCATTACGACATTTTGATCTTGAGCTTTTCGGTATGATTTATTTGTGTCACTCTTAGTTAACTCTTTTGTAGGTCAGTCGCATTAGAATATGAAGATCTTATTGGTGAATTCCAACTTCTTACAATAACTAAAGTAATAAATTCAGGGACGTGGTTTATAGTTGTAGATTTACTTTCTGCATGACTATCTGAACATACGTTTCGCTGTTGTTCCATTATCCTTGATAGTGGAACCCGGCCCTGTTATCGGGTGTCGTATGGAAAAAATAAGTAAATTCAGTGATGTGCAGAAAATTGTTAAAATATTATAGCTACATACATAGAATAGCAGACAATTACTATCATGTTTCCTGTTCTTCATGGTATAGAAATGACATGCAGGTCTTGATCTGTGGTCTTCTTGGCATTCCTCCATCTAATGGAGTACTTCCCCAGGCCCCTATGCACACGAGAAGTCTTGCTGTCCTCAGGCGGCAGGTTGGTGATTTTCACAGGTTTGTGCCTGTCTATTTCCTATTCAGTTTAACTTTGCTCATGTGCCATCTCTCTTTCATTCAAATTAGGCCTTACGGAAAAAGATGGTCCAAACCGCCAAGGAAGGCATGATGAACAATGCTAGCAGTTCAGAAGTTTATGGCAAGATGCAAGAAGTTTTCATTAAAATGGATGATAAAATGAATGTAAGTAGTCATTTACTAAGCCATATTACATCAGGATAGGCTCCCCAACTACGCTAATAATTGCAACCTGTTCATTGATTGATGTCTCGCTGTCAAATGAATGCCATTTTAGAAAATACCATTCAAATCGGTGAAATTTGATGACATGTCACTCAATTCCTTGTGACCTGTAGAATTTCATTCTAAAGAATACCCTTTTGCATTATTAATAGACTTCCACAATAAAGAATACCCTTTTGCATTATTAATAGACTTCCACAATCTTTGTCTTGAATTCTATAATATATTCACTGACTACTACTGTTAAACATATATAATTGTATGCGAGAAAACTGTCTTTAATAGTGTATCTGTTAGGCATTACAAAGTTGCTCTGATAAAAACAGTTGCTTCAGTTTGTTGCATAAAGTTATATCTTCAACGTCATGCAGGAGGATTCTGTTCATGAAGAGCTGAAGGACTTGAAATCTGCGGTTGTCTCAGAGGGTAATGGAGCAGGGGGTACGCCTGAAGTATTTGATCCTGAAAAACATCTAGAAGGCTACTTGCCTGTCCGGGTGAATGAACAGAGAGTAAGCAATCTGCTTCAGTCCCTGTTGGTTGGTGGTTGTGTTGGAATCGTTCCGGTCATTCAGAAGATACCGACATCAGTCCTCTGGGGTTACTTTGCCTATATGTCCATAGACAGTTTGCCTGGGAACCAGTTCTGGGAGCGGGTACAACTTCTGTTTGTCGCACCTCAGCGGCGCTACAAGTAAACCCTGCTTACCTGATTCTTGTGTCTGCTCATTTATTTTCATTATATGCGAAGCAGTCTATGCACTTAGTTTTTAGCCAGTTCATCATTCAAGAAATCTGAACATGGAGTAAACATTTATTTTCTGTAATTTGGACAGGGTTCTTGAAGGCTCCCATGCGTCCTTCTTGGAGTCGGTGCCTTTCAACAAGATATCTTCCTTCACCCTTGTCCAGCTGGTTTATCTCTTGGTCGTCTGGGGGGTGACATGGATACCAGTAGTCGGAATCCTCTTCCCGCTCTTGTTCTTCTTTCTCGTTGTCATTAGGCAGCATTTGCTCCCGAAATTCTTTGATGCATCCCACCTGTGGGAATTGGATGCATCCGAGTACGAAGAATGCGAGGGGGTGCGCCGTGATCCAGCCATATCAGAGGTATGGATTCTTCTTCCTTCCTGCTCCATTTACTGCCCATTCGGTTCAAATGATCAGACATACAATCTGCTTAGCTCTAGTTGATACGTTCAGTAAATATACACCGTTCCGATTAAATGAAATTTAGCAATGTGTCTAGGTCTGCAATGAATTCCAGAAAAGGCCTTACTGGTAGTTTAAGCCTTATGTTCCATTTGCAGTTTATGCTTTGACCTCCTAGGGTCCTTTACAAATCTTAAATTTATTTCATCTGACATGATCTGAATCATTCATTTGGCTATTTTGCTCAGGCTGAAGAAGAAGTTCCCCCTGAATATGCTTCTGAGATAATGGAAGAATTCACGACTCATCGAGGAGAACTGAAGCACAGGGCCCCGAGCTTCCGCGACGAGCGGCTGATACGGGTACTGACTCAAAGACCATTTTCCATCAAAGCTTTACGAGACGCAATCAGCTCTGAAATTTAACATCTCAACATTTTGTTTCGGCAGCTGAACTCTGTCCACATGACGAGACAGTTCTCCCGGATCTCTTCTTTTGCTCCTCCACGGCATGGATCTTTGTAAGGAGATGCGAGGAGCAATCTTTGTGGCACGGATCTCCAGGCGATTGGTGCAAAATACACGGCGTATCATGGCTCGTACACGGCGGAGCAAGTGATAAAATTCTTTTGTCTTCATAAAGAAACTGCTGTCGAGGATACGGATCAACTTGGGGGGCAAAGACACGTCGAGGAACGGTGAGCTGTGCAATGCAGGGCCAGTTGCTGCTCGGGGAATAGTGTGGAATTTGTGTGTGCGCTTGTGTGCATGAGCTATTGTGCAAAAATAAGAAATGTGGGAGGGGACACGGCACGGGAGCAGTGTAGAGTATTATTTTTAGGCGGTGCGTGCATCGTTTTTGTATTCACTGAAATGAAATTGTGATGTGATAAAACAGAAATGAAATGATGACGCAGCTGCTCCAGTTTTCAAGAGGGGGTTGAACCCCCTGCCTCTGTGATGCGCGCAAACATTTTTATTACTCCCTCCGGCCCGATTTAATTGACGCGGGCTCTTCACAATGTTCAAATTTTAAATAAACCCTCATTAATTTAAACCATTACAAATTTGGCTTTATTCAAAATTGAAATCTTCCGCGATCTCCGTCCGCCGTCCCCGCCGGCCGCTCCAGATCGATCCCGGGCTCGCTCCAGATCGATCCCGGTCAGAGCAGAGGAGGCGAGGTCGATCCCGGGCTCGCTCCAGATCACGAGCTCTCCTGCCGGTCACGACTCGCTCCAGATTGCGGGGTCTCCAGGAGCATAGGAGGCGTGGCCTCCTGGAGGTGGAGCAGAGGAGGCGGGGTCGATCGCGAGCTCCCCCACCGTCCAGGTCCCGCCGTCTGTCCCCGGCCTCGAGCAGCTCCCACGCCGTCCACCGCCGCTCAGCCGCCGTCCCCGGCTCCGTGCGGCCGCGCCGCCGCTCCGATCGCCGTCGAAGGGTTCCCGCCAGGGTCGCCCCACCTCAGGCTCCAAGGAGGAGAGCCACTGGACGTCGCCGTGGCGGCTGCGGGAAAGAGAGGAGAGCCGTACCTCCAGGGAGAGCTCCGACGCTCCCAGATGCACCTCCAGGGACGCCATGCTGCCTGCCGCCTCCGCTGCATATCCTGACCTCCAGCCCAGGCAGTTCATCTTGCAAGGTGCCATGCTGTTCTTGAAACCTGGCACTTGAAACTTGCCAAACAATATGAATGAAAGGGACCTGGCACTTGTTCTCATGATTCAGAAAGATTAAGCCTAATTTTCCCCAATAAATGGTGTGCATGTGTACATATGTTACTCCACAATAAATGGAGTAAAAAGTTTAAATGACAGAGGTACTCCAATAAGCACTGCTAGCAGAAACCACCAAATCAATACCAATTGGAGAACAGAAAAGTTTATTGTTAACATTCTGTGCAACTTCTTCGTCCTTTTAAAACGTATCAAACCTAAATAATTTTCACAAACCACAAATAGCAACTCAGTTAGCAGTCACCCATCTGCAAAAGCTAAAAAGGGTTCAGATTAAGCAGCTGTTTGTTTGGTCTGTTGAGTATCTAGCAGCGTACATCCCAAGCCGAACCAAATTGTTTCTGTCCAAAACAAACTGTGTCCAGTCCATTTGTACATACATCCCAAGCTGAACCAAATTGTCAGACTCCTGCTCAACCCCTATTTAAACCAATGCAAGACAAACCAAGTGCAAAACCAAACTGAAACCCCTTCTATAACTGAAACCGATCAAGCAATGCTGAACAAGAAGACAATTCTCCAAATGGCACAATCAACAAGCAGGCTAGCAGGATAATTAACAGCTGAGTAGCTCATACGTTGCAAGTTCCAGGTCTTTGCATCACAGTAGTACCTGGATTATGGCAGGATCATTGTGCAAGGGGAGCAGGTTCCCATTACTTCCATAAGAATGCCCACATGAGAAAATTATTGCATCATCCGTGAGAATACCTCTACAAATTCAGACACCGAAGTTAAATGAGTAAAATGGTCAAGTACTTTTGACCTCATATATCACAAACCGGTGGACTAACAAGAGAATAATACTCCACCAATCTGCATATGTGTATCTGACTACCAAGATGGTTCAAAAGAAAATATGCATACGTGACTACCAATGAACTTAGCCCTCCTTAACCACTCTCGATATAACTACAGCACAACAAAAAGATCACCAGCAACAATTGAACAATTTATTTCTCAGATGCTATGATTTCATTTATCTACAAAACTTTTTCATTCTTTGCTAAACTGAATGTGTAGCCCAGACTGCAAGTATGGAAACATTGCAGTGTGTAGCCCAGACTGCACTTAAAACATAAATGCTCATATTTTTAATTGACATGCACCTACAGATAGGCAAGAGTGCATAAATTTAGATTTAGATCACCTAATTTACTTTTTGTTCCTTTTGATGAGCCATTGTCAGTACTCCTTCCGAAACATTTGTACGCATTATATTCATAAGTAAATCAATGTGCTATCTAAGCATCAACAATACTAAAAACATGGGAAAGCTCACGTAGCTCAGAGCACAAAGATTGAAGTGGTCAATTAATTAACAACTTGGGAAATTACCAGGTCTATGGAGCATGTATATGCCGCATTCAATAAATTCATGAAGTCAGCTCTTCCTTATCAGTTTCAATTGTCAACTAAGTAGAGAGCAGGAATACAAAACTGATCTCAAAGTATATAATTAGTACCTAGGAAGAATTTTTACATCGTGCAAATAAACTAATCTCAAAGTATATAATAGCATGCAGGGAGATATTATAAGCATGTCTGCATCTGCTTAAGTCTCTAAGCCTAATCAGATACAATGGGTTTATGAAAAAAAATTAACTATGCTGCAAGCATCTAAGTTATGGTGCTCCAGGTTTTTCTGAACATCAGGTACAATTTGCATATCACCAAATACAACAGTTTGCGTCATTTCATTGTCAGCTAGAACAAAACACATAACAGGGAGCACATGTATATTTCTTAAAATTGAGCTTTGAGAAGACCTCTAGAAAACCTCTTAGGAAAAGAAACAAACTTTGGTAAAACTGGAACCTGAATATTTGGTCATGTGAGGCAGCTAAACTAACAAACTTAGTTACTGGTTCAGTTCAGGTCATTAACCGCCAGCTTACTGTGAAGCTGTTGCAATGTACATGAAGGCAACGACAGTAATAGGGTCCAATTTAACATGGTTTTGCACTGTTACGAATCCATACTTCTCGCTAGATTCTGTCAGCCAGTAAAACTGCAGATGGATAAGTATATCAGCAACATTTATCAAACTCTAAATTGGAATCCGATTGTTTGATCTGGAATCAGAAGTGAGGGAGACGACGGTCCTCACCTGCATGGGAAGTGGATGCAAGCTCGTCACGGACGAGATGAGCGGCAGCTGCGGCGTGGACTGGGACCGGCCTCCACCGTCCCTGCAGCCGGCGAGGACGCGCAGCAGTAGACCAACCTCCACCGTCCCCGCAGCTTGTTGAAGTCGGGGCCGCCGTCGCCGCATCGAGTTGCATCACCTACAGCGTCCGCCTCGCCGGGGACCCTTGAATCGCCGACCTCCAAATCTCCGACCTCACCGCAAGAGTCAACTTTTACCCTATGGTTGGGGTTGGTGGATGGAGGGGTCACCCGCTGCAGCCGCGGCGTGGGCGAGGTCGCAGGTAGGGATAAGGGAGCGGCGTGGGTAAGGTCGCGGCATGGGCGAGGGCACGGCGGTGGGCAAGGTCACCGGCGACAGGGACACAGGGCGGAGGAAGAAGAATGGGGACGAGGCTGAGGATGCCAAGGGTTGTCGGAAAAAGAAGGGGGACGTTTTTGCAAAAAATGCCCCGTGTCAATTAAATCGGGCCGGAGGGAGTAGATTTTTTTAACAAAGTCTAGCAAAAGCATACATCCATCAACCTGACGCCACCTTCTTGGTGACATATCACTACCCCTATAAAACTCGACAATGGGGTGGTCCTATCATTGGGACTTATGTCCTTAGAGTATCTCTAACAAAGACTGAAAACTCAAAGACGAATATAGTCCACGGAAAACGGTTTTGCAGATCACGAAACACGGAAACTATAAAAGAACGATGCCCGCAAACTTGACCCGTGAAAGGGAAATCGTTCTGCGCCGGACACAGTTTTGCGGGCATCGTTCTGCGCCGAACACAGTTTCGAAACGGTAAACTGAGGATGTAAACATTTCAGCAAATTGATTTATAAAAATAATAGCAAATAGTTTAACAAATTACAAATCATCCGTATCAAATCAAATTATTATACAAATGGTTTGATCAAATGAATGTTTTACACAAATGGTTTGATCAAATGAATGTTTTGGTACACATACAAATGAAACAACAAATGAAACATCATTGGCGGCCATGTCGCTGCCAGTGGTGGTCGATCAGATATTTTTAGAGTTGCGTATGGGTGCCCTCGTTTTCAATTTCGTTGTACGAGTTAAGGAATGCTTGAAGACAGTCTGGGTTCCTTTCTAGCCTTACTCGGCTCCCAACATTGTCATAGAAGCACTCCAAGTATAACTCTCTCTCGTCCTCGAAGATCATGTTGTGAAGAATGACACAACATGTCATGATGTTCCTGAGGGACTTGATGTCCAAGAAACGAGTAGGGCCTCGCACAAAAGCAAACCTAGCTTGCAAAACACCAAAATCTCTTTCAATATCCTTTCATGCAGCCTCTTGAGCCTTGAAAAAAACAACTTCTTTCCTTGTTTTAGGGTCATGAATGGTTTTTACCAAAGGTGCCCAATCTGTATATATGCAATCAGCTAGATAGTACCCCATGGTGTAGTCATTGTTCGTGACTTTGTAATTGCAAGCTGGTGCATCTCCACGGGCAAGTCTTGTAAATAGATGGGATCGATGTAAGATATTGATGTCATTGAGTGATCCTGACAATCCAAAAAACAATGCCAAATCCATGGGTCTTGAGATGCCACAACTTCAAGAACAACTGTTGGGTCACGACTTTTACCGCAATATTGTCCTTGCCATGCTTTTGGGCAATTCTTCCACTTCTAGTGCATACAATCCACACTGCCAAGCATGTCGGTCCAGACCCTCTCAAGGTTCATATCCATCAACCTTTTGGTATCTTCGTTGTTTGGAGCTCAAAGATACTCATCACCGAACAACCGGATCACAACCTTTCTGAACCTCCGAACAGATTCAATGGTGGTATCTTCACCAATGCGAAGATACTCATCGCAATAATCTGCAGACACTCTGATGACCCACAAGTATAGGGGGTGTATCGTAGTACTTTCGATAAATAGAAGTGTCAATCCCAACAAGGAGCAGAAGGTGCTGAACAGTGGTATGAAGCAGGAAATCCCTGTGAATACTTAGCAAACGGATTTTAGTGTTTTTCTGATAAGGCAACAAAACAAAGAGCAAGTAATAAAGAACAAACGCAACAAGTGGCCAAATCCTTTCTTAGCAAAGGACAAGCCGGTGGAAATACTTATAAAGACCAAACGTTCTCGAGGATACATTGGTATTCTGTCTAGTGCTTTTGCTTCAAATAGTCGAGTACTCTTCTTTGGTGTTATAAGTGTTGTGTGGGTGAACCCGTGCTAATGTACCGACCTTACTTGGACTAATACATACTTGTGATTAAACCCCCTGCAAACATTCGTAACTACAGGAAAGTAATTAAGATATAAATCTAACCATAGACTTAAACTCTGAGATCCTACGCTCCCTTGTGCAAAGGTGTCCTAACGGGGGTTCATGTTTCTGTCACTCCGGCAACCCCACAATTAGTAGCCAAATACACAATGCATTCCCCTAGGCTCATAAATGGTGAAGTGTCATGTAGTCGACGTTCACATGAAACCACTATAAGAATAGCACCACAACTTAAATACTAAACCATTGAATAATAACTCAACACAAATTCACTAATAACAACATGACTTCTCCCATGTCTTCAAGAACTAAACGAACTAGTCACAAGACATCATATGGATCAAGATCAAAGATGATATGATAATGGATAATAATCTGAACATAAACAATAATCCAATGGTTCCACTCACACGTATCAACTACAATAGTAATTAACACCAGGAAAGTTTTCCCTAAGAACTAAAGCAATATCCAACACAATTGTTACTGCGGGACGGAGTGGTGATGATGGTGCTGGTGGATATGACGGTGTGGATGATGATGATGATCTTGATGAATCCTAGCTTGATGATGGTGTTGATGGCGATGATCTCCCCTCTCCGGGAAGGAATTCCCCCGGCAGAAATCTGTCTGCCGGAGAGATCTTTCTCTCTCGGTGTTTTCTGCCCCCAGAGGTGGCGGAAATCTATCTGTCGTCGCTCTCCGAGCCTTAGGGTTCCGTAGGGAAGATATAGGCGAAGGGGCGGAGTCGAGAGCCGGGCAGGTGGGCCACACCTGTCCTAGGAGCGGCCCAGGGTGGTCCCGCGCCTAGGGGGTGTGGGCCCCCTGCGACCCTTCTTCGTCCCTCCTTCTGGTTTCCTCAATCTTCTGGAAAAATAATATTTTCCCATATTTTTCTGATCTTCGCGAAATTGCATCAAAACGCCCTCTTTTCCATCAGAATCCAGACTCCAGCAGTCCATCCTCCAAGAATCATCCAACATGCATAAATAGTGGAAAAGACATAAGCAATACCTCATAATAACACAAATATCAATGAATAGAGGTAGATTATGATATAGAATGGTGATGCAAATTGGGCGTATCACACTCCATACGCAAGCACATGAATAGCTGCGGAGATTTTTTGGTAGGATCTAAACCATAGCACCCCGGCGCCGTATCTATGACGCTAAAAGTGCGTGCAGTTGGCTCTGCAAGGCTCTACGATTTTCACGAACAACTCTCACTGCATTCGAAACCGCCTATGGGAGAGATGCGGGGGGGGGGGGGGGGGGTAGGTGATACCTTCGATCCGGATTACAGATGTCTAATATACCTAGGTTTATCGAATCCTCGGGAAGCAGAAAGCAAAGTGGGATTACTTAAACGGATCTTCGAGAGTTTTTGAATTCCTATTGTGTTTTCACCAGACCAAAAGTTTGCGATCTTGTTGTTGTTGATGATGGAGAGAGAGAGGGCCCAGGTTCTTTGGTTTTCACCAGTAGTTGTGCAAAACATCTGATGGGAATAATAGATAATAATAAAGTATACATGTAATTGTTAGAGCAAGATAATTATATGTGGGCAGTGCATCCATAGTTGTTATCGCCTCCGCAACCGCTTATAGCAATAACCTAATAGTCTCATCCATAGAAGAAAGAAACCTAATGATAAGCATCATGATGTCACCGTTAATCTCAAGTAAATTCTTCACATACAGCCGTACTACCCTTTCTTTCACTGGGGTTCCTATCCTGCAGATCGGTCATTACTAACACTCCCTTTCCCTAGATCAATCCTCGGGGTCTTGGGTACGTGACAAGTCCTTAGATTGAGGCAAGAGAGGGTACTACAATCATCATGTCATACAAACTAATACATGATCGCATCTATGATAAATTACATGCACAAAGTCTACATGGCTAGGCCAAAGCCCTTATCCCAAGGAGAATTACTCACACATAGAGATGAAATCGACAATCATAAACATTGCAATAGAGATCATAAGGTTTGATAGCAAATAGTCTTACAATGTCGTCAATTGGAGACAAGATCTACTATTATAAGTGGTGGAAGATGGCTATGGTGGTGGAGAAGGGTTTAGAGGTTTAGATCTAGATCTATTCCTCCGGCGTGGCGGCTTCTGGTGGAAGGGAGAGTTGAGGTCGAAAAGAAGCGTTGTTTCCCGTCGCCCGAAGCGTCTTTATATAGGGGTCCCTTCACGAAAGTTGTTCTGTTTGACCTAATAAAGTCGGTGCAAACTATACGGCGGCAACTATACAGCAGTGACCCATATAGTTGGTCGTTAAGCTTGCAGTAATGGCTTCACGGCTCATGGTTTCTTTGACGTGTTGTAAATCTCGTATCTTTGTCATTTATGTAGTGATTCCCATCATCATACGTCATTATCTGCGCAGGGAAAAATAGCAATAAAGGATTGCATACCCCTTTGATCATTAGGCATTAGTGGCAGGTTTTAGAGAGATATTTCATCAAATATATGAATAATATCTAGTTTAAATACAGACGTGGATGGCTATATTTCACAGCCATCAACCTCCCCAAGCTTAAGCTTGATCGTCCTCGAGCAAGAAAACCAAAATCAAAAGGGAACTCAGCATTTAAACTGAAATAACGAGATGATGATCTTACTCATGATTGATAGTCTCATGTTTCCTCCACTTTATTAATCTGAAAAACTTCAGCATAGATGGAGTAATGGCAAGCATATCATACGGGTTTCATGAATCCTTATAGCGCAGCAAAATTATTGTAAGCATGGATGATTCAAAAGAGTAAACTTTATTCCATGTCATGTAATCAACTCATAAGCTTGCCAATAAAATGTAATCATTTAGAATTAAGAGTGTGAGATTTTGTCATGAAAAGCATATATACTAAAGTATCTTAATTCTCCCACATCAATAAATTAAGACTTTTCAAGCACTACTTTTCTATTCATTGTCCTACAAGAATTTCAGTTCTTAAGTAATTGAGAGCATGCCAAAAAATTCATTAGTTTATCGGGCTGTGATGGACACTCGTGGCATCACTAAGGTTTTTGTTTCTTTTGCATAATGATTACTCATATCAGTCAGAGGAGTGATTTCATCATGTTATAGCTACCCGGGAGCACCAAGAATCTTACCCATTATAGCATTGCTGCTATATATGTTTAATCAACTCATAGCCGAAATCTAGGAGTTTCCTCCATGAAGATCGCCCGTAGGCTAGCGGAGTTGTTGGCATCCCATGAAGTTTGACACACATAAAGCTATATAATTCTTATGATTTACAAGTCAAACTTTGGCATGCTCACAAAAACCGCTAAACATTAATTCAATTGAACAAGTCTTTTCAAAGAGATCTATCGGGTCGATCATTATTTTCTATGGTGTCGAGTGTCTCTAGGAATAAGCTTTCAAGACTAAACACTACAACACCCAAGCCTTCAATTTGTGAGACTTTTTCTTTGTTTCGATTGTTTAGCAAATTTTTAGGCAAAACTTTGGTTAACTACAAGAGCTGGAACAAAACGTACCAAGTTAAATACCCATGCAAACAAAATTTTACTACAATATGGAGACTCACTCCTCCGATATAACATCTCAACATTACTACTAACTAGCAAGGGTTTCTCAAACTTCAAAAGTGGGGAGTCATAAGGCACACCTCTCATGTTTGGTTACACTTCTCTCTTCTCTTTTTATTTGTTTCTTGGAAAATCAAAGTGAATCACTCTCCTGCAAATCAACGAGAACTTCGAGGCAAAAATAAAAAGAGAGAGAAAATAAAGATAAACGGAGAAATATTTTTGTGGTTTTTGAGAAGAGGAATCAAAGAATAGGAAATTGGCAGGAAAGCTCGGCTTGAAAATCTCAAACAAAATAAAATAACTAGGATAAAGTGTTGGAGAAACCAACACGAGTGCTTATAAACTCAAATAAAAGCATAACTTTGAAAAATAAGATAAAGCAAATGAAAGCAAAATAAAATAAATATAAAACCTCCCCAAGCTTAGGCTTTTGCAAGCCCTTAAAATCACTATGGTGGGGGGTAGCTGTAACTCCAATCCACAAATTGAGTTGAGAGGTTACTTGTTTTTTCTCGAAGTTTTAGGGTGAGATTATGCATTCTCTCTACAGTTCCTCCAAGTTCTTGGAAATCCTGATATGTTGCGAAGTGGTTTGGTGGCTGCTGCTCTTGATGAGGGACTTCTTGGTCCTCATCCTCTTCCGGAATCTCCTCCTCGGGTTGGTGTTGCTCAACCTGCAAGTCATGAAGCACACGTCATTCCTCGATAGAGAAAAGACCATTAGGCAAAGGAGCGGGATAGATACGCCCAGCTCTAGCAATATGCAGATAATAAACACCACCTCTCCTAGTAAGCATTCCACAAGCCCTCAAATTAGAAAAACCAACACGTCGCTCACATAGTACCGGTTGTAACTCACCTAGGTCGATGCCTAGAACATTGGCGAGCACGGTGATGACGCCTCCACAAGTGATTGGTCCTTGGCTTTGGTTGGATTGGTACTCCAAGTAACGCAGAAGAATTGCGCCCAAGTGAAGTGAAAAGTTGTTATAGTTGAGAGCAGGTTTTGCAAGGACTAAGATGTCCTCCTCATTGAATATTGTGAACTCATTACGCACCTACAAGGTGTTAGCAATAACATAAAACAAATAGCGAATAGCAGGATATTGAATATTCTTCCCTTTAGTGACTCTAGAAGTAAAACTCATTCTATTATAACAGTATTCAGGGGAAGGTTCCATGTCGGTAAAAGCTGCGCGCAGAGCATTAGGTTCATTGTTGGGTAAATTAAAACAATTGCACCATTCATCAAGTGATACATAATAATCATTGTTCATGAGTCGGAAAGAAATTCTATCCTCCCCATGCCATGTCTTAACGGTGCTTTTCAAAGAACTAAGAAATTCCATGGTTAACCGGCGATAGGTTGGTGCATCATGAAATACAAATTTTTGCAGGCCAACTCTATTTCAAAGTAAATTAAAATCATTAGAAATACCGAGTTGGTTCAAAGTGACAGGCAAACCCACTTGGTTGCCTTGACTTGTCGGTTTTTGATCTTGTTGAAACGATCATGGTGGGATTCGTTCTTGAATCGAATCCCCATGCATTCCTAAGCTGCAGACCGAGAAGAACTATCTACGGCAAGATCACGTGTCTGGATCCTCGTGTTCATCTTCTAAAAACAAATAAGAAAGACAATTATAAAACTTTTTGATCCAACAGTAATAGTCATAGCATAATCTTCATCATAGCACACTAAAGAATCTCCTCAACATAATAATCTAGGTAAGATAATCATGGCAAATAGTTCAAAACAAGTCTCACCCTAGATTGATAATAACAATACATCAAAGATGAATTCACGAAAAGTAATTGGAGGATCGGAGGAGAAACATACCATAGATCACATGTGTGCGAAGAATTCGAACGAAATTGAGTAGGGGTGAAGATTCCTTGAGTTTTTGAGTGAGTTTGGAGGTAGAAGAGAGAAAAAGTATTGATGTTTTGGGTACCTCCCCGTGCGTTTAAGTGGTCGGACACAACTATACGGCAGCAACTATACGGCCGGAACACTTTGTTCCCGCCGTATAGTTGGTCTGACGGAAAAAATTTAGGGTTTCTAGGGTTTCTTTCCCGATGGCTGTAACTATACGGCGGGAACATCCTGGGATGAAAAATTGTCGATGGGTAACATAACTATACGGTCGGAACTATACGGCGGGAATTTTTATTCCCACCGTATAGTTGGTCGTTAACCTTTCTGTACACATCAAAAAAATTCTATTTCTTCGAGGATTACTTTTTAGACTAAAACTTAGCGAAACACCTTGTTTTGACAGAAAAATGCCAGACTAAAATTTCGACCAACTATGGCATATAAAACAGGAATTTTTAGTACCGAAGAATCTCTCTTTTCTCAATGGAGTTTTCTAGCACTCTTTATTCTATATAGAACTTAAACTAAAACTTAACTCAAACCTTTATTTCTCATGGGTTGCCTCCCATGCAGCGCTCTTTTATGGTCAATAGCTTGACCTTGATATTGCTCACTTAGGCCATATGAGTGGAACACCCACTCTAAAGTAATTGGCCTTCAAAGTGATGCCTCCTTATCATCTTTCTTATCTTTCTTTTTCCTAGGAAAATGAATAACAAAATGATCCTGTGAAGGCAACTGGATATTCACGTTACCTTCATGCAAGTTGATTAAAGCCTTAATAGTTCTTAAGAAAGGACGGCCTAATATGATAGGAGCAGCAGCATCTTGAGGCATATCAACAATAACAAAATCAATAAGAGTAGGACAGCCTTTAATGTATACTAAAGTATTTTCTTTAATGCCTACTGCTTGTTTATCAGTAGAATCTGTTAGATGTAATTTTAGTTCGGTGATTTCAAAAGATCCAAGATTTAACTTATTAAAAAGACTCTTTGGAATTGTTGAAACACTTGCACCTAGATCACACAGTGCAGCTATTTCATTAGTCCCAATTTTAATCTTAATAGTACGCTCAAATATATCATCTAGCTTAACAGGGAATTTTTCAGCAATTTTCTTATATTCTTGTTCTAGCTCACGTACCTTTATTGCTACCTTATTAATAAAGTGTTGATACATGGCTTCCTCATTTCCTTCACTTAACAGAATCTTGACGTTGATCCTTTTTACAAGATCTTCAACTGTGTAGTTTAGTGAAGGAGCATTGCTATAATCAAGTTCTTTGGGCTCCTCCCTTTGGATCCTTATCATCTTGAGGTCTTCTATTGGATTGGGCTCAGCTTTACCTGCACATTTAGCTAGAATGAGAGTTTGACTCTCGGTTATCTTATCTAGTTGTGCCTCAACAATCCTTGTTCTTTCTTGGAGGGCCTGGAAATCATTTCTCAAACTAACAGCTTGGTTAGATAATTTACCAAGCATAGCATCATGATTCTCCGTAATTTTGACTAGGATATTGTTTTGCTCATTTTGTGAGTCCATAAAAGATTTAAGAGTTTCTTGGAGACTACTACTATTTGATGCCATGTTATTATTGGAGTTACTTGCTGGACTAGAATAATGTTTCTGAAAATTAGGATTATAGTTTTTCTTCCAAGCAGGGTTATAATCATTACGAGCTATAAAGTGTACTTCTTCAATAGTTGGTTCGAGAGTAGCTCTTACCGGGGTTTCCTTACCTTTAACGGCTAATATGAGCTCATCAAACTTAGCATTGAGTTCTTCATTCTCTTGAGGTGTGACGGAGTTCACTTTTGTGTGTTTGATCTTTCTACATGCTATTGGGCATGGTTGTCTTGCATATTGTCTAGCAACTGCTTTGCTTCGGTAATTTGCTTACCCATAAATGTTCCTCCAGCTGCAATATCTAGCATAGACTTAGAAACAGGGTTAAGAGCATTATAAAATAAATGGATAATTAACCAATCTTCCATCCCATGGCTAGGACAGTTTCTCATGCATTCTTTCATTCTTTCCCATGCAAGCGCTAGTGGCTCACGCTCTTTCTGTCTAAAACCAGTAATATTAGATTTGAGTTGCATAGTCTTTGCAGGTGGAAAGAATTTAGTCATAAAAAAGGGGTACATTCCACCCATGATGCAATAGTATTTCTAGGCAAAAATAGCAACCATTCTATCGCTCTTCCTCTAAGAGAGAAAGGAAATAAGCGCAACTTGACCACATCGGGGTCAACATCTTTAATGCGCATCATATCACATATTTCAGTGAAAGTATTTAAGTGCATACTTGTATCTTCTATAGCAGAGCCTCCAAATTGATTATGTTGAACCAAACTTAAATAGTGGGGCTTAATTTCATAATCTTCAGCAGCAATTGCTACCTGAGTAATATGAGTACGCAAATAATCATTGTTAGGAGTTTCAAACTCCCCAAATTTCTTTTCAGCCATACTTCCTATGTTTTTGTATTTTTTAAACAAGTACTAATGATGATAAATCAATAATTAAAATACTAACTAATTTTTTGTTTTTTCAAATAAAAACTGAAAGCAAACTAACAAAATTAAAAACGATAATTTAAAACTAGCAAGGTTCCTACTAACCTCACCAGGGTAGCTATTGCTTCCCCGGCTACAACGCCAGAAAAAGGGTTGATACCTTCGATCCGGATTACGGATGTAGTATATAGCTCTTTTACCCTAGTAGACCTAGGTTTATCGAATCCTCGTGAACCAGAAAGCAAAGTGAGATTACTTAAACGGACCTTCGAGAGTTTTAGAATTCCTATTGCGTTTTCACCATTCCAAGATTTTGCGATCTTATTGTTGTTGTTGATGATGGAGAGAGAGGGCCTAGGGTCTTCGGTTTCCACCATTAGTTGTGCGAAACATCTGATGGGAATAATAGATAATAATAAAGTATACATGTAACTGTTAGAGCAAGATAATTATATGTGGTCAGTGCATTCATAATTGTTATCGCCTCCGCAACCGCTTATAGCAATAACCTACTAGTATCATCCATAGAAGAAAGAAAACTAATGATAGTAAGCATCGTGATGTCACCGTTAATCCCAAGTAAATTCCTCACATACAGCCGTACTACCTTTCTGTCACTGGGGTTGCTATCCCGCAGATCAGTCATTACTCTAACTCCCTTTACCTGGATCAATCCTCGGGGTCTTGGGTACCTGACAAGTCCTTAGATTGAGGCAGGAGAGGTGAAAGTACAAAGGAAGTCGCCTAGAGGGGGTGAATAGGCTTTTAATATTATTACGGTTTAGGCTCAAGTAAATGCAGAATAAAACTAACGTTTAATTTATTGAGCACAAAACCTAGCCACTAAGTTCACCTAAGTGCACAAACAACCCATGCTAAGCAATACAAGCAACAAGGTGATAGCAAGATATAAATACTTCAAGCACGATGGCTATCACAATGTAAAGTGCATAAGTAAAGGGCTCAGTTGAGAGATAACCGATGGACGCGGAGACGAAGATTTGTTTCCCGAAGTTCACTTCCAAAGAAGCTATGCCTCTATTGGATAGGTGCGATGGCGCAATGCTCTCCGAACGCCACAAATGGCTCACCTCAAGGTGTGGTGGATCGATGCTCACCAAATGCCACACAAGGTCTCACCCCGGATGTGGAAGCACACAAATCACCGACGCCACAAAAGGCTCACCTATTCTCCCAAGTGCGCACCACAAAAGGCGAGCACTCGCTCCACTATGGGATGCTTGAGGGCGGTCACTGAACCCGTACAATATTGGGGCTTACTCCACAACTCAATTGGAGGCTCCCAACAACAAAGCCACAAAAGTCTACAATGCCACAAAAGGCCAATAAAGCCACAAGAGGCTACAAGACCACAAAAGGTCAACAAGACCACAAAAGGTCAATCAATCCAACCACACAACCGTCTAGGGTTCCAAGAACCCAAGAGTAACAAGCACACAAGCTTGTACTCGCCGAATCTCCGAGGAGAACTCAAACCTATGCAACAAATTCAAGGGCAAGTCCTTCACTCTCAAATTACAACAAAGCTACAAAAGCTATTGGGGAATAAGGGAGGAAGGACACAAGAGGAGAACACAAAACTCTCCAAGATCTAGATCCCAATGATTCCTTCACAAAAAAGGGATTTAGCTTGGGGGTTTGTAGATCTAGATATCCTATCTCAAATCCCTCAAAACGATGCAAGAATCATAGGAAGGGAAAGGGAGAGGGAAAGCTTCTTCAAGGTCAACAATGGAGGAGAGAGAGAAAGCCAAGAACCAAGAAGAAAAGCTAGTACCCACGAAGGGGAAGAGGAGACCCTTTTCAAGGGCTCCCAGATCTGCCCGTTATGGGCATTCGCGACCCTGGCCGAAACTTCTGGTGGGAGGCCGGAAGTTCCGGTGGCACACAACAACGGTTGAAAAAACGTGATGCGAGAAACTGAAAACGCGAGTCCTGGTCGGAACTTCCGCCGGTCCACCGGAACTTCCGGTGGGAGCGGAACTTCCGGTGGTCCGACAGAAGTTCCGTCAAATAGACACATCGAAAACAGAAGGTTACTGAATGTGAGCAGAACAAGAGCCGGATTTTCAATCGGTACTTCTGGCGGCAACAAGGCCCGAGAAGAACTTCCGGTCCCTGGCCGGAACTTCCGGTGGGGGCGGTATTTCCGTTGTAACTTCCGGCCCAAATTCTGTCAAATACAACAAACCAAATAGAGAGGATACAGTACGTGAGCGGGAGAAGAACCGGAACTTCCATCGGAATTTCCAGCGGCAAAATGCCCTAGCGAAACTTCCAATGAGAAGTCGGAACTTCCGGTCAGGGAAATTCTAGAAACCAGAAATGCAATAACTTTTGCATCCGAACTCCAAACGAGATGAAGCCATGAGTATATATGTCGAAATATTGGGTATCACCTTGGGAGAAAATACCATGCGTATATATGTGAAGTATCCCCAAGGTGTGGAGCCAGAAATCTCACAAGATCAAAAACTGCAATAATATATGCAAGGGAAATCCTTAGACGATGAACTAGAGCTTGTTATGATGATGACCACAAGCTCTAGATCCTCTCATGGACAAGAACCAAATAACAACCAAGAAAGATGATGCTATGAATGCAATGGTTTGTGCTCTCTCCGAACGATGCAAACGAGACACCCGCTTGAGAGCCCCTCTTGATAGAACGGCTATCTATCCTAAACCCGGTCTCCCAACTAACAACACGAGACCGGCAAAAGAGAAGCCCTATCAAGAACATACCTTTGCCTTGAGCATCCCACTTGAACTTGATGTAGACCGTCTTGTTCTTCTATAGTGGGAACACCTTTCTTGTTTGCTCTTGCTCGCTCTTGCTTGATGAAGACTTGCAAATCGCTCCCCCATACTCCATGGGGAAACCTATTCTTGAACTTGCCTTCATCACTCCATGAACACGAGGATGGCAAGCTTCAAGCATGGGATCTTCTAGAGATGGCGCATCTTGAGCTCGCCCTTCTTCATCCCTTCTTGAGGTTGATCCATCTTGATGCAACCCTTTGCACTTGTCTTGATCAACCTTCAAGCTCCTTCTTTCTTCATGATTCCAATGGCATAAAGCCCTTGGACATTTCTTCATCTTTCAACCTTGAGACCAACACATGGCCCAAGCGATGCCAATGGACAAACCTACAAGTGAAACTCAATTTATACATTAGTCCATAGAGATTGTCATTAATTACCAAAACCATACATGGGGGCATACATGCCCTTTCAAGAGGGTACTACAATCATCATGTCATACAAACTAATACACGATCCCATCTATGAAAAATAACATGCACAAAGGCTACATGGCTAGGCCGAAGCCCTTAGCCCAAGGAGAATTACTCACACATAGAGATGAAATCGACAATCATAAACATTGCAATAGATATCATAACGTTTGATAGCAAATAGTCTTACAATGTTGCCAATTGGAGATGAGATCTACTATTACAAGTGGTGGAAAATGGCTATGGTGGTGGAGAAGGGTATAAAGCTTTAGATCTAGATCTATTCCTCCGGCGTGGCGGCTTCTGGTGCCAGGGAGAGTTGAGGTCGGAAAGAAGCGCTATTTCCCGTCGCCCGAAGCCTATTTGGGTGTGTTTGGTGGGTCGGGTGAACCCAGATATTCCCTTCTCAACCCAGCTGAGAGCCCTTTTCGTTGTTTGTTAAGTCGGGTCGGGCCATCTTAGCTATGCCCTCCTGGCCCCGAAAACGCCTCTCAGCCGGGCTGAGGAGAGAAGCTAAAATCGAGCTTCGTAACTCGCTCGGGCTGAGTTCATCCCGAAAACACTGTTGCAGTCCCACCCGGCGACCACCCCAGACCCTCACCCCCCACTTTTTTCTAACACATTTTCCCCGCGACCCATCGTGGCTCCCGAATGCAGACGGCGCCCTCCACTGGCCTCCGCGTCCTCCTCAACTCCGACTGCCGGTGGCGCCCTCCTCGTCTCTCGACCGCCGGCCGCCCTCCTCTTCTCCTGTCGGTGCCCTCCCAGTCTCCTGCCAGTGCCCTCCCAGTATCCTGCCGGCCTCCTCGTGCCTCCATGGCCGTCACCAAGCGCCGCCTCCTTGCGCCGCCAGAACAGCCAGCCACCGCCGCCTCCTTGCGCCGCTACTCCCCCGATGTTCCGCCAGGGCGCGCCGCCTCCACGAGCTCTGGCCACGCGCCGCCATAGTCAGATTTCGTGCTCAATGCGGTGGTGGGATGAGCAAGGACCCGATGGATTTTTCTTATTCTATTTAGGGACCTTTGTGTAAAAAATCGGACTCAGCAGTATCTGCACTCACAACCCCACCAAACAACATCTCCACGGAACGAAGCTGGACGAATACGGGCTGCCAAACGACCACAAAATCTGAACTCAGCATATCTGAGAAGGGCATGTCTAAGATGGGAAACACATGTTGGGGTGACCCGACCTACCAAACACACCCTTTATATAGGGGTTCCTTCACGAAAGTTGTTCTGTTTGACCCAATGAAGTCGGTGCAAACTATATGGTGGAAACTATATGGCGACGACCCGTATAGTTGGTCGTTAAGCTTGCAGTAATGGCTTCACGGCTCCTGGTTTCTTTGACGTTTTGGAAATCTTGTATCTTTGGCATTTATGTAGTGATTCCCATCATCATACGTTATTATATGCGTAGGAAAAAAATAGCAAGAAAGGATTGCATACCCCTTTGATCATTAGGCATTAGTGGCAGCTTTTAGAGAGATATTTCATCAAATATATGAATAATATCTAGTTTAAATGCGGACATGGATGGCTATATTTCACAAGCATCAGTAGGTCGGTAACTCGACGAAGTAGTCTTGCATCAGAGAATGGTGGACTTCCCAACGGTTGCACGGGAGACAAATCCGGCCGGGCACCGATACAACATCCTCCTCCTATACTTGACCTCCTTGACAGCGAGGATGATGGACATATGGTAGGTGTCGTCATCGTGGAGCAGCTCGTCGAGGTCCAAATCATCATCGGAGGAGAGGATTCGAAGTACATCTCCTCACTCTCCGTCATCTGAATCAATAAAATACGGCTGTCAAAATCCTTGAAATTTAGCAGTAGCAGGGGAGATCGAACAAGTTCATACCTTGGCGGCGGTGGGCGATTCGGTCGGCTCACGAGGCGGCAGCGCTCCCAGCTGCAGAACTGGTCCGGGCAGGACGGATCTATCGGATCTGGTTTAGCGCGCCAGCAATTTGGGCTGCATAGGACGGGCTCCGTGGCGTGGAACAACGATGACGGCGGGTGGGAGGAGGAGAGGGGAACGGAAATGTCAGAGCGACAACACCCACGAGGGGATATGGTTTGACGCTCGATTCGACCACTCGATCCGTGTATGTACCGGATGTTGGCGACAATTCACCGCCCCCCTCAAAAATAAGTAAGGGCCGAACCTTATTCGGGGTTCACTAGAGCGACCGACTTCTACACAAACGGAAAACAAGTGGTTATTTTACAATTTTGGGCTGTTTACAGTCTTCGCTAGATATTCTCTTACATCGACACCCAACGCCCCACCTGCTAGATCCAGTGGCATCATCAAGCCGCCCTATAGCGAGCCAGAAGCATTGACCAGGTCTAGTAGAATGGCACCGCACACCGTATGCGCATGCTCAAGAAGCTGTCACCACCATCTTCCATCGACCCATCTTCAGGAGAGATTAATGCGTTGACCTCACCAGGTCTATCGCTGACACCGCCATGATTCCATAAAACGCCACCAAATACGCATTCATCATCACGCATCCGCCGCCGAAACCCTGCTGCAGGCGTCCATTAGAGGAGATCGTCGTCGACGTGGTAGATGCCACACTATGCCACTTCCTGATCCCTCTAGCCAACATCTGCTCTTAAAAGATCCCCATGCATGAAGGGGGAACGCCACCGAACGCCTCCATCGTACGATCCGGGATTTGGCGTTTCTCCCCAGGGCATCTTGAGCTAGTAGATGAGAGCTGCATCGTCAAGTTAGGAAAGATATGGACTCCTAGATGATACCTCCAAGGAAGAGAGTGACGCTCAAAGCGCCATCATAAAAAGGTCTAGAAGGATCTTGGGTTTACCCTCGAGACTCACAAACCAGAATTATGTAGTATATCTACCGCGAACGATATCTGCACTGAGGTACATGACACTCAAAGACGTCGCCATCGTCGACTCTAATCAAAAGTCGGAACAAGGTTTCTCACCCGGGAAGCAACACACATCACCCAGTCATGCCCAACTTTGTGCAGGACCGACGTCATCGCGACCTCACAAGCTCAGCACCGCCGAGAGCCTCTGTTAAAGTGGTCTACCTCTTGAGTCACTAACCCGATTGATGACCCAGTTTTGTCGTCGCCTTAGTTGCAAGGATATCTTCGAAAATAATATCCCAAGTTGATATTTTTATAATTTTTCGTTTGTAATTTCCAGATTATTGTAAATTACTTTGATAGTAATTTTGTGGAATTATATCATTGGTTAGTTATTGGTAACCCATGACTACCCATCTCTACGCGTATATAACATTGAAGTGATCTGGCAACCACGCAATATTATCGAGGTAATTGTTCGTTGTTAATTTGTCAACCACACCACTGAATGTTGACAATTAGTGTGCCAAAAAAGTTCTCTTTGAAATATAGTAACATGCGATGTATGTTGAGAAAAAAAGCAATTTACCAAGAGAATTAATCATAATAAAAGGTAGATAAAATATGAATAGAATAATATAGATTAAACTAGTCATGTGATTTAACGTAGTGCCTACTGCAAACCATAAGAAACGATAACCTATTTGACTAAGATAAACAAGATTTAGAAAGATGGTATACATCACAACATAGGAACCGCCCATGTTGACATTGATACCGTTGTTAGCCATGTCGTCGAGGAAGAGGTTGTTGATGTTGAAAAAGAAGTCAACGCCGTCGCTATTCGTGAAGGAGTTCATGATGAAGCTAGCACTACTAGAAAAACAGTTATAGCTAATTCGCATACTCATGGCGCACATGCTAGGTAGTGCCCCATGGAAAAATAGTCATGGCGCACCTGCTAGTAGTGCCCCTACGGGTAAGTGTGGCTAGCACCAACTACCCCCCTCGATCGCCTTTTTAGTTTTGTAGAAAAATAAAAGAAAATAATAAACACTTTAAAAAATAAAATTCTTTCAAATATATATAGTTAATATGGTCCTGTTTGTAGAAAAATTAACAAACATGAATTTTGAATATTTTTTGAAAAAAAAGTCATGCCATGGTAAAACAGTCATAACTTTTGCATACGATGTTGAAAAAAAATCTTTAATATATCAAAATGACGAGCACGAAATTCTACATACACTCATTTCATAATTTGAAAGAAAAAATTACAGAAAAAAGAAGATATTTTTCTGCATAAAAAAAGAGACCACTTATTCGTGGCGTATGGCATAGAGGTCCGCCACGGGTATGTTTGGGCGGAATATGAGCCCGTCTCATCTACCCTTCTCCTCCTCCTCCTCCCTTATCCTCCTCATCTACCCTTCTCCTCTCCTCTAAAGCCTCCTTCTAATTCTCTCCTTCTCCTTATCCAACTTCAATGTCCACCACCTCTCCTCCAACTCCGACGACCACCGCCTCTCCGACCTCCACCTTCGATCTCCACCGCCTCTCCAACCCCCACCGCACGGCCGACCTCCACCGCCTCTCCGACCTCCACCTCCGATCTCCATCGTCTCGACACGCCATCTCCCGCCTCACATGAGCTCCGATGACGTAACAACGGACACGGACTGGATTGCTTTTTTTTCAAAATTAGGATGTTTTCTATAGTTTTTTTTTCCAGAAAAAGTACCCATAGCGCACCAAAACACCTACCCGTGGCGCACCAGTGGTGCGCCACGGCTAATTTTTTTTTACCCGTGACGCACCACGTAGTGCGCTACGGGGTAACTAAAATCGGTCCGTCACGGGTAGCCTTTTTCGCCTAATAGTGCTCCCAAAAACCTTATCGCATTTTCCCGTATAGGACCCGAGGAGCAGGGTATCGGAGGCCTAATGCCCGGTTCGCGGTGCACGCCGCAGGACTGGATGGGAAAGATCCGATAGGAGCGACCTCTCTTATATATGCACCAGTAGAAGAGTTTGTAATCATTTTCCACTGACTTCGTATTAAAAATCCACGGCGCACGCGTCGTGATAAGGCATGGCGAGGCGAAAGGAGGAGCGCGCGTGTATGTCTCTCTCCTTCTCATCCTTTTACCAAGTGGTTAAAGATACCCTTATAAGATGGTAAAACTTTCCTTCAACTAGCAATGTGGGACTAAATATTTGTACCATCTCTTTCCATGCATGAATGGGCCACATGAGCCTTTATGATTTTCAGGAATTATTGAAAGGGAAATATGGGATGGGCCATTTAGGCCAAAATTCCAACAATGTAGTCCTAACGCCCTTGTTAAAACATGCTCAATAGTGGAGACATATCTCTAATCAAAACAATGGTAGGAAATAAAATATCCTGAATATACGGATTTAGCAATTAACACGATGATGATAGAATGAGGTGGAAGATTCCTGCATACATGCACATGCTCTCGTGGTAAGAGAATTTTACGATAGATCCATTTTGAAGTGATTGTGAAAAAAAGTGTCCAAAATAAGAAGGCTCAAACTAGATCCCACCAAAAATATATTGGGAGAGCCACCTCAGATGAAGGCTAACTAGGAAAGATTATCTAGAAGTCCTTTTGTATATTCGTTTAAAAAACTTGATATTTTGAACCTAGCATTATATAATTGAAGGTTTGTTTTGGAATTTTTACTTTTCTTTTAGCCACCATAATTGTTATCGTCTCCACAATTGTTAGAGCAAGATAATTATATGTCGGCAGTGAATCCATAATTGTTATCGCGTCCATAACCGTTTATAGCAATAACCTACTAGTCTCATTCATAGAAGAAAGAGAACTAATGACATGCATCGTGATGTCACCATTAATCCCAAGTAAATTCCTCACATATAGTCGTAATATCCTTTCTTTCACTAGGGTTCCTATCCTGCAGATCAGTCATTACTCACACTCCCTTTACCTGGATCAATCCTTGGGGTCTTGGGTACCTGACAAGTCCTTATATTGAGGCAAGAGAGGGTACTATAATCATCATGTTATATAAACTAATACATGATCCCATCTATGATAAATAACATGCACAAAAGTTACATGGCTAGGACCAAGCCCTTAGCCAAAGGAGAATTACTCACACATAGAGATGAAATCGACAATCATAAACATTTTAATAGAGATCATAAGGTTGATAGAAAATAGTCTTACAATATCGCCAATTGGAGAAGAGATATACTATTATAAGTGGTGGAAGATGGCTATGGTGGTGGAGAAGGGTTTAGAGGTTTAGATCTAGATCTATTCCTCCGGTGTGGTGGCTTCTGGTGGCAGCGAGAGTTTAGGTCGAAAAGAAGCGCTTGTTTCCCGTCGCCCGAAGCCTATTTATATAGAGGTCCCTTCACGAAAGTTGTTCTATTTGACCTAATAAGGTCGGTGCCAACTATACGTCCGGAATAAAATTCCCGCCGTATAGTTAGTCGTTAAGCTTGCAGTATTAACTTCATGGTTCCTGGTTTCTTTGACGTGTTGGAAATCTCGTATCTTTGACATTTATGTAGTGATTCTCATCATCATACGTCATTATCTATGCAAGGAAAAATAGCAAGAAAGGATTGCATACCCCTTTGATCATTAGGCATTAGTGGCAGGTTTTAGAGAGATATTTTATCAAATATATGAATAATATCTAGTTTAAATGCGGATGTGGATGGATATATTTCACAGCCATCAACCTCTCCAAGCTTAAACTTGATCATCCTGAGCAAGAAAATCAAAATCAAAAGGTAACTCAGCATTTAAGCTGAAATAACGAGATGATGATCTTATTGATGATTGTAGTCTCATGTTTCCTCCACTTTGTTAATATGAAAAACTTCAGCATAGATAGAGTAATGGCAAGCATATCATACGGGATTCATGAATCCTTATAGCGCAGTAAAATTATTGTAGGCATGGATGATTCAAAAGAGTAAACTTTATTCCATGTCATGAAATCAACTCATAGGCTTGCCTTTGAACAATAAAGTATGATCATATAAAATTGAGGGTGTGAGAGTTTGTCATGAAAAGCATATACACTAAAGTATCTCAATTCTCCCACATCAATAAATCAAGACTTTTCAAGCACTACCTTTCTATTTATTGTCCTTCACGAATTTCAGTTCTTAAGTAATTGAGAGAATGACAAAAATTTCATTAGTTTATCGGGTTGTGATAGACACTCGTGGCATCACTAAGGTTTTATTCCTTTTGCATAATGATTACTCATATCAGCCATAGGAGTGATTCCATCATGTTACAGCTACCCGGGAGTGCCAAGAATCTTGCCCATTATAGCATTGCTGCTACATATGTTTCATCAACTCATAGCCAAAATCTAGGAGTTTCCTCCATGAAGATCGTTCGTAGGATAGCGGAGTTGGTGGCATCCCATGAAGTTTGACACGCATAAAGATATATCATTCTTATGATTCACAAGTCAAACTTTGGCATGCTCACAAAAACCGCTAAACATTAATTCAATTGAACAAATTCTTTCAGCGAGAGCTATCAAGTGAATCAATATTTTCTGTTGTGTTGAGTGTCTCTAGGAATAAGCTTTCAAGTCTAAACACTACAACACCCAAGTATTCAATTGTAAGAATTTTTCTTATTTCAATTGTTTAGCAAATTTTTAGGCAAGACTTGGTTAACTACAAGAGCTGGAACAAAACATACTCAATTAAATACCCATGCAAACAAAATTCTACTACAATATAGAGACTCACTCCACCGATATAACATCTCAACCTTACTACTAACTAGCATGGGTTTCTCAAACTTCAAAAGTGGGGAGTCATAAGGCATACCTCTCATGTTTGGTTCCACTTCTCTCTTCCCTTTTTATCTGTTCCTTGGAAACTCGAACTCAACCTCTCTCCTGCAAATTTATGAGAACTTCGAGGCGAAAAGAAAAAGAGAGAGGGAAAATAAAGATAAACGGAGAAATCTTTTTGTGATTTTTGAGAAGGGGAATTAAAGAATAAAAAATTGGCGGCAGAGCTCGGCTTGAAAATATCAAACAAAATAAAATAACTATGATAAGGTGTTGGGGAAACCAACACGAGTGATTATAAACTCAAATAAAAGCATAACCTCGAAAATAAAATAAAGAAAATGAAAGAAAAATAACATAGATAGAAAACCTCCCCAAGCTTAGGCTTTTGCAAGCCCTTCAAATCACTGTGGTGGGGGGAAATAGTTGTAACTCCGGTCCGCAAATTGAGTTGAAAGGTTACTTGTTGTTTCTCGAAGATTCAAGGCGAGATTATGCATTCCCTCCATAGTTCCTCCAAGTTCTTGGAAATCTTGATATGTAGCAAACCGGTTTGGTGGCTGCTGCTCCTTATGAGGGACTTCTTGATCCTCCTATTGGTCCTCATCCTCCTCCGGAATCTCCTCCTGGGGTTGGTGTTGCTCAACCTTCAAGTCATAAAGCACATGTCCTACCTCGATAGATAAAAGACCATTAGGCAAAGGAGCGGGATAGAGACGCCCAACTCCAACAATATGCGGATAATAAACAACACCTCTCCTAGTGAGCATTCCACAAGCCCTAAAAGTAGAGAAACCAACATTTTGCTCACCTAGTACCGACTGTAACTCACCTAGGTCGATCCCCAATGCATTGGCAAGCACGGTGATGACGCCTCCACAAGTGATTGGTCCTTGGCTTTGGTGGGATTGGTACTCCAAGTAGCGCACAAGAATTGCACCCAAGTGAAGTGACAAGTTGTCATAGTTGAGAGCAACTTTTGCAAGGACTAAGATGTCCTCCTCATTGAATCTTGTAAACTCATTGCGCACCTGCAAGGTGTTAGCAATAACATAGAACAAATAGCGAATAGCAGGATGTTGAATATTCTTTGCTTTATTGACTCTAGAAGTAAAGCTCATTCTATTATAACAGAGTTCAGGGGAAGGTTCCATGTCGGTAAAAGATGCACGTGGAGCATTAGGATCATTGTTGGGTAAACCAAAACAATTTCACCATTCATCAAGTGATAGGGAATAATTATTGGTCATGAGTCGGAAAGAAATTCTATCCTCCCCATGCCATGTATTAACAACGCTTTTCAAAAACCTAAGAAATTCCATGGTTAACCGGCGATACGTAGGTGCATCATGAAATACAAAGTTTTGCAAGACAACCCTATTGCAAAGTAAATTAAAGTCATTAGAAATACCGAGTTGGTTCAAAGTGACGGGGAAATCCCACTTGGTTGCCTTGACTTCTCGGTTTTTGATCTTGTCGAAATGATCACGGTGGGATTCGTTCTTGAATCTAATCCCCATGCATTCCTGAGCTGTAGCCCGAAAAGAACTAGCAGCGGTAGGAGCACGTGTCTGCCTCCTCGTGTTCATCTTATAAAAATAAATAAGAAAGACAATCATAAAACTTTTTTGATCCAACAGTAATATTCATAGCATAATCCTCATCATAGCACACTAAAGAATCTCCTCAACATAATAATCTAGGCAAGATAATCATGGAAAATAGTTTAAAGTAAGTCTCACCCTATATTGATAATGACAATAGATCGGAGATGAATTTGTGAAAAGTAATTGGTGGATCGGAGGAGAAACATACCGTAGATCACTTGTGTGCAAGGAAATCTAACGAAATTGAGTAGGGGTGAAGATCCCTTGAGGTTTTGAGAGAGTTTGGAGGTAGAAGAGAGAAAAAGGATTGAAGTTTTGATATTTTGGGTACCTCCCCGTGTGTTTAAGTGGTCGGATGCAACTATACAGTCGCAACTATACAGCCAAAACACTTTGTTCCCGCCGTATAGTTGGTTTGACGGCAAAATTTTAGGGTTTCTTCCCTTGCGGCTGTAACTATATAGCCAGAACTTTTGTTCCTGCCATATAGTTGGTCGTCAACCTTTCTGTATCCTGGGATGAAAAATTGTCGATGGGTCACATAAATATACGGTCAGAGCTATACGGCGGGAATTTTTATTCACGCCGTATAGTTGGTCATATAAAGCTTCTATACACATCAAAAAAATTCTATTTCTTCAAGAATTATTTTTTAGACTGAAACTTAGCGAAACACCTTGTTTTGATAGAAAAATAACAAACAAAAATTTTGACCAACTATGGCATATATAAAAAAACAATTTTTAGTACCGGTGAATCTCTCCTCACTGGAGTTTTCTAGCACTCTTTATTCTATATAAAACTTAAAAAACTTAACTCAAACCTTTATTGTAGATGGATTGCCTCCCATTTATCGCTCTTTTATGGCCAATAGCTTGACCTTGATATTGCTCAATAAGTCCATATGAGTGGAACACCCACTCCAAAGTAGTTGGCCTTCAAAGTGATGGCCTCCTTATCATCTTGCTTGAATTTCTTTTTCCTGGGAAAATGAATAACAAAAGGATCCCGCGAAGGCAACTGGAGCTTCACGTTCCCTTCATGCAAATTGATTAAAGCCTTAATAGTTATTAAGAAAGGACGGCCTAATATGATAGGAGCAGTAGCATCTCCAAGCATGTCAACAATAACAAAATTAATAAGAGCAGGATAGCGTTTAATGTATTCTAAAGTATTTTCTTTAATGCCTACTTCTTGTTTGTAAGTAGACTCTACTAGATGTATTTAGTTTAGTGATTTCAAAAGAGACAATATTTAACTTGTTAAAAAGTCTCTTTGAAATTGTTGAAATACTTGCACCTAGATCACAAAGTGCAGCTATTTTATTAGTCCCAATTTTAATCTTAATAGTGGGCTCAAATATATCATCTAGCTTAACAGGCACTTTTTCAGCAATTTTCTTATATTATTCTTCAAGCTCACGTATCTTTATTGCTACCCGATTAACGAAGTGTTGATACATGGCTTCCTCATTTCCTTCACTTACCGTAATCTTGACATTGATCCTTTTTACAAGATCTTTAACTGTGTAATTTTGTGAAGGAGAATTGCTATAATCAAGTTCTTTAGGCTCCTCCCTTTGGATTCTTATCATCTTGAGGTCTTCAACTGGATTGGGCTCAACTTTACCTGCAAATTTAGCTAGAACGAGAGTTTGACTCTTGGTTATCTTATCTAGTTGTGCCTCAACAATCCTTGTTCTTTCTTGGAGGTCCTGCAAGTCATTCCTCAAACTAACAACTTGGTTAGATAATTTACCCAGCATAGCATCATGATTCTCCATACTTTTGACTAGAATATTGTTTTTCTCATTTTGTGAGTCCATAAAAGATTTAAGAGTTTCTTGGAGACTACTATTACTTGATGCCATATTATTATTAGAGTTACCTGCTGGACTAGAATAATATTTCTGGAAATTAGGATTATAGTTTTTCTTCCAAGCAGGATTATAATCACTACAAGCTATGAAGTCTACTTCTTAAATAGTTGGTTCAGGAGTAGATCTTACCTGGGTTTCCTTACCTTTAACGACTAATATGAGCTCATCCAACTTAGCATTGAATTCTTCATTTTCTTGAGGTGTGATGGAGTTCTCCTTCTTTGTGTTTGATCTTTCCACATGCCATTGGACATGGTTGTCTTGCATGTTGTCTAGTAGCTTCTTTGCTTCGGTAATTTGCTTACCCATGAATGTTCCTTCAGCTACAGTATCTAGATATACTTAGAAATAGGGTTAATAGCATTATAAAATAAATGGAGAATTAACCAATCTTCCATCCCATGGCTGGGACAGTTTCTCATGCATTCTTTCATTCTCCCCCCATGCAAGTGCTAGTGGCTCATGCTCTTCCTGTCTAAAACTAGTAATATTAGATCTGAGTTGTATAGTCTTTGTAGGTGGAAAGAATTTAGTCATAAATAAAGAAGTACATTCCACCCATGATGCAATAGTATTTCTAGGGAAAGATAGCAACCATTCCTTTGCTCTTCCTCTAAGAGAGAAAGGAAATAAGAGAAACTTGACCGCGTCGGGGTCAACATATTTAATGCGCATCATATCACATATTTCAGTGAAAGTATTTAAGTGCATACCTGCATCTTATACAGCAGAGCCTCCAAATTTATTCTGTTGAACCAAACTTAAATAGTGGGGCTTAATTTCATAATCTTCAGCAGCAATTGCTGGATGAGTAATAGCAGTACGCAAATAATCATTGTTAGGAGTTGCAAACTCCCCTAGTTTCTTTTCAGCCATACTTCCTATGTTTTTGTATTTTATTCAACAAGTACTAATGATGATAAAGCAAGAATTAAAAGACTAACTATTTTTTTTGGTTTTTCAAATAAAAACTAAAAGCAAACTAACAAAATTAAAAACGAGAATTAAAACTAGCAAGGTTCCTACTAACCTCACCAGGGTAGCTATTGCTTCCCCGGCAACGGCGCCAGAAAAAGGGTTGATACCTTCGATCCGGATTATGGATGTAGTATAGCTCTTTTTCCCTAGTAGACCTAGGTTTATCGAATCCTCGAGAAGCAGAAAGCAAAGTGAGATTACTTAAACGGACCATCAAGAGTTTTAGAATTCCTAATGCGTTTTCACCGGACCAATAGTTTGCGGTCTTGTTGTTGTTGTTGAAGATGGAGAGAGAGAGGGCCTAGGGTCTTCAGTTTTCACTAGTAGCTATGCAAAACATCTGATGGGAATAACATATAATAATAAAGTACTCATGTAATTGTTAGAGCAAGATAATTATATGTGGGCAGTGCATCCATAATTGTTATCGCCTCCGCAACCGCTTATGGCAATAACCTACTAGTCTCATCCATAGAAGAAAGAGAACTAATGATATGCATAGTGATGTCACCGTTAATCCCAAGTAAGTTCCTCACATATAGCCGTACTACCCTTTCTTTCACTGGGGTTCCTATCCTGCAGATCAGTCGTTACTCACACTCCCTTTACCTGGATCAATCCTCGGGGTCTTGGGTACCTAACAAGTCCTTAGATTGAGGCAAGAGAGGGTACTACAATCATCATGTCATACAAACTAATACTTGATCTCATCTATGTTAAATTCAAGATAGCAGACGCAACATGTGCCTGTCAAGAAAAATAGTGAACACAATAAATCAAGAATTTCATGTTTAGTACAACTAAAGCACAAATAGATTGGATTCTTTTATCTAATGTATGAAGAATGTCTACATCTCGAAGGAAGTATGTCTCCTATCTGAATGTGCTATATCTAGGTGTAACATTTCAGTTCAACATGTACATAACACACCAATGCTCTCCATGATGATGATGCCAAACCTGCAGCAGACCTTCATCCTTGCCATGGCCCGCGCCTGCATCGTTCGCTCCCTATAATGTGCCTTCACCACCCTCTGCTGCCCACCTTGGACTCGATCCTCCATGCCCTGGTCTCTGTCTAGATCCCCGCTTAGACATCCGTAGGGAGCCCCTCCTTGGCCACCATCCAGCACCCCACCTTTGATGTTGTCTGCCGCACCGCCGCCCGCAGCTTGGTCCATGCCACCTTAGCTCACCGCCACCCGCAGCTTCGAGGAATCAAGCAACCGCTGCTGCCGCCGCTAGGGTTCAGAGGGGAACGAGACAGGGACAAAGACGGGCTCGAGCTCAGTTTCCTTCGATCTTTTTTTCTGGCTGGACTATGTTGGTCAGCTAGTGACTGAGTCAAGTTAGGGGCATTTTAGTCCACCAAAAATAGAACTGACAGAACCAACTACATAACTAACGGTAGTGTCACTCAAGCCATCAATTTTTTTTCACAATGCAGGCACAATGGATCTTTTGCATAGGACCTCTAGATCTCTCTGTCTCTTCCATTGATACTTGAGAGTCAACCCTAGATCCCGAACGCCGCCCCTTGATGACTACAAGTGCACAGACCGGTTGTAGCTAGTTTTGAAATAAAGATATCGATCCCACAGGGAGAAGGAGTCTGAAGTCTAAGAATTCATGAAATAGATACTGGAAATAGAAATGCTAAATAAAGTTCTAAGTGACAAGATAAAATGCGAGTATTGTGTAAAAAGGTGTTTTGGGGTTTTAGTATAAGAGAACAATGAGTAAAGTAAACAAAACTAAATACAGAAAATAAATATCATGTATGTAAAAGAGATTTGAAACTTTAGTGGAAAAAGCGTTTTCAGGGATTAGCGGATACACCACTAGCATTATAACGGGTTAAGGTAAAGATTATTATCATGAACATTCTCAACTATGTATGTGTGGGAGGAACTCCATATTTGGACAATGAGGCAGCAACCACTGCTCAAATCATGCTCATAACCATAGCAGACGGCAATCAACATCAATTGAATTACTGCGCTATTAAGGGACATAATCACGCAGGACGTATCCCGTGGCATGGATAGTATTTTGTGAGTTTCCTCGATTCCCAAGTTGATATGTAAGGGGTGCCAACAGCTTTATAGTCACTATAAGTGCTAACACGCCCCCGTCTACCAACAAGTAGTTCCCTCCATCAAGTCCCCACAAGAGGCAAATATTGAGAGGTCGACTTCTCCCAACATCAAGATGTAGACAATCTAAAACATGGTCACAACGATGAATATCATAATAAACTTTATCTTATTTCAATTTCATACTAGGGTTTCTCCATCTCCCCAAGAACTAATGATCTACTTAGACATGGAGGAAATCAACATCATGGAAACAGTAATGGAATCTATCATAGATGAATACTACTTGTATAAATTCACAACGAGTACGGAAATTACAACAAGATCTAGACAATATGTATATGGGATGGATGGATATAGTGGTGATGCAACGGTTGATGATGAAGCTCGATGCCTTAGCCTCCTGGATCTGCGCAGGGCGAAGATGGATTCCCGGTGGATGAGTTCCCCCTCCAAATGCCTTCCGGAGGTTAAGTTTCAGTGATTTCTGGGTGTTCTGTATGTCATCTCTCCGATCTAGTTGCATGGGGTGAAACTATTTGAGGAGGCGGTGCCAGCGCCAACTATACGGCAGGAACTATAAGGCCGGAATATTTCCTCCCGCCATATAGTTCGTCGTTAACCCTTCTGTACCCTCTAATTGCTTCGGGTTTTATTCTGGTGTTATTAATATTTCCTAAATAAGAAATTTACGTAGTTTTTGGCTCCTTTTCACTCCAATATAACTAGTCCAAGAATTGTGTCCATCGGATCCATCATCTGATCTAATCTTGGTGAAAATAAACATAAAAAATGTGTGCGAACACCGTAAAATACCAAGATCCTACCACTACAATGCAAAAATAATAATCTAAAACATGATGCAAATATGCACTCATCAACTTCCCCAAGATTAGACTCTTGCTCGTCCCGAGAAAGTTTAGCTTAATGGATGTGATCCTCATATTCATGAAGCTGAGTAGATAAAATAAATGAGGCAGTTGCAGCATGTGTTTATCCTAAAGGATACATATAAATAAGTTCATGAATAGTACCTTACTCGAACCATCCGAATAATATTAGTAGGCTTCCACACCTTAGCAATTAACATTTCATAAAAGATTATTCTCAACATGATTGTAGCACCCCGAGAAAACCACTACTAGAAAATCGCTGTTGTTTTTATTATGTGCATCATCATGACATCATCATGCATATTATTTTGCCTCAAACTATTTTACAAAGTCAATTTTTGTTTTTCCTAGATACCCCGTCTTATTTCAAATCAAACCATGGTCGTCCGGATATTTTGTTTTGTCTAAAAACTATTTGCAAAAAAGTTTTATAAAATAAAATAAATAAAAATATTTTCCGGGGGGAGGCCGTTGTCGGCCAGGCCCAAAGGCCCATCTGGCAGCAGCCTACTACCCCATTGAATCCTAGCCCTTGATCAAACCTAGATCTATCCAGAAACCCTAACCCCCACCCAAACCCTAGTCCCCCCCACATCCCACCAGATCCCCAAGCCACTCCCTCCACCCGCCGCCGCCTGTAGCACACCACACGCACGCTCCTACCCCTGCTCCTCTCTCCACTCATCTGCTTGGCCCCACCCAGAACCATCCCGTTGGCCACCTCTCACGCACCCGCTCGGTCAACGAATCCCTGGCGCATCGCCCCAACCACCCCGTCGAAGCCCACCCCGTCTGTCCTTCCTCGATCCCCAACCCGCTCGCCTTCTCCTTCCCGCAACCGCCGCCGTCGCCAGGGAAGCGAGTCCCTGCCGTGCGCCTCTCTCCCCGCGTCCTCGGCGTCGCCCCCCTCCGAGCCTGCACCCGGCCGCCCCTTGCGCCTGCGAGATCGTCCCCGCCCTGAGCCGCCAGTAGGCCGTCCTCCTCGGCTTCTGTCGCCTTCCCGCCGCCTGCAGGGGCTGCCCCTCCTACGCCTCTGCTTCTCCTCCCCAAGCCTCGCTGACCTCGAGCCTTCCCCGCTGCGCTGTCCTCTGCTTCCCTAGCATCGCCTCTCCCCCTCCTCGTGTCTGCCTCATCCGTCCGGTGCCGCACGTGTCCCGGGCACTGCCGGCTGTTAACGCCCCTAGCCCCAATCGTCCTCTGCCTCTCCTCGTGTTCCCCCGGCCGCCACGCCCTCGAGCGCCTCCTTCGCCCACGCGAGTGCAGCAAGGACGGCCACCACCGTGTCCCGTCGGTCCACTCCTTCCCGGCCGTTGTCGCCCTTGACTTGCGCCTCCCCTGCAGAAGGCCTTCTCGTGACTTCGACCTGGCCCTGGACGCCCGATGTTTTTGCTGCAAGCTCATCCGGCGTCCTCCTGCAGCGATTGTCGCATCCCCGAAGCTCTGGCCACCCTTTGCTCCATGCGCGCGTGCGTCGCCGTGGACACATGTCCCCGTTCCAGTCGTCTCCATGGCCTTTGGTTGCTCGGTTGCTGCTACATGTTCGAGTACATGACGAGTTGGCCCACGCCTCTCGTGTAGTGTATTTTGTAAGATCCAGCTCATGCCAACCTCTACAAGATCTACATCAAGGGTGTGTGTGTGAGGTGAAGACAAGATCTTCTTGATGATCCAGAACGTTGCAAAGGAAACACGGTATCACGAGAAGACCGCACCGAAGTTGAACCAAGTCTGCCTTCGACAATCGAAGCCGAGGAACTCACAAGGTCTCCTACTCGGAACATCAAGTTCTACTTCACGGCACCAAGAACACCAGAACGCCAAGTTCTCCTTCACGGAACCCGGAGTTCAAAGACCCTTTGTAACCAAGATCTTCGCAACCCTATGTGTGATCCCTATCCGAGACCCCTCATATTTTTATAATATATGATATTTGATATTGTTGCATATTAATTTGTACATGATTGCATACATATTGTGTGGTTTGGGGGCATTATGCTGATTCACCTCATAATTAAATATGGAGACCATATGCGGACATTTCTAGTCTAATATTGACTCCATTTAAATTTGTGTAGCGAACCGGAGATATAATTTTGCCTTGTTAATACAACATTTAAATTGCGGGGTATCTAAACAACATGAACATAGTAAATAATTATCGGGACCCCGGTTCCGTTTAATATTGCCTAATCGCATCGCATCTTTGCCATGACATACATCATACATGCATCATGCCCGATCTTCTGCCGTAGTATTAAATATTGCATCCGGTGTTTCTGCTAGTGCTTTGCTTCTTCATGGATTAGGCCGATGAGTTGATGCGAGTGTCGACCCGATCTTCGGATGAATCTTCGGCCGTGTTTTCAGGCGAGCATTCTCCCCCTTTCTACCTATCTTACTTTTATAGTCTTTATTTCCTCCTGTTGATCTATTGCTATCTGTGTTGCGATGCTCTAGTTTTCGTACCCGTGATATCCCTTGCAGCCTTATATTGCCTTGGACACATCCTATTACCTGTTGTTTGGTAGATAGTTGGACTTGCGTGTCGTAGTCGCTTGCTCAAGTGCTGTTGCGTGTCGTCAAGTACCACAGTTGTTGGAGTAATGCCGCATGTTTAATGTTGGAGATGATCATGGATTTAATTACCGTTTAATAACTAAAATTGAAGTAGGTAAATGCAGAGGCACCGGTGGGTGATAGACAATATTTGGTTTTTAACCGCTCACTGTTGTCCCGTAGGACCCCGAGTTATTGACACATGTTCCGAGATCGAGCCCGCTAACCACGGGTGGGGTGTGTGGGCACCCCCATCGATTAGTACTTGATTTCAAAGTACTGTACCGGGGGCCACAAAGTAGTTTGGGGCTTTATTACTATCCTGTACTTATGCCATGCTTTACTGCTTTAGTTACGATTGCGCGTGGAGCGCCTGTACTGTTTTGGAACCAACGTGGAATGTTTTCGCGGTATCGAAAAGCCTAGTCACACTTTCGGGTTCCCAGTCGTTTATAGCCATTGTCACAAACCTATGGGTCTGTCTCGGAGTCCGGCCGACTTCGTTGCGGGTAGCTTAGTGGGGTGGCCCCCATGTGCTTGCTTTGGGTCTGGGAAACGTAGTGTCCGAAACCCCGTCGACATACCATTGGGTGTATGTTTTGTGAGCTTGTACCTACCTGATCTGACAACAAGGGTGTAGGTGCGTGTGGAAACTTTGGTGCACCCCTGCAAGGTTAAATCTTTTCGAGAAGCCGTGTCCGCGGTTATGGACGACTTGGAGCACAGTATCTCGATCATAGACAACTATAACTAAAGTTAATTGTTATAATTTGACTTGTAATCAGCTTCACTACAACGGAATGGCTAAATAAAAGTACCAACAACTGCTGGGTTTGGGATATCTCATGCTAATTGAATCTGACTAGTAAGTGTTGCAACTACAACGGAATGGTTAACTAAAAGTGCCCACTGCTTATTATATCAGGATGACTATCTATACCTGACTAGTAATTGTTGCAACGATAACTGAATAAATAAAATTGCCAACTGTGTGAGTTCCTCAGTTGACTTCCTCGATTGGTCTCGAGGGGGAAATACCAGGATGGGTATGTTTGATGGTAGTATCAGGTTGGTTCCGAATAGGTCTTTCTTACCCCTCTCTGATAGCCGCCAGTTGTATCGAGTCTCTATAGGTTGTTTAGTGCATGCCGCGCTGCCGCTTCAGTCCACCATACCTATGTAGGCGAGGACCGCCGAATTCTAGTCTCGCCGTGTACTGGCCTCAGTACTGACCGCTCTCTTTTTCCTTTGACCTTTGTCGGCACCCCTTTTGTTTAAGCAGGTTTTGAGATCGACGTCGTTAGCAGGGTTACCCTTCCGGCTTGGCCTGGACAGGGTTATGGACGCCATTGGTTATTCTTCAGGGCTCTTAGCTCAATTTGCATCTTGTCCGTACTCGGACGCTGTGTTGTTTTCAAGGTGATTTGGATCTTTGTACTGTATATCTGTATTCTTGACTCATTGAGTCGTTGTTGTATCTATATGTTTTGTGGGTTCCATCGAGAACTATTGTGTAATGATATTACTTCGTTTTCCACCCGCACGCAAGTGCCTGGTGGGCACCTTTGAATCATTTCTATGCGGGTTTGGCGGGAAGCGCTAAAACTTGCATAGGTCCGATTCCGAGGGTGTTACAAAGTGGTATCATAGCTCAGCAGTTGCGATACCCCACTGGTCCAGCCTGTAGGATAACCTAGCTAACGGTCGTTGTAGAGTGTCAAAACTATTTTGGAAAAACCGGTTGGATAGATCTGATTAGGTCTGCTTTTACTCCTTACCCCTCTTCTATTCTCTTCTTACCTCTACGTGATTTGAATCTACTCTCTTATCTTTCTTCGAGTCCAGGATTTCTCACGGTTGGGTTTCCGTCGTACCTTCAGGGTTTTGCTTTCTCCCTTTTATAACGGTGGTGCTACGATCATCAAATCTGCATCTTGTCTGTTGTACCCTTCATCCAATCTTTTGTTCTTGAACTCGTTATCTATATGTGTACCTTGCTGGATACCCGTATTGTTGAAAAACATATGAGAAGGACGAGCATTGGTGAAGTTGGAGTATACCTTGAGCATGTGTTGTTCATGCCAATGGAACCATTGCGGAACCTAATCATTGTGTCTTTCATACGATTTATTTTGTATCTCCCGGTGGTTTCCAATGCGATGACATCATCTGCGTCAGATCCGAGGAAGAACTTGCATCATTCCTTCGTTCTCCGAACATCGCCTGTTGAGATCTTCGGTCTAATTTGGAAAGTTGTGTTACACGATTTTCCTATTCATGTATGGAGTTAATAGTTTGGGTACGGGATGGACTGATCACCCTACCGGACTCTTACTGTTCACTCTTGTACATCGAACTGGTGGGTCAATGTAACTTTTCCTCTTCTCATGGAAGTTAGAGGTGGCCTTATCTTTTGATACCTCTACCTTCGTCATTTGTTTCTCCGGAGTGTCCTCTCGACGAACGTGAGCACCGACCCTTGTTGGTGGTGTCGTGGATTTCAAGATGGAGAAAGAACCCTTGTTAGTGGTGTCGCGAGGATCTATACAAAGCGAGAAGATTCAGACCGTCGACCTTCTTCCCCATACTATGAGGCGGGTCTCGAGGGCGAGATCCATTGTTAGTGGTGTCGAATTGTAGCACCCCGAGAAAACCACTACTAGAAAATCGCTGTTGTTTTTATTATGTGCATCATCATGACATCATCATGCATATTATTTTGCCTCAAACTATTTTACAAAGTCAATTTTTGTTTTTCCTAGATACCCCGTCTTATTTCAAATCAAACCCTGGTCGTCCGGATATTTTGTTTTGTCTAAAAACTATTTGCAAAAAAGTTTTATAAAATAAAATAAATAAAAATGTTTTCCGGGGGGAGGCCGTTGTCGGCCAGGCCCAAAGGCCCAACTGGCAGCAGCCTACTACTCCATCGAATCCTAGCCCTTGATCAAACCTAGATCTATCCAGAAACCCTAATCCCCACCCAAACCCTAACCCTAGTCCCCCCACATCCCACCAGATCCCCAAGCCACTCCCTCCACCCGCCGCCGCCTGTATCACACCACACGCACGCTCCTACCCCTGCTCCTCTCTCCACTCATCTGCTTGGTCCCACCCAGAACCATCCCGTTGGCCACCTCTCACGCACCCACTCGGTCAACGAATCCCTGGCGCATCGCCCCAACCACCCCGTCAAAGCCCACCCCGTCTGTCCTTCCTCGATCCCCAACCCGCTCGCCTTCTCCCTCCCGCAACCGCCGCCGTCGCCAGGGAAGCGAGTCCCTGCCATGCGCCTCTCTCCTCGCCTCCCCGGCGTCGCCTCCCTCCGAGCCTGCACCCGGCCGCCCCTTGCGCCTGCGAGATCGTCCCCACCCTGAGCCGCCAGTAGGCCGTCCTCCTCGGCTTCCGTCGCCTTCCCGCCGCCTGCAGGGGCTTCCCCTCCTGCGCCTCTGCTTCTCCTCCCCAAGCCTCGCCGACCTCGAGCCTTCCCCGCTGCGCTGTCCTCTGCTTCCCTAGCGTCGCCTCTCCCCCTCCTCGTGTCTGCCTCCTCCGTCCGGTGCCGCATGTGTCCCGGGCAATGCCGGCTGTTAACGCCCCTGGCCTCGATCGTCCTCTGCCTCTCCTCGTGTTCCCCCGGCCGCCACGTCCTCGAGCGCCTCCTTCGCCCACGCGAGTGCAGCAAGGACGGCCACCACCGTGTCCCGTCGGTCCACTCCTTCCCGGCCGTTGTCGCCCTTGACTTGCGCCTCCCCTGCAGAAGGCCTTCTCGTGACTTCGACCTGGCCCTGGACGCCCGATGTTTTTGCTGCAAGCTCATCCGGCATCCTCCTGCAGCGACTGTCGCGTCCCCGAAGCTCTGGCCACCCTTTGCTCCATGCGCGCGTGCGTCGCCGTGGACACATGTCCCCGTTCCAGTCGTCTCCATGGCCTTTGGTTGCTCGGTTGCTGCTACATGTTCGAGTACATGACGAGTTGGCCCACGCCTCTTGTGTAGTGTATTTTGTAAGATCCAACTCATGCCAACCTCTACAAGATCTACATCAAGGGTGTGTGTGTGAGGTGAAGACAAGATCTTCTTGTTGATCCAGAACATTGCAAAGGAAACACGGTATCACGAGAAGAGCGCACCGAAGTTGAACCAAGTCTGCCTTCGACAATCGAAGCCGAGGAACTCACAAGGTCTCCTACTCGGAACATCAAGTTCTACTTCACGGCACCAAGAACACCAGAACGCCAAGTTCTCCTTCACGGAACCCGGAGTTCAAAGACCTTTTGTAACCAAGATCTTCGCAACCCTATGTGTGATCCCTATCCGAGACCCCTCATATTTTTATAATATATGATATTTGATATTGTTGCATATTAATTTGTACATGATTGCATACATATTGTGTGGTTTGGGGGCATTATGCTGATTCACCTCATAATTAAATATGGAGACCATATGCGGACATTTCTAGTCTAATATTGACTCCATTTAAATTTGTGTAGCGAACCGGAGATATAATTTTGCCTTGTTAATACAACATTTAAATTGCGGGGTATCTAAACAACATGAACCTAGTAAATAATTATCGGGACCCCGGTTCCGTTTAATATTGCCTAATCGCATCGCATCTTTGCCATGACATACATCATACATGCATCATGCCCGATCTTCTGCCGTAGTATTAAATATTGCATCCGGTGTTTCTGCTAGTGCTTTGCTTCTTCATGGATTAGGCCGATGAGTTGATGCGAGTGTCGACCCGATCTTCGGATGAATCTTCGGCCGTGTTTTCAGGCGAGCATTCTCCCCCTTTCTACCTATCTTACTTTTATAGTCTTTATTTCCTCCTGTTGATCTATTGCTATCTGTGTTGCGATGCTCTAGTTTTCGTACCCGTGATATCCCTTGCAGCCTTATATTGCCTTGGACACATCCTATTACCTGTTGTTTGGTAGATAGTTGGACTTGCGTGTCGTAGTCGCTTGCTCAAGTGCTGTTGCGTGTCGTCAAGTACCACAGTTGTTGGAGTAATGCCGCATGTTTAATGTTGGAGATGATCATGGATTTAATTACCGTTTAATAACTAAAATTGAAGTAGGTAAATGCAGAGGCACCGGTGGGTGATAGACAATATTTGGTTTTTAACCGCTCACTGTTGTCCCGTAGGACCCCGAGTTATTGACACCTGTTCCGAGATCGAGCCCGCTAACCACGGGTGGGGTGTGTGGGCACCCCCATCGATTAGTACTTGATTTCAAAGTACTGTACCGGGGGCCACAAAGTAGTTTGGGGCTTTATTACTATCCTGTACTTATGCCATGCTTTACTGCTTTAGTTACGATTGCGCGTGGAGCGCCTGTACTGTTTTGGAACCAACGTGGAATGTTTTCGCGGTATCGACAAGCCCAGTCACACTTTCGGGTTCCCAGTCGTTTACAGCCATTGTCACAAACCTCTGGGTCCGTCTCGGAGACCGGCCGACTTCGTTGCGGGTAGCTTAGTGGGGTGGCCCCCATGTGCTTGCTTTGGGTCTGGGAAACGTCGTGTCTGAAACCCCGTCGACATACCATTGGGTGTATGTTTTGTGATCTTGTAGCTACCTGATCTGACAAGAAGGGTGTAGGTGCGTGTGGAAACTTTGGTGCACCCCTGCAGGGTTAAATCTTTTCGAGAAGCCGTGTCCACGGTTATGGACGACTTGGAGCACAGTATCTCGATCATAGACAACTATAACTAAAGTTTACTGTTATAATTTGACTTGTATCCGATGTGACTAGTAATCAGCTTCACTACAACGGAATGGCTAAATAAAAGTACCAACAACTGCTGGGTATGGGATATCTCATGCTAATTGAATCTGACTAGTAAGTGTTGCAACTACAACAGAATGGTTAACTAAAAGTGTCCACTGCTTATTATATCAGGATGACTATCTATACCTGACTAGTAATTGTTGCAACGATAACTGAATAAATAAAATTGCCAGCTGTGTGAGTTCCTCGGTTGACTTCCTCGATTGGTATCGAGGGGGAAATACCAGGATGGGTATGTTTGATGGTAGTATCAGGTTGGTTCCGAATAGGTCTTTCTTACCCCTCTATGATAGCCGCCAGTTGTATCGAGTCTCTATAGGTTGTTTAGTGCATGCCGCGCTGCCGCTTCAGTCCACCATACCTATGTAGGCGAGGACCGCCGAATTCTAGTCTCGCCGTGTACTGGCCTCAGTACTGACCGCTCTCTTTTTCCTTTGACCTTTGTCGGCACCCCTTTTGTTTAAGCAGGTTTTGAGATCGACGTCGTTAGCAGGGTTACCCTTCCGGCTTGGCCTGGGCAGGGTTATGGATGCCATTGGTTATTCTTCAGGGCTCTTAGCTCAATTTGCATCTTGTCCGTACTCGGACGCTGTGTTGTTTTCAAGGTGATTTGGATCTTTGTACTGTATATCTGTATTCTTGACTCATTGAGTCGTTGTTGTATCTATATGTTTTGTGGGTTCCATCGAGAACTATTGTGTAATGATATTACTTCATTTTCCACCCGCACGCAAGTGCCTGGTGGGCACCTTTGAATCGTTTCTATGCGGGTTTGGCGGGAAGCGCTAAAACTTGCATAGGGCCGATTCCGAGGATGTTACAGAGTGGTATCAGAGCTCAGCAGTTGCGATACCCCACTAGTCCAGCCTGTAGGATAACCTAGCTAACGGTCGTTGTAGAGTGTCAAAACTATTTTGGAAAAACCGGTTGGGTAGATCTGATTAGGTCTGCTTTTACTCCTTACCCCTCTTCTATTCTCTTCTTACCTCTACGTGTTTTGAATCTACTCTCTTATCTTTCTTCGAGTCCAGGATTTCTCGCGGTTGGGTTTCCGTCGTACCTTCAGGGTTTTGCTTTCTCCCTTTTATAACGGTGGTGCTACGATCATCAAATCTGCATCTTGTCTGTTGTACCCTTCATCCAATCTTTTGTTCTTGAACTCGTTATCTATATGTGTACCTTGCTGGATACCCGTATCGTTGAAAAACATATGAGAAGGACGAGCATTGGTGAAGTTGGAGTATACCTTGAGCATGTGTTGTTCATGCCAATGGAACCATTGCAGAACCTAATCATTGTGTCTTTCATACGATTTCTTTTGTATCTCCCGGTGGTTTCCAATGCGATGACATCATCTGCGTCAGATCCGAGGAAGAACTTGCATCATTCCTTCGTTCTCCGAACATCGCCTGTTGAGATCTTCGGTCTAATTTGGAAAGTTGTGTTACATGATTTTCCTATTCATGTATGGAGTTAATAGTTTGGGTACGGGATGGACTGATCACCCTACCGGACTCTTACTGTTCACTCTTGTACATCGAACTGGTGGGTCAATGTAACTTTTCCTCTTCTCATGGAAGTTAGAGGTGGCCTTATCTTTTGATACCTCTACCTTCGTCATTTGTTTCTCCGGAGTGTCCTCTCGACGAACGTGAGCACCGACCCTTGTTGGTGGTGTCGGGGATTTCAAGATTGAGAAAGAACCCTTGTTAGTGGTGTCGCGAGGATCTATACAAAGCGAGAAGATTCAGACCGTCGACCTTCTTCCCCATACTATGAGGCGGGTCTCGAGGGCGAGATCCATTGTTAGTGGTGTCGAATTGTAGCACCCCGAGAAAACCACTACTAGAAAATCGCTGTTGTTTTTATTATGTGCATCATCATGACATCATCATGCATATTATTTTGCCTCAAACTATTTTACAAAGTCAATTTTTGTTTTTCCTAGATACCCCGTCTTATTTCAAATCAAACCCCGGTCGTCCGGGTATTTTGTTTTGTCTAAAAACTATTTGCAAAAAAGTTTTATAAAATAAAATAAATAAAAATGTTTTCCGGGGGGAGGCCGTTGTCGGCCAGGCCCAAAGGCCCAACTGGCAGCAGCCTACTACCCCATCGAATCCTAGCCCTTGATCAAACCTAGATCTATCCAGAAACCCTAATCCCCACCCAAACCCTAACCCTAGTCCCCCCCAGATCCCACCAGATCCCCAAGCCACTCCCTCCACCCGCCGCCGCCTGTAGCACACCACACGCACGCTCCTACCCCTGCTCCTCTCTCCACTCATCTGCTTGGCCCCACCCAGAACCATCCCGTTGGCCACCTCTCACGCACCCACTCGGTCAACGAATCCCTGGCGCATCGCCCCAACCACCCCGTCGAAGCCCACCCCGTCTGTCCTTCCTCGATCCCCAACCCGCTCGCCTTCTCCCTCCCGCAACCGCCGCCGTCGCCAGGGAAGCGAGTCCCTGCCGTGCGCCTCTCTCCTCGCCTCCCCGGTGTCGCCTCCCTCCGAGCCTGCACCCGGCCGCCCCTTGCGCCAGCGAGATCGTCCCCGCCCTGAGTCGCCAGTAGGCCGTCCTCCTCGGCTTCCGTCGCCTTCCCGCCGCCTGCAGGGGCTGCCCCTCCTGCGCCTCTGCTTCTCCTCCCCAAGCCTCGCCGACCTCGAGCCTTCCCCGCTGCGCTGTCCTCTGCTTCCCTAGCGTCGCCTCTCCCCCTCCTCGTGTCTGCCTCCTCCGTCCGGTGCCGCACGTGTCCCGGGCACTGCCGGCTGTTAACGCCCCTGGCCCCGATCGTCCTCTGCCTCTCCTCGTGTTGCCCCGGCCGCCATGCCCTCGAGCGCCTCCTTTGCCCACGCGAGTGCAGCAAGGACGGCCACCACCGTGTCCCGTCGGTCCACTCCTTCCCGGCTGTTGTCGCCCTTGACTTGCGCCTCCCCTGCAGAAGGCCTTCTCGTGACTTCGACCTGGCCCTGGACGCCCGATGTTTTTGCTGCAAGCTCATCCGGCGTCCTCCTGCAGCGACTGTCGCGTCCCCGAAGCTCTGGCCACCCTTTGCTCCATGCGCGCGTGCGTCGCCGTGGACACATGTCCCCGTTCCAGTCGTCTCCATGGCCTTTGGTTGCTCGGTTGCTGCTACATGTTCGAGTACATGACGAGTTGGCCCACGCCTCTCGTGTAGTGTATTTTGTAAGATCCAGCTCATGCCAACCTCTACAAGATCTACATCAAGGGTGTGTGTGTGAGGTGAAGACAAGATCTTCTTGTTGATCCAGAACATTGCAAAGGAAACACGGTATCACGAGAAGACCGCACCGAAGTTGAACCAAGTCTGCCTTCGACATTCGAAGCCGAGGAACTCACAAGGTCTCCTACTCGGAACATCAAGTTCTACTTCACGGCACCAAGAACACCAGAACGCCAAGTTCTCCTTCACGGAACCCGGAGTTCAAAGACCCTTTGTAACCAAGATCTTCGCAACCCTATGTGTGACCCCTATCCGAGACCCCTCATATTTTTATAATATATGATATTTGATATTGTTACATATTAATTTGTACATGCTTGCATACATATTGTGTGGTTTGGGGGCATTATGCTGATTCACCTCATAATTAAATATGGAGACCATATGCGGACATTTCTAGTCTAATATTGACTCCATTTAAATTTGTGTAGCGAACCGGTGATATAATTTTGCCTTGTTAAGACAACATTTAAATTGCGGGGTATCTAAACAACATGAACCTAGTAAATAATTATCGGGACCCCGGTTCCGTTTAATATTGCCTAATCGCATCGCATCTTTGCCATGACATACATCATACATGCATCATGCCCGATCTTCTGCCGTAGTATTAAATATTGCATCCGGTGTCTCTGCTAGTGCTTTGCTTCTTCATGGATTAGGCCGATGAGTTGATGCGAGTGTCGACCCGATCTTCGGATGAATCTTCGGCCGTGTTTTCAGGCGAGCATTCTCCCCCTTTCTACCTATCTTACTTTTATAGTCTTTATTTCCTCCTGTTGATCTATTGCTATCTGTGTTGCGATGCTCTAGTTTTCGTACCCGTGATATCCCTTGCAGCCTTATATTGCCTTGGACACATCCTATTACCTGTTGTTTGGTAGATAGTTGGACTTGCGTGTCGTAGTCGCTTGCTCAAGTGCTGTTGCGTGTCGTCAAGTACCACAGTTGTTGGAGTAATGCCGCATGTTTAATGTTGGAGATGATCATGGATTTAATTACCGTTTAATAACTAAAATTGAAGTAGGTAAATGCAGAGGCACCGGTGGGTGATAGACAATATTTGGTTTTTAACCGCTCACTGTTGTCCCGTAGGACCCCGAGTTCTTGACACCTGTTCCGAGATCGAGCCCGCTAACCACAGGTAGGGTGTGTGGGCACCCCCATCGATTAGTACCTGATTTCAAAGTACTGTACCGGGGACCACAAAGTAGTTTGGGGCTTTATTACTATCCTGTACTTATGCCATGCTTTACTGCTTTAGTTACGATTGCGCGTGGAGCGTCTGTACTGTTTTGGAACCAACGTGGAATGTTTTCGCGGTATCGACAAGCCTAGTCACACTTTCGGGTTCCCAGTCGTTTATAGCCATTGTCACAAACCTCTGGGTCTGTCTCGGAGTCCGGCCGACTTCGTTGCGGGTAGCTTAGTGGGGTGGCCCCCATGTGCTTGCTTTGGGTCTGGGAAACGTCGTGTCCGAAACCCCATCGACATACCATTGGGTGTATGTTTTGTGATCTTGTACCTACCTGATCTGACAACAAGGGTGTAGGTGCGTGTGGAAACTTGTGTGCACCCCTGCAGGGTTAAATCTTTTCGAGAAGCCGTGTCCACGGTTATGGACGACTTGGAGCACAGTATCTCGATCATAGACAACTATAACTAAAGTTTACTGTTATAATTTGACTTGTATCCGATGTGACTAGTAATCAGCTTCACTACAACGGAATGGCTAAATAAAAGTACCAACAACTGCTGGGTATGGGATATCTCATGCTAATTGAATCTGACTAGTAAGTGTTGCAACTACAACGGAATGGTTAACTAAAAGTGTCCACTGCTTATTATATCAGGATGACTATCTATACCTGACTAGTAATTGTTGCAACGATAACTGAATAAATAAAATTGCCAACTGTGTGAGTTCCTCGGTTGACTTCCTTGATTGGTCTCGAGGGGGAAATACCAGGATGGGTATGTTTGATGGTAGTATCAGGTTGGTTCCGAATAGGTCTTTCTTACCCCTCTCTGATAGCCGCCAGTTGTATCGAGTCTATATAGGTTGTTTAGTGCATGCCGCGCTGCCGCTTCAGTCCACCATACCTATGTAGGCGAGGACCGCCGAATTCTAGTCTCGCCGTGTACTGGCCTCAGTACTGACCGCTCTCTTTTTCCTTTGACCTTTGTCGGCACTCCTTTTGTTTAAGCAGGTTTTGAGATCGACGTCGTTAGCAGGGTTACCCTTCCGGCTTGGCCTGGGCAGGGTTATGGATGCCATTGGTTATTCTTCAGGGCTCTTAGCTCAATTTGCATCTTGTCCGTACTCGGACGTTGTGTCGTTTTCAAGGTGATTTGGATCTTTGTACTGTATATCTGTATTCTTGACTCATTGAGTCGTTGTTGTATCTATATGTTTTGTGGGTTCCATCGAGAACTATTGTGTAATGATATTACTTCGTTTTCCACCCGCACGCAAGTGCCTGGTGGGCACCTTTGAATCGTTTCTATGCGGGTTTGGCAGGAAGCGCTAAAACTTGCATAGGGCCGATTCCGAGGGTGTTACAATGATGTAAAAGTATTCGGTTCAACCGAATGAGTTGGTGAGGTAGTCCTAAGTGTTTTTAGGATTAACATATTCACTTGGGATTCAAAAATTTCAAACGTCTCTTTGTCTTACTAAAATATAGTGGTATATGCCTATTTGCTCTTTGCACATTCGCTCTTTTTTCATCTTTTTCTCTTCTTTTTCTATATATATATGTGCTCACACTTTTGTTGAAGTGTTGTGTAAAGGATCTAGCCATATATTCCACTTCATGTAGGAATTCAAAGTTTAATGATCTCAATTACCAAATTACAAATATATATGAAGCATATTTATAACTTGAGTATTCTACCTCAACTTGTTCTCACTATATCTGATAGCACTTAAAATTTCTCCTTTGTTCAAGGTTTTTATTTTTCATCTTAATTCATTAGATAATTTCTCCTTTTTGTAAATCAAACCATTGACCTACAACATATTGATCAAATTATCTTTATATGTTCTGTTAATACTAATGGTGTGGAAGACTCCTATTGCTACCATCAAGTGCAAGTAAAATCATACTCAAGTCATTCATATATCCAATAAGACAAACTCAAAATTAATAATGCTCCATATATTATAATAAACTCAGAATTTCATAAAAGGGATCAACTATTCCTGAAGGGAATTCTAATGATGCAAATTTTATTTATGAGCTTGAACTAATGCAAAACTAGAATACAAACTTATAAGATAGATTACAAGGTCTTAAATATTTCCCCAATCTTGGAATCAAGCCTACTGTGTTTTATTGAAGGTCATTGTGGTGCCATGGCATGTAGAATCACGGTGTGTAGCTTCTTGTTGGTATCCTCCAGAGCGGTGATGCGGCTGTAGCACCTGCGCAAATCAGATTGTAGAGTGTCCACCCTATCTGCGAGCTTAGTCACCATCGGGAGAAGATCATCCTTCTTATCTATCTCCTTGAGACGGTGACGGACTTCAACGCGATGGAGTAGCTCCTGCTTCTGATATATCTCCAGTGCCCGCACGCGATCCTTTGTCCTGGGGATAACTTCTTCTTCCTCATCCATTATTGATGGATCAGGGAAGTAGGAGCTGCTCCTCCACTCCTCTTGAGGCTTCACCCTCATACGAGCGCTAGTGGTAGGCCTCGAGCGGGGCAACGCCGGTTCCTTGCTAGCACTTGCACAAATGTTAGGTATTTCCTTACGCTTGTGCGGCCTCGGGTCTGTAGTGATGAACTTTACCATCTCCACATGCCCTTTTCCATGCGGCTTGTGGCCTTCTCTCTCTTCTTGAGTTCTTTTCATCGCCGCCCAGTCGATCCCCGGGGGATCATAGACGTCACAGTAGATGTAAACGTCGCTCCATCCTTCATCGGGGTTGCTATTGTAGAAGGTTGGCTCGACATACTCTTTGTACCTCGGGTTAAACCTCTCCACCTCCTCATCACCGTCCTCCATCGACGAGCTACTAGAAAGATCCCTAGGAGCAATGAGCCCCATTGGTTTTCCACGGCCTAGGACAGGATATCGCATAGTTGGATTTGTTCCTAGTGATTTTTGATTAGAGAGAGACACAACGTAAGTATATAAGAGGGGTCAGAGGTCGGTAAAACTCGCGAGAAACACCAAATTCACGCCCAAGAAAAGAATCCAAACATATTAGGAAAAGAAATTACCGATTTGGAGGAGTCCTGCTCCATAACGACCAACTATACGGTCGCGACCCGTATAGTTCTGGCCGTATAGTTGGTTCCGGGAAGATATTTCCAAATATCTCGAACCCAAGTCGGTTAGATTACCAACTCGGAACCTAAGATTAACAACTCGGAACCTACAAAGCGTTTTTTAGATGAATAAAAATAAGAACGAAAACAGCTCGATGATACTGAAGCTTTGACGACCAACTATACGGCGGGAGATTTTTTCCGGCCTTATAGTTGTGTTCGTATAGATACTGCACAGCGAAAATTATTTCACAAGGGGGATATAGAACGTTTAACGACCAACTATACGGCGAGATATTTTTCTCCGGCTGTATAGTTGCGCCCGTATAGTTACAGAAACCCCTCAAAGCTTCAGAAAAACAAGAGGAATTCAAAGGCAAAAAAAATTTAGAAGTAGAAATTGTGAAAACAAAGCATTTATTAGAGTTAGAAAACTTACCTTCCACTTAACGTTTATTTAGTCGGGAGTGACAAGCTCCTCCAACAACAAGGATTTCTTCTTCTTGGGAGGATTTTCCCTTAGCTCATATAATAATTCTTGAAAACGAAATCACCTGGACTGAAGCTCCTCTCAATAAGATCGATGTCTTGCTGGGAAAATATAGATGATGCATCCACTACCTTTGCTTCTTATCTCTGCATAATATGCAACTCAAATTCTTGAAGTAAAAGGATCCAACAGACCAGTCTTGGCTTATGAACCTTCCTCTCGAGGAGTTCGTTTAAACCATCACGATGCGTATGAACTCTTATGTCACATCCCAAATTTTAGATTTGGTCTTGCATATCATTCATAGCATTGCATCATATCTTTCCATGCAAAACCGTCGAGTAGAAAGGTTCGGCGAAACGCTATCTTCAAAACCCTATTTTGTTTCGCTACGAGTTTCCTGCGGGAGGCTTTAGAAGGACTTGCGACAACCACCCATGTAGGTTCGAGTTTTCGCGCAAACCTTGACTGAAGGTTGTTCCCTTCGACGATACGAACCCGTAGGCGCGAGAATCGCTCCAATCGGAGTTCGTATGCAAAAGACTCGGACGTTTTAGTAAACCGCCGGAAAACTGTCCGAAAATCTGGACCGATTTCCGAATCGGAGTCCAACTGCGAACCGATTCTGTTTAGGATTTCCGCGCGCAGGACTATTTAAGCAGGACCCCACCTGGCCCCGTTTTCCGTGCCCCACGCCTGCCCCACGCCCGACCCTGCCGCCTACCCCACGCGCGCGCCTCCTCGGGATCCGATCCCGTTGCCGCCGCCGCGCCTGGTCGCCTCCTTGGCCGCCGCCGCCGGCCATCGCCACCGCCACCGCCGGGTACGTCGCCGCCTCCTCTCTCCGTTCCCGCCATCTGCGCCACCATCCACCGCCGCCATCGCTGCAGCGCCGCCACACCGCGGCCTCCGCCCTGCACCCGCCACGCGGCCACGTCGCCACCTCCCGCCCGCAGCCGCGCTGCCGCGAGCACCCTCCGCCGCGCCAGCTCGCGCCGACGCCGCCGCCTGCGCCTCTGCGCGCGCCGCTTGCTGCCCCGCCGCCGACGCTGCGCTGCGCGCCACCGCCGCCTAGCGCCGCCTCGCCGCACGCGCGCTGCGCCACCGCTGCTGCTGCCCCGCTGCGCGTCATCGCATGCGCACATGCATACATGCACACACACGCACGTACGCGCCGCCTCGCGCGCGATGTAGTTTTCTCGACCCGTAGTGACCGTGTGTACGTCCGTGCAGGAAGAACCCCGACGCCGGAACCGATCGTCGCCGCTGTCCGGAGCTCACCGCACCTTCCGGAGTCCGTTTCGCCGTCCGTTTCCGGTAAGACAACAGCCACCGTCAGATCTCAGATCAGCGGCCCAGATCGTTAGTTGACCGGTCAGCACTCAGGCGTTGACTAGTCAGACGCCCAGTCAGCAGACGCTTTGACCAGTCAACAGACACAGTTGACTGGGTCAATTTCGTTAATCCCTTTAGTTGGCAGATTTCGGTAGAATCTTGTAAATTGCATAGAAATTCAACCGCTTGGCCAAAAATTGCAAATAAAATATGTACGGGTTCAGTGAGTCGTGTAGGATCTCGTTGTACCTTTGGTTCAGACTCTTACTGTCAGGTTTAGTACAGTTTAATCAAACTAGTTAGTGGCCTTTTCGGAGTAATAAGTTTGTAGAAATAGATCCGTAGCTCCAAAAATCGCGTGTGATATGTCCCTGAACTTGTGTGAACGAGGGGAATCTCATCATGAAATAAAAAGGTAGGCTTACAGTAAAAACTTCTGCAGTATTTGCCTAATGGCTTTCTGCAGTGTTTTAATTACTCCGGGATTTTTATAATTCCTTTTTGAGTAATTCCAATTGGTACTGTTTCTAATCAGCGATGCCTATGCGATAGATTTTTCCCAAGATTTTACAAACAGTATACTACCGGTAGCGAATTATTTAGGTTCTAGCTCGAGTTGTGAGCACTACTTTTGGTTAATAGTTTCCCTAGCACCAAATCTATTTTTCCATGCATGTATTCGGTAGTATTATGGATTAGAATTATGTGGTGCAGCTGTAGCACCAATTCACTTGCCGTTCTTGCATTCATGTATCATCTTTGTTGCATATGCTTGTGGATTATTTGTTTATGATTGCAATTGTGTCGTGTAGATTGTGCTGAGTGCAACGCTTGCTCGTGTGAGGATTGTGCTCCAGACCGCTACAACCAAGGCAAGTAGATGCTACTTTGTTCATGATATCGTCCTACTATTTTCAATGCATTGTCGTTTATTTTGTAGATGCATGTGTAGGATGATACTATCGCTATGCTATGTCCTATTATGTGGTAGGGCTTTCCTTGTAGATGAACCACCGTTGGTAGATGTGCTTAGCCATGCTTTGTTGAACGAGGGCTGGGTTACATCATTGATACTTGTTTTCTCAAAGTATTGGTTTGTGAAAACTAAAACAACTTAATCAATGAACCCCCTGGGTGTGATGGTATTGATAAATTTTGGTGGTTTCATTGCGGAAAGGCACCCGGGTATCAAGAGAGAATGATTGGCTTCTTTATTGTGTAGCTTACGTGTACAACCATGTGCCAATAATGGAATGGGCGGTTGGTTGGACTTAGTAGGTTGTGGTAACTCGAACCCGCGTATCCAGAGATGTAGAATTTTGGTAGGTTGGACCGGTGCGCGTCGGGATTGAGGAGCTACTTCCCGAACAGTCTCTTCTTGGTCTTCTCCCTATCATCACCCAAAATGAGAGTGATGGTACGAGCTGGGCTGGACAAGTCACATGGGTAAAGTGTACTAAGCTCTGCAGAGTGTATAATCTAATCTATTAGTCGTGTCCCCGGTTATGGACATCTGAGTCGCTTGATATTGATTCCATGACATGTTTCTCGCTCATTTTAATTTCATAATTGTTTTAATATTGTTGGGTTAACTTAATTAGGATCTTTTCAAATAAAATCAAAAACTGTTTATGAAAGTAGGACAAATGTATTTGCAAATGCAAGCCAGACACAGCTCCACTTGCCAAATATGCATGTAGATGTTAGTACTATTGTCTCCATTACTAGCTCTACTTGCCATACATTCCATGTATTGACCCTTCGGGGCTGCTACGTTTCATGTTGCAGGTTATTCCGATTCTGATTGATCGTTATAGGCCACGGTACTCCACTCGGCACTTGTTCACTTGTGGGCAAATTGAAGATTGGAGGATTTATTTGGTTATGTTGCTACCTGAATAATTTGAGCTAGCTTATGCTAAGATTTTATTGTAATAATGGTACTCTGGATCTTTGTAGTACATGATACACGGTTATTTTGCTATGTTATCTATCTTACTCTATTGTGGGCCAATGAACCGATCCAGGGATTGGCATGTCACATAGAGGCCACGGTCTTTTCAGAACCGGGGTGTTACAGGATGGTATCAGAGCCCGTGTGTCGACTGTAGGATCGTGACCTAGGATTGGATTAGGAAGCCATAGAATTATTAAGCCTATGTTAACTCTGTCTTTCCTCTTATGCCTTTCACCCTCGTAAATTCTTACCATATGCTAATCTCACACTTTCCTCTTCTACTTGATAGATGGGAGACGTCAGGACTGAGTATGTCACCATGGAGTCACCAAAGCCCTTTGCAAGGCAGTTAGCTCAGCTCTCGCAGTCATTGGGATTGCCACTGCCCATGTTCAAGGGAAGAAGGCTGTACACCTATGGGTATGGAGAGGATGCATGGGAGATCACTACCTTCATATTCAAAGATGCCGCCTTGCCAAACCCCGCGCACTTGGTCTACACCAAGACATACTGCAATTGGGGACTTGGAATCAACTTGGCCATACATGAAGCCCTGTCTCGCCAGTGCCACTATGTCCGACACCTACTGCCTGCAGATTCACCTTACCGTGACTATGGAAGGCGTGATGAAGAAGGGAACATTGTGATTACCCCGGGCGACAGGAACAACATGCCGCCCCGTCGGAGGCACATAGAGGACATGGAAAGAGAGAATGGAGCTCTAGCAGAGAAGGTGAGGATGTTAAAGGAGATTGCAGACTTTACTAGCAATGGAATGGTGATCCAAGGACAGGAGATTGACACTTTGCATGAAGCTGTGGGAGTTCTGGAGAATGCCCTGATAGCCAGATATGAAACCATAGCACATCTTCATGGCACTGTGCAAGAGAATACCCAGAACATACAACAGTTGCAAGGGACCGTCCAAGAAAGGGACCAAACCATTGAAGCTATGACAGCCCAGATTGCCGCTCTCCAAGCACAGCTGAATCCACCCTCTGATGATGACAATGGAGATGAAGGCAACAATGGGGATGATGATGACTGTGGAGATGAAGATGATGATGAGGACGAGGATGATGATGATGGAGACGATGATGGTGGAGGAGATGAAGTTGTTGCTGTTGCAGCTGAGAATGAAGAAGAAGAGGAGGATCCAAAAGAGGTGGAGTTTGAAGTCTCAAGTGATGGTTCAGGAGAGGTGTACACTCCGCCGCCATGGTTGTACCGCGAGCCGAAGCGCCAACGCATGACCGCAAGGACCTACCTCAATCTCTTCAAGAAGTAGATAGAAGTCCACCAATTAGTCCTCGTTAGGCGAATTCGTTAGGATTAGTCTCGATCGTTGTGAAACTTAGTCCGTGTTAGTTTAAAAGTATTTAGTTGCTTATTTGTGTACTCTAATATCCCAGAAATTATTTGTGCGATTTTTAATGAAAGAGTAATGGCAATTTGGTTACTATCTGTGTAATTTTCGCTGCAGTTTTTCTGCTGATACAGCAGTACTGCGCGATTTTTCATATTTTTCTGGTAACTCGGAAAAATCTGAAAAAAAATGGGCTGATGCTAAACTCTCTGTGCCATATGCACAAAAATCAGCTAAATTTTCTGACGAGCTTAAGTCAGGCAGAAAAATTCGTGAACGCTGCTGGACTGTTCTGGCAGAATTGCTGTTTTGTTGATTAGTTGATCTATTGTTTAGTTAACCATTGCCAACTCTTGCAAAACTATTTCAGTAGGGTTATACTGCTAGGATAACACCTGGGATGTTGCTGGATCGCTTGTTTGTTGATGTGTTTCTTGCTTGTGATTGTCTGCTATTGTTTGTTGTTGTTTGATCATATGCATGGGTAGAATCCTATTGTCGTAGTTGATTCTTTCTAAACTTACCTATGCTGAACCGCAGATGCCTCCCCGCCGTCAACCCACTGAGATGGAGCAGCTCATGGCAGCTCAGGCACAGCTGACCCAAGTGATGACTCAGTTCATGGCAAATCAGAACAACAACAATGAAAATAATCAGCCTCAGGGAGATGCTCTCACCAGATTTCTGAGTTAAGGCCAGCTAAGTTCTCTACTGCAACGGAACCAATGGTTGCTCTCGACTGGTTGCGCTCAGTCAACAAGGATCTAGTAACTGTCGGATGCACCGATGCTGAGAAGGTGAGGTTTGCCGCTCACCTACTGGAGGGACCAGCCGCTTCTTGGTGGGACACATTCCAGATCACCCACCCGCTGGATACCGTGACTTGGGCTATGTTCGAGGAAGGTTTCAGGACCAACCACGTGTCTTCAGGAGTTCTGAGCCTGAAGAGGAAGGAGTTCCTGAGCCTGAAGAGGAAGGAGTTCCGCAACTTGCGCCAAACCAATCGCTCCGTGGCCGAGTACATTGAGGAGTTCAACAACCTGTCCCGTTATGCACCTGAGGATGTTGACACTGATGCCAAAAGGAGGGAGAGATTCCTAGATGGCCTCAGTGATGAGCTTTCAGTACAGCTACTTGTGGTTTACTGCCCCACTTTCCAGGAGCTCATGGACAAGGCCAGAATCTTGGAGGGGAAGCACACGCAAGTGGAGAACCACAAGAGAAAGAGCAATACTCACCACTCTGGTTCACACCACAAGTCTCGCACTTCATACGACGGATACTCCAAGCATGGAGGAAGTGACCATGGGAGCCAAGACCGCCGCGATGGACATCGCCATGACAACCACAGGAGCAGCCACCACAACCACAAGGGAGGACATTCTCACCACTCTGGAGGACACGGTGGACATGACCGCAACCGTGATCGCAACTTCGTGAAGAAGGATCTGAGTGAGGTGACGTGCTTCAAGTGCAAGCAGAAGGGACACTATGCTGAAAACTGTCCGGAGAGGAAAGGACTGAAGCCAACCAACGGCGAGAAGGCCACAGTGAACCACATGAATGTGGAGGAGATTCCAGATGAGCCTGACCTTGTGATTGGTAAGTTCCCAATCAACACTTACCCTGCACTTATACTTTTTGATACTGGTGCATCGCATTCATTCATATCAAGGGCATTTGTGGATAAGTATAAGTTACCCACTGAGTCTATGAAAAGGTCTATTAGAGTGAGTTCACCTGGAGGAGATATGATAGCTAGTGCGGGATGCCGCGACTTAACTGTGAGGATTGGAACACCCAACTTCATTGCACATTTGGTAGTGTTGGATTCACAGGGATTAGATGTCATTCTAGGTATGGATTGGATGTCTATGCATGGGGGACACATAGATTGTGCACAGCGAGCTGTTTCACTCAAAACCCCGGATGGTAAGAGGATTAGATTCAAGTCGGCTGCACGACCGAGAAGGTGTAAGTTGAATTCTCTTAAGGGGGTTAGCATGGATACTGTGCCAGTGATTAGGGATTACCCCGACGTGTTTCCGGAAGAGCTGCCAGGGATGCCACCTGACAGGGTTGTAGAGTTTCTTATCGACCTGATGCCGGGAACAGGACCTATAGCAAAGAAACCATATAAGATGGATGTCGATGAGCTGAAGGAGTTGAAGAAACAGTTGAAGGAGCAGCTGGAAAAGGGATTCATTCAGCCTAGTGCGTCGTCATGGGGAGCACCTGTTCTGTTTGTGGAGAAGAAAGACAGCACCAAGAGATTAGTGGTGGACTATCGTTCGCTGAATGAAGTAACCATCAAGAACAAGTACCCTCTGCCCAACATAAATGATTTGTTCGATCAACTGGAAGGAGCAAAGGTGTTCAGCAAGATTGATTTGCGATCTGGCTACTTCCAATTGAAGATCCGGGAGGAGGATGTACCGAAAACCGCCTTCACCACTAGGTATGGTTTATATGAGTATACAGTTATGTCTTTTGGACTAACGAATGCCCCGGCATACTTCATGACCATGATGAACAAGGTATTTATGGAGTATTTGGACAAGTTCGTGGTGGTGTTTATTGATGACATACTGATATATTCCAAGGATGATGCTGAGCATGAGAAACATCTGAGGATGATTATGGAGAAGCTGAGGGAACACAAGCTGTATGCCAAATTCAGCAAGTGTGAATTCTGGCTTAACACCGTTGGGTTTCTTGGACACGTAGTGTCAGGAGAAGGAATTGCTGTTGATCCAAACAAAGTGACTGCAGTAACTGAGTGGGAAGCACCCAAGAATGCTGGAGAGATTCGAAGCTTTTTGGGACTTGCTGGATATTACAGGAGGTTCATTGAGAACTTCTCCAAGATTGCTAAGCCGATGACTGAACTTCTGAAGAAGGAGAGGAAGTTTGAATGGTCAGACGTATGTGAAGCCAGCTTTCAGGAACTGAAGCATCGACTAGTGACCGCACATGTTCTGTGTTTACCAGATCTTCAGAAGGATTTCCAAGTGTACTGCGATGCTTCTCGACAGGGACTTGGGAGTGTGCTGATGCAAGATGGGAGAGTAGTGTCATATGCCTCACGACAACTCAAGCACCATGAGCGGAATTACCCCACACACGATTTGGAGTTAGCGTCAGTGGTTCATGCGCTCAAGGTATGGAGGCATTACTTAATGGGAAAACACTGTGATGTGTACACCGACCACAAGAGCCTGAAGTACATATTTACACAGAAGGAACTGAACATGAGACAAAGGAGATGGTTGGAGCTTATCAAGGACTATGATATGAATCTACAGTACCACCCGGGAAAGGCCAATGTAGTAGCTGATGCTCTGAGCCGGAAGGTTTATGCCAATGGATTGACAATTGGTGAATTGCCTGAGGACTTGTGCAAGCAATTCAAGGACCTTAGACTGGAGGTAGTATCTGAAGGATATTTGGCTACAATGGAAGTCCAACCGACGCTACAGGACAGGATCGTAAAGGCTCAAGTGGGAGACAAGGAAATAGAAGAGATAAAGGAAAAGATGAAGGAGAACCGGGAAAAGGATATTCGCGAGGATGAACATGGTACCTTGTGGTATGGAGATCGTTTGTGTGTGCCCAGCGACCCGGAGATAAGGGAGTTGATTTTGCAGGAGGCTCATAACTCGCCATACTCCATACATCCGGGCAACACAAAGATGTATATGGATTTGAAGAGCAGATTTTGGTGGAACAACATGAAGGGAGATATCGCCAAGCATATTGCCCTATGTGATGTATGCAGCCGAGTGAAGGCAGAACACCAGAAGCCAGCAGGATTGCTACAGCCATTGCCCGTGCCAGATTGGAAGTGGGATATAGTGGGAATGGATTTTATCACAGGACTGCCCAGGACCAGGTCAGGATATGACTCTATTTGGGTAGTGGTCGACCATTTGACCAAGGTAGCCCACTTTATACCGGTAAAGACGACCTATACGAGTGCAAAGTTGGCCAAGATTTACATGGACAGGATTGTGTGCCTACACGGAGTTCCCAAGAGCATCGTATCTGATAGGGGCACCCAATTTACCTCACACTTCTGGCGCCAGCTGCACGAGTCACTTGGTACTAGACTGGAGTTTAGCACAGCGTTTCACCCACAGACTGATGGGCAGACTGAGAGGGTGAATCAGATTTTGGAGGACATGCTGAGGGCTTGCGCCTTGGCTCATGGATCCAGTTGGGATGAGAATTTGCCGTATGCGGAGTTTTCCTACAACAACAGCTATCAAACCAGCATCAAGACGTCACCGTTCAATGTGTTGTATGGGAAACGATGCCGTACACCATTGCTATGGGATGGAGTAGGAGAACGTCAGTTGTTTGGACCTGATTTGATCAAGGATGCGGAGGAGAAGGTCGCCTTGATTAGAGATAGGCTGAAGGTAGCACAATCAAGGCAGAAGAGCTACGCTGACGCCAAGCGCAAGGAAGTGGTGTATGAGATAGGTGATAGAGCATACCTCAGAGTATCGCCGCTTCGTGGAATCAAGAGATTTGGAATTAAGGGTAAGCTGGCACCTCGATTTATTGGACCGTATCGGGTCTTAGCATGCAAAGGAGAAGTTGCTTATCACTTGGAGTTGCCAGAGGCTCTGTCTGCTATTCACAACGTGTTCCACGTGTCCCAGCTGAAGAGGTGCCATCCGGAAATGGTGGATACACCATTGAGAGACACTGTGCCACTAGAGGAGGTTTAGCTCGAGAATGACTTGACCTATGAGGAGAAGCCGGTCAAGATTCTGGAGACAGCAGAGAGGATTACCCGTACCAAGACAATCAAGTTTTGCAAAGTTCAGTGGAGTCACCACACCGAAGAGGAAGCCACTTGGGAGCGTGAAGATGACATCCGAGAGGACTACCCACACCTATTTGCTAGCCGCGCCGAATCTCGAGGACGAGATTCATCTTAAGGGGGTTAGTCTTGTCACATCCCAAATTTTAGATTTGGTCTTGCATATCATTCATAGCATTGCATCATATCTTTCCATGCAAAACCGTCGAGTAGAAAGGTTCGGCGAAACGCTATCTTCAAAACCCTATTTTGTTTCGCTACGAGTTTCCTGCGGGAGGCTTTAGAAGGACTTGCGACAACCACCCCTGTAGGTTCGAGTTTTCGCGCAAACCTTGACTGAAGGTTGTTCCCTTCGACGATACGAACCCGTAGGCGCGAGAATCGCTCCAATCGGAGTTCGTATGCAAAAGACTCGGACGTTTTAGTAAACCGCCGGAAAACGGTCCGAAAATCTGGACCGATTTCCGAATCGGAGTCCAACTGTGGACCGATTCTGTTTAGGATTTCCGCGCGCAGGACTATTTAAGCAGGACCCCACCTGGCCCCGTTTTCCGTGCCCCACGCCTGCCCCACGCCCGACCCCGCCGCCTACCCCACGCGCGCGCCTCCTCGGGATCCGATCCCGTCGCCGCCGCCGCGCCTGGTCGCCTCCTTGGCCGCCGGCCACCTCCCGCCGCCGCCGGCCATCGCCACCGCCACCGTCGGGTACGTCGCCGCCTCCTCTCTCCGTTCCCGCCATCTGCGCCACCATCCACCGCCGCCATCCGCCGCCGCCATCGCTGCAGCGCCGCCACACCGCGGCCGCCGCCCTGCACTCGCCCCGCAGCCACGCCGCCACCTCCCGCCCGCAGGCGCGCTGCCGCGAGCACCCGCCGCCGCGCCAGCTCGCGCCGACGCCGCCGCCTGCGCCTCTGCGCGCGCCACCTCGGCCCGCGCGCCGCTCGCTGCCCCGCCGCCGATGCTGCACTGCGCGCCACCGCCGCCTAGCGCCGCCTCGCCGCGCGCGCGCTGCGCCATCGCTGCTGCTGCCCCGCTGCGCACCTTGCTGCGCCGCACGCACGTGCACGTGCGCGTCATCGCATGCGCACATGCATACATGCACACACACGCACGTACGCGCCGCCTCGCGCGCGATGTAATTTTCTCGACCCGTAGTGACCGTGTGTACGTCCGTGCAGGAAGAACCCCGACGCCGGAACCGATCGTCACCGCTGTCCGGAGCTCACCGCACCTTCCGGAGTCCGTTTCGCCGTCCGTTTCCGGTAAGACAACAACCATCGTCAGATCTCAGATCAGCGGCCCAGATCGTTAGTTGACCGGTCAGCACTCAGGCGTTGACTAGTCAGACACCCAGTCAGCAGACGCTTTGACCAGTCAACAGACACAGTTGACTGGGTCAATTTCGTTAATCCCTTTAGTTGGCAGATTTCGGTAGAATCTTGTAAATTGCGTAGAAATTCAACCGCTTGGCCAAAAATTGCAAATAAAATATGTACGGGTTCAGTGAGTCGTGTAGGATCTTGCTGTACCTTTGGTTCAGACTTTTACTGTCAGGTTTAGTACAGTTTAATCAAACTAGTTAGTGGCCTTTTCGGAGTAATAAATTTGTAGAAATAGATCCGTAGCTCCAAAAATCGCGTGTGATATGTCCCTGAACTCGTGTGAACGAGGGTAATCTCATCGTGAAATAAAAAGGTAAGCTTACAGTAAAAACTTCTGCAGTATTTGCCTAATGGCTTTCTGCAGTGTTTTAATTACTCCGGGAGTTTTATAATTCCTTTTTGAGTAATTCCAATTGGTACTGTTTCTAATCAGCGATGCCTATGCGATAGATTTTTCCCAAGATTTTACAAACAGTATACTACCGGTAGCGAATTATTTAGGTTCTAGCTCTAGTTGTGAGCACTACTTTTGGTTAATAGTTTCCCTAGCATCAAATCTATTTTTCCATGCATGTATTCGGTAGTATTATGGATTAGAATTATGTGGTTCAGCTGTAGCACCAATTCACTTGCCGTTCTTGCATTCATGCATCATCTTTGTTGCATATGCTTGTGGATTGTTTGTTTATGATTGCAACTGTGTCGTGTAGATTGTGCTGAGTGCAACGCTTGCTCGTGTGAGGATTGTGCTCCAGACTGCTACAACCAAGACAAGTAGATGCTACTTTGTTCATGATATCGTCCTACTATTTTCAATGCATTGTCGTGTATTTTGTAGATGCATGTGTAGGATGATACTATCGCTATGCTATGTCCTATTATGTGGTAGGGCTTTCCTTGTAGATGAACCACCGTTGGTAGATGTGCTTAGCCATGCTTTGTTGAACGAGGGCTAGGTTACATCATTGATACTTGTTTCCTCAAAGTATTGGTTTGTGAAAACTAAAACAACTTAATCAATGAACCCCCTGGGTGTGATGGTATTGATAAATTTTGGTGGTTTCATTGCGGAAAGGCACTCGGGTATCAAGAGAGAATGATTGGCTTCTTTATTGTGTAGCTTACGTGTACAACCATGTGCCAATAATGGAATGGGCGGTTGGTTGGACTTAGTAGGTTATGGTAACTCGAACCCGCGTATCCAGAGATGTAGAATTTTGGTAGGTTGGACCGGTGCGCGTCGGGATTGAGGAGCTACTTCCCGAACAGTCTCTTCTTGGTCTTCTCCCTATCATCACCCAAAATGAGAGTGACGGTACGAGCTGGGCTGGCCAAGTCACATGGGTAAAGTGTACTAACCTCTGCAGAGTGTATAATCTAATCGATTAGCCGTGTCCCCGGTTATGGACATCTGAGTCGCTTGATATTGATTCCATGACATGTTTCTCGCTCATTCTAATTTCATAATTGTTTTAATATTGTTAGGTTAACTTAATTGGGATCTTTTCAAATAAAATCAAAAACTGTTTATGAAAGTAGGACAAATATATTTGCAAATGCAAGCCAGACACAGCTCCACTTGCCAAATATGCATGTAGATGTTAGTACTATTGTCTCCATTACTATCTCTACTTGCCATACATTCCATGTATTGACCCTTCGGGGCTGCTACGTTTCATGTTGCAGGTTATTCCGATTCTGATTGATCTTTATAGGCCACGGTACTCCACTCGGCACTTGTTCACTTGTGGGCAAATTGAAGATTGGAGGATTTATTTGGTTATGTTGCTACCTAAATAATTTGAGCTAGCTTATGCTAAGCTTTTATTGTAATAATGGTACTCTGGATCTTTGTAGTACATGATACACGGTTATTTTGCTATGTTATCTATCTTACTCTATTGTGGGCCAATGAACCGATCCAGGGATTGGCATGTCACATAGAGGCCACGGTCTTTTCAGAACCGGGGTGTTACATCTTACTTTTGCATCAACAATATAAGAACGAAACTTATCACAAGAGAAAAAATACAGCAAAGATTTCTATTTCTTCCTTAGGATAATTCTTTTGAGCACTATTGAAAGTTATACTAGCATGATGTATAATATTAAATATATGACCCATGTGTTGTCCCAGAGTTACTCCTACAGCATCATCACTAGCTTCACATATTAAATCAAAAGTCATATCCCATATAGGTGATTTAATGATGGGAGCACGAGATAAAGCATATTTAAATTTATCAAAGGCAATAAGGCATTTATCATCAAAGTTAAATTTTACTCCCTTTTGCAACAGATTAGTCAAAGGTTTAGAAATTCCAGAAAAAATTCTAATGAACCTTCTATAAAATCCTACATTACCAAGAAAACTTCTTATGCCTTTTATGTCCCTTGGTTGTGGCATTCTTTCTATTGCTTCAACTTTAGCCCTATCTACTTCAATACCCTTACCTAATACTTTATGTCCAAGGACTATGCCTTATTTGACCATAAAATGTCACTTCTCCCAGTTTAGAACAAGATTGGTTTCTTCGCAATGCTACAAAATTCTATTGAGATTATCCAAGCAACTAGTAAACAAAGTTCCATGGACAGAAAAATCATCCATAAATACTTCCATTATTAGTTCTATAAAATCTGTGAAAATAGCAGTCATGCATCTTTAAAAAATAGCTGGAGCATTACATAAACCAAAAGGCATGCGTTGGTAAGCATGTAAACCATAAGGACTAATGAAAGTTGTTTTAAGTTGGTCATCAGGATGAACAACTATTTGGGAAAAAACAGAGTATCCATCCAAGTAGTAAAAATGAGTGTTGTTTGCTAACCTCTCTAAAGTTTGATCTACGAATGGTAAAGGATAGTGATATTTCCTTGTTTCCTTATTCAATTTCCTAAAATCTATGCACATCCTATGTCCAACAATAGTTCTAGTAGGTATCAATTCATTGTTTTCATTAGGGACAACAGTAAAGCCACCTTTCTTAGGAACACAATGAATAGGACTAACACATTAACTTTCTTTTATAGTAAATTATACCTGCATCCAATAGGCGTACTATTTATTGCCTTACCACTTCCTTCATTTCAGGCTTTAGTCTTCTATTAAATTATGCAACTGGTTTAGCACCTTCCACCATGAATATTCGATGGACGGCTATCATGGGACTAATACCCTTCAAGTCGTCCATTGAGTACCCAAAGGCCTTGTGGTGTTCCTTTAGTACCTTCAGGAGTTCTTCTTCTTCCCCTGAAAGTTTATCACTAATAATAACAGGGAATTTATCAGTATCATCTACGAATCTATACTTAAGATTATCTGGTAGAGTTTTTAATTCTGGGGGTGGTAATTCTTCATCCCCTCTCTTTTCTGGATCTTCAAAAGCTTCATAAGTTGGAGGTTCTAAAATGGGAAATGAATCAAATTCACTTTCTAATTCTTCTAGAGTCCTGTCCTCCATAATTATTTCTTCACAATTTGAGTCTTCATTTATTTCTTCTTCTTGATTACTTAATAAAAGAGTTTCCATCTCCTCAATAGTCTTCTCTTTCTCTTCTTCTTGTATATGTAGAGGTTTGTCTTTAAATTTGGAAAAGTGGAATTCTTTTTCCGCTTTCCCAAGCTTAAGGGATACAACCTCCTTTTTGAAGTTGATTGTGGCACCTATATCACTCAAAAAATTTCTTCCAAATATGATTGGGCAAAGAGTGTCACCTGACATATCAAAAACTACAAAATCGATAGGGAATTTTTTATTGCCAATTGTAACAGTTGCATCTTCAACTACTCCCATTGGAATTCTAAGATTTTTATTGGCTAACATAATTTTCATATCAGTATTTTCTATTGTAGCCGGTTCTATCTCTTCTTTTATTTCTAAATAAAAATCATAAGATATAACATTAACTTCGGTGCCAAGATCACATAAACCGTAATTCGAGGTTTCTTTAAATATGCAGGGAAGAATAGGCTTACCCACATCTTTCACCTTAGTTTTACCTTCAACCAATATAGAAGTCTCTTCATCAAGTTCAACTATGTTACAATGTGCATACATAGCCATAACTACTTCCTTGGTTACCTCTTCATCTTTGGTTTCATCCAGATGTTCTTTAATTATTGGCATACTTTCCTATTCTTTCTCCTCCTGTACTGCCTTGACCTATTCATATTCCAAAATATGCTTCTGTGTAGTGTTAGAGAAAGGTATCTCATACATTGGTTCTAGGGATGCCAATGTTGCTTTAACTTCTCTCTTCTTTTCAGGTTCAGGTGGTGGATCATACTTGGCCAAACCCTCTTTTGGAGCTTTGATGTGTTCTATAAAATCTTTAACAACTTGCAACACAAGATCTGAATCTAAATAAAGCTCTTTAGATAATTCATTAACATGGCCCTTTTTATTATAGTCATGAACATATTCATAATCTATTTTGTGCCTCCTTCACTTCCTAGATCAAAATTCCATGAAACTATATGATCACGAATTCTATTAATTAAAGCCCAAGCTTTAGTTATGGGTAAATCCATAAAAGCTCCTCTCGCGCAAGAGTCTAGTTCAATTTTATTAGGTTCTATTAAACCGCCATAAAAGATATGCAATAAATACCATTCAGGCAAATCATGATGAGGTAATTGACTAAGTAAATATTTAAATATTATATAAGCTCTTACTAGTCCTTCATTAGGACGGTTCCTCCAAGTCATTATAAGACACCTGATTCCAAAAGATTTTGATAATGGATAATATTTAGATAGAAATTCGCAAGCTAAATTATGACATGTAGTAGTGGCTTATGAGGGTAGAGATATATACCATGAGAGAGTTGTACTTGTCAAAGTTTGACTAAAAAGTTTAACCCTTACCTCATCGGCAATATACCCCGTTAATTGGAACATGCCACATATATCTTTGAAACATGATATATGCTCATATGGATCAGGATCTTCTTCATCTCCAGTAATTTGCTTCTTGTATAAAATACCAAGAGGTAGAGGATTTATTTCAAACCCCCTTGTCTTCTTGTTGGAGTTGTATTTTTTATAAATATCATAGGGCTTCCCAAAGTGGCTGAGTGGGTTAGCACTAGTCCTTTTCTCAAACTCCATCATGTTGGGGGAAACCTGTAACTCAAAACAAAACTTAACAAAACTAAAGTAAATAAGCAAAAACTAAAAGACCTACATCGCTTAGCTCCCGGGCAACGGCGCAAGAAAATAGCTTGATGACTGCAAGTGCACAAATTGGTTTTAGTTAGTTTCAAAATAAAGATATCGATCCCACCGGGAGAGGAGTCTGAAGTCTAAGAATTCTTGAAATAAATACTGGAAATAGAAATGCTAAATAAAGTTCTAAGTGACAAGATAAAATGCGAGTATTGTGTAAAAATGTGTTTTGGGTTTTTGGTATAAGAGAACGATGAGTAAAGTAAACAAAACTGAATACAAAAAATAAGTATCGTGTATGTAAAAGAGATCTGAAACTTTAGTGGGAAAAAGCGTTCTCAGGGATTAGGGGATACACCACTAGCATTATAAAGGGATAAGGCAAAGATTTTTATCATGAACATTCGCAACTATGTATCTGTGGGAGGCACTCCGTATTTAGACAGTGAGGCAGCAACCACTGCTCAAATCATCCTCATAACCACAGCAGACAGGAATCAACATCAATTGAATTACTGTGCTATTAAGGGACATAATCCTACATGACGTATCCCATGGCATGGATAGTGTTTTATGAATTTGCTCGATTCCCAAGTTGATATGTAAGGGGTGCCAATAGCTTTATAGTCACCGTAAGTGCTAACACTCCTCCGGTTACCAACAAGTAGTTCCATCCATCACCCCACAAGAGGAAAATATTGAGAGGTCGACTTCTCCCAACATCAAGACGTAGACAATCTAAAACATGGTCACAGTGATGAATATGATAATAAACTTTATCTTATTTTAGTCTCATACTAGGGTTTCTCCATCTCCACAAGAACTAATGATCTACTCAGACATAGAGGCAATCAACATCATGGAAAAAGTAATGGAATCTATTATAGATGAATAGTACTTGTATAAATCCACAACGAGTACGGAAATTACAACAAGATCTAGACAAGATGTATATGGGATGGATGGACATGGTGGTGATGCAGCGGTTGATGATGAAGATTGATGCCTTAGCCTCCTGGATCTGCATAGGGCGAAGATGGATCCCCGATGGATGAGTTCCCCCTCTAGATGCCTTTCGTAGGTTAGGTTTCGGTGATTTTTGGGCGTTCTGTATGTCGTACCTCCGATCCAGTTGCATGGGTGAAACTATTTGAGGAGGCGGTGTCAGCGCCAACTATACGGTAGGAACTATACGACCAGAATATTTACTCCCGGCATATAGTTGGTCGTTAACCCTTCTGTACCCTCTAATTGCTTCGGGTTTTATTCTGCTGTTATTAATATTTCCCAAATAAGCAATTTACGTAGTTTTTTACTCCTTTTCACTCCAATATAACTGTTCCAAGAATTGTGTCCATCGGATGCATCATCTGATCTAATCCCGGTGAAAATAAACATAAAAGGTGTGTGTGTGAACACCGTAAAATACCAAGATCCTACCACTACAATGCAAAATAATAATCTAAAACATGATGCAAATATGCACTCATCACCCCTCTCCTTCCTCCCCCTCGAAGGCACTGCCTATCGGCGAGGGGATGGACTAGGTGGTAGGCTTCTTTTGTACATAGTAGCTATATGATGAGTTCTAGGTTTCCCTAGGTGGGTGTCTGGCCATGTGCCGTATCAGGGTGTCCTGCTGGTGTCGGCAAGCTGCGTCGGCTGGCTTGCTGTGTTCCTCTTCCTAGCCATGGTGGTGAGGTGCCGCGGGTGGCAAAGAAGGGCTGCATCAGCATCTCTGTCAATAAGCTCACAGGTTCTTGGCTGTTGGAGCTCTGGAGGCTGCACTACGGGCACTGCTTCTTCTTCCTGCCATGGAGGCACTGAGGAGAAGCTGGTTTATGTGCTCGGTGGCCAGCGATCTGGCAGCCCTAGACTAGAGATGCTGCCCAATCTTGAGGAACAATCTCGACGCCCTTGAATTTGGTGTCCGGCCATGGTGGACATCTAGTGGCCTTCGTTTCTGGCAATGAAAGTCGGTAGTTCTTCAACCTCCAGGTGGAGGCCCATTTCCGAGCTCACGATGGTGTTCCCTTCCTCTTGGCTCCAAGTGGTTTCGTCCCCGGCGCCGACGAGGATGGTCGTGGCTTGTGCTCGCAGATCATTGGCGGTAGCAGAAGACCTGATTGCTTTTTCCATATTTTGTTTAGGGTCTTCACTGTAAGAAGTAGGGGCTTGGTTGTATTTCCTTTTCTCTTTGGGATCCCTACTGTAAATTGTACCTGCACCGCTTAATTAAGAGGCAAATAGGCCCTTTGGGGCCTCTCCGGTGTTAAAAAAAGGCATCAAAATTTACACCAAGTGTTAAATAAGAAAGTCAATTTTTTCTAGTGTCAAATAAGTAATCATATTTTAGAGTATTGTCAAATAAGAAATTTCCTCAATGACATAACAATAGCTCCAAAGATGGGTATATATCCACCGGGGCCGATGCAAATGGTCCTGCCGCGTCCAAACCGGTCCGCGCGGATAGGCGAATAGGCCGCGCATGCTCCAGCGGCAAGACCCAATAGACCGATTCACACAGACAACCCATTCATGCACCAAATTTTATACGTGGATAGGCTTGGACGGAAAATGACGCGCATCCTAGCTATCCTTTCATGGCAGTAGGCTGGCTCATGTGCAGCCCCTCAAATCCTCTTTCTAGAGAACTAAAAGGGTCGGTCCACTGTAACTTTTTGTACGGATAGGCCAGACAGTCCAACCCAAACCATTCAGTCATGACTCAAATGGACTACTATTTGGATCGCAGTTTTATGTCGGCCGCTAGAAATTCCCTTAGATGATAGTTTTGGCTTGATTTTTGTCCAAGATAAGCTTATGCGCGGCTCGCTATCGTGGCTGTTTGGGGTGGATGAATGAGAGGCGTCTCAATCTACTACTTCGTATCAAAGTTGAGACTGGTTTGACATGCCTTGACACTTTTGGACAGATCGGTTGTAAGACCCCACCTTTGTAAAGGTGAAGGTCCCTGTGATTGCAATGCTAGTCCCTAGATCAAATGCTAGCATCCACAGTTTAAGATGAAGTACACGGATACAAAGGTCTTTATTACATCGTCATTCTAGAGATAACATAGTCTTTTACAACTCCATAGCCATAGGCTAGTACAAGAGTTCAAACTTAAGTAAATAAAGTAAAGTCTTCATCTTCATGTGCCACAGGCAAACATGTTGAGTGTAGACTCATAAACCTAATCCTCATCAGAGTAACCTGCAACATCACAAGTTACATCCACAGTGGGTCAATACATTGGAATAGTATTGGCAAGTGATACCTTAGTAGAATAATAGTTTCTAGCTTCTATATGAATTTGGCTAAGTGTAGCTTAGGCTTGCTTTGCTCAAAATAGGTTTTGCCTATCAGTTGAAAACACTAAGTTTTTGTTTGAAAAAAACTCCCAAGGAACCACCAATAGACATTGGTGAACCTTTACCCTTGTTCAACCACAAGTTTTTAACTTAGAAATTGGGATGAGGAGATCCTTGATAGCTTCAATGTCTTGATGCTCAAATTGTCTGTTGCCGAGGACACGGCTAAGTACTTAGTTTTTCCTTCTCGAGAGGTGGTGCACTTTCCCCACAAGACTCGACATGCATCAAGACGAAATCTTTCAGAAGCCTTCCCTTAGACCAAATGGACGTGTTCCAACCTATCACCCTACCACCATATGTCCATCTGGCTAAGTTATTGCAACCTATATGATCAAGGCAGAGCCCATATGCCATGTGGTTGCACTAGAAGCTTCTAAACACTAAGTATCTCAAATCCCTTTGTTCCTGGGTGGCTTTCCACAAGTGAGATACACCAGGGAGGCCATAAAAATGGGCCCTGAGTAACCACTCAACATAAACCATTCTTTCCATTCCACCCAGGTGATTCATTCACTTAGTTGTTTTATTAAGTAAAAACACAAGTCAAAGACTTAGCAAAATTTCCATAGCATGTATATAAACCACCCTTGTTTGCTACTAGCTAGGCTAAGCATGATAATATAACAAGTATCTTAACTTAGAGGAATTTCTACAAAGACTACAACTACTAGGATTTCCCATAGCATGGCATATAGATACTTAGCAAATTTTCATGCAAGCCCTATACAAAATATTACTAGTGCATAGTCAAAATAAGGGGACAAATACATGAAGCACCACTTGCCTTGGTATTTGGGAGAGTAGCAACAATCCTCACAATCACAATCACCACTAGCACCAAAATCTACATAAAATGATAGCACCAAATTTACATTCCAAATAATCAAGAAAAGATATATGAATTCATGCAAATGTCATGTGATGATTTTTTTTTCTAACTAAACAAGACAAGTCAAACATTACTGAACACAAAACCAATTAAATCTAGTCTAAATAACTTAATTTGGCCTTATAAATATTTCCAAAATAATTTATATATTCAAAATAATCCTATATTTGTCTCTCCATAAAATTCCATTTTTTACATAAGCAAAATACAAAATTAAGCCTACAGTAGTGTAGGATTTATTTTTGTCAATCCATTGATATATTATTTGCATTTTTGGATAATCAGATCAAAATTTATGAATTTTACAAGTTTAAACATTCAAAAACCTTTTCTGGATTTTATTTAAACAAAGCACACACACGTGGCATGGTCTGATTGGACGGTACCGCTTCACGCGGGATCACGCTTCCATGCCGTTGGATCAAGTTAGATCCAATGCGCTAGATCTAAAAAAAACGTTTCGATCTAGATCTAATCTATACCCTACGATCCTGATCTAACGGCGCTGGCTCACTCGACCAAATCCTGGCGGCGTTGACGACAGCGACACACTTCCAGTTGGGGGTGGACACAAAGATTGAGGCTCGAGGCTCGGCTCGGGCTCGACAAGGCTTTGCTCGGGCTCGACTCGACTTGAAGGTCGATCAAGCCAAGCCTAAACCTTGCTACCCAGGCTCGAGGCTCGACAAGCCAGCTCGGTGAAGCTTGCAAGCCGGCTCGAAGGCTCGATGCATTTAACAATTCACAATTATCATCAACAATTGATCATATATAAGTTCATAATATACTCGAACATGTCCCACAATCAGAAGTTCATCTCTCTACATTTTGGAATGTATACATAAAAAAGGATATATACATCAATGTTCCTAACTTATGCTATATTTTCCATGTCTATTCTTGCTACAGGTTGTCGACCTCTGTGGATAAACTAGAGCTTAAGCAAGAGCATGTTCTAAATCACTAGATAAAAGTAAGTGAAAAACAGAGCCAAGAAACAGTGACAAAGGTCCATCATGCTTCATGGTGTGTATCATTAGTCAGTGCTTGTCGTGTATGAGATATCACATACTAGTAGCAAACACATATACATGTTTTTGCCTGAGATATTAATATTACATAATACTAGTAGAGACTGTCAGAGAAGTATATACGTGTTGTTGCCGAAATACCAAATCTAGTATAACAACCAACTAGTACCAGTAGTTTCAGTAAGCTATTCGATTGCAGAAGCAAAGAAAAAAATAGATCCAATCAGTAGAATAGAGATAAACGAAGATACAGAGGCCTTGATAAACGTGTAGTATCCATGGGAAGAGCACCCGTCACAGGAGGAGCCGGGGAAATCGCCGAAGCGGCTGCAGCCAGAGTCCCATACAGCGAGCGGCCGAGGGCCGGCAGTCCGACACTAATGGCAGATTTGCGGCGCCGCACGCACCCCAGGGGATTGGGAAGAGATAGCTGGAGGGGAGCCAGGGAAGTCGGCGGCGGCCGGCGGCCAACGATAATGGTAGAAAAATAGTTAGGGAGAGGAAGGGAACGGGGAGGGGAATCAGGAGGGGATTGCCTCGCCTAACTTCGTTGGGCAAGAACGATGAGTTATAGTGGACGGCTCGCCAGCCTGACAAGCCGAGCCTCGAGCCTGACGAGCCGAGCCACGAGCCTAATTTTCAGAAACAAATTGGCAACAAGCCGAGCCAGGCTTGGCTCGAGTTTTCCCGAGCCTCGAGCCGGCTCGGCTCGGCTCGATTCCAGCCCTACTTCCAGTGGAGTTCCCGCGGCTATAGAGAGGGCTGGGGTTGGCGGAGACGCTTACCAGACTCGCGAGGACACGAGGATGCTCAAGGCGTCGCTGGCGTGGGCGGGGGCATGCTATAGTGGTCGCTGGGGCTCGTCGGAGTTGCGGGCAGCGTCGGGTTTGTGCGGACGGCGACGAAGGCGACGACCTGGGCCACCCTAGCGTAAGCCAAAGACATCAGTGTGTGCAGAAAGAACATGCGAACAAGATAGCGTGAACCAGAAGGCGAGGGGCGGTCGTATCTCACCGAGATTTCTCGTCGGAGTTGGGGACGGCGTCGGATGCTCACGGTGCTCGTCGAAGCCGATGTTCTGGGTCACGAGCAGATAAACCAAGGGTATGAGAGGGTGCGCAAGAAGTAGAGGATCATCGTCGAATGAATGAGGGATGGGCGAGAGCACGGCACCTACCGGAATACCTTGTCGGAGTTGCTTGGGCAGCGGCGGTGCGAGTCGAAAAGCGAGCAGCCTGGCGACGATTGAGTGCAATTGATTGGGGGGAAATGGCCCTGGTGCTGTGCGGTTTAAGTAGCCAACGGGGGCGAGGGAATCATGCTGCGAATCAATGGAAATCAAGCCCGAAATCACGCGGCGGTGAATGGGGAAGAAATGTCCGGCGAATGTGTCTGCGCGCGGGGGATGGGGGAGAAGGTGCTGAGCTGGATGGGGCCACCGGGCAGTGTCAGCGGGGTAGGTTTGCGCGCGTGAGAGAGAGGGAAAAGGGAATGCCCCAGGTGGGCTTGTTGGGCCTGTTCTGGTGTTGGGCCAAATGGGCAGCGACTGGTTTTATTTTTTTCTTTTTGCTTTCCCTTTTTCTATTTGATTTTCAGGAACCAATTTCAAATAAGTTTGAATTCAAACCACCTCTAGATTTTTGTAGTGTAATCCTTGCACCTATTTGTGTTTAAAACACTACTGCCTAGTCAAAATTGCTTTTACATTTTGAAAAATAAAATAAACCATGCCTTTATTGATATATAGATGTTAGGCATATAAATGGTTTTATTTTGAATTTTGTTTTGAAATTTTTTGTGCAAGCTTTGCATCCATTTTAAAACATTACTGATCAATCCAAAGCACTCTCATACCTTGAAAATGAAAATAAAACCATTGCCTTATTTGCATAAAGTAATAGGCATAACATGGTTTCTTATTTGAATTTTTTTTTGGAAAGACCAAATGCTATGAATGCATGAATGATATGCAAACTTTAACAAATCATGATTTTTGGGATGTTACATCGGTAGGCTAGAGAGGCGGTATTGTTTTAGACAAATGAGAGATCACAGATGCTCCTGGAGATACCCTTAGGACGCGTTTGGTAGCCTTCATTGATTTCTTGGCCCGGTCCGGTAGTGTCACAGGAAGCACTGTCCGCATGAGGAAGGTATCAGACCTCTTTTTGCAACACGTTTGGTAGCCTGCATGGGCTACCTGGTATGGTTGGACCTTGTTTCCCTTTGTGTTTGGTTGCCTGCATTAGTGACTTTTGTCCCATTGCATGCAAAAAAACCTTATTTGGTTGCACACAGGCTGGCCCTTATGGTCACCCTTTTCAAAAACTTGTGTGCTTACCACCTCTATAAACACATCCGATCATATGCACCACCCTAGAAGAAGATCAACTTGACAATAAACATAAGAAGAACGACAATGATGAAGTCCTTGAGGCTATCATGTTGGATATGATGTTGTTCTTCATAGCCAGCAACGGGCAGCTGCTGTTCTTCTTCCCTGACAACAACTTGCACATGTTGCTGTTCTTCATGGGTTGCATTGTCCAGGTGATGTTCTTCTTGGTTGATGTAGTTGCCATGAATAAGGTTGTTGTTGTTCTCATCTATGTAGCCGCGGTATGACTCAAATGCCTCCTCGGCGGTGTCAAACCCTTCATAGTTGTTGTCAGAGTAACCCGATACTTGATCATGGCAGTGTCTCCATTTGGAGTAAACCCCTAGTTTCTATCTATGAACACCGCATAGAAGTTTCTCTACAAGGCATAAGAGTAACATGTCAACGTGTAACAGCACAAGATCATCATATGCATGTACCATCCATAACTAGCATCACAAGTTCATAAGGCAAGCAAGTACGTATGATGTATACGCACTTCTATTCTTGTAGACAGTTATTGGTCCTCCAAGTGTAGAGGTTTGTAGAACAACAGCAAGTTTCACTTAAGTGGATTACCCAAGGTTTATCGAACTCAAGGAGGAAGTGGTCAAAGGTATTCCTCTCAAGCAACCCTGCAATCAAGATACAGAAAGTCTCTTGTGTCCCCAACACACCCAATACACTTGTCAGGTGTATAGGTGCACTAGTTCGGCGAAGATATAGTGAAATACAAGTGGTATGGATGATTATAAGAAAACGGTGCCAGAAAAGAGCTTGACGGGGAGGAAAAGACTGGAAGCAAGCAAACATGCAATAGATCTAGATGCAAACGGTGTTTCAATGCTTAGAAACAAGGCCTAGGGATCATACTTTCACTAGTGAACACTCTCTCATATAAATATCTTCTCTTTATGATACTACTTTTAACTACTCTCCGGTTGGATACTCTAATCCACGGTAGGGCCTTCCCCAATCTAGATAACCCCACACTGTCACCTTGAGCGCTAGATGGTTCCAACAAACACCACAATTTCATAAAGACATCCAACTCCAAATATAACTCATGAATATATATGTAATCTAGCTTAAGTGCCACACACGGCGTGCACGCTGTCACTGTCACACACGTGGGGAAAAGCATGGATCTATTAAAGCACGATGAGTATTCATGTAACCTCTAGCCTAAGTGCCACCACGGTATGCACGCTGTCACTTACACACACGTGGGGAGAGCTAGAGATCTATTAAAGCACCTGCGAAACATGTGTTCACATCATTGGTTTGACATCTCCATGTCTATGACTTGCGAAACATAGTCATCAACCAATCGATGTGCTAGTCTAATATTCACGTGTGTCCTCACATGAACTCCGACTAGGGACAACTATTAGATAACCATACAAGTATAGAGTTTCACAAACAATTCACATAATTTCCAATCAATACAAGTTGCCTAATATGGATATTCAAGGAATATTACAATAACTCATGGATACATAAGAAATATAATCATCTCTATGATTGCCTCTAGGGCATATTTCCTTTAGTCTCCCACTTGCGCTAGAGTCAATCTAAAATGTATCTAATATCAATTGCTCTTGTGTGCACTTCATGCGCAGGCTGCGGGAGAGGCTTAGTCAAGGGATCAGCAACATTTGAGTCCGTATGTATTTTGCATATCATGACACTACCATCCTCAACGAACTCACGAATCTGATGGTAACGCATGTGAATATGTTTGTTCTTCTGGTGTTTTCTAGGTTCCTTGGCTTGTGCAATAGCACCATTGTTATCACAATAAATGTCCAAGGGATTGGACGCGTCCTGAACCACACCGAGAGCGATCAGGAAATTCCTAATCCAAACATCTTCCTTTACAGCCTCCGAGGCAGCAATATATTCAGCTTCTGTTGAAGAGGAGGTCACTGTATCTTGCTTGGAACTTTTCCAGCTCATAGCACCACCATTCATGACAAACACATAACCTGATTGGGATTTGGAGTCATCTGAGTCGTTAAGGTAACTTGCATATGTGTAACCCTTTACACTGAGTTCATCCTCACCTCCATAAACTAGGAACACATCCTTAGTCCTTTTCAAGTACTTAAGGATGTTCTTTACCGCTATCCAGTGACCTTCACCTAGATCATCCTGGTATCTACTTGTAACACTTAGAGCATAGGAAACATCTGGGCGAGTACATATCATTGCATACATGATGGATCCAATAGCCGAAGCATATGGAACCCTGCTCATGCACTCACGCTCATCAAGAGTCGAAGGACACTGAGTCTTGTTGAGTTTAATATCGTGAGACATGGGCAAGAACCCCTTCTTAGCCTCTTCCATGCTGAACCATTTCAACACTTTGTCAATATATGTACTCTATCTTAATCCAATTATCCTCCTTGATCTATATCTATAGATCTTGATGCCCATAATATATGCCGCTTCTCCTAAGTCCTTCATCGAAAAACTATTTTTCAATGAGGTCTTAACAGACTCAAGCATAGGAATGTCATTTCCAATCAGCAATATGTCATCTACATATAAGATTAGAAATACAAGTGCTCTCCCACTTTCTTTCTTGTAAACACAAGGTTATTGTTCTTTTTTATGAAGCCAAAATCCTTTCAACTTCATCAAATCGAATGTTCCAACTCCGAGATGCTTGCTTCAGTCCATGAATGGACTTTAGAAGTTTGCATACCTTTCCAGCATTGTTTGGATCGACAAAACCTTTGGGCTGCATCATATACACGTCCTTGGTTAGGATTCCATTTATGAAAGCCGTCTTGACATCCATCTGCCATATTTCATAGTCAAAATGTGCAGAAATGGCTAGAATTATCCGTATAGATTTAAGCATCGCTACGGGTGAGAAAGTCTCGTCATAGTCAACTCCTTGAACTTGTCGAAAACCTTTTGCAACAAGTCGAGCTTTATGGATGTGAACATTTCCATCCATATCAATCTTCTTCTTATACATCCATTTGAACTCGATGGCTTTAAAACCATCAGGCAGGTCAACCAAGTTCCAAACTTGATTGTCTCCCATGGACTCTATCTCGGATCTCATGGCGATCATCCATTTCTCAGAGTTTGGGTCCACCATCGCTCTTCATAGGTCGCAGGCTCATAATTGTCCAACAATAATATTTCCCGCGCTCCGCGGAGCCTCGCCGACCTTCGTGATTGTGGTGCCTCTATCGCCACGGGTTCCTCAACTTGTTCTGCTACAATAGCATCACTCGTAGAAGCATCCCCAACTGGCTCATCTTGAACTTCTTCAAGTCGCACCGACCTTCCACTCGTTCCCTTTGTGAGAAACTCTTTCTCTAGGAAAATACCACTACGAGCGACAAACACTTTGCCCTCTTCTCTGTTGTAGAAGTAATACCCTAAGGTTTCCCTCAGATATCCCATGAAAATGCACTTATGCTATTTGGTGTTAGCTTGTCCGACTGAAGTCGCTTGACAAATGCATCACAGCCCCAAATCTTTAGAAAAGACAAACTAGGATTCTTTCTAGTCCACATATCATATGGTGTCTTAACTATGGATTTAGATGGTACTCTGTTAAGTGTGAAAGCTGCCATTTCTAGAGTGTAACCCCAAAATGATAATGGTAAATCCAACAAAGTTCGATTGCGCCGTTCAGAGACCCCGTTCCTTTGAGGTGTTCCGGGCAGCGTGAGTTGTGGAACAATTCTGCAACTCTTAAGATGATTTCTAAACTCGTGACTCAAATATTCACCTCCACGATCAGATCGTAAGGCCTTTATTTTCTTGCCACATTGATTCTCTACCTCACTCTAAAACTCCTCGAACTTTTCAAAAGTTTTAGACTTATGCTTCATCAAGTAGACATAACCATATATACTGAAATCATCAGTGAAATTAATAAAGTAGTGATATCCTCCTCTGGTTGTCGTGCTCATTGGTACACATACATCAGTATGTATGAGTTCCAACAAGTCTATCGCTCTCTCGGGTAAACCCGAAAAAGGTGACTTGGTCATCTTTCCAAGTAAACAAGCCTAACATGTCTCGTATGATTCAAAATCAAACGAAGTTAGAAGACCATCACCATGGAGCTTCTTCATGCGCTTTTCACTTATATGCCCCAAACGACAATGCCATAAATAGGTAGGACTCAAATCATTAGGCCGACGCCTTTTAGCACTAACATTGTAAACAAATGCATCATAAATATTTAAAATAAATAACCCATTCACAATGGGAGCATTAGCCATAAACATAGCATTATTAGATATTAATCAACCATTGTCTGCACTCGCGAATGAATAACCATCCCTCATCAAACATGAAGGTGATAAAATGTTTCGACCCATACTAGGAATGTAATAACAATTATTCAACTCAATAATAAATCCTGACGGAAGGTGAGGTTGCATGACGCCGACGAACAATGCATCAACCCTTGCTTTATTTCCGATGCGAAAATCCACTTCGCCTTTCTGCACTTCTCTAGTCCTTATTAGCCCCTGCATCGAATTGCAAATATGAGCAACCGATCCGGTATCAAATACCCAAGAGTTAACATAGGAATCAGCGAGAAGAATGTCGACAACATTTACAACAAGCGTACCTGAGTGGAAAGTACTCTTACTTCCACTCTTCTTCAAAGAAGCCTGGTACTTGCTGCAGTTTCTCTTCCAGTGGCCATGTTCATGACAAAAGAAGCACTCAGTGTCATCTGCAGGTCCAGCCTTTTGCTTGGGTGCAGGCTTAGGGATCGTATCCTTAGCCTTTCCCTTCTTCTTCCAAGAAGTACCCTTTTTTGTAGGGGTTCGTAGCATGGAAAACAAAAAAATTCTATCGCATGCACACAAACAAGCCAAGATCTATCTACTAGATTGTAGCAACGAGTCGATAGAAGCACTCACCCTCTAAGATTCCAAAGCGGTTAACGAGAGCAGATTCTCGTGGGTGATGTAGTCGTATACTTTCCGATCTCAAGATCGCGTAGACGAACCTTCCAGCGCTGCGTTCCGGCAGTGCTTCCGCAGTCGGTCACACGTTCGGTACTCGATGCAGACCTTCCTCTCCCTTGTTCCAGCAGGCAGCGGAGGTTGTAGCACTCTCCTCGTGATTCAGGCAGCACGACGGCGTGGTGTTAGAAGTAGAGGGAAGATCCCGCAGGGCTTCGCCTAAGCCGGAGCGAGTATGGTGGTGTAAGAGAGGGCCTTGGCGATCTACGGTTTAGAGGCACCAAGGGGGTGGCTTGGCCGGCGGCTAGGGTTTGGGTAAACCCTAGTCAGCGACTTGGAGGAGCCCTAGGCGGCGGCAGCACTTGGGGTGGTGGCGCCTGGATCTAGGGTTTGAGGTGTGAGGGGTAGGGGTGCACCCTACCCCTCCTTATATAGGTGGGGGAGGCGGTTTGGGAGGAGGGAGTCCTCCTCCAACTCCTCCTCCTTGGCCGGCGGGTGGAGGGAGTGGGACTCCTACCCTAGGTAGGTTTTCTACTCTCCCTCCACCAAGCAATGTTCGGATTTGACTTTTCAAATTGGCGTTTGACTTTCAAACTTGAATTTGATTTCTCTCTTCATATTGCCCAGCCAAGTGACCTAGTACATGATGCAACCATTCCACATTGTCATGACACATCCATGTACCCTTCCCCTTCCGGAGTGCCGGACCTTCCAGACCCTTCTAGAACATTCCTGGTGAAAACACCGAAATCATTTCTGAACTCCGAAACAGGACTTTCCTTATATGAATCTTATTCTCCGGACCATTCCGGATCTCCTCGTGATATCCCGGATCCCATCCGAGACTCCGAACAACATTCTGTCTCTTACTCATCATTCCATAACTACACAACAACATCGAATCCTTAAGTGTGTCTCCCTACGGTTCGTGAATTATGCGGACATGACCGAGACACTTCTCCGATCAATAACCAATAGAGGAATCTAGAAATTCATATGGCTCCCACATATTTCTACGATTACTTTGCGATCGAATGAACCACTTACATACGATACCAATTTCCCTTTGTCTCACGATAGTTTACTTATCCGAGGTTTTGATCGTTGGTATCTCAGCATACCTAGTTAAACCTCGTTACCGATAAGTACTCTTTTCTCGTTCCCGTGGTATGTGATCCCTTGTGAGCCAGTTACATGCTTGCAAGCTAATTGGATGACATTCCATCGAGAGGGCCCAGAGTATATCTATCCGTCATATGGATGGACAAATCCCACTCTTGATCCATGTGCCTCAACCCATACTTTCCAAACACTCAATGCCATATTTATAGCCACCCAGTTACGGTGCGGTGTTTGATGTCATCAAAGCATCCTTTCGGTGATGGTGATTAGCATGATCTCATGGTTGAAGGAATTAGGTTACTATGTATGAGAAAGCTAATGCAATTGAACTATTAAAATGACTTGATCTTTATGCTACGCTTATCTATAGGAGTATGTCCATCATACCATTCTCCTAATGATATGATCTTGTTGTTAATAACATCTCAATGTTCATGATCGAGAAACCACGATCATCTATTAACCAACAAGCTAGTATTAATAAGAGGCTTTACTAGGGACTCTAATTTAGTTTACAAATCACACAAGTATTAATGTTTCCGGTTAATACTATTATAGCATGAATGTAAACATTTATCATAAACACAAAGATATAATAATAACCACTTTTATTATTGCCTCTAGGGCATATATCCAATAGTATCCCACTTGCACTAGAGTCAACTAATCTAGATTAAATGGTAATATACCGAACACCCATGGTGGTTTGGTGCTGGTCATGTTTTGCCCTCGGGAGAGGTTTAGTCAATGGATCCGCCACATTCAGATCTGTGTGTACTTTGCAAATCTTTATGTCACCATCTTGGACATGTTCTCGAATAGCGTGAAAACGTAGCTTGATGTGCTTCAGCTTCTTGTGTGACCTTGGTTCTTGCGCATTGGCTATGGCGCCCATGTTATCACAGTAGATAGACACTGGGTCCAGCGCACTTGGAACCACACCGAGCTCTGTAATGAACTCCTTCATCCATATCGCCTCTTGTGAAGCCTCTGAAGCAGCTATGTATTCCGATTCAGTTGAAGATCTCGCCACAACGCTTTGCTTTGCACTCCTCCAGCTAACTGCTGCACCATTCAAAGTAAATATGTATCCATATTGAGATTTAGAATCATCCGGATTGGTGTTCCAACTAGCATCGGTGTAACCATTAACAACGAGCTGTTCATCACCTCCATAAGAAAGAACCATATCCTTAGTTCTTCTCAAGTACTTAAGGATGTTTTTGACCGCTGTCCAATGATCCACTCCTGGGTCACTTTGATATCTGCTAGTCAAACTAACAGCATATGCAATGTCGGGTATAGTACATAGCATGGCATACATTAGAGATCCTATGGCTGAGGCATAGGGAGTCTTACTCATCCTTTCTCTATCTTCTGCCATTGTTGGACTTTGAGTTTTACTCAAGGTCGTATTGGGCAGCATGGGCAAGAACCCTTTCTTGCTATATTCCATTCCAAACCTCTTTAGAACTTTGTCCAAATATGTACTTTGTGACAATGATATTAGGCATCTCAATCTATCTCTATAAATCTTTATGCCTAATATGTAAGCTGCTTCGCCAAGATCTTTCATTGAAAAACTATTATTCAAATAATCCTTGACACTATTAAGAAGGTCTACATCATTCCCAATCAACAATATGTCATCTACATATAGTATTAAGAATGCTACAGAGCTCCCACTCACTTTATTTTAAATACAAGCTTCTCCATAAGTTTGTATAAAACCAAAGCTTTTGATTACCTTATCAAAACGTTGATTCCAACTTCGGGATGCTTGCTTCAATCCATATATGGACCGTTGAAGTTTGTATACCTTGTTAGCATCTTTAGGATCAACAAAACCTTTGGGTTGCATCATATACATCTCTTCATCAATGTCTCCATTGAGGAAAGTTGTTTTGACATCCATCTTCCATATCTCATAATCATAATATGCAGCGATTGCTAACATAATCCACACAGACTTTAGCTTTGCTACCGGTGAGAAAGTCTCATCGTAGTCGACTCCTTGAATATGTCGAAACCCTTTTGCGACAAGTCGAGCTTTATAGACAGTAATATTACCATCAGCATCTGTTTTCTTCTTGAAAATCCATTTGTTCTCAATAGCCTTCCGTACATCCGGTAAGTCCACCAAAGTCCATACTTGGTTTTCATACATGGATCCAATCTCGGGTTTCATGGCTTCTTGCCATTTATTGGAATCTGGGCTCATCATCGCTTCCTCATATGTCGCAGGGTCATCGGTGTTGTCCACCAACATGATACTCATAACGGGATCATACCAATCAGGACTGGTACGAGTTCTTGTTAACCTGCGAGGTATCGTAGTAACTTCAACCGAAGTTTCATGATCAACATCATTAGCTTCCTCTCTTATTGGTGCAGGCGACACAAGAACTACTTCCGGTGCTGCGCTACTCACAAGTCTGAGAGAAGGTTCAACAACCTCGTCAAGTTCTACTTTCCTTCCAGTCACTTCTTTCGAGAGAAATTCTTTCTCTAGAAAGGATCCATTCTTGGCAACGAAGATTTTGCCTTCAGATCTATGATAGAAGGTATACCCAATAGTTTCCTTCGGGTATCCTATGAAGACGCATTTTTCCTCTTTGGGTTCAAGCTCGTCCGGCTGTAACTTCTTTACATAAGCTTCGCAACCACAAACTTTAAGGAATGACAATTTAGGTTTCTTCCCAAACCATAATTCATACAGTGTCGTTTCAACAGATTTAGATGGTGCCCTATTTAAAGTGAATGCGGTTGTTTCTAATGCATAACCCCAAAACGGTAGCGGTAAATCTGTAAGTGACATCATAGAACGAACCATATCTAAGAGAGTTCGATTATGACGTTCGGACACACCATTACGTTGTGGTGTTCCCGGCGGTGTCAATTGTGAAAGTATTCCGCATTTCTTCAAATGCTCGCCAAACTCGTAACTTAGATATTCACCTCCACGATCAGATCGTAGAAATTTAATCTTCTTGTTGCGTTGATTCTCTACCTCACTTTGAAATTCCTTAAACTTATTGAAAGTTTCGGACTTCTGTTTCATGAAATAGATATACCCATATCTACTCAAGTCATCCGTGAAGGTAAGAACATAACGATAACCACCGCGCGATGCTACACTCATTGGACCACACACATCGGTATGTATGATTTCCAATAAGTCCGTAGCTCGCTCCATCATACCAGATAATGGAGTCTTAGTCATTTTACCCATCAGACATGCTTCGCATCTTTCAAGTGATTCGAAATCAAGTGATTCAAGAAGTCCATCGGAATGGAGTTTCTTCATACGCTTCACTCCAATGTGACCAAGACGACAGTGCCACATATAGGTCGTGTTATCGCTCAATTTCAAACGTTTAGCCTCAATGTTATTAATGTGTGTATTTCCACAATCGAGATTCAATAAGAATAGACCATCTATCAAAGGTGCATGTGCATAAAACATATTACTCATATAAATCGAACAACCATTATTCTCGGACTTAAACAAGTAACCGTCTCACAATAAACATGATCCAGATATAATGTGCATGCTCAACGTAGGCACCAAATAACAATTATTTAAGTATAAAACTAATCCCAATGGTAGATGAAGAGGTAGCGTGCCGACCGCGATCACATCAAACTTTGATCCATTTCCAACGCGCATCGTCACCTCTTTCTTCGCTAGCTTCCATTTATTCTGCAGTACCTGTTTCGAGTTACAAATATGAGCAACCGAACCAGTATCAAATACCCAGGCACTACTACGAGTACTAGTGAGATACACATCCATAACATGTATATCAGATATACCTTTCTTTTTGATGCTGCCGTTCTTCAAATCCGCCAAGTACTTTGGGCAATTCCGCTTCCAGTGACCTTCTCCCTTGCAGTAAAAGCACTCAGTATCAGGCTTAGGCCCAGCCTTGGTCTTCTTCGCCGGCGCGGCAACTTTCTTACCGCCCTTCTTGAAGTTACCCTTTTTCTTAGACTTGCCTTGCTTCTTGAATTTGGTGGTCTTATTGACCAACAACACTTGGTGCTCTTTCTTAATCTCCACTTCTGTAGATTTCAACATGGAGAAGAGTTCTGGCAACGTCTTGTCCATGTTTTGCATATTGTTGTTCATCACAAAGTTCTTGTAAATTGGTGGCAGTGATTGTAGGACACGGTGAATCCCCAAAGAATTAGGAATCACTATACCCAAACTTTGGAGTTTATTTGCATGCCCAGACATTTTAAGCACGTGCTCACTGACGGAGCTGCCCTCTTCCATCTTGCAGTTAAAGAACTTTTCAGAAGCCTCATAACTCTCAACTGACGCGTGAGCCTCAAATATCATTTTGAGTTCACGGACAATATCATGTGGGTCATATTTCTCAAACCTTTTCTCAAGCTCCGATTCCAAACCATACAAGATAGCACACTGAACTGTGGAGTACTGATTCTTCCGAGTGAGGTAAGCATTCTTTACTTCATCGGTAGCAGTAGTTGCAGGCGGGTCACCCAGCGGTGCATCCAGCACATAGGTCAAATTACCAGCATTGAGGACAATCCTCAAATTGCGGAACCAATCCGCGAAGTTGCTTGCATTGTTTTTCAACTTTTCTTTCTCTAGGAGCGCATTAAAATTGATGGTAGGGGCCGCCATTGATCTACAACATATTTGCAAAAGTGTAGACTAAGTTTATGACAAATTGAGTTCTAATTAATAGTTAAATTAATCTAGGTGAACTCCCACTCAAAACAATATCCCTCACATTGTTTTAGTGATCACACGAACCAAATCCACCACATCAAAACCGGTCATCACGAGAGTTGATGTAGCTTCAATGGCGAACAATCAACATGTTCATCATATCTACTATATGACTCATGCTTTACCTTTCGATGATCCGTGTTCCAAGACCATGTCTGTACATTCTAGGCTCGTCAAGATCAAACCTTAGCTTCCGCATGAGCAAATCTGGCTTTCTCCCGTTGTATACACTCGCAGAATCTAGCACACCCGATCATCACGTGGTGCTTCGAAACAACGAGCTTTAGCAACGGTGCTTACTAAGGATGAACACTTTAAAACTTGAAATTGTGTGCATGAGGGATCATCTTATAATGCTACCGTCGTGAACTAAGCAATACAACATGCATAAAAGGATTAACATCACATGCAATTCTTAATATGTGATATGATATGGCATTTCTTCTTGTGCTTCCGATCTCCATCTTCAAGCACGAACATGATCTCCATCATCACCGGTATGGCGTCAAGGTCAATGGCGTTGTTTCATGGTTGTCGTCCACCAGCTTCAACTATTACAACTACTTTGAATAGACAGACATGTCTTAACGGAATTAAAAGACAACCATATGGCTCCTGTCGGTTGCCAACGTACAATAAGGAACATTGCATACATCATATATAATCACAATCATGGCCATATCACATCACATCACACCCCTGCAAAACAAAGTTAGACGCCTCTAATTTTTTTGCATATTTTATGTGGTTTGGGGATTTCAATAAGTGCCGTTCTAACTTACGAACAAGAACCACAACGTTGATGCTTGAACTATCAAGTGCCCGTTGTAAATTGAATCTATACTATGATGGGAGAGACAGACACCCGCAAAGCCACTTATGCAATACAAGTTGCATGTTGAGCGTGGAGCAAGTCTCATGAACGATGTAATGTAAGGTTAGCCCGGGCTGCTTCATCCCGTCATACCGCAAGATGCAAAGTACACAAAAAGCAATTGATAATAAAAGCACCACCGCCCACAATGACCATTATGTTCTACTCGTGCAACAGATCTACATATAGACACGGCTCTGATACCACTGTAGGGGTTCGTAGCATGGAAAACAAAAAAATTCTACTGCATGCACACAATCAAGCCAAGATCTATCTACTAGATTATAGCAATGAGTCGATAGAAGCACTCACCCTCGAAGATTCCAAAGCGGTTAACGAGAGCAGATTCTCGTGGGTGATGTAGTCGTACACTTGCCGATCTCAAGATCGCGTAGACGATCCTTCCGGTGCTGCGTTCCGGCAGCGCTTCCGCAGTCGGTCACACGTTCAGTACTCGATGAAGACCTTCCTCTCCCTTGTTCCAGCAGGCAGCGGAGGTTGTAGCACTCTCCTCGTGATTCCGGCAGCATGACGGCGTGGTGTCGGAAGTAGTGGGAAGATCCCGCAGGGCTTCGCCTAAGCCGGAGTGAGTATGGTGGTGTAAGAGAGGGCCTTGGCGATCTACGGTTTAGAGGCACCAAGGGGGGTGGCTTGGCCGGCGTCTAGGGTTTGGGGAAACCCTAGTCGGCGACTTGGAGGAGCCCTAGGCGGCGGCAGCACTTGGGGTGGTGGCGCCTGGATCTAGGGTTTGAGGTGTGAGGGGTAGGGGTGCGCCCTACCCCTCCTTATATAGGTGGGGGAGGCGGTTTGGGAGGATCGAGTCCTCCTCCAACTCCTCCTCCTTGGCCGGCGGGTGGAGGGAGTGGGACTCCTACCCTAGGTAGGTTTCCTACTCTCCCTCCACCAAGCAATGTTTGGATTTGACTTTTCAAATTGGCGTTTGACTTTCAAACTTGAATTTGATTTCTCTCTTCATATTGCCCAGCCAAGTGACCTAGTACATGATGCAACCATTCCACATTGTCATGACACATCCATGTACCCTTCCCCTTCCGGAGTGCCGGACGTTCCAGACCCTTCTAGAACATTCCCGGTGAAAACACTGAAATCATTTCCGAACTCCAAAACAGGACTTTCCTTATATGAATCTTATTCTCCGGACCATTCTGGATGTCCTCGTGATATCTCGGATCCCATCCGAGACTCCGAACAACATTCGGTCTCTTACTCATCATTCCATAACTACACAACAACATCGAATCCTTAAGTGTGTCTCCCTACGGTTCGTGAATTATGCGGGCATGACCGAGACACTTCTCCGATCAATAACCAATAGAGGAATCTGGAAATTCATATTTCTCCCACATATTTCTACGGTTACTTTGCGATCGAATGAACCACTTACATACGATACCAATTTCCCTTTGTCTCACGATAGTTTACTTATCCGAGGTTTTGATCGTTGGTATCTCTGCATACCTAGTTCAACCTCATTACCGATAAGTACTATTTTCTCGTTCCCGTGGTATGTGATCCCTTGTGAGCCAGTCAAATGCTTGCAAGATAATTGGATGACATTCCAACGAGAGGGCCCAGATTATATCTATCCGTCATATGGATGGACAAATCCCACTCTTGATCCATGTGCCTCAACCCATACTTTCCGAACACTCAATGCCACCTTTATAGCCACCCAGTTACGGTGTGGTGTTTGATGTCATCAAAGCATCCTTCCGATGATGGTGATTAGCATGATATCATGGTTGAAGGAATTAGGTTACGATGTATCAGAAATCTTATAGCAATTGAACTATTAAAATGACTTGATCTTTATGCTACGCTTATCTATAGGAGTATGTCCATCATACCATTATCCTAATGATATGATCTCGTTTTTAATAACATCTCAATGTTCATGATCGAGAAACCACGATCATCCATTAACCAACAAGCTAGTATTATTAAAGAGGCTTTACTAGGGACTCTAATTTAGTTTACAAATCACACAAGTATTAATGTTTCCGGTTAATACTGTTATAGCATGAATGTAAACATTTATCATAAACACAAAGATATAATAATAACCACTTTTATTATTGCCTCTAGGGCATATCTCCAACATTTTGTTGAAGCTAGGCTTGTTCTGCACAGCCATCACATGGCTATGCCCTGCACACTTCTTCATGTCACTTTCTGTTGTTTTTAGCATCCCGCATAACTAATTAAGGCCCTTCTCCACCCCATGCATATGGTAGTTCGAAATGAGCTGCCCATAGCTAGATGGAATAGACGCCAGAATGAAATCGGTAGCCAACTCTTGTCCTAGTGGAAAACCAAGCTTTTCCAAAGTCTGACTGTAACCAACCATTTTGATCACATGGGGGCCTATAGCTGCTCCCTCTGCCAGCTTGCATTCCACAAAGGATTTGGCAACATTGTACCTCTTAGTCCTGGCCTAAGTCTGGAACATGTCCCTAAGCGCGACGATCATATCATACGCGTCCTGATCCTCAAAACCTATTTTGAAGTTCAGGCTCCATGCATGCATGCATAAGACAGCTAACCTCAAGAGAATCATCACATGCTCTCCTGTAGGCATTCTTAAGGGCAGCAGATGCATTATTAGCATGTTCATCGGGGATTGGGGTATCCAGAACCATTTCCTTTTTTATCAGACCTGAGAACAATTCTCAGGTTACGGACCCAGTCAGAATAGTTTGTTCCATTTAGTTTATCTTTGTCAAGAATCGAACACAAAGAAAAAGGTGATGCAGTGTTCGGTGCCATTGATCTACAACACAAAACATGAAAAATACTAAGCCGTGTAACCATGAAAGAGTAAAATATATTAAACAATTTAATATCATATACTCCCACTTAAATCAATATCCCTCTATTGATACTAAGTGATTCAAGATCCATAATTAACAAGTCGACTAGTGAGCTTTAGCATCACTGCTAGAAGACAAGGTAAATCGGTAAGCAACTCTTGTTAATCATATCACATATGAGTCTTGTTGTTGGGTGACATCTCTATGTAAAAACTATGCGCCCAACCTTTATGCCCCAAGGTCTTTAACGGTTAAGATGACCTTTTCAAGCTCACCAACCCTTATGCGTGTAGGTATCTAATACAAACCCATCCAGCCAAGGAAAACCGCGGCACACTAACGATTGTACAGGGCATAGGATGGTGCAAGGTTTGGTTGGGAGGGCATGGTTTCACTTAAACTTTGTTAGGAATCGTTCTACTTCTATCATCTAAGCATGCATAGTAGTAAAACGCATAAGAATAGCATTCACATAGATGTGACATAGTATGACCCATTTTCTCATGGTGATCTCTATCGCCATAGAACCTGGCCATCATGATGATCTCCATCTTCATGTTCCATGTGAGCCATCCTCCAAGTGATGAGTCCTCCAAGAACTAATACAAGCTATTACTCCTAATAGCTACATAGTATTGAGATCATCACAAGTAGGCACGTAGGCCATTACCATAATTGACAACACATATGGCTCCAGCCGTGTTGCCCTACTCACGACACGCAGGTCATGAAAAATTTTATACATACATCACATACATATATGGGCCATACTGATCACACACATCCTGCAAAAACAAGTTATGCATAGAATCACATTCTACCGGATCATGTGACATCACAACACCTAGTTATCTTAACGAGATAAAAAAGGGGCTACGATTAAGGGAGGTCTAGGGGGTCTCCCCCTGCGGGGTTTGAAGGGGCAGTGCCCCTCGCGGTACATCGGCAAATCAAATTGTGAAAAATGAGATATCGAATCTACACAATTTTCTTTAAGGATTTTGATCGGCAAATCAAATTTACCATAAACCGACTATCACTCCGATTCAATCAAACTCCTTTGATCACGGTACATCAATTTTAGATCCAGGTTCTGATTCGATCAATCATATTGATCTTCACGTGATTCAACATGATTTATGTGTCACTGTCTACCCTGATGGCGGAAACCGCCCGGTAGGGGTAAGTCGTTCGACGGCCTCAGAAACACAATCACGGAAAGCAAGATCACAGATCAGTCCTAAACCACCACCATATAAACGATCACATCATTCATGTCAATCTGCATATCACCATATGCAAACATCCTGAACCTATAACTGAACAGCATCGGCTCTGATACCACTGTAGGGATACGGGTAGGCTACATTAGCGCAAATCAAAATTTTCTACTGCGTAAACCAGGAATACTATTATCATAGATCACGGGATTACCACTAGACGCGTGGTTGCGGAACTTGATGAAGCGCGTCGAGGCAGTGTAGATGTTCTACGTCTCCTCCTTGTCCTCGTCCCACGAGAAGCTCCCCTTGCGCAGCTCGTCCAAGTGCCACAGATGCAGCACCTCCAAGGTATCCACACGTGCGGGATGGAAGTGTCAGACGCTGGACTGCTAGGTCCGCGCGTGCAACATAGGCATGAGGAGTGGCGGCTGGGTGGAATGGTCTAACCCTGGTCAACTCGCCCACCCTCTCTTATATAGGCGTCCCTAGTGGGCTTCTACATTAGCAGCCCATTAGTAGCCTAAGCCTAGTCTAACTCTCCAATCCTCATTAGGCTTCCAGCCCCTTAAGTGCGTGACCCTATAGGTTCATATACATGTAGACATGACACGAATACACTTATTCTGTCAATAGTTGGTAGCGGCCTCTAGCAAGATGTGTCAACTCCTAAACGCATACAAAGATCATATCGGACGAACCATCACAAGGTTTAGTACATGTCTTTCCCTTTGCCTCACGATATTTGGTCTAGCTCCAAGCTGACCTCCCTTTTTTGATACTGTGATTTGGAATCCCTTTACTAGGTTAACTCTTAACCTTATGTAGCACGACCATGCATTTCTGGATCCGATCACTCGAGGGCCCCAGAGATATCTCTCTCAAGTAGAGAGGGGCAAATCCCATCTTGATTGACCATACCTTGCAGCATGCTTCAGGACAAACCCGAAAGCTACCCTTATAACTATCCAGTTACGGAGTAGCGTCTGATAGCCCCAAAGTAGGTCGATCCACATCTCAAGTACATGCGACAATCTCAAGTCTAAGAACAAAACGTACACGATGTGTAGAGAGAGATGCAAGTCTAATTGCCAGTCTCAAGTTGGGTCAGTCCAACCCCATGTTCATAACATGTGTTCACATCATTGGTCTGATATCTCCATGTCTATGACTTGCGAAACATAGTAATCAACCAATCGATGTGCTAGTCTAATATTCACGTATGTCCTCACATGAACTCTGACTAGGGACAACTATTAGATAACCATACAAGTATAGAGTTTCACAAACAATTCACATAATTGCCAATCAATACAAGTTGCATGATATGGATATTCAAGAAACATTATAATAACTCATGGATACATAAGAAATATAATCATCTCTATGATTGCCTCTAGGGCATATTTCCTACCAAGAAAATCCTACAAATCTGGCTGAAACCTACACCTGCTATTTGCACAACAATCTACCATGTACTTGAATGAAGCTACATACTACACCTTCTAAACCTAGCAGCTCTGCAGATCTAAGCTAACCCTAGCCAGAAGTGGAGATGCTTACCATCATTGCATGAGGTGGCTGACGCGGCTCAGCCGTAGAGGATGAGGAGGAGGAGGAGGTGCCCCTCACGCCGTGGTGGCTGTCGTCTCTCACCGGAGAATAAGAAGCTGCTTACCTGGCGCGGATGGAGCGGGAAACAGAGCTCGATATGGGGGGGGATGGGGGAAATGGCGGGTGTTTTTTCCCTTGTTGGGCGGGGGCGGTAGAAATAAGGGGGTTTCGGCGGGAGAGATGAGCTCACCTCCCACGCCAGCTTTTTGATGCAGTCGAAAAGCTCGCCCCATCGCCGTTATTGGCCGCGCTCGTGCGGGGAGGAGCGGTTTTGCATCTGCGGGACGCTCGGCCTGGGTGGCTTGCTGAAAACGGCTGAATCGGCCGTAGTCGTTGGGCCTCGTTGCGGACTGTTTTAATGTTTGCGCCAGCGCAGCCTAACCAGCTTTGCATGAACCTAAACAACCCATTTTCTGCTCTGCCGAACCTGTCTAGACTTCATGCAAGCTACCAAACGGCCGCCTTACTGATCAAATCTTGCCACAAATGTGATGGCCATCTCATTCACCGCACTTTTGTGAAGCAGCTATAATTTGTCTAGTTGTGTCGGTCATCAGCCAAACAAACCCAAATAGCTAAAGATTAGCAAAAAAAAAGATAAACAGTAGTCACAGACGGCCACTTGTGCAAGGATAAAAAAGAGATAACCCGTGTAGCAGACGCCGTCGACACTCGACAGTGAGCAGCGGACGGCACGGGTGCCTGCGTCTGCGCGGTCGAGCGTGCGTGCCCGTGAGTAAGCGTGTCGGGGCGTGAGCCGACAGACACGTCGACGCGTCTGGACCATCTTTCTGGTCCGTACCGACTCCGAAATTTTCTTTCGGCCACCACACCGACGAGGTCCCGTCGTCGTGCGACCAGGCCCAAGTTCGATCCAGGACGTGGTCAGGATTAGCCTGCCCCGGTCGGGCAGATCGGGCCGACTCGTATCCGAGTCACCCACTTGTGACCTAATCTAGATTCTAATCTAATAAAGGCATCGGCATATGCTATAAGCTGGTATAGTAGTACTCCCTTCAAATCGCGCCGATATGCACCTATTATGGAAAATGTATTTCATATAAATTAAAAAAAATCCGAAACAAAATACCAGGCATGCATTCAAACATGCTATATCCTCACACAAAGTTTTGCTAATTTTTTAAATAATACATTTTTTTATTGATTTTCACAAATAATACGCAAAACGGGCAAATTGCAATTCAGAGCAGCTTCGTCTATTCAAAAGACGACCGACATGTCTTCTTTTGTTCAAAAGACGACCGAGTTGTCTTCTTTTCTTCAAAAGACGACACGTCTTTGTCGAGCTGTCGGGTGACTGGGGTCAGCTTCGTCGTCTGTTGAAGGGACGAAGGGCGTTTCGTCCTTTGAACGGACGACGCGCCCCAGCATATAGCTAGCTCACGCGTCTGCCCGTGCTTGTCCGTCGTCGTTCTTCCCAGCTCGCGCGCCTCTCTCTCTAGTTGTTCTTTCTCTCTCGCTTGCTCTCATTTTCTCAGCTGTTGCACCGATTTGTAGCCCAGATTTCTATCAAACTCGCTGCTCTAACACATTAGCAAGCTAGTAGAGTCCCGATTTACTAATGGGATAGCATGGTGTAGTGATTTGAGTCGTTTTGGTGGAGGGATCTGGTGGTGTTCTTGTTGAGCAATGGCCATGGTGGAGGCTGGTGCTGGGACTTGAGGAAGGTGCATGGTGGAGGTGCTGATCCGTTGACCTGAGGCAGCTGCACGGCAGGACTTCGCACGCTTCAAGGGTAAACCCTAATTTCTTTATAATTGCAGTCATGTGTGTATGTTTATAGGTAGCCTTTGATGGGGTCTGTTAGATGCAAGATATTTGTAGAGTATTATGTGTCAATGTACCTGTTTTTGACTATTTTCGGTATTTTTTAGGTCGAAAGCCATGTCAAATAATGTAGTGTTTAGGTTCTTGTATGGTCCTGGTTCCATCAGAATAAACCAGCACGGAGTTGATTTGAGCGAGTTTAGATTTATGGATGAAGTGCTTCAGAATCCTGAAACAGTGCCCGTTACTCAGTTGAAGGATTGGTTATGTGTTCGTTTAGGGCTCCCACCTACCCATACTATCGGTGTGCATGCTTTATGGACTAAGTCAAGGCAAACCCCTAATTTTTATTTAAGGCCAATAGAAGCGCAACAGAAATGGGTCAAATTTGTGCAAGCTTGCCAGAAAAGAGAAGTTAACCCCAGTCTCTTAGTGTTACCTATGGCGAAAGAGGCTGGGTATGATCATGGCCATAGTAGTCAGGCCGGTCATGCTGGAGGTAGTTATGATCATGGCCAGAGTAGTCAGACCGGTCATGCTGGAGGTAGTTATGATCATGGCCAGAGTAGTCAGGGCCAAGAGGGTGGCGGCGGTTATGAATCAGGTCACAGTAGCCATGCACACACCGGGGGTGATGGTTATGTATCAGAGGACGGTGGTGAAGGATTAGGGGAAGACATATTCAGTGGCGAAGCTGATGAGGACGAGATATATGATGGTTTGTTGCAACATCAATGGAAGCCGAAGACTCAGAAGGCAACAGTGATACGACTGATGATTCTGGCGAGTCTGATCAAGAAGAGATCGGCCAACCTATTCCGGCATCATGGAATAATGACAACACAGCAGCAAAGACTGTGAACGATGGGCATGATTCGGCGTGGCATTATCACACGAACATCATCTCTCTGGGTGCATTATATCCTAGCAAGAGACATCTGCAGGAAGCAATTGTTGAGTGGTCAATGTCCATGCAACGGGTCTTGAAAACGAAGGTCTCATCACAATAATATTTAACATTGGTTTGCGAGGAAGCTGGATGTCCTGCAAGGGTGCATGCCCATGTCCCTAGGTATGACACAAACTGGAAGGTCACCGATGTTGTGATGCACACATGCACACTTGAAAGTGTCCTTCAGGACCATCGTAACCTCACGTCAACCCTCCTGGCTAGACTGTTGTACACAGAGATAGTGGAGGGCAAAGCCATGGGGGTGAATGCTATCATTCACAAAGTTTCTGTCAGATTCCGCTACAATATTTCATACGGGAAGGCTTGGAGGACTAAGCAAAGGGCACTGGAGGCAAGGTTTGGTTCGTTTCGAGACGGGTATGACTGTGTTGTTAGGGTGCTCCAGACACTGCAGGCTAGGAATCCAGGCACCTACGTGGACATCCAACACTTTACATTGCCACAGGAACCTAATTTGAGGGTACTTCATCGATTGTTCTTCTCATTTGCTATATGCATAGAAGCTTTCACTCACTGTCGACCAGTCATCTGTGTGGATGGTACATTTCTCACTGGCAAGTATAGGGGTCCGATATTGACTGCCATAGGCCAAGATGGAAACAATCAAGTTGTTCCACTTGCTTTTGCTTTCGTGGAGAGCGAGAACACCGAGAGTTGGGTATGGTTTTTCAGGCAGCTGAAGATAGCAATTGTGAGAGATACACCGAATGTATGCGTGCTTCATGATAGGCATCCAGGTATACTAAGCGCGATAAAGAAGCTCACACAACCCACTCCCGATGAAGTAACTCCATGGCTGGACATGCAGAGTCGTTGGTGCATGCGGCATCTAGGGGCCAATTTTTTCTTACAGTTCAGGAACAAGGCTCTTATGAACCTATTCAAGAAGCTTTGCAAGCAGAACCAAGAGTGGAAGTATATCAAGTGTCGTGGCTATCTTGATGACTTCACTAAAAAACATGTGACTCAGAGGAGAGCAGCTAGAGCAGCAGCGGTCGCGGCTCATGCAGCGGCGTTAGCTGCACAGGCAACAACAGGAGCAGCACCACCGGAGGAAGAACCCATTGCCCTTTGTGACTTGCCAGGATTTGACCAACCCGGTACTAGGAGAAGGCCTGGCAGAAGGATTAAAAATTTTCAGGAATGGATACAACACGAGCCTGTAGAGAGGTGGTCTCTGCTGCATGACACTCATGGTGCTAGGTTTGGCGTCATGACTACAAATCTGGCTGAAACTTACAACTTTGTCTTGAGAGGAAGTAGGGCTCTACCATTAACAACCATTGTGGAGTGTATTTTCACCGGAACTCTGAAGTATTTCAGAGACAGACTCTAGATGGCTCAGACGCATATCATGAACAACCCAAACACGAGGTATTGTTCAAAGATCATGCATTACATGGATGCCAATATGGAGAAGGCTCGGTCCATGCATATCATCGCCATCGGTAATCAGGAAAGAAGGTTCGAGGTACGCCTCCCTTCCAACCGGATTGGAACAGGAGAAGAGGTAAAGACACAGGAGGTGAGGATAGGCAACGAAGCCTGGCCAACGTGTGAGTGCACGTGCAATAAACAACACGAGCAGGTAGACTGGCCACCTTGGGACAGTACTGACGACCGTGATCAGCAGACAAAACACGAAAAGGTAGACTGGTTTGGCCAGTATCAGCCAGGTACTCCACCACCTATCCCCACACAGGATACACAGGATCAAGGTGAAGGGTCAACTGCACCTCGCCGTGATGTGATGCCACCCCACAGATATGGATGGAGTACACCGAGGCCTCCGCCACCTCGTCGTCGACACCAGTGGTATCTACTTATGTATCAGTCATTTACCTATCTATGTATGAGACATCATTCTATTATTTCATGATTTTATTCGACAAACTACTCAACATAACTTGCAACATAGTTCAACATAACTTGCGGTACATAAATAAGAGTCCTATCTATCCCTAGCATGATGCCTTTCCCTTTCCCTTCAATGATGCCTCGCCCTTTCCCTTGGACGATCCCTCGCACTTGCTCTTCTTGGCCTGCGCTTTCTTCTTCTCCTGCCTCTTGTCCCACTCAGCTCTCGCCTTGCTTCCAACGGGTGGCGGCATGAAGATATCATCCCCATCTTCGCTCTCTTCTATCCAGGCCCTAGGTGCCACAACCTGCTCCGTCATGTCAGCTTGACTCTTCTTGGCCTGCGCTTTCTTCTTCTCCTACCTCTTGTCCCACTCAGCTCTTGCCTTCCTTCCAACGGGTGGCGGCATGAAGATATCATCCTCATCTTCGCTCTCTTCTATCCAGGACAAAGGTGTATCAAACCGCTCCCTCATGCGAGCTTCACTCTTGAAGGTGAGCTTGTCCCACCTTGCCTGGATCCTGAGAAGCTCTGCTCGTACCTGATTTAGGGTCTTCAGTTTCCACCCTCTTCGATGAAGTGACTCACCAAGCAGAACGAGAGCATCATGGTTCGTTACCAACGTATCCCAGGTGCCTGGTTCATCGCCTATCACAACAGTTCTGGCTATTTGGAGAAGCCCAATGGACATATCTAGAGGCCAGGGAGACGCGTCGGTCATAGTGGAGAGGAGTGGAGGGAAATGCGAGAGCAAGAGGAGAGGAGGGAAATGAGAGAGTAAGAGGAGGAAGAGATGAACTGGGTTAAAGGATACATCTCGTTGCCCGGATTTATAGAGGCACCAAACCGAATAGGCGGAAAAAAGGCGGGAAGTAGTGGCGGGAAAAAAAGGGCGGAAAGTAGTGGCGGGAACAAAGGGCGGGAAGTACTGGCGGGAAAAATCGGCGGGGAGTACTGGCGGGAAAATTCGGCGGGAAGGATTGGCGAGGAAAACAGCGGCGGACGATTATTTAACGGCAGTACTGCCGATCAGTGCAACCTTGCATGAGCAATGCACCCTTCGTCCTTCCAATAGACGAACAGTGCCGTCGTCCTCCCAACAGACGAACAGCCCTTTCGTCTGTCGAACAGCCGAAGCTCTGGGCCGTTGTCCTCTCAATAGACGATACATTGTGTCGTCTCTTCAACAGACGAAGCATCTCTGTCGTCTGTTGAACGGACGACGGACCGTCAGAATTGCAATTTGCCCATTTTGCGTATTATTTGTGAAAATCAATAAAATATGTATTATTTAAAAAAAATTAGCCCAAAGTTTTGTAGCGGAAAGATATTTCTTGAGGTCCGTACAAAAAAGGCAAAAAAATGTCTTGTAAAAAACTAGTTTGTAACATCAAAAAATGTCTTTTTTTACACGATTCATATACTCCTCCGATCCATATTACTTGTCACTAAAATGAATATATCTAAACATGTTTTAGTGCTAGATACATCCATTCCAACGACAAGTAATATGGATCGAAGGGAGTATATAAAATATCTTTTTTTCATAAAACTTTGTGTACAAATATAGAATGTCAACATATACACCCGGATATTTTTTTGAAATTTTTAACATTTTGAAAAATATTTTTCAATGGTGGATGTATCTATACCTAAGAGCCAAAATGGATTTCCATACTCCCTCTATTTTATAATATAAAATGTTTTAGCTTTGTTATAGAGTGTATCTAGAGAGTAACCTACACAGTAAAAATGGTCTAATGCAAAAACATTTTATATTATAAAATAGAGGGGATGAATCTACACACTAAAATGGAGGGGATGATGATCTACACACTAAAAACATCTTAGGTCCGCTTGGATTGTCGTATTTAATTCTGCCATTTTTATTTTGTGAAGACGCTAAACCTAGAAGCTCCATATAATCCAAAGGTTTTGTTTAAAAAACAACATTCCAAGCTTGCCCTTATATCATCATCAAGCTCATGCACGTCCTCGTAACTCTCACTTCTAGAAGTACCGAAACCAGTAGGATCGGAGTACAAAAGAAACCAATAACCGCACGTACGTAGTACGCACGCATGGTTTTCTTGGGAACATCTAGAAAGCTTGGCCACTCCTGCATCTGCGCCAAAATGCTGCTCTCATGACAGCCATAAATCTACTTTTTTTAAATTTTATTCGAGAGCTGTGAAGGGGCTGCCATCAAGTCGAAAGTGACGAATATGGGAAATACAAAGGGCCATCTTAGCTAGCTAGCACACGGGGACAAAGTAGTTACGTGGAGCTGGGGTAAAATATATATACGAGTACTCATGTTTATACAGACTTGTCACCCAGTTGTTATATTTTTTCTAGCAAAAGTTCTACCCGTCTACTAGAAACTTCTACTACGAAAATTCCTCCTCCGGAATTTCCATGGAAGGATTGATCAGGCTCAAAGTAGGGGTCAAAGGCTCGTTGAAATAGTCTTTCGCCATGTTTTATAAATAAAGCCAAACGGGCACCGCACGGGCTTCGCCTGATGGCTCACGTCAGCAGCGGCCAGGGAGGGAGGTGAGAGGGAGACGAGAGAAGACGACGGCTCAAGTTTCGCCCCAGGGACACGCGTGGGCGACCTAGGAGCAGGGTGTTTTTTTGGTCAAAGGCTACTTACCATTGAGTAGTACTCATTTTTTTCCGGTGTCCCTAGGGCCTTGGAGGTGTGGCGAACCACGACCTCTCGACGGCGGGAGGATTTTTGTTCTTTTTTTATCTGCTTTCTAGTGTCTTCTTTGGGATATTAAGGCGACAACTATGTCCTAAAGTCAGAATAATGTCCTCCGCGTTTTATCCTCGTTCCAATGATGCATCTAGCACTAACGGAGGGCATGTGGAGTCGTTTATACAATGGATCTCCTAGGATTCTATTCGTTTTCGTGTTTGTCGGTTTATTTTTAGGTCAGTCTCTTCTGTTCTATGGATGTCATCATTGACGATGGTTGCTGCTCTATTGCGTCGGTCCATTGCAGCCTTAGCACGCCGACCTCCCGTTCGTCTATTACAACAAGCTCTACTACGGCAAACTTTGCCCGGCTCTGGTGATGGAGGGGCTAGGACGGCGCCGTGCCTTAGGCTCGCGCTAGTGTTTGTAGTCGTCGTTAGGTGGTCCAATGATTTATTTATAATTTTTGCTACTTTTGGGTCTCTTTATACTGTTGTTGTTGATGATTATTAATACTCCCTCCAACCCATATTAGTTAACTCAAATTTGTCTAAATTTATTGAATCTAGACACTATTTAGTATATAGGTTTGTCCAAATTTTGACAAATCCAAATTAACTAATATGAATCGAAGGAAGTACATGTAATGAAAGCAAACTCGGAGAAAAATAGTACTAATGCAAGTTACAAAAGCTTCAACGACGTACGTAACCGTGGGTCGTCTTTAGGAATCGTGGGTCGCCCAATGGCCTAGTGGCGCGACCGTGTGAGTGAGTGCAAGCAGCGACACATTGTATTTTTCTACGTGTCCCTTGCGTTTGGTTCAGTACGGAGTTGAATTATTCAAATTAGAGCGCACGAGCTTGTAGAATCATGCAACAACAACCCTTTTGCTTGTAGGCTTGAATTGACCCGTAAAATGGCCGGTGCTAGTGGCAGTAAGAAAAACCAGCCAGCAACACACATTTTTTTAGTACGTACTCTGTTTCAATTTTTAAGAAGTTGTTCATTTTTCCTTACGGTAGCACCATGTCAAATTTGTTCACTTTGAGGGTTTGTTTGATTTATAGGAATTGCATAGAAATTATGTAGGATTTGAATTCTACGGGAATTTTTCTTATGTTAGCGTTTGATTCATAGGAACACATACTATAGGAATTAATCCTATAGAAATCTTGTAGTGCAATTCCTATAGAAAAACAACATTAGGTCACACCTCATGGAAAAATTCTTTTGCCACATCAAACAAAATCCCTCACCTATAGGATTCACATTAGCATGACATCTCAATCCTATGTTTTTTCTATTACTATACTTTTCCCATCCTATGAATCAAACAAGCCCTGAGACGGTTTTCTTTCCTGATACAAGTATAAAGTGAGAGGCACCACTTTTTGTTACGAGTACTCTCCGTTTAGAAATATAAGATGTTTTCCCGGCGATACCATCAGCGAACGGTTTTCCCGGCGGCCACCGTCACCGTCGCGGCGGTAAAACCACCCCACGCAACGGTCACTCAAGCAGTAATAGTAACGGAAACCCGCTCCTTCCCACCGGATCCCCTCTACTCGACGTGTCCTCCACGCGGCGTCCTTATCCACTCCTCCCCGCTCCGTCCCGTTATAAATTCCCCACCACCCCGGCCTCCATAGCCACAAGCTCATCTCACATCGGCCAAGCATCCTCGTCATCTCCCAGCAGCAAACTTTCTAGCAGAAGCTTACGAGCAAACAAAGCGTCCCGTACCGCACCGCACCGAGAAAATGGCCATGGCACCGACCGCGTCCGCCGTCTCCTTCTCCGCGCGCCCCTCGTCGGCGGCGGCAGTCCGTCCCCGCGCCGCCTCCGTCACCGCCGGAGCGGGGCGGGTCCGCGCGGGGCAGCCCGAGGGAGGCAAGTGGTGGGCGCCGCTGGTCGGCTGGTCCGGGAAGGCGGACTACATCGAGCCGGCGGTGGCGGTGGAGGAGGAGAAGGCCGCGGCGGCGGCGAGGCCCTTCGTGGGCGGCCTGACGGAGGAGAAGGCGCGGCAGCTGCGCGCCCGGATGGTGGAGACGGAGAGCTTCCACGACGCCATGTACCACTCCGCCATCGCCTCCCGCCTCGCACGCTCCTCCTAGGCCGCCGGCCGCCGCCCGCAACTCGCCGACAACGCAAAGTGTCCCGTGCGCATGTACATAGCTGTTGTTTCTTCGTTTAGATTCGGGAAATCATCGCCCCGTCGTTTGTTGCTGGGGATCGATCGATCGATGCCCTTGAAGTTTGTTTGTTGTTGTAGTCAATGGAGGAGGAGGGGTTAGATGAGAGGAGGTCAGAGAGGGGTCTGGTTTTAGGGGGATCCCTCGTCGTTCTCTCCCGCCGCCGGAGCTCCCCGACTTGCATTTAGCTTAGAAGAAGAAGCGCAGATGGTTAGGGATCTGGGATTACATTTGCCAGATCTGTAATAAAACTCATGCTGTAGTAGATCTGAACATCGATTCATTCTGGATCTGAACTTCTTTGCGCGCTTTATTTCAAGACCAGAAGAGGTGTGTGTGTTTGTTGTACCTTCCGTGTTGATCAGGTTTGGTCCTCGTCAGGTGTGGGGTTAGTGGGACTCGCCATGGAATGATTCTGGATCTCAGAGCATCGCTCGTCTTCTCAAAACAATTAGTCTGACCTGATTCGAGATCTAATAATTAACCTGACAGGATTTGAGATCTGAGAGTAGTATTGTTTTCTGAAACTATTAGACTGACACGATCATTATCGACAATGATGTACTCTTATCAAGCTTCACAAACTGACTGTTCGGTTCGTTCGGTGGATAGATATATCTCTGTGAACTGAACTCAAAAGATTGCTCGACGAACTAGAACTAGACGGATGATTCTTCTTCCCGTGACCAACAGCCAGCCATGATAGGTGTGGATCTACACTGCCGTTTATTCAATCCCGCAGGCCGTCCTCTGCCTTAACTTTTTTTAAGCAACCGGCAGAAGCTCTCTCTTTTCTATACAAAAAAACATGTTTAGATTAATGTGTAAACATGCCAAAACCACCATAACCTCCAATCCAAGAGGGAAAGAAACTAATCAGGTTCGGCTGGGATAGCCTGCCCTATGGCGCGTAAGCCGACGATCGTTGGTGAATGTCGTCTCTAGCAATAGAAACCAGCTCGACGTAGGTTATTGGCCAACTCGTGAAGATTCGTCTATTTCGCTCTTTTTATGCATTTCACATCACATACATCATATGACCGCTCAGGATGTTTTGCTCGGTTTTAGGTTTTTCCTTAATCAGGTCGTCCCACCACTCGGAGAAGGAAGGGGAAGGATTGTCCGTGACTGAATTCCTAGGTCCTAGGCCCTAGCTTGCATCACATGAGCTGCTTAACCTAGCTCTAGCTCTGCCTAAAATTTTGATCGACAAGTTAACTGAATTCCTAGGTCTTGCATCACATGAGCTGCTGAACCTTCTGAGGCCAGAAAAGAGAAAAACCGATGAACCTTGCCGTGACGAACAACTAGCCAGCCATGATAGTTGGATCTACACTGCCTTTTCTTTAATCCCACAGGCCGTTCTCTGCCTCCACTACATCGACAAGTTGATAGAAAATCTCATACTCGACCATTGTTTATGTGCAACCTGTAAGTAAGTCCGGCTTACCGGATGAAGGGACAGAGTGCTCCGGCGTCTTTGTTAGTTAATCTAATGCAAGTTTGCATTGTGGCCGTACCTAATCTCAAACGGCACTTTCACTTGTTAATTGTGTTGTGATGGTTACCGGTGTGTGAGTGTTTCCTCTCTCCAAAGTATCCTAGATCGCTTACACTCGAAGGCTTAGTAGAGAGATAGAGAGCTGAACCATTTCCTGGGCAGCTAGCACTCAACGTCCACGGAGACGCAATTAATCCATGCTTTAACTAATTTTTCCACACAAAACCTCCATGGACACGCGCACCAGTCGCTCGCCTCCTTCTGGAAGGCCAAAAACCACGCACGGAAGTACCTCCCATCTCTAATCTCTCCTAGCACTTATATATGATAAGTATGATTTCTTATGAACATCTAGAAGGCTAGCTAGGCCTGGTAAATTTGTCACTCCCCAGCACGATAAGAAACTTTGATAGAGCGTAGCCAGAATCCTATCTAGCGGAGAATGGCGATTTTGACAAATAAAAGTTGCCATCTTTTCAAGAATACATCATGGTCCTGAGACCGTATCTTTTTCATAAAAAAATGCCGGAAGACCGAATTTTACAAAGCGTTGTGGCACATGCGCCACCAGCGCAACTCTACGCCGCCTCAGAGGCAACACTCACACTCTAGCTAATTACTCGCGACATCTCCACCTATCCACTGCCCCAGGCAATCCCGGAAGAGGCCTGTCGCCCTCCACAACTCGGCCTCAACGAAGATCTTGCGGATGATCTTGTCAGGGGATGGGTTGGCCCCTTCAAAGATCACGTCGTTCCTGTGACGCCAGAGCGTCCAAAAGAATAGGACAATTTCTGTCCAAAGATCACGGTCCCGGCCCTAGGCACCCCGCCTGCTCTGAAGCCATGCTACTAGCTTGGAGTCTTGGTCCGGCATCCAATGGATTTTGCTCCACCAGCGTAGGAAGGTTGCCCATACTTCACACGCAAGCACGCATCCCAGCAGAAGGTGGTTGATGGTCTCTCCACACTGGTCGCAGAAGGGGCAAGCTGACGTGTGCTGCAAGCCACGTCGGCTTAGCCTATCGGCAGCCCAACATATGTTCCTGATGGCCAGCCAGAGTGATACCTTACAGCTGGCGGGGGCGTGGGAACGCTAGATCTGCAGGGCGCCGGCCGTCGAAGTCCGCCCAGCAAATAAGGCCTGGTTGTGTACAGTTACTTGGATCACAGTTTCACTTGAAAACGTCATGGGTCCCCTAAGTTAAGGCAATCGTCTAGATCCGATCAGCCACTTCGAGGAGCTCTCTGATGGCTGCGGCTCCTAGATTAGGGGGCACATCGTGAAGCCATCCTCCCGCCAAGCCCTCGCGCACTCTGCGCGTAGATATCACACCTGTCGGCACCGCAACGAAGAGGTTTGGCGCGACATCCCGGATCCGCCCACATGGTAGCCACATGTCTGTCCATAAGAAAGTGGAAGCTCCATCCCCAAGCACTGAGCAAGTGGCCACATCAACAAGTTGTCTCTCCAACTACGGAACGCGAATGTCGAGGTTCTGCCAAGGATTGTCTACCTCAACACGCCTTAACCACAACCATATGGCCCGTAGAGCTACGTTCATGAGGCACATGTTAGGGATGCCAAGTACCCACAACTCCTTGGACATGCATACCCTACACCACGCCACTAGGCAGTGTCCACCGTGAACATCTTTCCTCTCTTCTAGAGAAAGCCGTGAATGATCTTCTCCATGGTGATAATGGTCTCATTGGGATGTCGAGGGACATCATAGCAAAGATCGTATGGCTGACAACGTCGTATTTACTAGCTCAAGCTGTCCTCCTCTGTTGAGCATGGATGCTTTCCACGATGACAGTTTGGCGGCCATCGTACCTACCAGGGTCTGGAGCTGCACTGCTGAAGGCTTCCGCAGGGATAGAGGCAGTCCCAGGTAATGAAGCGGGCCAGCATCTGCATAAAAGTTGCCATCAAGTAGGAATTAGGAAGTGACATGGATGGATATTCTTAATAACAGAAAACTTGTTTTATACAGTGCTACTACAATTTCCTGATTAACTTTGATGACATTTTTTTTTCAATTTCAGGTGATTCCACCCCCAGCCCTTGGGAATCTTCGGAGGCAAAGATGAATTGAGACCAAAAGCTAAGGGTGTCAATAGCTACTTACAAAGAACATGTATGTATAAGAAAAGCTTTACAAAGTGTTTAAACAACATGCCGGTCAGTGACCAAGGTGGGATCAAGAGTGTTTATGACCACACAATTAGTTCTCGTGTGTTGTGACGTTCCTAGGATGACATTTCTAGGGAGTTTTTTTCGTCCAGACGACGAAACCAGTCATGTTTCCAGGACACCGAATAGCACCTGATTTGGCCCAACTTTTGTCTGGTGTTCCCAGGCCGAACCTGGGGCACTGGGAACCGTCTGGGAATGTCGGGCGCATCAAAACAAAGGGTGGGCCAACCCTATCGGCGACACGAGGTCGAGATCCCACCTTTTTCTTCCCCTCCCGCCCTTCTTCTCCATTCCCCGCCATATCTCCCGCCTGTTTCCGAGATCCCACCCACCATGTCGCCCAAGGCTTTTGCCAAACCCCGATTCACCGTCGGCAAACTAAAGGTGAAAAATCCGAGGAAGCTAAGGGCACCGACACCGTGGCCGGAGGACTTCACCGGCGCCAAGTGGTTGAAAGAAGTCTAGCGTTGGAAGGTCGAAACAGAGAGCCGCAAGGATAGGAAGACAAGGTCGAAGTAGGCGAAGGAGATCGCGGAGGCGCAGGTGATGAGGGAAGCACAAACGGCTTCGAAGTGCACGACGCCTACCGCGATGTTACGCCCGACGTCAATCGTCCCCGCGCAATACGCCACTCACTAGGGGAGCCAACCAAGCGTCAGATCTCCGGCCGGGTTCTCGCCGATCTCGCCGGCCATGTTCCTAGAGAGCCAGGTGAACACGCGCCAGAGGTATTCCTCCTCCCCCGAGTTCGACTGCAGGTTCAACACGAACGTACTCTTCCCCTACCCCGCCCTCCTCCGGCCTTCAACATCGACATCAACGTCCCCTATGCCAGCTCTCCGGCGTACACCGGCACTTCGTCGGCTATGCGCCGCAGCCCTTTTCCTTTCGCCGGTAGCTCCACGCCCGCCACCTTCGGCAACACAGAAGCCCGCAACATGTTCGGCGGAATGGCGGGCGGTGCCTTCATGGTGGACATGATCGCCTTCGGTTCGGCAGCGGCCGACAACAGCTCCTTCTTCACGCAGGAACAGTCCTGGGCCACATGGCCTCGACTCCCAGGATTTCGTCGATGGACAGGACGACCAGTCGCAAACCAAGGATTGGGATGATGCCGAAGAGGCGCCAGTGAAGGGCAAAGCCAAGGGCAAGAGGAAGGCGAGGACGTTGGCATCCGGAGCCCCGCGTCAAGTGGACGACGCCTGAAGACCTTTGCCTTGCCGAGGCATGGAAATCGATGAGCATGGATCCCATCACCGACACAAGACAAAACTCATAAAATTACTGGAGGCATGTGAAGCTGGCGTACGATGAGCGCAACCTCTTGGACCCGAAGTTCATCAAGGTCCACATGGAGCGTGACGAGAAGGTCATGATTAATCACTAGACACTCATCCAGTAGGCATGCACCAAGTGACACGGCATTCTTGAAGATATCGATCGCACACCGGTCTCCGGGGCAAGCATGGATAGCTAGGTACTTCGCCGAATTCTAGCCGAAGTGATGCCGAGTTCATGCCTGTACTGACACACTTCGTCCTTCCTTTGTAGCTCGTCCATGCACTTGGTATGTACCGGGACGACACGAAGACGGAGTTCAAATTCCACCACGTGTTCGCCGAGATCTAGAAATGTCAGAAATGACGTGAGCCTCGCCAAGAACAAAGATGGCGTGTACATCCCGGAGGCTTCTATTTTATTATGTTTTGTAATAATTTGACCGCCGAACCATTTTTGGGCGTACTTCTATTGAACACCTTTGGCCGATATTTTTCCAGCGGGAACACAAAAATTCGAATATGTCGCTATTTTTGTGTCGCCTGGAAACTCGGCTTGGTAACGCGAGTGAAAAACTGTGTGTTTTTAGGCTGAAAGTTATATCCGTCCGGCGCTAAATAGCGCCGGATTTTGGCCTGAGAACGCCGAACGAGTGGAGGTGCTCTAAGCCGGATGTAATATTTATAAACTTGAAGTTATAAAACGCTCTTTATAAAAAAAAAATGTTTTCTTTGCCGCCCAAATTAGCTGAATAAGCATGATACCTTTCCAACCTCCGTGTACAGTTGCAGAAGAGATTGATATTTCGAAAGGCAATAGTCGCTTTTTAATCCCGCACACAGTTCAGTGTTCCAATAATCGTTTGCCCAGCTAACTGAAAATCCCTCACTGCCACAAATCCTGCTAGCGGGATGAAAGAACCTCATTTTTTTTGAAGACGTACAGAACAAGTTCAAGAAAATGGACAACTAGGTCGTAAACAACCATTGTCGTTAACTACCACAAAGAGCCCCCTCATCTCTTGCAATTAGGTTACACCCACCCGGCTTGGCCAGCCAGCTTATTCCATTGAGCCCATTCCGCTTCCAAAATTTGATCAAGCAAAACATAACCCTCCGCTGATCGTTGCCTACTGATTTTGCAGAACGCCCTTGCACTATGTTGTTTCCATAGGCCTCTTCAGGCAGTCCCTTGGCTCTGTTTTGCTGAATCTTTCCCTGTAGCTCATCAGAATGCACGGAAGCAAGTCTACAGACAGCTTTCATTGGCTAGTCATCTAAAGCAAAGCGTGCATTGAAGTGACCGTACTTAATCTCAACAGCAGTTTTACGTGCTAATCCATGTGAAGCTTACCGGTGCGCGCGTGTTTCCTCTGTTGCGAAGCATCCTAGATAGCTTACAGTGGAGGGTTTTTGGTACTACTCCTAGATGGCTACAGTTTTGGAAGGCGTGCTGTTATGGGTAGCACTCGACATTTCATTGAGAGTTTGAGACACAACTAGTTCATGCTTTAACGAGGCTAATCTCTATGTCAATCTTTTTGGATGTGGTCACGGGCAATTTTCAATCAATTATCTGGGAATACCGATACATTATCGACGTCTTATGATTGCTGAATGAAAACTTGTTGAGGAAAGACTTTAAAAACGTCTTAATAGTTGGAAGGGTAAATTGCTATCCCTTGATGGAAGACTGGTCCTCATTAATTCAGTAGTCACCAACATGGTACTGTATATGATATCATTCTTCCAGTTGCCAAAAGGAGTCTTGTCAAAACTGGACTATTTCCGTTCAAGATTCTTTTGGCAAGGGGATAGTGAGAAAAAAAATATCGACTGGCCAAATGGAATGTTGTTTGTCGACCCAAAGAATATGGTGAATTGGGCATACATGATTTAAAAGTCAAAAACACCGCATTATTGGGTAAATGGTTGTTCAAACTTCTTACTGAAGAAGGGGTCTGGCAAACTATTCTTTGGAGGAAATATGTTGGCTCAAAAGCGGTGTCTACACTGGTCTGGAAACCAGGTGATTCATACTTTTGGGCTGGACTAATGGCTTCCAAAACGCAATTCTTCCGTTTTGACACTTTTAATATTAAGAATGGTTTACAGATTAGGTTCTGGGAAGATATATGGCTTGTCCAAACTTCTCTCCGTGAACAATATCCAGCTCTATATTCGATTGTTAGACACAAAAGGGATACTCTCGCTGAGGTAATGGAAACTAATCCCTCTAATGTGTCTTTCAGACGAAGTCTCTTAGGTCCTAGATTGGTGTCATGGAATAATCTCTTAGTAAGATTATCCAGGATACAGCTATCTGAGGGTATGGATGAATTTAAATGGAAACTATTATATAGTGGAAATTTTTCTGTTGATTCATTTTATAGAGCTTTGATCCAACCTAATATTCCAGTCTATGATAATAGTAAAATTTGGAAGCTGAGGATACCCCTTAAAACGAAGATATTCGCTTGGTATCTACGTAAGGGGTGATTCTCACAAAAGATAATCTTGTTAGGAGGAATTGACATGGTAGCACTGAATGCGTATATTGTCATCATAATGAGACAATACGTCATTTATTCTTCCAATGTAAATTTGCTCGTGTTATATGGTCAATCATCCAAATAGCCTCTGGTTTATCTCCTCCTAGATCGATAGTCAATGTTTTTGGCAACTGGATGAATGGGATTGAGGATAAATATGAGACTTTATTTAGGGTGGGAGCGCTTGCCATTATTTGGTCGCTTTGGCTATGTAGAAATGACAAGATTTTTAATAATGTTGTATCTTCTCCATTGCAGGTTATCTATCGGGCCACGGCTGTCCTCCGATCATGGACTTCTCTACAACGTATGGAGTTCCGCGATTTGTTTGCGGAGGGTTGTAGGCGGTTGGAAGATACGGCGCGAGATGTCTTCTCCCGACATGGATGGCAACAACCGCTGCGAATAGATCTTCCTTAGATAATTGGGAGAACTATGCTTTCATTTATATTTTATTGTATTTCAGTTACTCTTGTTTTCGACCGAGACTGTGGATGTTTGGCTGTGTGCATCCTAACTATGCAGAGGCCAGGTGTAATTATTGTTGAGTAATAAAGTGCCCATTTCAAAAAAAAAAGTTCATGCTTTAACTAATTTTGGCACACAATATCTCCATGCATGCCCACGCGCATCAATCGTTCGCTCCCTTCTGGAAGGTGGCCAAAAATTACTCAGGACATAAGAACAGCTAAACCTTAACCATGCACGGACGCACCCTCCCACCTCTCTTGTCTAGTGGAGTAGTATGATACTATGATTTCTTTTATGAACATCTAGAAAGGCTACTCTTGTAATAGAGGGACACGGAACTGATACTTGGTACTAGAATCAACGATCAGAAACTTAATGTTGCATTCTAAAATGGTCATCTAGCTAGCGTAGGTGGCAATTTTGCGAAATAAAAGTGGCCATCGAGTAAGAAGTGGCAGGGATGGACTCATATTTTTACTAACAGAAAACTTGTTTTTGCAGTAATACAATTTCTGATTAAGTTTGACGAAATATCTTCCCATCATGTTGAAATGGTTCCACCTCCGTACTGTGGCCCTTGGGATTATCAAAAGCTAGTGGTGTCAATGGCGACTTCCAAAGGACAAGCTACAAAACGTGCTAATAAACAACAGGCCGGCCAATGGCTTTGATAGGATCAAGAATGCTAGTGGCCTCACATTTGGTTGGGGCCAATAGCTCATATGCAACGCCTTTTCTTGGAAACGGAAGCAACGAAACATCGTTAGTGAAAATAGCTCGCACACGACGCTTCTTGGCAAATGTTAGGGATCCGTTTATGGTATGACAGGTGGTTCCAATTAGTTGTAACTGTCTGGCCAAGTCAAACCACCCGTGTCCTTGGAGCATAGAAGAGAAGGCGGTGAATAGTATGGTGGAGAGTCCAAAGCAAGAAGTATTTACTGTCACGATTCGATGCTTGGAAGTAAGAGTATGTTAGGATTGAGGCTGGGGAAACTATGGTTGATAAAATTGATCGGCAAGACGGTTGGACAACCCTCTCTTTCTCAAAACAGGTATACGTTCAGCCATATAAATATAGCAATCACATGTGAGACCGTTGCTGGGCCAGATAGCACAACGTCCAAAGACAAACTAAAGACAATACAAGATGTTGGGGAAGCAGCACACACGCCCGGAAGAAAACAAAGAAAAACAAAATGGAGACGGAGTCGGCTCAACTAAACGAGGAAGACCGCAACCGCTGCGCCTACCGAAGAATTCCCACCATGCTCTTAGCCCCGACTCGTCAAGCACCAAGTAGCACCCTCAAGAGGGAAAGCGACCGCTGCTGCCTGGACCAGAGACTGACCCTAGGGTTTCACCCGGAACACAGAGGGAAGTGGATGAAGGGTAGCCACGATGCCCTCCAGGAAGGAAAGATGCCACCCGCAGGCGGCACCGAATCAGTGTCGATCGAGCCGACAAGGATTTCTCCCGAAAAACCCTATCCATAACCCTCGGGCGATCCGTTGCACGGGAGCCTCGCGAGGGCGAGACCTCACCACCACCAAACTTTCCGCCCACGAGCATGCACCACTCCGGTCCCGATCCGCTATCGTCGTCTCACTGAACAAGCCGTCACGAGGTCTGCAACATCGAGGCACGAGTAGGGCTAAAACAGGGCCCGCGGTACCGCGACCGCGCGGGAGGGAACTGCCTCCACCGCAGGCGGTAGTCGACAGGACGCGGCCACAAACACATCAGACTTCCATAGCTCCGGTCGGGCCCAGCGGACCCGTAAAGCCTCCGCGGAGGCATACCAGTCCCATGGTGGTCCCGTCGGGCCCCGACGGGCCCCGACGGGCCCGTAAAGTCCACGTCTACGCTGCAACAGGTCGGCCGAGGTCGCCATGGATCCCATCTAACCTACCCGTCACGGTCTGCAGAGCGGGTTGAGAAGAACTGGCTGGCCCGTACTACCCAGATGGGGCCCAAAAGGCCGCCATGGCGTAGCCTGCCCTGCTTGTCGCAGCCGCGCCGCCTTGCCCCAGCCAGCGCTGAACTCCGCCGCCCCAGGAGCACCGCCGCCAAGAAGGATGGCCCCGACCCTCCCGTCCGACGTGGGGAAGAACGGGCCACCGCCGCCGGCACCACACGGGCAGCGCCCGGCGGCTTGGCCGGCGGCAGCGACGAAAGGAAGGAGGCGGGGGTGGGGGTTTGGTCGGTGAAGGTGGCGGCGCCCCCGTCACCCTCGGATGGTAGGGGGCAAGAGGTCATTGATCTGAAATGTGATTTGAGGGTTTGGTACGTGCCCTCAAAGTTGGCTCTTCTAAATCCAAGGTAAAGAAAATAGATTATTTACCGTAGCTATGTCAGGCAAAGTACTATGTCAGACAGATTCTTTGCAGACCACGTCTCAAAGGAAATGGTGGAAATGAAGTGCTCTAATGTGCAGCTAGCGTGCTAGATAAATTTCTGATATCCTTTTTTTCACATTCACAATGGGTAATATCGATTCATCTGTAAGCTGAGTTTTGCACGTATGCGAGGAGCGTCGGTGAACCCTAGGGCGACCGTGAAAAGCATGTGCGCCTCCGAAATTTACTGCCCATTCGTCGTTAGCCTTGGGCGTGTGCTGCTCGTGGTGGAGGCATAGCCGCATAGGTGCGTGTACGAGTCCCGATCGGAATTTTCTTCGGGACGACGGCGCCAAAGAACGTCCCCCTCCTCGTGGCAACGAAGGCACCGCACCTCGACGGCCAGTCCACACGGCCACACGTCACTAGCGTCCCGCGAAAGCTCATCCTCCTCCCGGATTCCGCCCCCACCGTAACCACGCGGCGTCCCTATCCACCACACCACCACTTCTCTTCCCCGGCCCCGTTATAAATCGGCTACCACCTCCAGCTCCATTTCCACCAACTCGCAGATTCACATCTCAACAAGCCTCTCACAAAGCCGGAAGCAACCCTGTTGAACCTTACGAGGGAGTGAAGCAAGCGACCGAGCAAATCAATGGCGATGACACCGTCAGCATCCGCCGTCTCCTTCTCCGCGCGCCCGTCGGCGGGAACGACGACGTTCCGGCCGCGCGCATCCGCCTCCACATCCGCGGGCGGCAAGCGTGTCCGCGCGGGAGCCCCCAAGGGTGGCAAGTGGTGGGCGCCGCTGGTGGGTTGGTCCGGCCGGGCCGACTACATCGAGGCAATGGCGCCGGTGGTTGTGCAGGACGAGGAGGAAAAATCCCCGGAGAGGTCGTTCGTGGGGGTGCTTACCGAGGAGAAGGCGCGGCAGCTGCGGGCGCGGATGGCGGAGATGGAGAGCTTCCACGACGCCATGTATCACTCAGCCATCGCCTCCCGCCTCGCACGCACCGCATAGGCCGTCGGCCGCAGAGAACCTAGCGGACAACTCGCCGGCACCGCCAGAAAAGATGATGCGCCCGTGCGTGCGTGCCCACTGTACATACAGCTGCTTCCTCCTGCTTGCTCGTGTAAATAGCTGTTTCCTCTTCGAATTTGGGGATCGCAGAAGTAGAACCCCCTTGTAACCATGAGTCAGGGGTTAGACGAAAGGAGGAGAGGGATCTGATTTTAGGGATCCACCACCGCGAAGCTCTCCGTAATTAGAAGCGCGGATGTAATTACATGTGCAAGATGTGTAAATAACTTTTGTTGTGGATACATACAAGTACTCCATCCGACCCATATTAGTTGACACAACTTTATCTAAATTTAGATAAATCTAGACATTATTTAGTATATAGGTTTATCTAAATTTTGACAACTCCAAGTCAACTAATATGGAACGGAGAGATTACCGTAATTATGCATATGGAAGTTCTCGCCCTCCTGATTGGGAACAAAAATTCCCTATGGTAACTGTTCGGGCTCTAGAGCGTATTGAGGCTTTATCGGATCATGCCCCTTTACTTCTTTCGTTTGGACTACCGCCACGGAAGTCTACAAATGAGTTTAAATTTGAACTCGGTTGGATGATTCGTGATGATTTTTATGAGATGGTTAAGGCTAATTGGGAGAAACCGGTACATGGCCAAACGCCTATCCTACGATGGAATAACAAAATGCGTACTTTACGCAAGTTCCTTCGGGGTTGGGCCAGGCATACAGCGGGTATCCTAAAAAAAGAAAAATTACGCCTAACACTTATAATAGATGACTTAGAGGCTTCCGCGGAGGTAAGGTCATTAACTGCACAAGAAATTGAGCTTAAAAGCCAATCGAATGCAGAGATAGCCCGACTTCTTCGCGAAGAGGAACTCAAATGGTACCAACGCTCTAAAGCTAAATTCATTCTGGAAGGAGATGCGAATACTAGATACTTCCATGCAGTTGCCAATGGCAGGCATAAGAAGAAACTTATTCACTCTCTGATTCAGGATGAAGGTATGATTGAGAGACAAGAACATCTGAAGTCATATATTACTACGTATTATAAATCCTTGTTTGGGGCAACAGTGGAGAATTCTTTTTCTCTTGATGAGTCCCAAACGTCCGATATTCCCCAGGTTTCGGATGAAGAAAATAGTTTTCTATCTGCCTCATATTCCGAGGAAGAGGTCAAGAAAGCGGTTTTCCAAATGGAACATAACAAAGCACCAGGTCCTGATGGATTCCCAGCGGAATTTTACCAAAAATTATGGGACGTTATCAAGGAGGACCTGATGAATTTGTTTGGGTTTTTACAGGTTGGACAATTGGATCTCTTTAGACTCAACTTTGGTAACATAATTTTACTGCCTAAGGTTAATAATGCAGAACGGATACAACAGTACCGTCCAATCTGCTTGCTTAATGTTAGCTTTAAAATTTTCACTAAAGTTGCTACAATTAGACTAAATTCGGTTGCTGACAATGTTGTTAGCCCGTCTCAAACTGCGTTCATGCAAGGAAGAAATATCCTAGATGGGGTTGTGATTCTGCATGAAACAATTCATGAACTACACTCAAAAAAATTAAATGGTGTACTGTTCAAGATTGACTTTGAGAAGGCTTATGACAAAGTTAACTGGTCTTTCCTCCAGCAAACACTCCGTATGAAAGGTTTTTCTGAGGAGTGGCGTGCTTTGATTCAGTCTTTTGTGTCTAGGGGTAGTGTTGCCATTAAAGTAAATGATGATACTGGCAAATACTTTCAGACCAAGAAAGGACTGAGACAAGGGGATCCACTATCGCCTTTACTATTTAACATAGTGGCTGATATGTTGGCTATCCTTATTGAGAGAGCAAAGGCTGACGGCCAAATTGAAGGTGTAGTTCCACATCTCGTTGATGGTGGACTCTCTATTCTTCAATACGCTGACGATACAATTCTTTTTATGGAACATGATCTGGAGAAAGCTAAGAATCTGAAATTAATATTATCAGCATTCGAGCTCTTATCTGGGCTTAAAATAAATTTCCATAAAAGCGATTTGTATTGTTTTGGCGAGGCCCAAAACGAGGCCCACATATATGCTGAACTTTTTGGCTGTGGTCTGGGTCAGTTTCCAATCAATTATTTGGGAATACCGATTCATTATCGGCGTCTCACAATTGCTGAATGGAAGCTCGTTGAGGAAAGAATACAAAAACGTCTTAATAGTTGGAAAGGAAAATTGTTATCTCTTGGGGGAAGACTAGTACTTCTAAATTCAGTTCTTACTAATATGGTATTGTATATGATCTCGTTTTTCCAAATGCCAAAAGGGGTTTTGAACAAAGTGGATTATTTCCGTTCAAGATTCTTTTGGCAAGGGGATAGTGAGAAAAAGAAATATCGTCTGGCCCGATGGAATGTGGTTTGCCGGCCGAAGGAGTTTGGTGGACTAGGCATACACGATTTGCAAGTCAAAAACACCGCGCTTCTGGGCAAATGGCTTTTTAAACTACTTACTGAGGAAGGCGTTTGGCAAACCATGTTATGGAGGAAATATGTGGGCTCCAAAGCTGTGTCTCAAGTGGTATGGAAACCCGGAGATTCACATTTTTGGACAGGTCTTATGGCCACCAAGAAGCATTTCTTTCGTTTTGGTGCTTTTGAGATTAAGGATGGATCACAAATTAGGTTTTGGGAAGATAAATGGCTAGGCCAATCTACTCTTCGCGAACAGTACCCAGCTCTATATTCAATTGTTAGACATAAAGGAGATACAATCTCCACAGTGATGGAGGACTATCCTCCTAATGTGTCTTTCAGAAGAAGTCTCATCGGTCCTAGACTATTATCTTGGAACAATCTCCTATTACGGTTATCCAGGATACAATTGTCGGACGGTGTTGATGTGTTCAAATGGAAATTACTGGAAAGTGGTAAATTTTCCGTTGGTTCATTATATAAAGCTTTGGTCCAACTTGATTTCCTAGTCGATGATAATAGTAAAATTTGGAAAATGAAAATACCCCTTAAGACGAAGATATTTGCATGGTATCTACGGAAAGGGGTAATTCTGACAAAGGATAATCTTGTAAAGAGGAATTGGCATGGAAGTACACAATGTGTTTTTTGTCATCAAGATGAGACAATTCGACACTTATTCTTTCACTGCAAATTTGCTCGGTCTATATGGTCATTCATCCAAATATCTTCTGGCTTATCTCCCCCACGTTCAGTAACCAATGTTTTTGGTAATTGGTTACATGGAATTGTTGATAAGTACAGAACCTTGTTTAGGGTGGGAGCGCTTGCCATTATATGGTCGCTATGGCTTTGTAGAAATGACAAGATTTTTAATAACATTGTGTCTTCCCCTCTGCAGGTTATTTATCGAGCCACGGCTATCCTTCGATCATGGAATATTCTCCAACGCATGGAGTTTCGGGACGTATTTCTGGACGGATGTACGCGATTGGAGGACACGGCGAGGAATATTTTCTCACGACATGGATGGCCGCGTGATCTGAGGATTGAGCTATCTTAGTTTCCAGGCTTTAATTTAGTGCCTTTTTGTAATGCTTTTTTCATTATTGTCTTAGTTTGTCTTTTGTGTGGCTGTGTGCATCTTAGTTATGCAGAGGCCGGGTGTAAGAATAAAATATTTGGTTAATAAATGCGCCCATTTCCAAAAAAAAAAGTCTTTTGTTGATTTGGTCCACTATCATGTCTGTTGTCTTCTGAAACAATTAGCCTGACGGCCGATCATTATAGGCAGCTATATATCACTAGTGAAAACAGGACCTCTAGTCCCGGACGTAAGGGTCTTTAGTTTCGGTTTTTGAACCGGGACTAATCAAGCGGAATTATAGGCCCACCACTAACTCCGGCCCAGTTACCAGCCGGGACTAGTGGATGTCCACGTGGTTGTCCCTGCGCGCTCGTGGTGCACCCCCACTAGTCCCGGTTGGTGTACGGACCAGGACTAGTGGGTTTCTGCCGCGACAGCATTTTGCCCTTTTTTCTCTGCCGCGACAGAGCATTAACTTGGACTAATGGTTCTCTGTCGCGGCAGCATTTTGTGCCCTTTTTCTACCGCGACAGAGATGCTATTTTTTATTGTTTTATTTACTTATTTTTCATTTCAACATAGTTTTTGAATATTTCTACGCCACCACATTTCATACACATTCGTGCATATATAAGATAATTTGTATTACGATATCGAGCATACAAATATATACAATTTACATAGTTACATGAAGATCACAAAATCTTGGGACTCATGTATGTTCGATTACATGGAGATCAGTAGCGCCTATTCACACTAAATTCTCCGGTATCGTCTATGATCTCTTTGACAATAAATTCCGCCAGCTCCTCTGCAATTGCTAGTACGCGTTGCGCCGGTAGTAGTTGATCCCGCATTCTCTCGAACTATATATAAGAAAAAATAGATCAATATGAATATCAATCATGATAACAAAATGTGACGGCAATAAAATGATGGTGTGAATGCATTGCTTACATCGACTCTATAATCATTGTGTTCGGTGGTAAACGTGCGAATGAACTCGCATACGTAGAATCCACATAGATTCGACCCCTGTGGCTGCCTCACGCACTTTACAAGAATAGAATTCAATCAAAATAATAATCTAGCATCATTATTGTATTGAGTAGTAGAAGTAACGAGATACACGGACATATCACGTGCTACTTACCGAGACCGCCCTAAACGTCAGCTTCTCACTAAATACACCGGTAACCTCGCGCTTGAACTGATCCAAACCCTGCCCGACAAAGAAAATGAATGGATGAGTTATTCATTACCTGATATCTCAGGAAATCAACGAAAGAGACCGATATAGCGCGAAACTTACTTTTGTAGCATGTACTGCATGCTGCGAAAATCTTTCAGGTTTCTCCTTGATGGGTCCATGACATCAACTCTTCCCTTATCAAGCTAAATGTCTAGCAGAACCCAGTGAAAGATGCAAACATTTATATATACATCAGTAAATCATCAGTTATACTTATTAGCATCGACTAATCAAAAGTGAATGTGTACAACAGAGTAAGACCCTCACCTAAAATTGTAAGGAAACAGTATGTGGCCGGAGAAATTTTGCTCCATTAGAAACCTTAGAAGGTTTTCCTCCGTCTCCTCGGGGTTATTCGTTAGCGTGGTTATATGCACTTTATCTGGGTCAATGAACCCAATATTGTAGATTCTTTTTCTTTTACATTCCAGGATCTTCATTCTGCATAATAAGGATAATCACATGTTCTGAACTAAACAACTGAAAAACTGAACATGTAGACAATGATTCAACAACTTATAGACAATAGCAGCTGAGGATGGATTTGTCCAAGGCGTCGAGATGGTATAACTAGAACTGTTCTGAGAACTCAATATGTACCTCTTCGGGTCTGAAGTAGTACTCAGGTGGAACTTTGGCTACGATCATTATTCTCCCCTGCTTCATGACCGCTGAGTACCATTGATGGACATTCCGTATTTGTGTTGGCAGTTCTCTCAGCCTCTCTTTGTTGACCAAATCCTCACCTACGACATATTTAGGGGCTAGTGGCATCTTGGGTAGATGGTCGAGTTGGGGGCCTAACAGTTCATCAAGAGTAATTTCCATGCTGGCCGCCAACTCCGCAGCTATTTACATATCTAGTGGCTGTTGTGCGAGAAGTGGGACGTTTTGTGAAACCACATTGAGGGGTGCGATCGTTTGTTTTGCCTGTTGTCCGATAAGGGGAACGTCTGATTTTTTACTGATTGCATTTTTGGTCCCGCTTGCACCTGTGCTTCCTGATTTTTTTACCGCTTGCACTTGATTTGCTTGATTTGCTCTTCGCCAATTCTTTCTGAAGTATGTGTAGATAGTCATCTGGCTTATGGTGCAACTCATATTGCGATGGTGTGTTCAGAAAATCAAGTGCATATGCCTTTTGCTTCTCGGTGTATACCGGAGCGGGCTCGGGTTTCTTCTTCTCAAAATGCGCCACCACTTCGGCCTTTGATATCGCTGCAGATTCTGCATCAGTACGATCGTAAGGTCTGATGGGAAGATTCTGATGAGGCACTATTGGGAGGGGCGACATTTTCCGTATTTGGCTACCGCGTCCTTTAGTACTCACTGACGGAGCACGCTTTCGCTTATTGTCCTTAGCAGGCTACAAAGACTGCTGAGTCTGCGGCGGAGATCGAGATGGACTCGGGATGTGGTGGTCGTAGTCATCATGGGGTGGGCTTTTTGGAGGTGATGGAGGTAGAGGTGGAGGTGAAGGAGACCTGCGACGACTCGGAGGCGGTAGTGTTATCCTTGGAGCCGAGCCTGGAAACCGTATGTTGTTCTTTTCCCAGAGAATGATCCCACCAAGTACTTCTCCGAGTGTGATCTCACCTTCAAGGCCAGGGGTGTCAAGCTCCATTGACTCCCACTCCTTTACTATTTGATCCACCCCGACTTTAGCATAGCCAGGTGGAATCTCACGGCCATGCCAACGTGCGTCAGTTGGACAAGGAAAAGCCAATCTGACCACCACCTTCACAGATACGTTCTTCAATTTATTATGGAGCTCACAAGGTATCTGCTCCTTAATTCCATCCACGGGGTAGCCGGGACCGCCATCTGTATAGTATGCATCGTTAGACGGGACCTCCGATTCAGCGACGCTGCTTATCCGCTGAGATGGGTTGGCGGTAATATCGAGTGGACGATCTTGCTGCAAGCGCGCTATTCCTCTAAGTTCGTCGATCTGTTGCTGCTTGTCAAGTCTTCCTAGCAGTTGTTTGAACTTGTTTGCCTCCTCCTCCTCCCGTCGTTCTTTGCTCTTGCTTGGCTTCTATAGGTACCTTGGTCCTTAGGAAACCCAGTCTCCCACGTGAAACTCCCGTCAAGGCCTCGGATTCGTCCTGTATGTTCGCGATTCCCGAGGACCAAGGTCAGCAAGTCTTTCTCTCTATCGGGATGAAACTATTTTATTCCATCTTTAATATCTTTGACCACTTTTAGCCATGCAGTCCTCGGTACCTTTATCCCGTCACTGCAAACAAGGTCCCCTGTAAGTTCGTCATATGTACTCCCATGCCCAAGGAACCAATTTCTTGCCCTCAAATCCCATTCTTCGCGAATTAGTTCTGGAATGATCCCTTTATCATCAAGCTCTTTGTCTTTTGCATCCCACTTAGGCATGGCAGCCGCGTAGCCCACTGGCCCCATGTTATGGTGATATTTCTTCTTCGCAGCATTTATCTTGTTTTTTCTAACTTTTCCTCTGCAACTCCTGACCCCCTATACAGCACAAATGCATCCCAGTAAGGCTGCTGCTTCGCTAGATAGCCTTCGAATAATGGGGTTTTCTTGTCCTTCTGATACTGTTGCCATAATGACTTCTTCCAGTTCTTGAATAGTACGGCCATCTTCTTCAGTGCAAACTGCTTGACTTTCTTTCTCATTTCAGCCGTCTCGTCCTCAGTGTCACATTCTGGCAGCTTGAAATGTGCCATTAGGTCATTAAAAAGTTCCTCTTTGAACCTATCATCGATATACACATCACTCCATTCCGCCTCTTTGGGCTTATTCCACTCCCGAACAGTGATCGGGGTGCGATCTCTAGCAACAACTCCGCATTGTTGTACAAATAGTTGTTTTGTTTTCTTTGGTTCCAATGGTTCGCCGTCTCCTGAAACCTCTATAATTTCATAAACAGTACCCTGGGGCAACTTTTTGGCTGGGCCACGCTTGGTTTTCTTGCTCGATGTAGAGGCCTAAGAGAAGAAACATTCGTCAACATAATATATATACAACTAGGTACATCTAGTGACGATCATCGGACAACATATATATACCTCGTTGGTCTGCGTTACGTGTCCATGGGCTTCTTCCTCTTGTCTGTTGGTCTCCTCTCCCTCACCGGATGAGTTCAGATACCTCGAGGGAGATCCCTCATCGGCATCGTGAAGCATATCCTCGAGCAAGTGTTCCGAATCTAGGTCTCTGCAGACTAGACTAGGTGGATCCATAGTTCCTGTAAAATGCACACAATATTTATTTGAACTTAACAAAATAAAACCTAAACCCTAAACCGGAAGGTGTGGTGGCGGTGGCCGGTGATGGTAGACGTGGGAGAGGCGGGCGACTAAGAGGCTTCCCGCGAGAACCACCACCCTAACCCTAACTACGGTCACCACCCCTAAACCCTAAACCCGGAGGTGCGATGGCGGTGGCCGTTGATGGTGGCCGTGGGAGAGGCGGGCGACTATGCGGCTTCCCGCGAGAACCACCACTCTAACCCTAACTCCGGTCACCACCCTAAGCCCTAAACCCGGAGGTGCGGTGGCGGTGGCCGGTGATGGTGGCCGCGGGAGAGGCAGACGACTAAGCGGCTTCCCGCGAGAACCACCACCCTCGCCCTAACTCCGGTCACCACCCTAAACCCTAAACCCGGAGGTGCGGTGGCGGTGGCCGGTGATTGTGGCGCAGAAGAGGCGGGCGACTAAGCGGCTTCCCGCGAGAACCACCACCCTAACCCTAACTCCGGTCACCACCCTAAACCCGCGAGAACCACCACCCTAAACCCTAACACTAAGCGGCTTCCCGCGAGAACAACCACCCTAAACCCTATTATAAACATAACTTACAATATTATAAATCTCATACCCTAAAAATAATAAACTAATCCTAAACTAAATACACTATATACACTAATCCTAATCCTAAACTACATACACTATATACACTAATCCTAATCCTAAACTACATACATTATATACACTATATACACAAAAAAGAACATACACTATGTATTAATCCTAATCCTAAACTACATACATTATATACACTAATCCTAATCCTAAACTACATACACTATATACACTATAATCCTAATAAACTATATACATTAAACTAAAAAATTAATCCTAAATTAAAAATCCTAACTAATCCTAATCCCAACCCTAACACTACTCACCGGCGGGGGCGCTAGCGCCAGGCGCGGGCACGGGAGGTGGCGGCGGGCAGCCTCGCGGCCGGCGCTTCGTCAGAGTGGCGGCGGTGGCGCGGCCGAGCTCGGGAGGCGTGCTCGGCGGTGGGCGGCAGGGCGGCGGTTCTCGCGGGGGCAGCCTAGCGGCGTCGTCGACGTTTGCTCGCTCCACTTCTCCCGGTGCGTGGAACGCACCGGGGGAGAAGGCCTCCTTTTATACCCTCCTCTAGTCCCGGTCCGTGGCACCAGCCGGGACTAAAGGGGGGTCTCTAGTCCCGGCTGGTGCCACGCACCGGGACTAGAGGGGGGCGTTTTGTTTTCGCGCGCTGGGGCCAGACCTTTAGTCCCGGCTGGTGCCACGCACCGGGACTAGAGGGGGGCGTTTTGTTTTCGCGCGCTGGGGCCAGACCTTTAGTCCCGGCTGGTAAACAGGACTGGGACTAAAGGCCCAAATCTGCGCGTGCTGGGCCAAAACCCCCGCGCTTTTTTTTTCAAATTTCCTGTTTTATCAAATAATTATTTAAATTGTCAAATTATTAACCATTTTGCCATTATCAATTTAAAAATGCATTAACTATTATTTTTTGCATATTTTTGAATTTAACAAACTTTCAACATGAAAAGTTCTTGAATTTGAATAATTAATCAAATACATTTTCTGTTTTATCAAATAATTATTTCAAATAGTCAAATTATTAACCATTTTTCCATTATCAATTTAAAAATGCATTAACTATTATTTTTTGCATAATTTTGAATTTGACAAAACTTTCAACATGAAAAGTTCTTGAATTTGAATAATTAATCCAAATCCATTTTATATTTTATTTAATAATTATTTAAATAGTCAAATTATTAACCATTTTGCCATTATTAATTTAAAAATGCATTAACTATTATTTTTTGCATATTTTTGAATCTCACTAAACTTTCAACATGAAAAGTTCTTGAATTTGAATAATTAATCCAAATCCATTTTCTGTTTTATCAAATAATTATGTTAAATAGTCAAATCATTGGCCATTTTTCCATTATCAAATTAAAAATGCATTAACTATTATTTTTTGCATATTTTTGAATCCCACTAAACTTTCAACATGAAAAGTTCTTGAATTTGAATAACTAATCCAAATCCATTTTCTGAATAAGCTTTACTCACGGTTGTATCCACTAACAGGGACTAAAGATTTTTTCCACCATTTCTCACCGCGTCCCGCCAAGTTTTTCCGCCCTTTTCTCTGAACCGAGCTTTTAGTCCCGGTTGTAGCCACTGACAGGGACTAAAGATATTTCCCGCCATGTTTTCTCGCCCTTTCCATCTATATATAGGCCGACCGTACCATGGTTATGCACACATCCACACCTTCCTCTCTCACAGAAATGGCCATTCTAACCCTCGAGGAGATGGAGGCGCTGTGCGCCTCAAGCTACCCTTGCCCACCAGGCTACCGATCGCCCGCCGGCTAGATGCTGAGTGTTGGAGGTGTTCCTGTCCCTCAAGGCTCCGCCCGACAGGTGGCCATCACGAACCACTTCTACCATGAGCTCACGCCGGAGCAGCTGATGGATCCCTAGTGGGATCCCGACAACTACGACACCTGGAATGCCTTCTTCGCTAACCGGCAGGAAAGGGAGCTCGCCGGGTACGATGGTGATGGCCCGCCCCCGGTGAACCACAATGAAGACGGCTGCCATATGTGGTGGGCAAACCGTACTATCATCGGCGTGATGCGGTACATTTCCAGGAGAGACCATCCTCGCCTGCGGTGCCCACAAGTCCAACCGCCCACCGTGCATCCGAGGCCGGAGTGGCAGATGCCCCCGGTATATGCCATGGCTGGGCTCAGGATCCCCGGAGTGGCAGGTGATGATGATGATGACGAAGAAGACCCTGAAGCTGTGTACTATAGGACTAGGCATGATTATGACTAAAGGGGGTGGCTTTAGTCCTGAGTGTTACCTAGTCCCGGTTTGTCCCGATTTTTAGTATTAATAAATGTATTGAGTGTTAGTCCCGGTTTGTGGCTGGACCAGGACTAAAGGGGGCCTTTAGTCCCGATTCTGTAGTCTCAGTTTTTTAATATTAACAAATGTGTTGAGTGTTAGTCCCGTTTTATGGTTGGACCGGGACTAAAGGGGGGCCTTTAGTTCCGATTCGTACTACGACTTTCCCAAACTATGAAGATGTTGTACTGATTCGTACTTACCATGAAGATCTGATCTCTAAACACGTGCGGTCACATATTAGAGAGTGCCTCTATGACCAGTTTCTTGGAGATGCCGGAGGACTGGGCTCCGGCGGCATCTCCCTGAAACTGGCCGTAGTGGTGTCCCTGCTCTTGAAGACCATCTTCCAGCTTGTAACTTCTCTAACTAGATCAATATGCCTGTGAGCTAACCTAATTTCACATATTAGGGAGTGCCTCTATGACCAGTTTGTTGGAGATGCCGGAGGACTGGGCTCCGACGGCATCTCCCTCAAACTAGCCGTAGTGGTGTCCCTGCTCTCGAAAACCATCAATCTTGGAGATGCCTCAAACTGGCTGGAGGACTGGCCTATTTATAGTACAAGCAGCTCGGCATAGTGTAGACACTCACGACATAATGTACACTCACCCCTATTATTAGTGATCACTCGTGTTTTGTCCCGGTTGGTGTCTACAACCGGGACTAAAGGTTCATCCAACCGGTACTAAAGGTTCAACCCCTATTATTAGTGCTGCCTGGCCCAGCCTGCCTCAATCCCTTCAGTCGCGGTTGGTTTATCCAACCGGGACTAAAGGTTTAACCCCTATTGTTAGTGCTGCCTGGCCCAACCTGCTGGAATCCCTTCAGTCGCGGTTGGTTTCTCCAACCGGGACTAAAGGTTCAACCCCTATTGTTGGTGTTGACTAGCCCAGCCTGCCGCAATCCCTTCAGTCGCGGTTGGTTTCTCCAACCGGGACTAAAGGTTCAACCCCTATTATTAGTGCTGCCTGGCCCATCATGCCCCGCCCTTTCCCTCTATTTATAGTGTGGCCGTCATGGCCATGGAGAATCTTCATCATTTAACAATATGATTACATAAAAGGTTTAATATATTATACCAACATCCCTATCTAGTGTTGTTGTTTTCTTCTACGCCGTAGCCATGGAGAATCTTCATAATTTAACAAGAGGCTTTGGTTCAGTTTTCACTTTGAAGGGCGGGATTTCATGATACTTATTATAATCTTCTGACATATCTGTCTTGCCATCCACTCCCACGATGTTTCTTTTCCCTGAAAGAACTATGTGGCGCTTTGGTTCATCGGACGATGTATTCGTTTGCTGATTTCTTTTTCTCGGTTTCATAGACATGTCCTTCACATAGAAAACCTGAGCCACATCGTTGGCTAGGACGAATGGTTCATCCATGTACGCAAGATTGTTGAGATCCACTGTTGTCATGCCATACTTTTCGTCTACATGTACCCCTCCTCCTGTCATCTTGACCCATTTGCACCGAAACAAAGGGACCTTAAAAGTAGGTCCATACTCAAGTTCCCATATCTCCTCTATGTACCCATAATATGTGTCCTTCTGCCCATTGTCATCCGTTGCATCAAAGCGGATACCACTGTTTTGGTTGGTGCTCTGTTTATCTTGGGCGATCGTGTAAAATGTATTACCATTTATCTCGTACCCTTGGAAAGTACATATAGTCGAAGATGGTAACCGTGCCAACAAGTACAACTGATCTTCAACAGTGTTGTTATTCATGAGATGTTTCTGCAACCAACTGCCGAAAGTGTCCTCATGTTCCACTTTAATCGAGGAGTCAGGCATCTCCGGGTTTTCCGAGCGTACAATAATCTTGTGTTTCTCGATATATGGAGCCACCAAGGTGGAATTGTGTAGAACTGTGTAGTGTGCTTTATTGAAAGAATCCATGTCCAAACATACCACTATTTGCCTTCCTAATGTGCCTTTTACAGTCAGCCTCCCCTCATACCGAGATTCAGGAACACCAATCGGCTTAAGGTCAGGAAGAAAGTCAACACAAAACTCAATGACCTCCTCTGTTCCTTATCCCTTGGAGATGCTTCCTTCTGGCCTAGCACGATTATGAACATATTTCTTTAAGACTCCCATGAACCTTTCAAAGGGGAACATATTGTGTAGAAACACAGGACCGAGAATTCTAATCTCTTAGACTAGGTGAACTAGGAGGTGCGTCATAATATTGAAGATGGAGGGTACAACAACTCGAAGCTGACCAGACATTGGACCACATCAATCTGTAACCCTGATAGACTTTCTGGATCGATTACTTTCTGAGAAATTGCATTGAGGAATGCACATACCTTCACAATGGCCAGCCGGACATTTTTTGGTAGAATCCCTCTCAATGCAACCGGAAGCAATTGTGTCAAAAGAACGTGGCAGTCATGGGACTTTAGGTTTTAGAATTCTTTTTTCTTTCATATTTACTATTCCCTTTATGTTAGACGGGAAGCCAGACGGGACCTTGATACTGAAAAGGACTTCAAAAAAGATTTCCTTCATTTCCTTGGTAAGAGAATAGCTGGCAGGCCCTTGAAACTGCCCTGGATGCTTGTCGTCTCGTCCTTTATGATGTTGCTGGTCCTCTCGTGCTTCTGGTGTATCTTTTGACTTCCCATACAAGCCCAAGAAACCTAGAATATTGACACAAAGATTATTCGTCAGGTGCATCACGTCGATTGCAGAGCGGACCTCATGGACTTCCCAATAGGGTAGATCCCAAAATATAGATTTCTTCTTCCACATGGGTGCATGTTCGTTGGCGTCTTTCAGAACAGGTTGTCCTCCGGGACCATTTCCAAATATTACATTTAAATCCTTGACCATACCAAATACATCAGCACTAGTACGGGGGGGGGGGGGGGGGCAGGCTTCTTCGGGTGATCTTCCTCGCCATTGAAATGCTTGCCTTTTTTCCGTAAGGGGTGTCTGGGCGAAAGAAAATGACGATTGTACGGGTACACATTCTTCCTAGATTTATCCAGATATATACTTTCAGTCTCATCTAAGCAGTGTGTGCATGCATTATATCCCTTGTTCTTCTGTCCTGAGATGTTACTAAGAGCAGGCCAATCATTGATGGTTACGAACAGCAATGCTCGTAGGTCAAATGGCTCCTGTTTGTGCTCACCCCACACACGTAAACCTGGTTCGGCCCATAACTGTAAAAGTTCATCAAATAATGGCCTTAGGTACACATCAATGTCGTTGCCGGGTTGCTTCGGGCCTTGGATGAGCACTGGCATCATAATGAACTTCCGCTTCATGCATAACCAAGGAGGAAGGTTGTAGATACATAGAGTGACGGGCCAGGTGCTGTGACTGCAGCTCTGCTCCCCAAAAGGATTCATACCATCTGTACTTAGACCAAACCATAAGTTTCTTGTGTCACCAGCAAAGTCCGGGAAGTCTCTCTCGATTTTTCTCCACTATCGACTATCAGCGGGGTGCCTCAACATCCCGACTTTCTTACGTTCTTCCATGTGCCATCGCAACAACTTGGCATGCTCTTTGTTTCTGAACAAACGTTTCAATCGTGGTATTATAGGAGCATACCACATCACCTTGGCAGGAACCTTCATCCTAGGTGGCTCGCCATCAACATCACCAAGGTCATCTTTTCTGATCTTATACCACAATGCAATGCATACCGGGCATTTATCCAAATTCTCGTACTTCTCACTGCGGTAGAGGATGCAATCATTAGGGCACGCATGTATCTTCTGCACATCTAATCCTAGAGGGAAGACGAGCTTCTTTGCTTCGTATGTACTGGCGGGAAATTCGTTATTTCTTGGAAGCTACCTTTTCATGAGTACCAGCAACTTCTCAAATCCCGAGTCAGTTACACCGGTCTCCGCCTTCCACTTCAGCAATTCCAGTGTGCTACCCAGCTTCTTCTGGGCATCTTCACAAGTTGGGTACAACAATTTGTTATGGTCCTGTAACATCTGCTCAAACTGCAACCTCTCCTTTCCTATGTCTCAGTCTTGCTTTGTATTAGAAATGACCCGACCAAGATCATCAGCGGGCCGGTCTAGTTCCCATTATTCACCTCCTTCTTCTTCATTGTCTTCCATTGCGGTAACAGGGTATTCAAGGAACATAGATCAATAGTTGTCATCATCGTTCTCTTCTTCATCGCCGTCTTCCATTACAACCCCTCTTGCTCCGTGTTTGGTCCAAACATTATAGCCGGACATAAAACTAGACCAAAGCAGGTGGATCTGAATGACTCTTGCGGAAGTGTGAGTCTTCTCATTCCTACAGTCAACACATGGACAACACATAAAACCATCATGTCGCTTGTTCTCCTCGGCCACAACTAAAAATAACGCACGCCTTCTCTGAAAGCGGCAGAGCGTCGGTCGCCGTACATCCATGGATGGCTCATATGTATCATACAAATATATGTCAAACACAATCACTATGCTAAAATTAATTAGTACCGCACGATGGTCTAAACGAGAAAATAGTTGCTAACCTTTTATTACACTTGGAAACAAAGATGAGAAAACTTAAGTGTGGATTGGGCACCTCATATCATGTCTGTCTTGTGTGACCTAAACTCGCATCGCTAATGGACATTTCACCGAACACCTCTAGTACATATGTATGAAAAAGAAAAAAAATAGCACAACAACACTCTCTCCCACCAGAAAAAAAAACATGTGAGAGGAGGAGGAGGAGGCTGTGCGTATATATAGGGCCAGACCATTAGTCCCGGTTGGAGATACAAACCGGGACTAAAGGGGATGCCCCCAGCGAGCGGCAGGGCCAGGGCCCTTTAATCCCGGTTTGTGTCTCAGACCGGGACGAATGAGATCTAACGGGCCGGGACCTATGGTTCTGGGTAGCTCGGGCCGTCCGGCGAGGGCCATTAGTCCCGGCCCAGCCACAGCTGGAACTAATGGCCTGGACAAAAGGCCTGTTTTTTACTAGTACATCAAAATCCACGCCTTCTTTGCTTCGATGTACTCTGCTTGTCTCCACAAAACGGCTGTGGTCGGTTGGGAGGACTAGATGTCTCGATGAACTGAACTCCTAGCTTGCATTTCTTGGACTTATGGACCTTCGAGTTCAACAAAGTAGGAATTGATGAACAACCTTCTTACAATATCGTTTGTTTAATCCCACTCACGGCTCAGACTCGACTAGATCGACAAGTTAACTGAAAAATCTAGGACAAGACCACTAGTAAGTTCATATTGCTTGCATCGATAGAGATAGCATACACTAGAGAGGGCTTATTAGGTGGCTACAGTTTTGTAACGGCATCCTGCTGTTATCGGTAGCATGGATCAACCATTTCATGGTTAGCACCCAACATACATTTAGGACACAATTAGTTCATGCCTTAACTAACTTTTCACACACAAACTCTTCGTGCACACGCCTATCAATTGTGGTAGTCCCCCTTCTCGAAGGCAAAAAAAAGCTCCCACTGGTAGAAAAAGAGCTATCCATTCGTGCCCTCTAACAGCATTAGTCCCGGTTGTGCCACGAACCGGGACTAATGCTGGCACGTGTCCCGGTTCGAGCGGGCACGGTGGCCGGAGGCATGCGTCCCGGTTGGTAAGGGGTCATGCGTCCTGGTTTGTAACAAAAACCGGGACTAAAGGTTGGGCGTCAGCCACGTGGCGTGGCACACACCTTTAGTCCCGGTTTGTGTTACAAACCGGGACATATGATCCCGCCCTCTATAAATGCAACGCCCCAGCCCTCTGCCTCCACTCTGTTTTTTCTTGGTGGAAGGTGTGAGGGGTGTGCTAGTTTTTTCTCCTATGCATGCAGTCAAGGTGTTTGATGAAATGTTTGAGTGAATAATCCCGTTCAATTTCTCATAGAACAAAAATATAGAAGGTGTCCGAGACGCACTTGAGCTTTCTCTCCTCTTTATCTCCCTCGATCGAGGTTAGCAATCTTATCTTTTCTCTGTCATTGATATAATGCATGTGTCGATGTGAATTGGTCATTTCACTATTTATGATGTCCTGTTTTTGATAAACTTACTTATATGATGCAGATGAACGGTCAGGAATGTATGTACGGTGACCGGCGTGTACCCGGGTATATGAAAGGCGTGGATAAATTTATCGATGTGGCTACAGCAAACAAAGAGAATGGTTTTATACGTTGTCCATGTGTTCAATGTCGGAACAGCAAGGAGTACTCTTCCTCGAAAATCATTCGCGGCCACATGATTATGAAAGGTTTCATGCCCAACTATAATTGCTGGACCAAGCACGGGGAAAGAGGGGTTATGATGGAAGACGGTGAAGAAGAAGATGATGATAACAGCTATCATCATATGTTTCCTGAATATGGTGATACTGCAATGGAAGAAAATAAAGAGGAAGGAGGTGAAGAACGGGCATCAGATGAGCCGGCTGATGAACTTGGTAGGGTCATTTCTGATGCAAAGTGAGACTGTGAAACAGAAAATGAGAAGTTGAAGTTAGAGGGCATGTTAGAAGATCACAAGAAATTGTTGTACCCAAATTGTAAAGATGGCAGCACAAAGCTTGGTACCACATTGGAATTGCTGCGATGGAAGGCAGGGTGTGGTCTAACTGACTCCTCAGTTGAAAAGATGCTGAAAATAATGAAGCCGAAGTTTTCAAAACATAACGAACTTCCCGAGAGTACCTACGAAGCAAAGAAGACTCTCTGTCCTCTAGGATTAGATGTGCAAAAGATACATGCATGCATTAATGACTGCATCCCCTACCGCGGTAAGGAGTATGAGATTTTTGATAAATGCACGGTATGCAATGCATTGCGGTATAAGATCAGACGAGATGAACCTGGTGATGTTGAGGGAGAGCCCCTTCGGAAAAGGGTTCCTGCTAAGGTTATGTAGTATGCTCCTATAATACCAAGGTTGAAACACATGTTCAGAAACAAAGAGCATGCCAAGTTGTTGCGATGGCACAAAGAAGACCGTAAGAAAGACGGGAAGTTGAGACACCCTGCTGATGGGTCACAGTGGAGAAAAATTGAGAGAGACTTCCCAGACTTTGCAGGTGACGCAAGGAACTTATGGTTTGGTCTAAGTACGGATGACATGAATCCTTTTGGGGAGAAGAGCTGCAGTCACAGCACCTGGCCCGTGACTCTATGTATCTACAACCTTCCTCCTTGGTTGTGCATGAAGCGTAAGTTCATTATGATGTCGGTGCTCATCCAAGGCCCGAAGCAACCAGGAAACGACATTGATTTGTACCTTAGGCCATTAGTTGAAGAACTCTTACAGCTGTGGGGCAAACCAGGTGTACGTACATGGGATGAGAACAAACAGGAGCCATTTGATCTACGAGGGTTGCTTTTCGTAACCATCAATGATTGGTATGCTCTTAGTAACCTTTTAGAACATACAAACAAGGGATATAGGCATGCATGCACTGTTTAGATAAGACTGAAGGTACATATTTGCATAAATGCAAGAAGGTTGTGTACCTGGCGAATCGACGATTTCTTCCGACCAATCATCTTGTAAGAAAGAAAGGCAAGCATTTCAAAGGTGAGGCAGATCACCGGAAGAAGCCTGAACTCCCTGCTGGTGATGATGTATTTGGTATGGTCAAGGACATAGAATTAATCTTTCGAAAGGGTCCCAGCGGTCAATCAGTTCCGAACGATGTCGCTATAGGACACGCACCCATGTGGAAGAAGAAATCTATATTTTGGGAGCTGCCATATTGAAAAGTCCTACGTGTCCGCTCTTCAATCGACGTGATGCACGTGACGAAGAATCTTTGCGTGAACCTGCTAGGATTCCTAGGCGTGTATGGGAAGACAAAAGATACACCAGAAGCACGGGAGGACCAACAAATTATGAAAGACCCAAAGAACATGCATACACAGAACAAGACGGATAAAGGGCATCACTTAAGTCGTGCCAGCTATGCTCTTACCAAAGCAGAGAAGGAAATCTTTTTTGAAGTCCTTTACAGTATCAAGGTGCCGTCTGGCTTCTCATCTAATATAAAGGAGATAATAAATATGGCAGAGAAAAAGTTCCAAAACCTGAAGTCTCATGACTGTCACGTGATTATGACGCAGTTGCTTCCAATTGCATTGAGGGGGTTTCTACCGGAAAATGTTCGAGTACCCATTGTGGAGCTGTGTGCATTCCTCAATGCAATATCTCAGAAGGTAATCAATCCAGATATTCTGCCAAGGTTACAGAAGGATGTGGTACAATGTCTTGTTAGTTTTGAGTTGGTGTTCCCACCATCCTTCTTCAATATTATGACGCATCTCTTGGTTCACCTAGTGGAAGAGATTGCCATTCTCGGTCCTGTATTTTTGCATAATATGTTCCCTTTGAGAGGTTCATGGGAGTCTTAATGAAATATGTTCATAACCATGCTAGACCAGAAGGAAGCATCTCCAAGGGATATGGAACAGAGGAGGTCATTGTAACACCCTCAGAATCGACCCTATGCAAGTTTCAGCGACTCCCGCCAAACCCGCATAGAAACGATTCAAAGGTGCCCACCAGGCACTTTCGTGCGGGTGGAAAACGAAGTAATAACATTACACAACAGTCCTCGATGGGACCCACAAAACAGATATATATACAACAGCGACTCAATGAGTCAAGAATACAGATATAATATACAAAGATCCAAATCACCTTGAAAATGATAGAGCGTCCGACTACGGACAAGATGCAAATGGGGCTAAGAGCCCTGAAGAATAACCAATGGCGTCCATAACCCTGCCCAGGCCAAGCCGGAAGGGTAACCCTGCTAACGACGTCGATCTCAAAACCTGCTTAAACAAAGGGGTGCCGACAAAGGGCAAAGGAAAAAGAGAGAGCGGTCAGTACTGAGGCCAGTACACGGCGAGGCTAGAATTCGGCGGTCCTCGCCTACATAGGTATGGTGGACTGAAGCGGCAGCGGCAGCATGCACTAAACAACCTATAGAGACTCGCTACAACTAGCGGCTATCAGAGAGGGGCAGGAAAGACCTATTTCGGAACCAACCTGATACTACCACCAAACATACCCATCCTGGTATTTCCCCCTCGAGACCAAACGAGGAAGTCAACCGAGGAACTCACACAGTTGGCAGTTTTATTTATACAGTTATCGTTGCAGCAGTTACTAGTCAGGTATAGATAGTCATCCTGATACAATAAGCAGTGGGCAATTTTAGTTAACCATTCCGTTGTAGTTGCAACACTTACTAGTCAGATACAATAAGCATGAGATATCCCAAAACCCAGCAGTTGTTAGTACTTTTATTTAACCATTCCGTTATAGTTGCAATACTTACTAGTCAGATACAATGGTAGCAAGCGACAACCCAAACAAGCAATTGTTGGCAATTTTATTTAGCCATTCCATTATAGTGAAGCTGATTACTAGTCATTATAAAGTCAAATTTATAGCACTACTTTAGTTATAGTTGTCTATGATCGAGATACTGTGCTCCAAGTCGTCCATAACCGCGGACACGGCTTTCAGAAAGTTTTACCCTGCAGGGGTGCACAAATAGCAACACACACTCGATCAACCTCGGAAAAACCAAATCAAAACCCAACGAGGCTTTCACGACAAAGCAATCACAGGATTCAGAAATATTTCAGGGGGCCACCCCATTAAGCTACCCGCAACGAAGTTAGCTGACTCCGAAACGGACTCAAGGTTTGGGTGGACGGCTGTAAACGACTGGGAACCCGAAAGTGTGACTGGGCTTGTCGATACCGTGAAAACGTGTCCCGATCCTAAACAGTACAGTGTGCAGTACCTCACACAATTTAAATAAAGCAGTAAAGCATGGCATAAGTACAGGATAGTAAATAAAACCTCAAACTAGTTTGTGGCCCCAAGAAATAAGAATGAATCAAGCTCTGGCTCAGGGGGGTCCCATAATCCTCCCGGATGTGGATAGCGCGAATATTCAAGGAACAGGTATCAAGTACTCGGGGTCCTACGGGACACAAGTGGACGGTTAACAACCAAATAACATCTATTGCCCACCTGTGCCTCTGCATTTACCTACTTCAATTTTAGTTATTAAACAGTAATTAAAGTCTTGATCATCTCCAACAATAAACACACGGCAATACTCCAACAACTGTGGTACTTGACGACACGCAACAGCACTTGAGTAAGCGACTACGACGCGCAAGTCCAACTATCTACCAATCAACAGGTAATAGGATGTGTCCAAGGCAATATAAGGTTGCAAGGGATATCACGGGTACGAAAACTAGAGCATCGCAACACCAATAGCAATAGATCAACAGGGGGGAATAAATACTATAAAAGTAAGATAGGTAGAAGGGGAAGGGATGCTCGCCTGAAAACATTGCCGAAGGTTCATCCGAAGATCGGGTCGGTACTCGCATCAACTCATCGGCCTAATCTGTGAAGAAGCAAAGCACTAGAAGAAACACCGGATGCACTATTTAATACTACGGCCGAAGATCGAGCATAATGCATGTATGATGTATGGCATGGCAAGGATGCGATGCAATTAGGCAATATTAAGCGGAACCGGGGTCCCGACAACTAATTGATAGGTTCATGTTGTTTAGATACCCCGCAAATTAAATGTTGTCTTAATATGGCAAAAGATAGCACCGGTTTGCTACACCAATTTAAATGGAGTCTGGAATAAGACAAAGATATCCCGCATATAGACTCCATATTTAATTATGAGATGAATTGGCATAATGCCCCCAAACCACACAAATATGTATGCGACATGAATGATTTAATATGCAAAAATTTGATATTACATTTATAAAATAGGGCTCGAGAAAGGGATCACACATCTGGGTTCGGAAGATCTTGGGTTCCAGGGGGTTCGGGGTTCGGTCTCAGGGTTCGACGGGGACGGCGAGGTTCGGATACAAGAGGAGAACTTGTTGTGTCGTGACGGAGAACTTGGGTCCAAGCGGTCGATCTTGCCGTCGCGAAGATCTTGTCGGGTCCGTGTATCGAGTCGGTCTTGGCACCTAGGGTGAAGTGCTTGGCGTCCTCGAGGAAGTACTTGGCGTATCCGTGTCGACGACCTTGGCGTCCGGGTTCTCGGGCATCAGATCCGGGAAGAAGTACTTGTCGCATCTGTGTCCTTCGGGCCAAAGAATTTGGCATGCCCGGGTTCGGGGTGTCGAGGCTTGGTCTTCGTACCTTCAGATCTAGGGTTCTCGAATACACGATGGAGGACTTGGGGTTCCGTGCAGGAGTTCATGGCGTTCCTGTGCCCAGGGTTCATGTGGCGATCCTGTCGTCGATGGAGAATTTGTTTGATACCAGGGCCTTCAGGAGATCCTGGGTTGTCCAAGCCGGAGTACTTGGGATTCATGTCGAGGTGTCAAGAATCAGCGACACTGATTCAACCAGCCTTGGAACAACAGACAAAGCACAGGGTGTTGCCTCCTCGGACGATCTTGTCTGGGCGACATGGATATGGAGTCACAAGTTGCTGCCTTGGATGCGTGCAAGGGCACTGCAAGAGGAGAATCATGGAATCTCGTCATGTGTGAGCGCGCCGGCACGGTTATATCCAGAAGGAGGGCATCCCTGAGCGGCATGGAGGCGGCCAGAGGAGGTCCCGGTGGTACTCGCGGTCGCAGGTGGCGGCCGGCTCGAAGCGGCAAAGGCGAGCGAGGCGTAGGGCGAACTGGAGGACGGAGGTGAGATGGTCTGGGGAGGACGGGGAGGTGAGGGACGTCGCGACAAAGCTCAGACGGTGGAGGGAGTCCGGCGGCGGAGGCAGGATCGACGGCGGAGGGCGGCCGACGCTGCAAGAGGAGCTTGGGGTTGGCGGCGCTCGCTGGGGTACGCGGGAGGAATAGGGCGAGCAAGGCCGACCGGAGGAAGCGGACGCGATGGGGAGGTGGGACGCGACGCTGGTGGCTCTGCAAGGGAGAGGCGAGGGCAAGGTGGCGGCCAGGGCGGCGCCGAGGAAGCAGGGGGCAGGGGAGGGCCAGAGGTCGCAGGCGGAGGTCGGGGGAGTGACAAGGAGGGAGGCGGCGCGCGTGGGACCGGGGTGGGGTCGAGCGGGGTTGCGGGGATCGAGAGCGGGTCACGCGGGGTGCAGACCAGGGTGTCGGGCGAGTGGGGAGGTGGGGATTGGGGCAGGTGGGCCAGGCGCGGTAGGTGGGGAAGCGGGCCCGTGGTGGCAGTGTGTGGGGTGCGCCTGGGTGTGTTGCTGTGTGTGTGTGTGAGTGCTGTGGTGTGGGTGGGGCCAGCGGGTGAGGTGGAGGGGAGTGGGGGTGAGAGAGGTGGGGTAGGATGAGGTGGCGGGCTGGGATAGGATAGGGGAAAGGGAGTGGTGAGGTGTCGCCAAGGGATTGGAGGGGGTGAGGTGGCTGAAGGGTGGGTAGAATAGGACTGGGTAGGAAAAGGGGTTAGATATTTTAGACTAGGGTTTGGAGGTGGCCGGCCGGGCTTTCGGGCCTGGCTGGCTGCCTCCCAAAATAATTTAAATATTTTATTTATTAAAAACGAGGCTGTTGCAAACCGTTGATAGACAAAACAAAATATTCCGGACAAGCCCGGTGTTTTGGTTTTGAATTAAAGACGGGGCGTTTAGAAAACAAAACCAGGCTTTTCAAAATAGTTTTATGCAAACAAAATGCAAGATGACATGACGATGCCCAAATGCAATGTGGCATGATGACATGAGCATGCGGTCATGATGATGCAATGCACAAAAACACCGCGATTTTCTGGTAGTGGTTTTGCGGGATGCCACAGTCATTGAGTTTTGTGTTGACTTTATTCCTGACCTTAAGCCGATTAGTGTTTCTGACTCGCGGCATGAGGGAAGATTAAGTGGAAAAGGCACGCTGGGAAAGAAAGCAATGATATGTAGGGACGGGGATTCTTTCACTAAACCACACTACACAGTTCTACATAATTCCACCTTGGCATCTCCGTATATCGAGGAACACAAGAATATTGTACGCTCCAAAAACCCGGGGAAGCCTGAATCATGGATCACAGATGAACACATGAAGTCTTTCGGTGGTTGGATGCGGACACATCTCTTGAATGACACCACTGTTGGAGATCAGCTATACTTGTTGGCTGCGTCACCATCTTCTACTATATTGAATTTCCAAGGGTACAAAATAAATGGGAATACATTCTACACGATCGCCCAAGATAAAAAGAGCACCAACCAAAATAGTGGTGTCCGCTTTGATGCAATAGACGAGAAGGGACAAAAGGACACATACTATGGTTACATAGAGGAGATATGGGAACTAGACTATGGAGTCTCTTTTAAGGTCCCTTTGTTTCGCTGCAAATGGGTCAACCTGAATGGGGAAGGGGTAAATATAGACCAGTTGTACGGGATGACAACAGTGGATCTCAACAATCTTGGTTATAGAGATGAACCATTCGTCCTAGCCAATGATGTGTCTCAGGTTTTATATGTGAAGGACATGTCCTCCAGACCGAAAAATAGAAAAATATGCAAACGAATACATCATATGATGAGCCAAAGCGTCACATAGTGCTTTCAGGGAAAAGAAACATCATGGGAATCGAGGACAAGACATACATGTCAGAAGATTATAATAAGTTTGATGAAATTCCGCCCTTCACAGTGAAAACTGACCCAAGCATTCCGTTAAGTAAAGAAGATGCTCCATGGTTACGTCTGAAGCGATCATAAGGAAGGACATATGCCAAGAAGTTCATGCTCATATTGTGTGACTCTAGTTCATGTCTGGCCGGGATATCTTATGATGTTTGCAATTTTCCAAGTTTAATAAATGTATTGAGTGTTAGTCCCGGTTTGTGGCTTGACCGAGACTATATATAGGGGGCCCTTTAGTCCCGGTTTTTAATATTAATAAATGTCTTGAGTGTTAGTCCCGGTTTGTGGCTGGACCGGGACTAAAGGGGGCCTTTAGTCCCGATTAGTAGAACGACTTTCCCGAACTATGAGGAAGTTGTCCCGATTCGTACTTACCATTAAGATCTGATCTCCAAACACGCGTGGTCACATATTAGGGAGTGCCTCTATGACCAGTTTCTTGGAGATGCCGGTGGACTGCGATCTGGCGGCATCTCCCTGAAACTGGTTGTAGTGGTGTCCCTGCTCTCGCACACCATCTTGCGGCTTGTAACTACTCTAACTAGATCAATACACCTGGGAGCTAACTAATTTCACATATTAGGGAGTGCCTCTATGACCAGTTTCTTGGAGATGCCGAAGGACTGGGATCCAACGGCATCTCCCTGAAATTGGTCGTAGTGGTGTCCCTGCTATCGAAAACAATATTGGAGATGCCTCAATCTGGCTAGAGGACTGGACTCACAAGGATGCCTATTTATAGTACAAGCAACTCAGCATAGTGTCGACACTTACGACATAATGTCGACACTCACCCCTATTATTAGTGTTGAATCGTGTTTTGTCCCGATTGGTGTCTCCAACTGGGACTAAAGGTTCATATTTAGTCCCGGTTGGTGACACCATCCGGGACAAGGTACACGCCGCACGACATAATGTCGACACTCACCCCTATCATTAGTGCTGCCTGGCCCAGCCTGCCAAAATCCCTCCAACCGGTACTAAAGATGAACTTATCAATGTTGTTGTGCCCATATTATGCATGCATGTGGACATTGGTATGGAGAACAATGTTGCAGGAGGAAGTTTTCCTTTTCGTCGCACGGAAAAGCCATTTTCCATTTTCCGAGCGTAAAAAAGGGTTGTTTTGTGAAGTAACCACCAAAATGCTGTTTCAGAATGCCTCCATCCCATTTTTCTAAAATACTAGACCACCTTATATTTACTATCTCCCAACCGGGACATCTCAAACCTTTTCTTCCATCCCGGGTAAAAAGGACAAATGTCTGCCGAATCGGTAGGAAGTGGGTCCGGTTTGTACTATAGGTACATGATCTAACGCCCGTGATTTTTTGAAAAAATCATTTTTAGACTCGCAATATGTGGTTTCTTTAGGGATCCAATGCAATTTCGAACGATGCTCGTCCCCTATATTCATGCACGCCGGTTCGACCATAGTTAGAAATTCAATAAATTCAAAACGGGCGTAAGAAATTCAAAAAAAATCCGAACAATGAAAATCCTTCGCGTGGTGTCATATTATGTGACATAGTTGAAAGGAAAAATACCAGACTTGGTATATTGATCATGTCTCGAAAAAACCTTCACAAAATGACCTATCATGTTCGAGGTTTCATCGCTTTCAGTCCAAATGACCGATGTTATGTGCTGAATCACGACATAGTTTGTGATGATGTGCCCATATTATGCATGCATGTGGACATTGATATGGAGAACAATGTTGTAGGAGGGAGTTTTCCTTTTTGTCGCACGGAAAATCCATTTTCCATTTTTCGAGCGCAAAAAACGGGTCGTTTTGTGAAGTAACCACCAAAATGCTGTCTTAGAATGCCTACGACATTTCTTCCCGCCATTTTTCTTCCCGCCATTTTTTCTCGCCAGTTCTTCCCGCCAGTTTTTCCCGCGAGTTATCTTCCTGCCATTTCTCACTATATATATTTAGGGTTGGCCTCCATTGTCATTGCACATATCTAGACTCATATCTGCAACCTCATCACTCTTTCCCATGGCTTCCACCGCAGCACTAACCCCTAGGGAGGCGGAGGCGCTTTGCGCCTTGAACTACCCCTTCCCGCAGGCTACTATGTCCCCGTCAGCTGGATGCTGAGCGCCGGAGGCGTGCCGGTTTCTCCTGTCCCTCTAGGTGTGGCACGCCGGATGGCCATCACGAACCACTACTACTTCGAGCTCACACCGGAGCAGCGGAGTAATCCCAGATGGCATCCCGACTATTTCCCGATTTGGGAAGCCTTCTTCGTGGATCGGCGTGAGAGGGCGCTCGCCAGGCACGAGGAGGACGACCCACCTCCTCCGAACTTCAACGAGGCCGGCCGTCGGCTATGGTGGCGCGGCCGAACTCTCTAGAGCGTCATGGCGCGGCCCGACTCTAACCCCCACCTGCACTACCCTCAAGTCTATCCCACTCGTACTCAGCATTCAAGTTTCAACTACGGCGACCCCGACGACGGCCGCGGCGAGTACGACGACTATAGTGGCGAGTATTACAGGTGTAGGCAGGAGCATGACTGAATCACTCCAAAATTGCAAAACAAGATCGGCCGATTGTGGCTTAATCTGGCCATGTATCTTAATTTTTAATTCTTCAATGTAACTTAGTGTTAGTTGCGTTATGTACTTTAAATCCAGTTCTATCCTAATAAAATGTTCTTCCCGCCCATTGTTTCCCGTCCTTTTTTTCCCGTCCTTTTTTTCCCGCCCATTAATATATAAAAAATATAAGTTAATGCAAATCCAAATTAAAAACAGAAAATGGTTTTGAATTAGTTATTCAAATCCAAACACTTTTTATGTTTAAAGTTTTTCTAAATTCCAAATTAATATTCAAAAAATATAAGTTAATTCATTTTTAATTTTAAATGGTTACATTAATTATTTTTAATTACATAAAATGGTTTTGAATTAGTTATTCAAATCCAAACACTTTTTATGTTTAAAGTTTTTCTAAATTCCAAATTAATATTCAAAAAATATAAGTTAATTCATTTTTAATTTTAAATGGTTCATAATTTAAATGGTTACATTAATTATTTTTAAAAACAGAAAATGGTTTTGAATTATTTATTCAAATTCAAACACTTTTTATGTTTAAAGTTCTTCTAAATCCCAAATTAATATTCAAAAAATATAAGTTAATTCATTTTTAATTTTAAATGGTTACATTAATTATTTTTAAAAATAGAAAATGGTTTTGAATTAGTTATTCAAATCCAAACACTTTTTATGTTTAAAGTTTTTATTAATTCCAAATTAATATTCAAAAAATAAGTTAATTCATTTTTAATTTTAAATGGTTCATATTTTAAATGGTTACATTAATCATTTTTAAAAACAGAAAATGGTTTTGAATTAGTTATTCAAATCCAAACACTTTTTATGATTAAATTTTTTCTAAATTCCAAATTAATATTCAAAAAATATAAGTTAATTATTTTTAATTTTAAATGGTTCATAGTTTAAATGGTTACATTAATTATTTTTAAAAATAGAAATTGGTTTTGAATTAGTTATTCAAATTCAAACACTTTTTATGTTTAAAGTTTTTCTAAATTCCAAAGTAATTATCATCTAAAAAACATTACAAATTTAAACTCCAAAATAAAAAATAAGGCGGGAACAAAGAGAAAATTCCTGAATTTTTTTGAAAACAGGGTCATACGTCCCGGTTGGAGCCACCAACCGGGTCGTATACTCAACTTTTTTTCATCAGCCCAAGGGGTGCGCGCAGGGGTCTTTAGTCCCGGTTGGTGGCTCCAACCGGGACGTATGACCCACCGGGACAAAAGGGGCTTCACTACTTAACCGCGCGCCCCTTATCCTTCTCCTTCTTCCCCGTTCCTCTTCACTCACCCGCAACAGATCGCCGCTGCCGCGAGGACAAGCGCTCAGACGCCGTCAGGCTGCCCAACCGTCGCCCCACTATCGGCATCCACGCGCTGCCCCGCCGTTGGACTCCACGCACTGCCCCGTCGTCGCGCCTCCACGCGCTGCTTCTTCCTCGACCTCGACGAGCTCCGCAGCGCTCCTCGCCGGCGCTCCGAGCCTCGCCTTTCCTCACCGTCGTCCCCAATCGCTTCAGGGTGAGCCGTTGAACCTCCCTGAACCAGTATTTTCTTCCTGGCGTCGCGCATAGCCGCTGCTCGCCGTTCACCCGAGAGCTCTGCCGCATATGCTCGCCATTGTGCTTGCTCCGATGACCATTAGCTAGCGGCGCTAGGTTAGATCGGTTCCTCTCGCTCGCACGGTTCGAACAGACCCAGCGGCGCTCCCTAGAATCGCCAGAAACGTCGCCGGCGACCACCGCCTGCCGCTCCGGCCGCGTCGTCGCGAGTGATGTGGCCATCACGTGGCCACGGGGTTGACCCATCGTGTCCTGGGGCCCGCTAGTCAATGACTGTGGGTATGTTTCTGTGTGGTACAAAAAGTTTTGGGGGTTAGGGTTTGATGACGTCAGGGTGATGCAATAATCTTTTATTCTTTTCAAAAATGTTTAAAAATGACAGAAATTGATGTAAACTTGTGAAATTCATAACTAATTCATATTTAATTAGAAAAATATGAATAATATATCAAAATGTTTAGAAAATTGAGATCTATCTGTTTAAGCTATCATAATACATTGTCAAGAAACTTAAAACCCTAGTTTAGTTAAAGAAATATCGACACCCCTTATGTACATGTGGGTTCTCCGGTGTGTCCTTGCTAGGGCATCCTGAACCCTTTTAAATCGATGTTGCACCTAGGTCTAGTGTAGGATCCTAAATCTGACATGTCATACATATTGATTGCGCATTGTATTATGCCATGTATATATTAGGGTTTCTCCGAATTAGGGTTTATATCTCTCAACACCGTACCTAACATTCTCCCTTAGCCGCTTTGACTTATCCGTTTTTCCACCTATGTAGAAAATATGGACCCACACGACAGAGACAAAGAAAAGGAAGAGTTGATCCAAGGTGTGATCCGCGGGGAAGAAAATTTAGATGTATCGATGTTTCTGAACAACTCCGATGAGGGTGATCCTATTTTTGCCGGAAGAGACGACTTGTTTGAGGTTGAAGGTGATGCCTTCCGCGAGGGAGAAGGCGATGCCTTGTGTGATCGAGAATACGACCGCTCCGGCGAGGTGCATGTAATATAATTAATTCATTAATTAATCATCTGCTATCTATATAGAAATAGTAACGACGATCTTTCTTCTTTTAGCCCTCCGGATCGAATAAATCTACTGAAAAGAGCGGACGAGGCCCAACCAAAAAGTTGGAAGACCATGAGAGGTTCAGGATTAAAGATATCGGTGAAGATGACAAACCGATTGCTTCCGAAGTTGTTGCAAACAAATTTGTGGCACAATGCGGAGTAATCGTTAGGGACTTCATCCCGATCACCGTTCAAAATTGGAATAGGCCTGCTGATGCGGAAGAAGAGGGAACGTCTTTATTTCTCCCTAACGTGGCCAAAGATTTACTTTGGAAGAGGCTCATGGTTAATTTCAAACTACCAAAGCTAGAGCTGGATCCAAATGCGGAGGATCCAGTTGAGGACGCCTTAGAACATGTGCGAGCCATGGAGGCTAAGGTCAGGGAGTGGGCTATGAATAAGATGGCCTAGTGTTTCACCAACTGGAGAAAAGATTGCACCTTGACTATGTCGTGAAAGAGAAGACTCCGGATTTCAAGAAGATTCGGTTTCAGAAGATAGAACCATTCTGGGCTGAGTTTGTGAATTACAAGACATCAGAAAAAGCTAAGAAAATGTCTGCAACGAATAAGATGAATGCTGCTAACAAGAAGTATCACCATACTATGGGGCAAGGTGGCCACAGGGCTGGCATTCCTAAGTGGAAGAAACTTAAGGATGACATGCGTGCTAAAAAGATCATCCCAGAGATAGACGATTGGATCGAACGTGCAAGGAATTGGTTTTACGGGCATGGGGGCAAGTTGGCTCGTAAGGGAAGTGTATATATAACATACGACATAAAGAAGACCCCTTGCCAATCGAGAAGATGAGAAAATCAGTAAAGGCTGTTAAAGATGGGGACTTCATTCCCGATAGGGAGAATGATGAGCTCACACTCGCCCTTGGAAATAAGGAACATGATGGACGAACACGAGGCACAAGCGGCTCCAAACCATGGAGGACTGGGTTTACCGAAGAGAGGAAGAAATATCCTGATAGAAGCCGTCAGAGGAGAAAGGACAAGGCGGAAGTTGAAGCAGATATTCAGAAAGAACGAATGCGTATAATTGAAGAACAAATAAAGCAACAACAAGATGAAATTAACGCACTTAAAGAGCAAGGTACTACTGGCCCATCTCAGCAGCACATGGTGGTAGAACCTGCATCCGATGCTACCAGCCTATCAAATAATTGAAAAGGCAGTGTGGCTTCCACCGAGGTCCCGGGTGATGATAATGACGATGACGATGGTGCACCGACGATGGCTCCTGTTAGCTACCTAGTGGATGATATCACACAGATGACACACTGCGAGCTACATGTCAAAGTTGTGAACATATCAATGAAGGTGGCGGTCGGCTATGCCTTACCAATTGGATCCACACCAACTTACCACTGTCGTCTGGTTCCATAGGGCTACGCTGTTGTCGGGGTGGATGAAATCATGCCCACCTTTGAAGTTTTGAAGCTTGACTACCCTGCAGGTGAAGGAGATGTGACTGAACTGGGAGAAGCAACAAACGTCACCATTCTATGGCCAAAGGAATTTATCGTGCTTCAAAATCACACGCCAAGGCCATCTTCGCTGCGGCCTCACCTGTCTCCAGCGAGGTCGTCACCGCCGCGGCAGCCGTCTTCGTCGCCTCACCCGGCTCCGTCGCCTCACCAATCTCCGGCGCAGCCATCGCCACGGCAGCCATCGCCGACGCCTCAGGATAAAAAGCGTAAGCGTACCACCGCTAATCTGCGTCGTGGTAAGCGATCGCCAAAACGTAAACAAGAGCCTCTTCCAAAAGTACCAAAGGTTCCTACCAAGAGAGCTTATGACTGTACTGAAGAGGAGACTACAACTATCGTTGATGCGGAAACGACAGCGTTTTTCGCTAAGCTGAGGCGGCCGAAAGAGCCAGAGTTCGCCAGCACGAAAGAAGAAAAATCCCGAGTGTTCAAAATGCTAAAGACTCTTCATCAACCCGAGCCAAAGCGGTCATCACACTATGAGCGTTCTATTCTCAAGTCACATGCGACACAACAAGCCTTGAAGAGCAGTACTGATGCAAGCGAGAAATCTGTTGCCCAGCTCGGAGAACAAGCAAAACAGTCTTGCGCCCCTCTCAAGGTGATTTCCCATACAAATGTGGGGTCGAGCAAATATGCGGCCGAAGAGCAGTATGATCCAGAGGTAGTTGCACAATACGGAGAAGCTGCCGCTGCTCAAGGTATGAGCATTGCCTAGTACTTATCCCAGTTAGAGTACTTCGCCGTGTGTGAAGTAGCATACAAATACCAGTACGGCAAACCTCTCGTCAAACCTGAGGAGGTAAATAATCTTCCAAAAAAATATGAAGATCGCATAACTGGTACATGCATGCCACAAAGGCCGGGGCTAACTGGATAGTGCTGAGGGTTACAAAAAAGCATTATGGGAAAGAAATAGATGACATGATATCCATTGAATTGATGAACTATTTCAATTATTCAATCAAGACGCCTTGGACAAATCGATCATCAGTGCCTATTGCCTGTAAGTACTAATTCTGTAATTAATTTAGTCTCTAGCTATCTCACCTCGTTTATTGCATGTATATAATCATACTATAATATGCAGAATGAAGATTATCGAATGCAGCAAAGGACAAATCTATGACATTGGGTTCATTGACCCATATTGGGTTCATCAAGATAATCTCAAAACAAACCCCCAGGATACGGAGGATAATATCGTACACGCGTTAAGGTTTCAAGAAATCAGAAGGGACATACTATTTCCTTACAAGTTCGAGTGAGTGTTATTGTCTTGTATACACTTTCTATTTCGCTTACTCGATGTTAAGTATATAATTGATTAGTTATGCATGCGCAGCTTCCACTATATTCTGTTAATCATTCAACTTGACAAAGGGCGTGTACTAGTCATGGACTCGAAACATAAACCCCTTGAGCAGTGGAAGGACATGCAGATGCTTCTCCAGCGGTAATTCTAATCATTACGACACTATATCGGCAACGTTCGTGAATTTTATGATATCAAGTAATTAGTAACTTCTTTTATTCGTTTTCTTCGCCGGGCAGCGCTTGGAAACGGTTCACCAACAAGGCTAGGGGTGTTTGGAAAGAGGATCTTACATTTCAACCACTATATGTAAGCACCACTAGCTATATCCGCGCATCTCTTTGATTCTAGTTTTGATATCGTTATTATCATGCTTGATTTTTTTTGATTGAACTCTGTTCTCGTAAAGTGCCTGACACAGGGACCAGGGAACAATTTATGTGGATATTATGTTTGCGAGTTCATCCGTCAGACGTGCTGTGAGAAGGGCAGAAATTTAGAGCAACTCCACGTACATAAACAATTTCTATAGTTTTTAATTACCATCAAATTGTGTGATGTTTCATTCATATAGGTTGACTCCTTTTTTAAATCAGATTGAACGTCTACGGGACGGTCTTCTGCCAAAAGATCACGTACGAGCAATTCAGAAGGAATTGACGGGATTCTTGGATACAGAAGTCCTAAACCCAAAAGGAGAATACTATTTGGGTGTGTATAAACAATAGGGATTGTACAAAGAGTTTATTTTGTATGTAGTGCATGAACTCGATCCGTGTATCGAATGTAATAGGTTCGACAATTGGATCTATATTGTCATGATGGTCTTGTGTAATATAATGGTTCCTTCATTGATGAGTGCAAAACACTAAATAAACAATAAAACAACATAAATGAATTCTCTGCCGCGGCACAAAAAGTGGCCAAAATGCTGCCACGGTAACAAAAGTTGCCAAAATGAATTCTCTGCTGCGACAGAGAAATGTGTCAAATCTCTGCCGCGGCAGAGGGTTATTTGTCCCGGTTCGTGTTACGAACCGGGACGGATGCTTCCCCCCCCCCTCGCCCTCTACCGCGGCCACGTGTACGCCCTTTTGTCTCGGTTGGTGGGGCAACCGGGACTAAAGGTTGGGGCTTTAGTTCCGATTGCCCCGTCCCGGTTGGGGAATCGGGACTAAAGCCCCTTACCAACCGGGACACATGGGGTTGTTTTCACTAGTGTCCCTACGTTTCAAAATGTAATATATGTTTTAGCCTTTTCTAAAACACACATATCCAAACACTTTTTTAGTATATATAGATTCACTTATTTTGCTTTAAACATATACACTAAAAGACGTGAATACATGCATTTTAAAAAAGAGTTAGAATATCTTATATTTTAAAATAGAGGGAGTAATACTGAACAAACCAGTACTCCTACATTAACCATGCACGGACGCACCTGGCATCATATGAACATGTAGAAGGCTACCTTGTCTACTCCTAGGTAAGGGTGACACATGCATGATGAAATATACTATAATATGTTAGAGTTGTATATGCGTGCGTGTATATATCGGTTTGTAACGGCCAGCCGGTTGGGACTAACCAGACAAACAATTCTTTTTGACTTGGTATCAGAGCGAGCCTACCCGACCTTGGGTTTCCGCTTGCACCCCGCGCTTCCGCCACCGCCGTCTTCCACCGCCACCCGCGCCCCGCGTGTGCCGCCGCCGCGACCACTCGACGCGATGTCCTCCTCCGTGTTGACGCTCTCCACCGCCGGCGCATTGGCCTCTTCATCCCTCCATCCATCCCCGTCGGCGCCATCATCTCCGCCCCCATTGGCCACAACACCAACACCATAACGGTGCGCCTAGATCGCACTAATTTTATTCTTTGGAAGATGCAGGTCGTCCCCAACATCGCCGGCCAGGGATGGTACGGCTTCCTCGACGGCTCCTGCAAAGCGCCTCCGGCCACAGTCACCGAAGGAGAAGGTGCCAACGCCGTGACCAAGGCTAACCCGGACTACGCCATGTGGTTCGACACAGATCAGCGCGTCCTCATCATCCTCGTCGGCTCCATGACAGAGGAGATCCTCGGCCACCTCCTTGGACACACCACCGCGTCGTCCGTGTGGGCGTGCCTCCTGTCCATGTTCTCGGCGCAGAACAGGGCGGGCGTGCGCCAGATGCGACGTCAGCTCACGACGCTGCGGAAGAACGACCTCACCGCCACCGCCTACTTTCACAAGATGAAGGGTTTCGCGGATGCCATGTCCCAGGTGGGGTCTCCTATCTCCGATGACGAGTTGATCGACTACATTGTCATCGGTCTCGGGCCTCAATTCGAGTCCCTCCAGCACTCCCTCACGGTGTTGGCCGTCGCAGGCGCCGACACCCTCAGCCCATCGGACTTCTACTCCATGCTCCTCACCTGCGAGTCCCTCAAGGAGCAAAACACCCTCGCCCTCGAGTTCTCCACCTCCGCTAATGCCACGGCACGGCAAGGCGATGGCCGTGGAGAGGGCCGCCCCTTCGTCGACACCAACAACAATGGCGGCCGCTCTGGGGGTCTCCCTACTAGCCCGCAAGGCGGCGGCCAATACAACGGCGACCAGCAGCAGCAGGCCCCCCGTGGCAACAGCTCCAACCAGTGGGCGGTGGTGGTGGCAATGGCGGAGGCGGTCAGAGCAACGGCGGTGGCGGGCGCTACAACCGCCAGCGTGATCACCCCCGATGTCAAGTCTGCAAGTATTGGGGGCATGAGGCCCTCCAGTGCAAATATCGCTTCAACCAAGCGTTCCAGTATGAGGACCCCCGTGCTGGTAATTCTGCCGCCTACCAGCCAGGCCCTAGCCAGCCGTGGCTCTTCGACACCGGCGCCACCGACCACTGATGACCCACAAGTATAGGGGATCGCAACAGTCTTCGTGTGTAGTATTACACAATTTATTGATTCGACACAAGGGGAGCCAAAGAATACTTGCAAGCCTTAATAGCTAAGTTGTCAGTTCAGCTACACCTAGAAATAGTTCTTGCTCACATAAGTTTATCAGTAGCAACAACAACAACAACAACAACAACAACAGTGAAACAGGAGCAATATTAACAGTAACGGTAACAGTAGGATTCGAGTGCGGTAGGCATAGGGATGGATGGACGGGCGTTGTATGGACGAGTCTAAACATGTAACTTCAAGATCTAGGGCATTGCAGATAAATAATAACAAGCATCCAAGTACTAAACAATCCTAGGCATGTGCTCCAAATATAGTCATACATGCTTGCAATGAGAACTTGCACAACATCTTCTGTCCAGCCAGCCCACGGCAGCGGGGCCTCTAGGGAACTACTGGAAATTAAGGTGCTCCTTTTAATAGAGCACCGGAGCAAAGCATTAACACTCCATGAACACATGTGATCCTCACACCACAGCCATCCCCTCCCGTTGTCCCAATTATTGTCACTTCTGGGCCTTTGGATCCATACAATGATATGTGTACACAACTTGCAGATAAGATCACAAACAATACTATCATAATGATTCAATAATAAGTTCAGATCTGAGATCATGGCACTCGGGCCCTAGTGACAAGCATTAAGCACAACAAGTTGCAACAAAGTCAAATAGCACTAACAGAGATACTAGGCACTATACTTCAAAAAAAAGATATATTAGGCACTATGCCCTAATAGATCTTATTCGATTACATGATAGAATCCCTACCATACCCAAGCCTACAACGGGGGATTACTCACTCATGGATGAGAGAAACATCGGTGGTTGATGGAGATGCGTTGGTGATGACGATGGCGATGATCCTCTCCAAATTCCCCGTCCCGGCAGGGTGCCAGAGCGGAGATTCTGGATCCGAATCTTGGTTTCTGGTGGCGGCAGAGCGGTACTCTTTCTGGAAAACGCTCGAACCCCCCTCGGTTTTTAGGTCGAAAGGAAACTTATAGGCGCAGAGGGAGGCCGAGGAGGTGCCTGGGAGGATGCATCCCCTCCAGGCGCGGGGCCAAGGTCTGGGACACCCAGGCCTCCCCTCCGTATCTTCTTCTGGCTCCGTGGATCTTCTGGTGAAATATAATTTTTGGCATATTTTCTGGGATTTTTCCTGATAGTTCATTTTCTGCACAAAAACAAGACACCAAGGTAATTCTGCTGAAAACAATGTTAGTCCGCATTAGTTGTATCCAAATCACACAAGTTTAGAGGAGAAACAATAGCAAAGTGTTCGAGAAAGTAGATACGTTTTGGACGTATCAACCCCCCCCCCCCCCAAAGATTAGCTTATTGCTTGTCCTCAAGCAATTCATTTGAAAACTGAGGGCGATAAAAGAACTTTCACGAACACTTTGCTTCATATGATGTAAATATTCTTAGCACATGAGTAGATGCTTAGACAATTCATAATAAGGAGTATGCAACTAAGTCTACTCAATAGTTATTACAAGCTATGAAGAGAAACCAACTCAATAATTATAAGTAGCATGAAACATAAACATAAGCAACATTGCAATGCTCATAATAAGGTATGATAGAGTGGTATCTCGCTTGCCTTTGTTTGAAGAGCACAATATAAATGCCAAGGCACCTCTAAAGTCCACATGAAGACTAGAAGTAAAGATATCAGAGAAACACACATCAAAGTCATGACATAATTAACCAAGTTTTGGAACAAACACAAGAATGACAACTATGCTCTCAAGAAGGTGTTCATAGAATAAGTGTTGACTCAACAAGGTTGTGAAAACGGTTTTGTGAAGGTTTGAAAGGCTTCCCAATGCTGAAAGGAAGGTACTCGTTAGATCTGAGCTCTCATTGCCCCTATCATAGGCATATTCATGTGGTTAAGGTGAAAGTGAGGTCCACTCTGAATCATATGCTTGACAGACCATAGACTGGAAATCCCAAGTCCCTTGAGTACGAGGCTCGCTCCGCATGCTACTCAACTTTGGTCACCTGAAAGTTCTTGTCATTGTAAATACATGCATATCATCGAGAAACGCCAACGGGGTACCCCTTGCACATGGTACAGGAGATTTTCCATAACCAAAATGACAAGGCAAGCAACAATGAGCATCTCAGCAATCTTTTTATTTACCAAATGCATAGCTTTTTATTGAGGACGCTTCATAGATGCTCATTATGGTGATGCTGCAAGTTTCCACCATGATTAAGCATGGCTTAGGGTAGCGGCCCATGCGTTTCTCTAACACAATGTATAAACTCCATGAACTCACAACCTCCCCTTTTATTTCACATCGTCGACATCCGTAAACAAAAGAGCAAGGAATCAACTGGATAAAATATCCAAAAAGTGTTGAAAGTGTTCCCCGTGATAGCACGGTTCTGCTGACTCCCAGTATATAACTTTCATGGACTAGTCACAATGGTTCAGAATTATTAAGCGTAAGGAATAAAGTGTCCCATCAAATTCGTGAGAGCTTTACTAACTAACTTTCTCAAAACAGACAAACATTTTATTTTGGAAGAAAACATGGCATATGAAATATGCACTGAAATAGCAAATGATGCTAATAGGTATGTATGGTGGACACAACTGGCAATATTGGTTTTAGGGAGTCGGAAGCACTGGTAGAGCACATACTCAATGCAAGTGAAGGCTACCAATAGAGAGGGAGCGACAAACGAGAGAGCAATAGTTTTCATAATCATGCTTGCAACAAAACAGGACTAATTATGGCATGAAAGTGATACAAGAACTCTGAGGCAAAATAAATCATCGAGGCTTACTAACTATTGATTAGTCATATGCATGCGTGAGCATGTGCCAAGTCGATTCACATGAACAATCAAAGGAGGATACCACAATGTCATACCAAAGTATGAATAAAACAATGCAAGCAAACATTCATATGACATGCTACAAACTATTAGCAAGCTGGAGCTAATCATAGACAAGCAAGAACTACTAAGCATCCATAATGACATACACCTTACACAAACAGGCTAAGCATGCTCACAATGATGAGTATATGTACAAAAATGAAACAAATAGAGTTCGCTACCAGCCGCTTACCACACCTCGAGTTGTCTTAATCTTCATTATTGCCCTTCACTTGTGTGACTTGAATAATTAACATGAAACCAAAATCCACTAAGGACGGCTGAACCCTGCAACGAACTCACAAAACCAAAGGAGAACAACAGTTATTTTTGGTATTTTCGATTTTTTTGAAACAAGCAAACAAAGAAAAACCAAACAAAAACAAAGTAAACCAAACAAAGAAAAATCTTTTTGGATATTTCTTTTAAGGAAAACCAAAGCAAAGAAACAAAGAAACAAACCAAGAGAAACAACGAAAATATTTTTGGTATTTTTGGGTTTTTAGAAAGAAGAAACAAAAACCAAAAAGAAAGCGAAAACAATGGATATACAAAGAACCGACCGAACATGATATATAGATGAGTGTGACGTCGGTATACCTCCCCCCAAGCTTAGGCTTTTGGCCTAAGTGGGGCTCAATCCCATGGTGCCCAAGTAGATGCAGCTCTGTAGTATATCGAGGAAGCTCCCTCGTCCTGGTACGATCTCGAGGCCTCCCCTGTGTAATACGCAGGGGGAGGGGTCGTATGATGGTGCTTCCTCCTGATAGTGTCCATGGAAGTTAAGAGAACGCAGGTTGTCGTCCATCTCCGCCTTCGAGCGTGACCAAGGTCCCTGAGAAATACTGAACAAAGTGGTTTGGGGTAGAGGGATCTCTCTCTTTCTCTTCCCCGTCAGTAAACATCATTCTATAAACCAAGTTCTCAAGAGTAGAGATAGTGGTGACAAAGTGGTGTGCCTTCATGGCAGCAATATCTAGCCTCTGAGGAGCCAAAACTGTATCATGTGGGTCAACATCAATGTCCAAGGCAGAAGCAATACGAGTAGCAATAATTCCCCCATAAATGGGTTCCTTAGCAGCTAACCGACGAGCAATGAGGGAACCGAGATTATACTTATCCTCATTGTTGAGTGTAGAAGCTAAGAAGGCCAATTGATAGTTGGAAATATTACTAGTGTTCTCCCTACCAATAACACTGGTGGCAAGATAGTAGGAAAAATACCTGATGGCTAGAAGTTGAATGTTCTTTATCTTCCCTCGCTGAGCTCTACGGCCATCATCATTGGTCATTCCTCGGTAAAGCTCCAACAAATAAGCTGGTAGATCTTGAATCTTCTTTGATGACCCAGTTGTACCAAGTCCTAGGGCCTTGCAAAATTTCTTCAAAGTCATAGAATGAGCCCTGCCATAAATTTTGAAAGACAAAGAAGGCTTGAACATACTATTAGTAAAGGAGAAACTCTCCACAAATGTTTTAGTAAGCAAAGCATATTATGCGCTCTCATCCTGCATGTAACTTGTTAGTCCATCCCTCTGTACCAAAGTCATAAAATCGTTAAGAATCCCAGCAGCTTGCAAGAAAGTTTGGCAAGGAAAGGTGGAGGGGTGCGCATCCCCTTCATCTCCCTCATCACCAAATCGCGGAGTGGTGAGATCCTCATTGTATGAGGGTTTAGTACTGGTAGATGACCTTAGAAGCCTTGCCCTTCTAGGTGCATTACTCTCAAATATGTCAGCAAAGGTGTGGCGGTCCATGACTTCCCTATTCTGAAATTTTAAACAACCATCAAACCAAGTGATTTCTAGGTTGATAAATGATGATAAACTACGATAGGAACTTGCTAGAGGACTACACATGCATCAAAACAAAGTTTTTAAGCAAAGAACAAGCATGCAAGCTCAAACAACCTATCACCTATAGCAGCAAAATACTCAAGATACAATCTACCAATCACAAATCTAATTGGACAAGTGGAGGAGGCACATAACAAGGAGCAATCCCTCCAAAAATCAGCACTTGAGATGGGCTGAACAAGGAGATCGAAAATCGCGAACAAGAACTCGATCTTGAGCAAGTTTTATGGTGTTTTCCGGGAAAGAGAAAGAAGATGACTTTTTAAGGAGGCAGCCCGGAGGGGCCTAGGTGGGCCAGACCCCCCCAGGCACCGCCACCTAGTAGTCCGTGCCTACCAGGGGTCTAGTGGCCTGGGGTGGCCCCCTGGGTCACCTTAGGTGCCACTCTACCCTTTTTTGAGGAAAAAATTATTTTGATTTTTTTGGAATTTTTCGGTAAACTTTATTTTTGGCCAATTTTTAGGGTATGAAAATTGATTTTCTCGCAGAAACAGTTTTTTAGAAGAAGCAAAAGCAAACCAAAAACCAAACTACATGAGCTCTAAGAAACAAACAACTAGCAAAACTAAAGATAAAGCAAAGACTAGGAAGGAGAAAGGAAAAAGAAAGCAAGTATAACCACAGCGGAAACATTATTTTATTCATTAAAATTCTTTTATTAACAAGGTTGATCAAGTCTTGTTACCAAAACAATCTTGTATGAAGCAAAACTTTGCATTCTACAAGGTGATTATGCTACCTCATACTTGATAGCAATGGTCCCAATCATAATAGTTTCAAATTTTTCTTGTGGAATGGGACAATATATTTCTCCAACCTTGATGCTCTCAATATTTTCAATGGAATTCAGGCAATAGCTTTTAACAACCTTCTTGGGGAAATAGACAATGTTCTCTTTGTCATTAATATTGAATGTTACTTTTCCTTGATTACAATTGATGACAGCACCTGCTGTATTAAGAAAAGGTCTCCCAAGAATAATAGACATATTATCATCTTCAGGCATTTCAAGCACAACAAAATCAGTTAAGACCATGCAATTATGAGCAACTTGAATAGGAAAATCCTCACATATACCAACAGGAATAGTAGTTGACTTATCAGCCATTTTCAAAGAAATATCAGTTGGTATCAACTTTTCTAGCTGGAGTCTCTTATAGAGAGAAAAAGGCATAACACTAACTCCAGCTCCGAAATCACATAAAGCAGTTCTAACATAATTATTCTTAATAGAGAAAGGAATAGTTGGTATACCTGGATCACCAAGTTTCTTTGGAACCTTCCATTGAAGGAATAATTAGAAAGTAGAGTAGAAATCTCCTCATTAGGAATCTTCCTTTTATTAGAGACAATATCCTTCATATACCTTGAATAAGGAGGCAACTTAATAGCATCAGTCAAAGGAATTTGCAAGAATAAACGTCTCATCCACTAACAAAACTTGTTGTAGTGTTCCTCCTCCTTTGACTTGTGTTTCTTACCTGGAAAAGGCATAGGTTTCTGCACCCAATGTTCTCTCTCTTTACCATGTTTATTAGCAATAAAATCTTCCTTTATGTACCTAGTGTTCTTAGTGTGCTTCTCAGGTTCTTCCTCACATTCCTCCTTATCAGGAGACTCATTTTTATCATTACCACTCTCAGTTTCAGCATCAGAGACAAATATACTATTAGGATCTGCAGCAGGTTCAAGTGGTTCCTTGACTATCTTATGTTCCCTTTTCTTTCTCTTACGAGGACTACCACTATCTTCACCTTGTTGAGAATCCTGCTCTATTCTTTTAGGGTGTCCTTCAGGATATAAAGGATCTTGAGTAGCTATACCACTCCTAGTTCTAATTCCATAAGCATGTTTATCTCCTGAAGCATTAACTGGCATACCTTTTTGTACCTTAGCAAGTTGATCAAGTTGGGTTTGAACCATTTGAAAGTGTTTACAAAGCATTTTAATATCATTAGAAGTTCTTTCTACAATATCTTTCAACTCATGGATAGCTCTAGAGTTTTCCAATAAATGATTCTAAACTTGTTTATTAAAATACCCTTGTTTAACAATAAATGTGTCAAGTTCCTCTAAACATTTGAGGCTTACCATAAGGAATATCACCTTCATCAAAGTGTTGGAGAGAGTGTACCTCAATAGTAGACGAGTGGGGAATTGGCTTACACAATTCTTCTATAGGAGGTAGATTCATCACATCTTCAGCTCTAATACCTTTCTCCTTTAGACACTTCTTAGCTTCCTTCATCACTTCATCATTTAATGCAATAACTCCCCTCTTCTTTGTTGTTGGTGTTGGAACTGGTTCAGGAACAATTGGTTTAGGTCTAATAGGCCGAGGTGTATTCAGCTTAATTGAAGTCCAATCATCATAATTCTTGCTTATCTTGGTCATTAATTCTTCACAATGTGTAGGAGTCATTTTCCTGAAAACACAATCAGCAAAGCTATCTAGGTAGGTCCTAGAATCATCAGTTAGTACATTATAATAAATATCAAGAAGTTCATTCTTAGGTAATGGACATCTAGGATGTGCATGAATCAAGGCATAAAACCTTGTTCATGACTCAGGCAATTTCTCTTCTTCTCACTGTTTAAAATCAAAAAGGCTCTGCGAAGCAGCATGTCTAGCACTGGGAGGAAAATATTTCTGGAAGAAAGAAACAATCAAGCAATCAGGGCTATCAATGGAACCAGGAGGTAATCTATTAAACCAAGCCCTAGCTTCTCCTTTTAGTGAAAAAGGGAAGATCTTAGCAACAAAGTACTTGCACATCTTAAAATCATCAGAGAATACATCACTCATAGTAGAAAGCTCATTCATATGAGCCACAACACTCTCATTTCCAGTCCCACAAAAAGGTTCTTTCTCAACAATATGTAAATAAGATAAATCAAGAGAGAAATCATAATCTTCATCTTTAATATCTATGGGAGAAGTGGCAAACTTAGGATCAGAGGACATCTTAGCCATAATAGTACGTCTAGCAAGGAGACTCTTCATAACACTAGTACCATGTGTGTTTCGGCACTCTTCAACAAAATCATCAGTGAACTCAATGTAACCATCATTAATATCATAACTCTCACTAGCCTCAGGTGATCTAATAGGTGTAACAGTGTCTTCACTAGGAGTTTTGGTATTTCCTAGACTAGCCATAGTAGCATCTAGAAAAGGACCTAATGAACCACTTGCATCAAGCACAGTAGAAGTAACATCATGAGTATCAAAAGCAGTTTCATACTCAGCAGTAGTGGCACTGTGTGTAGCATGTGTATGTGGTGGGGGTGGTGTAACAAGCTTACTTATAACATACGGTGAATCAAGAGCAGCAGAGGTGTTTAGGACTATACCTCTTCTTGTAGTGGATGGTAAAATAGGGAACTTTCCATCACGAGACTTCCCCATGATGAAAGGAGTAGCAGTGAACAATAATAGATCCAAGTGAACTTACAAGTAGAGCTATGCTCCCCGGCAACGGCGCCAGAAAATAGTCTTGATGACCCACAAGTATAGGGGATCGCAACAGTCTTCGCGGGTAGTATTACCCAATTTATTGATTTGACACAAGGGGAGCCAAAGAATACTTGAAAGCCTTAAAAACTGAGTTGTCAGTTCAGCTACATCTGGAAATAGTTCTTGCTCACAGAAGTTTATCAGTAGCAACAGCAAAGCAACAACAACAGCAACAGTGAAACAGGAGCAATAGTAACTGTAACGGTAACAGTAGGATTCGAGTGCGGTAGGCATAGGGATGGATGGACGGGCGTTGCATGGATGAGTCTAAACATGTAACTTCAAGATCTAGGGCATTGCAGATAAATAATAACAAGCATCCAAGTACTAAACAATCATAGGCATGTGCTCCAAATATAGTCATACGTGCTCGCAATAAGAACTTGCACAACATCTTCTGTCCAGCCAGCCCATGGCAGCGGGGCCTCTAGGGAACTACTGGAAATTAAGGTGCTCCTTTTAATAGAGCATCGGAGCAAAGCATTAACACTCCGTGAACACATGTGATCCTCACACCACAACCATCCCCTCCGGTTGTCCCAATTATTGTCACTTTGGGGCATTTGGATCCAGAATATCCGGACAATGATATGTGTACACAACTTGCAGATAAGATCACAAACAATACTATCGTAATGATTCAATAATAAGTTCAAATCTGAGATCATGGCACTTGGGCCCTAGTGACAAGCATTAAGCACAACAAGTTGCAACAAAGTCAAATAACACTAATAGAGATACTAGGCACTATGCCCTAACAGATCTTATTCGATTACATGATAGAACTCATCCAATCCCTACCATCCCCAAACCTACAGCGGGGGATTACTCACTCATGGATGAGGGAAACATCGGTTGCTGATGGAGATGCGTTGGTGATGACGATGGCGATGCTCCTCTCCAAATTCCCCGTCCCGGCAGGGTGCCGGAGCGGATTTTCTGGATCCGAATCTTGGTTTCTCGTGGCGGCGGCGGAGCGGAACTCTTTCTAGAAAACTCTCGAACCCCCTCGATTTTTAGGTCGAAAGGCAACTTATAGGCGCAGAGGGAGGCCGAGGAGATGCCTAGGGAGGCTGCACCCCCTCCAGGCGTGGGGCCAGGTGGGCCCATGCCTAGGGTGGGTCTGGGACCCCCAGGCCTCCCCTCTTCTGGCTCCATGGATCTTCTGGTGAAATATAATTTTTGGCATATTTTCTGGAATTTTTGCTGATAATTCATTTTCTGCACAAAAAAAAGACACCAAGGTAATTCTGCTGAAAACAACGCCAGTCCGTGTTAGTTGTATCCAAATCACACAAGTTTAGAGGAGAAACAATAACAAAGTGTTCGACAAAGTGGATACGTTTTGGACGTATCAACCACCTCACGAACGACATGGGCAGGATGAACATCCAGGAGCGCTAGAACGGCACAGATCAAGTGCAAGTCGCCAATGGTGTAGGTTTGTCTATTACGAATGTTGGTCACTCTCGTTTACCTTGTTCATCCTCTCCCATTGAGCTTAAAAAAATTCTGCTTGTCCCTGCACTTAGCAAAAGTTTGCTCTTCCTCCATCGCCTTCTTTTCGACTATAAAATCTTTGTTGAATTTCATAAATCCTTTTTCTATGTCAAGGACAATGTCACGAAAAAGGTTCTTCTTCGCGGTAGGAGTCGTGGCGGTCTTTACCCTCTCCCGTTCAGCCGCGCTATAGGTTTTGGGCATTGCGCGTCGTCCGGCATTCGGCTGACTTCCGAGCAGTGGCATCGGCGTCTTGGTCATCCGTCAAATAAGATAGTTCATACTGTTCTTAGTTCCAATAATTTTCCATGTTCTGCAAACATTGAGTCTTCAGTGTGTGATGCTTGTCAGCCTGCTAAAAGTCACCAATTACCATACAATTATTCTACTCGTGTTTCTACATCATCACTTGAGCTTTTTCACTCCGATGTTTGGGGTCCTGCTTTGCCCTCTTCTGTGGATTTTAAGTATTATGTCAGTTTTATTAATTACTATAGTCCCTATTGCTGGATTTATTTGATCAAAAATAAGTCTGATGTTGTGAGTATCTTTTACACCTTTCAAAACCATGTTGAGCGTTAGTTAAATTCTAAGATCTGTTCTGTTTAGTCGAACTGGGGTGGTGAGTATCATCGCCTCCATGCTTATTTTCAGGGTACCAGCATCGCTCATCGTGTGTCTTGTCCACATACGTCTCAACAAAATGGCATAGCGCAACGCAAGCATCGTCATCTCGTCGAGACGGATCTAGCTCTCCTAGCACACTCCTCGCCGCCCCTTTGGTTTTGGGATGAGGCATTTCTTACAGCTTATTATCTTATTAACAGGATGCCCACGCCGGTCATCAACCACGCCACACCCGTGTTTCGACTCCTTAATATGACTCCCGAGTACTCGTTTCTCCGCATGTTTGGTTGTGCGTGTTGGCCTAGTTTACGTAAGTATAATTCACGTAAGCTCGAGTTCTGCTCTCAAATGTGTGTGTTTCTTGGGTATAGTCCAATGCATAAACACTATAAGTGTCTTGATCGCTCCATTGTTCATGTTTACATCTCTCGTGACGTTGTTTTCAATGAGACGATGTTTCCTTTTGCTACTCCTGGTGTTACTGTTGATGTCTCCAAACTTCTTCTGGTGCCGTTTCCATCTAATGAACCAGTTACTCGGAGTACCGACACGTGTAGTTATGACATTACCCTGTTACTAGCTAATGTACCTGGTTTTGTTGTTAGTTCTCCTGTGTAGGTTCCAGCGGTGTCCCCTTTGCCGACCGACGTCCAGGCGCCCGCAGCACAGCCGCCTCTGCATGCCTCGGCTGGCGCGCCAGGGCCCGCCTTGCATGCAGACCCCTCGCGCCGACTCGGCTCCAGCCTCTTCCCGTGCTGACTCGGCCCTGACCCGTGACCAGCGTGCGTGCTCCCCGTCGCCTGCGTGGTCGCCAGCATCGACGCCGCCCGTCTCTCTGGATCGCGACGGGTCGGCCTCCTCGTCCCACGATGGGCCTGCTCCGTTGGCCTCACCGTCGCATGCGTCACCACCCGCACCTCCTGATGCTGATGTTGTACCGCCTTGGGTCATCGTCACGCAGCAGCACAATGCTATCTCTCGTCCCAAGGTGTATCGAGACGGCACAGTTCGGTATGATCCCTACCGTCGTCGTGCTTTTATGGTGGAGCCTGCATCTCATCGCACCGCTCTCTCTGAGCCAGCATGGCGCGCTGCTATGGAGGCTGAGTTTGAGGCTCTTTAGGCAAACAAGACATGGACCTTGGTTCCCCGTCCACCTAGCACGAATATTGTTGGCAGCAAGTGGATCTTCAAAACGAAGTTCCGTCCTGACGGTTCAGTTGACAAATACAAGGCAAGGCTTTTGGCTAGAGGCTTCACACAACAGCATGGTATTGATTATCATGATACTTTCAGTCATGTGGTTAAACCAGTCACAGTTTCCCTGGTACTCTCTCTTGTTGTCTCTCGTGGATGGTGTCTTCGTCAGATTGATGTGAGTAATGCCTTCCTTCATGGTTTTCTTACTGAGAAAGTGTATATGCAGCAGCCTCCTGGTTCTAAGGACTCAAGGTATCCCAAGTATGTTTGCAAGATACAACATGCTCTCTATGGCCTCAAACAGTTGCCCCGTGCCTGGTATGCACGTTTGAGTGACAAACTTCATCAGCTTGGTTTTATTGCTAGCAAGGCGGATACTTCTTTGATCATCAGGGAGTTGTGATATATATATGCTCGTGTATGTTGATGACATCGTCTTGGCCGGATCATCTACATATGCTGTTGAGAAGCTGGTTGCCACTCTTTCAGGTTCTTTTCCTATCAAGGACCTTGGGCATCTCACTAGTAGAAAACAGGCCATCCGTTCGCGCCCCCTCAGAGCATTAGTCCCGATTGCGCCACCAACCGGGACTAATGCTGGAACGCGTCCCGGTTCGAGCGGGCACGGGGACCGAAGGCATGCGTCCCGGTTGGTAACGGGGCATACGTCCCGGTTGGAGCCAGCAACCGGGACTAAAGGTTTGGCCACAGCCACGTGGCGTGGCACACACCTTTAGTCCCGGTTGGTGGCTCCAACCGGGACGTATGCTCCCGCCCTCTATAAATGCAACGCCCCAGCCCCCTCTGCCTCCACTCTGTTTTTTCTCTTGGTGGAAGGTGTGAGGGGTGTGCTAGTTTTTTCTCCCTATGCATGCATTCAAGGTGTTTGATGAAATGTTTGAGTGAATAATCCCGTTCAATTTCTCATAGAACAAAAATATAGAAGGTGTACGAGACGCACTTGAGCTTTCTCCTCTTTATTTCCCTCGATCGAGGTTAGCAAACTTATCTTTTCTCTGTCATTGATACAATGCATGTGTCGATGTGAATTGGTCATTTCACTATTTATGATGTCCTGTTTTTTGATAAACTTACTTATATGATGCAGATGAATGGTCGGGAATGGATGTACGGTAACCGGCGCGTAGCCGGGTATATGAAAGGCGTGGATAAATTTATCGATGTGGCTACGGCAAACAAAGAGAATGGTTTTATACGTTGTCCATGTGTTCAATGTCGGAATAACAAGGAGTACTCTTCCTCGAAAATCATTCGCAGCCACCTGATTATGAAAGGTTTCATGCCCAACTATAATTGTCGGACCAAGCACGGGGAAAGAGGGGTTATGATGGAAGATGGTGAAGAAGAAGATGATGATAACAACTATCATCATATGTTTCCTGAATACAATGATACTGCAATGGAAGACAATGGAGAGGAAAGAGGTGAAGAACGGGCATCAGATGAGTCGGCTGATGAACTTGGTAGGGTCATTTCTGATGCAAAGCGATACTGTGAAACAGAAAATGAGAAGTTGAAGTTACAGGGCATGTTAGAAGATCACAAGAAATTGTTGTACCCAACTTGTGAAGATGGCAGCACAAAGCTCGGTACCACACTGGAATTGTTGCGATGGAAGGCAGAGTGTGGTCTAACTGACTCCTCATTTGAATAGATGTTGAAAATAATGAAGCCGAAGTTTCCAAAACATAATGAACTTCCCGAGAGTTCCTACGAAGCAAAGAAGACTCTCTGTCCTATAGGATTAGATGTGCAAAAGATACATGCATGCATTAATGACTGCATCCTCTACCGCGGTAAGGAGTATGAGAATTTAGATAAATGCCCGGTATGCAATGCGTTGCGGTATAAGATCAGACGAGATGACCCTGGTGATGTTGAGGGAGAGCCCCTCCGGAAGAGGGTTCCTGCTAAGGTTATGTGGTATGATCCTATAATACCAAGGTTGAAACGCGTGTTCAGAAACAAAGAGCATGCCAGGTTGTTGCGATGGCACAAAGAAGACCGTAAGAAAGACGGGAAGTTGAGACACCCTGCTAATGGGTCGCAGTGGAGAAAAATTGAGAGAGACTTCCCAAACTTTGCAGGTGACGCAAGGAACTTATGGTTTGGTCTAAGTACGGATGGCATGAATCCTTTTGGGGATCAAAGCTGCAGTCACAACACCTGGCCCGTGACTCTATGTATCTACAACCTGCCTCCTTTGGTTGTGCATGAAGCGTAAGTTCATTATGATGCCAGTGCTCATCCAAGGCCCGAAGCAACCGGGCAACGACATTGATGTGTACCTAAGGCCATTAGTTGAAGAACTCTTACAGTTGTGGGGAAAACCAGGTGTACGTGCGTGGGATGAGAACAAACAGGAGCCATTTGATCTACGAGGGTTGTTATTCGTAACCATCAATGATTGGCCTGATCTTAGTAACCTTTTAGGACAGACAAACAAGGGATATAAGGCATGCACACACTGTTTAGATAAGACTGAAGGTACATATTTGCATAAATGCAAGAAGGTTGTGTACCTGGAGAATCGACGATTTCTTCCGACCAATCATCCCGTAAGAAAGAAAGGCAAGTATTTCAAAGGTGAGGCAGATCACCGAAAGAATCCTGAACTCCCTGCTGGTGATGATGTATTTGGTATGGTCAAGGACATAGAAGTAATCTTTGGAAAGGGTCCCGACGGTCAATCAGTTCCGAACGACGTCGCTACAGTACACGCACCCATGTGGAAGAAGAAATCTATATTTTGGGAGCTGCCATATTGGAAAGTCCTGCGTGTCCGCTCTTCAATCGACGTGATGCACGTGACGAATAATCTTTGCGTGAACCTGCTAGGATTCCTAGGCGTGTATGGGAAGACAAAAGATACACCAGAAGCACGGGAGGACCAACAAATTATGAAATACCCAAAGAACATGCATACACATAACAAGACGGATAAAGGGCGTCACTTAAGTCGTGCCAGCTATTCTCTTACCAAAGCAGAGAAGGAAATATTTTTTGAAGTCCTTTACAATATCAAGGTGCCGTCGGGCTTCTCATCTAATATAAATGGGATAATAAATATGGCAGAGAAAAAGTTCCAAAAGCTGAAGTCTCATGACTGTCACGTGATTATGACGCAGTTGCTTCCGATTGCATTGAGGGGGCTTCTACCGGAAAATGTTCGAGTACCCATTGTGAAGCTGTGTGCATTCCTCAATGCAATATCTCAGAAGGCAATCAATCCAGATATTCTGCCAAGGTTACAGAAGGATGTGGTACAATGTCTTGTTAGTTTTGAATTGGTGTTCCCACCATCCTTCTTCAATATTATGACGCATCTCCTGGTTCACCTAGTGGAAGAGATTGTCATTCTCGGTCTGGTATTTCTGCACAATATGTTCCCCTTTGAGAGTTTCATGGGAGTTTTAAAGAAATATGTTCATAACCGTGCTAGACCAGAAGGAAGCATCTCCAAGGTATATGGAATAGAGGAGGTCATTGAGTTTTGTGTTGACTTTATTCCTGACCTTAAGCCGATTGGTGTTTCTAACTCGTGGCATGAGGGATGACTAAGTGGAAAAGGCACGCTGGGAAAGAAAGCAATGATATGTAGGGACAGGGATTCTTTCACTAAAGCACACTACACAGTTCTACATAATTCCACCTTGGCAGCTCTGTATATCGAGGAACACAAGAATATTGTACGCTCCAAAAACCCGGGGAATCCTGAATCATGGATTACAGATGAACACATGAAGTCTTTCGGTGGTTGGATGTGGACACATCTCTTGAATGACACCACTGTTGGAGATCAGCTATACTTGTTGGCCGCGTCACCATCTTCTACTGTATTGAATTTCCAAGGGTACGAAATAAATGGGAGTACATTCTACACGATCGCCCAAGATAAAAAGAGCACCAACCAAAATAGTGGTGTCCGCTTTGATGCAATAGACGAGAATGGACAAAAGGACACATATTATGGTTACATAGAGGAGATATGGGAACTAGACTATGGAGTTTCTTTTAAGGTCCCTTTGTTTCGCTGCAAATGGGTCAACCTTAATGGGGAAGGGGTAAAGGTAGACCAGTTGTACGGAATGACAATAGTGGATCTCAACAATCTTGGTTATAGAGATGAACCATTCGTCCTAGCCAATGATGTGTCTCAGGTTTTCTATGTGAAGGACATGTCCTCCAGACCAAAAAAAAGAAAAAATATGCAAACGAATACTTCATATGATGAGCCAAAGCGTCACATAGTTCTTTCAGGGAAAAGAAACATCGTGGGAATCGAGGACAAGACAGACATGTCAGAAGATTATAATAAGTTTGATGAAATTCCGCCCTTCACAGTGAAAACTGACCCAAGCATTCCGTTAAGTAAAGAAGATGCTCCATGGTTATGTCTGAAGCGATCATAAGGAAGGACATATGCCAAGAAGTTCATGCTCATATTATGTAACTCTAGTTCATGTCTTTCGCGGTTTGTGGCTTGACCGGGACTATATATAGGGGGGCCTTTAGTCCCGGTTTTGTAGTCTCAGTTTTTAATATTAATAAATGTCTTGAGTGTTAGTCCCGTTTTGTGGCTGGACCGGGATTATGAAGAAGTTGTCCCGATTCGTACTTACCATTAAGATCTGTTCTCCAAACGCGTGCGGTCACATATTAGGGAGTGCCTCTATGACCAGTTTCTTGGAGATGCCGGAGGACTGGGATCCTGCGGCATCTCCCTGAAACTAGTCGTAGTGGTGTCCCTGCTCTCGAAAACCATCTTGCAGCTTGTAACTTCTCTAACTAGATCAATACACCTGGGAGCTAACTAATTTCAGATATTAGGGAGTGCCTCTATGACCAGTTTCTCGGAGATGCCGGAGGACTGGGCTCCGTCGGCATCTCCCTGAAACTGGCCGTAGTGGTGTCCCTGCTCTCGAAAACCATCTTGCAGCTTGTAACTTCTCTAACTAGATCAATACGCCTCGGATCTAACTGTAGGGTTCGCAGCATAGAAAACAAAAAATTTCCTACGATGGGAACAACTAAGTACCAAGATCTATCTACTAGATACAAGCAATGGGTGGATATACATCCATAGAATACATACCCTCGAAGACCGAATAGCTTTAACGAGGTTGTACTCATGGATGATGTAGACGAACGCTTGCCGATCTCAAGATCGTGATGAAGTCCATCTGGTCCAGCCGGTCCAGCACGATCAAGTCCAGCACCTCAAAGCAGTGGTGCATCCGTGATCGCACACACGTACGGGTACCCCGACAACCTCCACGTCCTCGCTCTAGCGAAGCAGCGGAAGCAACAAATCCTTCTAGAAAAAGCCACCGGGAACATGTATCTTGCTGATCCGAGACCATGGGGAAATTCTAAAGGGGGGAGAGAGATCCTTCGCGAGGAGGTGTGCTTTGAGAGGAGGAGAGGGGGGCCTTTTATAGGGGAGAGGGGGGCACCCAAGGGGCATGGCGCCCAGCCATGGGGGCTGCCCCCACCTCTTCCACATTCATGTGGGTGGAGCTCCCACTCAAAATGAAAAGCCTCCACTCCCATTAAAAAGCCTCCACTCAAAAATCCACTCACATGCATTAAATTTCCACCAAATTTAATGCAAGCTCTCATTTAAATAAAACTCTTTTATTTATTTATTCAGAATTTTGTTAATTACTTTAATTAAGAAACATTCACATAAAACCCCTTATAACATTTCAATTTCACATGCAGAACCAGTTTCAGCAATTTCAACCGAAACAGTTTCGGTGTCTAGTGAAATAAATTCCTGCGCTTTCTTTTTCTTTTTCTGGCATATCATTTGCTCTGAATGGTCTCGGCATCCCTTAAGTGTGTCACCCTACGGTTCGCGAATAATGCGGACAAGATCGAGACCCTTATCCGATCAATAATCACTAGCGGGACCTGGAGATCCATACTGACTCCCACACATTCAACGATGACTTCTATGATCGTGTGAACCTTTTACGCTAGTATCTTAATCCCTTTGTTTCACGATATATTACATGTCCGAGATTCGATCATCGGTATCTCCATACCTAGTTTGATCTCGTTACCGACATGCACTCTTTTCTCGTTCCCGTGATATAACATTCTAGTGATCAAATCACTTGCTTGCAAGCTAATCAATGTGATATCACCGAGAGAGCCCAGAGCATATCTATCCGTCATCGGGATGAAAAAATTCCACTCTCGATCCATGGGTCTCAACATAACACTTTAGTAGTTCTGAAGTCATCTTTATAATCACCCAGTTACGGTGTGACGTTTGATGTCAACAAGAAACTCTTCCGGTGTTAGTGATTGACATGATCTCATGGTCTAAGGATTAGGATCACTTCGTAAGTTGTTATAGCAATATAAACTCAATGACTTTGATCGTAATGCTATACTTCGGATGAATGTTCATCACATCATTACACTAATGTTGTGACCTCGTTATTAACAACATCCAATGTCCATGATCAGGAAACTTTGATCATCTTGTTAATCAACGAGCTAGTTTATAAGAGAGGCATAACTAGGAACTTCCTTTTTGTTTATTAAACACACATGTATTAATGTTTCCGTATTAATACAATTATATCATGCAAAATAAACATTTATCATAAATAAGGAATACGATAATAACCACTTTATTATTGCCTCTCGGGCATATTCCCTTCAGTCTCCCACTTGCACTAGAGACAATAATCTAGTTTGAAAACTTTGTGTATCGAACACCTATGGCTTTCTGGTGTTCCAAATATTCAATTGCAAGTGGTTAACATAACCTACGGATCTGACACTTTCAGGTCCGTGTGTATTTGCATGTCTTTGCGTCTTCACGCATCACTCATTCTCCAATGAGATCGCATTGTATAAATTTGGTCTTTCGGTGAGACCTTTAGTTCCTTGGGGTTTAAAACACGTCGATACTATTGTCATACAATATATCTTTAGTGTTAGCCCGTTGCGAACCACACCTTAGTTTGATAACAAACTACTTGACACAAATTCCCTCCTTTGCCGCTACAATAGCAGTCATATACTTAGCCCTTTTGTTGTAGTATTCGTCATAATGTCTTAACTTTGGAACTCTTTCAAATCCATCATGGAATCTCCTTTCCATTACATTGTGCCACCCATAGTTTAAATTGAGATAAACTTAATTTGTATCTTGTGACAAAACTAGTATCAATGTAACGCTTTACAATGAACTATTTGTAATTGTTTATCACCTCTACACAAATATATTCTTAGTTCTTCCAAAAGATCATAAGAATATCCTCACTATCGTCCAATGATCATTTTATGATTCATTCTGGTATATGCTCATAACACTTAGAGCATAGGACATATCTGGATGTGTACATATCATGGTATGATTGATCAAACCATTCTCGTGATTTCACTCATCAAGTGTCAAAGCACTTGAATCTTGTTTCACTTATCAAGTGTCGATACACTTGAATCTTGATTCAATTCCTTTTCCATGTGACAAGAACCGTTTCTTATTGTTTCTATATTGAACTCCTTCAATATCTCATATATGTACGTTTGGCACAACCATATTGGTGTCACAGTCTATCCACTATAGACATTCACGCTAAATATTCGGGTTTTGCCTAAGTATTTCATCGAAATGAAATTCTTAACCTTTGTCAATAAAAGATACATCATTTCTAATCAACAAGATGTCATCCACATAATGTATTAGAAATATGTCTCAGCGCTCCCACTTAATTTCTTGCAAATGCAAGCATCTTCATCGTCTCCTGATGAAAACTCCTTTTCATCACGGTGAAGACTCTAACTCCGCGATGCTTACTTCAACCATTGAAGTTTGCATGCCCTTTTTAGCATCCTTTGAATTAACAAAACCCTTTGGATCGTGTCATGTACACGTCCTAGGTAACCATTCTATTAGAAGAACTTTGTTTTGTTTATTCATCTACCATATACCAAATTATATGTAGTCGTTGCTACTTTAATCCATCCAGACTAAATATCGCTATGAAAGATCAAATCTTGTCATAGTCAACTCCTTGAATATTGTCATAAAATACTTTATGACATGTCGACTATTTCATAGATGTGAAACATCCATGTCTGTTTCTTTATAGATCCAAATACGACCGATAGGTTTTTACACCTTTCTGGAGGGTCTTCCAAGTTCAAAACTTGATTTATCGTGTATGGACTTATCACGGATTTTATGGATTCAAGCCATTTGACGGAGTCAGGGCCCATCATCGCTTATTTGTATGTATTCGGTTCATCATTGTCAAACAATAATGATTTACTCTCAAATCTTAGCATTTGATTGTTTAACCGACCTACTTGGTTCAATAGGAACTTAGATCTCCGTGACCACAACCTTTGAGGCACATAAGCTATGAGCATTATGGCAGCCTTCGGAACGATTTCCGGCGCTGCGCAACTCAGCACATATAGCTAAGGTTTGTTAACCTTATCAAAGTTCTACTGTCCTCCCACTTAACTTTTACGAAAAATTCCTTCTCCAAGAAACTTCACATTTCAAGCGGCAAACCCTTTTATCCTCGGTGTTATGGAGGAATAACCAATTGTTATTCGAAATAACCTACAAAGAGATGCTCATCCGACTTTGGTTGTAAACATCTTACTTATGTTTAGCATACCAAAATTTAAGAAATGACAACTTGGGTTTTACCCCAAACCATAACTCATATGGTGTCATTTAAACGGATTAAGATGGAGCTCTTTTCAGTGTAAAAGCGGTAGTCTCTAAAGCTTTAATCTTTTAAAACATAATGGCAGTTTTATAAATGACACCTTTGATCCAACCATGTCAAACAAGGTTTCATTACAAATCTCAAACACTCCATACTCCTATGGTGTTTCGGGAGATGTAAATCTAGGTGTTTTGCTAAACTTGCAACTCAAATAAATCCCTTTATGATAAAATCATAATTCATTTTTTTTCTTATTACACTTGTAACTCAAATAAATCCCTTATGATAAAATCATAAACCATTTATTTTCTTGTTACAATGATTTTCACTTCATCTTGAAAGTCTTTGAACATTTTCAAATATTTCACACTTCTTTCTCATTAAGTGAATATTCACTCAAATTTCCGGAGAAAGTATATGAAGTTGAAACTCATCGCTTACGACTACACATAATGGACTACATACATCGATATGTATAAATTCCAATATTTTAGTCGTTCATTCTTCTTTGGCCTTTGAACGAAGTTTTAATTATCCCGAGGAAAATCTCACAAGCGTCACTTGATCAAATCAAAGACTCTAAAAATCCATGAAAATGGAGTTTCTTCATGTTTTATTTCCAATATAATTTAAACGGCGATGTCACTTTGTAAGTGATGTTTCAATCATTTGTCTTGCGACATTTTAGCATTAGGTTTTATGGATGTGATTTATCCAACTAGATTTGTAAATCATCCATCTTATATGGAATATGGTAATTATTTGAATAAACTTTGTTCTCATAATACCTGATTTAAATAACAATTATTAAAACAAATCTTGAAGTCAAGCTTTGATGTCAACGAGAAATACAAACAACGGTTTGTTTGTTTTAGATGAACATCATCACATATTCTCTTGCTAGTTACTTAGGCCATTGTGGTTCATGAATTGCGTCGTTCCGTATGAAATTTCATACCAACCAATTCGGTATCCAATACCCAAGAACCACATTGTTTAACAAGCAAAGAATACAACCTTAACATGTATATCATCTATATACCTAAATTGGATATTTCCAATCTTTTCTTTTCTACCAAATATATTTTATAGATTCTCTTTCAGCATTTCCTTTTTACTTTTTAAAAGAATCTATCAACATCAACAGTGGCGGCATATACATGACACATAGTCCAAAGCGTGTATATTCAAATAATAATACCTTTGGACCTGCACTTTGAAGTAGATCACCATCATCAAAATGATCGGCGTTCTTTCAAAATCCATTCTTTAGTAATCTTTTAGTATAGTAAACACTTTACATATATCTTCTATTCATCCTTATCATGATGACTTTCATGATCAAGCTACTGTAGCTTATAAGGACAAATCATGAGTATAACATTACTTTCCAAAACCCTTTTGGATGATTAGGATGTCTACCATCTCCAACCTTCGTAAATTATCATCCAATATGAGAACATATATTATACTCTATCATAGTGCAACCAAAACATTATTTCAGATATCGTTATATCTGCCACACATGATGGTTTCTAAAACAATTCTTTGAGCTCCTAGATAAACTTGATATTAAAACAATCAAGAATCATGGAGGCAAACATGATACTTAAGATACTAACACCGTAATTGTTACTCTCGATTTAATACCAATTATTAAATTTCACGGAGTAAACAGAGTTTGCTGAAAGTTTGCAATAGGACTCTAAACTTTAGATTGACACTCAACACAATACGATACCAGTTCGTAAAGTATATATCCAGAATTCTATAGTTCTATTATCTCAATTACAACTATGCATATGGTGGTGAACGAATGCCAATGACTACAACAAATTATGCAAATTCACTTTGATTTAATTTATGATAAATTGAGTTCTACTAATCCAAATTAGAAATGAACTCCCACTCAAAAACGACATCCCTCGTGTCTTTTTGATGATTACATGAACCAAATCCACTACACCAAGTCCGATCATCACGTGAGTCGGCGTAGCTTCAAAGGCAAGCATCCATATGGTCATCATATCAAAACATATGAGTCATGCTTAACCTTTCGGTCCATGTTCCGAGGCCATGTTTGTATATGCTAGGCTCGCCAAGTAAGAACCTTAGTATTCGCGTGTGTAACTGTCTTACACCCGAGATATGCTCGTGGATTCAAGTACACCCGATCATCATGTGATGCCTTGAAGCGACGAAACATTGTCGGTGCATACTTAAGGAAGAACACATTTTTATCTTGATATCAAAATGAGGGATCATCTTATTATGCTAATAAAACGCCAAATAAGCAATATAAGATGCTATCAAACATCACATGTTTATTAGTGGAATGATATGGTTCCCGCATATGATCTCTATCATGTGCATCGTGGTATGATCACTATCATACCTTTATGTGTAAATCCAAGGTCTATGGAGTTTACACGTTATGTATGCTGTAAGTATCATCTCATACTTCTACTTACAACATCACCATATCATAACACTAGCCCAGCAACAATCTAAACTAGACGCCTCTAATTTATCCATTGCAAATTTTACGTGGCTTAGGGCTTTCGTAGATAGAACCGTTCTTACCTATGAACATGAACCACAACGAGGATAACCAAATTGTGGACAACTCGTTGCAAATTAGATATTGACTATAGTAGGAGAGACAGACACCCGCTAGCCACTTATGCAAACTAGTTGCATGTCAAGGCGTGGAACAGGTCTCATGTGCGAGGACATATAAAGTTTGTCCGGGCCGCTTCATCCCACTATGCCACCAATATCCAAAGTACAACTAAGAAGCAATAAAATGATCATCATCGCCCACATACTCATATGTGTACTACCCGTGCAAAGCATCTACGCATAGATCCGGCTCTGATACCACTGTAGGGTTCGCAGCATAGAAAACAAAAATTTTCCTACGATGGGAACAACTAAGTACCAAGATCTATCTACTAGATACAAACAACGGGTGGATATACATCCATAGAATACATACCCTCGAAGACCGAATAGCGTTAACGAGGTTGTACTCGTGGATGATGTAGACGAACGCTTGCCGATCTCAAGATCGTGATGAAGTCCATCTGGTCTAGCCGGTCCATCACGATCAAGTCCAGCACCTCAAAGAAGTGGTGCATCCGTGATCGCACACACGTACGGGTACCCCGACAACCTCCACGCGCTCGCTCCAGCGAAGCAGCGGAAGCAACAAATCCTTCCAGAAAAAGCCATCGGGAACATGTATCTCGCTGATCCGAGACCATGGGGAAATTCTAAAGGGGGGAGAGAGATCCTTCGCGAGGAGGTGTGCTTTGAGAGGAGGAGAGGGGGGCCTTTTATAGGGGAGAGGGGGGCACCCAAGGGGCATGGCGCCCAGCCATGGGGGCTGCCCCCACTTCTTCCACATTCATGTGGGTGGAGCTCCCACTCAAAATGAAAAGCCTCCACTCCCATTAAAAAGCCTCCACTAAAAAATCCACTCACATGCATTAAATTTCCACCAAATTTAATGCAAGCTCTCATTTAAATAAAACTCTTTTATTTATTGATTCAGAATTTTGTTAATTACTTTAATTAACAAACATTCACATAAAACCCCTTACAACATTTCAATTTCACATGCAGAACCAGTTTCAGCAATTTCAACCGAAACAGTTTCGGTGTCTAGTGAAATAAATTCCTGCGCTTTCTTTTTCTTTTTCTGACATATCATTTGCTCCGAATGGTGTTGGCATCCCTTAAGTGTGTCACCCTATGGTTCGCGAATAATGCGGACATGATCGAGACCCTTCTCCGATCAATAATCAGTAGCGGGACCTGGAGATCCATACTGACTCCCACACATTCAACGATGACTTCTGTGATCGTGTGAACCTTTTACGCTAGTATCTTAATCCCTTTGTTTCACGATATATTACATGTCCGAGATTCGATCATCGGTATCTCCATACCTAGTTTGATCTCGTTACCGACATGCACTCTTTTCTCGTTCCCATGATATAACATTCTAGTGATCAAATCACTTGCTTGCAAGCTAATCAATGTGATATCACCGAGAGGGCCCAGAGCATATCTATCCGTCATCGGGATGAACAAATTCCACTCTCGATCCATGGGTCTCAACATAACACTTTATTAGTTCTAAAGCCATCTTTATAATCACCCAGTTACGGTGTGACGTTTGATGTCAACAAGAAACTCTTCCGGTGTTAGTGATTGACATGATCTCATGGTCTAAGGATTAGGATCACTTCGTAAGTAGTTATAGCAATATAAACTCAATGACTTTGATCGTAATGCTATACTTTGGATGAATGTTCATCACATCATTACACTAATGTTGTGACCTCGTTATTAACAACATCCAATGTCCATGATCAGGAAACTTTGATCATCTTGTTAATCAACGAGCTAGTTTATAAGAGAGGCATAACTAGGAACTTCCTTTTTGTTTATTAAACACACATGTATTAACGTTTCCATATTAATACAATTATAGCATGCAAAATAAACATTTATCATAAATAAGGAATACGATAATAACCACTTTATTATTGCCTCTCGGGCATATTTCCTTCACTAACTAATTTCACATATTAGGGAGTGCCTCTATGACCAATTTTTTGGAGATGCCGAAGGACTGGGCTCTGTCGGCATCTCCCTGAAACTGGCCGTAGTGGTGTCCCTGCTCTCGAAAACCATCTTGGAGATGCCTCAAACTGGCTGGAGGACTGGACTCGTAAGGATGCCTATTTATATTACAAGCAGCTCGGCATAGTGTCGACACTTACGAAATAATGTCGACACTCACCCCTATTATTAGTGCTGACTCGTGTTTTGTCCCGGTTGGTGTCTCCAACCGGGACTACAGGTTCATCTTTAGTCCCGGTTGGTGACACCATCCGGGACAAGGTACACGCCGCACGACATAATGTCGACACTCACCCCTATCATTAGTGCTGCCTGGTCCAGCCTGCCGAAATCCCTCCGCGTGGTGTCGACAATGAAAATCCTGTTTCAGAATGCTACCGTCCCATTTTTAGAACAATCCGAATAATGAAAATCCTTCGCGTGGTGTCATATTATGTTACATAGTTGAAAGGAAAAATACCAGACTTGGTATATTGATTATGTTTCAAAAAACCCTTCACAAAATGACCTATCATGTTCGAGGTTTCATGGCTTTCGGTCCAAATGACCGATGTTATATGCTGAATCACGGCATAGTTTGTGATGTTGTGCCCATATTATACATGTGTGTGGACATTGGTATGGAGAACAATGTTGCAGGAGGAATTTTTCCTTTTTGTCGCACGGAAAAGCCCTTTTCCATTTTCCGAGCGCAAAAAACGGGTCGTTTTGTGAAGTAACCACCAAAATGCCGTTTCAGAATGCTACCGTCCCATTTTCCTAAAATACTAGACCACCTTACATGGACTATCTGCCAGCCGGGACATCTCAAACCTTTTCGTCCATCCCGGGTAAAAAGGACAATTGTCTGCCGAATCGGTAGGAAGTGGGTCCGGTTTGTACTACAGGTACATGATCTATCGCCCGTGATTTTTTGAAAAAATCATTTTTAGACTCGCAATATGTGGTTTCTTCAGAGATCCAATGCAAGTTCTAACGATGCTCGTCCCCTATCTTCATGCACACCGGTTCGACCATAGTTAGAAATTCAGATAATTCAAAACAGGCATAATAAATTCAAAAAAAATCCGAACAATGAAAATCCTTCGCGTGGTGTCATATTATGTTACATAGTTAAAAGTAAAAATACCAGACTTGGTATATTGATTATGTTTCGAAAAAACCTTCACAAAATGACCTATCATGTTCGAGGTTTCATGGCTTTCGGTCCAGATGACCGATGTTATGTGCTGAATCACGACATAGTTTGTGATGTTGTGCCCATATTATGCATGTGTGTGGACATTGGTATGGAGAACAATTTTGCAGGAGGAAGTTTTCTTTTTTGTCGCACGGAAAAGCCCTTTTCCATTTTCCGAGCCCAAAAAACGGATCGTTTTGTGAAGTAACCACCAAAATTCTGTTTCAGAATGCTACCGTCCCATTTTCCTAAAATACTAGACCACCTTACATGGACTATCTCTCAACCGGGACATCTCAAACCTTTTCGTCCATCCCGGGTAAAAAGGACAAATGTCTGCCGAATCTGTAGGAAGTGGGTCCGGTTTGTACTACAGGTACATGATCTATCGCCCGTGATTTTTTGAAAAAATCATTTTTAGACTCGCAATATGTGGTTTCTTCAGAGATCCAATGCAAGTTCTAACGATGCTCGTCCCCTATCTTCATCCACACCGGTTCGACCATAGTTAGAAATTCGGATAATTCAAAACGGGCATAATAAATTAAAAAAAATCCAAACAATGAAAATCCTTCGCGTGGTGTCATATTATGTTACATAGTTGAAAGGAAAAATACCAGACTTGGTATATTGATTATGTTTCGAAAAACCCTTCATAAAATGACCTATCATGTTCGAGGTTTTATGGCTTTCGGTCCAAATAACCGATGTTATATGCTAAATCACGGCATAGTTAGTGATGTTGTGACCATATTATGCATGTGTGTGGACATTGGTATGTAGAACAATGTTGCAGGAGGAAGTTTTCCTTTTTATCGCACGGAAAAGCCCTTTTCCATTTTCCGAGCGCAAAAAACGGGTCGTTTTGTGAAGTAACCACCAAAATGCCGTTTCAGAATGCTACCATCCCATTTTCCTAAAATACTATACCACCTTACATGGACTATCTCCCAGCCGGGACATCTCAAACCTTTTCGTCCATCCCGGGTAAAAAGGACAAATGTCTGTCGAATCGGCAGGAAGTGGGTCCGTTTTTTCCCGCCATTTTTTCCCGCCAGTTCTTCCCGCCATTTCTTCCCGCCAGTTCTTCCCTCCAGTTATCTTCCTGCCATTTCTCACTATATATATGTAGGGTTGGCATCCATTGTCATTGCACATCTCTAGACTCATATCTGCAACCTCATCACTCTTTCCCATGACTTCCACCGTAGCACTAACTCCCAGGGAGGCGGAGGCTCTTTGCGCCTCGAACTACCCTGCCCGCCAGGCTACTGTGTCCCTGTCGGCTGGATACTGAGCGTCGGAGGCGTGCCGGTTCCTCCTGTCCCTCTAGGTTTGGCGCGTCGGATGGCCATCACGAACCACTACTACTTCGAGCTCACGCCGGAGCAGCTGAGGAATCCCAGATGGCATCCCGACTATTTCCTGACTTGGGAAGCCTTCTTCGTGGATCGGCGTGAGAGGGCGCTCGCCAGGCACGAGGAGGACGACCCACCTCCTCCGAACTTCAACGAGGCCGAGCGTCGGCTGTGGTGGCGCGGCCGGACTCTCCAGAGCGTCATGGCCTACGACACGGCTGCCGACTCTAGCCCCCGCCTGCGCTACCCTCTAGTCCAGCCCACTCGTACTTAGCCTTCAAGGTTCAACTACGGCGACCCCGACGACGACAGCAACGACGGCCGCGGCGAGTACGACGACTACAGTGGCGAGTATTACAGGTGTAGGCAGGAGCATGACTGAATCATTCCAACATTGCAAAACAAGTTCGGCCGATTGTGGCTTAATCTGGCCATGTATCTTAATTTTCAGTTCTTCTATGTAACTTTGTGTTAGTTGCGTTATGTACTTTAATTCCAGTTCTATCCTAATCAAATTTTCTTTCCGCCCATTATTTTTTGTCCTTTTTTTCCGCCCATTAATATATAAAAAATATAAGTTAATTCAAATCCAAATTAAAAACAGAAAATGGTTTTGAATTACATATTCAAATCCAAACACTTTTTATGTTTAAAGTTTTTCTAAATTCCAAATTAATATTAAAAAATATAAGTTAATTCATTTTTAATTGTAAATGGTTCATATTTTAAATGGTTACATTAATTATTTTTTAAACAGAAAATGGTTTTGAATTATTTATTCAAATCCAAACACTTTTTATGTTTAAAGTTTTTCTAAATTCCAAATTAATATTCAAAAAATATAAGTTAATTCATTTTTAATTTTTAATGGTTCATAGTTTAAATGGTTACATTAATTATTTTTAAAAACAGAAAATGGTTTTGAATTATTATTCAAATTCAAAAACTTTTTATGTTTAAAGTTTTTCTAAATTCCAAATTAATATTCAAAAAATATAAGTTAATTAATTTTTAATTTTAAATGGTTCATATTTTAAATGGTTACATTAATTATTTTTTAAAAATAGAAAATGGTTTTGAATTAGTTATTCAAATCCAAACACTTTTTATGTTTAAAGTTTTTCTAAATTCCAAATTAATATTTAAAAAATATAAGTTAATTCATTTTAATTTTAAATGGTTCATAGTTTAAATGGTTACATTAATTATTTTTAAAAACAGAAAATGGTTTCGAATTAGTTATTCAAATTCAAACACTTTTTATGTTTAAAGTTTTTCTAAATTCCAAAGTAATTATCATTTAAAAAGCATTACAAATTTAAACCCCAAAATAAAAAATAAGGCGGGAACAGAGAGAAAAATCCTGAAAAAATTTGAAAACAGGCTCATATGTCCCGGTTGGAGCTACCAACCGGGACTAAAGACCCCTGCGCGCGCCAACTCTTGGTCTGTTGAAAAAATTGGAGTATACATCCCGGTTGGTGGCTCCAATCGGGACGTATGACCCTTTAGTCCCGGTTGGAGCCACCAACCGGGACAAAAGGCCCTTCGTTTATAACTGGTTCGCCTCCTCTTCTTCTTCCCCATCTCACTTCTATGCTTCATCGACGCGCGCACAGGAGATGCCGCCCCACGACGCCCGCAGGCTGCCCGAGCTCCACCGCCTTGCTGACCCTGCCACGAGCTCCGCCTCGTTTACCTCTATCTCCCTCAAAAGGAATCGAAGAGGGGCATCTGCAATCGTCGCCATCGACGCCATCCTTCTACTGTACCTGTTTGCCGACAAATTCCGGTGAGACCTATCCTTCCTCCGCCCTACTTTGGCCACCAAGGTCTCATACAGGACCTAGCGCACCCCATTGATGCCCTGTTTTGCTTGCTCGAGCCCCAGATACTCGACATCGTCTTCGTCTGCAAGCGCCGCTCGCAAGCGCAACTCCGGCGAGGAATATAGGACGAACAGGAGCACCCCTTCCTCAACCGCTACCACCACTGAGCCCACCTCGACCACCGCAACCTCTCGTAATAGTCCACGCTCCCCTTACCCCTCTGGAATTGCCGGAGCACCACCCTCCCGACGCATCGCCGTCGCGCGTAGTAAGCAGCACTGCCGCCCGTCGTGGTAACGTGGTGTCCGCGTGGCCCCGGTCCCACCTGCCAGCCTCAGAGGCTAGGTGCCTCTGCGGTGCAGGTTAGAAGTGGCCTGGTCCAGGTCCACCCGTCAAGCCCTGGTCCAGGTCCCACCTGCCTGCGTGGAGGCTGAGGTGGCCACGGGCCCCTCTGTCAGCCACTGTGGCTAGCAGTGGCCTCGGTGTAAAAATGTTTTCTCTTTTGTTTAAATTCAGAAATGGTTTAATTAAATCCAGAAATTGATATAATATTGTAAATTCAATAATTAATTATTTATAACTCGGAAAAATACAAATAATATATCAAAATTTTCAGAAAAATGAAACCTATCTATTTAACCTATAATCATGCATTGTTCAACAACTTAAATGACAAGTATAATTACAAGAACAAATGCACCCCTCTCATATGTTCCGGAGTTTCCCCGAGTTAGGGTTTTCACCCCTCGGAACCCCGATTAAATCATCGAGCATGTCTTAGGGTTACATTCCAATGCAAATTAACTTGTCATATCATCATACTTGCTTGAGCATTGCATCGATGCCATGTGTTGATTGTTTCCCTTTCTTTTCGGTGTTTGGATTATTAGGTTTATTATTAGTTAGGTATTATTAGGTTTATTAATTAGTTTGGTATTATTGGTCTTCGGCCCCACTGGTCAGTCACTGTGGGTAGCCCCAGACCCGATTTCACATTGTCAAGCAACTTAAAAGCCCTATCTTAGATAAAGAATCATTAATACCCCTTAGGTGCATGTGGGTTCGACGATGTGCCTTCGCCAGGGCATTCCGAACCCTCTTAAATCGATTCCAATATGGTATTTTGTTAGTATCTAGTGTTACCTATCTGCTGGATAGTTTCCCTTTTGTAGCCTTATACTCATGTTCCCCTCTCATATGCATCCGAGGTTTCTCCGAACTAGGTTTTACACCCCTCGGAACTCCGGAATATTGATTTTAGTTGATTTTAGCTAGAGTTACCTATCTACTACACAGTTTCCTTTTTGTAGCTAGGTTTAGGGTTTCTCTTCATTTTTATTATTGTGTATGTATATATTAGGGTTTCTCTTAATTAGGGTTTATATCTCTCAACACCGTACCTAACTTTCTCCCTTAGCCGCTTTGACTTATTCGTTTTTATACCTATGCAGAAAATATGGACCCACACGTCAGAGACGAAGAAAAGGAAGAGTTGATCCAAGGTGTGATCCGCGGGGAAGAAAATTTAGATGTATCAACGTTTCTAAACAACTCCGGTGAGGGTGATCCTCTTTTTACCGGAATAGACGACTTGTTTGAGGTTGAAGGTGTTGCCTTCCGCGAGGGAGAAGGCGATGCCTTGTGTAATCGAGAAGACGACCGCTCCGGCGAGGTGCATGTAATATAATTAATTCATTAATTAATCATCTGCTATCTATATAGAAATAGTAACAACGATCTTTCTTATTTTAGCCCTCCGGATCGAACAAATCTACTGAAAAGAGCAGACGAGGCCCAACCAAAAAGTTGCAAGACCATGAGAGGTTCAGGATCGAAGATGTCGCTGAAGACGGCAAACCGACGGCTCCCGAAGTTGTCGCAAACAAATTTGTGGCACAGTGCGGAGTAATCGTTAGGGACTTAATCCCGATCACCATTAGAAATTGGAATAGGCCTGCTAATGCGGATGAAGAGGGAACATGTTTATTTGTCCCTAACATGCCAAAGATTTACTGTGGAAGAGGCTCATGGTTAATTTCAAACTACCGAAGATAGAGCTGGATCCAAATGCGGAGGATCCAGTTGAGGACGCCTTAGAACATGGGAGAGCCATGGAGGCTAAGGTCAGGGAGTGGGCTTTGAAGAAGATGGCCCAGTGTTTCACCAACTGGAAGAAAAGATTGCACCTTGACTATGTCGTGAAAGTGAAGACTCCCGATTTCAAGAATATTCAGCTTGAGAAGATAAAACCATTCTGGGCTGAGTTTGTGGAATACAAGACATCAGAAAAAGCTAAGAAAATGTCTGCAACGAATAAGCTGAATGCTGCTAACAAGAAGTATCACCATACTATGGGGCAAGGTGGCTACAGGGCTGGCATTCCTAAGTGGGAGAAACTTGAGAATGAACTACATGCTAAAAAGATCACCCAGAGACAGACGATTGGGTAGAACGTGCAAGGAATTGGTTTTACGGGCATGGGGGCACGTTGGACTTGGAAGGGATGTGTATATATAACATACGACATAAAGAAGACCCCTTGCCAATCGAGAGGATGATAAAAGCAGTAAAGGCTATTAAAGATGGGGACTTCATTCCCGATTGAGAGAATGATGAGCTCACACTCGCCCTTGGAAATAAGGAACATGATGGACGAACACGAGGCACAAGCGTCTCCAAACCATGGAGGACTGGGTTTCCCGAAGAGAGGAAGTAATATCCTGATAGAAGCCGTCAGAGGAGAAAGGACAGGGCGGAAGTTGAAGCAGATAGTCAGAAAGAGCGAATGCGTATAATTGAAGAACGAATAAAGCAACAACACGATGAAATTAACGCACTTAAAGAGCAAAGTACTACCGGCCCATCTCAGCAGCACACTGCATTCGATGCTATCGGCCTATCGAATAATCCAAAAAGCAGTGTGGCTTCCACCAAGGTCCCGGGTGATGACAATGGCGATGACGATGGTGCACCGACGATGGCTCCTGTTGGCTACCCAGTGGATGATATCACAGAGATGACACACTGCGATCTACATGTCAAAGTTGTGAACATATCAATGAAGGTGGCGGTCGGCTATGCCTTACCAATTGGACCCACACCAACTTACCACTGTCGTCCGGTTTTAGAGGGCTACGCTGTTGTCGGGGTGGATGAAATCATGCCCACCTTTGAAGTTTTGGATCTTGACTACCCTGCAGGTGAAGGGGATGTGACTGTACTGAGAGACGCAAAAAACGTCACCATTCTATGGCCGAAGGAATGTATCGTTCTTCGAAATCACACGCCAAGGCCATCTTCGCCGCCGCCTCACCCGTCTCCAGCGAGGTCGTCGCCGCCGCGGCAGCCGTCTTCGTTGCCTCACCCGGCTCCGTCGCCTCACCAATCTCCAGCGCAGCCATTGCTGCGGGAGCCATCGCCGGCACCTCAGGATAAAAAGCGTAAGCGTACCGCTACTCTGCGTCGTGGTAAGCGATCGCCGAAACGTAAACAAGAGCCTCTTCCAAAAGTACCAAAGGTTCCTCCCAAGAGAGCTTATGACTGTACTGAAGAGGAGACTGCGGCGATCATTGATGCGGAAACGACAGCGTTTTTTGCTAAGCCGAGGCGACCGAAAGAGCCAGAGTTCCCCAGCACCAAAGAAGAAAAAGCCAAAGTGTTGAAAATGCTAAAGACTCTTCATCAACCCGAGCCAAAGTTGTCATCAGACTATGAGCGTTCTATTCTCAAGTCACATGCGGCACAAAAAGCCTTGAAGAGCAGTACTGATGCAAGCGAGAAATCTGTTGCCCAGCTCGGAGAACAAGCAAAACAGTCTTGCGCCCCTCTCAAGGTGATTTTCCAAACCAATGTGGGGTTGAGAAAATATGGGGCCGAAAAGCAGTATGATCCAGAGGTAGTTGCACAATACGGAGAAGATGCCGCTGCTCAAGGTATGAGTATTGCCCAGTACTTATCCCAGTTAGAGTACTTCCCCGTGAGTGAAGTAGCATACAAATACCAGTACGGAAAACCTCTCGTCAAACCTGAGGAGGTAAAAAATCTTCCAACAAAAATGCGAAGATTGCATAACTGGTACATGCATGCCACAAAGGCCGGGGCTAACTGGATAGTGCTGAGGGTTACAAAAAAGCATCATGGGAAAGAAAAGGATGACATGATATCCATTGAATTTGATGAACTATTTCAATTATTCAATCAAGACGCCTTGGACAAATCGATCATCAGTGCCTATTGTCTGTAAGTACTAATTCTGTAATTAATTTAGTCTCCAGCTATCTCACCTTGTTTATTGCATGTATATAATCATACTGTAATATGCAGAATGAAGATTCTCGAATGCAGCAGAGGACAAATCTATGACATTGGCTTCATTGACCCATATTGGGTTCATGAAGCTAATCTCAAAACAAGCCCCCAGGATACAGAGGATAATATAGTACACGCGTTAAGGTTTCAAGAAACCAGAAGGGAAATACTTTTTCCTTACAACTTCGAGTGAGTGTTATTGTCTTCTATACACTTTCTATTTCGCTTACTCGATGTTAAGTATATAATTGATTAGTTATGCATTCGCAGCTTCCACTATATTATGTTAATCATTCAACTTGACAAAGGGCGTGTACTAGTCATGGACTCGAAACATAAACCCCTTGAGACGTGGAAGGACATGCAGATGCTTCTCCAGCGGTAATTCTAATCATTACGACACTATATCGGCAACGTTCGTGAATTTTTATGATATCAAGTAATTAATAACTTCTTTTATTCGTTTTCTTCGCCGGGCAGCGCTTGGAAACGGTTCACCAACAAGGCTAGGGGTGTTTGGAAAGAGGAGCTTACATTTCAACCACTAGATGTAAGCACCACTAGCTATATCCGCGCATCTCTTTGATTCTAGTTTTGATACAGTTATTATCATGCTTGATTATTATTTTGATTGAACTCTGTTCTCGTAAAGTGCCTGACGCAGGGACCAGGTAACAATCTATGTGGATACTATGTTTGCAAGTTCATCCGGCAGACGTGCGATAAGAAGGGCAGAAATTTAGAGCAACTCCACGTACGTAAACAATTTCTATAGTTTTTAATTACAATCAAATTGTGTTTAGTTTCATTCATATAGGCTGACTCCTTTTGTAAATCAGATCGAACGTCTACGGGACGGTTTTCTGTCAAAGGATCGCGTACGAGCAATTCAGGAGGAATTGACGGGATTCTTGGATGCAGAAGTCCTAAACCCAAAAGGGGAATACTATTTGGTTGTATATGGACAATAGGGATTGTAAAAATAGCAACTTTTGTATGTAGTGCATGAACTCGATCCGTGTATTGAATGTAATATTGTCATGATGATCTTGTGTAATATAACGGTTCCTTCATTGATAAGTGCAAAACACTAAATAAACAATAAAACAACCTAAACGAATTCTCTGCCGCGGCACAAAAAGTGGAGAAAATGCTGCCGCGGCAACAAAATGTGCCAAAATGAATTCTCTGCCGCGGCAGAGAAATGGGCCAAATCTCTGTCGCGGCAGAAGGTTATTTGTACCGGTTCGTGTTACGAACCGGGACTAATGCTCCACCCCCCTCGCCCTCTGCCGCTGCCACGTGTGCACCCATTTGTCCCGGTTGGTGGGGCAACCGGGACTAAAGGTTAGGGCTTTAGTCCCGATTGCCCCGTCCCGGTTGGGCAACCGGGACTAATGCCCCTTACGAACCAGGACGCATGGCACGTTTTCTACTAGTGTCTGGAGTATTTTCTCGGGATTGAGTTTGCTTACACTCCTGAGGGTATGGTGTTGACACAGCACAAGTATGCTCTTGATCTCTTGAACCGGGCCAACATGGAGCAATGTCGGCCGGTTACCACGCCTATGTCTACTTCTGATAAGTTCTCTCGAGATCAAGGTGAACCGCTCAGTTCTGAGGATGCTTTCAAGTACAGGAGTCTTGTTGGGGGTCTACAGTATCTTACCCTCACCCTTTCTGACTTGTCGTTTGCTGTCAACAAGGTGTGTCAGTACTTGCCGCAGCCTTCTACCGCTCATTATGAGGCAGTGGAGCGTATCCTGAGGTATATCTGAGGCTCCGTGTCTACTGGCTTGTGTTTTTGGCGCTCCTCGTCTACGGGGTTGAGTATTTTCACTGATGCGGATTGGGCTGGTTGTTCTGATAATCGCCGTTCCACTGGCGGTTTTGCAGTTTTTCTTGGTCCCAGTCTTGTCTTGGAGTTCTCGCAAGCAATTGACGGTTTCTCGATCCAGTACTGAGGCAGAGTATAAGGCTTTAGCCAATGGCACCACAGAGGCTATGTGGATACAGTCGGTGTTGAAGGAGCTTGGTGTGTTTCTCTCCCAACCTCCTGTTTTATGGTGCGACAATATTGGAGCTACGTACTTGTCTGCCAATCCAGTGTTTCATGGCCGCACGAAGCATATTGAGGTTGATTTCCACTTCGTGCGTGAGAAAGTTGCTTTGGAAACACTTGATGTTCGGTTCATCTCCACCGATGATTAGTTGGCTGGCGTGTTCACAAAGCTGGCTACTCAGCTCACACTTTGACGATTTAGTTCTAATCTCAACCTTGTTCACGATGGTTTAGATTGAGGGGGCGGGGTGTTAGAATTGTATATGCATGCATGTATGTATCGTTTTGTAACCGGTTTGTAATTCCTTGTTGTACAAGTTGATCCGCTAATATAAATCAATGCCAGTCGGTTGGGGCTAACCACGGCAAACAATTTTTTTGACTTAAGATACTCTAACCGAGTGTGAAATGGTCATCCTAGCTAAGTGTAGAGTGGTGTCTGACCATCTAACGTAATTTCTATTTCTCCATGACCTTCTCTCTCCTCTCTAGGGTAGTTCAGAGCTCTCCAGACTTTTCTAGGCTGGCCCGAGACCCTCCCCAGTGGCACAGCCATCGGCGAGCAGCTAAGGCGAGGCGCCGGCCCCTGTATTGTAGATAGACATAGGGTTCTGCCAGGTAGTTGAAGCAATGCTCGAGATCTCGACAGCTAGATCCATGGGCTTTTAGAGTTTCTCCTCCTGGTGTGGAGGCTCCTCTAGATGGAGCAGGTGAGGTGGGAGGCCGTCTCCATAATTAAAAATAAGGTCGTTGGCCACCTACTGAAGCAAGGGCGTGGTGCGGTGGAGTTGCTCCTGGACGGCCATGGTGGCAAGGAGGAGCGGCGACTCACTAAGGCGAGATGGGCGGAAGGGTACCTCTTGTCCAGCCGTGAGGCGAGGAGGAGGAGCTCTGCTACGAGTCGTCCCCGGCCTCGCATTGGTGGTGGTATAGGGCTTCATGTGGAGCTGATAGTGCTTTCCAAGGGGGAATTCCCCTTCTTGCTCGTCGTGGAGACGAGAAGGAGAAGGATTCCCTCCCTATGGGAAGCTAGCGGTAGGTTCTACGGTAGGGGAGAAGCACAACTTCTCTGGTGAGTTTCTTCACGGCGACGAACTCACCATCGAGCTTTTGTGTCGAAGGGTGGCACCTCCCTCCTCGAGCGCTGGTGATGGCGGATTCCGACCAGTTCCTGATGGACTTCTTCTACCTCCAGGCTTCTATGCCGATACAGAGGCTCTTTGGCTTCGTCACAGTTGGCTGCCGCCTCTGCGCTCCAAGTGGTCTCGTCCCCGGCGGCGAGCTCCTCGGTGGTGGAATTGGAGCTGGACCTGATCGTGTTTTAATTTTTCTTTTTAGGGTCCTGCGTGTAACTTGCAAGGGATGGTTTATAGTTTCTCTAGTTCTTAGGGACCTTCCTATAAAATGTACTGCCATCGCTAATTTGCAATGAAAGCTCCGGGATCCTTGTGTGACCCCTCCCCCTGTTCATAAAAAAGTGGAGAGTGACAATTTTGTAAATAAGAAAAGAGTGGCCATCAAGTAGGAAGTGAGGACCCAGGAAGATAAATTCTGTACTTATAGATAACTGATTTTTGTACTACTCTTTCCCGGTTAAGTTTGAAGAAATGTTTCTTTTGCATCATTTTGAATGATTCTATTACCGGCCCATGGAAATCTCCGGAGGCAAAGATGAAGTGAGACGAAAAGCTAGCGGTGTCAATGGCTAGTTGTCAAAGGACATAAGAAAAGATTTACAACATGCGTAAACAACAGGCCGGCCAGTGGCCTAGGTAGGATCAAGAGTGTTTGTGACCACACATTCTGTTCTGATGTGTTGTGAATGTACTAAAACTCTATTTTCCTGTAGTACTTTTCTTCGGAGCCAAACTTCAGTACGATTACAAGACCGGTCGATACTTCAAAACAATAAGCAACAACACAACATTAAATAGAATAGAATTTTAGTCATAGCTTAACATGGCGAACCCAGTAAGGATTTCTTGTAGTGAGCAGATGAATCGGCAAAAGATTAAAAGGAAAGGAAAACATAAAAAGGAAAGCGGATAAACTTGTTAATGCATTCTCAATACCACCTTTTATGCAATATCGTCGTATGTGGTTGTAGGCTTCTACTGTTAGCAGAGGTAGCTCAAGAAATGACAAAGTACCGGGCCTTCATTTCCTACGGTCACCTAATAAAACCTGAAGTCCCTATAATTAGGGTTGGTATTTTCTTAATATGGATCAAACATAGAGAGAATTCCAAAAAAAAAAAAAACACCACATTTGCATGGAAATACTTAGAACCACCGATATTAGGCAAAATTGCAAAAACCCACCAGTTTGTGGAAATTCGTTCCAATGTGCACTGATTGTGAAATTTCGGCTGCTTAACACGATTTCTGACCGATTGGGCCCACTGTCAGAGCTGATGTGGCGAGGGGAGACAGACGACTTGGTCAGCCATTGCCCAGGCGTTAAGTGAGAAGTGGGTCCCACATATCCCACAAAACCCTAGCCTCCGGTCGGAACCGGTCAATTAGTTCTCTCCCTCCATGCGAGCGCTCTGTTGACCCTCTCCCCCATGGTGACAAGTGTTGGCGGCGGCGCCGGCGCCAGAGAAGATGCCATAGGTGGAGGCAGCCTGACGAGGATACAGTGGGAGGCGACTATGAGCTTCATGATGTTCCCCTAGAGTGTGTTGAGATCTGCGGCAACACGAACCCTACCGCCAGCAACTGCTCCCTGTTTCCGATGGTTGCGTCAGCGCTGGCCAAGGCCTGGAAGGCTTGCCCCACTAATAGCTATCGGTCGACCTCATCTCTCGGTTGCGTGGAGTAACTATCTGAATCCCTTCTCCTCGGTCACCTGTAGTTTCAGAGTTTCTTTCCTCTGTAGTGTTGTCCATTTAGGATGCATGGGTTAATTAGATGTGTTATTTATGTAGACTGGATGATGAGGTCTGGGAGGTTAGGTTTCACTTAGATGGCAAAAAAACTTGGAGAGGAGCATTGGTAGAGAAGATATCACTATTTGTAATTTGTTAGGAATGATAGAGAAAGAGGGGTTTGTATGGGTGACAGCAGGTACTATGTCAGAGAGCAGGGGACAGGCAGTTCTGGTATGGCAGTAGTTGAAAGCATGAAGGATGTTGAAGAAATGCTATCCATATATGAAGATGTGCAATGTGTTTCAATTACTATCATTAAGGGTAAAGGTGGTTTACCTGAGTCCTTTAATAAGAGTGACTGTCAAGAACATGTCCATGTGTCTGGCATAGGAGATCCTCCTATAGTTTATTCTGTTGATGTGGAGGGTTCTTTGTTTGAAAGTCAAGATTCAGAAATGCAGTATCTCCCTACTTAAAATATCAATAACCAGCTTAAAAGTAAGCAGATTGTTCATGTGGAGACAGGGGATGAGTATATGCTGACACATCAAAGCTATATTCCAGTTATCCCAATAAATTCAGAAGAAGATAATGACATTAATGAAAGGATTATATACCAGAAGAGGAAGAGGCAAACAAAATCACAGCAGAAGGAGGATTATTTCTCAGAGGAAGAAAAACTATACAATGATTCAGACAAGGAATCGGAAGATAGTGAATTCATTATTGAGCCAGATCAGTTTGAGAAGAAGGGGGCAAGAAATGCAGGACCTACTAGTAGATCTCACTACGAGGAAGGCACTAGCTCATTTCCTAATTATGTGCCATCTAGTGATGAGGGCAAAGATGATTTTTTATCAGATGCTGACGATGGATTTGAGGCACTAAATTTTCTGCTTCCAAAGGGGAAGAAGAGCAGAGCCAAAAAGATGAAAGAAAGAATGTGGTATGATGAGAAGAGGTTGCAACCCGAGGAGCCTCTTTGTTTGAAACCGTGTTTTGTGGATGTATATCAGTTTAGGAGGGCAGTCCAACAGCTGCACATAGCACAACTTAAGAATAATTATTTGCATAGAAACGACAAGGGCAGAGTGATAGCAAAATGCCTTGAAAAAGGCTGTCCTTTTTTCATGGTTGGTTCTCAAGTAGGCTCTCAGAAGACATAGCAACCAGAAGATTTTGTTAGTGACTTTTTCAAGACGGAGATGTACCTGGAGGCCTACAACCCAGTTGCATACCCTGTACCTGTGAAGATCTATGGATAAGAACTCCTAGTCCAGACATTGATCCACCAATATTCAAGGTAGACTTGGGCAGAAAGCATTACAAGAGTAGGAAGGGAAAGTTTGAACCACCTCAGCCCAAGGTTTTTTCAAGAATGGCAATAATTACTTGCAGCAACTGCAATTTAGCAGGACATGGGTATACTAATTGTAGTGTACCTCTCAAGCCATCCCTCCAAGTGAGGAAAAACCAGCATTAGGTAACTTCATACTTCATAAAATCACAGTAACATCAATTGTTCCAAAGGTTGCCATCTTATGGATGTTATTTGTAGGGAAGTATAGCTTAAGATGCTATTTTGAAGGCACAACTCCAACACCTTCTCTAGTTATCCCTGGAAGTTCATCAAGTTGCAGTGCCAAGCCACCTTCTTTAGCTCCAAGGCCTGCACCTGCTCCAGCACCAATGCATGCATCTGCTCTAGCACCAAGGCTTGCTACTCCAGTTTCATAGCCTGCACAATCTACTCCAGCACCTAGGTCTGCACCAAGGCCAAGAGCTCCATTTGCAGCACCAAGGAGCATCCTAGGTGCCAGTTCCAGGCCTACAAGGAATAGAAAGCTCTCTCACAAGCTAAATGGATACTTCACAGCCACCATGATCCATGAGAAGTCTGTTGAGGATCTCATGAAGGAGTGGTGTTCCCTGTCATTTGTCAAAGTTTGTGTATCATGGCATGTTGAAGATTATGTGTTAACTGCCATTTGTGAGACCATGTGTTCCAAGGCATGTTGCAGACTATGTGCAGAGAGGAGTATATTGCATGTGTGAGACTATGTGTGAACCTGGTGTATGTTGAAGACTATTATATGTGTAAGACTTTGTGTTCACCATCCTGGTGCATTTATGAATTTTTTGTCTTATAAATGTTTTGGATGGTTGTCGAGAACCCTTGAGTGGTCTCAACAACCCATGCTGAATTATTTTAATGATGTTGTAGATGGTTGTCGAGACCCCTCGACAACCCTATGTATTTATTTAAAGATGGTGTCATTGGTTGTCGAGACCCCTCGACAACCATCCACAATACTAAACATAAAAAATAAACCATATGATAGTAACATTACTTAAATAATTCCAAATAATCATCACATAACAATTGAAACATCACATAAGGTTCAAATTTAGACATTCATCGTCATTATAAAGAGGTTCACATCTTACAGGGCACTAAGCCAAATTTAAAGATTCTACCTCATTATAAAGAGGTTTATTACAGTCCATTAAGATAATAAAACTATTATAACATAGCATTACATAATATGATCACTCATTGCATATAGTCATGATCCTCTCTAGTTTCTCCTTGTTGTCATTGTTGACCTTAAGCAGATCATATAATGCATACTCCACCTTCCTATTTTCATCCTTCAGTTGCTGCCTTTCTTTCTCCCATTCCATCTTGTTGGCTTTCAGCATGTCAGCTTGTGTTTTCTGGACCTGCCTTATCTCACCAACTTCCTTCCTCAGTTGTTCAAGTTCATCATGATCTCCAGACATGATCATCTGGTAGTTTTCTGCGCCACCTTTCTCTCTGTATCATCTATAAATTTCCTTACCTCTTCCAGCAAAGTTGCATGCTTCCTCTCTAGCTTTTTCTTCTCTGCTGTCAGTTCTTCAATAAACTTCCCATGCTCTAATTTCTCATCAATCCCACTACTATTGCTGCTATGATACATTCCCCCAAAGTTTGAGCAGACAATGCTTTAGTGTATCACACCACTCATCATCTATCCAAGAATGGAAACCACAATTATCCACATGCTGCAAATTTATAAACAACAGATCAGTACAAGGATATATAGCTATGAACACAAAATAATTATTTCAGTGAAGCAATTATTGATCTAAAATATTCAGTGAAGCTAATTGTTCAGTGCACTATGAAATATTGATTAGTAATTGAAACTAACACTGTATTATATAAATAATGCTCATATCACTATCTCCTAAATCAAATTATGCTAAGATCATAGTTCTAAATTATGTCAAAACACATATATGTACATAGGCACTCACATTCTCCACTTGGTACATCAGGAATCGACGCCTAGTGTCAGATCCATCAAAGTCCACACATTGGCGCGGCTCCAGCTTGTGAACGCTGCAAACAACACCACATCCTATTGCTATGCCGGTGAACGACGGGTCCAAAGTGGTGTCTGAAGCGTAGTCCATAGGGGTTAGGTCCTAGTAGTCAACGAAAGACTTTAAATCTAAGCACATGCACAAGAAATCGAATGAATCCCCCAAATCTCACAAATATCAGATCTAAAACCGTAGAAACAGAGGAAGGTGACCTTTCCCCGAGAATGGAGTAGCTCGAGTTCAAGCCATCGCCCCAGCTGGGCATCCCTTTCCTCCCCGGCGGCCCACACGAAACGCGGCGGCGGCGCTCTAGATCTGCGGTGACAGAGCTCAGGAGAGAGAGAAGAAGAGTGAGGACGGGACAGGGGTCCTACCGGTACTTACACGCGTGGAGGGTGGGACCCACATCTCAGTTAACGCCTGGGCAACTGCTGACCAAGTCGTTTATCTCCCCTCGCCACGTCAGCACTGACAGTGGGCCCATCGGTCAAAAATCGTGTTAACTGGCCTTAATTTCATAATCAGTGCATATTGGAACGAATCTCCTTAAAACCGGTAAATTTTTGCAATTTCACGCAATACCGGTGATTTTGCGTATTTTCCACTAAAATGTGGTGGTTTTTTGGAATTTGCTCATCAAACATATAGCCAATCTGAGGTTAACCATTTAGACCTCGAAATGATAAGAGTGAGAGACCACATCGGCTACACGGATAAAGCTAAATTGCTTGATTTACCACCCTTAGTAATATCGACGACATCTTCATGCCCAGAATTACACGTACGCGGGCAACATCGGTGAACCCTAGACCGCTAGTAAAAGCATTGCGCGCCTCCGGAATTTACCACTCATTCGTCGCGAGTGTTAGACGTGTGCGTGCTTTCACGATCAGAAGATTTCTCTTCTGGATTGTTCGCAAAAAGAACGAGGAACATTTCTTCTGGACGACGGTGTCGAAGATCGTCGCCCTCGTGGAGACGAAGGCGCCGCAACCCACACGGCCAACCAGTCCACGCGGGCACACGTACGTCGCGCGCCTGCTACCACGAAAGTGCATCCTCCTCCCGGATTCCGCCCCCACCCCACGCCCACGCCACGCGGCGTCCCTATCCACCACCACCTTCTCTTCCCCGGCTTCGCTATAAAATGGCGACCACCTCCAGCTCCACTCCACAGAGTTACTGATATTCACCCACATCTCTCAACAACTGTCAAGTCTCGTATCGTCTGTCACCTCACCAAACCCAGCAGATTCTCACGAGCGAAGCAAGCGACAAAGCAAAGCAATGGCGATGACACCGTCAGCGTCCGCCGTCTCCTTCTCCGTCCGCCCGTCGGTGACAACGGCGACAATCCGGCCGCGCGCCACCGTCGCATCCGCCTCCGCGGGCGCCAAGCGTCTGCGCGCGAGAACCCCCAAGGGTGGCAAGTGGTGGGCGCCGCTGGTGGGTTGGTCCGGCCGGGCCGACTACATCGAGGCCGCGGCGCCGGCGATGGCGCCCGTGGTGGTGGGGGACGAGGAGGAAAAATCCCCGGAGAGGTCGTTCGTGGGGGTGCTCACGGAGGAGAAGGCGCGGCAGCTGCGGGCGCGGATGGCGGAGATGGAGAGCTTCCACGACGCCATGTACCACTCCGCCATCGCCTCCCGCCTCGCACGCACCGCATAGACCGCCGGACGCAGAGAACCTAGAAGACAAACTCGCCGGCACGGCCAGAAAAGCTGATGCGCCCGTGCGTGCGTGCCCAGTGTACATATAGTAGTAGTAGCTGTTTCTCCGTACGCTCGTACGCTGCACTAGCTAGGAGTCTAGGAGAACCGCTCGCCGACACCACAAGACAAACTCCGTGCGCGTGTAAATAGAAGCGCATATGTAAATCAAATCCTGTGGCGGTAGAACATGTGGGATCTTGAATTACCTGGGCAAGATGTGCCAGATTTGTAAATAACTTCTGCTGTAGATATGAACATCCTATAATTCTGGATCTTAACATCTTTGCTCTCAAACTCTTGCTTTTGTTGCATCTTCTGTATGTTGATCTAAATTTGGTGCTGGGCAATTGAGGATTGGGCTCTTAACGGATTCAGCTGATAGCGTTTTGTTACGATTCCTCTGGATAATTTCCTCAGCTAGTTCGATACAAGATCCAGATACAGAATTTCACAAGAGGAAGATAGAGAGAAGGGTTCTAGGGGATACATGAAAGAGCCGCCGCTGCCAAGATCATCCTCCACACCTCTCCGAACCCTAACGAGCTAGCTTAAGTACTCCCCTTGTCCACCGTTGGATGCTCATCGATGGACTCACAAGTACCGCTTGTTGGGCCGCCTGGTTCGCTCACTCCTCCGCACAGGTGGGCCGATAGCTTCTTCCGCCTCGTCCGTTGTAGAGGTCGCCCTGTTGTCACGGCCCATGGTTGGGGTAGTAGCGTGGCCCGTGACACTCTCCCCCTGTTCAGAGCCAGCTTGTCCCCAAGCTGGGGCCTCCGGGAAGCGATGGAGAAGGTCATGCTGATCTTCCTAGGTCGCCAGCGACGGCGGCTGCCCTGCCCACTGGACCCGGACCTGCGTCATGGTGTCCCCGCCTTGCTTGTACAAGCGCGTCTCCAGCACGCGAACAGGCTCCGGTAGAGGTAAGGCGGCCGCTGGCAGCTCCTTGAGGACAGTTTCGGTTGGTGGCACGGCGCGGCGGAGCTGCGAGACGTGGATGACGGGATGGATGAGGCAGTGCTCGGGCAACTGAAGCTTGTACGACGTGCCCCCGACCCGTTGGAGTACCTGAAAGGGACCAAAGTAGCGAAATGCTAATTTAGGGTTAGTTCGTGTGGCGAGGGAGGTCTGCACGTATGGCTGCATCTTCAGGAACACCCAATCGCCCACTGCGAACATCCGCTCAGTGCGCTTCCGGTCAGCTACTGCCTTCATATGTTGGCGAGCTCGTTGCAGGTGTTGCTGAAGCAATGCCATGGTGTCGGTTCTATCCTGAAGCCATTCAGACAGGTCCAGCACGGAGCACGTAGCTGGGTCAGTGATGCCGAAGTGTCGCGACGCGTGGCCGTAGAGGACCTCAAAAGGGGTTTTGCCCAGTGTAGCATGCGGCGCCGTATTGTACTAGAATTCTGCCAGATGGATCCAAGCATTCCACTTCGTCGGGCAGGCATGCGCGAAGCAGCGCATGTACGTCTCCAGGCACTGGTTGACTCGTTTCGTTTGCCCGTCCGTCTGTGGATGATAGGCTGAGCTCATCTTCAGTTGCGTGTCAGACAGCCGGAACAGTTCCCGCCACAGGTTGCTTGTGAAGATCTTGTCGCGGTCGGAGACGATGGTCGCAGAGAGGCCATGTAGCGTGTACACGTTGCACATGTAGGCATTTGCCACTTGCAGGGTAGTGAAAGGATGAGCCAGAGGGATGAAATGCGCATACCATGAGAGCTTGTCCACCACTACCAGTATACAATTGTAGCCTGCTGAGCGCGGCAAACCTTCCACGAAGTCCATAGTGACTATGTGCCAGAGATGTGGGGGTACCGACAGCAGTTCGAGCAGTCCTGGGTAGCGCACGCGCTCCGGCTTGGCTTGTTTGCAGATAGCACAAATGTCCACGAACTGTCGCACTTGTTCCTTCAGGCCTGGCCAAGCAAACAATGTCTTGACCCGATGGCATGTGACTCCAAAGCCCGAGTGACCGCCCACAGCGCTTCTGCGCAAAGCACCAAGGATACATTGTTGGACGCGTTCGTTTCGCCCCACCCAGACGCGGCCTCGCAGCTTTAGTATCCCATCCTCCAGCTGAAATTCTGCTGGGCCCTCCGGGGGATTGGCAGCCTGTTGGGTCAGCAACTTCTGGGTCAGTGGGTCGCCAATGTACCCCTATTGGACTTCGGTGAGCCAAGAAGGTAGGCAGATAGACACTGCTACCAACTCACCCTGGGCTGGTTGTGGGCAGCACGAGAGGGCATCAGCAGCTCGATTCTCCGGGCCCTTCTTGTACACGACACGGTATCTCAGAGGCCCAATAGTTTCACCATAACTTTCTATTGCCAAGGGGTGGTGATACGCTGGTCCTCCAGGTGAATGAGGCTCTTCTGGTCCGTGTGGATGATGAACTCCGCTGGTTACAGGTAGGCACGCCAGTGATCAACTGCCATGAGAATAGCCAGCGCTTCTTTCTCGTAAGTGGAGAGCATACTGGTTCACGGGCCCAACGCCTTGCTCAAGAATTCCAGGGGGTATTTGTTTTGAAGCAACACTGCGCCGATGCCTCGGTCTGACGGTCCATCTTGATCTCGAATGTCTATGTGAAATCTGGCAAAGACAACACATGAGCAGAGATGAGGGCCTGTTTCAGGGTTGTGAATGCTTGTTCTTCCAGTTCTGTCCAGGCGAACACTGCGTGTTTTTAGCAGGTCTGTCAGCGGCCTGCTGATGACGCCAAAGTTGCGCACGAATTTGCGGTAATATCCCGCCAACCCCAGAAAACCACGGACCTCTTCCATGTTGCTTGGTCGTGGCCAGCGCTCGACTGCTGGGATGTTATTAGTGTCGGTACGTGCTCCTTCCCCGCTGATTTCATGACCCAGATACACCAACTTGGTTTGTATGAATTTGCACTTGCTCTTCTTCACCTTGAGCTGGTGTGTAGCAAGAATATCGAACACTTGACGTAGCAGGGATAGATGGGAAGCCATATCCTTGCTGTAGACCAAGATGTCGTCGATGAAGACGAGTACTCCTTTCCGCAACAGTGGGTGCAGGATGGTGTTCATCAATCCTTGGATCATAGCTGGGGCCCATGTGAGTCTGTCAGCCATCACGCCGAACTTGAAGTGACCATTGTGTGTCTTGAATGCGGTCTTATGTTCATCCTCTGGCCGCATCCTGATTTGGTGGTAACCTGCCCGCGGGTCCAGACTGGTAAAGAGGCACGCGCCCGCCAGCTCATCCAGGAGTTCATCAATTACTGGCAGTGGGTATCGATTTTTGACTGTGATGGCGTTGAGTTGGCGAAAATCCACACAGAAACACCAGGTGAGATCCTTCTTCAGCACCAGGATCACCGGAGATGAGTACGGGCTGGTGCTGAAACAAATAATGCCCTGCTCCAGCATTTGCTTGATTTGCTTTTCCACCTCGTCTTTCTGCGCTGGGTTGTAGCGGTAAGGCCGCAAATTGACACGTTTAGCTCCCGGAAGCAGAGGAATAGCATGATTGAACTGTCTCGGTGGCGGAAGCTCAGTAGGTTCCTCAAAGAGCACCTGGTATTCTTCCAGTAATGGAGCGGCCTCACCTGGCAATTCGCACTCCTCACTGTTCTTTTCCGGCTGTAACAGACAAAGTTGAACCACCCTTGAGACTCTGGAGTGCTGCAATAGGAACTGCAATTGCTCATGAGACACTTGGGCACACTTGGTCATGTCAGGTTGTACCCCACAAGATTCACAATCTGATCCTTGTGCTAGAAACTCATACGATCGAGCCTTCCAATCGACCTCCATTGGGTTGTGTGAGTGAGCCAGTCGTACCCCAAGATAACATCGTACGACCAGCGGCAGTATCTTGAAATCAGTTTTAAACTGGTATCCTTGTGTCCACCACTCACAATTGATCAATTGTAACATCCCTAAAATCATGATTTCAAAGTTTGCATATCACTCATGCATGCATATAGATTTGAGATCATATTCAAACTCATTTCAGGAAAACAGAAGCACTTGATGCTGTGATTTTATGTGAGCAGATTTAATTCAAATGGCCATCACCATTTGAAAGCTTGAAAGTATAGGAACCTAGATGCTTATCTTCATTGTTGGATAGTTTGTGTGTAGAATTTGGACCAAAGTTTTCAACTTAGAAATAATTTCAAAACCCCTTTTTAAAACATTTGCAAATCAGATGCAAAGTCTCTGATTACTTTAAATCCAAGCTTGAACCAGCCTATACAAAGTAACCCCATGGGTTTTGACCTATTTCTGAGACCAATTCACCACTACAAAACCTCAGAAAGATTTGAATTCAAATTGAACTTGAAACCATTTGAAAACCTATTCAGAAAATCGAAATAGAAAAAGAAAAGGAGTAAACAAAAGAAAAAGGCCGCGCGCCAGGGATCTAGCCCAGCAACGAATCAAGCCCAACAAGCCCACCCGGGGCATTTCCTTTCTTCTCTCACGCGCGAGCGCACTCCTTCAGACACCGACAGCCAGACCCCACGCTCCCTCTGTCTATTTCACCGACCAGCGGGCCCCGTCCATGTCGTCTTTGTCTTCCCCCTGATTCCGCGCATGATCTCCGCCGCTGGCCGTTGCAGCACTGATACCGCGAGCTTAATTAGCACTGATACGACGAGCGTTTCCTGTCGAGCCTCGGGCTATAAGATCTCCCCCTCCTCGCGACCATTTCCCCCCAATCAATCTTGCATTCACGCCACCAGGCTGCCCACGACTCGCACGACTCCGCCGCTGTTCCGACGGCTGCGCCGGCGAATTCCGATGAGTTCCGAGCTCCCCTCTGCCTCTCATTCATGCTATCTTGTTCAGTGAGTCTCTGCGCACCTATTGACACACCCCATTTGCCTCCGCATGAACCGTAGCTCCAGCAACGTCGATGACTGGCCGCCACCGTCTTCGGTTTCAACTCCGACGACCTCCAGTGGTAAGTCCAGACCGCCCCAAGCTTTCTCCTTCACACACACATCTCCTCCATGATCTCCTGCATCTGACCACACCCTTTGTTTGCCTCCAGTGTGATCGACAACCTTGCCAACGACAACGACTGACCGTGCCGACGTCTGTCTCTACTCCGACGAGCAATCATCGCCATATCTGCGCGCCCCTGGACAAACCAGAGCCACCTCGAGCCTCAGCACGCCACCGCGGTCCTGGTAAGCGCCTTCTTGCTTCCCCGGACGACCTAGAGCGCCGGCGCCACCGTAGTCAGACGCGCCGCCGCCGGTCAACGCCGCTAGCGCCGCCCGTTTCTGGTTAATAGATTGTAGCCGTCAGATCTGGATCCTACGCGTAGAAACAGTTCACTTAACGAAGGGGTATGGACAGATCTGAGCCGCGCAACGTTAGTTAGATCCAACGGCGCAGGAGGGTGATCCGGTGCGAACCGGTACGCACCAGTTATAACGCGACTTCAAAATCAGATTTGGATCAAATTTTCAATTGGCTATAACTTTTGATTCCCACGTTGGAATTTTGCAAACTTTATACCGTTGGATTCAGTGAGTCGAGACCTTTCTGAATATCCAATGTGTTTAACAAATAGTAACTGTTAAAATGACTTTTTATACAGAAACATGTTTAGGTCCAATTTGAGTATAGTTTTAGTTTAGCAAATTGTTTTAGGGCTAAATAAGTTCAGTTAGCAAACTTTGTGACTTGTTATGATTATGTATCATGCACTTGCTTGGTAAAGTTTACAAAATTCATCACTTGGTAATTCTTGCATGCATGCATTCTTATTTTTGATTGTATATAATTGTGTGTAATTGTGTGCTACAAATTTTGTGTAGATTTTGCTAGTGACTGTGATTGTGAAGAGTGCCACTCTCCCCATTACCAAGGCAAGTGATAATACATGATATTTCCACCCTTTATTTTGAATAAGCATTAGAATTATTTTTGCTAAGTCTTGCATGCTACTTTTGCCAAATACTATGTTGGGAAATCCTATGTAGTGTAGAATTGTAGAATTGCTAGGGAATTTTCCTAAGTTAAGTTACTACACCATGCTTAGCCTAGCTAGTAGAAAACAAGGGTTGGTAAAGTATGCACATGCTATGGTGAAATAATTCTAAGTCCTTTGGGACTCATGCTTTTCTTAATAAAACAACTAAGTCAATGAACATCCTGGGTGGAATGGGACTTGAATGGTGGTTTTTGGTTGAGTGGTTACACAAGGCCATGGATTTGGCTTGTGTATCTCACTTGTGGTATGCCACCCAGGCACAAAGGGATTTGGAGGCCAAGTGTTGAGAAAGCTTACAGTGCAACCACTTGGCAATATGGGCTCTGCCTTGATCATATAGGTTGCTAGAACTTAGTCACTTGGACAGTTGGTGGTAGTGGGAATGATAGGTTGGAGCGCGTCCATTTGACTAAGGAAAGGCTTCTGAAAGGTCCTGTCTTGGGAAACCAAGTCTGGTGGGGAAAGTGCACAACCTCTGCAGATGGAAAATCTAAGTACTTAGCCAAGTCCATGGCAATGGACAACTTGAGCATCAAGACATGGAAGCTACAAGAATCTCATCACTCCAACTTCCAAGTTAAACTTGTGGGTGAACAAGGGTGAAGGACCCCAATGTCTATTGGTGGTTTCTTGGGAAGTTTTTGACAAAGAAAAACTTAGTGATTTCAACTAATAGGAAAAACCTATTTTCAAGCAAAGCAAGCCAAGCTACACTTAGCCAAAATGCATATAGTAATTTAGTCCACTTAAAATTTACTAAGGTATCACTTGCCAATACTATTCCAAAGTATTGACCCACTGTGGCTGTAACTTATGATGTTGCAGGTTACTCCGATGATGAGTAGGAGTCATGAGTCTACACTCAACATGCTTGCCTGTGGCACATGAAGATGAAGACTTATGTTTATTTACTTATTCCAAAACTCTTGTATTAGGCCTTTGGCCCTGAGTTGTAAAAGACTATGTTTTATCTCTGGAATGAATGTAATAAACGACATTTGTATCTGTGTACTTCATCTTAAACTGTGGATGCTAGCATTGATCCAGGGACTAGCATTGCAATCACAGGGATCCTTTCCTTTACAAAAGAGGGATCTTACAGATGGTATCAGAGCACGGTGTTGCCTGTAGGATTATGACCCCTAGGATTGGAAAACCACTAAGGAAAAAGTTTCAACTACTTCTACACTTGTCTATTCTTCTCGTAAAACTTTTCTAATTTTCTCATTCTCATTCTCATCTCCATTTGTAGATGAACTCCATCAACGAAGCCGTGAAGAAAGGACCACTCATGACCATGATCTTGGAGTGTGAAACTGAGTTTCCCAAAATTCTCAAGGACCTCATGGTGGCAATGGAAGCACATGGTGCAGCTGTGTATAAGGGCTTTCCAGTGATGGATGAAGGAGTGGAGTATTGGTGGGTGCAACTTCACTTGTACAAAAACAAGGAAGACAACCACAAATAAAGAGGATTCTGCATGTACACCAACACTGTGATGCACACCACATTCTTTGAGTCAGCAAGAGAGGCAGCTTGGAGGACTATCAAAGAATTAAGTGCTAGAGTCAAGTGCAGAATTCTCAACCTCCAAAAAGACTTAGAGAAAGAGAAGGAGCTTACCCAAGAGTTGGAAGCCACCAACCAAGAATTAAGGGGAGGTATTATAGACTTAGTGATGGAATCATGTGAACAAGATAGGTGGATTGCCTCTAGGAACATTGTGTTAGCCACCAGATCCAGTGAGATAGGATTGTGAGCACACTTCGTTAGTTGGACCACCACCTATCACCTTATTTTCCAAAATGATACCTTAAATAAGTTTGGACCTTGATTGATGTAATGGATTCATGTATGCATGACTTGTGTGATTTGTGTTCCAAGGATGTGTATGAGATGTTTGTCTTTGTTTATCTTAAATAATTTTGTTCTAACTTTTCTATCTTATAAATAGATGCCTATTACCATCAGCACTGTTGAGGAGTTCCAGGTTACCCGTTTCGGTCCTCGTATCGTTGAGCTTACCACTTTGCTCGATCTCCCTCTTCCCACCATCATGGTGCATCCACTCACCAAGTTCGAGAGAAAGGACCTCTGGGGCTTCAAGGTGAACCAGCCCGGACGCCAGACAGAGCCTACTACAGAGGCCATCGTCTTCAAGCTGATGCACGACGACAGGGAGAGAGGCATGGAGGTAGTCATGCAGGACCTGATAGGACGTCTGTTAGGCCGTCACTCCCGACAGGTTAGGGGCACCCACTTCCACGTCTTCGAAAGACGTGATGTTGATGGAGAGTCCATCGACTTTGAGGACGACTCGAGGGACGTAGCAGAGCCGATACGTCTCTATCTCCAGGACTTAGAGTCTCTCATCAGGCACGTGGACACGGACAGGACGAACGTCATGCTCAGCAACAACGAGCTCCAGGTGCAGCTTCGCGAGAAGGACAAGCTTTTCGCACAGCAGGACGAGATAGTCAAGGAAATGGAGACGAAGTTCGAGGCCCAAGACCGCAAGTTCAAGAGTCAGGAGAAACGCGTCCAGGATAGGAACAAGAAGATCCGGGACATGACCGAGGAACTGAAGTCCAAGGATTTCGAGCTAGAGCAGCAGCAGATGGTGATCGAGAGGCTTCGCTCCCAGAAGAGGGCTCTCAAGGCCAAGATTGATTCCTTGACCACTACTATTGAGGAGAACAAGACCGCGATGGAGAACGCAAGTCTTACTTTTGTCGAGGAGGAGATTGATGCTGATGAGTAGACTTGACTACTCGTTTATCTTTCATTATCATACTTGTTATTTGTGAACTTGTTATTGGACCATCCGACATGTGGATGGCTTGCCACTTGTGTGTTTTATTTCGAGAACTTTGTTATTCTGTTGTTGAGCTTTTATCCTTGTGTTGCATGCTATGTGTTTTATTGTGATGTAATGTGCATAAAACATCTATGGGTATCTCATTCTTATCTATTTGAACAAACCACAGATGCCTCCCCGTCGCGCAAACCCCAACCCCAACAACATCACTCCAGAAATGCAACAGATGATGAATGCTCAGACGCAGCTTATGCAGATGATGACAACATTCATCCAAAATCAGAATAACAACAACAACAACCCCAATAACAACAACAACAATAACCCTTCGGGTTTTGATATGCTCACCAGATTTCTGCGTTTGAGGCCAGCTAAGTTCTCGGGGACAACTGATCCCATGGTAGCCAATGATTGGCTACGTTCCGTGAACAAGGACTTAGTGACCGTGGGCTGCACGGATGCTGAAAAGGTCAGGTTCGCAGCGCATCTGTTGGAAGGACCAGCCGCCACATGGTGGGACAACTTCCAAATCACCACTCCTTTGGATGAGGTGACTTGGGCTATCTTTGAAGATGGCTTTCGCACTGCTCATATCTCATCAGGAATGATGAGTCTGAAAAAGAAGGAGTTTCACAACCTAAAGCAGCGCCACCGCAGCGTGGCTGAATACATAGAAGAGTTCAACAATCTGGCGCGCTATGCACCGGATGAGGTTGACACAGATGCCAAAAGAAAGGAAAAGTTTCTGGAAGGCTTGAATGATGAACTAAACTTACAGTTGTGTGTGGCATATGTTCCAACTTATCAGTCTCTGTGTGACAAGGCTGCTATTTTGGAGAATAAAATGAAGCAAGTCGAGAGTAGGAAGAGGAAACACTCCGACAAGCACAGCTCGGGATCGTCTCACAAACGATCTCACTATGATGACAGTGGAAGCTCAGGATCCCATAGGCATGGGAAATTCAACAAGCACCACAACCACAACCGTCATGACAACAAACACCACCGCAGTCATGACAATCACAAGAACAAGAACCACAAGAGTGGACATAAGAGCCACCACAGTGGAAATGGTAGTGGAAGTGGAAGTCAGCCTGCAAAAAGGGACATCAGTCAGGTTGAATGCTTCAAATGCAAGAAGCTGGGGCATTATGCTAATGAGTGCCCCGAGAAGAAAGCTGAAGGACCTGTCAAGCCTAATCCTTTCCAGAAAGGTCAGGTGAACCACATTAATGTGGAAGAGGTCTATGAGGAGCCTAACGCTGTTGCTGGTAAGTTCAGACTCAATTCCATTCCAGCATTTGTACTCTTTGACACTGGTGCATCTCATTCATTCATATCAAAAGCATTTGTTGATAGAAATGGGTTTCCATCTGAAAACATTGGGTGTCCAATAAAAGTTAGTTCTCCGGGTGGAGATATGATAGTAAGTCTTGGATGCCGGGATCTTGTCATAGAGTTTGGAAATCATAAGTTTCTAGTGAGCCTGATAATCCTAGATTCCCAAGGACTAGACGTAATATTGGGAATGGATTGGATGTCTAAGTATGAAGGAGTACTAGATTGTGCTAATCGTACTGTTGCACTCACAACCCCAGAAGGAAAAAGAATAAAATTCAGGTCAAACTTTGAATCCAAAGGAAGTAAGCTGAATTCTCTTAAGGGGGTTAGCATGGACAGTGTGTCAGTTGTGTGTGAGTATCCGGATGTGTTTCCGGAAGAGTTGCCAGGAATGCCACCAGATAGAGATGTGGAATTTCTGATAGATTTGGTACCAGGTTCTGGACCAATAGCCAAGAGACCATACAAAATGTCAGTTGATGAACTGAAAGAGCTCAAGAAGCAACTAGGAGAACAGTTGCAGAAAGGATTTATCCAACCAAGTTCTTCATCTTGGGGAGCTCCAGTATTGTTCGTGGAGAAGAAAGATAGAAGCCAAAGGTTATGCATAGATTACCGTTCACTCAACGAAGTAACTATCAAGAAAAAATATCATTTGCCTAGAATAAATGACTTGTTTGATCAGCTAGAGGGAGCATGTGTGTTCTCGAAGATTGATCTCCGGTCTGGCTATTTTCAACTTAAGATAAGAGAGCAAGACATACCTAAAACAGCATTCACCACAAGGTATGGATTGTATGAGTATATCGTGATGCCTTTTGGCTTAACCAATGCTCCAGCATACTTCATGAATATGATGAACAAGGTGTTCATGGAATTTCTTGACAAGTTCGTTGTCGTTTTCATCGATGACATCTTAGTCTACTCTAAGAGCAAAGAAGAGCATGAAGGACACTTGCGTTTGATACTTGAGAAGTTGAGAGAGCATAAGCTTTATGCCAAATTCAGCAAGTGTGAGTTCTGGTTAGAGGAAGTTGGTTTTCTTGGTCATGTTATGACAAAGGATGGTGTAGCAGTTGATCCTGCTAAGGTATCAGCTGTGACAGAATGGGAATCTCCCAAGAATGTGAAAGAAGTTCGTAGTTTCCTCGGTTTAGCAGGTTACTACAGAAGGTTCATTGAGAATTTCTCAAAGGTTGCTAAGCCCATGACTGAATTGTTAAAGAAAGACAGGAAGTTTGCTTGGTCTGAAGTTTGTGAAGTCAGCTTTCAGGAATTAAAGAAGAGACTTGTGACAGCACCGGTTCTATGTCTGCCAGATTTGGAAAAGGATTTCCAAGTATATTGTGATGCGTCACATCAAGGTTTGGGTGCCGTACTTATGCAAGACGGTAAAGTTGTGGCTTATGCCTCGAGACAACTCAAAACTCATGAAGTAAACTATCCTACTCATGATTTGGAGTTAGCCTCTGTCGTCCATGCGCTCAAAACATGGAGACATTACCTTTTGGGAAAACGTTGTGAGGTGTTCACGGACCACAAAAGTTTGAAGTATATCTTCACCCAAAAGGAAATCAATATGAGACAAAGAAGATGGTTAGAGCTTATCAAGGATTATGACCTGAGTTTGCAATACCACCCCGGTAAAGCAAATGTTGTAGCAGATGCTCTAAGTCGTAAGGTATTCGTGAATGGCCTTACCAAAGGAGAATTGCCAGATGATTTGTGTAATCAATTCAAAGAACTCAGATTGGAAATTGTGCCTGAAGGACATCTCATGTCCTTGGATGTTCAACCCACCTTGTTGGACAAGATTCGAGAAGCTCAGAAATCCGATAAGGAAATTGAAGAGATTAAGAAAAATATTGGTCTAGGGAAAGCTAAGAATTTCCATGAAGACGAACAGGGTACATTATGGCATGGGAAACGTATCTGTGTTCCACAAGATCCGGAGTTACGGAAACTGATTTTACAAGAAGCACACAACTCTCCGTATTCTATTCATCCGGGTAACACCAAAATGTACATGGACATGAAAGAAAGATTTTGGTGGAACAATCTCAAGAGAGACATCGCCGAGCATATTTCTTTGTGTGATGTGTGTAGCAGAGTAAAAGCGGAGCATCAGAAACCCACAGGTTTGCTTCAACCACTACCTATTCCTGATTGGAAATGGGACAAAATTGGTATGGATTTCATCACCGGATTACCAAGGGACAGATCAGGATATGACTCCATATGGGTAGTAGTGGATCGCCTAACTAAAGTGGCACATTTCATACCCGTGAAGACAACCTATACAAGTGCCAAGTTAGCTAAAATCCACATGAGTAGAATTGTATGCCTTCACGGTGTGCCTAAGAGTATTGTATCCGATAGGGGAACCCAATTCACTTCCCATTTTTGGAGACAGCTACATGAGTCATTGGGAACGAGGTTGGAATTCAATACTGCTTTTCATCCTCAAACTGATGGACAAACAGAAAGGACTAACCAAATCCTTGAAGATATGTTGAGGGCATGTGCCCTAGATTATGGAGCAAGTTGGGATGAAAGTCTGCCTTACGCAGAATTTTCTTATAACAACAGCTATCAAGCCAGCATTGAGATGGCACCGTTTGAGTTTCTCTATGGAAGAAAATGTACCACCCAATTGTTATGGAATGGTGTGGGAGAGAGAAGTTTATTCGGGCCAGATCTTATCAAAGAAGCCGAAGAGAAGGTCAAATTGGTTAAGGACAGGTTGAAGATAGCACAGTCCCGACAGAAAAGCTACGCAGATCCTAAGCGTAGAGAAGTCACCTACGAGGTTGGTGATAGGGCTTATCTTAGAGTATCACCACTCCGTGGAGTGAAGATATTCGGAGTCAAAGGAAAGTTGGCACCAAGTTATGTTGGGCCATTCAAGATTCTGAGTCGCAAAGGAGAAGTTGCTTATGAGATTGAACTGCCAGCATCTCTATCAACAGTCCATAATGTATTTCATGTGAGTCAGCTTAAGAAATGTCACCCAGAAATGGAAGAGTCTTCTTTGAAGGATACCATACCTTTGGAAGAAGTTCAACTAGAAAGTGATCTCACCTATGAGGAAAAGCCTATCAAGATTCTTGAGACTGCGGAAAGAGTCACGAGAACAAAGACTATCAAGTTTTGCAAAGTACAATAGAATCATCATTCCGAAGAGGAAGCAACATGGGAAAGAGAAGATGATCTTCGGAAAGACCACCCTCACCTATTTGCTAGCCAATCCGAATCTCGAGGGCGAGATTCACCTTAAGGGGGTTAGATTTGTAACATCCCTAAAATCATGATTTCAAAGTTTGCATATCACTCATGCATGCATATAGATTTGAGATCATATTCAAACTCATTTCAGGAAAACAGAAGCACTTGATGCTGTGATTTTATGTGAGCAGATTTAATTCAAATGGCCATCACCATTTGAAAGCTTGAAAGTTTAGGAACCTAGATGCTTATCTTCATTGTTGGATAGTTTGTGTGTAGAATTTGGACCAAAGTTTTCAACTTAGAAATAATTTCAAAACCCCTTTTTAAAACATTTGCAAATCAGATGCAAAGTCTCTGATTACTTTAAATCCAAGCTTGAACCAGCCTATACAAAGTAACCCCATGGGTTTTGACCTATTTCTGAGACCAATTCACCACTACAAAACCTCAGAAAGATTTGAATTCAAATTGAACTTGAAACCATTTGAAAACCTATTCAGAAAATCGAAATAGAAAAAGAAAAGGAGTAAACAAAAGAAAAAGGCCGCGCGCCAGGGATCTAGCCCAGCAACGAATCAAGCCCAACAAGCCCACCCGGGGCATTTCCTTTCTTCTCTCACGCGCGAGCGCACTCCTTCAGACACTGACAGCCAGACCCCACGCTCCCTCTGTCTATTTCACCGACCAGCGGGCCCCGTCCACGTCGTCTTCGTCTTCCCCCTGATTCCGCGCATGATCTCCGCCGCTGGCCGTTGCAGCACTGATACCGCGAGCTTAATTAGCATTGATGCGATGAGCGTTTCCTATCGAGCCTCGGGCTATAAGATCCCCCCCCCCTCCTCGCGACCATTTCCCCCAATCAATTTTGCCTTCACGCCACCAGGCTGCCCACGACTCGCACGACTCCGCCGCTGTTCCGACGGCTGCGCCGGCGAATTCCGGTGAGTTCCGAGCTCCCCTCTGCCTCTCATTCATGCTATCTTGTTCAGTGAGTCTCTGCGCACCTACTGACACACCCCATTTGCCTCCGCATGAACCGTAGCTCCAGCAACGTCGACGACTGGCCGCCACCGTCTTCGGTTTCAACTCCGACGACCTCCAGTGGTAAGTCCAGACCGCCCCAAGCTTTATCCTTCACACACACATCTCCTCCATGATCTCCTGCATCTGACCACGCCCTTTGTTTGCCTCCAGTGTGATCGACAACCTCGCCAACGACAACGACTGACCGTGCCGACGTCTGTCTCTACTCCGACGAGCAATCATCGCCGTATCTGCGCGCCCCTGGACAAACCAGAGCCACCTCGAGCCTCAGCACGCCACCGCGGTCCTGGTAAGCGCCTTCTTGCTTCCCCGGACGACCTAGAGCGCCGGCGCCACCGTAGTCAGACGCGTCGCCGCCGGTCAACGCCGCTAGCGCCGCCCGTTTCTGGTTAATAGATTGTAGCCGTCAGATCTGGATCCTACGCGTAGAAACAGTTCACTTAACGAAGGGGTATGGACAGATCTGAGCCGCGCAACGTTAGTTAGATCCAACGGCGCAGGAGGGTGATCCGGTGCGAACCGGTACGCACCAGTTATAACGCGACGCGTGTCTAGGGTTAGTTCAAAAACAGAATTCAAAATCAGATTTGGATCAAATTTTCAATTGGCTATAACTTTTGATTCCCACGTTGGAATTTTGCAAACTTTATACCGTTGGATTCAGTGAGTCAAGACCTTTCTGAATATCCAATGTGTTTAACAAATAGTAACTGTTAAAATGACTTTTTATACAGAAACATGTTTAGGTCCAATTTGAGTATAGTTTTAGTTTAGCAAATTGTTTTAGGGCTAAATAAGTTCAGTTAGCAAACTTTGTGACTTGTTATGATTATGTATCATGCACTTGCTTGGTAAAGTTTACAAAATTCATCACTTGGTAATTCTTGCATGCATGCATTCTTATTTTTGATTGTATATAATTGTGTGTAATTGTGTGCTACAAATTTTGTGTAGATTTTGCTAGTGACTGTGATTGTGAAGAGTGCCACTCTCCCCATTACCAAGGCAAGTGATACTACATGATATTTCCACCCTTTATTTTGAATAAGCATTAGAATTATTTTTGCTAAGTCTTGCATGCTACTTTTGCCAAATACTATGTTGGGAAATCCTATGTAGTGTAGAATTGTAGAATTGCTAGGGAATTTTCCTAAGTTAAGTTACTACACCATGCTTAGCCTAGCTAGTAGAAAACAAGGGTTGGTAAAGTATGCACATGCTATGGTGAAATAATTCTAAGTCCTTTGGGACTCATGCTTTTCTTAATAAAACAACTAAGTCAATGAACATCCTGGGTGGAATGGGACTTGAATGGTGGTTTTTGGTTGAGTGGTTACACAAGGCCATGGATTTGGCTTGTGTATATCACTTGTGGTATGCCACCCAGGCACAAAGGGATTTGGAGGCCAAGTGTTGAGAAAGCTTACAGTGCAACCACTTGGCAATATGGGCTCTGCCTTGATCATATAGGTTGCTAGAACTTAGTCACTTGGACAGTTGGTGGTAGTGGGAATGATAGGTTGGAGCACGTCCATTTGACTAAGGAAAGGCTTCTGAAAGTTCCTGTCTTGGGAAACCAAGTCTGGTGGGGAAAGTGCACAACCTCTGCAGATGGAAAATCTAAGTACTTAGCCAAGTCCATGGCAATGGACAACTTGAGCATCAATACATGGAAGCTACAAGAATATCATCACTCCAACTTCTAAGTAAAACTTGTGGGTGAACAAGGGTGAAGGACCCCAATGTCTATTGGTGGTTTCTTGGGAAGTTTTTGACAAAGAAAAACTTAGTGATTTCAACTAATAGGAAAAACCTATTTTCAAGCAAAGCAAGCCAAGCTACACTTAGCCAAAATGCATAGTAATTTAGTCCACTTAAAATTTACTAAGGTATCACTTGCCAATACTATTCCAAAGTATTGACCCACTGTGGCTGTAACTTATGATGTTGCAGGTTACTCCGATGATGAGTAGGAGTCATGAGTCTACACTCAACATGCTTGCCTGTGGCACATGAAGATGAAGACTTATGTTTATTTACTTATTCCAAAACTCTTGTATTAGGCCTTTGGCCCTGAGTTGTAAAAGACTATGTTTTATCTCTGGAATGAATGTAATAAACGACCTTTGTATCTGTGTACTTCATCTTAAACTGTGGATGCTAGCATTGATCCAGGGACTAGCATTGCAATCACAGGGATCCTTTCCTTTACAAAGGAGGGATCTTACATCAATTCAGAGCCACAGTGCATCAAGCCGTCATTGGCCACTTTGACCTGGAGAGGAGCGATTGCTCGCGTCTTCGCTTGCAGTTTCTCAGCTAAAGCAGAGGATCACGAAAGTTTGCGAGCTCCCAGAATCAATCATCATCAACACTTCCTGCTGCTGAATCCACCCTTGAAAGCGCATCGTGGAGATCGCTTGCCCTCCATCAGCGGCTGCTTGCGAGATGTGCATGAATTGACTGGCCGTGTCGCTGCCAGCGCGCTCCTATGGCTGCTCTGGTGCTTCTTCAGGTTGGACCATAGCCAGGAGTTCCTCAACCACATGGAGTTGCACAGTTGGACCGCAACAGTGCTCGCGACTCCAACGCTCGCCGCAGGTGAAACAGAGGCCCCGCGCACGCCGATAGTTGCACAAAGCGGCGAGCTTGTCCTCCGCCGGCGGTGGTCGCGTCTCCTCCCCTCCTTTGCGGTCCTCCCCACGCGACCCGTGCAAGGTGGAATTGCGCGGTAGAGGTGGCATTGGGAGTGGCATCGCAGTACGGGGAATTGGCCACGGCATGCGCGTGAACTCCGCGCGACGCGCCTCTTGGCGATAGAACTCCAGCACGCCTTCCTGTAAGAGAGGAAGGTCCACGGCAGTATCGAGCAAAGATGGTTGATGTAATAAAACTGCAGCTCAAATATCCCGATGCAACCCGTCCAAAAAATGAGTAATGAAATATGCAGGATCCCAAGAACTATGGTGCGCGGTCAGGTGATGCATCAGCTCATTGAACTTGCTCACATATTCAGCAATCGTGCCTGTTTGGCGCAATTTGTTAAAAAGACGCAAATGATATTGGAAATCCGCCTGGCCAAATTGCGCGTAAATTTGAGCAGCAAAATCTTTCCAAACCGGAAAATGCAGGTGGGCCTGAAACGATTGCAGCCACGAGAGAGCTCCCTCAATGAAATACATGGCGGCGCAATTCACCCGTGTCTCCGGGTGCATTGAGCACATCTGGAAATAGGCCTCGCACTTGAGTTGCCAAGCCCGAGGGTTGTCCCCATCGAATAAAAGGAAATCAACACGCGGTGGCGGAGGAAAACGGTGAGACCCCGATCCCCGAACAAATTCAGACGAATCGTAACCCGGGAAAGGGAGGTAGTACGTACCCTTGACCGAGGCTGCACCGGCTGGCGGAAGGTCACCCAGGTGGTCACCCTGTAGGTTCGATGCGTCGCGGTGGCCGGATTGCCCATGGTCGTCGCCACCATGGTTTGCCGCTTCAAGCACCAGAGAGCTGGGCTTGTGAGAGGACGACAGCGCGTCCACCGAGGTCGGGAGCAGCGGGGGCAGCGCGCCCCGTGGTGAGGTACCGGAGATCTTGTCCTTGGTGAGGTCGATGACGCGCGCGCGTAGATCCCCAACTTCCGCGCGCAGAGCGGAGACGGATTTCTCCATATCCGGCTTCCACGTATGCAGATCGAGCACCGCAGGATGGATGTCGTCGAGCTTGGCGTTCATCTAGGAGATAGACGTCGTCAGATCGGCCAGGAGCTTGGCTTGGTCCTCCATGAGTTGAGCCTTGTCGTGGCGGGTGAGGATGATGGAGGGGTATTTTCCGGCCAGATCTGAGGTGGGAGAAAAAATTGGCGCGGTGGAAGGTTGGCTCTGATATCAGATTGTTACGATCCCTTTGGATAATTTCCTCAGCTAGTTCGATACAACATCCAGATACAGGAATTTCACGGGAGGAAGATAGAGAGATGGGTTCTAGAGGATACAGGAAAGAACCGCCGCTGCCAAGATCATCCTCCACACCTCTCCCAACCCTAACGAGCTAGCTTAAGTACTCCCCTTGTCCACGGTTGGATGCTCATCGATGGACTCACAAGTACCGCTTGTTGGGCCGCCTGGTTCGCTCACTCCTCCGCACAGGTGGGCCGATAGCTTCTTCTGCCTCGCCCGTTGTAGAGGTTGCCCTGTTGTCACGGCCCATGGTTGGGGTAGTAGCGTGGCCCGTGACACATTTGTCTTCTGAAACAATTAGCCTGACCCCATCATGCATTGATGCATTATCAACAACGATGCAGCTATACATCAAATCCTACGCCTTCCACAAACTGATTATGTTCGGTTGGGAGAATAAGAATGTCTCGATGAATTCAACTCCTAGCTTGCATTTCATGAACCGACGAACCTTTGAGTTTAATTATTGACAAAGTATAAGAGCTGATGAACAAATATCGTTTCTTGCATTTTTCGTTTATGTAATCTCACCGACTGTTCTCAGCCTCATTTAGATCGACAAGTTAACTGAAAAAATATGTGGCAAGGCCACTAGTTTATGTGCCACTAGTAAGTAAAATCCAGCTTATTGCATGACGAAGGTACAGCTTTCCTTAGTTATCTACAGCAAGTGTGCATTGTGTCCGTGTCCTAATCTCAAATGTCACTTTTTACTTGGTAATAAGTGTGATGCTTACTGAAATGTGTGTGCTTCCTCTCTTAGGAAGAATCATAGATAGGTTACAGTTTTGGAAGGGCATGGTGCTGAGATGGGTAGCGTAAGTGTGGGCTCAACCATTTCCAGGTTAGCACCCAACAACCATTTGAGACACAACTAGCTCCTGCCTTAACTAATTTTCACACACAAACTTCCCATGCGTATCAATCGCTCTCCTGCCTTCTTGAAGGCAAAAATAAATTAGCAACAACTAATATGAAACCGACGGAGTAGTGAACAACTAACCATGCACGAACGCACCTCCCATCTCTAATCTCCTTCCTAGTATGACATTACTATGATTTCTTTAAGAACATCATACAGAAGATTACCTAGAAATCTACTACTAATATAACAAGATACTTTAACAGAGCGTTCTGAAATGGTCATCCTAGCAAGTAAGTGGAGAATGACTATTTGGAAAATAAGATAATAGCGGACATCGAATAGGAAGTGGCAAGGATGGATATTCTTTACTTATAGATAACTGGTATTTGTACTTACTACTCTTTCCCGGTGAAGTTTGAAGAAATGTTTTTTTCTGTATCATTTTCAATGATTATAGTCCCGGCCCTCGGGAATCTCCGGGGGCAAAGATGAGGTGACGCCAAAAACTAGCGGTATCAATGGCTACTTGCCAAATGGAAGATATAAGAAAAAGTTATACAACGTGGTTAAACAACAGGCCGGCCAGTGGCCTAGGTAGGATCAAGAGTGTTCCTGGCCACACATTCGGATCTGCGAATGTACTTTTCTTCAGCGCTAAAATTAGCTGTCTCAGCAACCTCGGTAACCTCGGTAAGGTTGCAACCTCGGTAAGATTGCAAGACATGTTGACACTTGAAAACGATATAAGCAACAGCACAACAATTGGATATAATGGGATTTTAGTTGTAGCTTACCATGGGGAACCCCGTAAGGATTTCTTGCAAGCGGATAACTTGTCAATGCATTTTCAAATACCAGTTTTATGCATTCTACATTTCTGATTTGTAGCAGAGGTAGCTCAAGAAATGACCAGTTACTCCGGCTCGATTTCGAGTCACCTGACATTATTGAAGTCCCTATAATTAGAGTATGGAACAAACAATAGCTAATCTGAATTTAACCTTTTAGACCTCGAAACGATAACCTTTTAGACCTCGAAACGATTAGAGTGGCAGATACTTAGAGAGAGATCTCGTATGCTAGACAGATAAAGCCGCTAAATTGCTTGATTTACCATCCTAAGTACTACCTCTGATCTAAATTATGTATCAAAGGTTTGCTAAATTTGTTCCACACCGTGGCTATATCGCTTCCAATGCGGAAAAATTAGCGGGCAATTGACATTCCACTATCCTGGCGGCCCCAACATCGGCCCGCTAGGGTATTTCTTCTGAAGTGATGATCACGTCACATGGCCATGGAAGCGTCTCAACGCGTCATCTTTGACGACGCGCAACCTGGTCTCGGTGGCCTCCTAGACGCGATTAAAGTGGAAGCTAGGTCATGGTGTAGCCCCTCTAGGCTTGTTCTAAACTCTTCCTACTATCAATGGACGAAACGCAAGGCTTTTGAGTTTTTCGAACAAAGATGTGCTGAATCTAGACCTATTTTAGGTATCATTTTATCTAAATTTACGACCAGTAATTTGAATCGAAGAGAGCAATGATGACATCTTAGTACACGCATGCGAGCAACAACATCGGTGAACCCTAGGCCGCTAGTAAAAACGTTGTGCGCCTCCGAAATTTACTACTCATTCGTCGGGAGCGTTAGATCGTGTGCCAAGTTGCTGCGTTCACGATCGGAAAGATTTCTTATGGACGACGGCGACCAAGAACGTCACCCTCGTGGCAACTGGCAAGTGGCAACCCACACGGCCAGTCCAGGCGGTCACACGTCACGCCTGCTACCACGAAAGTGCATCGTCCTCCCGGATTCCGCCCCCACCCCACGCCCACGCGGCGTCCCTATCCACCACCACCTTCTCTTCCCCGGCTCCGCTATAAAATGGAGACCACCTCCAGCTCCATTCCTCAGAGTCACTGATATTCACTCACATCTCAAGAACTCTCAAGCCTCGTATCGTCTGTCGTCTCCCACTAAACCCAGCAGATTCCCACCAGCGAAGCAAGCACCGCACCCAAGCAAAACAATGGCGATGACTCCATCAGCGCCCGCCGTCTCCTTCTCCGTCCGCCCGTCGACGACATTCCGGCCGCGCGCCACCGTCGCGTCAGCCTCCGCGGGCGCCAAGCGTCTGCGCGCGGGAGCCCCCAAGGGAGGCAAGTGGTGGGCGCCGCTGGTCGGGTGGTCGGGGCGAGCAGACTACATCGAGACCGCGGCCCCGGTGGTGGAGGAGAAGGCGGGGAGGTCGTTCGTGGGAGGCCTGACCGAGGAGAAGGCGCGGCAGCTGCGCGCGCGGATGTCGGAGATGGAGAGCTTCCACGACGCCATGTACCACTCCGCCATCGCGTCCCGCCTCGCGCGCACCGCCTAGGCCGCCCGCCGCCATGGACGCAGAGAACCGACCAGACAACTCGCCGGCGGTACCAAGTACCTGCTCGTCCTTGGCGTGCCCGTGCGTGTGTGCATAGCTGTTTCTTCTTGTAAATTACAAAGCTCGTCCCTTTTGTCTGTTGATAGAGGTGAAGAAGGGCGGAGGGGTCTGTTTTTTCGATTGGCCCCTCCCCCTCTTCGTCTCCAACGAAACACTCCCTGATCTGTATATATAGTTTTTTACTGTTTTGTAAATTACAGGGCTCAGATGTGTGTACAAACGAATAAAAGTACAAGCTCGGATCTTTGTTGCAATATTCTCGAGATGTGTAGCTAAATAAGCTAATATTGCCGCCTCATCCGTTGGGAGCATCGCGTTTGGAGACTCGGAAAAGAGGTTTCAAGTTGACCTCCACCGGTGCTCAGTCTTAGGGTGATCTCTAGGGGCACAATGCACGTCTTCATCGGCGAGTCCATAATGAGGCCCTTCTCGGGTCTGACCAAGTCTCGCCATCTAATCTTCTTGATAGATGATGCGTCGACAAGGAGAGTCATTCTGAAACGGTTGTTCTTCGGAGACAACTGGCGTCGGTTGAGACGATGTTTTGTTACTTAGCTTAGAACAAGCTCTTTGTTATTGTTGTTGTGGAGTTTGTAGTGGCTGTCTTCAGGCTAGCCAGAGTGGAGGTCGTGCTACACTTGTTGCAACGAGTGTGAGCATTCTTGTACTTAAAATTATGCCTTCTATAAAGATAAAGTATGCTATTGGCACACTTTTGAAAAAATATTGCCGTCTCATTTTCCTGTCGATTTGTCCATTCGACTTGATTTGATGAGCCCTATATATATTTATTATTTATTACTATTAAAATGGAATCAAAATTTCATGGATGATAGTTGGCCAACAGGCTTGGTTCAAATGTTTTTGTTGCAGTACTAATTTTCTTTAAGAATTTTTTTATGTGGGTTATGTTGTCAAGCAAATATAGCAAAACTGAGATTAATGTTTAGAGTTGTATCCTAAACGAATGTATTCACAAATCGTGTGCATTATATTTCATAGTCATCATCTGTGTGCACTACATTTTCTCAAACTGTCCATGTGCGCTACGTGTCAAGCCTCTATGGTTCGCGCGATTTTAAAAACAATAAGAAGGATCGAAGGTAGAAATTACTCAATGGGATGGCATGCCATTAAAACAACAAAATGACTGAAGATTTTTGTTTAGGATTGCATGTAAAGTAAACCATAAATAAATATCTACGGTTCCACCAAACTAGCTCCGTAGAAGAAAAAAACTCTAACAAATAAATCAACCAAAAATTGTTATAAACTTTTTTCGGACCAAAGAGACCTCTGCACAGGAGTGTGTTTCTATTGGCCCAAACATATTGAGAGGTTCATTTATTTCCCAAATTATAGAGAGCAAACGTTAAAATTTTAATTCCAGTTCTGTGAAGTGAACGCATCGGGAGACGTTAGATTTTTAAGTGCATAGTGGATGGCAACTTCTTCTGCCATGTTCTAAAATTGCAAGACCTAAACCCGCAATTTTCAAAAAAACTTTCGCGCGTTGGGCTTTCTCGCACGGAACGTGCGATATGAGAAACCTTTAATTTTGGGAAAACAATACAGTTTTCCCGGGGATCGAAGGAATCAGGCACCCAGGTCGCTCCTTGGTCGCCTGGCTCCGCACGTAACCTTCAATGTCGTGAGGCCCGCGAGCCCACGTGGTGGGACCACACCCAGTCTTATCTCGATCTCTGCACAACGTCTCGTCCTCAGCTCCTCACAACACCATTGTCCCCGGTCGCCGTTGCCTGCCTGCACAACCATGTCGTTGCCGCCGTCGCTCGTGCCTCTGCTCCTGCCGGCAGTGGCGGAGCTATGTACAAATCAGAGGGAGCCACGCCTCCCCTCTTCCCCAGACTTGGAACAAAAAATGAAGAAAACTATATTTAAGGGGCTTAGATGGGAAACTTTTGAGTGATCCCCCCCAAATATTCCAATATTACCGTTTGCCCCCCCCCCCCTCCCAAATATTCTGGGCCTAGCTCCACCACTGTCTGCCGGTGTAGCCACCTGTTGTCGACACCGGACCGGGCCCGACGGTGCAGGCACTCGCTGTTGCCACCTGACCGGATCCTTGGCCGCAATCTCGCCCCGCCGGACTAGTTCGCGTCGCCGTTTCTTGGAGGCGCCCCACCGCCGTTCCTGCGTGCTCCGGTCGGAGCTCGAGCTCCGTCATGGCTATGTGTTGTGTCCTTATCCGTCTCCGACGTGGACAACCGCGACGATCATCGCCGGCGGAGCGCTCTCCATCCCCTTGACGGCGCATCAGCATTGCTACAGACCTCTGGCTGTTTGGAGGCGCTTGTGCACACACGAAGAAGCAAGGTAGCGGCAAGGCCATCCAGCGCTGCCCACACCTCTGGTGGCCTCCCATGGCGTCTCCTGTTGCCGGGATTTGCTACATGTGTCCGGGCAGAGCTGCTACGTGCGGCCTCGAGTTCTGCTACATGTGACCAGTGGCTCTGCTATGTGCGGTGTCGGTGTCGATGTTTGCTACATGCGGCCAGCGGTGGGTGCTATGTGCGAACGGGTGGCGGTGCTACAAATGGCGATGGATTTTGCTACATGCGGTCAGTGGCAGTGTTATAAGTGGGTGTTGGTTTTGCTACATGTGGCCGAGCTGGCGCTACGAGACTTCCGGCGGTGCTATGCGCAGTATCGAATTTGCTATAATTTTTTTGCTACAAAGACTTTGTTGTTTTGATACAATAGTATATATGTTTTTCTACGAGATCTCCGGCGAGGTCTCCAACGAGGTTGGATTTTTCTATAATAGGACATTTTATTTGCCATATATGTTTTGTGATTTTTCTAGAATAGCGCAGAGATTTTGCTACACAATCTCTGGTGAGGTCTACCGGCAAGTCTCTGACGAGGTCGGATATGCTATATTAGCGTAATTTTTTTGCTACGCGATCGCCGGAGACCATTCTAGGCCGAACCTTTTTTGCTACATGTAGCAAAAGCAGGACTATATATAGTAAAAACGGGACCAATTGTAGCAAAAGCGAGATGAAAGGATTGAGCAGATCGGACGGCTGGTGACCCGGGGATGGAAAGTTTCCATCTCCCGATGGACATCTAGCACTTCCCTTATTTGTAAGGCATAACCAAACAATATTTTGTGGTTGTTCAAAGATGAATATCCGTGGGGTACGGTTTAACAACATAATATTGGTGGATGGATAATTTCTGCTCCTAGGCTAAGCACATATTATTCTCAAAAGAAAATAAAATCTAAGGGCCTGATTGGAAACACGGTTTTTTGTCCATATTTCAAAGATACCACAATTTTTCTAAATACTAGAGTTTGCAATACTTTGAGTTGTTTGGATACTCTGAAATACCAAAGTTTGAAACCTTAGTATTTCAACAACTGAGTTATTTTCACACTACAATAGAATGAGGTCTGGACCTCTTTTTCCAAAAACCGTGGTTTTGTGAAAACCAAAGTATCCCATGCCAAGCGTTGTAATACCATGTTTTCTAAATACTTCGGTTTTATAGAAGCCAAGCTGCCAAACAAAGCCTAAGTCCATGTACACAACACTCTCTTGCTCGGACCTAAACCTTAATGAGCCCCCAAAATGTTTTCTAGGGTTTCGGAGTGGAGAAAGGCGGCGCGAGGCGATTTTCAATCTCTTTGGTGCCAGATCGATCTGCCTCCATTGAATCCTCTCCTGACCGAGCCTCTACCCTTAGGGATGGCTGACTCGGGCCTTGGGGATGATCCGGGCAGAGGAGCAGAGAAGGAACAAGCCATGGATGATGGCGTTGTTGAGGAAAAGTTCAAGAAACTAATTCTGACAGAGAAGGGGAACAGAGTCCTGGTTATGGACAATCTAGAGGATGAGGAGGGAGCAAAGATCGTTGTGGTTGGGAAGGTGTTGGCGCCATCAAAATTCCATGTTGATACCATCCAGAGTGCTTTGTGCCCACAGTTGGGAAACCCTAAAGGGTTGGTTTTTCAAGCAATGGGTGATAATGTCTTTGTGTCAACCCTAGAAAAAGAGCAAGATCAGAAGAGGATCTGGGAAGGGGCACCATGGATGGTGGGAAATCACGCTGTGGTATTAGAGAATTTTGAGACCAGCATGCGTCCTTCTGAAGTTCGTTTTAGGAAGATACCGATTTGGATACAATGTCATGATCTATCGTTCAATTGGCTTGATTCAAAAAGAGCAGAGTGCATTGCTAGTCAAATTGGTGAGTTTATCAGATCGGATACTACTTGGAATACTAGAGGATGGGGACAAAGCTTACGTGCCAGAATCTGGCTCAGTATTGAAGATCCTATCCAACGTTGTATCCCAATCAATTCACTAAGGAGGAAGGGGATAGTTCATTACTCTATTTTGTATGAGAAACTTCCTTACTTCTGCTTTTTATGTGAAATGTTGGATCACTATTCTATAAGTATTTTTAAACTCACAAAAGGTTTATGCTCCAAATTAACGACGATTGCGTCCAATTACTGGTGGAGTGGATCACTAGACCATAAAGGTTTGCACTAGCAATCTTGGGAGAAGATGTCTTTTGCAAAAGGTAAAGGATGGATGGGTTTTAAGGAACTCCAAAGTTTTAACGACGCTATGTTAGGCAAACAAGCATGGCGGTTGCTGGAGAATACAACGAGTCTGTGTGCTTGTGTTCTGAAGGGAAGGTATTTTCCAAATTCAGACTTTCTATCAGCAGGGTGCCCCTGGAGTGCCTCTCGTGTTTGTAAGGCTATTCTGATTGGTAGAAATGTTCTACAAAAAGGTTTGGTTAGGCGAGTCGGTAATGAAGCTGATACTCGTATTTGCACGACAGATGCTATTGGGGGTAGCTTACGTAGAGGGAGCAAGGCGACGTAGGAGAATCCGGGACCGAGATTGGCACACGATGTACCCAGTTTCATGTCCCCTCGATGGAGGATCGCTACGTCCTGCTGTCAATCCAGTATATGATCATAGATTGGTTTTCATGGGAGCCGCCGTAGGCGGAGGGAGAGACTAGATCTAGTCTAATGTGGAAGAAGATGGCCCGTGGGGGTGCCCCTGGTGGCTTTATATATGCAGCCAGTTAGGGTTTACAAGTATTTGGTGGGCTTTGTATACGAGTCCTCATCTTGGGCCTCCAGTCGGCGCCAGTCGCCTGAGTCCAGTATATGCCAGTCGCCGTAATTGACGAGTCGATCCGCCATGGGCTATGCTTCAGTCGGCTCGACCCAGCTGGCGATTATGCTTCATGGGTATATCCCGATTGGTATTCCCCCATCAGTAGTCCCCGAGCGCGTCAGGGACTCGGCGATGACTCCAAGCCGCTGAATCGACGTAGGTGATTACAGGGGGGAGTCGATGGCGAGTCATTGACGAGCTCCTGAAATAGAGAAATAACTCATGAAGTAGTTCATTCGCCTGGGCGAGTCGTCGCGCTAGGCGAGTCGCCATTGGACGGAGTCGCCCCTTGTAGAAGTTGGCTGGCGCCTTGTCAACTTGATGTCGTAGAGGACGTGGAGGCCACCAAATAGTTGATGATGAAGTCGCCAAGTCGGTGCAGGCGAATACGCGAGGGGCGAGGCGGGTCCCCAAGCGTGGCGAGTATGCGAGGGCGATCTCACGATGGCGAGTCCCCGAGTGTGACGAGTATGAGAGGGCGAGTCCGCGCTGGCGAGTCCCCGAGCGTGTTGAGTACGCAAGGGCGAGTCCGCGGTGGCGAGTCCCCGAGCATGTTGAGTACGCGAGGGCGAGTCCACGGTGGCGAGTCCCCGAGCGTGTTGAGTATGCGAGGGCGAGTCCGTGGTGGCGAGTCCCGAGCGTGGAGAGTACGTGAGGGCGAGTCCGCGGTGGCGAGTCCCCGAGCGTGTTGACTACGCGAGGCGACGAGTCCGCGGTGGCGAGTTCCCGAGCGTGTTGAGTACGCGAAGCGGCGGCGAGTCCCCGAGCATGGAGAGTCCGCGAGTCGACAAGTCCGCGGTGGCGAGTCCTCGAGCGTGGAGAGTACACGAGGGAGAGTCCGCGGTCGTGGAACCATGCGTACACACAGTATGCCTAGGAGTAGTCCCCGAGGCTCGAGTTGGCTTGAAGAGGCGACTTGAGGCTCTTTAGAGATGCATATTCTGAAAATAGTAGTGGTTGCTGCCGAGCATGGCGAGTGGCGAGGTCGAGCGACCGGCGAGCGCCGAGTCCCTGAGCACGGCGAGTGGCGAGGTCGAGCGATCGGCGAGCATCGAGTCCCCGAGCGTGAAGAGTGGCGAGGTCAAGCTACCGGCGAGCGCCGATCCCCCAAGCGCGGCGAGTGGCTGTAGGGTTTCGTAGCATGGAAAACAAAAAATTTCTACCGCATACATACAAACAAGCCAAGATCTAGCTACTAGATTGTAGCAACGAGTCGATAGAATAACTCACCCTCGAAGATTCCAAAGTGTTTAACGAGAGCGGATTCTCGTGGGTGATGTAGTCGTACTCTTCCCGATCTCAAGATCGCGTAGACGATCCTTCCGGCGCTGCGTTCCGGCAGCGCTCCCGCAGTCGGTCACACGTTCGGTACTCGACGAAGACCTTCCTCTCCCTTGTTCCAGCAGGCAGCGGAGGTTGTAGCACTCCCCTCGCGATTCCGGCAGCACAACGGCGTGGTACCGGAAGTGAGGGGAGATCTTGCAGGGCTTCTCCTTAAGCCGGAGCGAGTATGGTGGAGTATGAGAGAGTCCCTCGACGATCTAGGGTTTAGACACGTCGAGGAGGAGGCTAGGCCGGCGGCTAGGGTTGCTAGGCGGCGGCGGCGGTTTGCCCTAGGGCAGCGGCGGCAGCAGGTGGCGGCGCCGGCGGCTTAGGGTTTGGAGGAGAGGATCTTGTGTGTCTCTAGGAGGGAGCCCTGCCCCTCCTTATATAGGTGGAGGGGCCGGCCGGCCAAGGGGAGGGGAGTCCCTCCCCAACTCGGCTTGGAGGTGGGCCGGCGGTGGAGGAGGGACTCCTCCCCAACTCGGTTTCCTCCTCCTTCCCCACTTCCCAAAAATAGCCGTTTGACTTTCAAACTAGCCGTTTGACTTTTCAAACTAGGATTTGAATAAACCCTCTATTTTGTTCAGCGATGACACCGAGTACATGATGCAATCATACCAACTTGTTATAACACATTCATGTACCCTTCCCCTCCGGAGTGCCGGACATTCCGGAACCTTCTAGAACATTCCCGATGAAAACACCGGAATCATTCTCCAACTCCGAAACGGGACTTTCCTTATATGAATCTTATTCTCCGGACCATTCCGAATCTCCTAGTGATATCCCGAATCCCATTCGAGACTCCGAACAACATTCGGACTCTTTCTCATCATTCCATAACTACTCAAACAACGTCGAATCCTTAAGTGTGTCTCCCTACGGTTCGTGAATTATGCGGACATGATCGAGACACTTCTCCGATCAATAACCAATAGAGGAATCTGGAAATTCATATGGCTCCCACATATTTCTACGATTACTTTGCGATCGAATGAACCACTTACATACGATACCTATTTCCCTTTGTCTCACGATAGTTTACTTATCCGAGGTTATGATCGTCGGCATCTCTGCATACCTAGTTCAACCTCGTTACCGATAAGTACTCTTTTCTCGTTCCCGTGATATGTGATCCCTTGTGAGCCAGTCACATGCTTGCAAGCTAATTGGATGACATTTCACCGAGAGGGCCCAGAGTATATCTATCTGTCATATGCATGGACAAATCCCACTCTTGATCCATGTGTTTCAATCAATACTTTCCGAACACTCAATGCCACCTTTATAGCCACCCAGTTACAGTGTGGTGTTTGATGTCATCAAAGCATCCATCCGGTAAAGGTGATATGCATGATCTCATGGTCAAAGGAATTAGGTTACTATGTATCAGAAAGCATATAGAAATTGAACTATTAAAATGACTTGATCTTTATGCTACGCTTATCTATAGGAGTATGTCCACCATATCATTCTCCTAACGATATGATCTTGTTTTTAATAACATCTCAATGTTCATGACAGGGAAACCACAATCATCTATCAACCAACAAGCTAGTATTATATAGAGGCTTTACTAGGGACTTCAAATTAAGTTTACAAATCACACAAGTATTAATGTTTCCTTGTTAATACTATTATAGCATGAATGTAAACATTTATCATAAACACAAAGATATAATAATAACTACATTTATTATTGCCTCTAGGGCATATCTCCAACAGTCTCCCACTTGCACTAGAGTCATCTAATCTAGATTACATGGTAATATACCGAACACCCATGGCAGTTTGGTGCTGGTCATGTTTTGCCCTCGGGAGAGGTTTAGTCAACGGATCCTCTACATTCAGATCTGTGTGTACTTTGCAAATCTTTATATCCCCATCTTGGATATGTTCTCGAATAGCGTGAAAACGTAGCTTGATGTGCTTCAGCTTCTTGTGTGACCTTGGTTCTTGTGCATTGGCTATGGCACCCATGTTATCACAGTAGATAGACATTGGGTCCAGCGCACTAGGAACCACACCCAGCTCTGTAATGAACTCTTTCATCCATATCGCTTCTTGTGAAGCCTCCGAAGCAGCCATGTATTTTGATTCAGTTGAAGATCTCGCCACAACGCTTTGCTTTGCACTCCTCCAGCTAACTGCTGCACCATTCAAAATAAATACGTATCCAGATTGTGATTTAAAATCATCCGGATCGGTGTTCCAACTAGCATAGGTGTAACCATTAACAACGAGCTGTTCATCACCTCCATAAGAAAGAACCATATCCTTAGTTCTTCTCAAGTACTTAAGGATGTTTTTGACCGCTGTCCAATGATCCACTCCTGGATCACTTTGATATCTGCTAGTTAAACTAACAGCATATGCAATGTCGGGTCTAGTACATAGCATGGCATACATTAGAGATCCTATGGCTGAGGCATAGGGAGTCTTACTCATCCTTTCTCTATCTTCTGCCGATGTCGGACTTTGAGTTTTACTCAAGGTCGTATTGGGCAACATGGGCAAGAACCCTTTCTTGCTATCTTCCATTCCAAACCTCTTTAGAACCTTGTCCAAATATGTACTTTGTGAAAATGATATTTGGCGTCTCGATCTATCTCTATAAATCTTTATGCCTAATATGTAAGCTGCTTCGCCAAGATCCTTCATTGAAAAACTATTATTCAAATATTCCTTGACACTATTAAGAAGGTCTACATCATTCCCAATCAACAATATGTCATCTACATATAGTATTAAGAATGCTACAGAGCTCCCACTCACTTTCTTGTAAATACAAGCTTCTCCATAAGTTTGTATAAAACCAAAACTTTTGATTACCTTATCAAAACGTTGATTCAAACTTCGGGATGCTTGCTTCAATCCATAGATGGACCGTTGAAGTTTGCATACCTTGTTAGCATCTTTAGGATCGACAAAACCTTTGGGTTGCATCATATACAACTCTTCATCAATGTCTCCATTGAGGAATGCTGTTTTGACATCCATCTGCCATATCTCATAATCATAATATGCAGCGATTGCTAACATTATCCTCACAGACTTTAGCTTCGCTACTGGTGATAAAGTCTCATCGTAGTCAACTCCTTGAATTTGTCGAAACCCTTTTGCGACAAGTCGAGCTTTATAGACAGTAACATTACCATCAGCATCTGTTTTCTTTTTGAAGATCCATTTGTTCTCGACAGCCTTCCGGCCATCCGGTAAGTCCACCAAAGTCCATACTTGGTTTTTGTACATGGATCCAATCTCGGATTTCATGGCTTCTTGCCATTTATTGGAATCTAGGCTCATCATCGCTTCCTCATATGTCTCAGGGTCATCGGTGTTGTCCACCAACATGACACTCATAACGGGATCATACCAATCTGGAGTGGTACGAGTTCTCGTTGACCTGCGAGGCTCTGTAGCAACTTCAACCGAAGTTTCATGATCATCATCATTAGCTTCCTCTCTAACTGGTGCAGGCACCACAGGAACTTCTTCCGGCGCTGCGCTACTTGCAATTTCGAGAGAAGGTTCGACAACCTCGTCGAGTTCTACTTTCCTTCCAGTCACTTCTTTCGAGAGAAATTCCTTCTCTAGAAAGGATCCATTCTTGGCAACGAAGATTTTGCCTTCGGATCTATGATAGAAGGTATACCCAATAGTTTCGTTCGGGTATCCAATGAAGACGCATTTTTCCGCTTTGGGTTCAAGCTTGTCCGGCTGTAACTTCTTTACATAGGCTTCGCATCCCCAAACTTTAAGGAACGACAATCTAGGTTTCTTCCCAAACCATAATTCATACGGTGTCGTTTCAACGGATTTAGATGGTGCCCTATTTAAAGTGAATGCGGATGTTTCTAATGCATAACCCCAAAATGATAGCAGTAAATCTGTAAGTGACATCATAGAACGAACCATATCTAAGAGAGTTCGATTACGGCGTTCGGACACACCATTACGCTGTGGTGTTCCCGGCGGTTTCAATTGTGAAAGTATTTCGCATTTCTTCAAATGCTCGCCAAACTCGTAACTTAGATATTCACCTCCACGATCAGAACGTAGAAATTTAATCTTCTTGTTATGTTGATTCTCTACCTCACTTTGAAATTCCTTAAACTTCTCGAAAGTTTCGGACTTATGTTTCATGAAATAGATATACCCATATCTACTCAAGTCATCCGTGAAGGTAAGAACATAACGATAACCACCGCGCGATGCTACACTCATTGGACCACACACATCGGTATGTATGATTTCCAATAATTCCGTAGCTCGCTCCATCATACCAGAGAATGGAGTCTTAGTCATTTTACCCATCAGACATGCTTCGCATCTTTCAAGTGATTCGAAATCAAGTGATTCAAGAAGTCTATCGGAGTGGAGTTTCTTCATACGCTTCACTCCAATGTGACCAAGACGACAGTGCCACATATAGGTCGATTTATCGCTCGATTTCAAACGTTTAGCCTCAATATTATTAATATGTGTATTTCCACTATCGAGATTCAACAAGAATAGACCATCTATCAAAGGTGCATGTGCATAAAACATATTACTCATATAAATCGAACAACCATTATTCTCGGACTTAAATAAGTAACCGTCTCGCAATAAATAAGATCCCGATATAATGTTCATGCTTAACGCAGGCACCAAATAACAATTATTCAAGTATAAAACTAATCCCGATGGTAGATGAAGGGGTAACGTGCCGACCGCGATCACATCAACTTTTGATCCGTTTCCCACACGCATCGTCACCTCATTCTTCGCTAGCTTCCGTTTATTCTGCAGCACCTGTTTCGAGTTACAAATATGAGCAACCGAACCAGTATCAAATACCCAGGCACTACTACGAGTACTAGTGAGATACACATTAATAACATGTATATCAGATATACCTTTCTTCTTGATGTTGCCGTTCTTCAAATCCGCCAAGTACTTTGGGCAATTCCGCTTCCAGTGACCTTCTCCCTTGCAGTAAAAGCACTCAGTATCAGGCTTAGGTCCAGCCTTGGTCTTCTTCGTTGGCGTGGTAACTTTCTTACCACCCTTCTTGAAGTGTCCCTTCTGCTTAGACTTGCCTTTCTTGAATTTGGTGGTCTTATTGACCAACAACACTTGGTGCTCTTTCTTGATCTCCACTTCTGCAGATTTCAACATGGCAAAGAGTTCTGGCAACGTCTTGTTCATGTTTTGCATGTTGTAGTTCATCACAAAGTTCTTGTAACTTGGTCGTAGTGATTGGAGGACACGGTAAATCCCCAAAGCATTAGGAATCACAATACCCAAGCTTTGAAGTTTGTTTGCGTGCCCAGACATCTTAAGCACATGCTCACTGAAGGAGCTGCCCTCTTCCATCTTGCAGTTAAAGAACTTTTCAGAAGCCTCATAGCTTTCAATTGCCGCATGAGTCTCAAAGATCAATTTGAGATCCTCGACAATATCATATGGGTCTGAATTCTCAAACCTTTTCTGAAGCTCCGATTCTAAACCATACAAGATAGCACACTGAACTGTGGAGTACTGAGTCTTCCGAGTGAGGTAAACATTCTTTACTTCATCGGCAGCATCAGCTGCAGGTGGGCCACCCAGCGGTGCATCCAGCACATAGGTCAAATTACCAGCTGTGAGGACAATCCTCAAATTGCGGAACCAATCCGCGAAGTTGCTTCCATTGTTTTTCAACTTTTCTTTCTCTAGGAACGCATTAAAATTGATGGTAGGGGTTGCCATTGATATACAACATATTTGCAATAGTTTAGACTAAGTTTATGACAAATTGAGTTCAAATTAATAATAAAATTAATCTAGGTGAACTCCCACTCAAAACAATATCCCTCACATTGTTTTAGTGATCACACGAACCAAATCCACCACATCAACACCGATCATCACGAGAGCTGATATAGTTTCAATGGCGAACAATCGACATGTTCATCATATCTACTATATGATTCATGCTTTACCTTTCGGTGATCCGTGTTCCGAGACCATGTCTGTACATGCTAGGCTCGTCAAGATCAAACCTTAGTTTCCGCATGAGAAAATCTGGCTTGCTCACGTTGTATACACTTGCGGAATCTAACACACCCGATCATCACGTGGTGCTTCGAAACAACAAGCTTTAGCAACGGTGCTAACTAAGGGTGAACACTTTATGACTTGAATTTCATGTGCATGAGGGATCATATTATAATGCTACCGTCGTCTACTAAGCAATACAAGATGCATAAAGGATTAACATCACATGCAATTCATAATATGTGATATGATATGGCCTTTCTTCTTTGTGCTTCCGATCTCCATCTTCTAGCACGAACATGATCTCCATCATCACCGGCATTGCATCAAGGTCAATGACGCTTCTCCATGGTTGTCGTCCACCGGCTTCAACTATTACAACTACTTTGAATAGACACGCGGGTATTAACATAAATTAAAGACAACCATACGACTCCTGCCGGTTGCCAACTTACAATAAGGAACATTGCATACATCAAAATATAATCACAATCATGGCCATATCACATCACAGCACACCCCTGCAAAACAAAGTTAGACGCCTCTACTTTCTTTGCATGTTTTACGTGGTTTGGGGCTTTCAATAAGTGTCGATCTAACTTACGAAAATGAACCACAACATTGATACTAGTATTGTTAATCACCCGTTGTAAATTGGATCTTAACTATGCTAGGAGAAACAGGCACCCGCAAAGCCACATATGCAATACAAGTTGCATGTCAAGCGTGGAGCAAGTCTCATGAACGATGTCATGTAAGGTTAGCCCGGGCCGCTTCATCCTAACATCCCGCAAGATGCAAAGTACACAAGAAGCAATCGACAATAAAAGCATCAACGCCCACAATGACCATTGTGTTCTACTCGTGCCACAGATCTACATATAGACACGGCTCTGATACCACTGTAGGGTTTCGTAGCATGGAAAACAAAAAATTTCTACCGCATACAAACAAACAAGCCAAGATCTATCTACTAGATTGTAGCAACGAGTCGATAGAATAACTCACCCTCGAAGATTCCAAAGTGTTTAATGAGAGCGGATTCTCGTGGGTGATGTAGTCGTACTCTTCCCGATCTCAAGATCGCGTAGACGATCCTTCCGGCGCTGCGTTCCGGCAGCGCTCCCACAGTCGGTCACACGTTCGGTACTCGAGAAGACCTTCCTCTCCCTTGTTCCAGCAGGCAGTGGAGGTTGTAGCACTCTCCTCGCGATTCCGACAGCACAACGGCGTGGTACCGGAAGTAGAGGGGAGATCTCGCAGGGCTTCGCCTTAAGCCGGAGCGAGTATGGTAGAGTATGAGAGAGTCCCTCGACGATCTAGAGTATGAGGAGGCTAGGCCGGCGGCTAGGGTTGCTAGGCGGCGGCGGCAGCAGGTGGCGGCGCCGGTGGCTTAGGGTTTGGAGGAGAGGATCTTGTGTGTCTCTAGGAGGGAGCCCTGCCCCTCCTTATATAGGTGGAGGGGCCGGCCGGCCAAGGGGAGGGGAGTCCCTCCCCAACTCGGCTTGGAGGTGGGCCGGCGGTGGAGGAGGGACTCCTCCCCAACTCGGTTTCCTCCTCCTTCCCCACTTCCCAAAAATAGCCGTTTGACTTTCAAACTAGCCGTTTTACTTTTCAAACTAGGATTTGAATAAACCCTCCATTTTGTTCAGCGATGACACCGAGTACATGATGAAATCATATCAACTTGTTATAACACATTCATGTACCCTTCCCCTCCAGAGTGCCGGACATTTCGGAACCTTCTAGAACATTCCCGATGAAAACACCGGAATCATTCTCCAACTCCGAAACGGGACTTTCCTTATATGAATCTTATTCTCCGGACCATTCCGAATCTCCTCGTGATATCCCGAATCCCATTCGAGACTCCGAACAACATTCGGACTCTTTCTCATCATTCCATAACTACTCAAACAACGTCGAATCCTTAAGTGTGTCTCCCTACAGTTCGTGAATTATGCGGACATGATCGAGACACTTCTCCGATCAATAACCAATAGAGGAATCTGGAAATTCATATGGCTCCCACATATTTCTACGATTACTTTGCGATCGAATGAACCACTTACATACGATACCTATTTCCCTTTGTCTCACGATAGTTTACTTATCCGAGGTTATGATCGTCGGTATCTCTGCATATCTAGTTCAACCTCGTTACCGATAAGTACTCTTTTCTCGTTCCCGTGATATGTGATCCCTTGTGAGCCAGTCACATGCTTGCAAGCTAATTGGATGACATTTCACCGAGAGGGCCCAGAGTATATCTATCCGTCATATGGATGGACAAATCCCACTCTTGATCCATGTGTTTCAATCAATACTTTCCGAACACTCAATGCCACCTTTATAGCCACCCAGTTACGGTGTGGTGTTTGATGTCATCAAAGCATCCATCCGGTAAAGGTGATATGCATGATCTCATGGTCGAAGGAATTAGGTTACTATGTATCAGAAAGCATATAGCAATTGAACTATTAAAATGACTTGATCTTTATGCTACGCTTATCTATAGGAGTATGTCCACCATATCATTCTCCTAACGATATGATCTTGTTGTTAATAACATCTCAATGTTCATGACAGGGAAACCACAATCATCTATTAACCAACAAGCTAGTATTATATAGAGGCTTTACTAGGGACTTCAAATTAAGTTTACAAATCACACAAGTATTAATGTTTTCTTGTTAATAATATTATAGCATGAATGTAAACATTTATCATAAACACAAAGATATAATAATAACTACATTTATTATTGCCTCTAGGGCATATCTCCAACAGTGGCGAGGTCGAGCGACCAGCGAGCGCTGAGTCCCCGAGCGCGGCAAGTGGCGAAGTCAAGCGACCGGCGAGAGCCGGGCCCCCGAGTGGGGCGAGTGGCGAGGTCGAGTGACCGGCGAGCGCCGAGTCCCCGAGCGCGGCGAGGGGCGAGGTCGAACGACCGGCGAGCACCGAGTTCCCGAGTGCGGCGAGCGGCGAGGTCCAACAACCGGCGAGCGTCGAGTCCCCGAGCGCCGTGAGCGGCGAGGTCGAGCGACCGGTGAGCGCCGAGCCCCGAGAGCGGCGAGGTCAAGCGATCGACGAGCGCCGAGTCCCCGAGCGCGGCGAGCGGCGAGGTCGAGGTCGAGCGACCGGCAAGCGCCGAGTCCCCGAGCGCGGCGAGTGGCGAGAAAGACACTGTTTTGCTGAGAAGGAGGAAAAAATACGACTGCAATAAGGTGTATTATGAAATATATTGAACATTTGTAAAACGTGCAAATTGTAGATGTTGAAGAAAATGCACTTTTGCTATGTGGATCGATGGGCAGTATGTAAGGTTTATACGTGTCTTTTCATGAGTAGGCAGACCTCCAGCATCAAACGCTTGCCGGGTAACAGGGACGCGATGCCAGACTGTTGAACCCAGAGACAAGGTCAGCCTTTTGGTACCCAGCCTCACTACTTCGACGGACGCGAATAAACAACAGACAAAACTGAAACCGATCCAAAGTATGATTTTGGTCCCTGAAAGGGTCATATGCGACTGCATGGTCGACTTTGAAGAATGAATGAAGATGCATATATGTTTTGGACTCATAGCATATACGAGTGTAAAGAAACTTAGCTGTTAGCATGATGAGTATGCATTGAGCGAGTCCGCGACAGATGAGTCCCCAAGCCTAACGAGTCCACGTTTAAGCGTGTTCGTGTTTAGGCGAGTTCCGGAGCATGGCGAATCCATGATGGACGGGTCGCCAGACGTGGCGAGTCCGCGGCGGAAGAATCCACGAGCGTGGCGAGTCCGCGGAGGGAAGATCCACGAGTGTGGCGAGTCCGCAGGGGCGAATCGCGAGAGGCGAGGCGAGTCTCCCGGGTATGGTATTTAGCCAGAAGGAGTGGACGTGGATGATTTGATCGGATAAGAGTGTCGCACGCATCCGGGCCACGAGAGTGCAATTTGCTTCTTCTCCGCACATATGCATCAACACACATTTAGTAAAAAGATTATTAGTATACAAATAAATATTTAAAATAAGATTCGATGAGAGGAAATTATAAGACATAGCCAAGTCGTCGCTAGCGGAGTTGCGGGAGTCGCGGCGTCGAAGTACTGGTGAGAAGGGGTCATTGGCCGAGGCGGTAAGGATAGCCGGTACCCGCACTTGTGCACTCTAAGTGTAGACGGGTCGCCATATCGCCGAGGCGTATGAGTCGTTAAGCGGCACGCTCACGGTTGCCAATGTTGCCGATGTCCATGCGGCAGGCTTGTCGTCGAGGTCGTGAACGACTCGCTGAGCTCCAAGGCCGCGAGCGAAGACGGGTGTCGATGTTGTTCGGCGTGGCCTCATATACGTTGCACAATACATGCGAACCAAGACGATATGCAGTGGGTTAGATATAGCAATGAGTTAGATATATAGCGAACGATTTTGAAACAATCATTGTATAATATAAATTAGATTAGAAAAACCGATTGTTATGGCTGCATGTATTTTTGTGTAGCTTTTTCAGCGCAGGGAACAAGGCCATGTCGTGGTGACTGAGAGCATGTAGAGCGTAGTCAAAATGCTATGTCTAAGAACAACTTTTTGCTCTAGACTCGAGTCTAGCACGCTGTGGAGCCAACGCTAAGCAAGAAATTTTAGAACTTGAGTCTAGTGCTAGACTCCACGTCCAAGGAAATAAACAATTCAGGTGGTCCACATGTTAATTCTAAAGTACTCACAAGATGGCCGAGTAATATGCAGAGAAAAGAAAAACTATTTGGCTTTATGTTCACAGTGGGCCCAACAACCAGAGCTGGCCTGAGTCTAAGACACTGCATCGATTTTTTATAGCTAGACTACGTGCGTGACAGTCTAAGGCTTAGGGCATCCACTATGTTGGCAATAAGGCTATCCATAAGCAAAAAGTAGACTATAAGGAGTTCCACATACATAGTAAAGCCTATCAATAAGTTATTCATAAGCTCAAAATCTTAAAGGTGACCTACAAGCTTGTGGGTTGTCCATAAGCAATAAAATATTATTTTAGCTTCTCCCCTCTCTCTTGCATGTATAGAACTTTAATTGACATGTGGGGCCAGCTTATAGACAAGTTCAACTAGATACATTGTGAGGCTATCCATAAGCTTGTGGTGTGATATGTGGGTCCCAGCTTATGGACAAGTTCTTCTATATACATAGGTGATGCCCTTATAAACGCTGCACATGCCCCGATGTGCTCTGACGCCACCAGTTTCTTTTTTCTTGGGACCTGATCATTAATACACAAGCGATCGATCGTGCGTAGGGGCGAGGTGTCCGTCTGCCGCTGCGCATATGCGTCTGTACGCTACCTGTGTAGCGCGGCGACCACGGCGCCGTCTATCACATTAGACCTTTTTCTATGAAAACATACGAGCATAAAGGATTAGGTCTAAATAAAATATGTTAATAATTTAATCAGGATATATGAGACTGATTAAGGGAATCTGCTGGATTGCAGGCCACGGTCCCTTAAAACCGAGCGGCATGCATATAAAGAAGAGTTTTTTTGGAGACCCGGCGATTGGACTCGGCTCCTCATGGACTTTCTAGAGTCGCATGGTGATAGCGATTTTACAGATCGCAAACGCCGCCGCCAAGCCAGGGGCCTTCTTCCGATCGATCTTGAACACGCATACGTGGAGATTGTTGAGGTTGATCCCGAACGCTGCGATCGAGTAGGTGTAGATAACAAATTTGAGGGATCTCGCCCGGATTATCATCTCCAAGCACCGCTTGTCCCACGGTGGGCGCCAACTGTCGTGGTATTGCACGGCAGATGCTACTAGGCAGTGGCGTAGCCAGGGGGTTTCTGTGTAGTCAAATGACTATACAGGATTCTTGTCAATCCTTCATGTACATGAGAAAAATTACAAAAGAATATGTAAAAATTTGAGAATACATACATATAAGATGAGTTTGACAACACAGATTTTTGGTCGTGGCACCGCCACTGCTACTGGGGGCAGCTTACGTAGAGGGAGCAAGGCGACGTAGGAGAATCCGGGACCGAGATTGACACACGATGTATCCAGGTTCACGTCCCCTCGATGGAGGATCGCTACATCCTGCTGTCAACCCAGTATATGATCATAGATTGATTTTCATGAGAGCCGCCGTAGGCTGAGGAAGAGACTAGATCTAGTCTAATATGGAAGAAGATGGCCCGTGGGGGTGCCCCTGGTGGCTTTATATATGCAACCAGTTAGGGTTTACAAGTATTTGGTGGGCTTTGTATACGAGTCGCCATCTTGGGCCTCTAGTCGGCGCCAGTCGTCTGGGTCCAGTATATGCCAGTCGCCGTAATTGACGAGTCGATCTGCGATGGGCTATGCTTCAGTTGGCTCGACCCAGCTGGCGATTATGCTTCATGGGTATACCCCGATTGGTATTCTCCCATCAGGAATATCAATAGATTTCGTGTGTTCTAGGCCAGAAACCTTTAGTTTGCAAGGAGGGTACACGTCTGAAAACTGTTGCCGAGCTAATTGATTCAGTGCGGGTAAATAGAATGTCGATTTAGTGAAGGAAACCTTCTGTCCGTTGGATGTTGTTGCAATACTATTACTGCCACGCCCAAGGGGAGGTGGCGATGATTTTTGGGCATGGAATGAGGAAAATTCTGGTAGGTACACTGTCCGGTCAGCCTATCGTCTTTTGGTGCAAGGATCAGGGGCAGCCATCAATGGCTCAAACTTGGATTCAGATGCAGTATGGAACAAATTATGGTGGCTGAGGGTGGTACCAAAAGTAAGAGTGTTTTGGTGGAGGGCAATAAAAAGATTTTTACCTTGTGATGTGGAGCTCACAAGAAGATATGTGATGAAGCAGGGAACATGCTAGTTGTGTGGAGATGCAGTAGACATCATGTATCATGCTTTGGTTGAGTGTGAGCATGCTAAGCAGTTTTGGTCAGCAACTTCAGATTACTTTGGCTTCAGGATTCCAAGACTCTATCCAATTACCTAGATAAAAGATCTGTTGGTTGAATCAGTCATAAAAGAGGAGCTTGTTCCTATTGCTGTGACAGTACTTTGGTGTATCTGGAGTAGTAGGAATAAATTTGTTCACGGTAAAGAGCAATATAAACCGCTAGCCTCGATGCATCTGATTGAAGAGCAACTTTTCCTCCTTAAGTTACCCCCGGTACAGACAATAATTCAAAAACCGGTGTGCAGGTGGAAGAGGCCACCGGTTGGCTGGTACTCTATTAATACAGATGGGCCGATCAGTGGGGCAACAAATGAGGCTGGGTCAGGCTACATAATACGAAACGAGATGGTTTTTTTTGTTGAGGTTGGTTGCTGCAGGCACCCGCAGATTGAAGACCCTCGGTAAGCGAATTACTTGCTTAGGCTGGTCATAGTGGGGAGTAACTTAGAGTAGTAACATGCACATGTTACTAGTCTAAGTTACTACCTTTATAGTGGAAAATAACTTAGGTGTGATAACATGCAATGCCATATTAATTAGGTTGTAGACACACTCTGCCTTGGTATGTGTGATGTTACAGTAACATAGCTAGTTACTCGATCCATATCTCTCTTCATTAAATCATTGCCACATAAGCAAAAATGCTGACTTGGACTCTTAGTTACTAGTGAAGTTACTCCCACTATGACCAGCCTTATAGGGAAGGGCTCGAGGTTGTTGCTAGATTGGGCATCTCAAAGGTGATACTTCAAACCGATGGCAGTAATCTTGTGAAGCTATGACATGAGAAACATGTTGTGCGAGCTGAGCACGCACACATTTTCCAGGAGATGAAGATGGTAAGCGCAAGTTTCCAGGACTTTAAATTTCTCCATGTTGATCGTGATGCAAATAATATGGCACATAAGTGCGCTAGAGAAGTTTTAAGCGTTTTAGTTTATGTTTGGTATGATGTAATACCTGGATTTTTGACTGATGCGATTCAGTCAGACTGTAACCACTATCACTCTTAAATAAAACTGTGGATTACGATAAAAGAAATACTTTCTTGCTCGGATTTTTCTCCTTCCTCTGCCGGCGGAATAAATTTGCTAGGGACATGCATGCAGAGAGGATTGAAATAGTTTGGAATTATATGGACCATGTTCTGAAAAAATGACAACTTTCTTTGGTTTTGAGAAAACAACACACGATTCGTGTCAACCTGCAATCAAAGAGTGTCCTTTGTTTTTGCCCTCGAACTAGTTGCACTTCCGCAGCGTTACCGCTGTGTTTGGATGCACCGAATTGGGCCCCAGAATGGGGCATCTAATTCCACCGTTTGGTTTTATCTGAATTGCGGGCCGCAAACGGAGGCCCAATTCCTAGGGCCACCCCCGCCCGCCTGTCCCTTGTGGAATCGGTACCCGCCCACTCTCGACTCCCTTCCTCTCGCTCGTCACGGAAACAGCAGCAGAGCGAAAACGCGGCGGCGCAGGTGACCTTCTCCCGCCCTCTTCCCTACCCCCGGTGAGCATCTCCTACGCTTCCCCTAACTCCCGCCCCCCTCTCTATACTAGGCTCCGGTGAGGGGGAAGAGAGGAGGGTCGGCAGTGCCATGGGGAGACCTCTAACTTCTAGGTTGTCAGATGAGCAACACGGGGCGGGGAGGCATATTGATTTGAATTGATTTCCTTTGCTGGTGAAGAATCTTAATTTTCATTGATTGATCCAAGAGTTCTGTCTTGTCATTTCCTCGCTGTGAGCAATCTGACCTGCTCCAATGCATCGATATCATTGCGGATTGTTGCTGTCTAGAAAAGGTGGACTGTCCTGAGTATTTTTGTACTACGTCCGATCCTTTTGTCCTGAAGGCGTAGCATTTATTTACCTACTAGATCTTACTCTGTTAGCAACAAATATCATGTGGAAATGGAGTCACTCTGAATATTTTCAGACATGACTCTGCTTTGTGAACTTCTGAGGAGACTACTTCCATGAATGCTGTGTTTGGGATACAACTTTTTTATATCGATATAAAAGGATAAAAATGGACAAGCTACTTGATTATTTTTCATTTTTAAACATAAAACTAAGCCAGCATATAACTGAACCTAAGTCACATAGGGTATTCATCACTTGTGTTAGGAATGGGACTATGCTCTTATTCCATGCTATGCTGGCACAAAAATTGTTTGGTATCATGACTAGAACAAGATACAGCGAACCGGGTATACTGTCCTCTTTGAATGGACCAGAGCTTCTCTTATTTGTGAATAGTAAGCCATAGACCTGAGATGTACTGTATTGGCTATTTGTCTTTGTTTTCATTCCTTATTTGTGACGATTCCTGTGTTTGCAGATGGCTAGGTGGGATGAAATTTTGACCCTTCCTGTTCAGAACCCAACCACGTTAGAGTTTTCAGCAGCAGATATCACGTGGTCTATGGTCGTGGGCTGGAAGGATTCGATGGACAGGCTTGCGCTCATTCCGTTTTCCAGGGTGGATGACTTTGTCAGAGGAGAATCAAACAACAAAGAATGTCCAACACGATTTCACGTTGAAGCACGCAGAAGGCGTCCTCCAACCATGAACTGCAAACCAAAAGTTGATGGGATACTAGAGTACATCCTGTAAGTAAATGGAACCGTGACTAATCTTTATTCTAGAACCTGTTGTTGTCAACTTTTTCTTAGCATCTCCACACTATAGATAATCAGGCTATCACTATTTTATTACACTGCCTTCAGCTCTTCTTACCTTAGCTATTTCCTGTTTGAGATGCTATTAATTTAAACAGAACATGCGAACATGATGACACCTATGCGTGCAGGTATTGGTGCTCTTCTGGTCCAGATGATTATAGAAAGGGTGGTGCTGTCCGGCCTAGCAGGTCCTCTTGTGGAAAGAGGAAGACACCTGCTGGTCGTCCTAATATAAAGAGGGGATGTGTTTGCCATTTTATTGTGAAGCGTTTGATTGCTGAACCATCACTGGCTCTTGTCATTTATAACCACAATAAGCATGTAGATAAAAAAGGCTCACCCTGCCATGGTCCCATGGACAAGATGGCTATCGGGACGAAAGCAATGTTTGCACCTTACATATCTGAGGAATTACGTCTTGAAGTTATATCTTTGCTCTATGTTGGTATTCCTGTCGAGACCATAATGCAGAGGCATACTGAAATGGTCGAAAGGCAAGGAGGACCATCAAACCGCGATGATCTTCTTACTCACAGATATGTTAGGAGGCTGGAAAGGAAAATACGGCGTTCTGTTTATGAACTTGATGACGATGACGCTGTTGGTATTAACATATTGGTTGAGAATCACCAGGACTACATATTTTTCTTTGAAGATTTTACCGATAAGGATAGCTTTGTCTTGGGCATTCAGACGGATTGGCAGCTACAGAAGATGATTCAGTATGGCAACCGCAGTTTACTTGCTTCCGATTCAAAGTTTGGAACAAACAAGTTAAAGGTTTGTCAAATGTCATTTTTTTACAGTAGTTCAAAGTTTTCTATGATTTTATCATAGTACTGTTGTTCGCTGTTTTGCAGTATCCTGTACATACTATACTTGCTTTCGACCAGAAGAAAAATGCGATTCCTGTTGCTTGGATCATAACTCCCCGTTTTACACATTGTGAAATATATAGATGGATGGGTGCTCTTTATGACCGAGTTCGTACAAAAGATCCAACATGGCAGTTGGGTGGCTTCATTATTGATGATCCCTTGACAGATGTGCGCACTATAAGGTAACCGACGCTTCTCTACTAGTGTACTCTTTCCTGGGGTTTGGGTGCCTGAGTATATATTCTGCTGAACAGGGAAGTGTTCCATTGCCCGGTTTTGATTACCATATGGCGTATCCGGCATGCTTGGCATAAAAATTTGATGAACAAGTGTTCAGATCTTGAGAAGCGTTCAGTGATGGCTAAACGACTTGGGAATGTATTATCCAATATCTGCGGAGGAAATGGTGGTATGGAATTATTTGAGGCCTTTCTGGAAGATTTTGTTGATTGCTTTGGTTTTCTGGACTACTTCAAAGCTCTATGGTTTCCAAGACTTGGTTGGTCCATGTGCCTTTGCTTTACCTTGTTTTACTTGCCATATCTCTATTTCACTTATTAGAGGGTTTTTTCATGAGTTTTCTAATTCAACTATTTAATCTGTCTTCTACTGCTCATTGTCTGCCAGGGGCATGGACAACTGTCTTGAAGGCCACCCCCTTGGCTACTGCTGAGGTAGCTTCAGCAATCGAGAGTTACCATCACCTGCTAAAACTCCGCCTGTTGAATGAGGCAGATGAAAGCATCTACCAGCGTGCAGATTGGTTGGTTCATAAGTTGGGTACAAAGGTTCATTCTTACTACTGGTTGGATGAATTTTCTGGGAAGGACAGTTTTTCTCGTTACTGGAAGAGTGAGTGGGAAAATGGCCCAAACCAATGGCAACAGGGATTGCAAATTCCAGATTCTGATATTGTCATAGAAGATAATTGTGCTAGAGTGGTCAGCCAGAAAGATAAGGAGAGGTCCCATGCCATAGAGAACTCAGGTTCTGAGCTTGCATTGTGTGATTGTAGCTGGTCAACGAAGGGAAACCTTTGCAAACATGTAATGAAGTCGACTAAGGTTTGCCGTGACAGGGGATTGGCACCACCATCCTTTGCTCTACTTCGCTATTACCAGGCACTGGCCAGTGTTGTTCATTGCCCACCCAGTGACTCTGTGGTTTGTGACCATGCAGTTGCTGTGGCAGTTTCTGTTAGAACACAGATGGAGATGCTACTTGGCGCCACTAATGGTGGTTCTCTAAATACATTGGCTTTCAAGGATCCCCAATCAACCAGTGAGACCAGAGAGTCCAATGCTCAAGTAGCCCGTATTGAGAACGGTGCTTGTGCAAGTCAACCTCCAGCTGCCTTGGATGACGACACCAATGAAGTTCCCAACGACGAAGACAGTGATCAGGACAGTCATGTTTTTAAGAAAAGAAAGTCTGGACGAGCATCTGATGAAGATAGAGCTGCTGCAGCGGCGCAAGTCATGCAGAACAGTCGTCGCCAGGAAAGAGAATGCGGTGAAGCTGCTTCTGATGGTGATGAAACAACTGAAGAGATGCAAAGCTTCTGATGGTGATAAGGGAACTGCAGAGATGCAAGCTTCTGATGGAGATGAAGAAACTGCAGCGACGCCAATCGTGCAACCTTCTGAAACTGATGGCAGTCCAGCAACTCCTGAACCGAATGATTCTTCCGATGAGGTTAGATAAGCTGCTCGGGTAGGTTGGACATGACGCCTTAGCACTCAATAAAAATTGCGAAGTCTTTATATTGTAGTTACTGAAGAACTAATCAGAATAGTATATTCCACTCCCTTCGTTCAGAAATATAAGACATTTTAGCTTTGTAAATCGAATATATTTAGACGATTTCTAGTGTATAGGTTCGTAGAGTTTAAAAGTGAATCTATATACTAAAAGACGTTTAGATACATTTATTTCACAAAGTTAAAATGTCTTTTATTTCTAAACGGGGGTAGTATTATTGAATTCAATGAGATGATGCATATATGTTTAGTTAAAGCATGGAAGGCAAAAAGGAACCACTCGTTGACCGAAAGCTGAAATAGCGGACGAACTTGTGGACCAGGTCGTCCCAGCATCTAATCGACTCTGTGGGTAAGCTTTTAGGCCCCGTTCGGTTTACATGTTTAAAAAACAAAGGACATAAACATGTAAAGGAATCGGGTTAGGTGTAAAAAGGAAAACTGCAGGATATCTAAACAATGGGAATAAATAAAAAGGGGGCGTGCAGAAAATTATGTTGCCGGTGTTTTCTTTGTTCTGAGTGGATGTTTTTTCTCCTCCTAAGGCCCTGTTTGGCAGCCATGTTTTTAACTAGTTCCACGTGAATCTTACCAGGCCGTCCATTATCCGAAGTTACACTTGATGGCCTGTTTGGCAGCCCGGTTTGCAATCTGGTGAGCCCGAGTAAATCCCTAGAAACCCGTCGGGTAGACGAGTTTTCCAGACGCGAGGAGGGGCTCGTGTTTCTTCCACTCCTGTCGTCACAGCAAGCTCTCGCGGCGGCGGCGCAGCGAGCTCTTGCGACGGAGCGTCCCTGCCGCCGCTCAATCCCGCCTCGTCGTCGCGTCCTCCTCCATCTCCACTTCGTTATCGCCTCCGCCTCCATCTCCCCTACGCCGTCCCGCATCCGTCTCCTTCTCTTCCTCTCCGCCGCCGTCATCGTCTTAGCTTCTCCAGCAGTTCCGGCTGCTGTTCTCATGAGTTCTTGTACTAGGCTTTTTGTACTAGGGTTCTTATTAGTTCTGAAGAAAGAGGATTGACGGACTGGTTCACTTGTTGTAAGCATGCTAATTCGTTCTCTACCGAACCTGCAAGATCTGATTCGTACCGGTCTGTGTTGTAGAGCCTTTAAAAACAAGTGAACTGATGCGAGCGTTCCTTGGACCGATCCACATCTTGTTTAGTAGATCTTATTCTATTCTGATTCTATATAATGCTTCTTGAGATATTGTGAACTCGTCAACAAAAGTGTGCTGAGTTGCTGCTGAATTGGTGATGCAAAGACTAGATTTTTATTGATCTCAAACCTGACCGAGAAACCTGATATGTATTTCCGAGAGTCAAACAGTATGAATTGGGAAAGGGGATTGATTAGCAAGGAGATTAAGAGGAGCGAAGTGTATTAGGTGAAGGTATTGATTTCACCAAATCCCCGGTGGATATTACACCAAAAAACTCTACAAACCCCTAGAGCCAAACAAAGCATAAAGATACGGGAGATTGGAATAGCTGGAGTGCTTTCGTGAGAACCGAACAGCCACACACGATTTTTTTCAAAGGAAACTGATCCAGCGAATTTCCTTATAATTCCAGTGAACCGAACATGCCCTTAGCCAGGCAAGCATGGAGCCTTTCAGTTGCGGGCACTGCATGGCTGTGGTTTTAGAACCACCCTGACATCGCACCGTCGTCAGGTAGTCTTCTAGACAGGTCCTTGGCTCATGGAGTCCATCGTACTTGGGGTGGTCGGAGGGTAGCTGTAACCCTTTCGGCATCCTGGTTCGGCGGACACAATAGATGAAGTAGGTTGCATTGCATGGTTCAGCGTCTTCATCGGAGTAGAAGGACTCGGGGCCAGCATGCTCTACGAAGGACCTGTTGATCTTGCGTCATGTGATGTCATTGCGGGCGTCGTGGTCGCGCGATCCTCGTGTCCGCGGCTCATGCGTGGGCTGTCGCGGCGACGTGGTGAGTCGCTACCTCGTGGAGGCAAGTGGTCGGATCGTCGCGGCATAGGGGCCATTCAGCGTTGTGCTTCTCTTCTAGCGTGAGTGCGGCTCCTATTAGTCCCAAGCCGACGATGGTTGATCGGTGAAGTGTCGCTCGGGGATCGCTCGCTGGAGGTTAGTTGATGAGGAGGTAGGTGGTGGCGGCGATTAGAGCACCTTGCGCCATCTTAGCTACCATATTTCTCGCCATATCCACCGTCATGAAGGACGACTCGAGGCTTTTTGATATCCCTCACCTATCCTCCTTGGGCATATGTTGTAGTCGAGAGCACCGCTTGTGCGCCTCAACCGCGGTGTTATGCCTTGACGATGACTCGATGAGGAGCGGAGAGAGAACAGTTGACGCTGCCGCTCGCTAGATGCATGGGCGAGTCGTTTGCGCTCCTCGAGCTCTTGTTGTGTCGCAGGCATGTATGTTGTCGATGAAGAAGGTTGTGATAGGACATCAGCGCCTCCAGCATTGCACCCGCCGGCATGGGATTTGAGCCTCTGAAGGCCTCCTTTGCCTTGTTCCAGGCCCCTATAGTGATGTTGATGGTAGGACGAGCGGTCGAGCCGCCATTCCCGTCGTTGGTTTCGTTGCCCTGTTGGTTGTGTTGCCTCTGCCTCCATTGGAGTGGTTTCCATCGCGAGGGTCGATGATGACCGCGTCAGGCTCACACTTCTATTAAAGCTCTCGTGACTGACGAAGTCGCGGTTGGGGTGTCTGAAGGGATTGTTTGGACCCACGACATGATAGGTGTCGCAATCGACGCAGAAGGTTGAAGCTAGAGGTGATTCTGACTCGCTGGTGGAGCCGACAGAGGACGTCAAGGTGGCTGATAGAGATGTCTACCTTCGATTCAGATTACAGATGTAGTCTAGCTCGTTTTCCCTAGTAGACCTAGGTTATCGAATCCTCGGGAAGTAGAAACCATAGTAAAATTACTTTAACGGAACTTCGGGAGTTTTAGAATTCTTTTTCTGTTTTACCGGACCAAGAGTTTGCGATCTTTTGTTGTTGTCGATGATGGAGAGGGAGGGTCTAGGGTTTTCGGTTTTACCTGTAGCTGTGCAAAACATCTGATGGGAATAAAGATAATAATAAAGTATGCATGTAATTGTTAGAGCAAGATAATTATATGTGGACAGTGCATCTATAATTGCTATTGCCTCCGCAACCGCTTATAGCAATAACCTACTAGTCTCATCCATAGAAGAAAGAGAACTAATGATATGCATAATGACGTCACCGTTAATTTCAAGTAAATTCCTCACATACAGCCGTACTACCATTTCTGTCATTGGGTTCCTATCCTACAGATTAGTCATTACTCACACTCCCTATACCTGGATCAATCCTCGAGGTCTTGGGTACCTGACAAGTCCTTAGATTGAGGCAAGAGAGAATACAATAATCATCATGTCATACAAACTAATATCTGATCCCATCTATGATTAATAACATGCACAAACTACATGGCTAGGCCGAAGCCCTTAGCCCAAGGAGAATTACTCACACATAGAGATGAAATCAACAATCATAAATATTGCAATGGAAATCATGAGATTGATAATAATAGTCTTACGATGTCGCCAATCGGAGATGGGATCTACTATTACAAATGGTGGAATATGGCTATGGTGGTGGAGAACGGTTTGAAGATTAAATCTAGATCTATTCCTCCAGCGTGGTGGTTTCTGATGGCTTGGTGTAGTCAGGCGCAGCCGGGGACCTTTTCTCGTCGCCAGGGGTCTCTTTATATAGGGGTCCCTTCATAAAAGTTGTTCCTTTTGACCTAGCGGTGTTGGTGGAAACTATACAGGTGGAACTATATGGTCGAAATTTTATTCCTGCCATATTGTTGGTCGTTACAGCTTCTGCCTCCACCTCACGACTCCTGGTTTCTTTGGGTTGTTGAAAATCTCATATCTTTGACTTTAATGTTGTGATTCCCATCATCAAACGTCATTTCCTGCGCAGGGAAAAATAGAAAGAAAGGATTGCATACCCTTTGATCATTAGGCATTAGTGGCAGGGTTTAGAGAGATATTTTATCAAAATTAGGAATAATATACAGTTTAAATATGGATGTGGATGGCTATATTTCACATCCATTAACCTCCCCAAGCTTAAACTTGATAGTCCTCGAGCAAGAAAACCAAAATGAAAAAGGAACTCAACATTTAAACTGAAATAACGAGATGATGATCTTACTCATGATTGGTAGTCTCATGTTTTCTCCACTTTATTAATCTGAAAAACTCAGCATAGATAGAGTAATGGCAAGCATATCATACGGGTCTTTATGAATCCTTATAGCGCAACAAGATAATTGTTAGCATGGATGATTCAAATGATTAAACTCTATTCCATGTCATGTAATCAACTCATAACCTTGCCTTTGAACAATAAAGTATAATCATGTAAAATTGAGAGTGTGAGAGTTTTTCATGAAAAGCATATACACTAAAGTATCTCAATTATCCCACATCAATAAGTCAAGACTTTGCAAGCACTACTTTTCTATTCATTATCCTTCAAGAATTCCAGTTCTTAAGTAATTGAGAGCATGCCAAAAATTTAAATTAGTTTATCGGGCTGTGATGGACACTCGTGGCATCACCAAGGTTTTTGTTCCTTTTGCATAATGATTACTCATATCAGCTAAAGGAGTGATTCCATCATGATTACAGCTAGAATCTTACCCATTATAGCATTGCTGCTACATATGTTTAATCAACTCATAGCCGAAATCTAGGAGTTTCCCCCATGAAGATCGTTCGTAGGCTAGCAGAGTTGTTGGCATCCCATGAAGTTTGAAATGCATAAAGCTATATCATTCTTATGATTCACAAGTCAAACTTTGGCGTGCTCACAAGAACCGCTAAACATTAATTCAATTGAACAAATCCTTTCAAAGAGAGCTATCGAGTCAATTATTATTTTATGTGGTGTTGAGTGTCACTAGGAATAAACTTTCAAGACTAAACACTACAACACCCAAGCCTTCAATTGTGAGACTTTTTCTTATTACAATTGTTTAGCAAATTTTAGGCAAGAATTGGTTAACTATAAGAGCTGGAACAAAATATACTCAACCAAATACCCATGCAAATTTTTTTTTATTCTAGTATAAAGATTCACTCCACCAATATAATATCTTATCATTTACTACTAACTAGAATGGGTTTCTAAAACTTAAAAAGTGGGGAGTCATAAGGCATACCTCTCATGACTGGTTCCACTTCTCTCTTCCCTTTTGATTTGTTAATTATAAACTCGAAGCCAATCACTCTTCTGCAAATATACGAGAAACACAAGGAGAATAGAAAAAAAAAGGAAAAGGGAAAATAAAGATAAATGGAAAAATCTTTTTGTTGTTTTTAAGAGAGGGAATTAAAGAATAAAAAATTGGCGGCAAAGCTCGGTTAGAAAATCTCGAAAACAAATAAAAACTAAAGATAAAGTGTTGGGGAAACCAACATGAGTGCTTATAAACTCAAACTAAAAGCATAACCTCAAAATATTAAAAACAAATGCCAAATAAAGATAATGGGAAAATTTCTCCAAGCTTAGGCTTTTGCAAGCTCTTCAAATCATTGTGGTGGCGGGAAAAAGTTGTGGCTCGAGTTCGCGAATTGAGTTGATAAATTACTAGTGGTTTCGCGGAGGTTCAGGGCAAGATTATGCATCCCCTCCATAGTTCCTCCAAGTTCTTGGAAATATTGATATGTAGCAAACTGGTTTGGTGGATGCTCCTCTTGATCAGGAACTTCTTGCTCCTCTTCTTGGTCCTCATCCTCATCCGGAATCGCCTCCTCGGGTTAGTGTTGTTCAAACTACACATCATATAGCAAACATCCTTCCTCGATAGCGAAAATAACATTAGGCAAAGGAGCGAGGTAGAGATGCCCAGCTCATGCAATATGCAAGTAATAACCACCACCTCTCCTAGTGAGCATTCCATAAGATTTTAAAGTAGAGAAACCAACACGTCGCTCACCTAGCAATGGTTGCAACTCACCTAGGTCGATGCCCAAGGCAATGACAAGCACGGTGATGATGCCTCGACATGTGATTGGTCCTTGGCTTTGGGAGGATTGGTGCTCCAGGTAGCGCACTAGAATTGCGCCCAAGTTGAGTGACAAGTCGATGTTGTTGAAAGCAGCTTTTGCAAGGACCAAGATGTCCTCCTCATTGAGTCTTGTAAACTCATTCCGTGCCTGCAAGGTGTTAGCAATAACATAGAAAAATTAGCGAATAGCAGGATGCTGAATATTCTTCCCCTTATTGACTCTAGAAGTGAAACTCATTCTATTATAATAATGATCTGGGGAAGGGTGCATGTCAGAAAAAGATGCGCGTAGAGCATTAACATCATTATTTGGTAGCAATTGCACCATTCATCAAGTGATAGTGTATAGATGTTGTTCATAAGTCGAAAAGAAATCATCTCCTCTATGTGCCATGCTTTAACGGTGCTTTTCAAAGAACTTAAAAATTCAAGAGTTAACCGGCGATAAGTAGGCGCATCATGGAATACAAAATTCTGCAGGCCAACTCTATTGCAAAGTAAATTGAAGTCATTAGAAATACCGAGGTGATTCAATATAATGGAACAAGCCCACTTGGTTGTCTTCAGTTATCAGTTCTTGATCCTGTTGAAGCGATCACGTTGGAGCTCATTCCTGCCGCTGCAACTCAGGACCACATGGGGATACTAAGAAAGGACAAAAATAAAACTTTTTTACCAAATAGTAATAATCATAACATATTCCTCATCATATCATACTAAAGAATCTCCTCGAAATAATAATCTAGGCAAGAGAAACATGGCAATTAGTTCATAGTAGGTCTCACCCTATATTTATAATGACAATAGATTAGAGATGAATTTGCAAAAATTAATTGGAGGATCGGAGGAGAAACATACCGAAGATCACCGTGTGCGAGGGAATCGAACGAAATTGAGTAGATATGAAGATCTCTTGAGGTTTTGAGAGAATTTGAAGGTAGAATAGAGAAAAAGGATTGAAGTTTTGGTGTTAGGGGTTCCTTCATGTGGAGTTTTTGTGGTTGTACAAACTATACAGCCAAAACTATATGGCCGGAACATTTGTTCCCGCTGAATAGTTGGTATGACGTAAAAAAAAATAGGGTTTCATTAGGGTTTTCTCCTGGCGGCGCAATTATACAGCCAAACTATATGGCCGGGATTTTTGTTCGCGCCGTATAGTTGGTCGTTAAAGTTACTGTGCCCTAGAAAAGAAAATTGATGAAGGCATTGATATCTACACGGCCACAACTATACCATTGAAATTTTTATTCCCGCCGTATAGTTGGCCATTAAACCTTCTGTATCCTGGAAAAGAAATTTGTCAAAGGCATCGATAACTATACGGCCGGAATTTTTATTCCCGCCGTATAGTTGGTCGTTAAACCTTCTGTAGTCGCAAAAATTTACCTATTTTTTCGAGAATTCTTCCTTAACCTGAAACTTAGTGAAACACCATGTTTTGATAGAAAAATGACAGACTAAATTGTCGACCAACATCAGCATGTATAAAACAGGATTTCAGTACCACCAATCTTATCCTCCTCAACTGGAGTTTTCTAGCACTCTTTATTCAACATGAAACTTAAACTAAAAATTTAAAAATTTACTCAAACCTTTATTTCACATGGGTTGCCTTCCATAAAGCGCTCTTTTATGGTTAATAGCTTGACCATAATGTTGCTCACTTAGGCCAAATGAGTTGAACACCCACTCCAAAATAATTGGCATTCAAAGTGATGGCCTCCTTCTCATCATGCGTGGCTTTCTTTTTCCTGAGAAAATGGATAACAAAAGAATCCTGCGAAGACAATTGAAGCTTCACGTTTCCTTCATGCAGATTAATCAAAGCCTTAATAGTTCTTAAGAACAGACGGCCTAATATGATAGGAGCAGTAGGATCTTCAGGCATGTCAACAATAACAAAATCAATAAGAGCAGGACAACATTTAATGTATACTACTTAATTACTACAGTTTGTTTATAGGTAGAATCTCTAGATGTAATTTAAACTCAGTAATTTCAAATGAGCCAAGATTTAACTTATTAAAAAGACTCTTTGGAATTGTTGAAACACTCGCACCTAAATCATAAAGTGCAACTATTTCATTAGTCCCAGTTTTAATTTTAATAGTAGTCTCAAATATATCATCAAGCTTAACAGGTAGTTTTTCAGCAATTTTCTTATATTAATTCTCAAGATCACGTACCTTTATTGCTACCTGATTTATAAAGTGTTGATACATAGCTTCCTCATTTCCTTCGCTTACGAGAATCTTGATATTAAACCTTTTCACAAGATCTTTAACCATGTAATTAGGTGAAGGGACATTGTTATAGTCAGATTCTTCAGCCTCCTCCCTTTGAATTCTTATCATCTTGAGGTCTTCAACCGGATTGGGCTCAGCTTACCTACAAATTTGGCTAGAATGAGAGTTTGACTCTCGGTTATCTTATCTAGTTGTGCCTCAACAATCCTTGTTCTTTCTTGGAAGGCCTGCAAATCATTCCTCAAACTCATAGCTTGGTTAGACAATTTACCAAGCATATTATCATGGTTCTCCGTTATCTCAACTAGGATATTGTTTTGTTCATTTTGGGAGTCCATAAAGGACTTAAGAGTTTCTTCGAGACTACCATTACTTGATCCCATATTATTATTAGAGTTACCTGTAGGTCTTGAATAATGTTTCTGGAAATTAGGATTATAGTTCTTCTTCCAAGCAGGGTTATAATCATTACGAGCTATGAAGTCTATTTCTTCAATATTTGATTCTGAAATAGCTCTTACCTAGGTTTCCTTACACTTGACGGCTAAAATGAGCTCATCCAGCTTAGCAATGAGTTCTTCATTTTCTTGGGGTGTGATGGAGTTCACCTACTCTGTGTTTGATCTTTCCACATGCTATTGGGCATGGTTGTCTTGCATATTGTCTAGCAGCTGCTTTGCTTCAGTAATTTATTTATCCATAAATGTTCCTCCAGCTGCAGTATCAAGCATAGACTTAGACACAGGGTTAAGAGCATTATAAAATAGATGAAGAATTAATCAATCTTCCATCCCATGGCCATGACAGTTTCCCATGCATTCTTTCATTCTCTCCCATGCAAGCGCTAGTGGCTCACGCTCTTTCTGTCTAAAACCAGTAATATTAGATCTTAGCTGCATAGTCTTTGCAGGTGGGAAAAATTTAGTCATAAATAAAGAAGTACATTCCACCCATGATGCAATAGTATTTCTAGGCAAAGATAGCAACCATTCTTTTGCTCTTCCTCTAAGAAAGAAAGGAAATAAGCGCAGCTTGACCGCATCAGGGTCAACATCTTTAATGCGCATCATATCACATATTTTAGTGAAAGTGTTCAAGTGCATACCAGTGTCCTCAACATCAGAGCCTCCAAATTGATTCTGTTGAATCAAACTTAAATAGTGGGGCTTAATTTCATAGTCATCAGCAGTAATTTTTGGTTGAATAATAGGAGTACACAAATAATCATTGTTAGGAGTTGCAAACCCCCAAGCTTATTTTTAGCCATATTACCTATGTTTCTTTGGTTTTCTTTAAACAAAACCTTACGATAGTAAAAACAAGAATTTAAATACTAACTAATTTATTTGGTTTTTCAAATAAAGACTGAAAGCAAACTAACAAAATTTAAAACAAGAATTAAAACTAGCAAGGTTCCTAATAACCTTACCAGGGTAGTTATTCCTTCCCCAACAACGGTGCCAGAAAAAGAGTTAATACCTTCGATCCGGATTATGGATGTAGTATAACTCTTTTTCCCTAGTAGACCTAGGTTACCAAATCCTCGGGAAGCAGAAATCGTAGTAAAGTTACTTTAACGGACCTTCGGGAGTTTTAGAATTATTTTGTGTTTTATCGGACCAAGAGTTTGCGATCTTTTGTTGTTGTCGATAATGGAGAGAGAGGTCCTAGGGCTTTCGGTTTCACCTATAGCTGTGCAAAACATCTGATGGGAATAAAATATAATAATAAAATATGCATGTAATTGTTAGAGTAAGATAATTATATGTGGGCAGTGCATCAATAATTGCTATTGCCTCCACAACTGCTTATAGCAATAACCTACTAGTCTCATCCATAGAAGAAAGAGACCTAATGATATGCATAGTGACATCACCGTTAATCTCAATTAAATCCCTCACATACATCCATACTGCCCTTTCTGTCACTGGGTTCCCATCCTACAGATTAGTCATTACTCACACTCCCTATACCTGGATCAATCCTCGGGGTCTTGGGTACCTCACAAATCCTTAGATTGAGGCAAGAGAGGATACAATAATCAACATGTCATACAAACTAATACATGATCCCATCTATGATAAATAACATGCACAAACGACATGGCTAGGCCGAAGCCCTTAGCCCAAGGAGAATTACTCACACATAGAGATGAGATCAACAATCATAAACATTGTAATGGAAATCATGAGATTGATAGTAATAGTCTTACAATGTCGCCAATAAGAGATGAGATCTACTATTACATGTGGTGGAATATGGCTATGGTGGTGGAGAAGGGCTTGGAGATTAGATCTAGATCTATTCCTCTGGTGTGGTGGTTTTTGATGGCTTGGTGTAGTCAGGCATAGTCGGGGGACTTTTCTCGTCGCCTGGGGTCTCTTTATATAGGGGTCCCTTCACGAAAGTTGTTCCGTTTGACCTAGTGGTGTTAGTGGAAACTATACGGTCGGAATTTTATTACCGTTGTATAGTTGGTCGTTAAAGCTTCTGCCTCCACCTCACGACTCCTAGTTTCTTTGGGTTGTTGGAAATCTCATATCTTTAACTTTAATTTTGTGATTCCCGTTATCAAACGTCATTTCCTGCGCAGAGAAAAATAGAAAGAAAGGATTGCATACCCCTTTGATTATTAGTATTAGTGGGAGGGTTTAGAGAGATATTTCATCAAAAATATGAATAATATCCAGTTAAAATGTGGATGTGGATGGCTATATTTCACAGCCATCATCTACTTCGCTGGAGCCGGGTAGATAGCATCCGGGAGACGAAGGTGCCCACCGTGTTGAAGTGGAATTCCAGTCCTCGAAGCGCTAGATCCATCCCCTCGTGGATGGAGATAAAGGTTGAGCGTGAAGCTGGCGAGTGTGGGGTGAACTCGAGAGAGTCGAGGAATATCTTCTCCCCAAAGACCACGAGTCGCAAATTGCTGAAGTTAGAGCCGCCGAAACCGTGACTCCAGCGCACGGATTTCTCATAGACGGCGTCAATTGACGTGGGGTGTCCACGGAAATGCCCATGGATGATGTACTTGGGTTTTATGGAGGAATAATCTAGTGGAATCGTTGTCTAATAAACAAGAGGGGGGCACAATTTACCCAGGTCCGGGTCCTCGGAGGGAAAACCCTACTCTTGCCTGTTTGTTATTGATTATGGGAGAAGATTACAGGACTACCGTGATGGATATGTAAATTGGATCTTGCCTAGCGTATGAGTCAAGAGAGCCTCCTCAGTGAACCCTCCCAGCCTTTATATGAGAGGATGGGTATCAGTTACCGTGATCGAGTCGGGTACAAGCTAAGGATGAACCCTAGAATCTACTAAGCCTGGGCCTATTCTTGCTCTGCACGCCTAGAACCTGGGCCTCCAAGACTCTGCGGCTGCTATCCGGCTTTGAGCTTCGTGGTCCTTATCCATTCATCACGTGGGCCTCTAGTTGGAATGGACCTTATATACTAACAGTGGGTAAACGAAGGGTTATACCCATGTCACTCCCCCGATCCCGTCCTGGACGGGATCCGGCTGAAATGCGAGCAGCTATCTTCCACGGGTGGGGAATGGGTGCGGCGGATGATTGACGACTTTCCGACGTCCAAAATCGAGAAGGGGTGGCAAGAATTGGAGGCGGCGCGTGATGGCAACAGAGGAGTCTGGCTACGGTGGACTAGCACGGGCTGAAATGTTACTCACACCAAGAGTTTGGAGGCAATATAGGGAACCGACGGGTCGACCGCGGAAACCGCATATGCGCGGGTTGGGGAAATGAGTTTTCTGACCCCCCCTCCCCTTAAAAAATTAAGGGCCTTGCAGTTTTAAAGTATCCGTTCGGGATAATTTTCGTTCGAACCCTTAAAACGATAGTTATTTTAAAGATCGTATCGTTTTAAGGGGTCTGTTAGAGATTCTCTAAAAATTGCGAACTGTAAATCGCGTTTATAGGTCACAGAAAATCACTTTTACCATCCAAAAATAGTTGGCACAGGATGGAACCCGCAAAGTCAACCCGTAAAAGATAAAACAGCCAGAGCAGAATGGAACCCGCAAACTCGACCCGTAATTATTTTACGGGTCAAGTTTGCGGGTTCTATTCTGCGTCGGCTGTTTTCGAACGGTAAAAGTCAAGATCTCAATATTTTCACATGTCAAATTTTATGAAAATTGATTCAATCAACAGATGCAATAAATATTTGGAATCAAATGATCATCCACATTATTCAAATCAAATTACAACAACAGTTTGACCCAAACAGTTTCAATCAAATCATACAACAACAATGTTTAATGGTACACAAACACAATGTAGATCACTGGAGGCCATGCCTCTCCCAGTGGTGCTCGATGATATCCTTTTGGAGCTACGCATGGTTTCCATCGTGCTCAATTTTCTTGTACGAATCAAGAAAAGTTTAAAGGCGGTCGGGGTTCCTTTGTGGTTTCATTCGGCTTCCAGCATTGTCATAGAAACACTCCAAGTCTAGATCCCTCTCATCCTTGATGATCATGTTGTGAATACAACATGTCATGATGTTCTTGAGGGTTGGCATGTCCCAAAAAAGAGCAGGACCTCTCATAATAGCAAATTTAGCTTGGAAAATCCAAAAGCTCTCTCAATATCCTTTCGGGCTGCCTCTTGTGCCTTGGAAAATTCATCTTATTTCCTTGTCCGTGGATCATGGATAGTATTCACTAGAGTTTCCCAATCAGGATATATGCCATCGTCTAGATAGTATCTAACATGGGTATGGTCTATCGGGTCCCTATGTTTAGTTACCCTAGGCGAATAAAAGCTTATGGCCCAAGAAGGATCAATAAAGTCCATGAAGGACCCGACAGAACAAAGACTTATCAGTTTAGGAATATTTAAGAACCCACATAGAGTTCGCATTGTAACATTAAACTTGTAACCTCTCTGGCTACGGATCCAGGACCCAGTCTCTCGTATAAAGGCTGGGAGGACCCAACGGAGAGGACACCTTAGTTTTCCAGCAATCCGTCGTAAGCTATATCGCAAATAGCGAACCGGCGACTTTGTAATCGAGCTTTCATAATGATCAGACTACATTGACTTCCTTGTTTATCTGATCAGCCAACGAAATCCCCAATGCTCTCTTTTCCACGAAACCCTAAGTCCATAACAATGGGCATTGCCGAGGTTACCCCTCATCAATTGGCGCCGTCTGTGGGAAATCTGAGCGTTGGAGCCATGGATTCGGCGGCTTCCCCTTCATCGAGCAACGAACCAACAATCAAGGTTAGTGAGGTCCACTACGATCTCGCTGATCCGCGCCCGCCCACCCCTTTTTCGGCCCTTGTCGAATTCGACCAGGAGACCAATCTCATGATTAGAAGTTTCCACTTTCGTGTGGGAGAACCCGAGAACCTATGCCTTTCGGTTCCGCTTAGTCCGGATTCGTCGGTTGCTCCAGCATCACCTTCGGCGACTCCAGCATCATCTATCGGCTCAACAAGAAAAGCCTTCTCTGATCCGACGAACATCGAAGAAATTCATGGAAATTACGTAGATCTGGAAGATCTGGCTGACGCATATGACATCCTCTCTTTTGGCTCAATCTCCGAGTCAGCACTAAATCACATCCTGAGCATAACCAGTTCAAATCCCGATGAAGCCGAAGAAAGCATCGACTCAGGAATCAAGAAGGGAGAGTCACATCGAACAAGACCCTTGGGACTTTGTTGGATCGCAATTCAACGTCTCTTATGGGTACAACAGCGACGATAATCAATCAAGAATGAGGCATCGCCAAGTTTGTGTGATCCTGGAAGGAGAAACTTCGGCACCCCTAGACTCAAACGGTAACCCGATCATTAACCCTGACGATATTTTATCGAATGATGCGGTAAGATGCCGGGAAAACGGAAACGAGCCACCAGAGGATCGCCGAGTCACAAGGCGAGAAGGAGAAAATAATGGTGAGCGCATAACACTTCGGTTGCGTCCGACAACTTGATAGAAGGCCAGTGACGCTGTGTCACGCGCAGTACCAATGACGGCAGACACGGCAAGGGAAGAATTAATGGCCTATCTATATCTATTGCACCATAAGAGGAGGGATCTGCTTCGATTACAGCGGTCTCTAGATGAGAGAAAGAGGCTAGCCGATGAATCTAGTCTGTGGCGGGCATTGCTCAGCTCTACCTGAGGTTCTGGCAGTGTCACCGGAGGACCATAGCCCAAAAGGAGCACTTCGTGGCTACATCACATTCTAGAAGCCGAAAGACGCGAGATGGCAAGGGACTTAGACCTGTCATTCATGTCAGTCAATTCTATGGGTCACATTAAAGTAAAAACAGCACAAGCCACCCTTGTGGCCGCCCAAATTTACCTCTTGATGACCAAACCAGCAGCCAACGATCCACTGACAGCTATCCATCGGTCCGCATTCATGGGACTAGGGATCATAGGCGATACCGTTGCACAAGGAGAACAAGGAACTGTGCAGCGAGCCGACAAATCACCACACCGTCGCGGCATCCCTCGGCACATGTGGACCACCTGACGATCTAGATCCCCCACCACGTACGCTTTTCATGCGAGGAAGACGCCATGAACGACATTACACAAAGGAGGGTGGACAGGTCCAGAGAAGAGCGCGGCAGCCAAAGATATTTCGATGGAGAAATCGATGATAAGCGTGAACCTTGCGGGGCCAGTTGCTTTACCTATCGAGTTCGCAAAACTCCAGTACCCAAGGACATCAATCTCCCTCATGACCGACAAAAATACGATGGACTAACCCGTAGCATGGCTGGCTGATTACTTGCAACCCATCAAGCTCGAGGGTGGTTCCAAGGCCATGGAAATGCAGAGCCTCCAATTTCACCTAAGCGAGGCAGCACGCTCATGGCTCAAACAGCTACCCGCAAAATCCGTCAGTAGATGGAGCGATTTGGAGGATAAGTTCATCCGAAATTTCAATTCTACATTCAAGTGACCCGCATCTATTGAGGAATTAAGGGCTTGTAAGCAGAAACCCGGAGAATCTATCATATCCTACATACAGCGGTTGAACATCATCAAAAATTCCACGGAACACATCTCTAATGAGAGGGCGATAGATGCATTTAATGATGGCTTGCAAATGAAGGTCTTCATTGAGGAGCTGGGCCAAGTGAAGCCGAAAACAATCTCTCACTTGATGTATATGGCGAACCGTTGGGCTGATGGCGAGGAGGCCGTCCACAACAAACGTGGGCTTTCACCCGAAGAGGACCGCGATAGGTGCAATTATGATAGCAGAAGGAGGCATAATTTCGACGGTTACAACAAACCGAACTACATAGTAGCTGTTTTGTCGGGGAGGATAGCAGAAGGAATGATAGTCACAACAGCGAATATTGCGACAGTACCGACCAATGGAACCCCCGATTTCCCCTATGCAACTACTAGAGGGGCCATGCAACATGCACTTCTATGTTGATATGGAGGAAAGACGACGATCAACCCACCTCGTGAAGGATTGTCATACTTTACTTCGAATGCAGGCAACAATAAACAATGTTGCAAATCGTGGGCATAACGCAGATCCAGGAACTCTAGCTCTTGTGGCTCCATCACCACCTCCAGGTCCAGCGCCCCCTGGTCAGCCGCAACCTGCTAAGATAAGAAATCAATATGATGAATACCCGAGGTCCAGAGGAGCAATGTCGATAATTCAAAAAGGTCTCCCGTCCAACAGGATCTAGAAGTTGATCACCCGACAAGTAAATATGGCGGTAACAACACCACCCCCAACCCCTGAATTCCTTCGTTGGTTCGAATAGGAAATTACCTTTAGCAGGGATGATCATCTTCGAGTGCCTCGATTGGGTCATTCAACCCTCATTGTCGACACACAAATTGGCGGGTTCGACATGACCAAGGTATTTATGGACGCGGGTAGCAGCATCAATCTCATCAACGCCAAAACTCTATGAGCCATGAATATCTCCTTGACGAACTGATGGCCTCAGATCACCGTAGAGCCTCGTTGGGAAACCCTAAGAGCAAGGTGTGATGAGCAAGAAGCAAGTTTTCCCTTGGTTATGAAACCAAGGTTATCGAACCAGTAGGAGTAAGGAAACAACTCCAAGATGTTGCTAACAACTTGGAATCCTGCACAACACAAACTCAAGACTTTGCCCCAACTTACAGTGAGGTTGTCAATCTCACTGGTTTGCTGAAAACAAAGGATTAAACGTATAGTGTGAAAGGTAATAGTTGCTGGTAGAAAGTAAATGGTAACAATAGATGATGTATCAATGGTAAATATTGGACCGGGGTCCACATTTTACTAGAGGTGTTCTCCTTAAGATAGATAACATGCTGGGTGAACAAATTACAGCGGGGCAATTGACAAACTGAGCAAGGCATAACAATGCAAATACTAGACATCATGATTCCTATGAGATTTGATTGGGCATTACAAAAATATACATAGACCGTAATCCAACTGCATATATGACTAATAATCCACCTTCAGGTTATCATCTGGACCCCCTCCAGTATTAAGTTGCAAGCAACGGATAATTGCATTAAGCAATGAGTGTAAAGTAAACAATACAATTGTTCCATGAACAAAAGATTGTTGTTTTCTTCCTAGTAGCAACAACACATCTACAACCTTAGAGATTCCTGTCACTTCCCTAGATTACTAGAGGCATGAACCCACTATCGAGCATAAATACTCCCTCTTGGAGTCACTAGCATCTACTTGGACAAGATAGCTACTAGCAACGGAGAGCATGCAAGATCACAAACAACATAGACATGATAGAATCAATAATCAATATGACATGATAGAATCAATAATCAGTCTGACATAGTATATCAATATTCATCGGATCCCCACAAACACAACATGTATGGTTACAAAATATATGATCTTGATCATGAACGGAGCTCACAAGATCTAAACATGATAGCACAAAGGAGGATAAACAACCATCTAGCTACTGTATGGACCCATAGTCCAAGGGTGAACTACTCACACATCATACCGAAGGCTGACATGGTGATGAAGAAGGCCTCCGGGATGATCTCTGTTTCTTGGAGATCTAGTAGGGTGTTTAGGGTTTCTGCATCAGGGGGATTTTATAGGCGAAGAGGCGAGGACGGAGGCCGTCCAGGGGGCGCACACCATACGACGGCGCGCCCCTAGGGTGGTCTCGCGCGGCCCTAGGGTGTGGCCACCCTGTGACCCCTCTTCGGCTGCCCTTCGGCCTGTGTGTTTATTCTGGTAAAATGTTGACTTTGGCTTTTGTCCCGTCCAATTCCGAGAATATTTCCTTACTAGCTTTTCTGAAACCAAAAATAGCAGAAAACAGGCAAATGGCACTGCGGCATCTTGTTAATAGGTTAGTCCCAGAAAATGTATAAAAATACCTCAAAGTGTAGACAAAGCATAGCAAAGTTGATACTAAACAAGCATGGAACATCAAAAAATATAGATACGTTTACGACGTATCAAGCATCCCCAAGCTGAACTCTTGCTCATCCTCGAGTAGATAAGTGATGAAAAGAATAATTTTTTAGGTGACATGCACCATCACAATCTTGATCAAACCATTTGTAAAGCATTGAAAGCTAGGATCAAAGTACTCTAAACATGAGCATGAAAGATGAAGTTCTAACAATAAGACATAACAACTATGTTGCAACATGAAAGGATACAAAAAAATATCATGAATAACAATGCATTGAAAGACGTTTGTTTGTTTCACATACAGAAAACATAGCATAGTGGTATTCATCTTGTCCCTCATGGAGTAGCAAAACATAAATGCATAGGACACGTTCAAAGTTCATAAGGGTGACTAGATACAAATAGTTCAAGAACAAACAATACCAACATTATGAATCAATCAGTAAGTTTTGGGACAATGCACATAAAACTAAGAATGACAACTATGCTCTCCTAGTTGGTGCATAAAGATAGAAGGTGGAGACTCAATATAAAAGTAGGAAGAAAGGCCCTTCACAGGGAAGCAGGGATTTCAAGTTTCATAAAGAGCTTCCAAAAATTATGGTACTTGTTAGTTTTCATCTCTCATTGTCCCTATCATAAGAATCTTGAAGTGATTAAGGTTAAAGTGAACATAGTATGGAGTATATGCTTGACAAATCATAAGTTGACAATCTCATGTCCCTTGAGTACCAGGGTCGTTCCTCATGCTACTCAACTTTAGTTACCGGTAAGTTCTTGTCATTGTAAGTATAAGTGTATCATAGAGAACCGCCAACGGGGTATCCCTTGCCCATGACACATGAGCTATCCCATATCAAAATGACAAGGCAACAGACAGTGAGCATCTCAGCAATCCTTTTATTTACCATGAGCATGGTGCATATATTTTTTCTCTCTTTTTTCTATATATATTTTTAGGATGCTTCATAGATTGCTCACTATGGTGATGCTACAAGTTTTGTAACACCACTGGTCACTCCAAACTGACGGCTGTCACTTCTGACAGCCTCATGCGCACCCGGTACCCACTTCCCGGTCGGTCGCCCATCCTAGAATTTCTCTAGGCCAAGCACGCTTAACCTTAAAGTTCTTTTTGAATGAGCTTCCGGAAAAGAAGTTGCAACTAGTTGGTATGGGTTTCCTATCAATCCTATTGAGCCATGCGCCAGGGTCTCACATACACCCACCCTTAGAAGATCGACGTTCTCGTCGATCAACCACAAGCCAGGAACATTCCCTCTTGGCATACGTCTGTGCGTCCAGTGCCGCCACATGTGCCATGCCGTGTCCACTCTGGGCCACACGCGCCATGCACCACATGTCTGCCACTGACCCACACACGCCCATGTAACCGCAAGGTTCGGCTCTAATACCACTTTTAACACCCTTTGTCACTCCGAACCGATGGCAGTCACTTCTGGTAGTTCAATAGGATCTCTAGACTAACCCCACAGACCAACACTAGTCTTTTCTGTGCACTTTGTTCTCACTCATGCGCACCCGATACCCACTTCCCGGCCGGTCACCCATCCTATAATTTCTCTAGGCCAAGCACGCTTAACCTTAGAGTTTTTTCGAATGAGCTTCCAGAAAATAAGTTGCAACTTGTTGGTATGGGTTTTCTATCAATCCTATTGAGGCATGCGCTAGGGTCTCACGAGTTTCCACCATGATTAGACATGGCTTAGGCTAGCGGCCCAGGCATTTCTCTAACACATATACATAACACCATGGACTTACAAGCTCCCCTTTTATTTCACACCGCCGACATCCATAAACAAAAGAGCATGATATCAACTGGGTAGATATTTACAGGTGTTGAAAGCATTCCCGTGACAACACAGTTCTGCTAATTCCCAACTTATAAGTGCAAGAATATACAACATAGATGACACAATGGTTCAAGTTTATTAGGGGCAAGAAATAAAGTGTGCCATCAAGTTTGTGAGAGCTTTAATCACTAATTTTCACATAACAAGTTTAATTTGGAAGATATATTAAACAAGAATATACTTGGAACGGTGTAACACACCATGCATAGGAATTTATAGTGGACACTTTGGGATAACTTTGTTTCTTGGGAGTTGGATGCATGAGTAGAGCTTACTCAATAAAAGTGGATGCTAGCAAAAGACTGGGAGCGACCAACTAAGAGAGCAATAATAGCCATAATCATGGAGAGCGACAAAACATTATTAACTAAAGCATAAAGTGGTACCACAAGTCAAAAAATAAATGATCATAGAGGCTAAGGTGACTGGTTCATAGTCATAACATGGTGTGAGCATGTGCCAAGTCAACCCAAACAAAGCATCAAAGGAGAATACCATAATATTATGCTTTTGTATGCTAAAACAACACATGATTCTTTCAAGGCACACTAAGCAATATCAATTGTTTGAAACAAGTCATTCTAAAACAATAATCACTAAGCATAAGGTCAAAACAACATCTAGCATGACATGATAAAGTTTAGGCCACAGTCAAAACAAGCTCCCTTTTGTACCACTATAAGCATGAAACTTTTTACTCTTTTCCAACACCAATCAACTTATTTGAAACAACATAGCGGAAACGGGGGTCCAGCTACTTTATTCAAGAAAACTAAGCGAACGAAAACCAAAAACAAAAACTAAGATGCTCCAAGAACAACACAACAGTGCATAAAACAATAAAAACGAAGTGTCTAGAAAGAGAACTGAGATTTTTATTGATGAAGAAGGGGATGCCTTGGGCATCCCCAAGCTTTGACGCTTGTACCTCTTGAATATTTCTTGGGGTGACACGGGGTGGAATCCCCAAGCTTGAGCTTTTGTCCATTCTTCATCTCATCATATCATTCTTCCCCTATACTTGAAATTTTCCTTCATACAAAACTTCACACAATCTTCATTAGCAACATTAGTGCATTCAAGATAATAAACCTTTGGGTTTCATTTCAACAAAGCAAAAATTTCATTAAAAACACAAGCTACTGTAGAAATTCCTTTAAAAATCTCAAGTGATCAAGAAGAACTCAAAAAGAAACCGATAAAAGAGGCAAATGCAAATAATGGTAGAAATCTGTCAAAACAGACTAGCAGGTAAAAACCAATTTTTTCGAAGACCTTCTGTTGATCAAAGCAAAAATTGTTGAACTAACGAAAGTTAGATAAACACCTGGGGCATTTACTAAAAACATTACAGCTTAATCCGACATACATAGATTTTTCATGAATTTTTACAGTGAAGCACAAAAATCTGTTTCGGGACAACAACTTCCCCAAATCTTACTTCTCTCTCATTAGAGGTTATTCTTGGCACAAAAATCAAACAAAAAGGATAAGAAGAGGTTATTACAGACTCAATAAAACTATTGGGTTATCTCCAAAGAAGTACTTTTCTTTAACGCCTTTAAGTTAGGCACAAGAAGCAAGAATCAAGTATTTTCAAATAAAGAAGCACTAAGATCAATACTCGAGATTTCTTCAACTAGGAAAGGTATCTCATCCAAATGTGTTATAGAGTATCCTCTCTCAATACTCTTGGGTTTACTACTTTCATCAAACGGATTTTCATGAACAATCCAATCAAAATTCTTTTCTAAGGCCTCATGCATTCCTACAAGTTTAAAAGGTATGGGTATTTTAATTTCATCTCCATTGGGTTTGGTTTTATCCAACCTTTCTAATGTACCCATAACATCTACACATCATCCTAGCATAATAAGACCTTTTTAGCTTCTTTAGCAACATCATTGAACTCCTTTAGCAAAGTTTTCAGAATAAAATCACTCATTGAGTATCCTCAATTTCTTTAAGTTTAAGAACATTATTTGCATCATGGGGTTAAAGTTAACAAACCTAGCCTCCAACATGTGAACTAAAGAAGCTGCAACAATTTCATAATTAGGAGCAAGTTCTCATAAGGATCTATCCTAAATATCCTCATGTTTGCTAATATGATTAAAGAATTCTTCAATATTTTATTTCCCAATTATAGAGACACTACCTATTGAAAGGTCCTTCAGGGTGAATTTAGGGATAAACATGGTGAGCCAGAGCAAGGTGACAACTATAGGAAGAACTAATTTTTGTGTGTTTTTTATAAGAAAAAGCAAACCAAACGAAACTATTTTTTTTGTATTTTTGGTAAAAAAGAAGCAAGCAAAACAAAGCAAAATAAACTAAGAAAAACAAAAACAAAGTAAAGAGAATGGTTGTGAAGGACTCCCCTTGTGAAGCTGTCCTTAACTCATCGGCAACGACGCCAAAAAAGTCTTGATGGGCTTAGATCACTATAGAGCCTCGTTGGGAAACCCAAGAGCAAGGTGTGATGAGCAAGCAGCAAGTTTTCCCTCAGTTATGAAACCAAGTTTATCAAACTAGTAGGAGAAAGGGAACAACTCCAAGGTGTTGCTAACAACTTGGAATCCTGCAGAACACAAACTCAAGACTTTGCCCCAACTTATAGTGAGGTTGTCAATCTCACTGGTTTGCTGAAAACAAAGGATTAAACGTATAGTGTGAAAGGTAATAGTTGATGGTAGAAAGTAAATGGTAACAATAGATGATGTATCAATGGCAAAGATTGGACCGGGGTTCACATTTCACTAGAGGTGTTCTCCTTAAGATAGATAACATGCTGGGTGAACAAATTACAGTGGGGCAATTGACAGACTGAGCAAGGCATAACAATGCAAATACTAGACATCATGATTCCTATGAGATTTCATTGGGCATTACAACAATATACATAAACCGTAATCCAACTGCATATATGACTAATAATCCACCTTTAGGTTATCATTCGTACGCCCTCCGGTATTAAGTTGCAAGCAACGGATAATTGCATTAAGCAATGTGTGTAAAGTAAACAATACAATTGTTCCATGAACAAAAGATTATTGTTTTCTCCCTAGTAGCAACAACACATCTATAACCTTAGAGATTCCTGTCACTTCCCCAGATTACTAGAGGCATGAACCCACTATCGATCATAAATACTCCCTCTTGGAGTCACTAGCATCTACTTGGCCAAGATAGCTACTAGCAACGGAGAGCATGCAAGATCACAAACAACACAGACATGATAGAATCAATAATCAATCTAACATAGTATCTCAATATCCATCGGATCCCCGCAAACACAACATGTATGATTTCAAAATAGATGATCTTGATCATGAAACGAGCTCACAAGATATAAACATGATAGCACAAAGGAGGAGAAACAACCATCTAGCTACTGTATGGACCCATAGTCCAAGGGTGAACTACTCACACATCATATCAGAGGCTGGCATGGTGATGAAGAAGGCCTCCGGGATGATCTCTCCCCTCCGGCAGGGTGCCGGGAAGAGCTTCAGATCCCCCCGATCTAGGGACAATGGTGGCGACGTACAGACTGTTTCATGGAGATCTGATCGGGTGTTTAGGGCTTCTGCATCGGGGGGCTTTTATAGGCAAAGAGACAAGGTCGGAATCCATCCAAGGGTGCACACCGTAGGGCGGCACACCCTAGGGTAGGCCCGCGTGGCCTTAGGGTGTGGCCACCCCGTGGCCCCCTTCGGCTGCCCTTCGGTCTCTGTGTTCGTTCCGGTAAAATATTGACTTTGGATTTTGTCCCGTCCAATTCCGAGAATATTTCCTTACTAGATTTTCTGAAACCAAAAATAGCAGAAAACTGGTAACTTGCACTGCGACATCTTCTTAATGGGTTAGTCCCAGAAAATGTATAAAAATACCTAAAAGTGTAGACAAAACATAGCAAAGTTGATACTAAACAACCATGGAATATCAAAAATTATAGATACGTTTATGACATATCACGAACCTAGCGCCAACCAAAACATCTTTTCACGGGATAGTCCCAGGTAAACCTGAAATTCCTTTAGGCAGAATCTAACTTGATGTTGTCTTCGGATCCAGGAACAATTTCAGGCGAGAAAAACTCGAGTTTGAAGTTATTGACCGGCCATCGCAGTACCACACGATCCTGGGGCACCCAACTTTCACAAGATTCATGGCAGTACCGCACTATGCTTATCTCGTAATGAAGATGCCACTACCCAACGGGATCATTACGGTCAGCGGAAGCTTTACTCGGCCCGACAATTATGATCGGGAGTTCAACAAAATCTCTAAATCTTTCGGGATGGAGAAAGAATTTGAACAGCTGAAGATATCAGCAGACACGGAGCTTCTCCCTGAAGTTCGGTCTATGCCTGACCTGGCGTTTGATCAAGCAAAGGATACAAGGGAAGTACAAGTCCACCCAACGGACCCAAAGAAAACGGCCCTGGTGTCTACCAACCTCAGTCCATCATAGGAAGGCGCGCTCATCGAGTTCCTCCGTGAGCGCTGGGAGATTTTCGCATGGGTACCATCACACATGCTAGGAATCCCTAGGGAACTCGCTGAACATGCACTCAGTTTGTATCCCGACGCTAGACCTATGAAGCAGTCTCTCCGTCGTTTTGCGAAACCCAAGAGAAAGGCCATTGGACGATAAATCCATCGCCTCATGGATGCCAACTTTATTAAGGAGATTAAGAAAGCACTTTGGGTCGCCAATCCCGTGTGCGTCCCAAAGAAAAATACCAAAGAGCTACGCATGTGCATCGACTTCACCACACTTAACAAGCATTGTCCAAAGGATCACTTTCCACTCTCGTGAATCAATCAAATTATCGATGCAACCGCTAGGTGCCGACGTCTTTCCTTCTTGGATGATTACTCCGGATATCACCAGATTCGGATGAAAGAGGAAGACCAAGACAAAAAAACATTTTTAACACCCTACGGTGTATTCTGCTACACGACGATGCCGTTTAGCCTCAAAAACACGGGTGCCACGTACCAGCGTATGATATAGAATTTCCTTGGAAGCCAAATTGGTAACAATGTTCAAGTCTACATCGACGATGTCATTGTCACCACCAAGAAAGTGTCGACCTTTATCATTGACCTTCGGGAAACATTCGATAATATCGACAAATACCACATCAAGCTCAAAGTGTTCCTTTGGAGTTCGAGCAGGACAACTCCTTGGATACTTGTTGTCCGCGAGAGGGATAGAGGCAAACCCGGAGAAAATTCAAGCGATACTGACAATGAAGAAGCCGGCAAATCTTCACGGTGTTCAGCAATTGGCAGGGCGCGTGGTAGCCTTGAGCAGATTCATCGCTCGGCTAGGAGAAAAAGCTCTCCCCTTCTACAAACTCATGAAAAAATCAGAAAAATTCAAGTGGACCGATGAGGCCCAGGAAGCCTTTGAAGCACTCAAGAAAACACTTTTGACATCTCCTGTCGTCGTGTCACCAAAGGAGAAAGAACCCCTGTTACTCTACCTCGCTGCCACAAATCAGGTGGTCAACACGGTTTTAGTCGTCGAGAGACTCGATGAAGGGAATACTTGTGGTTTCTAGAGGCCGGTATATTACCTTGGTGAAGTTCTATCACCTTCGAAGTAAAGATATCCTTATTATCAGAAACTAGCGTATGGCGTCTTCATGACAGCGCGCAAACTACGCCACTACTTCTCAGACCACCCGATAGTGGTCGTCAATGAGGCCCCCCTCTCCAATATACTAAATAATCCAGAAGCTATAGGATGTGTCTCTCTTTGGTGCATTGAACTATCTCCTCGATACATCACGTACGAGAAAAGGACGGTGATAAAATCCCAAGTGTTACCTGACTTCATCACAGAATGGACAGAGCTACAATGTGCGGGTCCCCTAGACCTATCCAGTGAATAGACAATGTACTTCGATGGGTCTAAGCGAACAGAATGCGCAGGAGCGAGTGTAATTCTGATTTATCCACAAGGCGACAAAATGCGGTACATCCTGCGGATGAGTTTCCCCAATGCTTCAAACAACGAAGCCGAATATAAGGCCATGTTGCATGGTATGCGTATGGACGGAGCATGCGGTGCAACTCGCCTAAAAATCTTTGGTGACTCAAACCTTGATGAACAAGTGTGACACTGTTAGCAAAAATATGATCGTATGTCGAGACTTGTACAACATCAGGCCCACTTTGACGGGTGTGAGGTGTCTCACATCAGCCGAGCATGCAATGATGAAGCAGATAATTTTGCGAACATCGGATCCTTGTAAATTCCCGTACCACCTGGGGTTTTCTGGGAGAGATCCTGGAGCGTTCCATTAAACCTAGGAAGGTCAAAGAAGCTCCCGCAGAAACCACGAGCAAGAATTCCAAGCCATCAAAAGGCTCAGGGGATGCGCCAATAGAGGAACATAGCATGGAAGACCCCAAGGAAGCGGACGAACCCGCGGAAGTAATGGTAATAGAAAACTCATGGTTGTAGCCATATGTCACGTTCATGATGCCCGGAGAATTCCCAGAAGACACAGTTGAATCAAGACGCATCACCCGATGATCCAACGCCTTTAGGATTATCAAGGGTGAACTTTATAAATGGAGCATCTCAGGGGTACTCCAGCGTTGTGTCACGCCCAAGCAAGGGCAGCTCATCCTCAACGATATACACGAAGGAATCTGCGGTCACCATGCAAGCAGCCATGCAATTGCAGAAAAGTCCTACTGAGCAGAATTTTATTGGCTCACGGCGGTCCAGGACGCCAAGGACATCATGCGAACATGCGAAGCATGCCAGCCCTTCGCCAACAAACCCAATGCACCAACAGCAGAACTAGCCCCCATACCATTGGCTTGGCTGTTCGCTCAATAGGGCCTATACATGGCCAGAAATCTCCACAAATCTTCGCCTGGTGGCCACGTCTTTCTTCTAGTCGCAGTCGAAAAATTCACTAAGTAGGTAGAAGTAGAACCCGTCACAATCCAAGATGCAACCTTAGCTGTCAACTTCAATAAGTCGATAGTTTTTCTCTTCGGGGTACCCCATAGCATCATCATGGACAACGGTACAAGTTTCACATCCAATGAGTTCAAGGAATACCACAAAGAGATGGGCATAAACGTCAGCTACGCCTCAGTGGCTCACCCGCAAACAAAAGGGCAAGTTGAAAAAGGCAATGATCTCATCACCAGCGGCCTCAAGAAAAGGCTATTAACCCCACTCGACAGACCAAAGGGCGCCTGGGTAGACGAGCTACCCTCCGTCCTATGGAGCTTACGAACAACTCCAAATACTGCCACACACAAAAACCCTTCTTTCTGGTCCATGGTGTAGATGCCGTGTTTCCAGTCGAATTAACTCATGACTCTCCTCGGATCGTTAATTATGACGAAGAAGCCTCACAAGAGGCACTCGAAAACAATTTTAGGCTATATCCACACCCTTGCCAGAAGTTTTGTTTTTCTTCAATGGTGGCTCAGAGGGCGACGAAGTTGTTTTCTTCAGATCGACTTTAGCAACAGGCTTTTCTACAAAGTGAGTCGCGCTTGCTTGTTGACCCGAGAACTTCGGAGGAGGAGTTGGAGTAGCAGTACCAGCTGGCGATTTTGGAGAGGCGTCATCATCCTCGTCGCTCCTGGTAAAACAAGGATTTATCGACTAAGTATTTCTCGGATAAGATTAACAAGCAAACGCAAGGGGATAGGGAACTTACGAGATGATATCTTGTGCTAGCCGGAATATCCCCTTACGAGGAGCTTCACGAGCAGGTTTAACCTTTTGTGGCTTGGACCCTGTTGAATCATCGAAACCCTCGACTATTTCAATAGATCAACGCGCTTCCGTTTACCTGCATAAGGAACCACCTAAAAATCTTTAGTGCTAGCTGAAGCTATCGAAGCAGTATCATGGGAAGAACTGGCGGATGCAGCGTCATCCTCCTCAACAGTGCCAGGAACTTTGCCGTATCCCTCGGATACAGTGGCACTTTCGGGTAGGTCACCAGCCTCAGGGAGCGGAGTCAAACAAAACAGATGATCATGGCCCTATTAAGAAAGGGCAAATTTCAAAGTCAAAAAGATGGCCCAAGGAAACTACAAAGAAAGGGCAGCAGCAGATCCATGGACATATAAGCTAGAGAAGCTTTACCTCAGGCATAGGATGCTTCTTGGGAAAATGTTTAACCCGACAATCAGTGAGAATAAGGCTTTTCTTTGTCAACGTCGTGAATGAGTGCACCCTCTTCTCTAGAACTTTCAACGTCAGATCCTCGGGTGTAATCCTCATTGGATCTTTTCGACCGGCATAGGTCCATATGCTGGCAAGCCGAGCTTGGAGAGGTTGAACACAGATCCGAAGAGAATATGCCAGGATACCTGACAATCCGCCAGTACGCAGCTTCTCGATCTGGTCTAGTAGTGGCTTAATCTCCATCATTACTTTGGGAGAAGGGCGCTCTTCCCAGGATGTGTGCCTCCGGCAGGTCTTCTTCGGGTCAAAGGGGGCTAACATGAAATTTTGACCCTCGACCGGTTGGTCTTTGATATAGAACCACTTTGTTTTCCAGTCTTGGACAGAATCTACAGCTTTCACGACAAAGTATTCTATGTCTGAGCGCACTGAGATTATCGTGCCACCGACGTCATGTACGACATTATCAATGGAATTTCGACGGACAAAAAAGAAGTGCTTACACATGCCCTAGTGGGGATAGATCTCTAGAAAACACTCGCACAAGGCGATACGATGTGGAGAATGGAGTTTGGTGTAAGCTGGTAGAGCTGTACACCATATACAAAAATAAGCCCTTGGAGAAATTCGTGGGTGGGGAGAGAGAGACCATGAAAGAAGAAAGATAGGAAATTACCTGCCATCCCGCGTTCGGCGCCGGCGTGCCCTCGACTCCGTGCAGCTTGCAGGAGCCCTCCTCTAGTAGGTAGAAGCCGCGGGCTTCCTGTAGCTCGTGTGCAGTACACTTTGACGACATCCACTCCATAGCTTGTGCCTTCTTCGCGGTGGCATCCACGGCAGAAGATGATCCTTTGGGTCGTCCCATGGCGGCTCATGGATACAGCAGAGCGAAAGGGGAAAAGTGAGATTGGGAGAGCGCAAGAAGATGGATGAGCTCTGAGCGACGGAGCAGATGAAGAAGATGATGGCAAAGGAGGGGAAAACAGTAAATCCCTAGTTCCCCTTAATATAAATAAACACGGTGGAAATATACACCATTGGTTACAAGCCCTAAAGCGCTAGATGGATCAAGGTGCAGCCACATGGCAACGAGGAAAAAGGGTAAATATCCCATGCAGTTAAAACAACCGCGGTAAAATCCACTCGAGGTCACGCCTCGATTATTGCGCAAAAGGTGGGGCCACATAGTAACAACAGCACCACGATGTTGCCTACGTGTCACACTGAACACTGGGGCCGACACCCGGTCACATCCAATCAGCAGAAACCATGACACGTCATCTTCATTATCAATGATGTCATCAGCAGTCACAAGGGAAGTCGAGCTCATCCGAAAAAAACCTAAATTCTATGCTCGATGCATGCACCCGAATATAGACTCGAGGGCTACTCCCGTTGGAAAAAGTATTCGTCACGAACCCAATAAAATTCATCGTAAGTATATTTCTGAAGTCAAGGATCTACGTTTTGAGCCTATCCTTCGATGCAAGCATCGAAACATAGCCTCAGGGGATACTTCCATCGGGAGCGCTGTCGCGCACCCGATAGATTCAATCCTCTCATGGAGTCAATATTTTCAGCATAAGAAAGGCATACAATTTGAGCCTACACTCGAATCCAATGATTCGTCTATAGTCTCGGGGGATACTCCCATCGGGAGTGCTGTCGCGCACCGATCGATATTACGAAGCAAAATCTATGAGTATTACATATTTGTATCCTCATACGGTTACTCCCATCAGGATCACCCGATAAAATATTAAGGAAGTCGATAACTTCAGCCATTCTAACAGCCAAACAAGGCAGTCGATAAACAACTTTTAGACCGCGTCTGCCGCGATAACATGTCTGAATGTCATGGCCACGACATGAAGATAAGACCCTAGGAAAATATCCTGATGTGGCTTGGTAACTGTACACGAATGCGCTCTGCCAATATTTATCTCTATCTATGATACGATGAAAAGTACCGATGAATGCATCATGTACCCGAAATATAAGCACTGGGATTCAACATTCGATAAGACCTCCATGGCATGAACTGAATTACGCTAGCAAATACCGAATTCGGGCCTGGGGACTTGAATTTGATGTAGGTTCACGTTCTTTTTGCCCAAGATCAATTAGCTAGTCCCGATTCGTCGGATGCATCAGAGTCGTTATACCAAATCCCTACAAATCTTAAATAAAAAACATCTGCTTACAGCAAGAGCTGTTGGCTAAACATAGCTGAACAGAATTTTGAGACTCAGCCCGAATCTATAATTCAGATAGAGTCTCAGGGGCTACTTACATGAGTATGACCTATCGGGTCCCTATGTTTAGTTACCCTAGGCGAATAAAAGATTATGGCCCAAGAAGGCCCAATAAAATCCATGAAGCACCCGACAAAACAAAGACTTTCCTTAACAGTTAAGGAATATTTAGGAACCGACATAGAGTTCGCATTGTAACATTAAACTTGTAGCCTCTCCGCCTACGGATGTAGGACCTAGCCTCTCATATAAAGACGGAAAGTACCCGACAGAGAGGGCATCTTAGTTTTACAGCAATCCGTCGTAAGCTATACCGCAAATAGCAAACTGGCTACTTTGTAACCGAGCTTTAATAATAATCAGACTACATCGATTTCCTTGTTTGTCTGATCAGCCGACGAAATCCCCAACGCTCTCTTCTTCACAAAACCCTAAGTCCATAAAGATGGGCATTGCCGAGGTTACCCCTCGTCAGTATCCCATTGTCTACTCGTGTGGTCCCAATTTTGTAATTGCAAGTGGGAGCTTCTCTGTTGGAAAGTTTTTGAAAGAGATGGGATCGATGCAAGACATTGATGTCATTCAGTGATCCCGGAAAGCCAGAGAAATAATGAAAAATCCATAAGTCCTCCGATGCTACGATCTCAAGCACAATCGTTGGATCGTGAATTTTACTACAGTATTGCCTATGCCACGCTTTCGGGCAATTCTTCCACCTCCAGTGCATACAGTCCACACTTCCAAGCATGCCTAGACAACCTCTTCTCTCATTCATCTGCATCAATCAGATGGTGTCTTCTTCGTTGGGAGATCGAAGGTACTCTTCACCAAACAAGCGAATCACCAACCTAGGAAACCGCCACACAAATTTAATGGTTGTATCTTCATGCGAAGATACTCATCAAAATAATCTCCGGGCACGCCATATGCAATCACACACATGACTACGGAGATTTTCTGGTCAGCCCTGAACCCAAGAACCCCTGCTACGTCTCTACGACGTTGGAAGTATGTGTTGTTGGCCTCACATGGTTCTACTATTTTGACGAACAATTCTCAACGCATTCGATACCTCATACGAAAGAGATGTGGGGTAGGTTTGTACCTCAACAAAGTAATCTTGCATGAGGGAGGGGTGTCCGAGCGAGCGGTTGTGCGGGACGCAAATACAACCAGGCACCAAGCCGCGCCGCCGATTCACAAGCATGAACTTATCCTCAATCTCCTTGATGGCAAGGATGATGGCCAACTGTTCGGTGTCGTCGTCGTGGAGTAGCTCATCGAGGCTGAAATAGTTGTCAAAAATAACTCCTTGCTCTCTCTCAGCTCCGAAGACATCTGCAGCAAACACGTAGTGTAAGACCCCACCTTTTAAAGATAAAGGCCCATGTGATTGTAATGCTAGTTCCTGGATCAAAATGCTAGCATCCACAGTTTAAGATGAAGTACACAGATACAAAGGTCATTATTACATCGTCATTCCAGAGATAACATAGTCTTTACAACTCAATAGCCCAAGGCTATAACATAGAGTTCATAACATAATGGAAATAACTATAAGTATTCATCTTCATGTGCCACAAGCAAACATGTTGAGTGTAGACTCACAGCCCTAGTCTCCATCAGAGTAACCTTCAACATCATAAGTTACAGCCACAGAGGGTCAATACATTTGGAATTTTATTGGCAAGTGATACTATAGTAGAATAGTAGTATCTAACATCTATATGAATTTGGCTAAGTGTAGATTAGGCTGCCTTTGCTCAAAATAAGGTTTTGTCTTATTAGTTGAAAACACTAAGTTTTTGTTTGATAAAAACACCCAAGGAACCACCAATAGGCAACCAAGTCGGAATCCCCACAGCAAACTATGCGCTTGATGCCAATATCCTTGGCTACACGTAGTCCGTGAATGAGTGCTTCATACTCTGCCATGTTGTTTGTAGCCTCGAAGTGGATCTGCAGAACGTAGTGTAGCTTGTCTCCTGTTGGTGACTGTAGTAATACACCAGCCCCCGAGCCGTTGAGCAGCTTTGATCCGTCAAAGTGCATCACCTAGTACTCTGGTTCTAGCAACGGAGTAGCGTCTGGCATCTCCGTCCAATCTGCAACAAAATCCGCTAAGGCTTGTGACTTGATAGCGTCGCGTCTCTTGTAGGTGATCTCGAAGGCGGCAAGTTCAATGCCCCACTTCGCGACCCTTCCTGTAGCGTCGCTGTTATTGATAATGTCGGATAGTGGGGTCTTGCTCACCACTGTGATTGGGTGCTCCTGAAAGTAATGCCTCAGCTTCCGAGAAGCGAGGAATACTCCATAAGCTATCTTTTGGTAGTGCGGGTAATGCTGCTTAGACTCCGTCAAGACCTTGCTTACGTAGTAAACTATTCGTCGAACTCCGTGCTCATAGCCTGGTTCCTTCCGCTCTACCACAACGACGATGCTGATTACCCGGTTGGTTGCCGCCATGTAAATTAACAGGGGCTCACCAGTCTCGGGTGCTGCAAGGATGGGCGCTGAGGAAAGAATATCCTTGAGCTGCTTCAATGCTGCATCTGCTTCGTCCGTCCACGTGAATCTGTCCGCCTTCTTCAGCAACTTGTACAGCGACAGAGCCTTCTCTCCAAGCCGGATGACGAACCGACTAATTGTTGCAACACAACCTGTTAGTCGTTGAATGTCCTTTAGGCATGTCGGACTGTTTATGTTTAAAATGGCCTTGATTTTCTCCGGATTGACCTCGATTCCACGTTGGGAAACGATGAAGCCCAACAATTTGCCGGCTAGAATCCCGAAGACGCACTTCTTGGGGTTGAGCATCATGTTGTATTTCCGGAGATTATCAAAGGTTTCTTTTAAGTCAGAGATTAAGTCGTTTGACTTTTTAGACATCACCGGAATATCGTCCACATAGGCGTGAATGTTCCGACCAATTTGGTCGTGGAGGCAACGTTGCATTGTCCGCTGGTAAGTAGCACCTGCGTTTTTCAGCCCAAAGGGCATCGTGACATAGCAAAACGTGCCGTAAGGGGTGGTGAACGAAGTGGCCAATTGGTCCGACTTCCTCATCTTGATCTGGTGGTATCCTGAATATGCATCGAGAAAACACAAAAGTTCCGAGCCAGCCGTCGAGTCAGTGACTTGGTCAATGTGAGGCAAAGCAAACGGATCTTTGGGACATGCTTTGTTCAAGCCGGTGTAATCAACACACATTCTTAATTCATTGGTTCCCTTTTTGAGGACAAGTACAGGATTGGCCACCCATTGGGTGTGAAGGACTTCTCGGATAAATCTAGCCTTAAGTAACCTAGCTATCTCTTTGCCAATGGCGTGTCTCTTCTCATCTCCAAAGCGTGGTAGAGGTTGTTTCATTGGTTTGCATTTTGGGTCAATGTTTAAGCTGTGCTCGGCAAGTTCCCTAGGTACACCTTTCATGTCGGCAGGTTGCCAGGCAAAGATGTCCCTGTTCTCACGGAGGAACTCGACGAGCGCGCTTTCCTATTTGGGATCCAGGTTCATTCCAATGGCGGTGACCTTGGAGGCATCGCCTAGCACAAGTTCCACCGGCTTGGTCTCGATGGCGGCCTTAAACGCAGGAGCGGAGTCGGAGATCTGCTTCTTTGACGCGGGCATCTCTGAGTCATCGACCTTGCTCTGGATCTCCTTGAATTCTTCGCTGTAGAGGACAGCTTCTGCAACGGCTGCCTCGTTGATCTCGCAGTCCCTTGCCTTGGTAAAGCTTCCGGATACGGTGATGATGCCGTTTGGTCCGGGTATCTTGAGTTTGTTGTAGACGAAGCATGGCTTGGCCATGAACGTGTGGAATATGTCGCGGCCGAATATGACGTGGTACATGCTCTTGAAGGGGACCACCTCGAAGGTCATGCGCTCTTGACGGTAATTATTAACATCGCCAAAGGCAACTTGAATTGTAATGCACCCAAGGGACCGAGCCTCCCGACCAGGAACTACTCCGTGGAAGATGGTGTTGGTCCGCCTTAGGTTTGCCTCCGTCAAGTTCATCTTTTGCAGTGTATCCAGGTACATGATGTCGATGCTGCTTCCACTATCCACCATACACTTGGTGAACTCCACGCCGTCAATTAAGGGGTTGATGACCATGGCGTACTGGTTCTCCGTGGGTATAAGGTCTGGGTGGTCCGTCCTGTCCCAAGTTATTGGAACCTCCGACCAGCGCAGGTACTGGGGGACTAGGGGGAGAGTAGCCATCAGGATCCTCAGAGAGGTCTTCTGTTGTCGGACGGTGGGGGTGCCAAGGAAAGTGTGGTAGACTGAGGCCTTCTTTGCGAAGGGGTTCTTGCCCTTGTCGTCGCTCTTGGCGGCGTTCTTGGGGTCAACGTCCTCGTCCATGTCACTTGAATCCTTGGACTCCTCCTCCTTCTTCTTCCCCTTGTCCTTGCCTCGCGGTCTGTTCTTCCGACTTTGCTTGTAGTCGGACTCCGGGTCTTCCTTGAGGTAGTTGACGAACTTGCAGTGTCGATTGGTATGGGTGGCTTTGCCGTTGACATTGAGGTGTATGAGGCATGGCATATCGCGGTACTCCTCGTAGGTTTGGGGAACGCAGAGCGGCGCCGAGGTGGTTTCACTTCCTCGTTGCTGCCCACGACCAGCTCCCCTTCTGCGGCCACGTTGTTCGCCCTCTCCTCGTCTTGCAAAAGTCATAGCGACCATGTCCGTAGATTGCTTTTCTTCTGGAGCGGTCTTCCGCTTTGTACTGTTGTTCCTCCGAGCTTGAGTTGGAACGGCCGTTGCCAGCAAGGAGCCACGAGCATCGTCGTCGGCAGCTGCGAACTCACGAGCCAACTGAATCATCTGGTTCAACTCAAGCTAGTGATTGTCCTACAAGCGCTTCAGCTTATGTCGGAGCAACGTGCCCCTTTCCAACCCATCGATGAAGGCGGCCATGGCGGTCTGAGCATGCACTCCTGCGCAGGAATTCTTCATGTCCAGCCAGCGGGAGAGGTAGGCACGAGATGTCTCGTCTTTCTCTTGCACGCACCGCTGTAGATCGCCCACAGTGCAGGGACGCTTGTATGTACCTCAAAGTTCTTGGTGAACGCTTCTTGCATGTCCAGCCAGTTGTAGATAGATTTCTCCGGCAAGTCGTCGATCCATTGACGGGCCGTGCCTGCCAACATTAACGGGAGGTACTTGACGGCGACGTTGGGGTTGCCTCCGGCAATCTCCACCGCGTTGCCGTAGTCCTGCAACCATGTGGTTGGCTTGGCGGTGCCGTCATAGGGCTTGATGGTCTTGTCAATCCGGAAACCTTTGGGGTAAGTTGCGGACCGTATTGAAGGTCCAAAGCAATGTGGTCCCAGGTATGATATTTCCCGGGCCTCGTGGATCTTATCGATCCGCGAACGTGCATCGTACGGCTCCGGGTTCTTCTTCTTTTTGTCAACAGGGGATGGGCTGCGTGAACGACATGGGCCTCCTCCACCATGGTGACTGCTTGGTGGTGACGGAGCCGGAGGTGGCGGTGGGTTAGCCTTCTTGCTGTTACCCTCCTGCGACGCCTCACGCCTGCCATGGTTGCTTGTCGGACGCGGAGGGTCATGGCGTGCCCTGCTCTTGTGTCCTTGGTTGCGCTCTCCGTCATGACGGGTCTGCTCCGCTTTGTCGCGGATGACGATGCCGCACTGCTTTGGTGGGGGCATATCCGTACGATGGTGAGCCTTGTAATCTTCGTGATGTCGGGGAGATCGGGGCGGTGGCGATGGGCGACGAGGTCGGGCCTTTTCTCCGTGGTCGGAGGATATGGGGATGGCATCCTTCCTGTTGCGTAAATCCCTCCGTCTTCGTTCTGACGAACCCGTCTGGGACCCGACATCCAGAGGAGATTTGTCCCTTAGCGGCTTGTACTGGCTAGATTGGCAGAGCGCTAGATTAGATTCAAGCCTCTGATAGGTGGCCTTTTCCTGCTGCTTCACCGCCTTGGCCACTAGGTCGTAGACCTGTTCCACTGCCTCAAGCGATCTATCCTGCTCCAGAAGGGTCTTGGCGACGGCGAGGTTAAGGAGTAGGGTGGGCATCACATGCTTGCCTTCACTGTCAATATATGGCTTGGCCTGTGCCGGCTTCGAGGGAGCCCATCCTAGGTTGCGCCGTACACCAGGATCGTTGATAACGCGAGCTGGAGCTTTCTTAGCCTTCTGCTGCTGTAGCAAAGTCTTGTACTCGGCCTCCATTGCTCTAGCTTTCTCTATGGATTTCTGCGCGTTGACCAGATCTCGATCTAGTTTAGCGCCTTGCTCCGCGATGGCTTGCGCCTCTTCCAGCAGCTGCTGGCGCTTCTCATCAAGATGGGTCACGTTCCGGATATGAGCGACGGTCAGTGGCTCGACAAGGAGATTGCCGTACATCACTCTATCAGCTGGAGTAACTTGGGCTGCTGCCGATGTAGATGCTGGAGGCAGCACGTTTGCGGTGTTATTGTTGCTCGGGCCGGTGCCGAGTTCCTGCGGCTGCTGCACTGGGTTAGGCGGAGGAGGCATAAACTTTGCGCAATCATCGTCAGCGGCAATAAGTGGCCCCTTCCCCTTTTCCAGCGCCGTAGGCGGAGCTCGTCTAGGTTGATCTTCATCCGTCGTCGTCCCAATGGTGACAAACACCCCTCGGGACGTGACGGCGTTGTTGGCTTGCTCGTCGCGCGAGTACTCCTCCTCCATCTCCTGCATAGCGGAGTCTAGCTCTTCTGGACTGAAGTCTATCTCCTCTGAATCTGCACTGAAATCAGCATAAAGCGCGTCAATGACAAAGTTGGAGGGTGACAGGACTTCCTCGATGACGGGCGGTGGAGGTGCAACGGGCTCGACGATGACTGGAGGTGGTGGTGCTGCTGCGACGGTGGCGGCGGGAGGCGGTGGTGGTGGTTGCTGAACCGGAGGTTCTCCGTCTCTGAGCGCAAGCTCCATCTGGGCTGCCGCGTCAGCTGCCGCGTAGTGTTGACGGTGCTCACCATCTCTTCATGGTAAGGCGTCCTGTTGCCTGCTGCCGTCTTAAAGAATGTCGGAGAAGCGTGCCACGGTCCAGTCCTTCCATGAAGTGATACAAAGCGTTATCATCGGGGTAGTAGGCTAGATCGGCTCGTATACGGAGACACCTGGCCAGGTAATCGCGGGGGTTTTCGCCCTCTCTCTGAACGCAGCGCGCCAGATCGAAGATGGTAACCACGCCGACGAACTTGGATCTCTGCTGTCCAGACGCACGGACGAAGCCGGCGGATTTGCAGTGATCTTCCACCTTTATATCCTGCACAGGGGCGGTTTGGGTGGGCCTTGAATTTTTCTGATCTTTGTCGGCAAACTCCGAAGAGAGATCCGACATTGATCCTTCCGCGAACGTGTCCTGCCCGTAGGCGGTCCGTGCGGGTCTTGATGCTCCTCCGACTCCGAGGGAACTAGTGCCCGAGTCGGTTTCGCCGATGAAGAGATGGATGTCTCCGATAGGAACGATCGAACACCGCTTAGGGTTCGTCTTCGCCGGGATCCAGAACTCGTCGGGAGAGACGATCGGAACGTTGGCAGAGAAGAGAACGCGACCGATGGCTACGGTTTCGCCGATTCCCGCGAAGATCTTGGTCCTCGCCCGCTGAAGAGCCTGAAGCGCCTCTTGCCCCACGGTGGGCGCCAACTGTCGTGGTATTGTCGACGAGTACGCCATGGAGGGGTCCTCACAGTGCGTGTTTAGAGACGTGGGTTAAGGCGGGCGGTTAACGGGTACGAGGTAACACAGCTTACCCAGGTTCAGATCCCACAACGGTGGCGGAATCCTACTCCTGCTATAAATCACTATAAGGGCAATACGCCGAGTTACAGAGATGTGTTCGTTGTGCGAGGTTGTCTGAAGTTGTATGAGATTGTGTCCTAAAGGCTCCCATAGGTCCGACTTATATAGTCGCCAGATCCTAGGGTTATAGGGAAAAGTCCTAGCCGGACAGGTTACAGAGTCCTGCACCGTCTATTACTAGTCTTGTGTATCTTGCACTCCAAGACTCCGGGTACGCTGTTGACTCCACCGTAGCCTTTCTTCATCCGGCATGGGCCTCCCTTCTGGATCCACCTAACTGGGCTGCCCAGCAGGCCATAGGCCACGCTACCGACTATGGGCCACCCGGGTTAGTTGGATAAGAGACATGCTATGGGGATACCCATATAGCATATCCCCAACACATAGTAAAACGCATGGTGACCGGATCTATTCGCCTGCGTGCAGAGCGCCGGGGAGCAAGGCGACAAGGATGGGGCGGCGACGGCAGGCGAAAGAAGGAGAGGGAGAGAAAATATCAGTGCGCCAACCTTAGTAGCGAGAATAGCGTTCACGCTTGGGTCAGCCGCCTGTTATGGGAATGTACACGTCGACAGTTTTCTCTATTGCCCGCAAAATTTTCTAAGGCCTGGCGACTTTACGGGAACCACTAAAGCGCCACTATTTCATGAAACTAAATAAATAGCGGTTTATTCGCAGTCTGCGCGATTTTAACAGTTCCCTTAGAGCATCTCTAGCGGGTCTGTATTTCTCTGAATCGAAAACGCGGAGTTTGGTCTCCTGAACTGTTCAGTTTAAATGGTTTTAGTCACGGTACAGATTAGAAATCGAACTCGTAAACTGAAAAATCGAAAATCAAACGTCGCGGGAAAATGTGCTGCGATGTTTTTGCGAAATTGAACCCATTCTTACTTCGATCGAGCTACATTCGTCAATAATTTACATAAACTAACCAAAATATGGGGCACTTCGAGGTACATTCGTTAATTCTAGTACTTAAACTACTAGATTAGGCCCCGGATAGTCACCGGGGCAGTTCTTGTGGCGGCGGAGGCTTTTTCCGCGACGACGACTCCTACGCGACGACGAGCACGGCCACCTCGAACGCCGCCGCCTCCGCCGAGCTCCCGCGGGTGAGAGTCGGCCCGTCTGCATCGTCGTCGGGCAAGGGAAGTGCCGTCAGCGGCGTGCTGCACGAGCCGGCGGAGGGCGCCTCGGCTTCTCCTTCGCGCGCTGCCCGGCGCGCGAAAGCACGCGGCCACATCCGTGCCGCCCGCTTCCAAGCGCCGTCAGAGCGCGCCCGCCTCGCGCGGTCCGCCTCTGACCGCACACCCAGCGGACGCGGTGCTGGCTTCCCGCCGCCGATTTGGCCCCCTCCCCTACCTACGCGTCTTAAACGCCCCATTGTGGATAGAGTGGTGGTGGCGGCAGCAGCGGAGCGACGTCAGTGGTGGCGGAATTGCTCGCCGGAGGGGGCAGGCGGCGGCAGTGGAGGGAGCGGTAGCGGCGGAGGGGAGTAGGGTGTGGAAACTAAACTCCCCTCCCCAGGCCGCGAGTTCGGGCTCCGTTCTAGGCCTCTTTCGGCCCGGACTTTTTCGGTTTCAGCCCTGCTAGAGATGCTCTTACCTCTTATGGGCGTGGTTTTAGAGGCATTCGATGCATCTTGTGCGCCAGCAGACTCGAAAGATTTGTGGCTTCGGCTCTATGAGTTGTAGTTCGGCATGGCTCGTGTGGCCACCTTTTTTCATTAGTGTGAGAAGGTTGTCGGCTCATCCCAGTGGAGGATGTGACCTTATGCCGGGACGGTCGATGCGACAGTCGTGGTCTGCTACTCGACAAGTAATATGGATTGGAGGGAGTAGAAGTTTTGAAAGAAAGGAGGGCACTTCTGTCATGCGACACTAAATAGCATAGTTGCTTAGAGAAAATAACCGACACTTTCTAAAGTCCGACAGGTTGCATTACGTATAATGTGTGTTACACCCTCCAATTCAATACATAATTTTTTTTTAAAAATGGGTGTGTCTAGCTCTCATCTGAGCTTAGTTCTCGGTCAGGTGACGTCGGCACACGTTTTGACTACTTAAACAAAAATGTGTGCTATATGAACATTTTTTTGTACTAACCGAACATTTTTTATATGGTACGCACATTTTTTTGCCACTTGCAACCCGCTTGCAATTCAAAAAATCTATGTAAACTTTTTTTTTGTACTGCCTGAATTTTTTTTATCAGTTGCGACCCACTTGTAACTGAAAAAACTCACTTGCAATCCAGTTGCAACTGAAAAAACTCAGTTACAACCAACTTGCAACTCATAGGAACACACGAATCACGATGATGATCTGAGGGCTAGAGAGGTGACCGAGAACTAACTAGTTCTCGGTCAGATGAGAGCTAGCAAAACCGTAAAAAAATACATAGAATTTTAAACCGCTATCTCCGGGGGAAAGATCCACATTGACCTACGGAAATCAAGTGCTCTCTGCGGCATACTTTTAATCCTGTACCTCATGATGAATACTTCGCCCGTGTCAGCGAAATAAACAGCACCATTCTGTACTTTTCCATAGGACGAAACAGGCTTGCAGAAAAAACTGCTAACAAAAAGTGCATCCCCGCCTAGCTCATCAGTCACCGGCACCCAAGTGGCCGTGCCGATGTCCGCCTCGAAAACCTGCACTCTACGAGTAACGTTAACATCATAGGTACGCCCTAGCAACTGCCGCCTCACCATGAGCAACTTCCCACGCCATTCGACAAAGTACCGGATGGTGATAATAAGATCCTTGAGTTTGTAGGGCCGCAGCAGCATATGGTCTTCTTCGTAGTGAGCCGCTTCAAGGATCATGCCGTCGCCCGTGCTCTTCATCAGTTCAAATTGCGCAAGCCTGTCATCGCTATCACCCTCTCGGCCACTAAGTGCCTCGTGTCTCAGGACGCGCATCACGTCGATATCGCTCCACGTATCGGAATCGGCACCGCCCACGGATGGGTGCCTGATGACTCGCTCGGTATCGATAACCGTGGGCGCGCTATTATCGTCGAAGGAGATAGTGATGGAGACAAGCTCCTCGCTCTTGGTGATCCCATATAGTTTGTCTCCGAGAAACGCGACATCGATGATGTACACGAAGGGAGCTTCTCTTGGTTTGGGCAACCAGATACCCTTTCCTGGGAGGACGAGGATGAAGGGGTGATCATAATTGTTGGTCAGGAGAGCGACGACGTCATCGGGAGTTGACCGCATGAGCACCTTACGGACCTGGAAGAGCTCCGACACATCGCCGATGACCGTGTCTAGCTCGTGGAGCGGCACGGTCTTGCCGGAGAAAGGGTCGTGCAGGAGATAGCTATGCCTTTTCGTCATTGCGTCAACGCAGTCGAGAGCGAGCCAGCTGCCGGTGGAGCCAACGCAACGCGCGTTGTCGGGCAACGAAGGGAGACGCTCTAAGCCGCTGTTTTCGGGAGTTGTCAACACGGTGCAGTCCGGGAGCAAAGGTAGATCGCCGTAGAAGTCGGTCCGGTCTGAAGGTGTCAGGAATGTGCCGTCGTAAAGGACGACCCACGGCATCGTCTGTCGAGGAACGTGCTCGGACACGGCCAGGTGCCAGGAGCGGCACACGGCCCGCAGGCGAGCGCGGTCGCCTGGGCACGGCAGGCGGGCAATGACCAGGCCGAAAAGGTCCCGATGGAGCTGAGACCATGGAGAAATCGCCGACTCCGTCTTCATCATTTTGTTCTGAACACAGAAATTCGACGTATGTTGCTGCTTGCGTCCTAAGCTAGCACGGGAGCAAAAAATACATAGATATATCGTCGGGTACAGAGCCAGTCAGGTTCGGAGACGGAAACCTACATATATAGCGTACGTCAGCCAAGTTTGGAGGAGGAGTCCGTAGCATAGTCGGCCACTGACCCAACCCGCGCGCCGCGCTTCGCCGAATCTGCTCACTGGGCCGAAGAGGAAATTGCACATAACACATCAGTTGTTCGGATATTTGTTCCAATAAACCATAACTCTAGCTTTTTTTTTCACATAACACCAACAGTTAGAGCAATCGGTTGCACAATCAAGATGCCGCGGGGTGTATAATTTGACGTCCCGTTGTTACTAGATTAGCAATTAGTGCATCTTATATCATATTGCTTGCCTGTTGCTTGATTTATCCCGTGGTTACTAGGTTATTGGGAATTTTTTCTCTCTAATGTTCATCTTATATCAACACACGTAAATGAGAGAAATGTTAGCAAGTTTTTATCAAAGTAATTAAGCATCTGTCAAAGCATGTAATAACAAGATCTATGTTTCCTGCAACCGATTACCCCAATTGTTGGCGTTATGTGCAAAAAAAAAGTTAAGGGTGTGGTTTGTAGCAAAAAATGCCTTAACAAGTGGTGTTATGTGTAATTTTCTCTGGATTGAACTCTTTTTCGTGCCTGGACTGTTTCTGTGTGCAGTATGAAATTCTCTTTGAACGGCGCAAGCAAAATGAGGGGAATCGGTTTTGGTTGTGGTCATGTCTCCAAGACTGGGAGGAGACGCTCAACAGGCTGGAGAGACGAGGAAGAAGCTGTGGCCGTGGCAGCGACAAGGTCCATCGTGGTCGTCTTTCAGCGGCTGTGATCAACGGTTGGTGACCATTGTCGTCCCTCCCCCCTTCCCCACCATCGGCCACCGAATCCGGAAGCTGCACTATTGGATCTATGAAATGTGGCCGGTCAACCGCAACGACAGCGGTCATGGGGGCTCGTTCGCGTCTTCATCGTCGCGGGGGCTCTAGGTAGTCCTCGACGCGCGACCCCTTGTACCTCTCCGCTGTCAAGGACCACACACAAGGTAAATCCATGAAAGATACCTCAATGCGGGGAGAGAACGGGGGACGTAAGACGGGAAGCTACCTGAACGGTGAGACACGAGTTAACCAGGTTCAGATCTCACGATAGTGGCGAGATCCTACTTCTGCTATGAGTTAACTATAATGGAAATAAGTGCACGATTTACATTGTTGAATTGTGTTGTGCCTGAAGGGCTCCTGTCGGTCGGCTTATATATGAGACAAAATCTAGAGTTACAAGGAGAGTCTAAGCCAGACAGGTAATAGAGTCTTAGACTAACATGTATACTACTGTGTTTTGTCCCCCAAGGTGCTCGCGGCTCGTCAAAGGCGGCGAGAGCGGGAGAGTAGGCATGTGGCATGGTCGTAGTCGATGTTGGGTCATATCTCTCCACATGAAGGTGTGTTGGTAGCCCAACATCAGCCCATGAAAATCCAACATATTTTAACCGTTAATCGACGTTCGTATCCAACGGCTGAGGTGTTTCTTGGAAGAGGAGTAGAAAAAAACACTAGAGAGTGAGCAAGAGAGAGAAGCAAGCCAACATGGCTGCGGTCAAGAGAGGGTGAGAGAACACACAGGAACACCACAACCTAGTGAGAAGAGAGGAAGAAGAAGGAGAGGTGATTTTCTATCCAGATTTTTGATCGGTCTGTCTTTAAGCTAGTGTTTGGAGGCTCAAACTTGCTTGGATTGGCTCCAAACTTGGTGAGCTTGTTCCTTGCTTTGAGTACCTCGATATGGTTAGCTGGTTTGAGATTTGGGTAAGTATAACGGTTTAATCAGTTCGGATTGCTGCAGTTTCAGCACAGAGCAGTTTTGATAGACGAACAGTTTGTGTAGGCAAACGATATCCGATTAAGCTGAAATTTGGCATGTATATTGTATACTCGTATGTCAGCTTGTCTACCAAGTTTGGTACAGATTGGATCTGCGGTATAAGAGCAGTTTGCTGATTATCGAAGAGGACATAAACTGAGATATTCTGCTTTGTTGTAATCTTTATTTCAAGTGGTTGTTGTTATTGTTGTTGTCGGTTGGCAACATGTTGAGTGTGTTGTACATCTCTAGATTTTTAGAGAAGACTCTATACCTAGGTTGCTCATAGTGAAACTCGTGTGGACCGCACCCATGGTTTTTTCCTCCTCACCTCGAGAAGGTTTTTCCACGTAAATCCTTGTGTCACCTGTACATGTGTTTATTGTTTTATTCCCGCTGCATATCTGTTGATTGAAGCTATACTTGGGATTCACCACAAACATCAGAGGTTGTGTATCTTCCCCCCAACTGTCGAGCCAAGTATTGTGGCGGTGGAATACGTGGCTGCAGGGGAGGCAGTTCACCACGGCCACCGACCTCGAACCGGACCAGACAGACATGGCAGTCCAGGGTCGCCCTGCGGCGTCACCGCTACACCTCCGGACAAATCGCGCAGGCCGAAACCTGCTCCTAAAGATCTCCTCTAGGGTAGGCCCCAATAGGGTGAGTTGGTCGATTCCCTCGCCGTCGTATCCGGCGAGCAGCGGCAGAGGTGTGGGGAGGCCAAAGAAGACAAGCGCGACGTGGAACAGGATGGCCATTTCGGCCATCGAGACCACCACGTGGTAGAGTAGGTAGACCGGGATGCTCTCCTTGGACGCTGGCATGCCAGAGATGCTCATCGCGTAAGGGATGCCGTGGTTACTAGGTTATTGGAAATTTTTCCTCTCTAATGTTCATCTTATATCAATACATGTAAATAAGAAAAAACGTTAGCAAGTTTTTGTCAAAGTAATTAAGCATCTGTCAAAGCATGTAATAACAAGATCTATGTTTTCTGCAACCGATTACCCCAATTGTTGGCGTTATGCGCAAAAAAAAAGTTAAGGGTGTGGTTTGTAGCAAAAAATGTCTTAACAAGTGGTGTTATGTGCAATTTCCTCTGGATTAAACTCCTTTTCGTGCCTAGACTGTTTTTGTGTGCAGTATGGAATTCTCTTTGAATGGCGCAAGCAAAATGAGGGGAATCAGTTTTGGTTGTGGTCATGTCTCCAAGACTAGGAGGAGACGCTCAACAGGCTGGAGAGACGAGGACGAAGCTATGGCCGTGGCAGCGACGAGGTCCATCATGGCCGTCTTTCAACGGCCGTGATCAACGGTTGGTGACCATTGCCACCCCTCCCCCTTCCCCACCTTCGGCCACCGAATCCGAAAGCTGCACTATTGGATCTATGAAATGTGGTCGGTCAACCGCAACGACGACGGTCATGGGGGCTCGTTCGCGTCTCCATCGTCGCGGGGGCTCTAGGTATTCCTCGACGCAGACCCCTTGTACCTCTCCGCTGTCAAGGACCACGCACATGGTAAATCCATGAAAGGTACCTCAATGCGGGGAGAGAAAGGGGGACGTAAGATGGGAAGCTACCTGAACGGTGAGACACGAGTTAACCAGGTTCAGATCTCACGACAGTGGCGAGATCCTACTTCTGCTATGAGTTAACTATAATGACAACAAGTGCAGGATTTACAATGTTGAATTGTGTTGTGCCTGAAGGGCTCCTGTCGGTCGGCTTATATATGAGACAGAATCTAGAGTTACAAGGAGAGTCTAAGCCAGACAGGTAATAGAGTCTTAGACTAACACGTATACTACTGTGTTTTGTCCTCCAAGGCGCTCATGGCTCGTCAAAGGCGGCAAGAGCGGGAGAGTGGGCATGTGGCGTGGTCGTTGTGGATGTTGGGCCATGTGAAGGAAATATGCCCTAGAGGCAATTATAGAGATGATTATATTTCTTATGTATCCATGAGTTATTGTATTGTTCCTTAAATATTCATATCAGGTAACTTGTATTGATTGGCAATTATGTGAATTGTTTGTGAAACTCTATACTTGTATGGTTATTTAAGAGTTGTCCCTAGTCGGAGTTCATGTGAGGACACACGTGAATATTAGACTAGCACATCGATTGGTTGATGACTATGTTTCGCAAGTCATAGACATGGAGATGTCAAATCAATGATGTGGGGACATGTTATGAACATGGGGTTGGACTGACCCAACTTGAGACTGGCAATTAGTTGTAGCTCTCTCTCTACACATCTTGTACGTTTTGTCCTTAGACCTGAGATTGTCGCATGTACTTGAGATGTGGATCGGCCTGTTTTGGGGCTATCAAACGCTGCTCCGTAACTGGGTAGTTATAAAGGTAGCTTTCGTCTTTGTCCTGAAGCATGCTGCAAGGCATGGTCAATCAAGATCGGATTTGCCCCTTTCTACTTGAGAGAGATATCGCTGGGCCCCTTGAGTGATCGGATCCAGAAATGCATGGCCGTGCTACATATGGTTAAGAGTGAACCTAGTAAAAGGATTCCGAATCACAGTACCGAGAAAGGGAGGTCAGCTTGGAGCTAGACCAAATATCGTGAGGCAAAGGGAAAGACATGTACTAAACCTTGTGATGGTTCGTCCTATATGGTCTTTGTATACGTTTAGGAGTTGGCACGTCTTGCTAGAGGCTGCTACCAACTATTGATAGAATAGGTGTATTCGTGTCATGTCTATACGTATACGAACCTATAGGGTCACACTTAAAAGGCTGGAAGCCTAATAAGGATTGGATCCGAATTAGACCAGGCTTAGGCTACTAATGGGCTGCTAATGTAGAAGCCCACTAGGGACACCTATATAAGAGAGGGTTGGGCGTGCTGACCAGGGTTAGACCATTCCTCACAGCCGCCACTCCTCACGCATGTGTTGCACGCACGGACCTAGCAGTCTGGCGTCTGACGCTTCCACCCTGTACATGTGGATACCTTGGAGGCGCTGCATCTATAGCGCTTGGACGAGCCGCGCAAGGGGAGCTGCTCGTGGGACGAGAACGAGGAGGAGACATAGATCGTCTGCACTGCCTAGACGCGCTTCGTGAAGTTCCGCAACTGCGCGTCTAGTGGTAATCCCGTGATCTATGACAACAGTAATCCTGATTTACGCGGTAGAAAATTTTGATTTGCGCTAGTGTAGCCTACCCGTATCCATTCACCATGTACCTCCACATGAAGGTGTGTTGGTAGCCCAACATTAGCCCATGAAAATCCAACACATTTTAACCATTGATCGACGTTCGTATCCAACGGATGAGGTGTTTCTTGGAACAGGAGTAGAAAAGAAAACACTAGAGAGTGAGCAAGAGAGAGAAGCAAGCCAACATGGCTGCTGCCAAGTGAGGGTGAGAGAACACACAAGAACACCACAACCTAGTGAGAAGAGAGGAAGAAGAAGGAGAGGTGATGTTTTATCCAGATTTCTGATCGGTCTGTCTTCAAGCTAGTGTTTGGAGGCTCAAACGTGCTTGGATTGGCTCCAAACTTGGTGAGTTTGTTCCTTGCTTTGAGTACCTCGATATGGTTAGCTGGTTTGATATTTGGATAAGTGTAGCATTAGATTTGAAAGCGTTTTAGTCAGTTTGGACTGTTGTAGTTTTAGCACAGAGCATTTTTGATAGACGAACAGTTTGGGTAGACAAACGATATCTGATTAAGCTGAAATTTGGCATATATATTGTCTACACGTATGTCAGCTTGTCTACCAAGTTTGGTACTGATTGGATCTGCGGTATAAGAGCAGTTTGTTGATTATCGAAGAGGACAGAAACTGAGATAATGTGCTTTGTTGTAATCTTTCTTTCAAGTGGTTGTTGTTATTGTTGTTGCCAGTTGGCAACGTGCTAACTGTGTTGTACATCTCTATATGTTTTAGAGAATACTTTGTACCTATGTTGCTTATAGTGAAGCTCGTGTGAACCGGTTGGTCCACACCCATGGTTTTTTCCTCCTCACCTCGAGGAGGTTTTTCCACGTAAATCCTTGTGTCAGATGTGCATGTGCTTATTTTTTTATTCCTGATGTACATCTGTTGATTGAAGCTATCCTCAGGGTTCACCACAAGCATCAGAGGTTGTTTATCTTCCCCAACTGTCGAGCCATGTCTTGTGGCAGTGGAATACGTGGCTGCAGGGGAGGCAGTTCACCACGGCCACTGACCCTGAACCGGAACAGACAGACGCGACAGTACAGAGTCTCCCTGCTAACGAGGTTCGATCTCGTCAATGCCCATTGTTATGGACTTGGGTTTTGGAGAAGATGGGGATGATGGAGATCGTAGAACGGTTAACAGACAAGCAATGTGGGACATGAGATTTACCCAGGTTCAGGCCCCCGGAGAGAAAACCCTACTTCTACTTGTCTGCTCTTGATTACGGCGAAACTGAAGGTTACAGGGGTGCGCAGATGCAATTTGGCATGAGGTGTGTATGCGATGGTGTGCAGAGTCCTCCTCGATGTGTCCTCCTGGACTTTATATAGATAGGCAGGTCCCGGGCCTAGGTCGAGTCGGTTACAAATTAGGGTTGATACCCTTCAAAATTCTATCTAGTCTAAACTTGTCCTCCAAGGATCCAAAGGCGTAATGGGCTTGGGCCACCCAAAATCTTCATGGGCCGTGTTGTCTTGACGTGGGCCTTCCTTGGGCTAGACCAGGTATACCAAATACGTGTACCCGTGGGGTATAACCATGTCGGTAGCCCCCGAGTGTTCAGTCGAATCGTAGATTCGACTGGAGACTCTTCAATCTTTCGGGTGCTATGTAGTCGAACCTTTTTAATAAGGAGAGATCATTAGTTCATAGGGATTGTTGATGCGTGTGCCTGACTCACCCGACGGATCAGGTTCAGTTAACTGTCATAGGACAAAACAACACGATCTTCATCAAAGTCGAGTCCCCGGACTCGAATTCAAAACGATTGCTGATGTGATTCGACTCATGTCGTTGATGACTTACAGGAGTCGAATCCCAGTGTTTTCAAGTGATGTAACCAACTCTTCCGTCGGGATTTTCATCGTGCCCGTTGACACGTAATTTTACTGGCAGGGCGCAGTCAGGAGCGTTACCAGGCCATCAGATGATATCTGTAGGTCTTATCTTTGTGTCATAAACACAGCATCCGAAATTTTATCACCGCAGAAGTGTTTTGGGTGGCCAGGGAGATTTGTTTTTCACTTAGCATTGCTTTGGGCAAAGTTGCCAGAAAGATTTTGTTGTATTTTGATCCGAAGGATTGCAGTCGAAGAATTTATAGGGTGCGCGACTAGCGCTCCCTATGGGAGTAGCCCCCGAGTGTCCATTCGAGTCGTAGACTCGAGCAGAGACTTTAGTTCAGTTGTTTTCAGCTTAGGTCTAAAGGACACAATTTTTTCGGATGCTTAACCAATCCTACCTATGGGAGTAGCCCCCGAGTCCATAGTGGAGTCGCAGACTCGACGTATGACTCGAAGATAGTTGCAAGGTGTAGTACCTTAGTCATTTCTCAGGTGCGCGGCCAGCGCTCCTGGTAGGAGTAGCCCCCGATTAGTTGCTCGAATCGTTGATTTGAGTAAGTACTTGATTGATCAGTCGAAAAATTCAAGCCGTTGCTGGCTTGGCCTTGATGACGTCAGTGCTGACGATTGGTGATCTCAACCGTCTGCGGCTGACTTAGAGTTGACTAGTCACGAGCAAAGGTGGCGAAAATTACGGCGTATCCTTGATTTCCGTGCGTAGTAACGATGGTTCGTTGCTGTGCTAACACGTGTAGGGTTGGATCTGGGGTGCGCGCTAGGGCTTCTGGATCAATGGCTCATGTGTGTCGTCTTCATCTTTTTATACCGTGGGTAAACAGTGATTTTATTTTACCTTTTGCCATTTGTGTTGGAGATATGCCCTAGAGGCAATAATAAAAGTGGTAATTATTATATCTTTGTGTTTATGATAAATGGTTACATTCATGCTATAACATTATTAAACAGGAAACATTAATACTTGTGTGATTTGTAAACTAAATTAGAGTCCCTAGTAAAGCCTCTTTGTAATACTAGCTTGTTGGTTAATAGATGATCGTGGTTTCCCGATCATGAGCATTGAGATGTTGTGAACAACAAGATCATATCATTAGGAGAATGGTATGATGGACATACTCCAATAGATAAGCGTAGCATTAAGATCAAGTCATTTCAATAGTTTGTTTGCTATAAGCTTTCTGATACATAGTAACCTAATTCCTTTGACCATGAGATCATGCTAATCACCATCACCGGAAGGATTCTTTGATTACATCAAACACCACACCGAAACTGGGTGGCTATAAAGGTGGCATTGAGTGTTCGGAAAGTATGGGTTGAGGCACATGGATCAAGAGTGGGATTTGTCCATCCATATGACGGATAGATATACTCTGGGCCCTCTCGGTGGAATGTCATCCAATTAGCTTGCAAGCATGTGACTGGCTCACAAGAGATCACATATCACGGGAACGAGAAAAGAGTACTTATCGGTAACGAGGTTGAACTAGGTATGCAGAGATACCGACGATCAAAACCTCGGATAAGTAAACTATCGTGAGACAAAGGGAAATTGGTATCGTATGTAAGTGGTTCATTCGATTGCAAAGTAATCATAGAAATATGTGGGAGCCATATGAATTTCCAGATTCCTCTGTTGGTTATTGATTGGATAAGTGTCTCGGTCATGTCCGCATAATTCACGAACCGTAGGGAGACACACTTAAGGATTCGATGTTGTTTAGTAGATATGGAATGTTAGTAGGGATACCGAAAGTTGTTTAGATTCTCGGATGGGATCCGGGATATCATGAGGACATCCGGAATGGTCCGGAGAATAAGATTCATATAAGGAAAGTCTGATTCCGGAGTTCGGGAAAGATTCCGATGTTTTCATCGAAGAGGTTCTAGAAGGTTCTAGAAGGTTCACCGATCCGGAAGGAGAATGGTCCATGAATGTGTCATGGGTATGTTGAGTGATTGGATCATATCCTAGGTCACTTGGTGTGTGCATTTGTAAGAGAGAATTAAAGCTCTAAATTGAAAGTCAAACAGGAGTTTGAAAAGTCAAACTGGAACAATGGTTTCCTAGTGGAAGAAGGAACAAGTACTTTTCTTAATCCAACTTGGGTTTGGGTTTGGATTCAAACCCACCCCTCCCAAGGCTGCCCCCCTCTCATAAATAGAGGGGGAGGGCTGCCCCAAAGCATACAAGCCCTAGCCCCTCTACACCCGACCTGCCGCCGCGCCACCGCCCGCGCCGCCGCCGGTCCGTCACCGCCGCTCTAGCCGCCACCGACACCTTCTCCTCCTCCCGGTCTTCTAAACCCTAGATCTACGGGAAACGCTAATCCACCATAACTCCCACCGGCTTAGGCGAAGCCTTGCGGGATCATCCCTCTACTTCCGACACCACGCCGTCGTGCTGCCGGATTCGCGAGGGGAGAACTACAACCTCCGCTGCCTGCTGGAACAAGGGAGAGGAAGGTCTTCATCGAGTACCGAACGTGTAACCGACTGCGGAAGCGCTGCCGGAACACAGCGCTGGAAGGATCGTCTACGCGATCTTGAGATCGGAAAGTGTACGACTACATCACCCACGAGAATCTGCTCTCGTTAACCGCTTTGGAATCTTCGAGGGTGAGTGCTTCTATCGACTCATTGCTACAAATCTAGTAGATAGATCTTGGCTTGTTTGTGTGCATGCGGTAGAATTTTTTGTTTTCCATGCTACGAACCCCTACAATTTGCTCATCGACATTGCCTCTATTTTCACGAGCACTGCTTCTCTCCACCGTGCACTGGAAGTTCTTCGTTCTTTTCCCTCTTCTATTCTTCATGCGCACCGCCACACTCGACGTCGCACGATGGGAAAGCCGAAAAAGACCACCACTGTAGCTGGCTCGAGCGCTGCCGCCACCGTCAAGAAGACCGCCGCGACCACCCGCATCACGGACGGCGGGTGGAGGCGCACAGAGATGCGCGACGGAGATCTGCGGAAGCTGCGCAATTCTGGGTTGATCCTCTATAACAAGGAGGACGCCCATCTCCCTGGTGATGAGGTAATCCCCCACCCACCCGAAGTGTTTCGGGTGATGTTTTTGCGTTTGTCATCCGTGATCTCTCTCTTCCTGTCCACGATTTCCTTCGTGGACTCCTTTTCTTTTATGGGATTCAGTTGCATCACATGTTTCCCAATTCTCTTCTCCACATTGCTTTTTTTATCACTCTTTGCAAGCGCTAGCTCGGTATTGAGCCGCACTTTGGCCTCTTTCGGAATCTCTATTCCGTGAAGAGGCGGTCCGGTGCCGGCAGAGTCTATCCGCTTGGCAGCTGCATCATTTCCATATGCTCTTCCGTCCATTTTTTCTCCTTTTCTATCTGCGATTCCGTCCAGCAATGGTGCCGGAAGTGGTTCTACATACGCGATGCTAAGCTGGACGGTCAGCAATATGGGCTTGCCCCCTTCGATTCCTCCTAGCAGATCATCTGAAAGAGATTATGGAAGAACCACATCCTGGAAGGTGAATCCAATGAGGTGGACAGGCTCTACCAGCGGGTGGAGGCTCTTCAGCTGGTGCCAGGCAAAGAGGTCAATGGTTTCGACATCATCCGCACCTTCCTCAAGCGTCGGGTGCAGCCACTCTAAGGGGGTGCATCCGATGTTTCTCTATGCCGGCTCCAGCGATCTGACGAGGATCTCATCCAAAGAATTGTCTTCGGGTGATCTGGATAGGGCTCTGTGGCCCCTGCTGAAGGTCAAGGCTGGCGAGGACCTCCCGAGGAAGTCGTTGACCGCCCCTTTTAGCGCCAAGAAAGTGGTTTCCCAGTGTAACACCCTCAGAATCGACCCTATGCAAGTTTTAGCGAAACCCGCCAAACCCGCATAGAAACGATTCAAAGGTGCCCACCAGGCACTTTCGTGCGGGTGGAAAATGAAGTAATAACATTACACAACAGTCCTCGATGGGACCCACAGAACAGATATATATACAACAGCGACTCAATGAGTCAAGAATACAGATATAATATACAAAGATCCAAATCACCTTGAAAACGATAGAGCGTCCAGCTACGGAAAAGATGCAAATGGGGCTAAGAGCCCTGAAGAATAACCAATGGCGTTCATAACCCTGCCCAGGCCAAGCCGGAAGGGTAATCCTGCTAACGACGTCGATCTCAAAACCTGCTTAAACAAAAGGGGTGCCGACAAAGGGCAAAGGAAAAAGAGGAGCGTCAGTACCGAGGCCAGTACACGGCGAGACTAGAATTCGGCGGTCCTCGCCTACATAGGTATGGTGGACTGAGCGGCAGCGGCAGCATGCGCTAAACAACCTATAGAGACTCGATACCACTGGCGGCTATCAGAGAGGGGTAAGAAAGACCTATTCGGAACCAACCTGAGTCTTACACCAAACAAACCCATCCTGGCATTCCCCCTCGATACCAACCGAGAAAGTCAACCGAGGAACTCACACGGTTGGCAGTTTTATTTATTCAGTTATCATTGCAGCAATTACTAGTCAGGTATAGATAATCATCCTGATAAAATAAGCAGTGGGCCGTTTTAGTTAATCATTCCGTTATAGTTGCAACACTTACTAGTCCGATACAATTGGCATGAGATATCCCAAAACCCAGCAGTTGTTGGTACTTTTATTAGCCATTCCGTTGTAGTTGCAATACTTACTAGTCAGGTACAATGGTCGCAAGCGACACCCAAACAAGCAATTGTTGGCAGTTTTATTTAGCCATTCCATTATAGTGAAGCTGATTACTAATCATTATAGTGTCAAATTTATAGAACTACTTTAGTTATAGTTGTCTATGATCGAGATACTGTGCTCCAAGTCGTCCATAACCGCGGACACGGCTTTCAGAAAGTTTTACCCGGCCGGGGTGCACCAATAGCAACACACACACGATCAACCTCGGAAAAACCAAATCAAAACCCAACGAGGCTTTCACGACAAAGCAATCACAGGATTCAGAAATATTTCAGGGGGCCACCCCTTGGAGTACACCCGCAACGAAGCTAGCTGACTCCAAGACGGACCCGAGGTTTGGGTGGACGGCTGTGAACGACTGGGAACCCAAAACTGAGCTTGTCGACACCGCGGAATCGTGTCCCGATCCTAAACAGTACAGTGTGCTCCTCGCACAATTGTAAATAAAGCAGTAAAGCATGGCATAAGTACAGGATCGTAAATAAAACCTCAAACTAGTTTGTGGCCCCAAGAAATAAGACTGAATCAAGCTCTGGCTAAGGGGGGCCCATAATTCCCCGTATGTGGATAGCGCGATAAATCAAGGAACAGGTATCAAGCACTCGGGGTCCTACGGGACACAAGTGGACGGTTAACAACCAAATAACATCTATTGCCCACCTGTGCCTCTGCTTACCTACTTCAATTTTAGTTGTTAAACAGTAATTAAAGTGAGCAATAAATAAAGCCATGTTCATCTCCAATATACAACATGCGGCAATACTCCAACAACTGTGGAACGTGGCGACACACAAAAGCACTGAAGTAAGCGACTACGACGCGCAAGTCCAACTATCTACCAAACAACAGGTAATAGGATGTGTCCAAGGTAATATATGGCTGCAGGGGATATCACGGGTACGAAAACTAGAGCATCGCAACACAGATAGCAATAGATCAACAGGAGGGAATAAAGACTATAAAAGTAAGATAGGTAGAAAGGGGGAGGTGCTCGCCTGAAAACATTGTCGAAGGTACAACCGAAGATCGGGGCGAAGCTCACATCAACTCAACGGCCTTATCCGCGAAGAAGCAAAACACTAGAATAAACACCGGATGCAATATTTAATACTACGGCAAAAGATCGGGCATGATGCATGTATGATGTATGACATGGCAAAGATGCGATGCGATTAGGCAATATTAAGCGGAACCGGGGGTCCCGACAATTAAATATATGGTTCTAGTTGTTTAGATGCCCCGCAATTTAAATGTTGGATTAACATGGCAAAATATAATACCGGTTCGATGCACAGATTTAAATGAGGCCAATATGAGACTAGATTTGCCCGCATATGGGCCCCATATTTAATTATGAGGTGAATCGGCATAAGGCCCCCAACCCACACAAATATGCATGCGAGATGAATGATTAATATGTAACAGGTTTTATATTTAGCATTTATAAAATAGGGCTCGGGAAAAGGTTCACACATTAGGGTTCGGCAGCTCTTGGAGTTCCGGGGTTCGGGGGTTCGGTCTCAGGGTCCGAATCTGGGGTTCGGTCTCGGCGGGATCGTTCTCGGATAACTGAGGTCGATCTTGTCGCATCCGGGAAGCAGGACTTGGGTCGGTGTCGGGGCGCATCGGATTCTTCCGGGTCGGTGACGATCTTGTCGTCGCCGTGGTCTTCGGGTCCGTGCCATCGATTCGGTCTTGGCATTCGGGCGAGGTACTTGGCGTATCCGCGTCGGCAATCTTGGCGTTCTTCAGGGTCGGACGCGGTTCTCGGCGAACTGGTCGGTTCCCTGTCGGAGGCCTTGGCGCTTCGGATCGGTCTTCGGTTCGGGGCCTCAGGGTCTTGGGGTTCACGTCCGTGTGGCGATCTTGTCGTTCCGTGTAGGCGTTCTCGAGGTCGATGGCGAACTTGTCCGGTACCGGGGTTTTTCGGAGGTCTTGGCGCGGCACCGGGTACGGGATCGGCCTTCGGTTCCGCGAAGGGGCCTCGACGTTCCGGACTTCGGTGGTCGGTGGAGAACTTGGGTTACCCGTTGGTGCGGTCTTCGAGTGGCACCGATGGTCTTGTGGCTCCGACTTGTTGCAACCATGCGTCTTCCAGGGAACAACTGGACGAGTTTGGCGGACGGTGTCTTGCGGGCCTTGACCCCCTTGCGGCCACGCATGTGCACCCCGCAACAGAAGACAAACGGCTTGGCAAACAGGCATGGTACGCAGGGGACACGGCGACGGATGAGCTCGAGCAAAGCAACAGAGGATGACCTGGGAGGCACTCCGGCGGCGGTGGCGCTGCGCTGGCAGAGAGGGGCTGCCGCGACGTCAGAGGCTACATGGAGGATGCTCAGGGCCACGGCTGCGGCGCAGAGCTCGTCGGCGGGCGGAGGCCAACGGAGGTTGTGGAGCCAAGGAAGGAGAGGCCGAGGAGCTTGATGAGGAGGTGGGGGCGGCATGGCCCATGGCCGGAGGCGGCGACGACCAGGGAGACTGAGCCCGGGGAGGCGCGGCGAGGCCCGGGCTGCCTGGGCAAGCTGCTGACGGCCGGGAGCACCGCAGGAGGAGGAAGCAGAGACGGGGCGGAGGGGACGCCGGCGAGGAGGAGCTCTGGGGCGGCGGGGACGAGCGACGCAGAGGAGAGGGAGGAGGTGCAGGGGCGAGGAGGGGAGGAGCGGTGGCCGGAGGCGGTGCTCGCCGGGAGGCGCCGGAGGGGAGCGGCGAGGCGGTCGCGGGCCGGAGGGTGGAGGCCGGCGACGGGCGGGATGCGAGGCGAGGTGCGGTCGACGGGGAGATGCAGGCGGAGGGGGGCGGCTCGGCCGGGGTGGCGAGAGGGGGAGGGGGCGGCTGCGGGAGCGCCTGAGCGGAGGACGAAGGAGAGAGACGGGGGCGAGCGCGTGGACTGGGTCGCGGGAGGGGGGAACGCGGAAGGGACGCGGTGGCAGGTGGGACCCAGGGGGCGGTGGGGCCACAGAGGGGAGCGGGTCTGGCGGGGTGTGTGGGCCGCGCGGGTGGGGCCAGAGGGACAGGGAGAGAGGGTGTGCTGCGTGTGTGTGAGGGAGGGAGGTGGCGTGTGAGGTGGGTGGAGGGAGAGGGAGTTGGGGGTGAGGTGGCAGCAGGAGAGTGGTTGGGGGGAAGAGAGGATGAGGTGGCAGGCACCGATTGGTGCAGGTGAGGTGGAGTGCTGGGGTAGAATAGGACTGGGTAGATTATTTGGTATAAAAGGGTTTAGGCAGGGTTATGTCTAGATATTTTAGGCTAGGTTTTTCTAACTTATTTTAAAATAAATTTTGTAACTAGTTTTAGCCAAATAAAGGACCGGAACCGTCCGATGTTTTAATTTGAAATGAGGACGGGGGCTATTTAGAAAACAAAACTAGGCGTTTCGGAAGTAGTTTCAGACAAACAATGCATGATGATGACGATGCAATGCACAAAACAACGCGATTTTCTAGTAGTGGTTTTGCGGGATGCCACAATTCGACACCACTAACAATGGATCTCGCCCTCGAGATCCGCCTCATGGTACCAGAAGGAAGGTCGGCGATCTGAATCTTCGCGCTTCGTGTAGATCCTCGCGACACCACTAACAAGGGGTCGTTGTCCGTGACCGTCGAGAGAACACTCCGGGAACAAAAGGTCGAAGGTAGAGGTTTCAACAAATAAGCCACCCCTAACTTCCGTGGACGGAGTAAAACTGCTGGATCCACTGGTTCGATGTACAAGAGCGAATGATAAGAGTAGTGGTATGGTAGCTACTCCATCCCGCACTCAAACCATTACTCTGCACACGAATAGGCGGATTATGCAACCAACTCTCGGAATTCAGACTGAAGATCTCGACAATCGAGATTCGGAAACAAAGGAGTGATGCAGACTCTGCATCGGATCTGGCATAGATGATGTCGTCGCGTCGGAAAACACCGGAAGGCACAAACAAGGAACAAAGAATGATACCACAGTAGACGGATTCCTCGGACAGCATGAAGTCTAGATGTAGCTGTTGGAGATATGCCCTAGAGGCAATAATAAGTATAGTTATTATTATATATCTTTGTGTTTATGATAAATGTTTGCATTCATGCTATAATAGTATTAACAAGGAAACCATTAATACTTGTGTGATTTGTAAACTTAATTTGAAGTCCCTAGTATAGCCTCTATACTTCACTAGCTTGTTGGTTGATTGATGATGTGGTTTCTTTGTCATGAACATTGAGATGTTATCAACAACAAGATCATATCGTTAGGAGAATGATATGGTGGACATACTCCTATAGACAAGCGTAGCATAAAGATCAAGTCATTTCAATAGTTCAATTGCTATATGCTTTCTGATACATAGTAACCTAATTCCTTCGACCATGAGATCATGCATATCACCTTTACTGGATGGATGCTTTGATGTCATCAAACACCACACCGTAACAGGGTGGCTATAAAGGTGGCATTGAGTGTTCGGAAAGTATTGGTTGAAACACATGGATCAAGAGTGGGATTTGTCCATCCACATGACGGATAGATATTCTCTGGGCCCTCTCGGTGAAATGTCATCCAATTAGCTTGCAAGCATGTGACTTGGTCACAAGGGATCACATATCACGGGAACGAGAAAAGAGTACTTATCAGTAACGAGGATGAACTAGGTATGCAGAGATACCGACGATCATAACCTCGGATAAGTAACATATCGTGAGACAAAGGGAAATTGGTATCGTATGTAAGTGGTTCATTCGATCGCAAAGTAATCGTAGAAATATGTGGGAGCCATATGAATTTCCAGATTCCTCTATTGGTTATTGTTCGGAGAAGTGTCTCGATCATGTCCGCATAATTCACGAACCGTAGGGAGACACACTTAAGGATTCGACGTTGTTTGAGTAGTTATGGTATTATGAGAAAGAGACCGAATGTTGTTCGGAGTCTCGGATGGGATCCGGGATATCACGAGGTGATCCGGAATGGTCCGGAGAATAAGATTCATATAAGGAAAGTCCCGTTTCGGAGTTCGGGAATGATTCCGGTGTTTTCATCGGGGATATTCTAGAAGGTTCCGGATTGTCCGGCACTCCGGGGGGGAAGGGGTACATGAATGTGTCATTACATATTGGAATGATTGCATCATGTACTAAGTGTTCTTGCTGTCCCAAATATAGGATTAAATTGAATCCTAAAACAGAAAAGTCAAATGTCCAGTTTGAAAGTCAAACTGCCAAAACAAGAAACTGTGGGAAACAAGCAAGAGGAGTTGGAACCAACCTGGAGGAGGAGTTGGACTCCTCCAGGCCGGCGCCCAGCCCTAGGCCGAGTTGGGGAGGGACTCCCTCCCTCCCCTGGCGCGCCCACACCCTCCCACCTATATAAGGAGGGGCAGGGCTCCCCTCCTAGACACACAAGTTTCCTATCCTCTAAACTAAACCCTAGATCTAGACCCCGGTTTAGAGCTATTCGGTTTAGAGCCTTCTAATTGGTTTAGAGCCCTCTAATTGGTGTGTCTAATTACTAGACCACTAATAGCCTCTCTCATAAGCTCCACCATACTCGCACCGGCTTAAGGCGAAGCCCTGCGGGATTTCCCCTCTACCTCCGGTACCACGCCGTTGTGCTGCCGGAATCGCGAGGAGAGTGCTACAACCTCCGCTGCCTGCTGGAACAAGGGAGAGGAAGGTCTTCGTCGAGTACCGAACGTGTGACCGACTGCGGGGGCGCTGCGGGAACGCGGCGCCGGAAGGATCGTCTACGCGATCTTGAGATCGGAAAGAGTACGACTACATCACCCACGAGAATCTGCTCTCGTTAAACACTTTGGAATCTTCGAGGGTGAGTTATTCCATCGACTCGTTGCTACAATCTAGTAGATAGATCTTGGCTTGTTTGTTTGTATGCGATAGAAAATTTTTGTTTTCCATGCTACGTACCCCTACAGTGGTATCAGAGCCGTGTCTATATGTAGATCTGTTGCACGAGTAGAACACAATGGTCATTGTGGGCGTTGATGCTTTTATTGTAGATTGCTTTTTGTGTACTTTGCATCTTGCGGTATGTTGGGATGAAGCGGCCCGGGCTAACCTTACATGACATCGTTCATGAGACTTGCTCCACGCTTGACATGCAACTCGTTTTGCATAAGTGGCTTTGCGGGTGCCTGTTTCTCCTAGCATAGTAAAGATCCAATTTACAACGGGTGATCAACAATGCTAGTATCAATGTTGTGGTTCTTGTTCGTAAGTTAGAACGACACTTATGGAAAGCCCCAAACCACGTAAAATATGCAAAGAAAGTAGAAGCGTCTAACTTTGTTTTGCAGGGGTGTGCAGTGATGTGATATGGCCATGATTGTGATTATATTTGATGTATGCAATGATCCTTATTGTAAGTTGGCAACCGGCAGGAGCCATATGGTTGTCTTTAATTTCTGTTAAGGCCTGCGTGTCTATTCAAAATAGTTGTAATAGTTGAAGCTGGCGGACGACAACCATGAAGAAGCGTCATTGACCTTGATGCTATGCCGGTGATGATGGAGATCATGTTCGTGCTTGAAGATGGAGATCGGAAGCACAAAGAAGAAAGGCCATATCATATCACATATTATGAATTGCATGTGATGTTAATCCTTTATGCATCTTGTATTGCTTAGTAGACGACGGTAGCATTATAAGATGATCCCTCATGCACATAAATTTCAAGTTCTAAAGTGTTCACCCTTAGTATGCACCGTTGCCAAAGCTTGCTGCTTCGAAGCACCACGTGATGATCGGGTGTCTTTGATTCCGCGGGTGAATACAACGTAAGCAAGCCAGATTTGCTTATGCGGAAGCTAAGGTTTGATCTTGACGAGCCTAGCATGTACAGACATGGCCTCAGGAACACGGATCGCCGAAAGGCAAAGCATGAATCATATAGTAGATATGATGAACATGATGATTGTTCGCCATTAAAACTATATCAGCTCTCGTGATGATCGGTGTTGATGTAGTGGATTTGGTTCGTGTGATCACTAAAACAATGTGAGGGATGTTGTTTTGAGTGGGAGTTCACCTAGTTTAATTTCATTAATTAATTTGAACTCAATTTGTCATAAACTTAGTCTAAACTATTGCAAATATGTTGTAGATCAATGGCAGCCCCTACCATCAATTTTAATGCGTTCCTAGAGAAAGAAAAGTTGAAAAACAATGGAAGCAACTTCGCGGATTGGTTCCGCAATTTGAGGATTGTCCTCACAGCTGGTAATTTGACCTATGTGCTGGATGCACCGCTAGGTGACCCACCTGCAGCTGATGCTACCGATGAAGTAAAGAATGTTTACCTCGCTCGGAAGAATCAGTACTCCATAGTTCAGTGTGCTATCTTGTATGGTTTAGAATCGGAGCTTCAGAAAAGGTTTGAGGAGTCAGATCCATATGATATTGTCGAGGATCTCAAATTAATCTTTGAGACTCATGCGGCAATTGAAAGTTATGAAGCTTCTGAAAAGTTCTTTAACTGCAAGATGGAAGAGGGTAGCTCCGTCAGTGAGCATGTGCTTAAAATGTCTGGGCACGCAAATAAACTTCAAAGTTTGGGTATAGTGATTCCTAATACTTTGGGAGTTTACCGCATCCTCCAATCACTACCACCAAGTTACAAGAACTTTGTGATGAACTACAACATGCAGAACATGAACAAAGAGTTGCCAGAACTATTTGCTATGTTAAAATCTGCAGAAGTGGAGATCAAGAAAGAGCACCAAGTGTTGATGGTCAATAAGACCACCAAATTCAAGAAAGGCAAGTCTAAGCAAAAGGGACACTTCAAGAAGGGTGGTAAGAAAGTTACCACGCCGACGAAGAAGACCAAGGCTGGACCTAAACCTGAAACTGAGTGCTTTTACTGCAAGGGAGAAGGTCACTGGAAGCGGAATTGCCCAAGGTACTTGGCGGATTTGAAGAACGGCAACATCAAGAAGAAAGGTATATCTGATATACATGTTATTGATGTGTATCTCACTAGTACTCGTAGTAGTGCCTGGGTATTTGATACTGGTTCGGTTGCTCATATTTGTAACTCGAAACAGGAGCTGCAGAATAAACAGAAGCTAGTGAAGAACGAGGTGACGATGCGCGTAGGAAACGGATCAAAGGTTGATGTGATCGCGGTCGGCACGCTACCTCTTCATCTACCATCGGGATTAGTTTTATACTTAAATAATTGTTATTTGGTGCCTGCATTAAGCATGAACATTATATCAGGATCTTGTTTATTGCGAGACAGTTACTTGTTTAAATCCGAGAATAATGGTTGTTCGATTTATATGAGTAATGTGTTTTATGCACATGCACCTTTGATAGATGGTCTATTCATATTGAATCTCGATAGTAGAAATATACATATTAATAACATTGAGGCTAAACGTTTGAAATCAAGCGATAATTTGACCTATATGTGGCACTGTCGTCTTGGTCACATTGGAGTGAAACGTATGAAGAAACTCCATTCCGATGGACTTCTTGAATCATTTGATTTTGAATCACTTGAAAGATGCGAAGCATGTCTGATGGGTAAAATGACTAAGACTCCATTTTCTGGTATAATGGAGCGAGCTATGGACTTACTGGAAATCATACATACCGATGTGTGTGGTCCAATGAGTGTAGCATCGCGCAGTGGTTATCGTTATGTTCTTACCTTCACGGATGACTTGAGTAGATATGGGTATATCTATTTCATGAAACATAAGTCCGAAACTTTCGAGAAGTTTAAGGAGTTTCAAAGTGAGGTAGAGAATCAACGTAACAAGAAGATTAAATTTCTACGTTCTGATCGTGGAGGTGAATATCTAAGTTACGAGTTTGGCGAGCATTTAAAGAAGTGCGGAATACTTTCACAATTGACACCGCCGGGACACCACAGCGTAATGGTGTGTCTGAACGTCGTAATCGAACTCTCTTAGATATGGTTCGTTCTATGATGTCACTTACAGATTTACCGCTATCATTTTGGGGTTAAGCATTAGAAACAGCCGCATTCACTTTAAATAGGGCACCGTCTAAATCCGTTGAAACGACACCATATGAATTATGGTTTGGGAAGAAACCTAAATTGTCGTTCCTTAAAGTTTGGGGATGCGAAGCCTATGTAAAGAAGTTACAGCCGGACAAGCTTGAACCCAAAGCGGAAAAATGCGTCTTCATAGGATACCCGAAGGAAACTATTGGGTATACCTTCTATCATAGATCCGAAGGCAAAGTCTTTGTTGCCAAGAATGGATCCTTTCTAGAGAAGGAATTTCTCTCGAAAGAAGTGACTGGAAGGAAAGTAGAACTCGACGAGGTTGTCGAACCTTCTCTCGAAATTGCGAGTAGCGCAGCACCGGAAGAAGTTCCTGTGGTGCCTGCACCAATAAGAGAGGAAGCTAATGATAGTGATCATGAAACTTCGGTTGAAGTTGCTACAGAGCCTCGGAGGTCAACGAGAACTCGTACCACTCCAGATTGGTATGATTCCGTTATGAATGTCATGTTGGTGGACAACACCGATGACCCCGAGACATATGAGGAAGCGATGATGAGCCCAGATTCCAATAAATGGCAAGAAGCCATGAAATCCGAGATTGGATCCATGTACGAAAACCAAGTGTGGACTTTGGTGGACTTACCGGATGGCCGGAAGGCTGTCGAGAACAAATGGATTTTCAAGAAGAAAACAGATGCTGATGGTAATGTTACTGTCTATAAAGCTCGACTTGTCGCAAAAGGGTTTCGACAAATTCAAGGAGTTGACTACGATGAGACTTTCTCACCGGTAGCGAAGCTAAAGTCTGTGAGGATTATGTTAGCAATCGCTGCATATTATGATTATGAGATATGGCAGATGGATGTCAAAACAGCATTCCTCAATGGAGACATTGATGAAGAGTTGTATATGATACAACCCAAAGGTTTTGTCGATCCTAAAGATGCTAACAAGGTATGCAAGCTTCAACGGTCCATCTATGGATTGAAGCAAGCATCCCGAAGTTGGAATCAACGTTTTGATAAGGTAATCAAAAGTTTTGGTTTTATACAAACTTATGGAGAAGCTTGTATTTACAAGAAAGTGAGTGGGAGCTCTGTAGCATTCTTAATACTGTATGTGGATGACATATTGTTGATTGGGAATGATGTAGACCTTCTTAATAGTGTCAAGGAATATTTGAATAATAGTTTTTCAATGAAGGATCTTGGCGAAGCAGCTTACATATTAGGCATAAAGATTTATAGAGATAGATCGAAACGCCAAATATCATTGTCACAGAGTACATATTTGGACAAAGATCTAAAGAAGTTTGGAATGGAAGAAAGCAAGAAAGGGTTCTTGCCCATGTTGCCCAATACGACCTTGAGTAAAACTCAAAGTCCGACATCGGCAGAAGATAGAGAAAGGATGAGTAAGACTCCCTATGCCTCAGCCATAGGATCTCTAATGTATGCCATATCAAAGTGATCCAGGAGTGGATCATTGGACAGCGGTCAAAAACATCCTTAAGTACTTGAGAAGAACTAAGGATATGGTTCTTTCTTATGGAGGTGATGAACAGCTCGTTGTTAATGGTTACACCGATGCTAGTTGGAACACCGATCCAGATGATTCTAAATCACAATCTGGATACGTATTTATTTTGAATGGTGCAGCAGTTAGCTGGAGGAGTGCAAAGCAAAGCGTTGTGGCGAGATCTTCAACTGAATCGGAATACATGGCTGCTTCGGAGGCTTCACAAGAAGCGATATGGATGAAAGAGTTCATTACAGAGCTGGGTGTGGTTCCTAGTGCGCTGGACCCAATGTCTATCTACTGTGATAACATGGGCGCCATAGCCAATGCGCAAGAACCAAGGTCACACAAGAAGCTGAAGCATATCAAGCTACGTTTTCACGCTATTCGAGAACATATCCAGGATGGGGATATAAAAGATTTGCAAAGTACACACAGATCTGAATGTGGCGGATCCGTTGACTAAACCTCTCCCGAGGGCAAAACATGACCAACACCAAACTGCCATGGGTGTTCGGTATATTACCATGTAATCTAGATTAGATGACTCTAGTGCAAGTGGGAGACTGTTGGAGATATGCCCTAGAGGCAATAATAAGTATAGTTATTATTATATATCTTTGTGTTTATGATAAATGTTTGCATTCATGCTATAATAGTATTAACAAGGAAACCATTAATACTTGTGTGATTTGTAAACTTAATTTGAAGTCCCTAGTATAGCCTCTATACTTCACTAGCTTGTTGGTTGATTGATGATGTGGTTTCTTTGTCATGAACATTGAGATGTTATCAACAACAAGATCATATCGTTAGGAGAATGATATGGTGGACATACTCCTATAGACAAGCGTAGCATAAAGATCAAGTCATTTCAATAGTTCAATTGCTATATGCTTTCTGATACATAGTAACCTAATTCCTTCGACCATGAGATCATGCATATCACCTTTACTGGATGGATGCTTTGATGTCATCAAACACCACACCGTAACAGGGTGGCTATAAAGGTGGCATTGAGTGTTCGGAAAGTATTGGTTGAAACACATGGATCAAGAGTGGGATTTGTCCATCCACATGACGGATAGATATTCTCTGGGCCCTCTCGGTGAAATGTCATCCAATTAGCTTGCAAGCATGTGACTTGGTCACAAGGGATCACATATCACGGGAACGAGAAAAGAGTACTTATCAGTAACGAGGATGAACTAGGTATGCAGAGATACCGACGATCATAACCTCGGATAAGTAACATATCGTGAGACAAAGGGAAATTGGTATCGTATGTAAGTGGTTCATTCGATCGCAAAGTAATCGTAGAAATATGTGGGAGCCATATGAATTTCCAGATTCCTCTATTGGTTATTGTTCGGAGAAGTGTCTCGATCATGTCCGCATAATTCACGAACCGTAGGGAGACACACTTAAGGATTCGACGTTGTTTGAGTAGTTATGGTATTATGAGAAAGAGACCGAATGTTGTTCGGAGTCTCGGATGGGATCCGGGATATCACGAGGTGATCCGGAATGGTCCGGAGAATAAGATTCATATAAGGAAAGTCCCGTTTCGGAGTTCGGGAATGATTCCGGTGTTTTCATCGGGGATATTCTAGAAGGTTCCGGATTGTCCGGCACTCCGGGGGGGAAGGGGTACATGAATGTGTCATTACATATTGGAATGATTGCATCATGTACTAAGTGTTCTTGCTGTCCCAAATATAGGATTAAATTGAATCCTAAAACAGAAAAGTCAAATGTCCAGTTTGAAAGTCAAACTGCCAAAACAAGAAACTGTGGGAAACAAGCAAGAGGAGTTGGAACCAACCTGGAGGAGGAGTTGGACTCCTCCAGGCCGGCGCCCAGCCCTAGGCCGAGTTGGGGAGGGACTCCCTCCCTCCCCTGGCGCGCCCACACCCTCCCACCTATATAAGGAGGGGCAGGGCTCCCCTCCTAGACACACAAGTTTCCTATCCTCTAAACTAAACCCTAGATCTAGACCCCGGTTTAGAGCTATTCGGTTTAGAGCCTTCTAATTGGTTTAGAGCCCTCTAATTGGTGTGTCTAATTACTAGACCACTAATAGCCTCTCTCATAAGCTCCACCATACTCGCACCGGCTTAAGGCGAAGCCCTGCGGGATTTCCCCTCTACCTCCGGTACCACGCCGTTGTGCTGCCGGAATCGCGAGGAGAGTGCTACAACCTCCGCTGCCTGCTGGAACAAGGGAGAGGAAGGTCTTCGTCGAGTACCGAACGTGTGACCGACTGCGGGGGCGCTGCGGGAACGCGGCGCCGGAAGGATCGTCTACGCGATCTTGAGATCGGAAAGAGTACGACTACATCACCCACGAGAATCTGCTCTCGTTAAACACTTTGGAATCTTCGAGGGTGAGTTATTCCATCGACTCGTTGCTACAATCTAGTAGATAGATCTTGGCTTGTTTGTTTGTATGCGATAGAAAATTTTTGTTTTCCATGCTACGAACCCCTACAGTAGCAACACCGTTATCAAAGGAGGAAGCGAAACCCTGAAGGTACGACGGAACCCAACCACGAGAATTCCTGGACTCGAAGAGAGAGAAGAGAGCGGATTCAAAACACTTCGAGATAATAGGAGAATAGCAGAGGGGTAAGGAATAAAAATCAGACCTAATCAGAACTATCCAACCGATTTTGCAAAATAGTTTTGACACTCTACTTCGGTTGTTAGCTAGGTTATCCTACAAACTGGACTTGTGGGGTATCGCAACTGCTGAGCTCTGATACCACTCTGTAACACCCTCAGAATCGACCCTATGCAAGTTTTAGCAAAACCCGCCAAACCCGCATAGAAACGATTCAAAGGTGCCCACCAGGCACTTTCGTGCGGGTGGAAAACGAAGTAATAACATTACACAACAGTCCTCGATGGGACCCACAGAACAGATATATATACAACAGCGACTCAATGAGTCAAGAATACAGATATAATATACAAAGATCCAAATTACCTTGAAAACGATAGAGCGTCCAGCTAAGGACAAGATGCAAATGGGGCTAAGAGCCCTGAAGAATAACCAATGGCGTTCATAACCCTGCCCAGGCCAAGCCAGAAGGGTAACCCTGCTAACGACGTCGATCTCAAAACCTGCTTAAACAAAAGGGGTGCCGACAAAGGGCAAAGGAAAAAGAGGAGCGTCAGTACTGAGGCCAGTACACGGCGAGACTAGAATTCGGCGATCCTCGCCTACATAGGTATGGTGGACTGAGCGGCAGCGGCAGCATGCGCTAAACAACCTATAGAGACTCGATACCACTGGCGGCTATCAGAGAGGGGTAAGAAAGACCTATTCGGAACCAACCTGAGTCTTACACCAAACAAACCCATCCTGGCATTCCCCCTCGATACCAACCGAGAAAGTTAACCGAGGAACTCACACGGTTGGCAGTTTTATTTATTCAGTTATCGTTGCAGCAATTACTAGTCAGGTATAGATAATCATCCTGATAAAATAAGCAGTGGGCCATTTTAGTTAATCATTCCGTTATAGTTGCAACACTTACTAGTCCTATACAATTGGCATGAGATATCCCAAAACCCAGCAGTTGTTGGTACTTTTATTAGCCATTTCGTTGTAGTTGCAATACTTACTAGTCAGGTACAATGGTCGCAAGCGACACCCAAACAAGCAATTGTTGGCAGTTTTATTTAGCCATTCCATTATAGTGAAGCTGATTACTAGTCATTATAGTGTCAAATTTATAGCACTACTTTAGTTATAGTTGTCTATGATCGAGATATTGTGCTCCAAGTCGTCCATAACCGCGGACACGGCTTTCAGAAAGTTTTACCCGGCCGGGGTGCACCAATAGCAACACACACACGATCAACCTCGGAAAAACCAAATCAAAACCCAACGAGGCTTTCACGACAAAGCAATCACAGGATTCAGAAATATTTCAGGGGGGCACCCCTTGGAGTACACCCGCAACGAAGCTAGCTGACTCCGAGACGGACCCGAGGTTTGGGTGGACGGCTGTGAACGACTGGGAACCCAAAACTGAGCTTGTCGACACCGCGGAATCGTGTCCCGATCCTAAACAGTACAGTGTGCTCCTCGCACAATCGTAAATAAAGCAGTAAAGCATGGCATAAGTACAGGATCGTAAATAAAACCTCAAACTAGTTTGTGGCCCCAAGAAATAAGACTGAATCAAGCTCTGGCTAAGGGGGGCCCATAATTCCCCGTATGTGGATAGCGCGATAAATCAAGGAACAGGTATCAAGCACTCGGGGTCCTACGGGACACAAGTGGACGGTTAACAACCAAATAACATCTATTGCCCACCTGTGCCTCTGCTTACCTACTTCAATTTTAGTTGTTAAACAGTAATTAAAGTGAGCAATAAATAAAGCCATGTTCATCTCCAATATACAACATGCGGCAATACTCCAACAACTGTGGAACGTGGCGACACACAAAAGCACTGAAGTAAGCGACTACGACGCGCAAGTCCAACTATCTACCAAACAACAGGTAATAGGATGTGTCCAAGGTAATATATGGCTGCAGGGGATATCACGGGTACGAAAACTAGAGCATCGCAACACAGATAGCAATAGATCAACAGGAGGGAATAAAGACTATAAAAGTAAGATAGGTAGAAAGGGGGAGGTGCTCGCCTGAAAACATTGTCGAAGGTACAACCGAAGATCGGGGCGAAGCTCACATCAACTCAACGGCCTTATCCGCGAAGAAGCAAAACACTAGAATAAACACCGGATGCAATATTTAATACTACGGCAAAAGATCGGGCATGATGCATGTATGATGTATGACATGGCAAAGATGCGATGCGATTAGGCAATATTAAGCGGAACCGGGGGTCCCGACAATTAAATATATGGTTCTAGTTGTTTAGATGCCCCGCAATTTAAATGTTGGATTAACATGGCAAAATATAATACCGGTTCGATGCACAGATTTAAATGAGGCCAATATGAGACTAGATTTGCCCGCATATGGGCCCCATATTTAATTATGAGGTGAATCGGCATAAGGCCCCCAACCCACACAAATATGCATGCGAGATGAATGATTAATATGTAACAGGTTTTATATTTAGCATTTATAAAATAGGGCTCGGGAAAAGGTTCACACATTAGGGTTCGGCAGCTCTTGGAGTTCCGGGGTTCGGGGGTTCGGTCTCAGGGTCCGAATCTGGGGTTCGGTCTCGGCGGGATCGTTCTCGGATAACTGAGGTCGATCTTGTCGCATCCGGGAAGCAGGACTTGGGTCGGTGTCGGGGCGCATCGGATTCTTCCGGGTCGGTGACGATCTTGTCGTCGCCGTGGTCTTCGGGTCCATGCCATCGATTCGGTCTTGGCATTCGGGCGAGGTACTTGGCGTATCCGCGTCGGCAATCTTGGCGTTCTTCAGGGTCGGACGCGGTTCTCGGCGAACTGGTCGGTTCCCTGTCGGAGGCCTTGGCGCTTCAGATCGGTCTTCGGTTCGGGGCCTCAGGGTCTTGGGGTTCGCGTCCGTGTGGCGATCTTGTCGTTCCGTGTAGGCGTTCTTGAGGTCGATGGCGAACTTGTCCGGTACCGGGGTTTTTCGGAGGTCTTGGCGCGGCACCGGGTACGGGATCGGCCTTCGGTTCCGCGAAGGGGCCTCGACGTTCCGGACTTCGGTGGTCGGTGGAGAACTTGGGTTACCCGTTGGTGCAGTCTTCGAGTGGCATCGATGGTCTTGTGGCTCCGACTTGTTGCAACCATGCGTCTTCCAGGGAACAACTGGACGAGTTTGGCGGACGGTGTCTTGCGGGCCTTGACCCCCTTGCGGCCACGCATGTGCACCCCGCAACAGAAGACAAACGGCTTGGCAAACAGGCATGGTACGCAGGGGACACGGCGACGGATGAGCTCGAGCAAAGCAACAGAGGATGACCTGGGAGGCACTCCGGCGGCGGTGGCGCTGCGCTGGCAGAGAGGGGCTGCCGCGACGTCAGAGGCTACATGGAGGATGCTCAGGGCCACGGCTGCGGCGCAGAGCTCGTCGGCGGGCGGAGGCCAACGGAGGTTGTGGAGCCAAGGAAGGAGAGGCCGAGGAGCTTGACGAGGAGGTGGGGGCGGCATGGCCCATGGCCGGAGGCGGCGACGACCAGGGAGACTGAGCCCGGGGAGGCGCGGCGAGGCCCGGGCTGCCTGGGCAAGCTGCTGACGGCCGGGAGCACCGCAGGAGGAGGAAGCAGAGACGGGGCGGAGGGGACGCCGGCGAGGAGGAGCTCTGGTGCGGCGGGGACGAGCGACTCAGAGGAGAGGGAGGCGGTGCAGGGGCGAGGGAGGGGAGGAGCGGTGGCCGGAGGCGGTGCTCGCCGGGAGGCGCCGGAGGGGAGCGGCGAGGCGGTCGCGGGCCGGAGGGTGGAGGCCGGCGACGGGCGGGATGCGAGGCGAGGTGCGGTCGACGGGGAGATGCAGGCGGAGGGGGGCGGCTCGGCCGGGGTGGCGAGAGGGGGAGGGGGCGGCTGCGGGAGCGCCTGAGCGGAGCACGAAGGAGAGAGACGGGGGCGAGCGCGTGGACTGGGTCGCGGGGGGGGACGCGGAAGGGACGCGGCGGCAGGTGGGACCCAGGGGGCGGTGGGGCCACAGAGGGGAGCGGGTCTGGCGGGGTGTGTGGGCCGCGCGAGTAGGGCCAGAGGGACAGGGAGAGAGGGTGTGCTGCGTGTGTGTGAGGGAGGGAGGTGGCGTGTGAGGTGGGTGGAGGGAGAGGGAGTTGGGGGTGAGGTGGCAGCAGGAGAGTGGTTGGGGGGAAGAGAGGATGAGGTGGCAGGCACCGATTGGTGCAGGTGAGGTGGAGGGCTGGAGTAGAATAGGACTGGGTAGGTTATTTGGTATAAAAGGGTTTAGGCAGGGTTATGTCTAGATATTTTAGGCTAGGTTTTTCTAACTTATTTTAAAATAAATTTTGTAACTAGTTTTAGCCAAATAAAGGACCGGAACCGTCCGATGTTTTAATTTGAAATGAGGACGGGGGCTATTTAGAAAACAAAACTAGGCGTTTCGGAAGTAGTTTCAGACAAACAATGCATGATGATGATGATGCAATGCACAAAACAACGCGATTTTCTAGTAGTGGTTTTGCGGGATGCCACACCCAGGTGATACGTGTTCGTGCGCATAGTGCTTTTTTCGAGTGTTTGTTGTTTGCTGCTATTATTTATCTTGTTTATCTTTTGCTTGCAGGACCTCAAGGTAACAGGGTCTATGCCCCCTCTGCCTGAAAATTATATGGAGGCGCCTGACAATGAGGAGGTGGACTCCGAGTCCAAGCTTCCTCCAGCGCAATCTCCGACCTCGGAAGCCCCCAAGCCGAGCGAAGGGCGGACCTGAAAGCGCTCCCGGAGCGAGTCTTCGGATGCGTCTATCCCGCCAACTCCAAGGGGTCCATCCTTCCTCGAGCAGCATGGCAAGGATGATGGTACGTCATCTGCACCTATTCCTGTTGTGCCCATTCGGGCGGTGGATCCTCAGCCACCAGTCAAGAAGAAGGTGGCTCCCGTCTTCAACTTGTTGGACATCGAGTCGTAAGTGACTTCGCCTGAGTCTTTTTCCTGCCGTCTGTCTGAGTAGTGTGAGTTGTTGTTGATCAAATTTTTGCGTGCATCCATTCTTCAGAGGGGTCCCTAAATGGGGACACTCGGGAGGTCCGGCGGCCTCCTTCCCCCAGGTGGTGGCCGACTCTAAGGACTACGACCCGAACTCCTCCAGGCGAGAAGCTCGGCCAGCCGTAGCTCAGAAGACAGCTTGAAGACCTTCGGAGTCCATGCCTGAACACGTAAGTACTTGTATGTTTTCTCCTTGGGGGGAGCCCCCGAGCCTTTTTGGGGTGACCTGTTGGTCATTTTTGCTTTTGCGGGGCAGATCCCCCGAGCCCTTTTGGGTGGTTTCTTGATCTTTTCTTTCGGTTTTTCCTGTAGCCATTTGTGCACAGCGCCAACCTCCTTATTCAGCAGCATCTAGCACTGGAGGCGAACCTGCAGCAGCTTCAAGGTACGTAAATTTCACCTTGTCTTATTTCGTCTGTCCCAAGGGTTTGCTTGTATTGATTAGGTGTTTCTTCATGTTGCAGATGAAAATAATGTGGCTCTCCGAAGACTGGATGCTCTCGAAAAGATCCTTGGTCGAGCGGAGAAGAAAGCCTCTGATGTTGCGGAGGCCAGGGAGCGCCTTTACGGAGGTCGCTGATGCTGTAGAGGCCAAGGAGCGCTTGCAGAAATAGGTCGCTGATCGCGAGGAGCAGCTTGCGGCTGCCGCTGATGCCCGGGAGAAGGAGAGGGCGGATAAGCTTATGGCTGCAGCCAAAGCCTTTTTTGGTGTGAGTTTCCCTTGACTTGTTTGGGTCTTGCGTTTTTTCGACTACGTCTTTTCTTTTCTCACTGGAGTGCTTTTCTTCCTTGTTTCAGATGCTTCAGGCATCGTGTTTGATCGTGGTGCCTTGGAGCATGGAGATGCACTAGTTGATGCCACCGCAGCGGTCCAAGATCGATGTCCGCTGCCATCGGTTCCTTGGCGAAGGCCAAAGAAGTGCTCACACGCTTCTACAAGGAGGTCGCCCCAAGGTCGTTGCCCTTGAGGATGTCTATGCCCTTGCGGATGCTCTGTCGGAGGAAGCCTCGGCGGCGTATAAGCGCAAGCAGAAGGGCATCGGCGCCTCCATGGGGCTAGCGATGGCGATGGCGTCTGGAGATGAGCTTGACCTGCCGCACATCACTTCCCAGATGCCGACGGCTACAGATGGCTCGGAGGTAGCTTTCGCCCTCTTTGCCTCTCGCTGTAAGCACTATGGGCCTAAGCTCATTGATCTCCTAGCTGAGTATGCGGCAAAGAAGCAGCATGAGGCCAAGAGCAGGCAGTCAAGCTCCAAGGTTGCTCCGGATGCGGGTGCTTAGGCCCTTTGTGTTGTAGCTAGAATAGTTCACTCTTTTTCCTCCTTTTGTAACATCATGCTGATGAACAAGTCCAACTTTTCCACGAGGTGGCTTTATTTATGTATATAAGTTTGTCTTTCAAGCTGCTATCGCAAATTCTTGTCATGTTCATGCTGGATTTATTTTGCCTTTAGGGTCCTTCGGGTGAGATTCCGATTGTCACTCCGACTGCTCCTGAGCCGCAGCCATCCTTGGATGATGCGTCGCAGTTAGTTTTTCTACACGATCGTGTCCACATCTTGGATAAGGATATCTGTATCATTCTAGGCCATGCGGATGTTTGGAAATCCAAAGTTGAGCGAGCCACAGGCCGGGAAGAATTCTTGATGGGGGAGTTACGGCAGATGGGCGAGCAACTGCAATGTGAGTCTTCGCGAACTGCTGTTCTTTCGGGCGTAGCTCCGTGTGTTGGCTCACGGCGTGTGTTCTGCAGATCTGAATCTCATTCCGGAGGAAGAGAAGGAGAGCGTCGCCATTCAGATGAATTGTTTGACCCATCAAGACTTGGAGGCTGGTGCCTTCTTTTGGATGGATCATGATCGAGCCATCATCCTTGCGACGGTGCAAGATCGTGTGAACCAGGTTCTTCGGGTGCTGGGGCAACCGAGGTCGTCACTAGCGGCTATCTGGGCCGTCATGTTCCCCTTGGATGCTGCACCTTCTACCTTCCTAGGTCTTCTTGCTAAATTTTGGAATGTGGGCAACGTCAAGGAGTTGGTGCGGCATCAGCTGGTTGCAGGGGTCAAAGCTGCCTTGTCTCTCATTCGGCTTCACCATCATGATGTCAATCTCGTGGAGGTGGCGACTGGGCCGCCCCTTCGACTGGATGGCACCCTATGGGACATGCGCCCGCATTATGCGGCTGTGGTGCAGCATGCTGAAGAGATCGTAGATTTATTCGAGCAGCGGGCGAATGTAATGCTCCAAAACAATTAGGTCATGTAAAGAGGAAACGAATGATGTAAAATTTGTTATTTATTCGAGTGGGGCGTGTAATGCCCATTGTAAAGTTTAGTATGTATGATCACGTTGTGCTTTGTTATGTGCATGTCCTTTTCGGTAGTCTGACGTGGTCAGCTACTCAGGTTGTATGCATTGTTATTGGTCGACAAAGTCGTGAGGTGAGGCATAGCCCACGAGCGTTTTGTAGCAATAAATAACGTAAGGTAAAAAAGATAATTGGGCTAAGTAACTTAGTTTTTATTCATAACATAACGAGGAGGTATATGGTTTGGCTAAGTAGCCTTATTGAAATTAAAGGGTAACTAGGGGTACAAGCGTCGTAGACGTGCGACGTTCCATGGGTTGGAGTATTTGACTCCTGATGCGATGTGCATGAGGCGGTAGGCGGCACCTGGGATGACTTTGGTGATGATGTAGGGTCCTTCCCAGGGTGACTCGAGTTTTTTCGGTCGCTCTTGCTTGAGTCATAGGACGAGGTCTCCTTTGACGAAGGACCTTGGGGCAGCCGACGGCTGTGGTAGTTGCGGAGGCTTTGTTGATAGACCGCTGAGCGAGCTGCGGCGATATCGTGTGCCTCGTCAGGTGTGTCAGCGGCGTCTTTGATTTCTGCCGTTGATTCAGCTTCGATGTAGGCAACGACCCATGGGGCCTTGTGGCGTACCTCGGCAGGCAGCACGGCTTCGGCTCCATGCACCATGAAGAAGGGTGTGAAGCCAGTTGAGCTCTTCGGCGTTGTGCGTAGGCTCCAGAGAACGGAGGGTAGCTCCTCTGCCCAGGCTCCCGCAAGCCTTTCGAGTGGGCATAGCAAGCGTTTCTTGATGTCGTTGCCTATGAGGTCGTTGGCCTTTTCAACCTGTTTGTTGGTCTGCGGGTGCACCAAAGAGGCGTATGATATATTGATGCCAAGGTCTTCGCAGAAGTCTTGGAATTCCTTCGATATGAAGTTTGAGCCGTTGTCCATGATAATGTTGTGTGGCATTCCGAACCTATAGACAATGGAATCGAAGAACTTGACGGCAGTTTTGCCGCTTTGGTTGGTGACGGGCATGGCATCGATCCACTTGGTGAACTTGTCGACTGCGACCAGGAGGAAGACGTGGCCTCCTTTCGAGGATTTGGGCAGTTTGACGATCATATTGAGGCCCCATTGGGCGAAGGGCGAGGCCAATGGTATGGGACTTAGATCGGATCCTAGTGCGTGCGGCTTGTCCTCGTACCTCTGACAGGCGTTGCACCTTTGGACGATGTCCTTGGCGTCGTTCATGGCTATTGGCCAGTAGAATCTAGATCGTAGAGCTTTGGCCACTAGGGCGTGACTGCCTGCATGATGGCCGCAGATGCCCTCATGGATGTCTTGGAGGATGGTTTTGCCGTCACCAATGGTGATGCACCTTTGGAGCACACCCGAAATGTTGCGCTTTTACAACTCGCCATTGTGGATGGTGAATTCCTTGGACCGGCGAGATATGCGTCGGGCATCTGTCGGGTCATCGGGAAGTTCATTGTTTATCAGGTACCGAAGGTATGGCTGCGTCCATGTTTCTTCGATTGCCATGACCTGCATCAGGTTGACCACCTCAACTTCTGTGTCGAGTTTTTCCGGTCCTTCCTGTCCTTCGGGAAGCGCAGCCCCCAAGTGCTCTGCTTCTTCGGCTCAGCCTTTTGGGAATTTCCTCTTGATAGAGGGTACGCAGATTTTCTTGAGGAACACACCTGGCGGTACCCGTGCGCAGGTTGAGTCGATGTTGGCGAGCATATCAGCTTCTTCATTTCTTTCCCTTCCGATGTGCCGAAGCTCACAGCCGTCGAAGTCCCCTTTGAGTGAGTTGTAGAGCGTGTGGTACGCGATCATGTTGGCGCTGTGAGCGTCGCACTCGTTCATCGTCTGCTGGACGACAAGGTTCGAGTCACCGTAGATGACGAGTCGTGTTGCGTCGCAGATCTTCGCCATCCTCATGCCGTGGATGAGGGCCTCATATTCGGCCTCGTTGTTAGAGGCTTGAAATTTCATCCAAAGGAGGTATTTCATCTTGTCGCCTTGAGGGGACGTCAGTGCGACGCCAGCTCCTGCTCCAGCCTCATGCTTGGAGCCGTCAAAGTGCATCGTCCACGACTGCATCATGTCCGGAGTGTCCGGCAGCTGGTGTTCCATCAAGTGGACGAGGAAGTCAGGGAGGACCTAATATTTGATGGCCTTGCGTCGCTCGTAAACTATGTCTAGGGGAGACAACTCGATGCCCCACAAGGATACTCATCCCGTGGCCTCCGGATTGTTCAGGATGTTGGACAGTGGGGCGTCGTTGGCGACCATGATCTGATGCTCTAGGAAGTAGTGGCTCAGCCGACGAGCCGTCATGAATACGCTATAGGCGAGCTTTTGGTAGTAAGGGTACTTCTGCTTTGTTGGAGTCAGTACCTCGCTGAGGTAGTAGATTGGTCGTTGGACCCCATGGGTCTTGCCATCTTCAGGTCGCTCGGCCATGAGTACGGTGCTTACCACCTGATGCGTAGCTGCGATGTATAGCAGCAAAGGCTCTCGCTCCTTTGGCGTGACCAGGACAGGTGAGGTGGAGAGTAGACGCTTGAGGTCCTCGAATGCATCGTCGGCTTCGGGTGTCCACTCGAACTTGTCCGCCTTGCGCAACAGCTGGTAAAAAGGTAGGGCCTTCTCGCCAATGCGGCTGATGAATCTTCTCAACGCTGTGATCCGCCTAGCTAGCTGCTAGACACCTTTGAGGTTCTTCGGCTTCTCCATGGCCATTATAGCCCTGATTTTCTTTGGATTTTCCTCGATCCCTCATTGAGAGATGAAGTAGCCGAGTAGTTGGCCAGATGGGACGCCGAAGGCGCACTTTTCTGGGTTCATCTTGATCTTGTAGTGATCAAGGTTATCAAACGTCTCGTGGAGATCGTCGATCAGCATCTTGCCCTCCCTGGTCTTAATTACTATGTCGTCGACATAGACTTGAATGTTGCGACCCATCTGGTTTTTCAGGCACGCCTGCATGCACCTCTGGTACATGGCACCTGCGTTCTTTAGCCCGAAGGGCATAATGTTGTAGCAGAACACTCTGAACGGCGTGATGAACGTCGTTTTCTCCTGGTCTTCGACCTTCAGCCGAATCTGGTTGTAGCCTAAGTAGGCGTCGAGGAAGGAGAGTTTCTCGCATCCTGTAGTTGAATCGATGATTTTATCGATCCGTGGTAAAGGGGAGTGGTCCTTGGGACAGTACTTGTTGAGAGATGTGAAGTCCACGCACATTCGCAGGATGTCCGTGTCCTTTTTGGGGACAAGTGATGGTTGTCTATGCACAGCCTATTGGGAACCCCAAGGGCAAGGTGTGAAGCAGCAAGCAGCAAGTTTTCCCTCAGTTGAGACCGAGGTTATCGAACCAGAAGGAGGAAGGAAACGTCACACAGGTGTTGCAAGCAACGCGGAGACCTGCACAACACAAACTCAAGACTTTGCCCCAACAAACAGTGAGGTTGTCAAGCTCACCGGTTTGCTGTAACAAAGGATTAAACGTATGGTGTGGAAGGTAATGGTTTGCAGCAAGTAAACAAGTAACAGTGGAAGATGTATCAATGGTAAAGATTGGACAGGGGTCCATAGTTCACTAGAGTTTCTCTCCTTAGATAAACAACATGGCATGAAGGGTAAACAAATTACAGCGGGGCAATTGACAGGAACTGAGCAAGGCATAACAATGCAATTACTAGTCAGAAAGATCCTATGAGATTCGATTGGGCAATACAGCAAGATACATAGACCGCCATCCAACTGCATCTATGACTAGAAGTCCATCTTCAGGTTATCATTTGAAACCCCTCTAGTATTAAGTTGCAAGCAACAGACAACTTCTTTAAGCAAAGTGTGTAAGGTAAACACTCCACATGTTCCATGAACAAGAGACCGTTGTTTTCTCCCTAGTAGCAACAACACATCTACAACCGAAGAGATTATTGTCACTTCCCTTGGAAACTAGAGGCATGAACCCACTATCGAGCATAAATACCCCCTCTTGGAGTCACTATCAACTACTTATACACGATAGCTACTAACAACGGAGAGCATGCAAGATCACAAACAACATAGACATGATTGAATCATGTAACACCCTCAGAATCGACCCTATGCAAGTTTCAGCGATTCCCGCCAAACCCGCATAGAAACGATTCAAAGGTGCCCACCAGGAACTTTCGTGCGGGTGGAAAACGAAGTAATAACATTACACAACAGTCCTCGATGGGACCCACAGAACAGATATATATACAACAGCGACTCAATGAGTCAAGAATACAGATATAATATACAAAGATCCAAATCACCTTGAAAATGATAGAGCGTCCGACTACGGACAAGACGCAAATGGGGCTAAGAGCCCTGAAGAATAACCAATGGCGTCCATAACCCTGCCCAGGCCAAGCCGGAAGGGTAACCCTGCTAACGACGTCGATCTCAAAACCTGCTTAAACAAAAGGGGTGCCGACAAAGGGCAAAGGAAAAAGAGAGAGCGGTCAGTACTGAGGCCAGTACACGGCGAGGCTAGAATTCGGCGGTCCTCGCCTACATAGGTATGGTGGACTGAAGCGGCAGCGACAGCATGCACTAAACAACCTATAGAGACTCGATACAACTGGCGGCTATCAGAGAGGGGTAAGAAAGACCTATTCGGAACCAATCTGATACTACCATCAAACAAACCCATCCTGGTGTTTCCCCCTCGAGAACAAACGAGGAAGTCAACCGAGGAACTCACACAGTTGGAAGTTTTATTTATTCAGTTATCGTTGCAGCAATTACTAGTCAAGTATAGATAATCATCCTGATATAATAAGCAGTGGGCAATTTTAGTTAACCATTCCGTTGTAGTTGCAACACTTACTAGTCAGATACATTTAGCATGAGATATCCCTAAAACCCAGCAGTTGTTGGTACTTTTATTTAGCCATTCCGTTATAGTTGCAATACTTACTAGTCAGGTACAATGGTAGCAAGCGACAACCCAAACAAGCAATTGTTGGCAATTTTATTTAGCCATTCCATTATAGTGAAGCTGATTACTAGTCATTATAAAGTCAAATTTATAGCACTACTTTAGTTATAGTTGTCTATGATCGAGATACTGTGCTCCAAGTCGTCCATAACCGCGGACACGGCTTTCAGAAAGTTTTACCCTGCAGGGGTGCACAAATAGCAACACACACTCGATCAACCTCGGAAAAACCAAATCAAAACCCAACGAGGCTTTCACGACAAAGCAATCACAGGATTCAGAAATATTTCAGGGGGCCACCCCATTAAGTATACCCGCAACGAAGTTAGCTGACTCCGAGACGGACTCAAGGTTTGGGTGGATGGCTATAAACGACTGGGAACCCGAAAGTGTGACTGGGCTTGTCGATACCGAGAAAACGTGTCCCGATCCTAAACAGTACAGGTGCTCCTCGCACAATCGTAAATAAAGCAGTAAAGCATGGCATAAGTACAGGATAGTAAATAAAACCTCAAACTAGTTTGTGGCCCCAAGAAATAAGAATGAATCAAGCTCTGGCTCAGGGGGGTCCCATAATCCTCCCGGATGTGGATAGCGCGAGTATTCAAGGAACAGGTATCAAGTACTCGGGGTCCTACGGGACACAAGTGGACGGTTAACAACCAAATAACATCTATTGCCCACCTGTGCCTCTTCATTTACCTACTTCAATTTTAGTTATTAAACAGTAATTAAAGTCTTGATCAACTCCAACAATAAACACACGGCAATACTCCAACAACTGTGGTACTTGGCGACACGCAACAGCACTTGAGCAAGCGACTACGACGCGCAGGTCCAACTATCTACCAAACAACAGGTAATAGGATGTGTCCAAGGCAATAGAAGGCTGCAAGGGATATCACGGGTACGAAAACTAGAGCAACGCAACACAGATAGCAATAGATCAACAGGAGGGAATAAATACTATAAAAGTAAGATAGGTAGAAAGGGGGAGATGCTCGCCTGAAAACATTGTCGAAGTTTCATAAACGAAGAACTTGTCGAAGCTCACCACATCTCATCGTCCTATCCGGGAAGCAAAACACTAAAAGGAACAAGCGATGCAGCAATTACAACTAATGCGGAAGAATCGGCATGATCATGATATGATGCATGACATGGCAAAGATGCGATGCGATTAGGCAATATTAAGCGGAACCGGGGTCCCGACAATTAATTAATAGGTTCATGTTGTTTTTGTAACCTCAATTTAAATGTTGTCTTAACATGGCAAAATATATATCACCGGTTCGATGCATAAATTTAAATGGGACCAATATTGGACTAGATTTGCCCGCATATGGATCCCATATTTAATTATGAGATGAATTGGCAAAATGCCCCAAACCCACATGATATGCATGCGAGATGAACAATTAATATGCAACAAGTTCATATTACAATTTTATAAAATAGGGCTCGGAAAGGGGATCACACATTAGGGTTCGACGATCTTGGTTCAGGGTCAACAGGGTTCGGTCTCGCCAGGATCGGTCTTCGGACTCCGGGAGGGAGAGCTCGGCGTTCCAGGAGTCCGGATTCTGGGAAGGAGATCATGGCGTCCGTCTCGTCTTCGGTGTCGAACTTGCGTCGGCGTTGGTCTTCGGAAGAACTTGATATAAGGCGGTTCTTGTCGGTGTTTGGGATTGTTGAACATCACCCAGCGGCATCATGAATCCACATATGGGCATCACACCACACAGTTACCGATGCATCTACATACCACCTCTTCACATCAGTACCAAAACGTCTCACTTCTTCAACGTAGCACTCCATCGAGACTTGTTGTCGTGCAGGCAAAAACCACAGGAACATCGGGGAGACAGGCACGGGGAAAACGGTACCGGCACGTGAGGCTGAGAGCGCGAAAGCGAGGAGGCCGGTGGCCGACGCCGAGAGCTCGTGGTACCGAGGAGGATGGGAGGACGCGTCCACCGGGGTCACAGGAGCGACGGCGCCCGCATGCAAGTGACGCTGCAAGGGCCGGTGTTGCAGGGGGGAGGAAGACCCGGTGGCGGTGCAGGAGAACGACGGCCCGGGGTGGCGTCGCGGGCGACGGCGGATGCAGGGAGGCGGTGGGTGACGGTTGTCGGGCGATGGAGAGGTGGCGGCCAGAGGAGCTTGAGCGACTCGGGCCGAAGAAGGGGAGGAAGGCGACACATCGGCCGGAGGAGAAGGCCACGACGGCTCGACGGCGAGGCGGCCGCGCACGCTGCAGACAGGACCGATGCCGACGGCGGGAGCGAGAGGAGCAGGGAGGACAGAGGGCGGCCTCAGGGAAGGAGAGGAGGGCGGCCGGAGCAGAGGCGAGAGGGGCGGCCCCGGCGGGGTCTGCAAGGGGCGCGGGCTCGGCCGCGGGGACGGGACGAAGGAGGGCGGCGATCCGGCGAGCTCTGCAAACGGCGAGGTCCGGGACGACGGAGAGGGTGCTTGGCGGGGCGGGGCGTGCGGGAGGCGACGGGAGGGAGGTCGCGAGGATGGTAGCAGAGGGCGGGGCGGCGGCGCCTGCTAGGGAGAGAGAGAGGTGGGGAATCGAGGCGCGTGCGGGAGTGGTGGGTCACGGGGTGGGGCCAGGCAGGGAGCGGGGTGGGTGCGTGTGTGCCTGTGGTGTGCGTGGCCGGGGTGGTGAGGGGGCTGTGGTGAGAGGGGTCGGCGGGTGGTGTTGGGGCAGGAGGGGGACCTGGAGAGTGGGCCAGGGGTGGTTAGGTGGCAAGAGCTGAGTGGATGGCATGGAGGAAGGGGTGAGGTGGCGTGACGGGGTTGGCCGGGGTGAGGTGGAGGCAGGGTGGGTAGGATAGGATTGGGTAGGACTAGGAATTAGACAGGCTGGTTTAGGGGTAGGTAGGATTTTATCTGGAGGTGGCCGGCTGGGCTTTCGGGCCTGGCTGGCTGCCTCCCAAAAATAATTTAAATATTTGATTTATTAAAACGAGGCTTTTGCAAACCGTTGATAGACGAAACAAAATATTCCGGAGACCCGGGTTTTAATTTGAATAAAGACGGGAGTATTTAGAAAACAAAACTAGGCGTTTCGAAAATAGTTTAGACAAAAACCATGCATGATGATGACGATGCTCAAATGCAATGTGGCATGATGACATGAGCATGCGGTCATGATGATGCAATGCACAAAAACAACGCGATTTTCTAGTAGTGGTTTTTGCGGGATGCCACAAATCATAAAGACAAAACCATTAATCAAACCAACATAATAATCTCAATATCCATCGGATCCCCGCAAACACAACATGCATGATTACAAATAGATTAGATCTTGATCATGAAAGGAGCTCACAAGATCTATACATGAAAGCACAAAGGAGGAGATACAACCATCTAGCTACTACATGCACCCATAGTCCAAGGTGGAACTACTCACGCATCATACCGGAGAGAAGGCCTCCGGGATGATCTCCCCTCTGGCAGGGTGTCGGGAAGAACTTCAGATCCCCCCCCAATCTAGGGACGATGGTGGCAGCGGCTATAGACGGTTTCGTGGATATTTGATCGAGTGCTTAGGGTTTCTGCATCGGGGGCTTCTTATAGGCGAAGGGGGAGACTGAGGAGGCGGCCAGGGTTAGCAAACCCTAACCAGGCGCGGGGCTAGGCCCACTCGCGCCTGGGGTGGGTCTGGCCCCCCTGGCTGGCCCCTCCGGCTCTCCTCTGGACTTCTTGTTCCCCATGGAAAGTAATTGACTTTGACGTTTGTCCCGTCCAATTCCGAGAATATTTCTTTACTAACTTTTCTAAAACCAAAAACAGCAGAAAACAGGCATTTGGCACTGTTGCAACCTGTTAATAGGTTAGTAGCAGAAAACATGTAAAAAGCACCTCAAAGTGTAGACAAGCAAAGCAAAGTAGATACAAAACAAGCATGGAGCATCAAAAATTATAGATACGTTTCCAATGCATCAACAAGCATGGTGTTGGCTAGCCACTCGCTCTCTTTAATTTCTCTGATAAAGTTGGCGTCGAGTAGTCTGTTGACTTCGACTCCAACAGCTTCAGCTCTTGGCTCTGACAGTCATCGGATCGACTGGTTGACGGGCTTTGCATCCGGAAACACATTGAGTGCATGCTCGGCGAATTCCCTGGGAACTCCTGGCATGTCCGCAGGAGACCAGGCGAAGATTTCCCAGCGCTCATGGAGGAATTCGACGAGCATGCTTTCCTATGCGGGGCTGAGGTCGTTGGCGATCAGCGTTGTCTTGGAGGCGTCCGTCAGGTGGACCTGCACCTTCTTCGTGTTCACCGTGGAGTCGAATGACATATCAGGTGCGTTTTTTCTGGCGACTGGGGGTGCCCCGTTGTCTGTCACCTCTCTGAGCCTCGTGAGCTCCTCCTGCATGCCGACTGGGAGATTCTGTTGAAGTCTCTGTCGCAGTGGTCGGATCGGGTGAAGCTTCCCTAGACAGTGATAACGCCCCTAGGTCCTGGCATCTTCAATAGTATGTACGCATAGTGCGGTACTGCCAAGAATCTTGCGAATGCCACGTGCCCGAGGATGGCATGGTACTGTGATGGCCAGTCCACCACTTCTAACTCCAGTCGCTCGCACCTGAAGTTTTCAGGCTGGCCGAAGATGACGTCGAGCCATATATTCCCCAGGGGATATATGCCCTTCCCTGGGACTATGCCGTGGAACGTCGTGTCTGATTGCTCCAGGCTGCACAGCAGGATCCGCATTGCTGCGAGTGTGCTGGCGAACATCACATTGGTGCTGCTGCCGTCGTCCATGAAGACGCGGCTCATCTCGAATCCCCCGATTTGCACCTCGAGCACCAGGGCACCATGACCTGGCGGAGGGATCTGGCGTGGGTGATCCAAACGGTCGAACGTGATGCAGGATTCTGATCCACTGAGGTACTCAGGGATGGCTGGTGGGGAGGTCACCGCCAGGCTGACTTGGCGGATGATCTTCTTTTGCACCCTATTGGTTGGGCGCCCCTTCTGGATCATTAGGGCCCCTTTTGGTGGCGGGTACCTGTTATTTGGTGCTGGTGCGATCACTGGATTCGACGGTCCAGTAGGTGGTGGTGGAGGAGCTCCGTGGGCGATGTCACCTGGTACAGGTGCGGGCCTAAATCCAGGGTTCACGATCTGGCGCCGTATTTGGGTTAGACTCTTGCTAAGCTTCTGGAACTCGTGGCAGTCCTTGAGCATATGGCTCGCCTTCTTCTTGCCATCCTGTTTGTCGATGTAGAAGTGGATGGTGCAAGGACCAGACAACTTGTCGTATGCCGAAGGCTCGTCATCGCAGTTGTGGCGTTGCCACGTCTGCGTGGGTCGCCCTCCGTCGTGGTAGTTGCCTCCGTGGTATCCGCTGCTGCGGTTGCCGTCATTGCGTCGGTCGGCGTATCCATCCGCGACCAAGTCGACTCCGTCGCGACCGTCATAGACGCGTGATCTCCATTTGCTACGGCATTCGCGCCTGCGGCTGTAGTCTTCTTCGTCATCCGAATGCATTCGATGAACGGAATCCTCGCCATCTGCCCATCGATTGGCGATGTCCATCAGGTGGTCAAGCGTCTTGGGCTTGACGCTCCCAAGTTCTTCCTTGAAGTCCGGGCGCTTGACACCATCCTTGAAGGCGTCAATTGCCCTCTCTTCGAAGATATGTGTGGCAAAGTTCTTGATATTGGACCAGCGAAGTATGTACGAGCGGATGGACTCGCTGGTACGTTGAGTGCAGACTCGCAATTCCTCGATCGAGGTTGGCCTCTTGTTGGTGCCCTTAAAGTTTCGAATGAAGCTGTATGCCAGCTCCTCCCATCTTCGGATGGAGCCGGAGGACAGGCTGCTGAGCCAGATCCTAGCTGCGCCTGTCAGCTATAGCTGAAGGCATTGCAGGGCGGTGTTACTGTTGCCGCCGTGCATCTTGACGGATGAGAGGTGGTCGCTGAGCCAGGCCTTCGGGTCCTGCGTGCCATCAAACTTCGGAGTGTCCGAAGGGAGCTTGAAATTTTTCGGCATCCTCGTTCGCCGAACGGATCTATTGAAGCATCTGGCTCCACATAGCTCTCCGTCGTCGTCTTCATCTTCGTCGGATTCAGTTGAACATGCGCGTTTAGCGCATGCCTTGTCGATCTTGCGCTGGGTGAGATCGTTGTGAGTGTCGTAGTCACTGCTACGATGTCGTGGGCTCTTGTGACGTCGAGGTAGATCGTGCTCGTCCTCGTCGGATGAGGGCATAGGGACGCGGGTGACCTTGACCGCAGCTTTTTTTTCTTTGGCTCTGTAGGAACCTCGTCGTGGGGCGCAGCTCCGACGAGTCCGAGACCGGCTAGCGCGGACTTGTGCATGGCGCTCTTCGGGTCGCCCACCGGAGGTGGGTGGGATGCGAGATACGTAGTGGCCGCCATGATCGTAGCCTGCGGTGTCTTCGGCATGACGTTGCCGTTTACGTCCATCGTCATGAAGGACGTGTTGAGGGCCTTGGTGACTTCACGACGTGCGGCGGGGTCCATGTGCTCCATGCGGGAGCGATGCTTGTTGGCGTTGTTGCCGTGCGAGCTGGAGCCACCAGCGGCGGAGAGCGCAGCTCGCCGCGCGCTAGACTCTGAAGCCGCCTGCTTACGTTTGTCGAGTTCCTCCATCAGCTTCACCTGCCGGTTATGTTGGAGATATGCCATAGAGGCAATAATAAATGTAGTTATTATTATATCTTTGTGTTTATGATAAATGTTTACATTCATGCTATAACAGTATTAAACAGAAACATTAATACTTGTGTGATTTGTAAACCAAATTAGAGTCCCTAGTAAAGCCTCTTTGTAATACTAGCTTGTTGGTTAATAGATGATCGTGGTTTCTTGATCATAAACATTGAGATGTTGTTAACAACAAGATCATATCATTAGGAGAATGGTATGATGGACATACTCCTATAGATAAGCGTAGCATAAAGATCAAGTCATTTTAATAGTTCAATTGCTATAAGCTTTCTGATACATAATACCCTAATTCATTCGACCATGAGATCATGCTAATCACCATAACAGGAAGGATGCTTTGATGACATCAAACACCACACCGTAACTAGGTGGCTATAAATGTGGCATTGAGTGTTCAGAAAGTATGGGTTGAGGCACATGGATCAAGAGTGGGATTTGTCCATCCATATGACGGATAGATATACTCTGGGCCCTCTCGGTGGAATGTCATCCAATTGGCTTGCAAGCATGTGACTGGCTCACAAGGGATCACATACCACGGGAACGAGAAAAGAGTACTTATCAGCAACGAGGTTGAACTAGGTATGCAGAGATACCGACGATCAAAACCTCGGATAAGTAAACTATCGTGTGACAAAGGGAAATTGGTATCGTATGTAAGTGGTTCATTCGATCACAAAGTAATCGTAGAAATATGTGGGAGCCATATGAATTTCCAGATTCCTCTATTGGTTATTGATCGGAGAAGTGTCTCGATCATGTCCGCGTAATTCACGAACCGTAGGGAGATAAGGATTCGATGTTGTTGAGTAGTTATGGAATGATGAGTAAGAGACCGAATGTTGTTCGGAGTCTCGGATGGGATCCGGGATATCACGAGGAGATCCGGAATGGTCCGGAGAATAATATTCATATAAGGAAAGTCCTGTTTCCGAGTTGGGGAATGATTCCGGTGTTTTCACCAGGAATGTTCTAGAAGGGTCCGGAAGGTCCGGCACTCCGGAGGGGAAGGGTACGTGAATGTGTCATAACAATATGGTACGGTTGCATCATGTACTAGGTCACTTGGCTGGGCAAAATAAAGGGAGAAATCAAATCCTAGTTTGAAAGTCAAACGCCAATTTGAAAAAGTCAAATGGCAAGTTTGCTTGGTGGAGGGAGAGTAGGAAACCTACTTGGGGAGGAGTTCCCCTCCCTCCACCCGCCGGCCAAGGAGGCCGAGTTGGGGGAGGACTCCCTCCTCCCAACCGGCCACCCTCCACCTATATAAGGAGGGGTAGGGCGCCCCTACCCCTCACACCCAAAAATCCTAGCCCTAGCCGCCGGCCTCCTCCAAGTCGCCGCCGCCACCTAGGGTTCCTCCAACTCGCCGAGTTGGGGCTTGCCCAAGCCCCAGCCGCCGTCCAAGCTCCCCCCTTGGTGCTTCTAAACCCTAGACCGCCAAGGCACCTATCTTGCTCCACCATACTCGCACCGGCTTAAGGCAAAGCCCTGCGGGATCTCCCCTCTACTTCCGAAACCACGCCGTCGTGCTGCCAGAATCGCGAGGAGAGCACTACAACCTCCGCTGCTGCTGGAACAAGGGAGAGGAAGGTCTTCATCGAGTACCGAACGTGTGACCGACTGCGGAAGCGCTGCCGGAACGCAGGGCCGGAAGGATCATCTACACGATCTTGAGATCGGCAAGAGTACGACTACATCACCCACGAGAATCTGCTCTCGTTAACCGCTTTGGAATCTTCGAGGGTGAGTTCCTCTATCGACTCGTTGCTACAATCTAGTATATAGATCTTGGCATGTTTGTTTGCATGCGGTAGAAATTTTTTGTTTTCCATGCTACGAACCCCTACAGTGGTATCAGAGCCGTGTCTATATGTAGATCTGTTGCACGAGTAGAACACAATGGTCATTGTGGGCGGTGGTGCTTTTATTATCAATTGCTTTTTGTGTAATTTGCATCTTGCGGTATGATGGGATGAAGCGGCCCGGGCTAACCTTACATGACATCGTTCATGAGACTTTCTCCACGCTCAACATGCAACTTGTATTGCATAAGTGGCTTTGCAGGTGTTTGTCTCTCCCATTATAGTATAGATCCAATTTACAACGGGCACTTGATAGTTCAAACATCAACGTTGTGGTTCTTGTTCGTAAGTTAGATCGACACTTATTGAAAGCCCCAAACCACGTAAAATATGCAAAGAAAATTAGAGGCGTCTAACTTTGTTTTGCAGGGATGTGCTGTGATGTGATATGGCCATGATTGTGATTATATTTGATGTATGCAATGTCCCTTATTGTAAGTTGGCAACCGGCAGGAGCCATATGGTTGTCTTTAAATTCCGTTCAGACCCGCGTGTCTATTCAAAGTAGTTGTAATAGTTGAAGCTGGTGGACGACAACCATGAAACGACGCCATTGACCTTGACGCTATACCGGTGATGATGGAGATCATGTTCGTGCTTGAAGATGGAGATCGGAAGCACAAGAAGAAAGGCCATATCATATCACATATTATGAATTGCATGTGATGTTAATCCTTTATGCATCTTGTAATGCTTAGTTAACGACGATAGCATTATAAGATGATCCCTCAAGCACACAAATTTCGAGTTTTAAAGTGTTCATCCTTAGTAAGCACCGTTGCTAAAGCTCGTGTTTCGAAGCTCCACGTGATGATCGGGTGTGTTAGATTCTGCGGGTGTATACAACGTGAGCAAGCCAGATTTGCTCATGCGGAAGCTAAGGTTTGATCTTGACGAGCCTAGCATGTATAGACATGGTCTCGGAACACGGATCACCGAAAGGTAAAGCATGAGTCATATAGTAGATATGATGAACATGTTGATTGTTCGCCATTGAAGCTACATCAACTCTCGTGATGATCGGTTTTGATGTGGTGGATTTGGTTCGTGTGATCACTAAAACAATGTGAGGGATATTTTTTTGAGTGGGAGTTCACCTAGATTAATTTAACTATTAATTAGAACTCAATTTGTCATAAACTTAGTCTAAACTATTGCAAATATGTTGTAGATCAATGGCGGCCCCTACCATCAATTTTAATGTGTTCCTAGAGAAAGAAAAGTTGAAAAACAATGGAAGCAACTTCGTGGATTGGTTCCGCAATTTGAGGATTATCCTCAATGCTGGTAATTTGACCTATGTGCTGGATGCACCGTTGGGTGAACCACCTGCAGCTACTGCTACCGATGAAGTAAAGAATGTTTACCTCACTCAAAAGAATCAGTACTCCACAGTTCAGTGTGCTATCTTGTACGGTTTGGAATCGGAGCTTCAGAAAAGGTTTGAGAACCAAGACCCACATGATATTGTCCGTGAACTCAAAATGATATTTGAGGCTCACGCGGCAGTTGAGAGTTATGAGGCTTCTGAAAAATTCTTTAACTGCAAGATGGAAGAGGGCGGCTCCATCAGTGAGCATGTGCTTAAGATGTCTGGGCACGCAAACAAACTCCAAAGTTTGGGTATAGTGATTCCTAATGCTTTGGGGATTTACCGCGTCCTCCAATCACTACCACCAAGTTACAAGAACTTTGTGATGAACTACAATATGCAAAACATGAACAAGACGTTTCCAGAACTCTTCTCCATGTTGAAATCTGCAGAAGTGGAGATCAAGAAAGAGCATCAAGTGTTGGTCAATAAGACCACCAAATTCAAGAAAGGCAAGTCTAAGCAAAAGGGAAACTTCAAGAAGGGTGGTAAGAAAGTTGTCGCACCAACGAAGAAGACCAAGGCTGGGCCTAAGCCTGATACTGAGTGCTTTTACTGCAAGGGAGAAGGTCACTGGAAGCGGAATTGCCCAAAGTACTTGGCGGATTTGAAGAACGACAGCATCAAGAAGAAAGGTATATCCGATATACATGTTATTGATGTGTATCTCACTAGTACTCGTAGTAGTGCCTGGGTATTTGATACTGGTTCGGTTGCTCATATCTGTAACTCGAAACAGGTGCTGCAGAATAAACGGAAGCTAGCAAAGAACGAGGTGACGATGCGCGTTGGAAATGGATCAAAGGTTGATGTGATCGCGGTCGGCACGCTACCTCTTCATCTACCATCGGGATTAGTTTTATACTTAAATAATTGTTATTTGGTGCCTGCATTGAGCATGAACATTATATCTGGATCATGTTTGTTGCGAGACGGTTACTTATTTAAGTCCGAGAATAATGGTTGTTCGATTTATATGAGTAATATGTTTTATGCACATGCACCTTTGATAGATGGTCTATTCTTATTGAATCTCGATCGTGGAAATACACATATTAATAACATTGAAGCTAAACGTTTGAAATTGAGCGATAACTCGACCTATATGTGGCATTGTCATCTTGGTCATATTGGAGTGAAGCGTATGAAGAAACTCCATTCTGATGGACTTCTTGAATCACTTGATTTCGAATCACTTGAAAGATGCGAAGCATGTCTTATGGGTAAAATGACTAAGACTCCATTTTCTGGGATGATGGAGCGAGCTACGGACTTATTGGAAATCATACATACCGATGTGTGTGACCCAATGAGTGTAGCATCGCGCGGTGGTTATATGTTCTTACCTTCACGGATGACTTGAGTAGATATGGGTATATCTATTTCATGAAACATAAGTCCAAAACTTTCGAGAAGTTTAAGGAATTTCAAAGTGATGTAGAGAATCAACATAACAAGAAGATTAAATTTCTACGTCCTGATCGTGGAGGTGAATATCTAAGTTACGAGTTTGGCAAGCATTTAAAGAAATGCGGAATACTTTCACAATTGACACCGCCGGGAACACCACAGCGTAATGGTGTGTCCGAACGTCGTAATCGAACTCTCTTAGATATGGTTCGTTCTATGATGTCACTTACAGATTTACCGCTATCGTTTTGGGGTTATGCATTAGAAACAGCCGCATTAACTTTAAATAGGGCACCATCTAAATCCGTTGAAACGACACCGTATGAATTATGGTTTGGGAAGAAACCTAAATTGTCGTTCCTAAAAGTTTGGGGTTGCGAAGCTTATGTAAATAAGTTACAGCCGGACAAGCTTGAACCTAAAGCGGAAAAATGCGTCTTCATAGCATACCCGAAGGAAACTATTGGGTATACCTTCTATCATAGATCTGAAGGCAAAATCTTCGTTGCTAAGAATATCCTTTCTAGAGAAAGAATTTCTCTCGAAAGAAGTGACTGGAAGGAAAGTATAACTCGACGAGGTTGTTGAACCTTCTCTCGAACTTGCGAGTAGCGCAACACCAGAAGTAGTTTCTGTGGTGCCTACACCAATAAGAGAGGAAGATAATGATGATGATCATGAAACTTCGGTTAAAGTTGCTACAGAACCTCGCAGGTCAACGAGAACTCGTACCACTCATGATTGGTATGATCCCGTTATGAGTGTCATGTTGGTGGACAACACCGATTACCCTGCGACATATGAGGAAGCGATGATGAGCCCAGATTCCAATAAATGGCAAGATGCCATGAAATCCGAGATTGGATCCATGTACGAAAACCAAGTATGGACTTTGGTGGACTTACCGGATGGCCGGAAGGTTGTCGAGAACAAATGGCAGATGCTGATGGTAATGTTACTGTCTATAAATCTCGACTTATCGCAAAATGGTTTCAACAAATTCAAGGAGTTGACTACGATGAGACTTTCTCACCAGTAGCGAAGCTAAAGTCTGTGAGGATTTTGTTAGCAATCGCTGCATATTATGATTATGAGATATGGCAGATGGATGTCAAAACGGCGTTCCTCAATGGAGACATTGATGAAGAGTTGTATATGATGCAACCCAAAGGTTTTGTCGATCCTAAAGATGCTAACAAGGTATGCAAACTTCAACGGTCCATATATGGATTGAAGCAAGCATCCCAAAGCTGTAATCAACGTTTTGATAAGGTAATCAAAAGCTTTGGTTTTATACAAACTTATGGAGAAGCTTGTATTTACAAGAAAGTGAGTGGGAGCTCTGTAGCATTCTTAATACTATATGTAGATGACATATTGTTGATTGGGAATGATGTAGACCTTCTTAATAGTGTCAAGGATTATTTGAATAATAGTTTTTCAATGAAAGATCTTGGCGAAGCAGCTTACATATTAGGCATAAAGATTTATAGAGATAGATCGAGACGCCTAATATCATTGTCACAAAGTACATATTTGGACAAAGTTATAAAGAGGTTTGGAATGGAAGATAGCAAGAAAGGGTTCTTGCCCATGTTTCCCAATACGACCTTGAGTAAAACTTACAGTCCTGCAACGGCAGAAGATAGAGAAAGGATGAGTAAGACTCCCTATGCCTCAGCCATATGATCTCTAATGTATGCCATGCTATGTACTAGTCCCGACATTGCATATGCTGTTAGTTTGACTAGCAGATATCAAAGTGATCCAGGAGTGGATCATTGAATAGCAGTCAAAAACATCCTTAAGTACTTGAGAAGAACTAAGTATATGGTTCTTTCTTATGGAGGTGATGAACAGCTCGTTGTTAATGGTTACACCGATGCTAGTTGGAATACCGATCCGGATGATTCTAAATCTCAATCTGGATACCTATTTACTTTGAATGGTGCAGCAGTTAGCTGGAGGAGTGCAAAGCAAAGCGTTGTGGCGAGATCTTCAACTTAATCGGAATACATAGCTACTTTGGAGGCTTCGCAAGAAGCGATATGGATGAAGGAGTTCATTACAGAGCTCGGTGTGGTTCCAAGTGCGCTGGACCCAATGTCTATCTACTGTGATAGCATGGGCGCCATAGCCAATGCGCAAGAACCAAGGTCACACAAGAAGCTGAAGCACATCAAGCTACGTTTTCACGCTATTCGAGAGCATGTCCAAGATGGTGACATAAAGATTTGCAAAGTACACACACATATGAATGTGGCGGATCCGTTGACTAAACCTCTCCCAAGGGCAAAACATGACCAGCACCAAACCGCCATGGGTGTTCGGTATAGTACCATGTAATCTAGATTAGTTGACTCTGAAAGGGTTTCGCAGCATAGTAAATCAAAAAAATTCTACGGATGCGAACGGGAAAGCCAAGATCTAATCTAGGAGATGCAAACAACGAGAGAGATTAGATGAGATCTTCATACCCTTGAAGATTCGCACAGCGGAACGTTCGTCGGAACGTGGGTGATATAGTCGTACTCGCTTCTCCTCCTCGCGATCCGATCCGATCTAGCACCGCAAGTGGCGATGCCTCCGAGAGATGCACATGTGCAGCACCTCGACGTCTCCTCCTTCCTTGGTCCAGCAAGTATGGTGGAGAGACGGATTGGATCTACAACGCGATGGCGCGGTGCAAGTGGTGGAGAGTTTCTGCAGCAGGGCTTCGCCTACACGCAATCGGGAGGGGGAGAGAGAGGAGGGCAGCAGGGCGGCTAGGCTTGAGGGGAAGGTGTGTGGGGGTGGTGCGCCCCCAGCCCTCTTTATATAGAGGGGTGGGCGGAAACCCTAGACCCTCCCCCAAGCCTAGGCCGGCGGCCAAGGAGGGAAGAGTGGGGGGCAAGTCTTCCCCCCCTCCTTCTAGAAGCCCCCTTTAGGGTTTCCCCTTGTTTGGCCGGCTGGGACCTATGGGGCCTTGTGCCCCTGGCCCAATGCGTCCAGGGCACTCCCTCATAGGCCCATGCCCCCTCCCGGCAGGTGGGGCCACGTTGGTCCCCCTCCAGAAGGTTCTAGAAGCTTCCGGTACAATACCGATTAACCTGAAACAATTCCGAACTCCAAAAACTGCATTGCCTTATATGAATCTTATTCTCCGGACCATTCCGGAACCTCTCGTGATGTCCCAGATCACATCCGAGACTCTGAACAAAAACTCATAAACCAACTATCCAATCTATCCTAGAGTCGAGACACGTTAAGTGTGTGACCCTTTGGGTTCGAGAACATGTAGACATGATCTTCTATCAATAATCAACAGCGGGGTCTGGAAACCCATATTGACTCCCACACATTCATCGATGATCATATTGGATGAACCACGATGCCAGGATTCAATCAATCCCATATATATATTCCCTTCGTCTCGCGATATTTTACTTGCCCGAGATTTGATCGTCGGTACCGTCATACCTAGTTCAATCTTGTTCACAGCAAGTACTTTAATCGTTCCGTAATCCGATATCACTTTGTGATTAACTCCTTAACCACATGCTTGCAAGCGGTGTTGATATCGATCACCGAGTGGGCCCGAAGTATATCTCTCTGACTTGGGAGGGACAAATCCCATCTCGATACATACAACCCAACAGGTACTTTCCGATCACCTGAGAGACACCTTTATGATCACCCTCTCATAGGATGACGTTTTATGACCTCAAAGCTTTCTTCCGATGCCAGGGAGTTGTATTATCTCATGGTCTAAGGAATACAATATTTGACATAAGAAAAGCTTCGCAAAGATGAACACGATGACACGATCTAATTGCTCCTCTTAGTTTGGGTCTGTCCACCATATCATTCTCCCAATGATATGATCTCATTATTAATCGACAACTCATGTCTATGGTTAGGAAACCTTAACCATCATTAATCAATGAGCTAGTCCATAGAGGCGTACTAGGGACACGGTGTTGTTCACAAACCACACAAGTATTAAAGTTTTCGCTTAATACAATTCTAGCATGGAATATAAACATTATCATGAACAAGAATTATAATAATAACATCTTTATTATTGCCTCTAGGGCATAATTCCAACAGACTCTAGTGCAAGTGGGAGACTGTTGGAGATATGCCCTAGAGGCAATAATAAATGTAGTTATTATTATATCTTTGTGTTTATGATAAATGTTTACATTCATGCTATAACAGTATTAACCGGAAACATTATAACTTGTGTGATTTGTAAACTAAATTAGAGTCCCTAGTAAAGCCTCTTTGTAATACTAGCTTGTTGGTTAATAGATGATCGTGGTTTCTCGATCATGAACATTGAGATGTTGTTAACAATAAGATCATATCATTAGGAGAATGGTATGATGGACATACTCCTATAGATAAGTGTAGCATAAAGATCAAGTCATTTTAATAGTTCAATTGCTATAAGCTTTCTGATACATAGTAACCTAATTCCTTCGACCATGAGATCATGCTAATCACCATCACAGGAAGGATGCTTTGATGACATCAAACACCACACCGTAACTGGGTGGCTATAAAGGTGGCATTGAGTGTTCAGAAAGTATGGGTTGAGGCACATGGATCAAGAGTGGGATTTGTCCATCCATATGACGGATAGATATACTCTGGGCCCTCTCGGTGGAATGTCATCCAATTGGCTTGCAAGCATGTGACTGGCTCATAAGGGACACATACCACGGGAACGAGAAAATAGTACTTATCAGCAACGAGGTTGAACTAGGTATGCAGAGATACCGACGATCAAAACCTCAGATAAGTAAACTATCGTGTGACAAAGGGAAATTGGTATCGTATGTAAGTGGTTCATTCGATCGCAAAGTAATCGTAGAAATATGTGGGAGCCATATGAATTTCCAGATTCCTCTATTGGTTATTGATCGGAGAAGTGTCTCGATCATGTCCGCGTAATTCACGAACCGTAGGGAGACACACTTAAGGATTCGATGTTGTTGAGTAGTTATGGAATGATGAGTAAGAGACCAAATGTTGTTCGGAGTCTCGGATGGGATCCGGGATATCATGAGGAGATCCGGAATGGTCCGGAGAATAATATTCATATAAGGAAAGTCCTATTTCGGAGTTGGGGAATGATTCCGGTGTTTTCACCAAGAATGTTCTAGAAGGGTACGAAAGGTCCGGCACTCCGGAGGGGAAGGGTACATGAATGTGTCATAACAATATGGAATGGTTGCATAATGTACTAGGTCACTTGGCTGGGCAAAATAAAGGGAGCAATAAAATCCTAGTTTGAAAGTCAAACGCCAATTTGAAAAAGTCAAACGGCAAGTTTGCTTGGTGGAGGGAGAGTAGGAAACCTACTTGGGGAGGAGTTCCCCTCCCTCCACCCACCGGCCAAGGAGGCCGAGTTGGGGGAGGACTCCCTCCTCCCAACCGGCCACCCTCCACCTATATAAGGAGGGGTAGGGCGCCCCCTACCCCTCACACCCAAAAACCCTAGCCCTAGCCGCCGGCCTCCTCCAAGTCGCCGCCGCCACCTAGGGTTCCTCCAACTCGCCGAGTTGGGGCTTTCCCAAGCCCTAGCCGCCGGCCAAGCTCCCCCCTTGGTGCTTATAAACCCTAGATCGCCAAGGCACCTATCTTGCTCCACCATACTCGCACCAGCTTAAGGCGAAGCCCTGCGGGATCTCCCCTCTACTTCCGACACCACGTCGTCGTGCTGCCAGAATCGCGAGGAGAGCACTACAACCTCTGCTGCCTGCTGGAACAAGGGAGAGGAAGGTCTTCATCGAGTACCGAACGTGTGACCGACTACGGAAGCGCTGCCGGAACGCAGCGCCGGAAGGATCGTCTACACGATCTTGAGATCGGCAAGAGTACGACTACATCACCCACGAGAATCTGCTCTCGTTAACCGCTTTGGAATCTTCGAGGGTGAGTTCCTCTATCGACTCGTTGCTACAATCTAGTAGATAGATCTTAGCTTGTTTGTTTGCATGCGGTAGAAAATTTTTGTTTTCCATGCTACGAACCCCTACAGGTTATGCTCGTTGATGAGGAGGAGGTGATATGCCATCAGCAGATCCCGTGAAGCATTCACATGTAGGATGATGTTGCCCGCCACAGCTTTGCGCGGTTGGCGACATCCTTCCTCGTTGAGGTTGATCTTCTGGTAGGCGTTAGCGTCACCTTCGTTAGGCCCGAGCGGCGGGTCTCCCCCGTTTCCTCCGCTGCTAGCTTGCGGGTTGGGAGGTGGGTTTGGTGCACTCGAACCTGGTCGCAGTTCTGATTCGTTCTGGATGACCACGGCGCACAGGTAACGTCCGCGGACTGGATCGCTACTGCCGTAGCTTTCGGATCCGGAACCGTAGGTTCCTTCATCTGAGGGAGGGCCGCACAGATCTGAGTTGCAGCTGCTGCTGTCATCTGACTCGTCTGTCAGCATCGACGCGTGCAACACACCGATGGGTGGGACCCATGAATCGGGCCTGATGGATGGTGGTGGAACCCTCTCTGGGAGGCGGAGGGTGCCGATCTGCCCCACCTGGAAGCAGAAGCTCCTGATCAGCATCTCGAGCCCATCGCCTCCGGACTCGAAATCCCTCAGGGTGGCCGACGAGTGGGCGGTGAAGTCGAAGGCGCCTAAAAGGAGGTGACTCTCTGTCGCCGATGAGTTGTAGATCGCTCCGGATGGGACCTTCACGATCGCACAATCAGCGTCCCCAGTTCCCACAGACGGCGCTAATTGATGAGATTCGATCTCGTCAATGCCCATTGTTATGGACTTGGGTTTTGGAGAATATGGGGATGCTGGAGATCGCGGAACGGTTAACAGACAAGCAATGCGGGACACGAGATTTACCTAGGTTCAGGCCCCCGGAGGGAAAACCCTACTCCTGCTTGTCTGCTCTTGATTACGGCAAAACCGAAGGTTACAGGGGTGCACGGATGCAATTTGGCGTGAGGTGTGTATGTGATGGTGTGTAGGGTCCTCCTCGTCGTGCCCTCCTGGCCTTTATATAGATAGGCAGGTCCTGGGCCTAGGTCGAGTCGGTTACAAATTAGGGTTGATACCCTTTAAAATTCTATCTACTCTAAACTTGTCCTCCAAGGATCTGAAGGCGTCATGGTCTTGGGCCACCCGGAATCTTCATGGGCCGTGTTGATTGAAGCTATCCTCAGGGTTCACCAACAGCATCAGAGGTTGTTTATCTTCCCCCAACTGTCGAGCCAAGTCTTGTGGCAGTGGAATACATGGCTGCAGGGGAGGCAGTTCACAACAGCCACTGACCTCGAACCGGACTAGACAGACGCGACAGTCCAGGGTCGCCCTGCAGCGTCACCGCTACACCTCCGAATAAACCGCGCATGCCGAAACCTGCTCCTAAAGATCTCCTCTAGGGTAGGCCCCAATAGGGTGAGTTGGTCGATGCCCTCGCCGTCGTATTCGGCGAGCAGCGACAGAGGCACGGGGAGGTCGAAGAAGACGAGCGCGACGTGGAACAGGATGGCCATCGAGACCACCACGTGGTAGAGTAGGTAGACCGGGATGCTCTCCTTGGACGTTGGCATGCTGGAGATGCCCATCGCGTCAAGGAAGGCCAGCCCCGATCGTGGAGGTCGGCGCAGACACGGACTCCAATAGAGATCAAGTGTCTTCTCCTCCACGAACACAAAGGTTTTGGGGTGCCGATGTAGGCACCGGTGGAAAACACCCTCTTCAACATTGCCGACAAGTTAGGGATGCCCCTCATATGGTGTGACGGACACGATTTGGGATCTCCCGATGGAGATGGTCCCAGTTCCACTCCCTCGGTATTGAATATAAGACGTTTTTTAAAAAAAAACACATGTGTATAGTAGACTTTAGTGTGCAGGCTCAGTCATTTTGATTCAACCTACGCACGTCTGGATCCAAGTGATGCATTTCACTCGTTATCCGGCCTGTTAATGCTTTCGGCCCAAACGATATACTACTAGTTTTTTCCCGGACTCCTTTCTTCCCCAGCCTACCCGTTGCTAACATGCTACTCGAGGTCAACACGGAGAACTCCCCATCCCAACTCATGGCGTCCACCTCCACGTCCTCATCCGTCGTCACCCTCAACGTCGGCGGCGAGCTCTTCCAGACCACCGCGGGCACCCTCTCCCGCGCCGGCGCATCCTCTCCACTCGCCTCCCTCGCCCCTTCGTCCCCAAACGCGCCACACTTCCTCGATCGCGATCCCCGTCTCTTCGCCCTCATCCTGTCCTTCCTCCGCTGCGGCCGTCTCGCGTCCCCTCCTCCCTCTTCCGCTCTCCTCGCCGAGGCTCGGCACTTCGCACTCGATGGCGCCCTCCTCGCCTCCCTTTCTCCCCCGTCCGCCTTCTCCCCCTTGTCTCTGCGTCCCGCCGCCCTCCTCCCCCTAACCGGTCGCGTCGCTCCCTCAGTAGTGGCTATATCCCCCTCCCCGTGCACAGCCTCCCTCGTCGCCGCGCACGGAGGGGCTGTTACTAGCTTCGACGCCGCGCTCGCCTCCCGCGCCAGCGTCCTCACGCCGCTTCCCACCGTCGACTCGCTCGTCGCGGTGTCCCCCGCTCTCGCCCTCGCTGGCGCCCGCGACTTTCCTGGAGTCCACCTCTGCCGGTTCCTGGGCGACGCCGCTGCCACAGCTTCGGAGGCGCTTTCTTGGCAGGACTCGCCTTCTGCCTCCGTGCTCTCCTTGGCCACCACGGCGGCCTCAGAAGCGGCGTCACAGTGGCTCTTTGCCAGCTTCGAGTCAGCGCGGCGGAATTCGAGCGCCGTTGTGGCGTTTGATCTGAATTCTCTCTCACCTGTGGTGGAAATTGGGCGGAAGGAGGTATTTGGTGCGGACGTCGAGGCAGCAATACCACCCACCAAGCTCGGATGGCTTGCTGGGCACAGTCTCTTGCTTGCCGCCGGGTCACACTCTGGGCCGGCTGGGATGGTGGGCGACATACGCCTGTGGGATGTCCGGGCAAGCTCGACAGTGCCGGTGTGGGAGGTCAGGGAGAAGGAGGACTGCTTTGCAGATGTTGCTGCATCAGACTCACTGTCAGCATTGTTTAAGGTGGGGGCTGCATCCGGTGAGGTTTTCATGGCCGACTTGAGGAGACTTAGTGGTGATGGCAGCTGCGTCGAGCCTTGGGTGTGCATCGGAGATGAGCAAAGGGCAAGTGCAGCCACAGCATCTCGCAGAAAGGATGGGAATAATTGTAGGGTTGAGTGCTACCGCAGTTGGGTGTTTGTGACACGGGAGGCAGATGTTGAGGTGTGGTCACAGGTGGAGTTGACATCGGATGCCGGTAAGAAGAAGGCGATGAGGAGGAACTGGCTGGGGAATGGACCATCCATGATTGCTGCAGGCGGCGTGGACGGGATGATGGAGAAGGCCAAGATCGTGAGCTGGGCCTTCGGAGGCAGCAGGATGGCATTGGCTAGAGTCGATCAGAGGTCTATCCAGGTGTGGGATAGTGCTTCAGGTGCAATATCAGTGAAACTCTGAATAAAGGTACAAGACTATACATGTAAGAGATCTCAAATTCGATCGATGTTCTTGCTCACCTCTATAAATGTAGTTTATGTGTTTAGTTTACTTGTATGATGTTGCATTAAGGTTCAGCACAATCTATGCTGCATTAGATTGACAACATCTAGAAGCTCATGTTTGAGGAAAAACAAGCTTCTGGAAGCTCATCAGGATTCCACCATGACATGTATATCGGTTACAGCACGCTTTGCAGCAGTCTGTTTCAGAGGAAGTTATGGTACATGTTAATTGCTTGTTGTTCTGCACATTAGTGCCCCATGTGTTGGCTAAATCAGCAAATCTTATATGCTGAAAGGCTGCTGGTAATTTAATCATACAATCCATGTTCCTGCACTCAATCGTATTATCTGAAGTTGTGTCCTGCACCAGGGTTTTAGTAACATGTCTAAGTTTTTTTTTTCGGGGGAACATTTGTAAGATTTGATGGTTAGGAATAGTGATGCATCGGTTACTCAACTCTCCTTGGTCAGAAGCTAGAATCTCAAACTCGACAATGCATATTAATTCCTGCTATAAAGCAGAACAGCTTTGCAGTTTTGTATTTTTTACCTAAACTGCATTGCCCAATATCTTTACAGTGATTTTGATATAGCCTGCTTCTGTGGATCTGCCTGTGCACAAGCTCTACACCCTGCCTTTGCAGATCTGCAGGTTCTAGTTCCCTGCCGATTGTGCTGCAATCAGATGCTTTTCTTAATGTCTATTGCTGAATCCTCTGACATCACTATCTCATTGCTGAATTCTGCTGGAGCTGGAAGGTTGACAAAAAAAAGTCGAGGACTTTCATGTTGAGAGAAGAGCCGCCATGTTCACACTTTGTAGGATATCCGTGTAGTATATAGGAGAGACTTGGGATCATATTACTTTGCGTAACGTTGATGTGCTGTGTTATAACGTTTATAGTTTGTTTAGGTGTGGAGAACACACCCAGATGAACTTATCAGTGAAGCACACGGCAGCATTCACCCTCTCGCAACATCAATAGTCACGGCGCATATATCGATTGTGAGAAATCTAGGAGAGATCACCTGCAGCTGGAATGTGCACGCAGGATCTGTTAAAATTGTGTCCGATCTCCTACATGACGTCTAAACTATTTTCTTGAAGTACGTATTTGACTTATAAACCAGAATGGAAGTAGTACTAATTTATTGGTCCCCCGAATGTGAGCCAAGCAGCAGAAAAACTTACACATGGCAGTTTGGTGTTATTGGTGAAGTGCACACGCATGTTATGACCATTTACTCAATTTCTTATTAAAAATCGATTACCCCTCCTCCCACAAAATATGGTTAATTTGCTGGTGATTTCCACAGAACATAATTACATGGCAAGAACAGAAATTACAATTTTTCATGGTAAGGAATATGTTTGACTTCTCTTTGTTTGCTTCCAGTGAGATCACCCTATGAGTTAGACAAGTCAAACAAAACAAGTGTAGCCTCTATCAAACGATCTCCGTACGAACCGATATTTCCCATAACAAAAATCTTTGGCAACCCTCAGAACAAGGGAATCCACTGGTAGGCCTTCCCTTTCCAAACATTACAAATGTACTCAATAATTTTGCTTTCTCTACTTTTTTCAAGTTCATTTCATTGAACAGATAGAGTTTGCTTGCATCCTCCTAAGATGCACAATAAATGGCTCCGCATCAACACAAAATGTACCAAAAACTGATAAGGGCAAAAGGGGAATATAGAACTGCAACGAACGGAGACTGGAGAATAGACAACTGTTGCTGGATGCTCTCGCACTCAGAATTATTTTGTGTTTCCAAAGTTCTATCATTATAGAACACACAAACCTTGAATAGGATTAAGAAAAACAGGTAGTGAGCAAACTTGCTAATACAGAAAAATCAGTCATCTCTCATCAATTGTAGACTTGCAATCAAATCAAAATTTGCTGCCGGGAAGCTCATAGCTGGATCTCCGGAGGAATATGATTCACTTGCTCTCGGAGTCATACAGTTCCGATCTGAAAGAACATCAAAGATGAACATATAAGCTTATCTTGGTGGAGAAACTGTATCTCTAAACTTTGTGAAGGAAAAAAAAAACAAATTCATGAAACCTGGCAAAGGCATCAACTAGATATAAAACTTATGCATTTCCGTCAGATGTATTTAAATCAGCCAAGTATTTTTCAATGCTATAGCTGGAAAACTGCAGCGGTTCAAAATCAAAGCACTAGCAGACATCAAAGAACTGATTCGTGCATAATCAAATCCAGTGCAGCATCACCGCAAACTAGTCCTCACAAGCAAGAACCAGAAGAAAGCCGGCAGTGCCTTTTTTACACACGAAAAAAATTGCAGACATTAATTTTCAAGAACTAACTATAGCTTAGAGCAAAATTCTTCTCTCACATGTATGGTATAACAAAGACTGGCACCAAAACTAGAGCATTTAACTACACTGAGATCAATTTACAACAAGAGGGTGGATTAGAAGAGTTAATGACACATGTTTAGTGCATGCATTTCATTAGTAAGATAAGATCATTCGTGTTATAAGATATACTCATTTACATCTGAAATGAATAAAATCACAGGTAACTAAACTGTGGATGGGAATTGGACTCTCCTTTGACTTTGATTCACCCATGTCTAATATATCGCATGTGAAAATAGCGTATCACCGAACACATTACGGGACTAAAATCCAACACTCCATACGCACATGACACATAGATAAATTCCTAGTTTTTTCATGCAATCACGCAACTAGGGAGAACACTTTATTTCACCTGAAGTGCAATTAGAGTTCTGGTATACTGCAATTACCTCATGAGCATCAGTATTCACTCATGACTGCAAACATAACATCACTCACTCATAACACTTGGAAAAAACCATAACAAAGAAAATTATGGTCATATGACACTAATATAAAGATTACAAGGCTCGTGTTCTTTACAGAACTCATGTCTCATGTGCATTACGGTTAATCGGCAATGGTTGGTTCACCAAGTAATATCCCTTTAATAAGTTTACTCAAGGCAAACATCAGTATTCACTCATGACTGCAAACATAACATCACTCACTCATAACACTTGGAAAAAACCATAACAAAGAAAATTATGGTCATATGAAACTAAAATAAAGATTACAAGGCTCGTGTTCTTTACAGGACTCATGTCTCATGTGCATTACGGTTAATCGGCAATGGTTGGTTCACCAAGTAATATCCCTTTAAGTTTACTCAAGGCAATCTAAAAATTTGCACTGTGTACTATATATCTTCTCAGTCTATTTTCATCATGGTCAAAGCATACGATATCCATGATGCAGTTTCATAGCAAACACAAGACAGACTGAAATCAAAATACGATACTACAACTTTCAGATGCAGATGCAAGCAGCACTTTCCATAGTAGGAAACAGAGAATAGATCACTGCATAAGTATCATGAGCATATGTATTACTCCCTCCGTCTTGAATTAGATGTCTCGGATTTGTCTAGATTCGCATGTATCTAGACACGTTTTAGTGTACACATACATATGAATATAGGCAAATCTCTGACATCTAATTCGAGATGGAGGGAGTGCACATTGTTGAATGCTCTAATAGTTCCAATCCATGGAATGTCCTTACGAAACTATTGGAGCATGGATTGGAAGCTACTAGGCATTCGTAAGGACATGCCATGGATTGAAAGCTATTAGAGCATGCCATGGACACGTCTACTAGCTATGTCCGTGTCCATGGCATGCCATTGTTGAATGCTCTAATAGCTTCCAATCTCCATCCATCTCGAATTAGATGTCTAATAGCTATGGATTGAATGCTCTAATTGCTCTCCTAGTATGATCACCAATATCTACTAGGAATGGACACATCATGCAGTCAGAATACATATCGACCAGCTAATAAAACCAGCAAAGAGGGCAATCACTGCAGATGGCAACTCATAGACAATCACAGCTATCACAAGCAAACAATATACAGACAGAGGGCGTACATGAGGTAGGTGCCGTGGACGAATGCGCCGGCGAGGACGCCGTAGAAGAGGCGGTCCCTCCACACCGGGTTGTGCCTGAGCCCGATCCTGACTGTTTGCCACACGAACCGAACCACAACCCTAGTTAGCTACACGATCCGAACAAGGAATTACGGCACGAGGATGCAGGGATGGGGAAGCATGATACGCACTGAGGGGCAGAACGGGGGCGTAGATGAGAGGCAGCAGCATCAGCAGCGGCGGCTTTCTCTGCGGCGGCGGCGGGCGCCTCGCCGACGGATCGCTGCTCCGTGACGACACGGGTAGATGAGATCGATCAGTGAGCAGATGAACCCGTGATTTATGGACTGGGAAGAGAGGCTTACTCGAATTGTGACGAGGAGGAGGAGGAGGACGCCATGATCGGGGTGGGAGAAGAATCGAATCAAGTCGAGTCGAGGTGAGTCGGAGGGGAAGGGGGTTTTGCCGTTTGGCTTTCTCTGTTCTTCGGCGCCGCTGGTTTTGGGACTCCGCGGTTTCTGTTGGGGCCGGTCTAGCGACTGTGGTATTACGTCAGAGCTGCATCGTTCACGTAAAACCAGCTTTACGCCTTCCAGCTTCGGTCGTGTGTCCAGCGAAGTCGTTTCTAGGCCGACTCGGCACGTTGGTTTCTGTTTACACTAGTCCTCACCGGCTTAGATCGGCGGCGGCGGCGGCGATGATGCTGAGGTCGCGGCGAGCGGCAGGGCCGCTTCTCCAGCTCTCCAGCGCCGGCTCTGTCGGCGAGAGGATACACAGCGGCGTTCCGTCCGCGCCCGCGGTGTTCACCCGTGGCTTCCTGGATTTCTTCAAGGTAGGCGCCTAGGGTCTCCTCTCTGCGACTGCAGTCCATTAGCGGGTTTACTCACATGGTTTCTCGTGGTGTCGATCATCAGAAGGGGGACAAGGAGGCTGCTGAGAACGCGGAGGCCAGGGCGAAGGCGAAGGCCAGGCTGTAAGGCTCTTCTCCTCACATCACTCCTACTGCTTATTTCCCTTGTATAGGTGCATTGTGTGATGGTTTAGTTCTGAACCTCTGGTTGGTTGGTCTAGTGCAGTACTGATGAGATGAGAAGGGGGTACTTCGACGACATTGCCGAGATCCGCAAGAACGCCGGCAAGGTATATATTTCATCAGTAATTTGGTTTTCAGTGTGTTGATTGACTGATAATAACTGTTGGCGAGGTTGGATGGTCGGTGAACCTGATTCCTCACGTAGTAACTGGAATCGAAATGGTGTAGATTGCGGTGGCGAATAAGGTCATCATACCGGATGTTGATGCTGTGAAGTTCCCTGATCTTGCTTTGGAGTACCCTGCTGGTGGGGCATTGCGACTACCACTTGTTGCGTCTCCTTCTGAAGACAATAGTTCTGAGGCTGGTCGTACAGTGGTTCCTGATGCATCACTGGTGTGCCTTTCCTTTCGTGCAAACTCGCAGGTATGAGTAGCTGCAGTACATTCTTGATTAGTGTACTTCTATGTATTCTGTACTTATATTGGTAAAAAATATTTATGACTACCTGTTGAACTTGGATAGTACTTCCATATTTAATAAAAACTGTCCCCTTTTAGGAGTTAGAACATGGTAGCCATGGCCATGTTTTGGAAATAACCTTATTTTCACTGATTAAACTACTTCACACTTTTGGAATAAATGATGACCAGTGAGCGTGTGAAGTGCATAACACACATTTTTCACTTGCCACATGCAAATTGGAAAGAGAAATGAAGTTGTTTGTGGCTGCTATGGTTTGACAAGTTCAGTAGTAGATTAGTGTCATATAGGTACCATGAGAATGTTTGATCTCAACTTATATTTCCCTTAGGTCTCTAGCATTCCCTGAGCCAATTCAGGCCTAAGCTTGTTCAGAAAAAGGGGTGTTGTATTGGTTTGTCTTTGCCCAGCCCCCTCAGATCACTAAACTTGAACACTGAAATGACGTGTGACGTGTGTTCCTTTTGTACGGTCATGTTGCATGTGTTTCGTTTGTGTATTAATGAACACAAGGGTTCGCTAACCCAAATTCCAAAATATGTGTAGATGTTAAATAAGTTTCTACTTGCTAGTTTTACCTTCTTTTCTTGTCTCTTGAAAAGCTGCAAATTCATCTTACAGAACTGTGTATGCCCTACCTTTGTTTCCAGTACTGGTAAGCTGATATTATAAACAATTCATTCTTTTATCTGTAACTAAGAGTATTAGGTACAAATATGACTGTCTGAGCCCAATGTAGTATGGAAATCACAACATTCAGTTCCTTTCTGAAATATTTCCAGAAGTTGCATACTTATCTTGCATCGATTCATGCCATACACCACCAAACACATGCATGGGTCCTCATCCTGCATCCCCTCGTGTATGAATAATATGATGTGCCAACAAAATCCACTCAACTTTCAGTTCCTTTCTGAAATATTTCCAGAAGTTGCATACTTATCTTGCATCGATTCATACCATACACCACCAAACACATGCATGGGTCCTCATCTTGCATCCCCTCATGTATGAATAATATGATGTGTCAACAAAATTCGCTGTTACATTGCCACGAAGCTACAAAAAGTTGTGTCAACAAAATTACTATGTCAACAAAATTCGCTGTTACACATGCATGGGTCTCATTTGTTACAAATTACTATGTCAAGTTCCCAAGATGCAGATAACAATATTCAGTTGATCCTAGTTGAATGATGGGCAGGTGCATGACAGGCAGCTGCAACATCTTCTTCCAATTGATCTAACCAAAACAGCTGCTTGTATGCAGTTAAGACAAAACAATCATTGTTTCAGTAGTTACCTACAAGTCTAGAGGTCATACTTGACATATTGAGCTCTGGTTTCATGTCTTTCTTTACATTGCCAACACCATTAAGTGAATATGTGGATGTCCAATTGGTGGCTCGATAGCTAACTAGATATTGTTCAACAGAAAATGGCAGAGTCGTGGAGCCTACCTTTTCTTGATGCATTTGGTGCTTCTGGAAAAGTTCAAGCGTATGAGGTATTCTTACATAATTATTCTCAGTTTGTTACACAGTGCAAAATATGTTTATGATGCAAAGCCATCTGAATTACAATTCGCCGGTTTTATTTCCGTCTACGTTAGATGGTTCATCAGTTAATTTTTTCTAAACTTTAGACAATTAGGTAACCTAACACTTAGTGGATTGAGAGAAATCATCCCTTATGTCCTTTCAAATGATCTTGAATGGCAAATATCTTCAGTTAATTATTGCCATCAAGGCTGTTTATGACGACCTGAAAATAAGTAACTGTTGGCAGTAATTATCTGAAGAGATTATGATGGTGCTGAAGGAAGATTTGTGTTTCAGGTCTCATTTATAGATTCATGGGTGTTGTCATCGGGTCCCGTGAGGCGTGCATTCCTCAAGATGGCAAAGAAATCGAACAATCCACAGAGACATGCTGTGTATGCCTTTGGCGACCACTATGACTTCAGGAAAGAGCTTCAGATCGTAAACCTTCTTACTGGGTATGTTTCTCCCGTCCCTTAAATCATTCAGTTAACTATAAGCAGGAGTTCTGGTTATGACAAGGTTGTCCAACTCTTTGTCCTGCAGGTACATATACCTGGTTGATCGCCTGGGAAGGATAAGATGGCAAGGCTTTGGACTTGCGACACAGGAAGAGTTGTCATCGCTAACAGCGTGTACCTCCATCTTGTTAGATGAAAAATGAAACTAGACGGCTTCTGAAATGTTTAGCATTTTTTGGTCGGAGATTTTTCGTGGTTTCTGGGCTGTTTTTCCGTCCTTTCCTGCATGTTAACGAGGGATGTTTCGTTTTTGACCGATAGGCAGATAGCACATACTACCACACATATGGATTGGTGAACTTGTTTTGTGCCATCCAGTCACATTGTGTAACAGCGTGGATTCTATGCATGGACTGAATGCACCTGAAATAATCGAACTCAGATACTCGCTTTTGTGATTTGAAGTACTTGGATATTGGCATATTGCATGTCCTGCATTGAGCATAGTTGGGTGAGATGACAGAAAATACCTTCTCTGTCTCAAAGCAAAGGTTGGGCTACTGTCCTGGGAACACAACGACCGCTTCGATCGGGTCAGGCTTTGGTATTTTTGGGGTTTGGGGGTTGTATCTGACCGACATCATTGTGGCGGTAGAGGTGACTGTGCTGGGGCTAATGCTGTTACACAATGTCGACCATATTTATTGGTTAAATACTTGATCATGCCATGGATTACCTCTTAACCGATGAAGTGATACTTGGTCCCAGCTTAACATCGTTCAAGCTCCCTCTTTGGAAAAAAAAACACAATTCAATCCCTGCCATGGTCTCATGTACTGTAGATGGTATCATCTACGATGGGGTCTCTTTGATCTGGATCCCCGTCTCTGACATGTCACATTGGAGGAGAGGGCTAGCGCTAGAACTCAAGATCTCATGGGTAGGGCAGGTATCAACACCTCCCAACGTCCAACGATCCGGCTAAGCCTCGGTTCACTAAACGCCCTGACCATGAGCAACATCCCTACGTCCACCTCCACATCCGCTATTACCACGACTGGCAACAACATGGCCACCGTCTCCAACACCACCATCTCCATCACGGTGACCAGCTCCAACAAGGGTGTCAGGAATGTGGACGTCCGTGGCCTACATGATCCTCTCATGCACCACCGACATTGTCATTATCTATGTCAGAATAAAATATATTTTTATCAGAACATTTTCTAGGAGTAAGATAGCGATTGAGAGTCCAATTTTTCTATCAGAACATTTTCTAGGAGTAAGATAGCGATGAGATTATGCACCAACACCTTTGATGGTTCACGCAAAGAAGAAGACATGGAATTGGGTTTACCGATGCGAGGACCAAAAAAAGAAAATTTGTCATGTGCGGATCTAACAATAGTATCCATGAAGATAGTTGAGAGCAACGACTTCAAAGACAAGAGGGGGAGGAGGTGGCTGGTTGGGGGCAACGACTATGAAAGACTTCCTTTAATATGAAACATGTCCAGATGTTCAAAAAATGGCAACACAAATGTGTGGTATATATACAACAATAAATACTTTTGTCTCAAATCAGCTGCATAGGCTAGAAATGAAACCAAAATAAAATGTGGCAACGAGAGAGATGGGGGAGAGAGAGAAGATATGTAAATTAAGATTATGGCACATAGGGTGCTGATTTCGAGCTATCATATCATAATGTTGAATCTCTAGATACACTAGAATATCTCTAATCCATTTTTAGCGCCTCTTCACATGTCAACTCTCGCACTTACCCACTTAGTATTTCCTGTTTTTAGAATCTTACTATTCACTTGTGCTTTAGTCATCCTCTATTGGATATGCTTAAGCCACTTAAATTAGTCGGTGTTATACTAATTTAGTGTCACCCCTACGCTATCATGTATTACCTAATTTTTGATTCGATCCTTTCTTGTTGGACACACATCCAACTTAGCGTGTGTATCTCTATAAGACTCGTTTGTTGGATGTGTTGTCTTTTATTGACCAATCCACTCCATCATAGCATCACATGTTTGAGTGCAATCCTATAAAACTTACATTTTAGCTTCTATGAGATCTTCTTGTCACAAATGGTGTTATATGCTTGCTGCTACTTCAACCACCCTACTATGATTATGTAGCTAACATACTTTCCTAGCGTTGATACCACGTACCGAAAGGTGTCCCTCTTAGGCACTACTATCCTTCTAGATTAACATCTCCCTCTACACCCAAACACCATTAAAGTTGCATCTCGTATATTCGACCTTGGTCCTTCTAAGTCTAAACCACACAGATTCAGAAATCTTCCTCCAAAGATACAATTTCGCTTTTACGTGACAATACTTTCATCTCCTAGCACCACATTATCACCAAAGTGCATACGAATGAATATATACCTTATATCGTTTATGACCTCATCCACCACTAATAAAAATGTAAGGGCTCAAGGACTTGATGCAGTCCAAATCACTAATATCTAATTTATATATTTCAAGATTGGACTTGGTGTAGTCCAATCATAATTGGAAAAGTAACGATCTCACTATCACCTATATGAACACTCATTACCATATTATCATGCATATATATCTTTTGCGAGAATGGCTTATATGTCTCTAACACCTACCACATGAAAATTACTATCATATGTCTTATAGTGGATGAAGACCATGTTTAAGTCATTTTCTACTCCATGTATATATCTTTCCATCATTTGTTATTGCAAGAAACTCACATATGTACTCGATCTCCTAGGCATAAAATCAAATTGTCTTTTTATGACATTCGTAATCTTCTCAAGCGATGCTCAATCACTCTCTCCCAGGCTTCGTAGTATGGCTCATAGGCCCAATTCCTAAGTAACTATCAACTTTGGATATTGATACGTTGGAAATGTATCTATAATTTTTGATGTTTCATGCTTGTTAGTATCTACTTTGCTTTGCTTTGTCTACACTTTGAGGTGCTTTTTACATGTTTTCTGGTACTAACCTATTAACAAGTTGTCACAGTGCCAGATGCCTGTTTTCTGCTTTTTTGGTTTCAGAAAAGTTAGTAAAGAAATATTCTCAGAATTGGACGGGACAAACGTCAAAGTCAATTACTTTCCGTGGGGAACAAGAAGTCTAGAGGAGAGACGAGGAAGCGTGTCAGGGCGGCCAAACCCCCCTAGGCGCGGCCAGGGGTGGGCCCGCGCCTGGGTAGGGTTTGACCCCCCTGGTCGCCTCCTCGGCCTACCCCTTCTCCTATAAGAAGCCCCCGATGCAGAAACCCTAAGCACCCGATCAAATCTCCACGAAACCGTCTGTAGCCACCGCCACCACCATCGTCCCTAGATCGGGGGGATCTGAAGTTCTTCCCGGCACCCTGCCGGAGGGGAGATCATCCTGGAGGCCTTCTCTCCGGTATGATGTGTGAGTAGTTCCAGCTTGGACTATGGGTCCATGTAGTAGCTAGATGGTTGTATATCCTCATGTGTGCTTTCATGTATAGATCTTGTGAGCTCCGTTCATGAAAAAGATCTAATCTATTTGTAATCATGCATGTTGTGTTTGCGGGGATCCGATGGATATTGAGATTATTATGTTGGTTTGATTATGGTTTTTGATACGTTGGAAATGTATCTATAATTTTTTATGCTCCATGCTTGTTTAGTATCTACCTTGCTTTACTTGTCCATACTTTGAGGTGTTTTTTACATGTTTTCTGGTACTAACCTATTAACAAGTTGCAATAGTGCCAAATGCCTGTTTTCTGCTATTTTTGGTTTCAGAAAAGTTAGTAAAAAAATATTCTCAGAATTGGACGGTACAAAGGACAAAGTCAATTACTTTCCGTGGGGAACAAGAAGTCTAGAGGAGAGCCGGAGGGGCCAGCCAGGTGGGCTAGACCCCCCCCCCCCCCCCCCCGCGCGTGGCCACAGGTGGGCCTGCGCCTGGCTAGGGTTTAGCCGCCCTGGCCGTCGCCTCGGCCTCCCCCTTCGCCTATAAGAAGCCCCCGATGCAGAAACTCTGGGTACCCGATCAGAAATCCACAAAACCGTTTGTAGCCGCCGCCACCATCGTCCCTAGATCGGGGGGATCTGAAGTTCTTCCCGGCACCCTGCCGAAGGGGATATCATCCTGGAGGCCTTCTCTCCGGTATGATGCGTGAGTAGTTCCAGCTTGGACTATGGGTCCATGTAGTAGCTAGATGGTTTTATCTCCTCCTTTATGCTTTCATGTATAGATCTTGTGAGCTCCGTTCATGATCAAGATCTAATCTATTTGTAATCATGCATGTTGTGTTTGCGGGGATCCGATGGATATTGAGATTATTATGTTGGTTTGATTAATGGTTTTGTCTTTATGATTCTATCATGTATGTGTTGTTTGTGATCTTTCATGCTCTCTGTTGCTAGTGGTTATCTTGGCCAAGTAGTTGCTAGTGACTCCAAGAGGGGGTATTTATGCTCGATAGTGGGTTCATGCCTCTTGTTTCCAAGGGAAGTGACAATAATCACTTCGGTTGTAGATGTGTTGTTGCTACTAGGGAGAAAACAACGGTCTCTTGTTCATGGAACATGTGGACTGTTTACCTTACACACTTTGCTTAAAGTAGTTGTCTGTCGCTTGCAACTTAATACTGGAGGGGGTTCGGATGATAACCTGAAGGTGTACTTCTAGTCATAGATGCAGTTGGATGGCGGTCTATGTATCTTGTTGTATTGCCCAATTGTAACATCCCAGCATTAGAGCTTAGAAATAAGCTAAACACAGATGTGTGCATTGCATTCATGCATAGAAAATCTGAATAATTTTCGCGCTTTTGAACAAAACTTGTCAAAGTGATTGAATCTTTTCTCAACTTGATGGAATTGAAGTAGATCATCAAGTTGACTGCGATAAGTTTCAATATGACCTTTGCTAAAACCTTATTTTGGGTAAACATGATTTGATCTAAGGGTAGATCAAATGGAATAAAACTAAACCCTAATACATTACTTAATGATTTATATTTGATCCTTAGGTGATCATATCATAGTATTCATTATAATCACTCACGAGTACCAAGTTAAGGATATAACCCAAATAATAAGAATGTAACAACTATAGTTTATTCTCATCTACTTATACCATGAGTATCATGGAAATACCTAACTTTAATTATTTAGTGAGATTGAGTAGGAAAGTAACCAAAGTCAAGATCATTCACCATATATCTTTCTTTCCATATCAATCCTTATCATCTCTATTGAATCCTATCCTTATATTTGTTGTTCATCAATATTGAGAAATCAACTATTGATTCACCAATTCTTAACCTATCAATTCTTGACCTATCAACTCTTGTACTCATTATAGCATTCACTTAAGGCTTATAAAGAAAGAAGTAAGAAGAGGTAAATAGTGATGCTAGTTTTAGATGTCATCTATAGGATGGAAGTGATTGGAGGAAATAAAAATCAATATGGTAACAAAGAAGATTACAAGAATGAAGTTTAAAGTTAGTTACCGGGAGTAGTCCTATTGGATCAAGTAGGTATAGTCAATGAATTATATCTCTTAATCCAATAGAGCTAAACAGAAGATAATTATAATACAACTATAATTTTGTATTGATGAAGCTTTGATTAGCTAACTAGAAACCTGAATCATAAAAGATCAAAGGATTATAATGATCATGCCTTATTCCTCAATATTGAATGCTTATACCATGTATAAGTGACATTGGTGGATAAAACATGATTGACCATAGTATAGATTTATTATCCTAGATTAATCATTACAAGACACATTGATATAATTTGAGGTTGGAATGTTAGATATTGGAGTCAAGTAGAGACAAGGTAATATGATTAAAATGATGTTAGAGAAACATTGGATTAAAGAAGTAGTATTTTCCTCTTTGGAAATACTAAGCACTTGAGGTGAAGTAGGATTTGATGTATACATCTATTGAAGTGATATTAGTGAAGGATGATTAAGGGAGAGTATGATTGGAGTTAGAAGTAACCACTTGTTTGATTGGGGATTATCAGCAATAGAGTAGTTGATATAGCCATGTTTAGATGTAAATGATTATGAAAGGCTTTAATGACAAGCTCATTGGAATTTACAAGTGGATTTAGAAGAATAAAAGGTGGATAAGAATATTCTTGTGAAGCAAAGATCATCATGTTAACACATGATGATGGATATAGAGAAGTGGTATATCTAGGAAAGGAATTCCTTAGTCAGAAGTCCACAATTAAGAATTATGGAATATAGGAATCTTTGTTAAACACTAGACCCTAGATCTTTACCAAACATATTATCCATTTCATTTAATTGATCTATCATCTTAGTTATACAAAGCTTCATAGAAATATTTACTATATCAAATCACTTGAGCACATCTTTGTCATTTTCAATCATCATTATCAGATGTGCTTAATGTTGGAGATATGCCCTAGAGGAAAATTTAGTTATTATTATATCTTTGTGTTTATGATAAATGTTTACATTCATGCTATAACAGTATTAACCTGAAACATTAATACTTGTGTGATTTGTAAACTAAAATAGAGTCCCTAGTAAAGCCTCTTTATAATACTAGCTTGTTGGTTAATAGATGATCGTGGTTTCTCGATCATGAACATTGAGATGTTGTTAACAACAAGATCATATCATTAGGAGAATGGTATGATGGACATACTCCTATAGATAAGCGTAGCATAAAGATCAAGTCATTATAATAGTTCAATTGCTATAAGCTTTCTGATACATAGTAACCTAATTCCTTCGACCATGAGATCATGCTAATCACCATCACCGGAAGGATGCTTTGATCACATAAAACCCCACACCGTAACTGGGTGGCTATAAAGGTGGTATTGAGTGTTCGGAAAGTATGGGTTGAGGCACATGGATCAAGAGTGGGATTTGTCCATCCATATGACGGATAGATATACTCTGGGCCCTCTCGGTGGAATGTCATCCAATTAGCTTGCAAGCATGTGACTGGATCACAAGGGATCACATACCATGGGAACGAGAAAAGAGTACTTATCGGTAACGAGGTTAAACTAGGTATGCAGAGATACCGACGATCAAAACCTCGGATAAGTAAACTATCGTGAGACAAAGGGAAATTGGTATCGTATGTAAGTGGTTCATTCGATCGCAAAGTAATCGTAGAAATATGTGGGAGCCATATGAATTTCCAAATTCCTCTATTGGTTATTGATCGGAGAAGTGTCTCGATCATGTCCGCATAATTCACGAACCATAGGGAGACACACTTAAGGATTCGATGTTGTTGTGTAGTTATGGAATGATGAATAAGAGACCGAATGTTGTTCGGAGTCTCGGATGGGATCCGGGATATCACGAGGAGATCCGGAATGGTCCGGAGAATAAGATTCATATAAGGAAAGTCCTATTTCGGAGTTCGGGAATGATTCTGGTGTTTTCACCAGGAATGTTCTAGAAGGGTCCGGAAGGTCCAGCACTCCGGAGGGGAAGGGTACGTGGATGTTTCATGACAATATGGAATGGTTGCCTCATGTACTAGGTCACTTGGCTGGGGAAAATAAAGAGATAAATCAAATCGAAGTTTGAAAGTCAAACGCCAATTTGAAAAAGTCAAATCTCAAGTTTGCTTGGTGGAGGGAGAGTAGGAAACCTACTTGGGGAGGAAGTCCCCTCCCTCCACCCGCCGGCCAAGGAGGAGGAGTTGGAGGAGGACTCCCTCCTTCCAACCGGCCCCCTCCCACCTATATAAGGAGGGGTAGGGCTGCCCCCTACCCTCACACCTCAAACCCTAGCTCTGGCGCCTCCACCTCCAAGTGCAGCCGCCGTCGCCGCCTAGGGTTTCCCCTCCAACTCGGCGACTTGGGGCTTCCCCAAGCCCTAGCCGCCGGCCACACCCTCCCATTGGTGCCCTCTAAACCCTAGATCACCAAGGCCTCTCTCATACTCCACCATACTCGCTCCGGCTTAAGGCGAAGCCCTGCGAGATCTTCCCTCTACTTCCGACACCACGCCGTCGTGCTGCCGGAATCGCGAGGAGAGTGCTACAACCTCCGCTGCCTGCTGGAAAAAGGGAGAGAAGGTCTTCATCGAGTACCGAACGTGTAACTGACTGCGGAAGCGCTGACGGAACGCAGCGCCGGAAGGATCGTCTACGCGATCTTGAGATCGGCAAGGGTACGACTACATCACCCATGAGAATCTGCTCTCGTTAACCGCTTTGGAATCTTCGAGGGTGAGTTCCTCTATCGACTCGTTGCTACAATCTAGTAGATAGATCTTGGCTTGTTTGTGTGCATGCGGTAGAATTTTTTTTGTTTTCCATTCTACGAACCCCTACACTTAAGAATTAACTTTATCAATTCTTTCTCATAAGTTAGAAGTAACCACTTGTTGGATTGGGGATTATCAGCAATAGAGTAGTTTATATAGCCAAGTTTAGATATAAATGGTTATGAAAGGCTTTAATGACAAGCTCATTGGAATTTACAAGTGGATTTAGAAGAATAAAACATGGATAAGAATATTCTTGTGAAGCAAAGCTCATCATGTTAACACATGATGATGGATATAGAGAAGTAGTATATCTAGGAAAGTAATTCCTTAGTCAGAAGTCCAGAATTAAGAATTATGGAATATAGGAATCTTTGTTAAACACTAGACCCTAGATCTTTACCAAACATATTATCCATTTCATTTAATTGATCTATCATCTTAGTTATACAAAGCTTCATAGAAATATTTACTATATCAAATCACCTGAGCACATCTTTGTCATTTTCAATCATCATTATCAGATGTGCTTAAGAATTAACTTTATCAATTCTTTCTCATAAGTTATTCTAGAAAACAAATCCACTATTTTACTTTGAATGGTGATGTTATTAAAGATCACAAACATAAAGACAATGTGCTTAACCATTAATCTTTATTCACATCAACAAAAGAAAATAAGTATAGTAAGTACCTTAAACCCTAGGGTGAGTAATTACAATTCAGAACTTTAAACTTGTTAATAAGTTTTCTCATCAACATTTCATAAATATTTTATCTATAATCATTAGACAAAGTCTTTCATTTATTTCTCAAACCACTCATTCCATATGAGCATGGAATAAGTGGGAGTTCAATATTATAAACCATCTTATCCTATACTATGTGCATTAATACATATAAATAAACCCTATGTATATTATTAAACATTTTCAAACTTAATTACTCCAAATAAAAGTAAAAAACAATGTTATAGAAAAGATTATATATAAAGGAAATAAATAAAATATCACAATATATAATAAAAGTTCACAAATGAATTCTTAATAACTTTATTGTTGCTGCAAGTATTCAGCAAATAAAATTCCAAAAAGAAAGTTCAAACTAAATATAAAATACAAACCTGAAAACAAAACAGAAAATGAAAAAGGAATAAAACCAAGAAAAACAGAGGACACACCAAATCTGGCCCACGGCCCATTTCCTCTTCTCTCTATCCGTCGCCCGCAGGTCACGGCCAATCCTCTCCGCTCGCTCCACAGCAGCCCACTTCGGCCCAACAACAGCCGCGTACCTGTAACACCCTCAGAATCGGACCTATGCAAGTTTTAGCGAAACCCGCTAAACCCGCATAGAAACGATTCAAAGGTGCCCACCAGGCACTTTCGTGCGGGTGGAAAACGAAGTAATAACATTACACAACAGTCCTCGATGGGACCCACAGAACAGATATGTATACAACACCGACTCAACGAGTCAAGAATACAGGTATAATATACAAAGATACAAATCACCTGTAAAATGATAGAGCGTCCGACTACGGACAAGATGCAAATGGGGCTAAGAGCCCTGAAGAATAACCAATGGAGTCCATAACCCTGCCCAGGCCAAGCCGGCAGGGTAACCCTGCTAACAACGTCGATCTCAAAACCTGCTTAGACAAAGGGGTGCCGGCAAAGGGCAAAGGAAAAAGAGGAGCGTCAGTACTGAGGCCAGTACACGGCGAGACTAGAGTTCGGCGGTCCTCGCCTACAAAGGTATGGTGGACTGAAGCGGCAGCGGCAGCATGCACTAGACAACCTATAGAGACTCGATACAACTGTCGGATTTAAGAGAGGGGTAAGAATGACCTACTCGGATCCAACCTGAAGCTAACACCAAACAAACCCATCCTGGCGTTTCCCCCTCGATACCAAACGAGGAAGTCAACCGAGGAACTCACACAGTTGGCAGTTTTATTTATTCAGTTTTCGTTGCGGCAATTACTAGTCAGGTATAGATAATCATCCTGATAAAATAAGCAGTGGGCACTTTTGGTTAACCATTCTGTGATAGTGGCAACACTTACTAGTCAGATTCATTTAGCATGAGATAACCCAAAACCCAGCAGTTGTTGGCACTTTTATTTAGCCATTCCGTTGCAGTTGTCATACTTACTAGTCAGGTGCAATGGTCGCAAGCGACACTCCAATCAAGCAATTGTGGGCAGTATTAATTAGCCATTCCATTATAGTGAAGCTAATTACTAGTCATTATAAAGTCAAATTTATAGCAATAAACTTTAGTTATGCTTGTCTATGGTCGAGATACTGTGCTCCAAGTCGTCCATAACCGCGGACACGGCTTTCAGAAAGTTTTACCCGGCCGGGGTGCACCAATAGCAACACACACTCGATCAACCTCGGAAAAACCAAAACAAAACCCAACGAGGCCTTCACGACAAAGCAATCACAGGATTCAGAAATATTTCAGGGGGCCACCCCATTGAGTAGACCCGCAACGAAGTAAGCAAGCTCCGAGACGGACTCAAGGTTTGGGTAGACGGCTGTGAACGACTGGGAACCCAAAACTGGGCTTGTCGACACCACGGAATCGTGTCCCGCTCCTAAACAGTACAGGTGCTATCTGTCGCACAATTTAAATAAAGCGGTAAAGCATGGCATAAGTACAGGATCGTAAATAAAACCTCAAACTAGTTTGTGGCCCCAAGAAATAAGACTGAATCAAGCTATGGCTCAGGGGGTCCCATATACCTCCCGGATGTGGATAGCGCGATAAATCAAGGAACAGGTATCAAGTACTCAGGGTCCTACGGGACACAAGTGGGCATTCGGAAACCAAATATTTTCTATCACCCACCGATGCCTCTGCTTACTTCAATTTTAGTTGTTAAACAGGAATTAAAGTGAGCGATAAATAAAGCTATGATCATCTCCAACATCCAACATGCGGCAATACATCAACAACTGTGGCACTTGACGACACGCAACAGCACTTGAGCAAGCGACTACGACGCGCAAGTCCGACTATCTACCAAACAACAGGTAATAGGACGTGTCCAAGGCAATATAGGGCTGCAAGGAATATCACGGGTACGAAAACTAGAGCAACGCAACACAGATAGCAATAGATCAACAGGAGGGAATAAATACTATAAAAGTAAGATAGGTAGAAAGGGGGAGATGCTCGCCTGAAAACATTGTCGAAGGGTTCAACCGAAGATCGGGGCGAAGCTCACATCAACTCAACGGCCTTATCCGCGAAGAAGCAAAACGCTAGAATAAACACCGGATGCAATATTTAATACAACGGCAGAAGATCGGCATGATGCATGTATGATGAATGACATGGCAAAGGTGCGATGCAATTAGGTCAGATTAAACGGAACCGGGGTCCCGACAATTATTTAGGTGGTTCATGTTATTTATCTACCCCGCAAATTAAATGTGGTTTTAACATGGCAAAAGATAGTATCGGTTTGATGCACAAATTTAGATGAGACCAATATAAGGCTAGATTTGCCCGCATATGGGCCCCATATTTAATTATTAGGTGAATCGGCATAAGGCCCCCAAACCACACAAACATGCATGCGAGATGATCAATTTAATATGCGACAAGTTGTATTATATTATAAAATAGGGTTTCGGGAAGGGGTTCACACATTAGGGTCTCGACGAACTTGGGGTTCCGGGTTCGGGGTCGGGGGCGCATCGGGTTCTTGAAGGAGGTCATGGCGTCCGTGAGGCGATCTTGGCGATCATCGGGTCCGGACTTCCTCTCTAGGAACGGGTCTCCAGGGTCTCGACGAACTTGGTGTTCCGGCATCTCGGTCATCGGATTCGGGGGATCTTGGGGTCCTGGTAGCAGATCTTGGCGGTCCGTGATGGCGATCTTCCTGTCTTCGGGTTCGATCGACGCCCTTGTCGTTCTGTGGTCTCGGTCCTCTGTATCGAAGGCTCGAGGATCAAGGAAGAAGTTCTTGCCGACGGAAACCACGACGGTCTTGGATCGCACAGAGGAAGCACTTCACGTGTACAACATATCAGCAGGGATCTGCAGCTGCCTGTGCCAACTACTCAACATGCTCCCCACCACATCAACGGGACTTCACCAAACACGAGAGCACCGCGAGGCAAGCACTGAACAAAGCCCAAGCAGACAAAGAACAACCTGAACAACGAGCTTGGAACAGGGAAGGCTTGGCGGATGCAACTGCGAGGCGCAAGGCACAGGAGAGGGCGGCGAACGGCAGGGCCGGCCAGGGCGGGCAGAGACGCGAGGCGCGAGGTGAGCTTGCAACGGTCGTCGCCGGAGGGGCCTTCGCGTGGGGGGGGGGCAAAGCGAGGTGGAGGCAGGGTGGTGCTTGGGGAGGGCGACGGGGGCGAGGGAGATGGAAGGTGGAGGCGGCCTGGCGACGAACGGCGGCCGCAGAGGGGCCTCCGGCGAGGAACGCGGGGCGGGGGACGGCGCCGATGGGGAAGGAGCGGAGGAGATGCGACGGAGGGCGCCCGCGATGGCGTGCAGAGGGCAGGAGGACGGCGAGAAGAAGAACCGCGGGGGCAGGCGCTGGGCGAAGCGAGGGTGCAGCGCCGCAGGGCAGCCAGACGCGGGCCGGAGAGAAGAGAGGACGGGCGGCTCCGGCGGGCGGAGGCCGGCGGGGAGGAAGGGGTCGGCGAGGTCGGGGCGGGGCGCTGGCTCGGAAGGGGGGATCCTGGGGCGAGCGGCGGCGCGCTGGAGGCGACGAGGTGGCGAGGGGGGTGCGGTCGCCGGCGGGGTGAGCCGCGGAAGCGGGGCGGAGGCGGCGGAGGCGCGGCAGACGGGGGAGGAGGAGCGAGGCGGGGAGGGCGAGCGGCGGTGGCCAGCGCCGGAGAAGGAGGAGGGGAGGTGGAGGCGCGCAGCTGGAGGGGAGAAGGGGCGGGCGTGCCGGGAACGTGGGGCCAGAGAGGATGCGAGAGGGAGGAAGAAGAAACCAGAGGAGGGAGGAGGCGCGTGGGGACTGGGGTCGGGGTGGGCCTGCCAGGTGGGGACAGGGGGGGATGGGGTCCGCGGGGAGAGAGGAGAGAGGAGGGAGAGTGGCGGGTCCCGCGGGGCAGGGCGGTTGACCAGGGGCTGGTGGACGGTTTGGGAGGGTGTGGGCTGGAGGGAGAGAGAGGAGAGAGAGGGGGTGGACCAGGTGGCAGGGGGTGGTTGGTGGGGATCTGGGGTGGGCTGATGTGGCGAGAGGCTATTGGAGGGAGTGATGTGGCTGGGGGTGGGTAGAATTAGGATGGGTAGGAAAAGAAAACGGGGTGGACCGATCTGTTTTGTACGGGGGTGGTCGTTCGGGTCGGTTCGGCCCGTTCGACTGCCCCACTAAAATAATGAAATAATTTATTTAATTTTTAAATGCACCGTTTGCAAACCGATAGCAGCCAAAACAAAATAATCCGGAGACCCGGGTTTGTCGTTTGAATAAAAGACGGGGCGTTTAGAAAACAAAACCAGGTTTTTCAAAATAGTTTTATGCAAGCAAATGCAAGATGATGACGATGCTCAAATGCAATGCGGCATGATGACATGAGCATGCGGTCATGATGGTGCAATGCACAAAAAAACAACGCGATTTTCTAGTAGTGGTTTTGCGGGATGCCACAGTACCCCTTCGCCCTCTTTTTCTTTTCTTCTTCCTCTCGCCAGCAAGCACCCCGGCGAAGCAGCTGCGTGGTGCCGCCGGAGCCGTCCGCCCTCGCCGTGATGCCCGCTGCGAGGAGATCCGCGCTACCGTCCTAAACGTCATCTACAAGACCCCCTCCTGCGCAGAGACGAACCCTATCTACTCCTCTTTCCCCAATTCCTCTCTGAGCCGGAAACCTAGCTCGCCGGACCCCTCTGTCCCCGTCGTCTCCGGCCGTCCCAGACCTCGCCGTGATGTCAGGAAGCTCCGTCTCGTTCGTCTACGCCGATTGCCCCGAAGCGTGCAAGCGAGCAAGGACTTCACTGCCGCAATCGGAACATCATTCCCCTCCTCCGGCTGTCGTGCTCGCCATCGATTCCGGCCACCTCGTTCCTCGACGACCCCTCTGCCCGCTTTGTGGTGAGCTCCTGGTCCTTAGGGACCTCCCCTTTTTCTCTCCCCCGCTTTGAATCTTTCTCCCCGCGTGAGCCCGACGCGTGCCGCTCGTCTTCGTTGCACCGCCGTCCCCAGTGACCATTCCAAGGCAGCGCCGCCACTATAATGCACCTCGCGACACCCTCTTTCCGATACACACGATCTCAGCCACGCGCGCGAGCGGAATCCTTCGATCGGTAATCGATCTGGGAGGTTCATCCTTGGATGATGTCACCCTGACATCAGCACCGCATCATCCCCAGCCACGTCAGCGTGTTGGACTTAGTCCACTGCTCGCGTGGAGGATGACGTGGTCACTGGCCCACTGGTCAGTGCGTGGGTAGATCTAGCCTCGGTGCACAATGTCTTTTCTGTCTAGAAATTAAATAAAACCATATTAATTCCAATATAAATAAAATAATTAAATCTTGTTTCATTAATAACTTTTGTTTTATAAATCAAAAAATGTGTATAATATATGAAAATTTGTAGAAAAATAAAATCTACAGCGTAAAACTATTATCAAATATTATTATGATGATTATTTAAATAAATATTATTTAATAAAAGTTTTATAAGTAATAAAACTTTGATAATTTATAATTTAATAATGGTAAATGTTAAAATTATAAATAAAATACCAAAAATCTTAGAAAAATAAGAATTATACTTTAAAGTTATAATTGTACATTAGTATTTAACTTAATTAAATATTTGATATTTATTAAGTATTTATAAAGTAATAAACCTTATTAAAATCATATCTTATTATTTATAAATCACAAAAATAAATGTAATATACCAAAATGATCATAAAAATAATACCTACATGTTAAAAATGTGATATCCCATTTTTGAGTTAAATAAAAAGTTAAACACTTTCATAACTTGAAATTCAACCTATTTCTTTAGTTAATAATTCATAAAATGACAAATAAAATTTGTTAATATTTCTTAAATTAATGAATTGAGTCTAATAAAAGGTATTAGTCTTAAATATTATTGTGTGAAGCCAAAATGATTTAGCACACTTTAAATACAATTTTATTAAATTATCTTTCAACCATAAGTATAAATTATGTTATAGAAGAATTCTTATCCATTATAAAATCTCCAAGAATAATTTGTAAAGAGATAAAACCTATTCCTTTACTTTAACCACAAGTTTATAAACAAATCAAAACACTATACGTGAATCCATAAGTAGTAAATAATATTGTTTACTTATTCATAAACCTTAACCACGCCCTTATGGGGAGATAAATCCCTTTATACCATTATAATGTAAATAAATCACTACTCCAATAGAAGTGATGCCATTCTTAAGTAACTCTAAGGAAACAATATAAAGTGAACAAGATAAAAGTATCATAAGTAATACACCCTAAGTCTATCTACATTCTTAAAGTTACTTATAGTTATAAAGCTTTAAGTATAATACTAAAGACTTTATTATATGCTTTATAGTTAACTTTGGGTCTGTTATAATTAAGTTATAAAGCATCTTAATACCAAACCAACCCATTTAAAAACCAAGATAGATAAGTCTCAAATACTACTAATATCATTATTCTAGCAAAGGCAATTCTTTCTGACCTTAAGGCTATAACTAGAAAGAACACCTCATAAGATTAACTCAAAAGCTTAAATGCTTCTGCTTAGTTGAGTAAGATTTTCTTCAAAAGTTATTCGTTTTGCCACTTCAAACAACATATGACAATTAATAGTAAACACCTTACTTTATACTTTACTTGTATAATAAGATTGTTAATACTTAGATTCTTTATAAGTGACATTACTTGTAAAGTAAAACTTTAAGATAAACAATTAAGATGTAAGCAACCTTATGTAGCATTCCATACTGTATATTTTGTTGTTATATAAATACATGTTGTTTTCCGCACACTCACAAGCCTTAATAAGAAGCACATGTATGAAACTTAATCTAAAAGGGACAACACATTCCAAGGAAAAACCCTTTCCAGTATCCAAACCCTAGAACAACGTTATTCTCGAGATTCGCATTTATCAACTTGCATTACATTACTTATGCATAAAAGCATCTTGCTTTTTTAAACATTAGTCCTTACCGGACCAATGATGCAGATTTCTGCTATTGGATCTTATATTGTCTTGTAGATCGTGAGTGCATAATCTTGCAATCACAAAAGGCAAGTTCACACTTTCTCATGTCCTTTGATTATTTTATGTAAAGTATTTTGCAAATCCAGTGTTATCATCACCTGCATTTGAAAAAGGATAGAAAACACTATTTTTATAATAATGTGATTATAGGTTATTTACCATGAGGTAATAACCTACTATAAGAGTTCCGGTGGTAAAGGAACATATTACCTAGGACTTAACAACCAATGTCGCCAGTGATTCTTGCGCCATATATTATGCGTTGACCATGAGATTTGGAATGGGACGAAGAAGTCAGCTGTATCTTTTCCCTCTCGCATGGAGCTGGATGTGTGGGTCGTGGTTGTTATCACTCGTAGCATGCATATTATTTATGGTAATTCGTAGAGGATATGCAGCATATGGGTGGGAGCCCTCAACGTCCCACGATAGTTCCGGCATCTGAACGGTCTGTACTGCCATTGCCGTAATTCAGTAGGTGGGCTCGCGTACACCAAAGAGACATGCGGGGTCGCGGAGAAGGCAGTGATTGGCTTGGATCTTAGTCTGGGCCTCACACCAAGGAAGTGTGAATGAACCTGCAATTCAGAACAAAGCTAAGATATCTCATGGGTAAAGTGACGTACCTCTGCAGAGTGTAAGAACTGTAACTTGTTACTCCCTGTTCCAGGAAGGAGCTGCGAATGCGGCGGGAAAGGAACTCCATGAAAGTTCTGGTAAACCCGTGAAGGCTGACGGACATAGTTTTTTAGAATAAAAGCAACCTTTGAAGAAATTTTTACGAAAACTTGCATGGCCTACGACCTATGGTCTGTGGCCGTAGCTATAGTGCATCAAACACTCCTTTTATAGTGAACTTGCTGAGTACTCACGTACTCAAAGTATATTCTTAACCCTTGCTAGGTTCTAAAGCCAGTACAGACGACGTCTACATCAAGTTATGCTCCAGGAATCATCATCAAAAGCTAAAGCTCTTCAATGAAGTCAAGAAAGTCAACATATACATCTACTCAAGTGAAGACTAAGTTGCTGATTAGATAAGAATAGAATTTCTAACCATAGAACCTACTTCTGTAGAGTATTGCAATAGCAGCAATGCAAGCCAGTAGTTCAGTTACTAGTTTTATAAGTATGGTAGCTATGAGTTATTTATTCTTGATTCTTCTTCGTAAGAAGTTTCTTTCTCTCTCTTTAACCTAGAGTGTTCTCTGGATCTTGTGTAAAGAGTTTAGTTGTAACCTATAGTCATGTCTTGGACCTGCTGTGTTTCTGTTGTACTACTCTGAGTGATGTAATACTAGTGAACGGTGTTTCATTGGTGTTATGTCATCGACTATAGTGTACTACATCATGCAGTGGTATGCTGGGTCACCGCAGTTGGTATCAGAGCATATGCTTTGACCTTAGGATTGAAACCCTTTTAGGAAGATCTGTAGGTTGGATAGTGACTATAGGAGCCATCTTATCTAAAACCAAATGACCTTATGACTTGTGATGAGTATCCACTTGAGGATAAACCTTGTCACATCTAAGTCATATGCTTAAGTCATTCTTTCTTAGGAGTAATTATTTATCTTTTCTCGAGTATAGTGTTCTTTAGTGTCTTTCGAAGGAGACATAACCCACCAAGATATTATAGGAAAGTCAATTGGTCATAGTTTATTAGGATCAAGTTTAAGACATCAATTGAAGTAGTCTTAATGGTATAGCCTAATCCTAGAATATAAGTAAGAACAGTAAAATCTTAGTATCAGTTGATAACCGAAGGCAACATGATGAATATCATTAGGATCAATGTTGATGTAATGAGTATTAATCATGTGGGATTCACTTGAGAATTTCACGTGATGAAGTGAAATTATGATAAGACTGAATGATAGAGTCATGATAAATAAAGTCATCATGGCTAGCATAACTCTTAAATCATAATGTGCAGGTAAAACATAATAAGATCATGATGAGATTAGCTCCGAAACCATGCTGTAAGTGTCAGTATGACAAGTAATTAGTAAATTATCTTTAGATAGAGTAAGAAGATAACTTGGTAAAATCTTGATTGAAGTCAAAGGTGTCATAAAATAGTGATAACCTTCAAGCTTAGGGGTTCAAAAGAATCTTATTAGTTATCTAGAGAAATCATGTGAGGATAGTTTACTAATAAAGAAAGGATGGTTATAGCTAGTCATTCCAAAGGTGAGACTAAAGGTTAGTCAAAACCAAATTGAGACCACTTTGCTTAAGATTATCCTACTGCACTTGAGAAATTTGGGTAAATATTGAGATAAAGAATAGTTTGACTCTATGTGCTAAGTATCACAATGTAAACCTATATGAGGAGGTGTCATATACTACACAACTAAGCCGGAATTCTAGAGATATTATACTCAACTACTATATTCTGGGCTTAGAATATTGTGTGTTATATGTACCACATTTGGATTTATTGGTTTTTCTTGGATCTTCTTGATTGACTAGATCTGTACATGAAGTTTGACTTGGTGTGCAAATGCATGTTGCAACATCCAGTTATTACTTGATGTTATAGACCTAGATAGGAATGGGAATTCGTGTAAGGGAGTGACGAGTTCCGAAGACCAAGATGAAGACCTACCTGAAGGGTAAAGTCAAATATGAGGAGTATCAATCCAATTTGAAGGATGGATCAAGATCAGACCATTCCTACTCAGCAATAAGAAGGAAGATTAGTGTAGAAGATGTAAGGAACAACAAGAAGTAATAAACTTAAAGCTCAATCAAAGTAGGTAATGTTGCTAAGAAGTAATGGGGTAGTAGTACCAAGTTCATGGTAGTATCATGAATAAGTACAAAGAAGAAGCTTTGGAACCAAAAGGGTATTCAAGCTCTGACAATTCAGAGAGAATGCTAGAAGGATGTTGGGAACCGTAGGGTAATACATACACTCTAGGATGGTTCGCATCTGGTAATTATACGCAGCTGGTATTTGATCCACAGTTGGTATCTTGACCGTAGCCGGTGTTGGTTGACATAGTTAACCAGATCATCTTAAAAGTTGCATAAAGATCATAAAATTTGGCCTAAGCTAAGTAAGACCTAAAGGAGTATAAAATTTAAGCGATCGTCTTTCGAGACTTTTCACGAAAATTGACCTATCAAAGCGAAAATGTCCGAATATTAAGTAAGATAAATAATGCTGAAAGATTCACTTCGGAGATCCACAATTGTGTGGATACACCGTACAATCTTTCAAGAGACCCTAACTGGGTAAAGAATAAGCTAGTCAAAGCCATACATTCTAGTTATAAAGCCAATGGTTACTATTTGTGCAGTTTAGAGACCATTAGTAAACCCTAAGGGGGAGAGTAAACATTATAAATGAGAGTTGAAGAAGTACTATATGTGATAATGAAAGATTATCGAAAGCTTAATAAGGTAAAAGCTTGAAGGTGATAAAAGATTAAGCCTAACAGATTAATTCTAGAAGAAACAACTCTTAAGTAATCCTTAAGAGGGAATAAAGCACATCCAATTGGATAAGTATAGAGGAACAAGAAATTCCAATGGGTATGGACTAAATGAGTTCACATCCAATCTTGGAAGGATTACCAGCTTGAGACATACAATGACAAATCAAATATTAGTCTATTGGCCGCAAATATTGTCTGATAGAATTGAAAAACCCTGTTTTAGTGAGACTTCCTAGACCTTACATAGTATAATAAGGAAGATTGATGACCAAGTTAAGGAGTTGGATTAGAATATCTAATAAGAATAATAAACTAAAGAAGAGACCCCAATTTAAGAAGTTCATAATAAGGACACATCCCTAAGGGGGTAAAGTAAAAGGCACTTTGGAATATTGGAGACAACCTATTGGAGATTGCCAAGTACGGCCAGAATTCAAGGAAAAGGATCTGGATGTGAAATACTACAATTATTTCCATTTGAGGTTACCATGGAGTTGAGACGTATCGTAATCAATGCAAGACAATTCCTTACTCCGAAACGTGAGAGTATGCGAACTTCGAGGATGAAGTTTATTTTAAGGGGGAGAGTCTGTAACATCCCAGAATTAGAGCTTAGAAATAAGCTGAACACAGATGTGTGCATTGCATTCATGCATAGAAAATCTGAATATTTTTCGCGCTTTTGAACAAAACTTATCAAAGTGATTGAAGCTTTTCTCAACTTGATGGAATTTAAGTAGATCATCAAGTTGATTGCGATAAGTTTCAATATGGCCTTTGCTAACACCTTATTTTGGGTAAACATGATTTGATCTAAGGGTAGATCAAATGGAATAAAACTAAACCCTAATACATTACTTAATGATTTATATTTGATCCTTAGGTGATCATATCATAGTATTCATTATAATCACTCATGAGTACCAAGTTAAGGATATAACCCAAATAATAAGAATGTAACAACTATAGTTTATACTCGTCTACTTATACCATGAGTATCATGGAAATACCTAACTTTAATTCTTTAGTGAGATTGAGTAGGAAAGAAACCAAAGTCAAGATCATTCACCATATATCTTTCTTTCCATATAAATCCTTATCATCTCTATTGAATCCTATCCTTATATTTTTTGTTCATCAATATTGAGAAATCAACTATTGATTCACCAATTCTTAGCCTATCTATTCTTGACCTATCAAATCTTATACTCATTATAGCATTCACTTAAGGCTTATAAAGAAAGAAGTAAGAAGAGGTAAATAGTGATGCTAGTTTTAGATGTCATCTATAGGATGGAAGTGATTGGAGGAAATCAAATCAATATGGTAACAAAGAAGATTACAAGAATGAAGTTTTAAGACAGTTACCAGGAGTAGTCCTATTGGATCAAGTAGGTATAGTCAATGAATTATATCTCTTAATCCAATAGAGATAAACAGAAGATAATTATAATACAACTGTAATGTTGTATTGATGAAGCTTTGATTAGCTAACTGGAAACCTGAATCATAAAAGATCAAAGGATTATAATGATCATGCCTTATTCCTCAATATTGAATGCTTATACCATGTATAAGTGACATTGGTGGATAAAACATGATTGAACCATAGTATAGATTTATTATCCTAGATTAGTCATTACAAGTCACATTAATATAATGTGAGGTTGGAATGTTACATATTGGAGTCAAGTAGAGACAAGGTAATATGATTAAAATGATGTTAGAGAAACATTGGATTAAAGAAGTAGTATTTTCCTCTTTGGAAATACTAAGCACTTGAGGTGAAGTGGGATTTGATGTATACATCTATTGAAGTGATATTAGTGAAGGATGATTAAGGGAGAGTATGATTGGAGTTAGAAGTAACCACTTGTTGGATTGGGGATTATCAGCAATAGAGTAGTTGATATAGCCAAGTTTAGATATAAATGATTATGAAAGGCTTTAATGACAAGCTCATTGGAATTTACAAGTGGATTTAGAAGAATAAAACGTGGATAAGAATATTCTTGTGAAGCAAAGCTCATCATGTTAACACATGATGATGGATATAGAGAAGTAGTATATCTAGGAAAGTAATTCCTTAGTCAGAAGTCCAGAATTAAGAATTATGGAATATAGGAATCTTTGTTAAACACTAGACCCTAGATCTTTACCAAACATATTATCCATTTCATTTAATTGATCTATCATCTTAGTTATACAAAGCTTCATAGAAATATTTACTATATCAAATCACCTGAGCACATCTTTGTCATTTTCAATCATCATTATCATATGTGCTTAAGAATTAACTTTATCAATTCTTTCTCATAAGTTATTCTAGAAAACAAATCCACTATTTTACTTTGAATGGTGATGTTATTAAAGATCACAAACATAAATACAATGTGCTTAACCATTAATCTTTATTCACATCAACAAAAGAAAATAAGTATAGTAAGTACCTTAAACCCTAGGGTGAGTAATTACAATTCAGAACTTTAAACTTATTAATAAGTTTTCTCATCAACATTTCATAAATATTTTATCTATAATCATTAGACAAAGTCTTTCATTTATTTCTCAAACCACTCATTCCATATGAGCATGGAATAAGTGGGAGTTCAGTATTATAAACCATCTTATCCTATACTATGTGCATTAATGCATATAAAAAAAACCTATGTATATTATTAAACATTTTCAAACTTAATTACTCCAAATAAAAGTAAAAAACAATGTTATAGAAAAGATTATATATAAAGTAAATAAATAAAATATCACAGTATATAATAAAAGTTCACAAATGAATTCTTAATAACTTTATTGTTGCTGCAAGTATTCAGCAAATAAAATTCCAAAAAGAAAAGTTCAAACTAAATATAAAATACAAACCTGAAAACAAAACAGAAAATGAAAAAGGAATAAAACCAGGAAAAATAGAGGACACACCAAATCTGGCCCACGGCCCATTTCCTCTTCTCTCTATCCGTCGCCCGTAGGTCACAGCCAATCCTCTCCGCTCGCTCCGCAGCAGCCCACTTCGGCCCAACAACAGCCGCGTACCCCTTCGCCCTCTTTTTCTTTTCTTCTTCCTCTCGCCAGCAAGCACGCCGGCGAAGCAGCTGTGTGGCGCCGCCAGAGCCTTCCTTCGTCGCCATGATGCCCGCTGCGAGGAGATCCGCGCTACCGTCCTAAACGTCGTATACAAGACCCCCTCCTGCGCAGAGACGAACCCTATCTACTCCTCTTTCCCCAATTCCTCTCTGAGCCGGAAACCTAGCTCGCCGTACCCCTTTGTCCCCGTCGTCTCCGGCCATCCCAGACCTCGCCGTGATGTCAGGAAGCTCCGTCTCGTTCGTCTACGCCGATTTCCCCGAAGCGTGCAAGCGAGCAAAGACTTCACATCGCAATCGGAACCTCATTCCCCTCCTCTGGCCGTCGCGCTCGCCATTGATTCCGGCCACCTCGTTCCTCGACGACCCCTATTCCCGCTTCGTGGTGAGCTCCTGGTCCTTAGGGACCTCCCCTTTTTCTCTCCCTCGCTCTGAATCTTTCTCCCTGCGTGAGCCCGACGCCGCGTCGCTCGCCGTCGTTGCACCGCCGTCACCAGTGACCATTCCAAGGCAGCGCCGCCACTATAATGCACCTCACAACGTCCTCTTTCCGATACACATGATCTCAGCCGCGCGCTCGAGCGGAATCCTTCAATCGGTAATCGATCTGGGAGGTTCATCCTTGGATGATGTCACCCTGACGTCAGCACCGCATCATCCCCAGCCACGTCAGCATGTTGGACTTAGTCCACTGCTCGCGTGGAGGATGAAGTGGTCACTGGCCCACTGGTCAGTGACCGTGGGTAGATCTAGCCTAGGTGCACAATGTCTTTTCTGTCTAGAAATTAAATAAAACCATATTAATTCCAATATAAATAAAATAATTAAATCTTGTTTCATTAATAACTTTTGTTTTATAAATCAAAAAATGTGTATAATATATGAAAATTTGTAGAAAAATAAAATCTACAGCTTAAAACTATTATTAAATATTATTATGATGATTATTTAAATAAATATTATTTAATAAAAGTTGTATAAGTAATAAAACTTTGATAATTCATAATTTAATAATGGTAAATGTTAAAATTATAAATAAAATACCAAAAATCTTAGAAAAATAAGAATTATACTTTAAAGTTATAATTGTACATTAATATTTCACTTAATTAAATATTTGATATTTAATAAGTATTTATAAAGTAATAAACCTTATTAAAATCATATCTTATTATTTATAAATCACAAAAATAAATGTAATATACCAAAATGATCACAAAAATAATACCTACATGTTAAAAATATGATACCCATTTTTGAGTTAAATAAAAAGTTAAACACTTTCATAACTTGAATTTCAACCTATTTCTTTAGTTAATAATTCATAAAATGACAAATAAAATTTGTTAATATTTCTTAAATTAATGAATTGAGTCTAATAAAAGGTATTAGTCTTAAATATTATCGTGTGAATCCAAAATGATTTAGCACACTTTAAATACAATTTTATTAAATTATCTTTCAACCATAAGTATAAATTATGTTATAAAAGAATTCTTATCCATTATAAAATCTCCAAGAATAATTTGTAAAGAGATAAAACCTATTCCTTTACTTTAACCACAAGTTTATAAACAAATCAAAACACTATACGTGAATCCATAAGTAGTAAATAATATTGTTTACTTATTCAAAAACCTTAACCACACCCTTATGGGGAGATAAATCCCTTTATACCATTATAATGTAAATAAATCACTACTCTAATAGAAGTAATGCCATTGTTAAGTAACTCTAAGGAAACAATATAAAGTGAACAATATACAAGTATCATAAGTAATACACCCTTTGTCTATCTACATTCTTAAAGTTACTTATAGTTACAAAGCTTTAAGTATAATACTAAAGACTTTATTATATGCTTTATAGTTAACTTTGGGTCTGTTATAATTAAGTTATAAAGCATCCTAATACCAAACCAACCCAGTTAAAAACCAAGATAGATAAGTCTCAAATACTACTAATATCATTATTCCAGCAAAGGCAATTCTTTCTGACTTAAAGGCTATAACTAGAAAGAACACCTCATAAGATTAACTCAAAAGCTTAAATGCTTCTGCTTAGTTGAGTAAGATTTTCTTCAAAAGTTATTCGTTTTGCCACTTCAAACAACATATGACAATTAATAGTAAACACCTTACTTTATACTTTACTTGTATAATAAGATTGTTAATACTTAGATTCTTTATAAGTGACATTACTTGTAAAGTAAAACTTGAAGATAAACAATTAAGATGTAAGCAACCTTATGTAGCATTCCATACTGTATATTTTGTTGTTATATAAATACATGTTGTTTTCCGCACACTCACAAGCCTTAATAAAAAGCACATGTATGAAACTTAATCTAAAAGGGACAACACATTCCAAGGAAAAACCCTTTCCAGTATCCAAACCCTAGAAAAACGTTATTCTCGAGATTCGCGTTTATCAACTTGCATTACATTACTTATGCATAAAAGCATCTTTCTTCTTTAAACATTAGTCCTTACCGGACCAATGATGCATATTTCCGGCTATTGGATCTTATATTGTCTTGTAGATCATGAGTGCATAATCTTGCAATCACAAAAGGCAAGTTCACACTTGCTCATTTCCTTTGATTATTTTCTATAAAGTATTTTGCAAATCCAGTGTTATCATCACCTGCATTTCAAAAAGGACAGAAAACACTATTTTCATAATAATGTGATTATAGGTTATTTACCATGAGATAATAACCTACTATAAGAGTTCCGGTGGTAAAGGAACATATTACCTAGGACTTAACAACCAATATCGCCAGTGATTCTTATGCCGTATATTACGAGTTGACCATGAGATTTGGAATGGGACGAAGAAGTCAGCTGTATCTTTTCCCTCTCGCATGGAGCTGGATGTGCAGGTCGTGGCTGTTATCACTCGTAGCATGCATATTATTTATGGTAATTCGTAGAGGATATGCAGCATATGTATGGGAGCCCTCAACGTCCCACGATAGTTCCGGCATCTGAATGGTTTGTACTGCCATTGCCGTAATTCAATAGGTGGGCTGGCGTACAGCAAAGAGACATGCGGGGTCGCGGAGAAGGCAGTGATTGGCTTGGATCTTAGTCTGGGCCTCACACCAAGGAAGTGTGAACGAACCTGCAATTCCGATGTGCAACAAAGCTAAGATCTCTCATGGGTAAAGTGACGCACCTCTGCAGAGTGTAAGAACTGTAACTTGTTACTCCCTGTTCCGGGAAGGAGTTGTGAACGCGGCGGGAAAGGAACTCCATGAAAGTTCTGGTAAACCCATGAAGGCTGACAGACATAGTTTTTCAGAATAAAAGCAACCTTTGAAGAAATGTTTACGAAAACTTGCATGGCCTACGACCTATGGTCTATGGCTGTAGCTATAGTGCATCAAACACTCCTTTTCTAGTGGACTTGCTGAGTACGCTCGTACTCAAAGTATCTTCTTAACCCTTGCTAGGTTCTAAAGCCAGTACAGACGACGTCTACATCAAGTTATGCTCTAGGAATCATCATCAAAAGCTAAAGCTCTTCAATGAAGTCAAGAAAGTCAACATATACATCAACTCAAGTGAAGACTAAGTTGCTGATTAGATAAGAATAGAATTTCTAACCATAGAACCTACTTCTGTAGAGTATTGCAATAGAAGCAATGCAAGACAGTAGTTCTGTTACTAGTTTTATAAGTATGGTAGCTATGAGTTATTTATTCTTGATTCTTCTTTGTAAGAAGTTTATTTCTCTCTGTTTAACCTAGAGTGTTCTCTGGATCTTGTGTAAAGAGTTGAGTTGTAACCTATAGTCATGTCTTGGACCTGCTGTGTTTCTCTTGTACTACTCCGAGGGATGTAATACTAGTGAACGGTGTTTCATTGGTGTTATATCATCGACTATAGTGTACTACATCATGCAGTGGTATGTTGGGTCACCGCACCAATCAACCTCATAGGATCTTTCTGGCTAGTAATTGTATTGTTATGCCTTGCTCAGTTCCTGTCAATTGCCCAGTTGTAATTTGTTTACCCTTCATGTCATGTTGTTTATCTAAGGAGAGCACCTCTAGTGAACTATGGACCCCGGTCCAATCTTTACCATTGATACATCTTCCACTATTACTTGTTTACTTGTTGCAAACCATTACCTTCCACACCGTATGTTTAATCCTTTGTTACAGCAAACCTGTGAGCTTGACAACCTCACTGATTCATTGGGACAAAGTCTTGAGTTTGTGTTGTGCAGGTCTCCGTGTTGCTTGCAACACCTGTGTGAAGCTTCCTTCCTCCTTCTGGTTTGATAACCTCGGTCTCTACTGAGGGAAGACTTGCTGCTTGCTGCTTCACACCTTGCTCTTGGGGTTTCCAACGAAGTGCTCCTACATCAACTCAGCACATCCAACAATTTTGTCTTTATGATTCTATCATGTCTGTGTTATTTGTGATCTTGCATTCTCTCTGTTGTTAGTAGCTATCTTGGCCAAGTAGTTGCTAGTGACTCCAAGAGGGGGTATTTATGCTCGATAGTGGGTTCATGCCTTTAGTTTCCAAGGGAAGTGACAATAATCTCTTCGGTTGTAGATGTGTTGTTGCCACTAGGGAGAAAACAACGGTCTCTTGTTCATGGAACATGTGGACTGTTTACCTTACACACTTTGCTTAAAGCAGTTGTCTGTTGCTTGCAACTTAATACTAGAGGGGGTTCGGATGATAACCCGAAGGTGGACTTCTAGTCATAGATGCAGTTGGATGGCGGTCTATGTATCTTGTTGTATTGCCCAATCGAATCTCATAGGATCTTTCTGACTAGTAATTGCATTGTTATGCCTTGCTCAGTTCCTGTCAACTGCCCTACTATAATTTGTTTACCCTTCATACCATGTTGTTTATCTAAGGAGAGCACCTCTAGTGAACTATGGACCCCGGTCCAATCTTTACCATTGATACATCTTCCACTGTTACTTGTTTACTTGCTACAAACCATTACCTTCCACACCATACGTTAATCCTTTGTTACAGCAAACCGGTGAGCTTGAAATCCTCACTGATTTGTTGGGACAAAGTCTTGAGTTTGTGTTGTGCAGGTTTCCACGTTGCTTGCAACACCTTTGAGACGTTTTCTTCCTCCTTCTAGTTCGATAACCTCGGTCTCTACTGAGGGAAACTTGCTGCTGTTCTCATCACACCTTGCTTTTGGGGTTCCAACGAAGTGTCCCACGTCAACACTGGGTGCACGCACCAAGATTTCTGGCGCCTTTGCCGGGAGGCTAAGGACGTCTTCACAAGGGGAGTCCTTCACTTCCTTTCTTTTTGCTTTGTTTTTAGTTTGCTTTGTTTTCTTTTGCTTGGTTTTGTTTGACTCTTTTTAAAAACACAAAAAAATTAGTTCCTACTCTAGTTGCTACCATGTATGGTTTTGGACCAACCTTTATTTCCCCTATGGTAGAATTCTCCAGTTTTAAGCAAAAAAGTGAAGAAAGTTTTAAATAAGCTTGGTCTAGAATCTCTGCTTTACAGAGGGAAACTGAGCCTAAGGTGAGCCTAGGCTTGGTTATTGATAGTTTCTACTGCGGTATTGCTCTTCATTTTAGATATGCTTTGGATGTTGTGGCTGAGAAAGATTTTTTTCTATGTACTGAGGATGAAGCTTTTGATGCCATAAGGAAATTAATCATGATCTATGGTACACCTGGCATGTCTGATTCCTCTTTCACAAATATTTTTGCTAGGTTGAACACTCTTGAGACCGGTATTGCTGCTATGAATAGTTGCTATCACACGCTTAGGGCTTACCATGATTATGTCCCCATAAATTCTAAGCCTTCAAAGTGGCTTCCCACAATCAAAGTCTCAATAAACACTACACTTTTTGGATGCTCGTTGTGATATCATGTCTGAATTTTGCCTCATGCCTAAAGATATTTATGATTCCTTGAGTCTTTGGGGGCTTACTAAAGGAGGAGAGGAAATCTCTCATACCAACAATGCCACCATATTACCCATTGGAATAGCTGAAGGTGTGTTTACAAAAATCTCAGGGAAAGTGGTAACTACTGATTATCTTGTTATTGAATGTGTAGGCAAAGGACAGATCACACTTGGAAGATCCCTACTGAAACACCTTGGAGCGGTAATAGATGTGGGAAAAGGAATCATACATTTTGCTCCCCCGGTAAGCAATCATATCTTTCCTACAGAAAAGAAGAAAGGTAAGAAAGTAAAGAACAAGAAGGTTGCTTCTTTATTTGAAAATAATTGATTCTTCTTGCTTCTTGTGCCTAACTTAAAGGCGTTAAAGAAAAGTACTTGTTGGGAAATAACCCAAGAGTTTCCTTGAGTCTTGGAAGTTATTACTTCAGTAATGATCTCTCCTTATCCTTTTTGTTTGTTTTTTGTGCCAAGAATAACCTCTAATGAGAGGGAAGTAAGATTTGGGGAGTTGCTGTCCCGAAACAGATTTTTGTCCTCCACCATAAAAATTCGTGAGGAGTCTCTGTAACTCGGATTGAGCTCAAAATTTACGAATAAATTCCCCGGTATGTTAGATAACTTTCGATAGTTCAACAATTTTTTATTTGAGCAACATAAGATGTTCGAAAAAATCGGTTTCTACCTGCTGGTCTGTTTTGATAGATTTATGCCATTATTTGCATTTGCTTTTTATTGATTTCTTTTTGAGTTCTCTTTTGGAAAATTGAGCTTTTTGAAGGAGTTGCTACAGTAGCTTGTGTTTTTAGTGAAAAACCTTGTTGTTCCAAAGCTTTGCCAGGGGTCTAATACTTTTTGAATAAACTAATGTTGCTAATGAAGATTGTGTGAAATTTTGTATGAAGGAAAAAAAATCAGGTGTAGAGAGAGAATGATGCAATGAGATGAAGAATGGACAAAAGCTCAAGCTTGGGGATGCCACCATGGTGTCACCCCAAGAAATATTCAAGAGGTACAAGCGTCAAATCTTGGGGATGCCCAAGGCATCCCCTTCTTCATCAATAAAAATCTCAAGTCTGTCTGGACACTTCGTTTTTATTGTTTCATGCACAGTTGTGTTGTTCTTGGAGTGTCTTAGTTTTTGTTTGCTTTACTTAGGTTGTTTAGTTTGCTTGAATAAAGTAGTTTGGACCCCCGTTCTCGCTGTGTTGTTTTGCAAATAAGGTTGCTTGGTGTTGGAAAGGAGTAGTAAGTTCTTGCTTGAAGTGCAAGAGGAGCTTGCATTGACTGTGACTTAGACTTTAGCATGGCATGCTAGGTGTTGTTTTGGCATTATGCTTAGTGATTATTGCTGTAGCATGTCTTGTTCCAAACAATAGGGATTGCTTAGTGTGCCTTGAAGAAATTATACGTTGTTTTAGCATGCAAAAACATAGTATTGTGGTATTCTCCTTTGATGCTTTGCTTGGGTTGACTTGGCACATGATCACACCATGTTATGACTATGACAAGTTACCATAGCCTCTATGATCATTTAGTCCTTGACTTGTAGTACCACTCTATGCTTTGATTAGTAATGCTTTGTTGATCTGCATGATTATAGCCAGTATGCTCTCTTAGTTGGTTGCTCCCACTCTTTTGCTAGCCTCCACTTGTATGAGTAAGCTCTACTCATGCTTCCAACTCCCAAGAAACCAAGTTATTACAGAGTGTCCACTATAAACTCCTATGCATGGTGTGTTACACCATTCCAAGTATATTCTTGTTTTCAGCTATCTTCCAATTTAAAACTATTTTGTTATGTGAAAACTTAGTGATTAAAGCCCTCACAAACTTGATGGCACACTTTATATTCTTTGCCCCTAATAAACTTGAACCATTGTGTCATCTATGTTGTATATGCTTGCACTTATACGTTGGAATTAGCAGAACCATGTTGTCACGGGGAACGTTTTCAACATTGCACTTGTACCTTGTACTTAGTTGATATCATGCTCTTTTGTCTATGGATGTCACCGGTGTGAAATAAAGAGGAAACTTGTAAATCCATGGAGTTTGTATTTTGTGTTAGAGAAACGCCTGGGCCACTAGCCTAAGCCATGCCTAATCATGGTAGAAACTTGCACCATCGCCATAGTGAGCTATCTATGAAGCATCCTCAATAAAAACTATGCATAATGTAAATAAAAAGATCGCTGAGATGCTCATTGTCTGCTTGCCTTGTCATTTTGGTTATGAAAAAGCTCCTGTACCATGTGCAAGGGGTACCCCGTTGGCGGTTCTCTATGATATGCAAATACTTACAATGACAATAACTTACATGTGACTGAAGTTGAGTAGCATGAGGTGTGACCCTCGTATTCAAGGGACTTGAGATTGCCAACTTATACTTCGTCAAGCATATACTCCATCTTTGTCACTTTAACCTTAATCACTTCAAGATGCTTATGATAGGGGGCAATGATGGCTGAAATCTAACAATTACCATAATTTTTGGAAGATCTTTTTGAAACTTGAAATCCCAGCTTCCTTTACAAAAAGGCCTTTCTTCCACCACTATTGACTCTTCACCTTCTACCTTTAGGCACCATTAAGAGAGCATAGTTTTCATCCTGTGTGCAGTGTTCCAAAGCTTATTGATTGATGCATAATGTGATATTACTTGTGCTTGTGCTATTTGTTTCTAGTCACCCTTGTGAACTTTGAATGTGTCCTATGCATCTATTTGCTACTCTATGAGAGACAAGCTGATTGCCACTATGCTATATTTTCTGTATGTGAAACAAACAAACGTTTTTCAATGCATGTTATTCATGATCTTTGTTTGTAACTTGTCATGTTGCATGCATAGTTACTATGTCATATTGTTAGAACTCCATCTTTCATGCACATGTTTAGAGTTCTTTGATCTAAGCTTTCAATGCTTGCAAATGGTTGGATCTTTATTGTGAGGGTGTATGTCACCTCAAAAATTATTCTTTTACCACTTACCTACTCGAGGACGAGCAAGAGTTAAGCTTGGGGATGTTGATACGTTGGAAACGTATCTATAAGTTTTGATGTTCCATGCTTGTTAGTATCTACTTTGCTTTGCTTTGTCTACACTTTGAGGTGCTTTTTACATGTTTTTTGGTACTTACCTATTAACAAGTTGTTTTTGGTTTCAGAAAAGTTAGTAAAGAAATATTCTCGGAATTGGACGGGACAAACGTCAAAGTAAATTACTTTCCGTGGGGAACAAGAAGTCTAGAGGGGATACGAGGAAGCGTGCCAGGGCGGCAAAACCCCCCCTAGGCGCGGCCAGGGGTGGGCCCGCGCCTGGGTAGGGTTTGACCCCCTGGGCCTCCCCCTTCGCCTATAAGAAGCTCCCGATGCAGAAACCCTAAGCACCCGATCAAATCTCCACGAAATCGTCTGTAGCCACCGCCACCATCGTCCCTAGATCGGTGGGGGATCTGAAGTTCTTCCCGGAACCCTGCCGGAGAGGAGATCATCCCGGAGGTCTTCTCTCCGGTATGATACATGAGTAGTTCCAGCTTGGACTATGGGTCCATGTAGTAGCTAGATGGTTGTATCTCCTCCTTTGTGCTTTCATGTATAGATCTTGTGATCTCCATTCATGATCAAGATTTAATCTATTTGTAATCATGCATGTTGTGTTTGCGGGGATCCGATGGATATTGAGATTATTATGTTGGTTTGATTAATGATTTTGTCTTTATGATTCTATCATGTCTGTGTTGTTTGTGATCTTGCATGCTCTCCGTTGTTAGTAGCTATCTTGGCCAAGTAGTTTCTAGTGACTCCAAAAGAGGGTATTTATGCTCGATAGTGGTTTCATGCCTCTAGTTTCCAAGGGAAGTGACAATAATCTCTTCATTTGTAGATGTGTTATTGCCACTAGGGAGAAAACAATGGTCTCTTGTTCATGGAACATGTGGACTGTTTACCTTACACACTTTGCTTAAAACAGTTGTCTGTTGCTTGCAACTTAATACTGGAGGGGGTTCGGATGATAACCTGGAGGTGGAATTCTAGTCATAGATGTAGTTGGATGGCGGTCTATGTATCTTGTTGTATTGCCCAATCAAATTTCATAGGATCTTTCTGACTAGTAATTACATTGTTATGCCTTGCTCAGTTCCTGTCAACTGCCCTGCTGTAATTTGTTTACCCTTTATACCATGTTGTTTATCTAAGGAGAGCACCTCTAGTGAACTTGTAAGGGTTCGTAGCATGGAAAACAAAAAATTTCTACCGCATACAAACAAACAAGCCAAGATCTATCTACTAGATTGTAGCAACGAGTCGATGGAATAACTCACCCTCGAAGATTCCAAAGTGTTTAACGAGAGCGGATTCTCGTGGGTGATGTAGTCGTACTCTTGCCGATCTCAAGATCGTGTAGACGATCCTTCCGGCGCTGCGTTCCGACAGCGGTTCCGCAGTCGGTCACACATTCGATACTCGACGAAGACCTTCCTCTCCCTTGTTCCAGCAGGCAGCGGAGGTTGTAGCACTCTCCTTGCGATTCCGGCAGCACGACGGCGTGGTACCGGAAGTAGAGGGGAGATCTTGCAGGGCTTCGCCTTAAGCCGGAGCGAGTATGGTGGACTATGAGAGAGCCTCGGTGATCTAGGGTTTAGACACACCAAGTAGAGGGAGCTAGGCCGGCAGCTAGGGCAAGTAGAAGCCCCAACTTGGCGGCTTGGGAGAAAACCCTAGGGCGGCGGCGGCGGTTTGGTGGCCGGCGGCTAGGGTTAGGTTTAGAGGGGCAAGGTGTAGGTCTTGGAGGGGCAGCCCTGCCCCTCCTTATATAGGTGGAGGGGGAGCGCCAAGGGGAGGGGAGTCCCTCCCCAACTCGGCTTCCAAGGCCGGCGGTGGATGGAGAGGGACTTCCTCCCCAAGTAGGTTTCCTACTCTCCCTCCACCAAACAAAATATTCGTTTGACTTTTCAAATTGGCGTTTGACTTTTCAAACTAGGATTTGATTTAACCCTTTATTTTGTTCAGCGATGACACCTAGTACATGATGCAACCATTCCAACTTGTTATGACACATTCATGTACCCTTCCTCTCCGGAGTGCCGGACATTCCGGAACCTTCTAGAACATTCCCGATGAAAACACCGGAACCATTCTCCAACCCCGAAACAGGACTTTCCTTATATGAATCTTATTCTCCGGACCATTCCGGATCTCCTCGTGATATCCCGGATCCCATATGAGACTCCGAACAACATTCGGTCTCTTACTCATCATTCCATAACTACTCAACAACGTCGAATCCTTAAGTGTGTCTCCCTACGGTTCGTGAATTATGCGGACATGATCGAGACACTTCTCCGAACAATAACCAATAGAGGAATCTGGAAATTCATATGTCTCCCACATATTTCTATGATTACTTTGTGATCGAATGAACCACTTACATACGATACCAATTTCCCTTTGTCTCACGATAGTTTACTTATCCGAGGTTTTGATCGTCGGTATCTCTGCATACCTAGTTCAACCTCGTTACTGATAAGTACTCTTTTCTCGTTCCCGTGATATGTGATCCCTTGTGAGCCAGTCACATGCTTGCAAGCTAATTGGATGAAATTCCACCGAGAGGGCCCAGAGTATATCTATCTGTCATATGGATGGACAAATCCCACTCTTGATCCATGTGTCTCAACCAATACTTTCCGAACACTCAATGCCACCTTTATAGCCACCCAGTTACGGTGTGGTGTTTGATGTCATCAAAGCATCCTTCCGGTGATGGTGATAAGCATGATCTCATGGTCGAAGGAATTAGGTTACTATGTATCAGAAAGCATATAGCAATTGAACTATTAAAATGACTTGATCTTTATGCTACGCTTATCTATAGGAGTATGTCCATCATATCATTCTCCTAACGATATGATCTTGTTGTTAATAACATCTCAATGTTCATGATAGGGAAACCACAATCATTTATTAACCAACAAGCTAGTATTATGAAGAGGCTTTACTAGGGACTTCAATTTAAGTTTACAAATCACATAAGTATTAATGTTTCCTTGTTAATACTATTATAGCATGAATGTAAACATTTATCATAAACACAAAGATATAATAATAACTACATTTATTATTGCCTCTAGGGCATATCTCCAACAGTCTCCCACTTGCACTAGAGTCAACTAATCTAGATTACATGGTAATATACCGACCACCCATGGCATTTTGGTGTTGGTCATGTTTTGCCCTCGGGAGAGGTTTAGTCAACGGATCCGCCACATTCAGATATGTGTGTACTTTGCAAATCTTTATGTCACCACTTGGACATGTTCTCGAATAGCGTGGAAATGTAGCTTGATGTGCTTCAGCTTCTTGTGTGACCTTGGTTCTTGCGCATTGGCTATGGCACCCATGTTATCACAGTAGATAGACATTGGGTCCAGCGCACTTGGAACCACACCGAGCTCTGTAATGAACTCTTTCATCCATATCGCTTCTTGTGAAGCCTCCGAAGCAGCCATGTATTCCGATTCAGTTGAAGATCTCGCCATAATGCTTTGCTTTGCACTCCTCCAGCTAACTGTTGCACCATTCAAAGTAAATACGTATCCAGATTGTGATTTAGAATCATCCGGATCGGTGCTCCAACTAGCATCGGTGTAACCATTAACAACGAGTTGTTCATCACCTCCATAAGAAAGAACCATATCCTTAGTTCTTCTCAAGTACTTAAGGATGTTTTTGACCGCTGTCCAATGATCCACTCCTGGATCACTTTGATATCTGCTAGTCAAACTAACAGCATATGCAATGTCGGGTCTAGTACATAGCATGGCATACATTAGAGATCCTATGGCTGAGGCATAGGGAGTTTTACTCATCCTTTCTCTATCTTCTGTCGTTGTTGGACTTTGAGTTTTACTCAAGGTCGTATTGGGCAACATGGGCAAGAACCCTTTCTTGCTATCTTCCATTCCAAACCTATTTAGAACTTTGTCCAAATATGTACTTTGCGACAATGATATTAGGCGCCTCGATCTATCTCTATAAATCTTTATGCCTAATATGTAAGCTGCTTCGCCAAGATCTTTCATTGAAAAACTATTATTCAAATATTCTTTGACACTATTAAGAAGGTCTACATCATTCCCAATCAACAATATGTCATCTACATATAGTATTAAGAATGCTACAGAGATCCCACTCACTTTCTTGTAAATACAAGCTTCTCCATAAGTTTGTATAAAACCAAAACTTTTGATCACCTTATCAAAATGTTGATTCCAACTTCGGGATGCTGCTTCAATCCATAAATGGACCGTTGAAGTTTGCATACCTTGTTAGCATCTTTAGGATCGACAAAACCTTTGGGTTGCATCATATACAACTCTTCATCAATGTCTCCATTGAGGAACGCTGTTTTGACATCCATCTGCCATATCTCATAATCATAATATGCAGCGATTGCTAACATAATCCTCATAGACTTTAGCTTTGCTACTGGTGAGAAAGTCTCATCGTAGTGAACTCCTTGAATTTGTCGAAACCCTTTTGCGACAAGTCGAGCTTTATAGACAGTAACATTACCATCAGCATCTGTTTTCTTCTTGAAAATCCATTTATTCTCGACAGCCTTCCGGCCATCCGGTAAGTCCACCAAAGTCCATACTTGGTTTTCGTACATGGATCCAATCTCGGATTTCATGGCTTCTTGCCATTTATTGGAATCTGGGCTCATCATCGCTTCCTCATACGTCGCAGGGTCATCGGTGTTGTCCACCAACATGACATTCATAACGGGATCATACCAATCAGGAGTGGTACGAGTTCTCGTTGACCTGCGAGGCTCTGTAGCAACTACAACCGAAGTTTCATGATCATCATCATTAGCTTCCTCTCTTATTGGTGCAGGCACCACAGGAACTTCTTCCGGTGCTACGCTACTCGCAAGTTCGAGAGAAGGTTCGACAACCTCGTCGAGTTCTACTTTCCTTCCAGTCACTTCTTTCGAGAGAAATTCTTTCTCTAGAAAGGATCCATTCTTGGCAACGAAGATTTTGCCTTCGGATCTATGATAGAAGGTATACCCAATAGTTTCCTTTGGGTATCCTATGAAGACGCATTTTTCCGCTTTGGGTTCAAGCTTGTCCGGCTGTAACTTCTTTACATAGGCTTCGCAACCCCAAACTTTAAGGAACGACAATTTAGGTTTCTTCCCAAACCATAATTCATACGGTGTCGTTTCAACGGATTTAGATGGTGCCCTATTTAAAGTGAATGCGGCTGTTTCTAATGCATAACCCCAAAATGATAGCGGTAAATCTGTAAGTGACATCATAGAACGAACCATATCTAAGAGAGTTCGATTACGACGTTCAGACACACCATTACGCTGTGGTGTTTCCGGCGGTGTCAATTGTGAAAGTATTCCACATTTCTTCAAATGCTCGCCAAACTCGTAACTTAGATATTCACCTCCACGATCAGAACGTAGAAATTTAATCTTCTTGTTACGTTGATTCTCCACCTCACTTTGAAATTCCTTAAACTTCTCGAAAGTTTAGGACTTATGTTTTATGAAATAGATATACCCATATCTACTCAAGTCATCCGTGAAGGTAAGAACATAACGATAACCACCGCGCGATGCTACACTCATTGGACCACACACATCGGTATGTATGATTTCCAGTAAGTCCGTAGCTCGCTCCATCATACCAGAAAATGGAGTCTTAGTCATTTTACCCATCAGACATGCTTCACATCTTTCAAGTGATTCGAAATCAAGTGATTCAAGAAGTCCATCGGAATGGAGTTTCTTCATACGCTTCACTCCAATGTGACCAAGACGACAGTGCCACATATAGGTCAAGTTATCGCTCGATTTCAAACGTTTAGCTTCAATGTTATTAATATGTGTATTTCCACTATCGAGATTCAATAAGAATAGACCATCTATCAAATGTGCATGTGCATAAAACATATTACTCATATAAATCGAACAACCATTATTCTCGGACTTAAACAAGTAACCGTCTCGCAATAAACAAGATCCCGATATAATGTTCATGCTTAACGCAGGCACCAAATAACAATTATTTAAGTATAAAACTAATCCCGATGGTAGATGAAGAGGTAGCGTGCCGACCGCGATCACATCAACCTTTGATCCATTTCCCACGCGCATCGTCACCTCGTTCTTCGCTAGCTTCCGTTTATTCTGTAGCACCTGTTTCGAGTTACAAATATGAGCAACCGAACCAGTATCAAATACCCAGGCACTACTACGAGTACTAGTGAGATACACATCAATAACATGTATATCAGATATACCTTTCTTCTCGATGTTGCCGTTCTTCAAATCCGCCAAGTACTTTGGGCAATTCCGCTTCCAGTGACCTTCTCCCTTGCAGTAAAAGCACTCTGTATCAGGCTTAGGTCCAGCCTTGGTCTTCTTCGTCGTTGCGGCAACTTTCTTATGACCCTTCTTGAAGTGTCCCTTTTGCTTAGACTTGCCTTTCTTGAATTTGGTGGTCTTATTGACCATCAACACTTGGTGCTCTTTCTTGATCTCCACTTCTGCAGATTTTAACATGGAGAAGAGCTCTGGCAACTGCTTGTTCATGCTTTGCATATTGTAGTTCATCACAAAGTTCATGTAACTTGGTGGTAGTGATTGGAGGACACGGTAAATCCCCAAAGCATTAGGAATCACTATACCCAAGCTTTGAAGTTTGTTTGCGTGCCCAGACATCTTAAGCACATGATCACTAACGGAGCTTCCCTCTTCCATCTTGCAGTTAAAGAACTTTTCAGAAGCCTCATAGCTCTCAACTTCCGCGTGAGTCTCAAAAATCAGTTTGAGTTCACGGACAATATCATGTGGGTCTGAATTCTCAAACCTTTTCTGAAGCTCCGATTCTAAACCATACAAGATAGCACACTGAACTGTGGAGTACTGATTCTTCCGAGCGAGGTAAACGTTCTTTACTTCATCGGTGGCATTAGCTGCAGGCGGGTCACCCAGCGGTGCATCCAGCACATAGGTCAAATTACCAGCATTGAGGACAATCCTCAAATTGCGGAACCAATCCGCGAAGTTGCTTCCATTGTTTTTCAACTTTTCTTTCTCTAGGAACGCATTAAAATTGATGGTAGGGGCCACCATTGATCTGCAACATATTTGCAATAGTTTAGACTAAGTTTATGACAAATTGAGTTCTAATTAATAGTTAAATTAATCTAGGTGAACTCCCACTCAAAACAATATCCCTCACATTGTTTTAGTGATCACAGGAACCAAATCCACCACATCAAAACCGATCATCACGAGAGTTGATGTAGCTTCAATGGCGAACAATCGACATGTTCATCATATCTACTATATGATTCATGTTTTACCTTTCGGTGATCCGTGTTCCGAGACCATGTATGTACATGCTAGGCTCATCAAGATCAAACCTTAGCTTCCGCATGAGCAAATCTGGCTTGCTCACGTTGTATACACTTGCAGAATCTAACACACCCTATCATCACGTGGTGCTTCGAAACAACAAGCTTTAGCAACGGTGCTTACTAAGGATGAACACTATAGAACTTGAAATTCATGTGCATGAGGGATCATCTTATAATGCTACCGTCGTTAACTAAGCAATACAAGATGCATAAAGGATTAACATCACATGCAATTCATAATATGTGATATGATATGGCCTTTCTTCTTTGTGCTTCCGATCTCCATCTTAAAGCACGAACATGATCTCCATCATCACCGGCATTGCATCAAGGTCAATGACGCTGCTCCATGGTTGTCGTCCACCGGCTTCAACTATTACAACTACTTTGAATAGACACGCGGGTCTTAACATAAATTAAAGACAACCATATGGCTCCTGCCGGTTGCCAACTTACAATAAGGAACATTGCATACATCAAATATAATCACAATCATGGCCATATCACATCACAGCACACCCCTGCAAAACAAAGTTAGACGCCTCTAATTTCTTTGCATGTTTTACGTGGTTTGGGGCTTTCAATAAGTGTCGATCTAACTTACGAACAAGAACCACAACGTTAATGTTTGAACTATCAAGTGCCCGTTGTAAATTGGATCTATACTATAATGGGATAGACAGACACCCGCAAAGCCACTTATGCAATACAAGTTGCATGTTGAGCGTGGAGCAAGTCTCATGAACGATGTCATGTAAGGTTAGCCCGGGCCGCTTCATCCCATCATACCGCAAGATGCAAAGTACACAAGAATCAATTGATAATAAAAGCACCACCGCCCACAATGACCATTGTGTTCTACTCGTGCAACAGATCTACATATAGACACGGCTTTGATACCACTGTAGGGGTTCGTAGCATGGAAAACAAAAAATTTCTACCGCATACAAACAAATAAGCCAAGATCTATCTACTAGATTGTAGCAACGAGTCGATGGAATAACTCACCCTCGAAGATTCCAAAGTGCTTAACGAGAGCGGATTCTCGTGGGTGATGTAGTCGTACTCTTGCCGATCTCAAGTTCGTGTAGACGATCCTTCTGGTGCTGCGTTCCGGCAGCGCTTCCGCAGTCGGTCACACGTTCGGTACTCGACGAAGACCTTCCTCTCCCTTGTTCTAGCAGGCAGTGGAGGTTGTAGCACTCTCCTTGCGATTCCGGCAGCACGACGGCGTGGTACCGGAAGTAGAGGGGAGATCTCGCAGGGTGGACTATGAGAGAGCCTCGGTGATCTAGGGTTTAGACACACCAAATAGAGGGAGCTAGGTCGGCGGCTAGGGCAACTAGAAGCCCCAACTCGGCGGCTTGGTAGAAAACCCTAGGGCGGCGGCGATGGTTTGGTGGCCGGCGGCTAGGGTTAGGTTTAGAGGGGCAAGGTGTAGGTCTTGGAGGGGCAGCCCTGCCCCTCCTTATATAGGTGGAGGGGGCGCGCCAAGGGGAGGGGATTCCCTCCCCAACTCGACTTCCAAGGCCGGCGGTGGAGGGAGAGGGACTTGTTGGAGATATGCCCAAGAGGCAATAATAAAGTGGTTATTATCATGTCTTCATACTTATGATAAATGTTTACATACCATGCTATAATTGTATTAACAGGAAACATTAATACTTGTGTGATTTGTAAACATAAAAGAGTCCCTAGTAAAGCCTCTTGTTAAACTAGCTTGTTCGTTAATATATGATCATGGTTTCCTGATCATGAACATAGAGATGTTATTAACAATAGGGTCATATCATTAGGAGAATGATGTGATGGACATACTCCTATAGTTAAGCGTAGCATAAAGATCAAGTCATTTAATATAGTTCATTTGCTATAAGCTTTCTGATGCATAGTAACCTAATTCCTTCGACCATGGGATCATGTTAATCACCATCACCGGAAGGATGCTTTGATGACATCAAACACCACACCGTAACTGGGTGGCTATAAAGGTGGCATTGAGTGTTCGGAAAGTATGTGTTGAGGCACATGGATCAAGAGTGGGATTTGTCCATCCATATGACGGATAGATATACTATGGGCCCTCTCGGTGGAATGTCATCCAATTAGCTTGCAATCATGTGACTGGCTCACAAGGGATCACATACCATGGGAACGAGAAAAGAATACTTATCGGTAACGAGGTTGAACTAGGTATGCAGAGATACCGATGATCAAAACCTCGGATAAGTAAACTATCGTGAGACAAAAGGAAATTGGTATCGTATGTAAGTGGTTCATTCGATCGCAAAGTAATCGTAGAAATATGTAGGATCCATATGAATTTCCAGATTCCTCTATTGGTTATTGATCGGAGAAGTGTCTCGATCATGTCCGCATAATTCACGAACCGTAGGGAGACACACTTAAGGATTCGATGTTGTTGAGTAGTTATGGAATGATGAGTAAGAGACCGAATGTTGTTCGGAGTCTCGGATGGGATCCGGGATATCACGAGGAGATCCGGAATGGTCCGGAGAATAGGATTCATATAAGGAAAGTCCTGTTTCGGGGTTCAGGAATGGTTCCGGTGTTTTCATCGGGAATGTTCTAGAAGGTTCCGGAAGGTCCGGCACTCCGGAGGGGAAGGGTACATGAATGTGTCATGACAATGTGGAATGGTTTCATCATGTACTAGGTCACTTGGCTGGACACTTGGAAGAGGGAAATCAAACTCTAGTTTGAAAGTAAAAAGGCCAGTTTGAAAAGGTCAAACTAGGACAATAATTTCCAAGTGGGGGAAGAGAAGGAAACCTAGGAAGAGAAGGTTTCCCTTCTCTCCTCCAAACCGCCGGCCATCAAGGGAGTTGGGGGAGTACTCGGCTAGCCCTAGCCGCCCCTCCCACCTATAAAATAAAGGGAGGGGGCGCCCCTCTCCCTACACCTTGTCCCTTAGCCGGCGCCCCTCTAAAACCCTAGGCCAGCCGCCGCCCCCCTTCTAGATGTGGCTGCCCTAGATCTCTTCTAAACCACCGTCTAGCTAATCCCTAGCTGCTGGTTGCTCTAAACCCCTTGGTGCCTCTAAACACTAGACCACCAAGGCCTCTCTCATAGTCCACCATACTCGCTCCGGCTTAAGGCGAAGCCCTGCGAGATCTCCCCTATACTTCCGGTACCACGCCGTTGTGCTGCCGGAATCGCGAGGAGAGTGCTACAACCTCCGCTGCCTGCTGGAACAAGGGAGAGGAAGGTCTTCATCGAGTACCGAACGTGTGACCGACTGCGGGAGCGCTGTCGGAACGCAGCGCCGGAAGGATCGTCTACACGAACTTGAGATCGGCAAGTGTACGACTACATCACCCACAAGAATCTGCTCTCGTTAACCGCTTTGGAATCTTCAAGGGTGAGTTCCTCTATCGACTCGTTGCTACAATATAGTAGATAGATCTTGGCTTGTTTGTGTGCATGCGGTAGAATTTTTTTGTTTTCCATGCTACGAACCCCTACAGTGGTATCAGAGCCGGGTCTATATGTAGATTTGTTGCACTAGTAGAACACAATGGTCATTGTGGGCGTTGATGCTTTTGTTGTCGATTGCTTCTTGTGTACTTTGCATCTTGCGGGATGGTGGAATGAAGCGGCCCGAGCTAACCTTACATGACATCGTTCATGAGACTTGCTCCACGCTTGACATGCAACTTGTATTGCATAAGTGGCTTTGCGGGTGCCTGTTTCTCCCAACATAGTTAAGATTCAATTTACAATGGGTGATTGACAATACTAGTATCAATGTTGTGGTTCTTGTTCGTAAGTTAGAACGACACTTATTGAAAGCCCCAAACCACGTAAAACATGCAAAGAAAATTAGAGGCGTATAACTTTGTTTTGCAGGGGTGTGCTGTGATGTGATATGGCCATAATTGTGATTATATTTGATGTATGCAATGTTCCTTATTGTAAGTTGGCAAACGGCAGGAGCCATATGGTTGACTTTAAATTTATGTTAAGACCCGCGTGTCTATTCAAAGTAGTTGTAATAGTTGAAGCCGGTGGACGACAACCATGGAGCAGCGTCATTGACCTTGATGCAATGCCGGTGATGATGGAGATCATGTTCGTGCTTGAAGATGGAGATCGGAAGCACAAAGAAGAAAGGCCATATCATATCACATATTATGAATTGCATGTGATGTTAATCCTTTATACATCTTGTATTGCTTAGTTAACGACGGTAGCATTATAAGATGATCCCTCATGCACATGAATTTCAAGTTCTAAAGTGTTCACCCTTAGTAAGCACCGTTGCTAAAGTTTGTTGTTTCGAAGCACCACGTGATGATCGGGTGTGTTAGATTCTGCAAGTGTATACAACGTGAGCAAGCCAGATTTGCTCATGCGGAAGGTAAGGTTTGATCTTGACGAGCCTAGCATGTACAGACATGGTCTCGTAACACGTATCACCGAAAGGTAAAGCATGAGTCATATAGTAGATATGATGAACATGTTGATTGTTCGCCATTGAAGCTACATCAACTCTCGTGATGGTCGGTTTTGATGTGGTGGATTTGGTTCGTGTGATCACTAAAACAATGTGAGGGATATTGTTTTGAGTGGGAGTTCAACGGCAATATGATTAAATGTTGAACACTATTTATCATAAATTAAATCAAAGTGAATTTGCATAGTTGTTGTAGTCATTGGCATCCGTTTACCACCTTGCGCTTAGTTTTAATTGAGATGATAGAACTATAGAATTCTGGTTAGTTACTTTACGAACTGGTATCGTATTGTTTTGAAGTGTTAATCTAAAGTTTAAAAGTCCTATTGCAAATTTTCAGTAAGTTCTGGTTACTCCATGAAGTTTAATATTAGTATTAAAACAAGAGTGACAATTCCAAGTGTTAGTGTATAAGTATCATGTTGGTCTCCATGATTCTTGATATTCAAAGGATTGTATTAATATCAAGGTTATCTAGGATCTGAAAGAGTTGTTTCAGAAACCATGATGTGTGGAAGATATTGTGATATCTGAAACGAAGTTCTGGTTACAACATGATAGAGTATAATATGGCAAAAGTCATGTTCTCATATTTGATGAGAATTTGCAAAGGGTTGGAGACACTAGTTGTCCTAATCCACCAAAAGGTTTTGGATAGCAACATTATACTCGCGATTCATCTTTATAAGCTAAAAGTAGCTTGATCATGAATAATTCCATGATAAGGGTGAATATTTGATGTAGGTAAAATATTTACCACACTAAGAGTTTACTAAAGAATGGAATTTGAAAGCACACCAAACATTTGATGATGGTGATCTACTTCAAAGTGCAAGTCCAAAGACATTGGTATTTAATTATACACGCTTTGGACTATGTGTCATATGTATGACTCCACTATTGATGTTGATAGATTCTTTCAAACAGAAAAGGAAATACTGAAAGAGAATCTCATAAATATATGGCAGAAAAGAAAAGACTAGAATTGTTCAGTTTAAGTATATAGATGATATACATGTTATGGCTATATTCTTTTCTTATTAAACAATGTAGTTCTTAAGTATTTGATACTGAATTTGTTGGTGTGAATCGTCATATGAAACAACACAATTCATGAACTACTGTAGCAACCCGGGTAAAGCCACTACTAGAAAATCGCTTGTTGTTTTATGTTTGTGCATCATCATTATATCATCATGCATATTATTTTTTCCTAAAACTATTTCGCAAAAGACTATGTTGTTTTCTAAATTAGACCTCCTCTAATTTCAAATCAAAACTCTCGATCTGTCTGGATCTTGTATTTATCTTAAACTATTTACAAAAATTTTAAAACAAAATGATTAAATTAAAACTATTTTGTATCGGGAGATAGACACCGGTTAGGCCCAATCGGCCCAACCAGAGTCCACCTACTACCCTATATAAAACCTAAACCTAAACCTAGACCTACCTGTCCAAACCCTAGCCTCACCCAACCGCAAACCCTAATCCCCACACCCTCCCCGCCGCCGCCACACCCTGGCAGCAGCGACACCACGCACGGTACACCCCAGCTCCCCGCCCTGCCCTGTCACGTACACACGCACGCGGAACCACCCCCGCCTCGATCCCCTAGACCACCCCGCGTACACCACACAGCGCCACTCACGCCCCCCCTCTCGTGGCCCCACCTCCCTATCGCTCCCACCTCGACCTGTTCCCCCATCCAACGCGCTCCCATCCTCGACGCGGAGCAAGCGCCGCCGCCAGGAAGCCCCGACGCTCCTCCTCGATCCCCCACCTCCCCGAGCTCGTCGCCCTCCCTCTCGCGCCCCGCCTCGCCAGGAGCCGAGCCAGGGCCGCCGTCCGCCTTCGTCGCTGCAAGGAACTCTGGCCGCCGCCCTCCTCCCCTCGCGGCGCCCTCTCACCACCCGCGCCCTGCCGTCGACCCCCTCCCCCACTCTCTCTGGCGCCGGACCCCTCTCCGGTCGCCCTCGCTCGCCCCGCCTCCGACCGCCCTCCGCCTCGACCAGCGCGCACCACCGCCGGCCCCGCCCGCCTCTGCACCGGCGCCGGCCTCCTCCTCCCGCGTCTGCCTCCCGCCGTCTCACCCTCTTCCGCCGCCACGCTCGTGGCCGCTGCAGCGGCGCATCCCGCGCATCCTCCTCGTCCTGCGTTCGTCTCCGGCCGCCGGGCCAGCGACCACGCCTCCTTCTGCCTGCAGCGCCCCTGCAAGCCACACGCGACCGCGGCCAGCTTCCCCGACCTCGTGAGCCCGTGCGGTCACCTACCCTGCTTGTGTATGCTCCTGAGGATGCTCCTCGTGTTGCAATTGTTGTGACTGCCACTGGTGATAAGCATTCATGCTGGCTACTGCAGATGTTCAACAGGCCCTATAGCGGCTTCAAAGCCCGTTGAAGAGGAAGTCTTCAATTTTGCTCTGGTGCATGGTGGAACACAAGCCGTCTTCGCAAGACCTCCGTCACGGGTTCCAAGTACCTTGACCTGGACACCGATGATCTTTGCCTTAGACTCGAAGATCCGAAGACCGATCCCGGAGTCCGAGACCAAACCCGAACCACATCGAACCAAGAGCGTTGATCACCAATGTGTGACCCCTTTTCCTGAGACCCTTATTTTGTAAATAACATACAACTTGTTGCATAATTAAATCCTCATGCTTGCATACATATTGTGGGTGTTTGGGGGCCTTATGCCGATTCACCATATAATTAAATATGGGATCCATATGCGGGCAAATCTAGTCTTATATTGGTCCCGATTAAAATTGTGTAGCGAACCGGTGACATGTTTTTGGCTTGATAAGACAACATTTAAATTGCGGGGGTTCTAAATAACTTGAACCGTTTAATTAAATGTCGGGACCCCGGTTCCGCTTAATATTGCCTAATTGCATCGCACCTTTGCCATGCCATACATCATACATGCATCATGCCCGATCTTCTGCCGTAGTATTAAATAGTGCATTCGGTGTTTTCTTCTAGTGCTTTGCTTCTTCACGGATTAGGCTGATGAGTTGATGCGAGTATCGACCCGATCTTGGATGAACCTTCGGCAATGTTTTCAGGCGAGCACCTCCCCCTTTTCTACCTATCTTACTTTTATAGTATTTATTCCCTCCTGTTGATCTATTGCTATCTGTGTTGCGGTGCTCTAGTTTTCATACCTGTGATATCCCTTGCAACCTTATATTGCCTTGGACACATCCTATTACCTGTTGTTTGGTAGATAGTTGGACCTGCGCGTCGTAGTTGCTTGCTCAAGTGCTGTTGCGTGTCGTCAAGTACCACAGTTGTTGGAGTATTGCCGCATGTTTAATGTTGGAGATGAACAAGACTTTCATTATGGTTTAATAACTAAAATTGAAGTAGGTAAATGCAGAGGCACAGGTGGGCAATAGATGTTATTTGGTTGTTAACCGTCCACTTGTGTCCCGTAGGACCCCGAGTTCTTGACACCTGTTCCGAGATCGAGCGCGCTAACCACAGGTGGGGTGTATGGGCACCCCCATCGATTAGTACCTGATTTCAAAGTATTGTACCGGGGGCCACAAGTAGTTTGGGGCTTTATTACTATTCTGTACTTATGCCATGCTTTACTGCTTAATTTAAATTGTGCGAGGTACTGCACTTGTACTGTTTAGGTAAGCGGAGTGTTTTCGCGGTATCGACAAGCCCAGTCTCATTTTCGGGTTCCCAGTCGTTTACAGCCATTGACGCAAACCCTGAGTCCGTCTCGGAGACCGGCCGACTTCGTTGCGGGTAGCTTAGTGGGGTGGCCCCCATGTACTTACTTTGGGTCTGGGAAACGTCATGACTTAGGCCCCGCCGACATACCGATGGGTGTATGTTAACTGATCTGGCAAAAAGGGTCGAAGTGCGTGTGGATACTTTGGTGCACCCCTGCAGGGTTAAATCTTTTCGAAATGCCGTGTCCGTGGTTATGGACGACTTGGAGCACAGTTCTCGATCATAGACAACTATAACTAAAGTTTACTGTTATAATTTGACTTGTATTCGATATGACTAGTAATCAGCTTCACTACAACGGAATGGCTAAATAAAAGTACCAACAACTGCTGGGTTTGGGATGTCTCATGCTAATTGTATCTGACTAGTAAGTGTTGCAACTACAACGGAACGGTTAACTAAAAGTGCCCACTGCTTATTCCATCAGGATGACTATCTATACCTGACTAGTAATTGCTGCAACGATAACTGAATAAATAAAACTGCCAACTGTGTGAGTTCCTCGGTTGACTTCCTCGTTTGGTCTCGAGGGGGACATACCAGGATGGGTATGTTTGGTGGTAGTATCAGGTTGGTTCCTGTAACTACCTCGGTGAATTACGCTCCTAGTTACAAGCCTGGATGTGCGGAAATGGTTGAAATAGTACGGTGGGGCCCAAATGCCACTCAGAGGTAGACCTTTCGGCCGTCCCAACCATTTCCAAACATCGGGACAAGAACGGGCGGCGTAATCGGCAGGCGAAGGGATCAACTACATACACAAATGAGTATGTATGCAAGCCACCATACAACAGTACATCAGAGCCATTCCATCTAAAAGAAATAGAAATATTGCAACGCCATACGGCAAGATCCAAATATCCTAGATAGATATAATAGTTTAGGATAGCTCCTCATACATCAAACATCAGAGTATCAGGCGGAAGCGGCAAACAAGATCCGAGTACGGATAAGAAGCAAATCGGCATAAGATGCCCCATAAATAAACACATCCCGCCCACAGATCTCACGGATCCCTGTTCCCGGAATCTCTACACCGAATGATCGTTGCCCACATCGTCCGTCTCCTCCACCCAGTATCCATCTTGTGAGTGTACCTGTTCATCTGAATCAAACAATTTATCGTGTGAGACCCTAGGGGTACTCAGCAAGTCTTTATGCCTCTAAAGGGGACACAACCTGGGGTGACGCAATTGCAGCAAAAGATAATACCTAGCAATTCTATAGATACTTGCTAACCATCCGCCTAACCAAAGATAGACGGATGTCCGTGAATTAATGACAACAGTTATAACAGTAATATTAACAGATCCATCCTCCTACTCGCTTACCAACGAGGAAGCGGACGAACAACCCCCCCCATCCGTTGGCAGTTTTATTATCCATTCCATGAGCAATGCACTATTTACTAGTCAGTTACTTAGTCAAATTAAAGCGGTACTTTAGTTATGCTTGTCTATGATCGAGAAACTGTGCTCCAAGTCGTCCATAACCGCCGACACGGCTTTCAGAAAGTTTTACCCTGCAGGGGTGCACAAATAGCAACACACACTCGATCAACCTCGGAAAAACCAAATCAAAACCCAACGAGGCTTTCACGACAAAGCAATCACAGGATTCAGAAATATTTCAGGGGGCCACCCCATTAAGCTACCCGCAACGAAGTTAGCTGACTCCGAAACAGACTCAAGGTTTGGGTGGACGGCTGTAAACGACTGGGAACCCGAAAGTGTGACTGGGCTTGTCGATACCGCGAAATCGTGTCCCGATCCTAAACAGTACAGGTGCAGTACATCGCACAATTTAAATAAAGCAGTAAAGCATGGCATAAGTACAGGATAGTAAATAAAACCTCAAACTAGTTTGTGGCCCCAAGAAATAAGAATGAATCAAGCTCTGGCTCAGGGGGTCCCATAAGCCTCCCGGATGTGGATAGCGCGAATATTCAAGGAACAGGAATCAAGTACTCGGGGTCCTACGGGACACAAGTGAGCATGAAAAACCAAATAGCAGATATTGCTCACCGGTGCCACTTTCATTAGTTATCCCATTACTACTCAGGTTAAGTTGTTTAGGTACCTCGTTATCCATCAGACACTCACATACCCTACACATGCTGTTCTACGACTCGCATGGCTCAAACAACTCCTGTAGTAATGGCTCATGGGATGGAGGAACAAGCTTCGGTGGGGTTTAAAAGTAAAGGCTATGCAATACTTGGGATTCAGTTTTAATGCAATCGCGACTCAATGATGCAAGAATAAGATAGAGGCAATAGGTACTATATGTATGCAAGCATGTGGTATTGCTTGCCTGGCAGCTCAGTTGAAGCGAGAGAAGGATCTGGGTAGTGCTCCTGGTTTTCTTGATATATCCCCTGCTCAGCGTCTATTCGAAGAAGAACCAAACAAACAAGGGCCAATATAAATAAAGTGCACAAGCATATGAATAAAATGCGACAAGCAAACAATCATGCCATGATGAATGATGCACAATTTGCATGGCAATAAAGTAGCATGGCATGGGTGAGGTGTAGAATACAAGAAATTAACATTTTATTGAGTCTTAATCATATTTTATACTCAATTAAGTTGTTGTTTACATAATATTTATATGATGCATGCTGCAATTCAGAACATGGAATGCATAAACAGAAAGGTCTCGTCGAGCTGATCATTTTAGACATATCATTTGTTAAATTTGGAGTTATAAAACGAAAGTTATTAATTAATCAAGGAAAAGGGCATTTTATTGTAATTTTAATCAACTTGAAATTTAAAGTGTTCAAAATATATTATGGATGGCATATTTGAATTCCTCACATTTTTCTGATTTGAAAACATATATTATTTGTATTATTTGGAATTATGAATTAAATTTATTTTAAAGTCAAAATTAGTCAAATGGAGTCAAAGTCAAAGGTTTGACTAGTTTGAATTAGTTTTGAAAATATTTGATTAAAGATTTGAATTGACATTCAAAAACAAAACATATTTCATATAAGGTTTGAATTCAAATTCCAAATCATTTGAAAGTTATGAATTAGTTTTAATTTAAACAGAATTGAAATTTGAATTTGGATTTGAAATAATTTGAGAAGATTTGAATTAAACAGAAACAGAAGAAACTTTTGTTACTCAGGGAGGTTCTACCCACAGCGAGTGACAGGTGGGCCGCAGTGCTGACTGGGCAAAACGGCGCGCGAAAAGCTTTTCTCACAGGGGTCCTTCTTAACCCAAGTCAATGACAAGTGGGCCAGGAAGCTGGGAGGCCCACTGTGCGCGCGAACGATTCCGGCGGTGACACGTGGTCGGTCCAAGGAGTGCGGGTTAAGCGCTCAGATCTGCGGGGGGTTTTCTGCTAAAACGACGGGGTGGCTGACAGGTGGGGCTCTGCGGACCGCGGGTTGAGGCAGGAAAAAGGCTAGGGGCCTCTGCGCAAAACGGCCAGCGGCTGCCGCTGCTCGCTGACAGAAGCGGCACTGACGGCGGCGGATCTGGCGGTCTCCCGGCGACGATGGTGACGCCTATGCTGGACTAAACGCGCCGCCGCAAAAACGAAAAAGGAAGAGGGATATACAGGCTACAAGTTTCGTTCAGGGGGCAACTACGGGGGTGGGCTGCAGCGTGCGGGCTTCGACGAGGAGCAGAGGCAGTACGGCTGCTGCAGCTGCTGCTGTCGCGCGCGCTGGCGGTGACTGCGGCGACGAGCGCGCACGCAGGGTGCTCGACACAGGGCGGCGACGTTCTACGGCGAGAGGAGGACAGGGACCAGGTCTAGGAGATCGAGGCGCTCACCAGGAACTCGTCGGTGTGGTCGGAGGGGCTCGGGGCGGTCGCGATCTGGCGCGAGGCTCGCTGGCCGGAGCTAGGGTTTCACGTCGGAGCGGCGCTGGTACCGGCGCTCCTGGGCTTCTCCTCCTCGCTGGCGCGGTCCAGGGTGAAGCAGGGGTACTCCTCGGACTTCCTCGACACCCACAGCTCCTCGCCACCGGCTGCAAGAGGGGAGGGACGTGGTGCTGGCGGTGATCGGCGTCGGCCGTTGTTGGTCGGAGAGGAGGAAGGAGGAGGGGAGGCTGGCTCGGGATAGATCTGGGCGAGGCCAGAGGAGGCGTAGATAAGAACGAGCAGGGGAAGGCACATGGGGGGGTCACCTTTATGCAAAAGAGAAGGAGGAGGCTTCGGGTTAGGTAGGGCTAGGGTTTCTTGCCACCTTCTTGTCTTGTAGCCTAGAGAGGGAAGAGAGGGACCCAGGGAGGAGGGGAGCTCGGGTTGGACCAGGGAGAGAGAGGGCCAGGTGGGTCCAGCAAGGTAGAGAGAGGGGGGAGGGTAACTAGGGTTAGCTTGGAGGGGCTCGGGTTAGGGTTTAGATGGGGGGTTAGGTTCAGGGTTTTTAGCTAGGTTAGAGAGAGGAGAGATGAGAGATGAGAGGGGGCTTAGGGTTTTAGATAACCTACAAGATCAAGCATGATGGTGAAAAGAGATGGAGAGGGGAGTGTTTGTTGGACACATGGTGATGGATAAGGAGAGATAAGATGGGAAGGTTTTAAGGATATGACCTCACATGATCATGCATGAGTGAAGGAGATAAGGTGAGGGTGAGGTTCTTGATGCACATGGCAAGGAAGCATAGCAAGATGGAAAAGATTGAGAGAAGGAGAGAGAAGGGAAGATGATTCACTCAAATACAAATAAAACCAAAAGAGGACAAAAGATGGTGATGGTTGCATGGCCCATGCAAAATAATTAATGCCATGTTTATTCTTGTGAAAACAATAATATTTAACATGGCATTATTCTTATGCACTCCCAAAAATGGATTAAAGCCAAGCAAAATAATTTGTGGAAGTAGATCCATCCTATCTCCCATGAGCTAGATCAAATACCCAAAAGAAAATATAATAATAGCTCATGGATAAAGGGATGGTGGGATTATAAGGTGGTGAAAGAAAGGGGTGGTGGAGTGGAATAAAATATATGCCCCCAACTCAACTTGGGCATTTAAACAATATATCAAGAACCAAATACAATATCAAGAGGCAAATACAATTAACAATGCATATGAGGGAAGAACCAAACCAAAAAGGGTTTTATATGATGCTCAAATGCAAGGTGGCATGATGACATGAGCATGATATAATGATGATGCAACAATTATACATATGAAGTAGCCATTATATTACTAGACCAAGTGGCATTACAGTTGTTAGACAAATGGGATGCTACAGTTCCGAATAGGTCTTTCTTATCCCTCTCTGATAGCCGACAGTTATATCGAGTCTCTATAGGTTGTTTAGTGCATGCTGCGCTGCCGCTTCAGTCCACCATACCTATGTAGGCGAGGACCGCCGAATTCTAGCCTCTCCGTGTACTGGCCTCAGTACTGACCGCTCTCTCTTTTTCCTTTGCCCTTTGTCGGCACCCCTTTTGTTTAAGCAGGTTTTGAGATCGACGTCGTTAGCAGGGTTACCCTTCCGGCTTGGCCTGGGCAGGGTTATGGACGCCATTGGTTATTCTTCAGGGCTCTTAGCTCAATTTGCATCTTGTCCGTACTCGGACGCTGTATCGTTTTCCAGGTGATTTGGATCTTTGTATTGTATATCTGTATTCTTGACTCTTTGAGTCGCTGTTGTATATATATATGTTTTATGGGTTCCATCGAGGACTATTGTGTAATGATATTACTTCGTTTTCCACCCGCACGCAAGTGCCTGGTGGGCACCTTTGAATCGTTTCTATGCGGGTTTGGCGGGAAGCGCTAAAACTTGCATAGGGTTGATTCTGAGGGTGTTACAGAGTGGTATCAGAGCTCAGCAGTTGCGATACCCCACAAGTCCAGCCTGTAGGATAACCTAGCTAACAGCCGAAGTAGAGTGTCAAAACTATTTTTGAAAAATCGGTTGGATAGTTCTGATTAGGTCTGATTTTACTCCTTACCCCTCTGCTGCTCTCCTCTCACCTCTGCGTGTTTTGAATCCGCTCTCTTCTCTCTCTTCGAGTCCAGGATTTCTCGTGGTTGGGTTCCGTCGTACCTTCAGGGTTTCGCTTCCTCCTTTGGTAACGGTGTTGCTACATCTGGTCTTCGTGCTATCTGAGGAATCCTTCATCAGTTGGATTTCTCTCTGTTCCTTGTTGTGCCTTCCGTTGTTTTCCGACACGACGACATCATCTACGCCAGATCCGATGCAGAGTCTGCATCACTCCTTTGTTCCTGAACCTCGATTGTCGAGATCTTCAGTCTGATGCGAGAAGATTCAGGTCGCCGCCCTTCGTCCCGGTACCATGAGGCGGATCTCGAGGGCGAGATCCATTGTTAGTGGTGTCAAATTGTAGCACCCCGGGTAAAGCCACTACTAGAAAATCGCTTGTTGTTTTATGTTTGTGCATCATCATTATATCATCATGCATATTATTTTTTTCTAAAACTATTTCGCAAAAGACTATGTTGTTTTCTAAATTAGACCTCCTCTAATTTCAAATCAAAACTCTCGATCTGTCTGGATCTTGTATTTATCTTAAAACTATTTACAAAAATTTTAAAACAAAATGATTAAATTAAAACTATTTTGTATCGGGAGATAGACACCGGTTAGGCCCAATCGGCCCAACCAGAGTCCACCTACTACCCTATATAAAACCTAAACCTAAACCTAGACCTACCTGTCCAAACCCTAGCCTCACCCAACCGCAAACCCTAATCCCCACACCCTCCCCGCCGCCGCCACACCCTGGCAGCAGCGACACCACGCATGGTACACCCCAGCGCCCCGCCCTGCCCTGTCACGTACACACGCACGCGGAACCACCCCCGCCTCGATCCCCTGGACCACCCCGCGTACACCACACAGCGCCACTCACGCCCCCCCTCTCGTGGCCCCACCTCCCTATCGCTCCCACCTCGACACGTTCCCCCATCCAACGCGCTCCCATCCTCGACGCGGAGCAAGCGCCGCCGCCAGGAAGCCCCGACGCTCCTCCTCGATCCCCCACCTCCCCGAGCTCGTCGCCCTCCCTCTCGCGCCCCGCCTCGCCAGGAGCCGAGCCAGGGCCGCCGTCCGCCTTCGTCGCTGCAAGGAACTCTGGCCGCCGCCCTCCTCCCCTCGCGGCGCCCTCTCACCACCCGCGCCCTGCCGTCGACCCCCTCCCCCACTCTCTCTGGCGCCGGACCCCTCTCCGGTCGCCCTCGCTCGCCCCGCCTCCGACCGCCCTCCGCCTCGACCAGCGCGCACCACCGCCGGCCCCGCCCGCCTCTGCACCGGCGCCGGCCTCCTCCTCCCGCGTCTGCCTCCCGCCGTCTCACCCTCTTCCGCCGCCACGCTCGTGGCCGCTGCAGCGGCGCATCCCGCGCATCCTCCTCGTCCTGCGTTCGTCTCCGGCCGCCGGGCCAGCGACCACGCCTCCTTCTGCCTGCAGCGCCCCTGCAAGCCACACGCGACCGCGGCCAGCTTCCCCGACCTCGTGAGCCCGTGCGGTCACCTACCCTGCTTGTGTATGCTCCTGAGGATGCTCCTCGTGTTGCAATTGTTGTGACTGCCACTGGTGATAAGCATTCATGCTGGCTACTGCAGATGTTCAACAGGCCCTATAGCGGCTTCAAAGCCCGTTGAAGAGGAAGTCTTCAATTTTGCTCTGGTGCATGGTGGAACACAAGCCGTCTTCGCAAGACCTCCGTCACGGGTTCCAAGTACCTTGACCTGGACACCGATGATCTTTGCCTTAGACTCGAAGATCCGAAGACCGATCCCGGAGTCCGAGACCAAACCCGAACCACATCGAACCAAGAGCGTTGATCACCAATGTGTGACCCCTTTTCCTGAGACCCTTATTTTGTAAATAACATACAACTTGTTGCATAATTAAATCCTCATGCTTGCATACATATTGTGGGTGTTTGGGGGCCTTATGCCGATTCACCATATAATTAAATATGGGATCCATATGCGGGCAAATCTAGTCTTATATTGGTCCCGATTAAAATTGTGTAGCGAACCGGTGACATGTTTTTGGCTTGATAAGACAACATTTAAATTGCGGGGGTTCTAAATAACTTGAACCGTTTAATTAAATGTCGGGACCCCGGTTCCGCTTAATATTGCCTAATTGCATCGCACCTTTGCCATGCCATACATCATACATGCATCATGCCCGATCTTCTGCCGTAGTATTAAATAGTGCATTCGGTGTTTTCTTCTAGTGCTTTGCTTCTTCACGGATTAGGCTGATGAGTTGATGCGAGTATCGACCCGATCTTGGATGAACCTTCGGCAATGTTTTCAGGCGAGCACCTCCCCCTTTTCTACCTATCTTACTTTTATAGTATTTATTCCCTCCTGTTGATCTATTGCTATCTGTGTTGCGGTGCTCTAGTTTTCATACCTGTGATATCCCTTGCAACCTTATATTGCCTTGGACACATCCTATTACCTGTTGTTTGGTAGATAGTTGGACCTGCGCGTCGTAGTTGCTTGCTCAAGTGCTGTTGCGTGTCGTCAAGTACCACAGTTGTTGGAGTATTGCCGCATGTTTAATGTTGGAGATGAACAAGACTTTCATTATGGTTTAATAACTAAAATTGAAGTAGGTAAATGCAGAGGCACAGGTGGGCAATAGATGTTATTTGGTTGTTAACCGTCCACTTGTGTCCCGTAGGACCCCGAGTTCTTGACACCTGTTCCGAGATCGAGCGCGCTAACCACAGGTGGGGTGTATGGGCACCCCCATCGATTAGTACCTGATTTCAAAGTATTGTACCGGGGGCCACAAGTAGTTTGGGGCTTTATTACTATTCTGTACTTATGCCATGCTTTACTGCTTAATTTAAATTGTGCGAGGTACTGCACTTGTACTGTTTAGGTAAGCGGAGTGTTTTCGCGGTATCGACAAGCCCAGTCTCATTTTCGGGTTCCCAGTCGTTTACAGCCATTGACGCAAACCCTGAGTCCGTCTCGGAGACCGGCCGACTTCGTTGCGGGTAGCTTAGTGGGGTGGCCCCCATGTACTTACTTTGGGTCTGGGAAACGTCATGACTTAGGCCCCGCCGACATACCGATGGGTGTATGTTAACTGATCTGGCAAAAAGGGTCGAAGTGCGTGTGGATACTTTGGTGCACCCCTGCAGGGTTAAATCTTTTCGAAATGCCGTGTCCGTGGTTATGGACGACTTGGAGCACAGTTCTCGATCATAGACAACTATAACTAAAGTTTACTGTTATAATTTGACTTGTATTCGATATGACTAGTAATCAGCTTCACTACAACGGAATGGCTAAATAAAAGTACCAACAACTGCTGGGTTTGGGATGTCTCATGCTAATTGTATCTGACTAGTAAGTGTTGCAACTACAACGGAACGGTTAACTAAAAGTGCCCACTGCTTATTCAATCAGGATGACTATCTATACCTGACTAGTAATTGCTGCAACGATAACTGAATAAATAAAACTGCCAACTGTGTGAGTTCCTCGGTTGACTTCCTTGTTTGGTCTCGAGGGGGACATACCAGGATGGGTATGTTTGGTGGTAGTATCAGGTTGGTTCCGAATAGGTCTTTCTTATCCCTCTCTGATAGCCGACAGTTATATCGAGTCTCTATAGGTTGTTTAGTGCATGCTGCGCTGCCGCTTCAGTCCACCATACCTATGTAGGCGAGGACCGCCGAATTCTAGCCTCGCCGTGTACTGGCCTCAGTACTGACCGCTCTCTCTTTTTCCTTTGCCCTTTGTCAGCACCCCTTTTGTTTAAGCAGGTTTTGAGATCGACGTCGTTAGTAGGGTTACCCTTCCGGCTTGGCCTGGGCAGGGTTATGGACGCCATTGGTTATTCTTCAGGGCTCTTAGCTCAATTTGCATCTTGTCCGTACTCGGACGCTGTATCGTTTTCCAGGTGATTTGGATCTTTGTATTGTATATCTGTATTCTTGACTCTTTGAGTCGTTGTTGTATATATATGTTTTGTGGGTTCCATCGAGGACTATTGTGTAATGATATTACTTCGTTTTCCACCCGCACGCAAGTGCCTGGTGGGCACCTTTGAATCGTTTCTATGCGGGTTTGGCGGGAAGCGCTAAAACTTGCATAGGGCCGATTCTGAGGGTGTTACAACTACAATGGCCTAAGTAACTAGCAAAAGAATATGTGATGATGTTCATCGAGAACAAATAAAGGGTTATTGTGTTGCTCGTTAAACATCAAAGCTTGCCTTCAAGATTTGTTTTATCAGGTATTATGAGAACAAAAGGGTTGTTCAAATAATTGCCGTAATCCATAAAAGATGGATGATTCACAAATCTCGTTGGAAAAATCACATCCATAAAACTAGTGCTAAAAGTGTCGAAAGACAAATTGATTGAAAGATCACTTAGGAAGTGACATCGCCGTTTAAATTATATTGGAAAGAAAACATGGAGAAACTCCATGTGGATGGAATTTTGGAGTCATTTTGATTTTTGATCAAATGACGCTTGTGAAACTTTCCTATAGATAATTAAAACTTCGTTCTTAGGCCAAAAGGGAACGAATGACTAGCTTATTGGAACTTGTACATATTGTTGTATGAAGTGAAGGGAATATGCCCGAGAGGCAATAATAAAGTGGTTATTATCGTATTCCTTATTTATGATAAATGTTTATTTTGCATGCTATAATTGTATTAATACGGAAACGTTAATACATGTGTGTTTAATAAACAAAAGGTAGTTCCTAGTTATGCCTCTCTCATAAACTAGCTCATTGATTAACAAGATGATCAAGGTTTCCTGATCATGGACATTGGATGTTGTTAATAACGGGGTCACAACATTAGTGTAATGGTGTGATGAACATTCATCCGAAGTATAGCATTACGATCAAAGTCATTGAGTTTATATTGCTATAACAACTTACGAAGTGATCCTAATCCTTAGACCATGAGATCATGTCAATCACTAACACCGGAAGAGTTTCTTGATAACATCAAACGTCACACCGTAACAGGGTGATTATAAAGATGGATTCAGAACTACTAAAGTGTTATGTTGAGGCCCATGGATCGAGAGTGGAATTTGTTCATCCCGATGACGGATAGATATACTCTGGGCCCTCTCGGTGATATCACATTGATTAGCTTGCAAGCAAGTGATTTGATCACTAGAATGTTATATCACGGGAACGAGAAAAGAGTGCATGTCAGTAACGAGATCAAACTAGGTATGGAGATACCGATGATCGAATCTCGGACATGTAATATATCGTGAAACAAAGGGATTAAGATATACTAGCGTAAAAGGTTCCGACGATCACAAGAAAGTCATCGTTGAATGTGTGGGAGTCAGTATGGGTCTCCAGATCCCGCTTCTGATTATTGATCCGAGAGGGGTCTCGATCATGTCCGCATTATTCACGAACCGTAGGGTGACACACTTAAGAGACACCGACATCCAATTGGAGCAAATGTTTCATGCCGAAAGAATGAACAAGCGCAGGAATTTATTTCACTAGATACCGAAACAGGTTTTCGGGTGAAATTGCATAAAGTGGTTATGCATGTGAAATAGAATTCTAGCAAGGGGTTATTTGTGAATGTTTGTCAATAAAGTAATTGACAAAATTCTGAATAAAATAAAAGAGTTTTATTTAATGAGAGTTTGCATTAAATTTGGTGGAAATTTAATGGGAAATTGAGTGGACTTTTGAGTGGAGGGAATTTAAAGGAGATTTGTGAGTGGAGTGTCCACCCACATGAAGAGGGGAGGGCAAGGGGGCAGACCCCATGCGCCGGCCACCCCCTTGGGGTTCCCCCCTCCTCCTATAAAAGGAGCCCCCCTCCTCACTTGTCTCTCACACCTCCTCGTGAAGGATCTCTCTCCCCCTCTAGAATTTATCCCCCATGGTCTCGGACTAGCGAGATACATGTTCCCGGTGGCTATTCGGCAAGAAAGAGTTGTGCTTCCGCTGCATCTCTGGAGCGAGGAGGCGGAGGTTGCTCGGTGCCTCGAACGTGTGTGCGAGCACGGATGCGCTGCTGATTTGCGGCGCTAGGACTTCCTCTCGATCTTGAGATCGGCAAGAGATCGTCTACATCAACCACGAGTTGAACTCGTTAAGCTTTGTCGGTCTTCAAGGGTATGTTCTCTACGGATATACATCCGCCCGTTGTTTGTATCTAGTAGATAGATCTTGGTATATAGTTCACATCGTAGGAAAATTTTTGTTTTCTATGCTGCGAACCCTACAGTGGTATCAGAGCCGGATCTATGCGTAGATACTTTGCACGGGTAGTACACATATGAGTATGTGGGCGATGATGATCATTTTATTGATTCTTGTTGTACTTTGGATATTGGTGGCATAGTGGGATGAAGCGGCCCGGACAAACTTTACATGTCCTCGCACATGAGACCTGTTCCACGCTTGACATGCAACTAGTTTTGCATAAGTGGCTAGCGGGTGTCTGTCTCTCCTACTATAGTCAATATCTAATTTGCAACGAGTTGTCAACAATTTGGTTATCCTCGTTGTGGTTCATGTTCGTAGGTAAGAACGGTTCTATCTTCGAAAGCCCTAAGCCACGTAAAATTTGCAATGGATAAATTAGAGGCGTCTAGTTTAGATTGTTGCTGGGCTAGTGTTATGATATGGTGATGTTGTAAGTAGAAGTATGAGATGATACTCTTACAACATACATAACGTGTAAACTCCATAGACCTTGGATTTACACATAAAGGTATGATAGTGATCATACCACGGTGCACATGATAGAGATCATATGCGAGAACCATATCATTCCACTAATAAACATGTGATGTCTGATAGCATCTTATATTGCTTGTTTGGCGTTTTATTAGCATAATAAGATGATCCCTCATTTAGATATCAAGATAAAAATGTGTTCTTCTTTAAGTATGCACCAACAATATTTCGCCGCTTCAAGACATCACGTGATGATCGGGTGTACTTGAATCCACGAGCATATCTCGGGTGTAAGACAGTTACACACGCGAATACTAAGGTTCTTACTTGGCGAGCCTAGCATGTACAGACATGGCCTCGGAACACGGACCGAAAGGTTAAGCATGAGTCATATGTTTTGATATGATGACCATATGGATGCTCGCCTTTGAAGCTACGCCGACTCACGTGATGATCGGACTTGGTGTAGTGGATTTGGTTCATGTAATCACCAAAAGGACACGAGGGATGTCGTTTTTGAGTGGGAGTTCATTTCTAATTTGGATTAGTAGAACTCAATTTATCATAAATTAAATCAAAGTGAATTTGCATAATTTCTTGTAGTTATTGGCATTCGTTCACCACCTTATGCTTAGTTGTAATTGAGATAATAGAACTATAGAATTTTGGATATATACTTTACGAACTGGTAACGTATTGTGTTGAGTGTCAATCTAAAGTTTAAGTCCTATTGCAAACTTTCAGCAAACTCTATTTACTCCGTGAAATTTAATAGTTGGTATTAAATCGAGAGTAACAATTCCAGTGTTAGTATCTTAAGTATCATGTTTGCCTCCATGATACTTGATTTTTTTTTAATATCAAGTTTATCTAGGAGCTGAAAGAATTGTTTCAGAAACCTTCATGTGTGGCAGATATAACGATATCTGAAACAGTGTTTTGTTTGCAATATGATAGAGTATAATATATGTTCTCATATTGGATGAGAATTTACAAAGGTTGGAGATGCTAGACATCCTAATCATCCAAAAGGGTTTTGGAAAGTAATGTTATACCCACGATTCGCCTTTATAAGCTACAGTAGCTTGATCATGAAAGTCGTCATGATAAGGATGAATAGAAGATGTATGTAAAGTGTTTACTACACTAAAAGATTACTAAAGAATGGATTTTGAAAGAATACCGATCATTTTGATGATGGTGATCTACTTCAAAGTGCAAGTCCAAAGGTATTATTATTTGAATATACACGCTTTGGACTATGTGTCATGTATATGGCGCCAGTTTTGATGTTGATAAATTCTTTTAAAAAGGAAAAGGAAATGCTGAAAGAGAATCTATAAAATATACTTGGCAGAAAAGAAAAGATTGGAAATATCCAATTTAGGTATATATATGATATACATGTTATGGTTGTATTCTTTGCTTGTTAAACAATGTGGTTCTTGGGTATTGGATACCGAATTGGTTGGTATGAAATTTCATACGGAATGACGCAATTCATGAACCACAATGGCCTAAGTAACTAGCAAGAGAATATGTGATGATGTTCATCGAAAACAAACAAACCGTTGTTTGTATTTCTCGTTGACATCAAAGCTTGACTTCAAGATTTGTTTTAATAATTGTTATTTGAATCAGGTATTATAAGAACAAAGGTTGTTCAAATAATTACCGTATTCCATATAAGATGGATGATTTACAAATCTAGTTGGAGAAATCACATCCATAAAACCTAATGCTAAAATGTCGCAAGACAAATGATTGAAAGATCACTTACGAAGTGACATCGCTGTTTAAATTATATTGGAAAGAAAACATGAAGAATCTCCATTTTCATGGATTTTTGGAGTCTTTGATTTGATCAAGTGACGCTTGTGAGACTTTCCTCGGGATAATTAAAACTTCGTTCAAAGGCCAAAGAAGAACGAACGACTAAAATATTGGAATTTATACATATCGATGTATGTAGTCTATTATGTGTAGTCGTAAGCGATGGGTTTCAACTTCATATACTTTCTCCGGAAATTGAGTGAATAATTCACTTAATGAGAAAGAAGTGTGAAATATTTGAAAATGTTCAAAGACTTTCAAGATGAAGTGAAAATCATTGTGACAAGAAAAATAAATGAATTATGATCTGATCATAAAGGGATTTATTTGAGTTACAAGTGTAACAAGAAAAATAAATGAATTATGATTTTATCATAAAAGGGATTTATTTGAGTTACAATTTTAGCAAAACACCTAGATTTACATCTCCTGAAACACCATAGGAATATGGAATCTTTTGAGATTTGTAAGGAAACCTTGTTTGACATGGTTGGATCAAAGGTGTTATTTATAAAACTGCCATTATGTTTTAAAAGATTAAAGCTTTAGAGACTACCGATTTTACACTGAAAAGAGCTCCATCTTGATCCGGTGAAATGACACCATGGAAGTTATGGTTTGGGGTAAAACCCAAGTTGTCATTTCTTAAATTTTGGTATGCTAAACATAAGTAAGATGTTTACAACCGAAGTCGGATGAGCATGTCTTTGTAGGTTATTTCGAATAACAATTGGTTATTCCTCCATAACACCAAGGACAAAAGGGTTTGTCGCTTGAAACGTGAAATTTCTTGAAAAAGGAATTTTTTCGTAAAAGTTAAGTGGGAGGACAATAGAACTTTGATAAGGTTAACGAACCTTAGCTAAATGTGCTGAGTTGCGCAGCGCCGGAAATCGTTCTGGAGGCTGCCATAATGCTCATAGCTTATGTGCCTCAAAGGTTGTGGTCACGGAGGTCTAAAGTTCCTATTGAACTAAGAAGGTCGGTTAAACAATCAAATGCTAAGATTTGAGAGTAAATCATTATTGTTTGACAATGATGAACCGAATACATACAAAGAAGCGATGATGGGCCCTGACTCCGTCAAATGGCTTGAAGCCATAAAATCCGTGATAGTTCCATATACGAGAAATCAAGTTTTGAACTTGGAAGACCCTCCGGAAAGGTGTAAAAACCTATCGGTCGTATTTGGATCTATAAAGAAACAGACATGGATGTATCACATCTATGAAATATTCGACATGTCGTAAAGTATTTTATGACAATGTTCAAAGAGTTGACTATGACAAGATTTGATCTTTCATAGCGATATTTAGTCTGAACGGATTAAAGTAGCAACCACTACATATAATTTGGTATATGGTAGATGAATAAACAAAACAAAGTTCTTCTAATAGAATGGTTACCTAGGACGTGTACATGACACGGTCCAAAGGGTTTTGTTAAATTCAAAGGATGCTAAAAGGGCATGCAAACTTCAATGGTTGAAGTAAGCATCGCGGAGTTGGAATCTTCACCATGATGAAAAATGAGTTTTTCATCTGGAGACGATGAAGATGCTTGCATTTGCAAGAAATTAAGTGGGAGCGCTAAGACATATTTCTAATACATTATGTGGAGGACATCTTATTGATTAGAAATGATGTATATTTTATTGACAAAGGTTAAGAATTTCATTTCGATGAAAGACTTGGGCAAAACCCGAATATTTAGCATGAATGTCTATAGTGGATAGACTGTGACGCTAATATGTTTATGCCAAACGTACATATATGAGATATTGAAGGAGTTCAATATAGAAACGACAAGAAACAGTTCTTGTTGCATGGAAAGGAATTGAATCAAGATTCAAGTGTATCGACACTTGATAAGTGAAACAAGATTCAAGTGCTTTGACACTTGATGAGTGCAATCACGAGAATGTTTTGATCAATCATACCATGATATGTACACATCCAGATATGTCCTATGCTCTAAGTATTATGAGCATATACCAGAATGAATCATAAAATGATCATTGGACGATAGTGAGGATATTCTTATGATCTTTTGGAAGAACTAAGAATATATTTGTGTAGAGGTGACAAACAATTACAAATAGTTCATTGTAAAGCGTTACATTGATACTAGTTTTGTCACAAGATACAAATTAAGTTTATCTCAATTTAAACTATGGGTGGCACAATGTAATGGAAAGGAGATTCCATGATGGATTTGGAAGAGTTCCAAAGTTAAGATATTGTGACGAATACTACAACAAAAGGCTAAGTATATGACTGCTATAGTAGCAGCAAAGGAGGGAATTTATGTCAAGTAGTTTGTTATCAAACTAAGGTGTGGTTCGCAACGGGCTAACACTAAAGATATATTGTATGACAATAGTATCGATGTGTTTTAACCCCAAGGAACTAAAGGTCTCACCAAAAGACCAAATTTATACAATGCCATCTCATTGGAGAATGAGTGATGCGTGGAGACGCAAAGACATGCAAATACACACGGACCTGAAGCGTCAGCTCCATAGATTATGTCAACCACTTGCAATTGCATATTTGGAACACCAGAAAGCCATAGGTGTTCAATACACAAAGTTTTCAAACTAGATTATTGTCTCTAGTGCAAGTGGGAGACTGAAGGGAATATGCCCGAGAGGCAATAATAAAGTGGTTATTCTCGTATTCCTTATTTATGATAAATGTTTATTTTGCATGCTATAATTGTATTAATACGGAAACGTTAATACATGTGTGTTTAATAAACAAAAGGTAGTTCCTAGTTATGCCTCTCTCATAAACTAGCTCGTTGATTAACAAGATGATCAAGGTTTCCTGATCATGGACATTGGATGTTGTTAATAACGGGGTCACAACATTAGTGTAATGGTGTGATGAACATTCATCCGAAGTATAGCATTACGATCAAAGTCATTGAGTTTATATTGCTATAACAACTTACGAAGTGATCCTAATCCTTAGACCATGAGATCATGTCAATCACTAACACCGGAAGAGTTTCTTGATAACATCAAACGTCACACCGTAACAGGATGATTATAAAGATGGATTCAGAACTACTAAAGTGTTATGTTGAGGCCCATGGATCGAGAGTGGAATTTGTTCATCCCGATGACGGATAGATATACTCTGGGCCCTCTCGGTGATATCACATTGATTAGCTTGCAAGCAAGTGATTTGATCACTAGAATGTTATATCACGAGAACGAGAAAAGAGTGCATGTCAGTAACGAAATCAAACTAGGTATGGAGATACCGATGATCGAATCTCGGACATGTAATATATCGTGAAACAAAGGGATTAAGATATACTAGCGTAAAAGGTTCCGACGATCACAAGAAAGTCATCGTTGAATGTGTGGGAGTCAGTATGGGTCTCCAGATCCCGCTTCTGATTATTGATCCAAGAGGGGTCTCGATCATGTCCGCATTATTCACGAACCGTAGGGTGACACACTTAAGAGACACCGACATCCAATTGGAGCAAATGTTTCATGCCGAAAGAATGAACAAGCGCAGGAATTTATTTCACTAGATACCGAAACAGGTTTTCGGGTGAAATTGCATAAAGTGGTTATGCATGTGAAATAGAATTCTAGCAAGGGGTTATTTGTGAATGTTTGTCATTAAAGTAATTGACAAAATTCTGAATAAAATAAAAGAGTTTTATTTAATGAGAGTTTGCATTAAATTTGGTGGAAATTTACTGGGAATTTGAGTGGACTTTTGAGTGGAGGGAATTTAAAGGAGATTTGTGAGTGGAGTGTCCACCCACATGAAGAGGGGAGGGCAAGGGGGCAGCCCCCATGCACCGGCCACCCCCTTGGGGTTCCCCCCTCCTCCTATAAAAGGAGCCCCCCTCCTCACTTGTCTCTCACACCTCCTCGTGAAGGATCTCTCTCCCCCTCTAGAATTTATCCCCCATGGTCTCGGACTAGCGAGATACATGTTCCCGGTGGCTATTCGGCAAGAAAGAGTTGTGCTTCCGCTGCATCGCTGGAGCGAGGAGGCGGAGGTTGCTCGGTGCCTCGAACGTGTGTGCGAGCACGGATGCGCTGCTGATTTGCGGCGCTAGGACTTCCTCTCGATCTTGAGATCGGCAAGAGATCGTCTACATCAACCACGAGTTGAACTCGTTAAGCTTTGTCGGTCTTCAAGGGTATGTTCTCTACGGATATACATCCGCCCGTTGTTTGTATCTAGTAGATAGATCTTGGTATATAGTTCACATCGTAGGAAAATTTTTGTTTTCTATGCTGCGAACCCTACATGAAGTCCATTATGTGTAGTCAAGAGCGATGGATTTCAACTTCATATGATTTCTCCGAAAATTTGAGTGAATATATGAATATTTACTTAATAAGGATGAAGTATGAAACATTTGAAAAGTTCAAAGACTTTCAAGATGAAGTGCAAAATCATTGTAACAAGAATATAAATAGTTTATGATAAGATCATAAAGGAAGATATTTGAGTTACAAGTTTAGCATGATACCTAAGATTTAAGGAATCGTTCTGTGGATTTGCATTTTTGAAACACCATAAGAGTATGGAGCGTTCGAGATATGTAATTAAACCTTGTTTGACATGGTAAGATCAAAGGTCTAATTCATAAAACTGCCATTATATTTTAAAGATTAAAAGCTTGAGAGACTACCGTTTTACTGAAAAGAGCTCCATCATAATCCGTTGAAATGACACCATATAAAGTTATGGTTTGGGATAAAACCCAAGTTGTCCTTTCTTAAACATTGGTATGCTATGCATAAGAAAGATGTGTGCAACCAAAGTCGGATGAACCTGTCTTTGTATGTTATTTTGAATAACTGTTCCTCCATAACATCAGAGACAAAAGTGTTTGTCACTTAGAACGTCAAGTTTCTTTGAGAAGGAATTTTCGTGAAAATATAAGTGGGAGGAAAATAGAATTTTGATAAGGTTAAAAGAACCTTAGCTATATGTGCAAAGTTGCGCAGCGCCGAAAAGTGTTCCGGAGGCAGCAACAATGCTCATGGCTCACGTGCCTCAAAGGTTGTGGTTACGAAGGTCAAAGTTTCTATTGAACCAAGTAGGTCGAGTAAGCAATCAAATACCAAGATTTGAGGGTTGAATCATTATTTGAGAATAATGAACGTACTACATGCAAAGAAGCGATGATGGGCCCTGACTCCGTAAAATGGCTTGAAGCCATAAAATCCCTCGAGAAAGGTGTAAGACCTTATAGTTGTGTTTGGATCTATAAAGAAATAGACATGGATGTTTCACATCTATGAAATAGTCGACATGTTGGGAATGAGTTCACAACAATGTTCAAAGGTTGACTATGACAAGATTTGATCTTTCATAGCGATATTTAGTCTAAATGGATTAATATACCAGCCACTACATATAATTTTGTTATATGGTAGTTGAATAAACAAAACAAGTTCTTCTAATAGAATTGTTACCTAGGACGTGTGCTTAACACGGTCCATAGGGTTTTGTTAATTCAAAGGATGCTAAAAGCATATGCAAACTTCAATGGTTGAAGTAAGCATTGCGGAGTTGGAATATTCACTATGATGAAACTGTTAAAGGAGTTTAAATTCGTCGGAGACAATGAAGATGCTTGCATTTGCAAGAAATTAAGTGGGAGCGCTAAGACATGTTTCTAATACATTATGTGGAAGACATATTGTTGATTGGAAATGATGTATCTTTTATTAACACAGGATAAGAATTTCATCTCGATGAAAGACTTAGGCAAAACCCAAATATTTGGCATCAATATCTATATAGATAGATTGAGACGCTAATATGGTTGTGCCGAAAGTACATAGATAATATATTGAATGAGTTCAATATAGAAACTATAAGAAATGTTCTTGTCGCACAGAAAGGATTGAATGAGATCAATATTGATGATATATTCAAGTGTATTGACACTTGGTAAGTGAAACAAAGATTCAAGTATAGATTGATACTTGATGTATGAAATCACAAAGAGTATTTATATCAATCATGTTGTGATATGTACAAATCCAGATATGTCCTATGCTCTAAATGTTATGAGCATATACCAGAATGATTCATAATATGATTATTGGACGATAGTAAAGATATTCTTATAATCTTGTAAAAGAACTAAGAATATATATTATTTTGTCGAAGTGACAAATAGATGGTTAGTTCATTGTAAATGAATTACATTGATACTAGTTTTGTCACAAAGTACAAATTAAGTTTATCTCAATCTAAACTAAGGGTGGCACAATGTGATGGAAAGTAAGTTCCATAATGGATTTGGATGAGTTCCAAAGTTGAGACATTGTGACAGATACTACAACAAAAGGGCTAAGTATATGACTGCTATTATAGCAGCAAAAGAGGGCATTTGTGTCAAGTAGTTTGTTATCAAACTAGGTGTAGTTCACAGCGGGATAATACTATGAAGATATATTGTACGACAATATTATCAACATGTTTTAACCCCAAAGAACTAAAGGTCTCACCAAAGGACCAAATTTATACAAAGCCATTTCATTAGAGAATGAGTGATGCGTAGAGACGCAAAGACATGCAATTACACGTGGACCTGGAAGTGTCAGATCCGGAGATCAGTTGACCACTAGCAATCGTGTACATACGACACCAGAAAGCCATAGGTGTTGAATACACAAAGGTTTGAAACTAGATTATTGACTCTAGTGCAAGTGGGAGACTGTTGGAGATATGCCCAAGAGGCAATAATAAAGTGGTTATTATCATGTCTTCATACTTATGATAAATGTTTACATACCATGCTATAATTGTATTAACAGGAAACATTAATACTTGTGTGATTTGTAAACATAAAAGAGTCCCTAGTAAAGCCTCTTGTTAAACTAGCTTGTTGGTTAATATATGATCATGGTTTCCTGATCATGAACATAGAGATGTTATTAACAACAGGATCATATCATTAGGAGAATGATGTGATGGACATACTCCTATAGTTAAGCGTAGCATAAAGATCAAGTCATTTAATATAGTTCATTTGCTATAAGCTTTCTGATGCATAGTAACCTAATTCCTTCGACCATGAGATCATGTTAATCACCATCACCAGAAGGATGATTTGATGACATCAAACACCACACCGTAACTGGGTGGCTATAAAGGTGGCATTGAGTGTTCGGAAAGTATGTGTTGAGGCACATGGATCAAGAGTGGGATTTGTCCATCCATATGACGGATAGATATACTCTGGGCCCTCTCGGTGGAATGTCATCCAATTAGCTTGCAAGCATGTGACTGGCTCACAAGGGATCACATACCCTAGGCCAGCCGCCGCCCCCCTTCTAGATGTGGCTGCCCTAGATCTCTTCTAAACCGTCGTCTAGCTAATCCCTAGCTGTTGGTTGCTCTAAACCCCTTGGTGCCTCTAAACCCTAGACCACCAAGGCCTCTCTCATAGTCCACCATACTCGCTCCGGCTTAAGGCAAAGCCCTGCGAGATCTCCCCTCTACTTTCGGTACCACGCCGTTGTGCTGCCGGAATCGCGAGGAGAGTGCTACAACCTCCGCTGCCTGCTGAAACAAGGGAGAGGAAGGTCTTCATCGAGTACCGAACGTGTGACCGACTGTGGGAGCGCTGCCGGAACGCAGAGCCGGAAGAATCGTCTACGCGATCTTGAGATCGGCAAGTGCACGACTACATCACCCACGAGAATCTGCTCTCGTTAACCGCTTTGGAATCTTCAAGGGTGAGTTCCTCTATCGACTCGTTGCTACAATCTAGTAGATAGATCTTGGCTTGTTTGTGTGCATGCGGTAGAAATTTTTTGTTTTCCATGCTACGAACCCCTACAGGACTTCCTCCCCAAGTAGGTTTCCTACTCTTCCTCCACCAAACAAAATAGCCGTTTGACTTTTCAAATTGGCGTTTGACTTTTCAAACTAGGATTTGATTTAACCCTTTATTTTGTTCAGCGATGACACCTAGTACATGATACAACCATTCCAACTTGTTATGACACGTTCATGTACCCTTCCTCTCCGGAGTGCCGGACATTCCGGAACCTTCTAGAACATTCCCGATGAAAACACCAGAACCATTCTCCAACCCCGAAACAGGACTTTCCTTATATGAATCTTATTCTCCGGACCATTCCGGATCTCCTCGTGATATCCCGGATCCCATCTGAGACTCCGAACAACATTCGGTCTCTTACTCATCATTCCATAACTACTCAACAACGTCGAATCCTTAAGTGTGTCTCCCTACGGTTCGTGAATTATGCGGACATGATCGAGACACTTCTTCGAACAATAACCAATGGAGGAATCTGGAAATTCATATGGCTCCCACATATTTCTACGATTACTTTGCGATCGAATGAACCACTTACATACGATACCAATTTCCCTTTGTCTCACGATAGTTTACTTATCCGAGGTTTTGATCGTCGGTATCTCTGCATACCTAGTTCAAACTCGTTACTGATAAGTACTCTTTTCTCGTTCCCGTGATATGTGATCCCTTGTGAGCCAGTCACATGCTTGCAAGCTAATTGGATGACATTCCACCGAAGGGCCCAGAGTATATCTATCCGTCATATGGATGGACAAATCCCACTCTTGATCCATGTGTCTCAACCAATACTTTCCGAACACTCAATGCCACCTTTATAGCCACCCAGTTACGGTGTGGTGTTTGATGTCATCAAAGCATCCTTCCGGTGAAGGTGATAAGCATGATCTCATGGTCGAAGGAATTAGGTTACTATGTATCAGAAAGCATATAGCAATTGAACTATTAAAATGACTTGATCTTTATGCTACGCTTATCTATAGGAGTATGTCCATCATATCATTCTCCTAACGATATGATCTTGTTGTTAATAACATCTCAATGTTCATGATAGGGAAACCACAATCATTTATTAACCAACAAGCTAGTATTATGAAGAGGCTTTACTAGGGACTTTAATTTAAGTTTACAAATCACATAAGTATTAATGTTTCCTTGTTAATACTATTATAGCATGAATGTAAACATTTATCATAAACACAAAGATAATAATAACTACATTTATTATTGCCTCTAGGGCATATCTCCAACAGAACTATGTACTCCGGTCCAATCTTTACCATTGATACATCTTTCGTTGTTACTTGTTTACTTGCTGCAAACCATTACCTTCCACACCATACGTTTAATCTTTTGTTACAGCAGACCGGTGAGCTTGACAACCTCACTGATTCGTTGGGACAAAGTCTTGAGTTTGTGTTGTGCAGGTTTTCACGTTGCTTGCAACACCTTTGAGACGTTTCCTTCCTCCTTATGGTTTGATAACCTCGGTCTCTACTGAGAAAAACTTGTTGTTGTGCTCATCACACCTTGCTCTTGGGGTTCCAAAGAAGTGTCTCACGTCAACACTAGGTGCACGCACCAGATTTCTCGCTTATTCTTGAACATATATACTAATGTACTTTCTTCCACTCCTCGGTCATCTTGTCCGATTAGAAAACATGGTTGAATGTCTTAGATAACCATGATATTGCCATATTTCCATGGCATCTTCACACCTAAATGGAAATAACATCATTGTCAAAGGTATTCCCTTTATTTATCATTTTAGGGCACCGTCAACCTCAGACCGTTTGATCCTCCACAAGATCTGCCCCATCCAACTTAGGCATAGTGTTGTTGTTCATACCATCGAATATCATCTCGCCTTTTGTGTCTACTCGCGCGAAAGGTACATTTTAACCATAAATGTGTTGCTTATTAATGCAATAAATTACAAGAAGAAAATGCCACCTACTAGGACCAAACTAACTAGTATCACAATATCACTACCAAAATTACAAAAAAACATAATTTCGACTTTGAGTAATCTGTGAATTATAATACTACTATTACTACTAAACTTTGCAATAAATAATGTGTGTGTGCACCGGTTGATGCAGAGGCCAGGTTTCGACTCCCCGTTTCGGAAAAAACCACAATTACAAAAGAGATGTACATACATAACTAATGAGTGGTGTATCTACAAACAAGTACAAATATTCTACTCCGTTTAAAATAGAAGATGTTTTAGCTTTATAAAGTAAATGTATCTAGACTTCTTTTAGTATATAGGTTTATTCAAGTTTAGAGTGAATCTACATATTGTGAACCTATATACTCCCTTCGGTCCATATTAATTGACTTGGATTTGTTAAATTTTGGATGAACCTATATACTAAATAGTGTATAGATTTATCCAAATTTTAGCAAATCCAAGTCAATTAATATGGGTCGGAGGGAGTACTACAAGAAGTCTAAATATATTTTCTTTACATACATAAATCATTTTATATTTTGAAACAAAGGGAGTACTATGTAAATGCTAAACTTCGAGGGACTCGGATGTATTTTGCAGAAGGCGATTCGTTCCTAGACCCAACGCACCAAAAAATTCAAAACCTTTTCCCTTCCTCCCGAACCGTCTCGGCCCAGCTGGCTCCCATTTCCCACGCCGCCACCGTCCGCAATTCCTCCGCGGCTCCGCCGACGACGCAGCGGAGGGGAGCGATGGTGGCTGCGGCGGCGGAGGAGGGCGAAGACCCGCGGTGGAGGAGGAGCAACACTGACTGCGTCTTCTTCCTCGTCTCCCGCGTCAGCTGCACCAAGGTACCGTACGGCGCAAAACCCTAGCGCAAATCCGTCGATTCGTTGGGTTTCCGCGTCTCTCTGCCGGTGAGTGGTAGCAGATGCCGCCGCCGTTGATCGATTCACTGATCGGAGTTCGTGTGCGGTTTTGGTCGCAGGGGTCCAAGTGCGAGTACCGCCACTGCGAGGGCGCCCGGTTCAACCCCAGGAGCTGCTGGTACTGGTTCCACGGCAACTGCGTCAACCCAAGCTGCACCTTTCGCCACCCTGTGTGTGATCCCTACTTCCGCACCCACTGTATTCCGTACCACCTTTGAATTGATATGTGTGTGTGCTTCTGTAATCATGAAAAAAACGTGCGTCTGTCCGTGCCTGCTTGCATGCCTAGGACGCTTTCTCTGGTAGTTATTAATGGGTCTATTGTTACGCTTGTGCTAAGCTTACTTGGTGGTGGTGCAATTTGCGAAGTGTTGCATGCCTAAGATGTCATTATCACTGTGGATCTGTCTTTGCTAATAGATCAGACTCCTTGTGAGCATTTTCTATTTAAAAAATCATAAACACCCCTCATGTTATTCTAGGGCTCTAGGCTTACATTGGCCCCAATTCTTTGAGTCCACCATGCGCACTGGGACCACCTATTGTTAGTCGGAGTTAGCGATAATTTTGTGGTGTGAGTTTATGACAGCAAACATTTCCATGTTCAGTTTTGTGCTCTGTTCCTGTGCGGTGTACTAGGCTCACTTGGCGCAGAAGTTAATTTATTTTTGTCTTCTTCTATACTATGTACCAAATCTAAAAATAGGATATCATGTTGAGCTATTTCAGTGAGTTCACCGAGCTCACCTACTGTTAGTTGGCAACGATTTTGTGGAGAAAGTTTTGTTTGTATGCATTGTGAGTTTGTGGCAGCAAATCTTGGTGCAGTTTTGTGCTCTGCTGTAGTGCGTTTATGAATATACATTTATAATCATGGAATCATGTGTGAGAAAGGGGAGGGGGCACTTCACCCAGCAGTTAATTTATTTGTCTTTGTCTATGCTCATGTACCAAATCTACAAATAGGATATCAGATTTTGCTATTTCAGCGAGTTGCCCTTACAGTGCTTGCTTTGTTAAGCAATTCATGAGTTTATTGATTGATTCATGTTCATGCTTTACATTTTTTATGCTATTCTAATTGACTCGAATGGTTTATTGGACCTTCTTTTCATTGATACCTTCCCTGAATCTTAGCTTCTTATTAGTTTTCCCAGCAATGTTATTTGAATGGCACCATTTTGTTGTTACTTGGTTATCTGATTAGCTTCTCCTATTGCAGCCAATGGAAAATTTCAATAGAACCAAGTCCTTGTTAGTCCCACCCTCATCATATGGTTCCATTTCTTCCAAGGAAACCAGTCCTTGTTATTTCTACTACAGCTCAGGCTGTACAAAAGCTGACAATTGCCCTTTCCTACACGAGCCTCGAACTCCTAGCAATGATGTGGGAATTACTTCTGAAGCTACTCCTTTCAATCCCGATGTCAACGCAAATTCTGCTGGAGATGAGATGGTTGAGGTATCAAAGGATGCTCACATAAATCCTTGTCAAGATACCCCTTGCCACATAAAGAAATGCCACTCAGAAGAAGTTCATGAGTCCAGATATCCCGAATTTGATGGTGCTATTTCGATTGCACCTGAAACATCAATTGATACGGGCGAACACATGAAAATTTTCACCCACTCAGATCAGAGCTCAGGAGATACAACAATGGAGGAAACAGAGCAAGATGAAGATCGTGATTCGTCCCCTGGATTTGATGTGCTCGTGAATGATGGGCTCTCTAACAAGAATGATCTTGAGCAACAATTGGCACAGAAAAGAGATGCTCAAGTGCTTCATGCGAAACATAATATTGGAGGACCAGTCTGTTATGATCTGGATTATTATGATTCACAGTACTATGGGCAAGCATTTTGTGGCTTTGATGATCAACATGGTTATTTGTATCTTAGTCGTCTTGAAGGAGTTCAGGACCATGATACTGGGACCACTCTGGGACATGTACCACACGATAGCAGAAATATTGTAAGGTCAAGTTCTGATGAGTATGGCAAAAGGTTCTTCAATTCCAGAAACTTCATCAGCTCAGCAGATGTTGTTTTTCCTCGTCAGCATACTGAGACAAGACACTCTTCAAAGAGAAGACTTGAGAAGAGAAAAGGTGCCAAGGGCAGGAAGGGTCGCACTAAGAGGCATCGGGGTCTTCAACCAATATTCACTCACTGCAGGCAAGATTCATTGATGGAAGATTGTCCTCAGTCTGTTGTCTGTGCTACCTTCAGGGGACAGAAGAAGAAACGTAGAGGAAAACAATACAATGCTATTGCTGCTAGATCTTTTGAAAATCCTGCGGCAGATTTTACTGGACCAAAAACTCTAGCTCAGATAAAAGAAGAGAATTGTGTATCCAAGTCAAGTTCTAGCCACTGCGCTGCTCGCATGCCTCATGGGACATTCTTCCCAAATGATTTCAAGGGCCCCAAATCTCTGACAGAGCTTCTCAAGGCTAAGGGTAGAATTTCCATTGGTTAGCCCAACTTCTGGCTAGAACATATGAAGTGCATTTTTTTCCAGTTTTCTGCTCAACTTGGTCAGAATGATGCAGACAGCTACTTAGCAACTTGGGAGCACTTCTGTCAAAGAGAATGGAACACGCAGTGTCGATTTTCTGCAGATAATTATTAACATTCTGGTCAATTTTAGGAGGAAGGAATCAGTATTCAGGAACAACTAGCTGCTATAGTTGGCAAATGGTGCTAATTAACTTGTTACTTCATGTTGCTACGTTCTTAACTAAACTAGGGCTCGCTGGAGATATAATTTTGTTATGTCTTGCAGACCATCACTTAACATTGTTGCACTTATTTCTATAAGTCTGCACAATTTATGTCCCTTTGAACTGCTTTACAAGCAAGGATTAAACAGTGTCTGCCTTTGTGCATTATACTATAAATTATATGATAGTTTGCTTAACCTATCCTATTTATAATATATATGATGCTTACATGCATCAATTATTAGCAGACATGTAATATTCACGTGCTTGCATTATTCTGATGGTGAAAAATAAGCGTAACTAGCAACCATATCTCATTGACTTATGTCTACTTCTGTAAAACAAAACATTCTATGTGTTGCTGCAAACGTTAAGGATTCATATTTTCCTTTGACCTGTTGGGCGAGCAATCATTTTGCATTGAAGAATGTTTGCATAAGTTACTTTGGTGAATTTTTAATGAAGGTTAATATATTTGTGACTTAGCCACTCGGTGAATATAGCATCTTATTAGGTAATTGGAACAAACTACTACTGCCATGGAGATGGCCTGACGGCATGGCATAGGGGATTGGAGAGTAGACCATAGGTTTGGGAGGAGGAAGGAGGGAGATAATAGATTGATTAACCTCTTATTGCTTGATTCCTAATTGATACATATGATGTCCCTTATATAGGACGACTTACTTGACCCCTAATTAATAATTCAGAGATGGATTCGATCTTTAGTCTTGCCTTTTTCTATCTAAATAACTCTGTCCTATTTCAATAATATTTCATATTTGAATGTTTACTATTCCTATTTCAGTGCACAGAACAATAATTGACAATTGCTGGAATTCTTGATCATCTGTCACTACCACACGTTTCTGAATCATTACATAATTTGCACTGGTTTCTTCAATCTCTCTTTTTTCTGCCATATTAGTGTCTTGTTCTACTATTATATACCACATTACCATGTGGGGATAAGAGAGGATTTTCAAGCAATAGTTAGATGAAATACCATGAAATAGGGATGTTCAGGATGGTTTAGAGTGGGTACACAAAATATGGCAAAGAGCAGATTTAACACTAAAACTGGCACCCTTATCTACACTTTTTGTTTTTCCTAGTACAACTTATGTGTTGGGGGCTGGTTAGAAACCTGTGTTTGAACACCCCTACTGAGAAATAACTAGGAGCCTCTCATAGGAATAATAACCATAGCCCCATTCTTCTGGAAAACAAACCAGAAGTGGGAGCTAGTGGCTGAAAGTAGCATACTGCTTCAAAACTACAGGGTGTACATTATCACTTTGGGTTTTCAGCCTCTGTTTGCTGGTGTTTCCTCTCCATTTCCATCATGGAGATGTGTTACGTCAGGATTTGTTGCTCAAATAAAATCAGGCCGATGACATGGAAGTTCCTAGATTGTTTGAAATCAGGTTAGTACCAAAAGCTGCCTCTGATTTCAGAATACAATTTGAAAAATTGGATGTGGAGATTTTTTGCAGTCAAAGATTCAATGTGCTCGCTCAGATATTAGTGTATTGGTTGGTTTTCTAGTCTAGTTCAAGGGAAAAAAGCTAATAAACTAAGATGTCAAGCCCTATTAGGAATGAGATAGCAGGAGAGAGACATACCTTTCAACATCCCTGACATGTCTCAGCCCAGCTATAGTTGTAATGTTGAAAGCTAGTAGATGTAAACCACATTTTGTGTGAGTGACGTGGCCTTGTTTTGTTGATAATGGGCATTGCTATTTTTTATTTTATGATTTTAATTTGATTGAGCAGTGGGCAGCTTTACAGGGTGCTAGTCAAAGTGGGTAAATTGTTACAATGTTACATTGATATGTTTTCTGTGGAAGGGTTTATACTGATAAGGATCATGGTGGGTATTAAGACAAAATGGTGTGTAATGAGTTTGAGAACAAAAGAGAAAGGGGTAATGATATTTGCTATTACTTCTACATTTAATGTTATGCTACTTTATGCTAATATTCTGTTAGCTCTTGAATACATCAGAACAAATAAGATGGTGTTTCAACTAGCAATGCTTATGTAGGCAGCCCAGTTTATTTAATGCATGAGATGATGTCAATGCACTGTGCAGACGTACCTTACATTTTCCCCTTCATCTTGAGTCTTCTCCAGTTGTCGCCATCATGTGATTCATCCTGAATTTTCTTATGGTCACCCTTCCTTGAATGCACGTATATTGTATTAGGTTTGGTCAGTACAGACTTTCCTCCCAAGTGCAGTTCTCATTATGCACCATAGACTTCCTAGGTACTAACACTGAAACAAACACCCACGAACACAGGTAGGGAGGTGTTGAATTAAGTGGAGAGGAAGATGGCAGAGCTACAGAGATCTTCCCAAACATTTAGGAGGTCTGGTTCATCTGGTCTGATCTGGGAAGAGAGGTTTATGTCCGAAGACCAGAACCAGAGGGATCAAGGGGCAACTGGGGAGGTAGAGGTCAGCAGTTTAGAACCCAAGGAGCTAAGGCACTCCCGTAGCGTCGGGTCCACGGGAGCTGTCCAGCGTAGGGGCCGTGAAGGCGTGGAGCGCGGCGGCAGGTCCAACGATGGCAACCAAGCCTTCCGTACTCAGCATGTTCCACCTGCTCTTGATCCACCTTCACCCAAGTTTCCGAGCTGCATGTTCTGTGGAATTTTTAGGAAGGAAGAACCCTCACAGCCATCCAAGCCCAGAAGGTACTAAGGGGGTGTATGTGTTTGCAGGTAGGGATATAGGACATTTGGGGCTGATTAAAGTGCAGGTTTATGTATCATAATATGTGTGTTTGTTTCATAAGAGTTACTATTAGTTATTTGAATAGGCTTGCATGCTTCATTGCGTGCTGTTTATATATACCTTCCCTTTTCTTCCTCATTACATCTTAGAAGTCATTCACAGGTCCTTGTACATTATATGCAGATGATCCTTTTCCTTGTTATACTATGTTTGTTACATCGCAATGTTAAAACTTGCTGACCATTATCTATGTTCAAGACCTTGATCAGCCAGCTAATTCTGATATTTAGCTGCATCATGAGGAGTTCACTTCTTTATGTAACATGTTCTCTTTTAAACTCTAATAAATTTGTACTGCACTGTGTACCTATTGTCACAGTTGTTTCGATCAATTCGACGGTCCAATTTATCTGTTTCTTGAGATATGGATGCCTGGTTTAGAACCATTTTCTTAAAAAGTACAATCAAAAAAATTGTTACATATAGGATACCACTAAGTAGAAATTTTCTTGGCTTGGACCCTCGTCCACTGTTGGGAAGCTTGAATTTTTCAGTTACCGTTTAAATGATTATGTTTTGGAAGGATGACCAAGTCAGAAGTCAACGTTTCAACTTTCAACAGTGCATTTTATTTTTGGCTAATCAACCCCAACCGCTTCTGTTGGGCAAATACATAAACAACAGTTGCAGTGCTATCATGTGATGTAGGCTACTGTCTCTATGGACCATCGTGGCCACTTTCGTTAGTTCTTAATTCTTTGTTGACATTTCTTTATGAAACCCTGACCATTGGTCACCCTAAAGACTTTTGAGCTCATGCACACTGGAAACTTTCCAGTGCTTGTACTTGGTGCTGTTCAAACTAGAATGGTTTAGTGTTGTCTGAATGTTGTTCATGACCCTCTAGTGTTTCATCTTACTGTCCAGAAAGATGAATCTCCGTCAGTATATTCTTAAGTGGAAGGTGAAATTGGAATCGACCCAACCACCTGCGTTCGCATATCGCCTTCCTTTTTATTTTTGCGAAAGCATATCACCTTCCTTTACCCGTTAGTCTGTTCTTACTATCCAGGAAGAGCCCTGGTGTGTGTATGGTGTATTGCTTATGAATTTTTCTTGAAAATATGTATGAGCTTCCACTGGTAGGCAGGCATTGTTGTAGGATACAGTTGTGCGATTCAGGGGAAACCTTTTTTGTTGATGACTATTCATCGTGGGTCACATTACTTCGTGTAAAGCTTCTAGCACCTTTTTTTATTAAATATGCGGAGCACGTGTCATCCAGAAACTTGCCTGCAATATGTGTTGGATGCAAAGTTAGATTATGTGTGCTGATAGCAGAATAATGTGAACATCAGAACCTTCGTGCCTACCATTAAAACCTTCTGCATGGTCATTCAAATCTATGGTTGTCATTGCATTGTTTAGGCCTGGGCTGTGCTTTGGTAGGAAGCGTTTGAACATCGTTTGGCAGGTTGGGTAAAATATAATGTGGTAAAATTTACAGCCTATTCTTCTCACCACGCACTGCATACAACAAGTGGTTCTGATATTGATTTCTGAATGTTGTTTGCCCAGTCCTTCAGGAAGATAACTGAATAGCAGAACTGGAACAGCCTCAAAGCACTGCTTCTGCTTTCATCCTGTTCTTTGGGACTGAAGGGAGATGCTATTTCCCATGGTACAAATTTGTGTGTTGCTGGTTAGTATGATCATATCATAAGTAAGAGAAACGGCTACATCACGTCTAATTCTGGTTCGAACAGGTAACAGAAATCGCTCACTTCACTTCACATCGCTGATCGCTCACTTCCACTTGGCTACGTGACACGGGTTGTACAGAGTCGATTATGCTCCTTGTACATGGTCATTGCTGCCTTGCTGCCCTACAATTTCTTCTCTACGACAGCAACGGTGGTGTTGCAAAGGCTGTGTAGTTTGCTGCACTGAACGGGTGAAGCTCTATGGTGCAGGATGTCTCGCAGCAGCCAACTCCAGAGAATTAAGAAGAAAGTTCGAGGGAAAAAGAGAAAAACGAAAAGGAAAAGGGCAGACAATTGCGAAAGGAGGCCCAACTAGGGGAATGGAGGCGCACGGAGTGCTTGTAGCTCCTGCAACGGGCCGGAGGTGGGAAAATCTGCGAACATGGAGGCATGGAGCCTCGGGCAACAAGGATCGTTCACGTGCCTAGACAGATAAATAATCTCATAATAAAAGAGAGTGTGTCACGTGCCGCTTAAAAGAGAAACTATTCCTAGAGCTAAATATTACCTAAAAAATTCAAAGAGAAGACTAAATATTTTTTTACTTAAAAGAGAAACTATTCCTAGCATTTATGGAGAAAACAAAGAGGTGTTTTTCTTCAAACTTGTTTTTGTAGTACAGTATATGGAACGTCTTGTGCCGCCTGAAGATGTTTGTAGACATTTGTTTTGAGGGTACACATATGGAATATTTGCTAGTCATGAGATATGCTCCGGTAGATTAGATAAAAAATATCACGTGCCCCTTGAACAAGTCTTTACTAGAAAAAGTCTACAAGAGCAAAATGTATTGTTGCATGATTATATATTTTTTTAGCAAAATCGATGCTAGAGTCCATAAAAAGGTGATAAAACATGAAAAATACAAAAGAAAAATTAAAATGAAAATAAAATCAGTCCAAATGGGGGAACCTAAATGGTATTGGAAAAAAATAAAGGGAACATAATATAAAGAGTAAAGAGAGTATTCACATCATTTAAATGTTAATGTCAATCGCTAAAAGGTGATCTAAAAAATCAGAAAACTATTCACCTAACTTATAGGAACAAGCCAAACTTGCTTGTGTTTTTTCCTTGTTTGTTAAAATCAAAATATATAATGGTATTGTAATAAATAAATATTGCACGTGCCTTAAAAAGTTGATGCCAAAGAAATTGTATTCATAAAAAAGAAAATATATAAACATAGAAACAATTATAAATCAACATAAAAGTAGAAAACAAAAAAAAGAAAAGTGAAACTTATGCAAAATAAGAAAAAAAGAGTGCATCAACTAGACACCGAACAAAAAGATATGTTTCATCCTAAAAGGACACGAATGACCTAGAGGGGGTGAATAGGCATTTTAAAACTAGTACGGTTTTGGCTCTAATAAATATGAAATAAAACTAGCGTTTAATTTATTAAGGACAAAATCTAAATCCACTAAGTTCAAGTATTCAACTAAGTGCACCAACATCTTATGGTAAGTAAGACAAGCAATAATGTGATAGCAAGATAGATTACTTAAAATACGATGACTATCACAGTGTAAAGTGCATAAGTGAAGACTTTGGGAATAGAAGTAACCAAGGCAATAAGAGATAATGATCTTATACCAAAGTTCACTTCCAAGGAATTAATATCCGTTGGAAAGTTGCAGTGGTGTAATGCACTCTGAACGCCACAAATGGCTCACCTTAAGGTGTGGTGGCTCGATGCTCACCCAACATCACATAAGGCCTCACCCCAAGATGCAGAGGCACACCACTCACCGACGCCACAAAAGGCTCACCTGATTCTCCCGTGAGTCCACCACAAAGGCCTACTCATGATCCACTATGAGACAATTGAGGACGGTCATGAAACCCGTACAAGCTTGGGAAAATCTCCACAACTCAACTGAAAGCTCCTAAGAATCACCACAAAAGGCCACAAGATTTGGGAGAACTCCAAAACTTAATTGGAGACTCTAAGAACACACCACAAAGGTCATAAACCGTCTAGAGTTTCAAGAACCCAAGAGTAACAAGTTTCTTTGATTTCACCAACCGATTCTGCGTAGAGAACTCAAATCGATGCACCTACTGTAATGGCAAGAACACAAGAGCTCGAGTCCTTCACTCCCAAATTCCACCAAAGCTACAAAAGCTTATGGGGGAATAAGAGAGTAAGAACACAAGAGGAAAACCACAAAAGACTCCAAGATCTAGATCCAATAGGTTCCCCTCACTCATAGGAGAGATTGTTTGGTGGAAAAGTAAATCTAGATCGCCTCTCTCTTTTACTCAAAAAGATGCAAGAATCATGGAGAGAGAGGTAGATAGGGAAAGATCTTCAAAGGAAACAATGGAGGAGAGAGAATAAAAGAACAAACTGAAAGATCACTATAAGCGACTAGAGGGGGTGAATAGGACCCTACTCAATTTTTATCTTCTTTTCAATTTAAGACTTGACACAAAGTAAGTTCTCTAGATATGCAACTTGGTGGTAGAACCTATATGACAAGCAAGCATGCAATAGCAATAATAGAGTGTAAAGGATAGAAATAACCGAGAGTAGGAGATGTTTTCCCGAAGTTCCTTTATTTTGAGGGGAAGTACATCTCCATTGGAGGGGTGGGAGGTACTAAGATCACCATCGCCACAGAAGACCTCACCCTATTCTCTTGTGTGGTGGCCTTGAAGGCGGCGACCAAAACCTTTACAAACTTGTTGAGTAGACCTCCACAACACCTGGAGTCTCCCAACATGATCCCGAAGCTTTATAACTAATGTCCAAGCTTCGAGACCGACCTCTTCCATCTAGGGTTCCAAAGAACCCAAGAGTAACAAGATCCACAAAGAAAAACAAGGGGGAATCAACTTTTCTTTGGTGAATCCCTAGATCTAGACCTCCTCTACCAAATCCCAAAGTATCAAGGAGATTGGAGAACTATGGGGGAGATCTAGGGAAATTTCATCTCAAGAACAATGGCGGAGAGAGATAAAAGTGGAAATCTTCCCAAGGGGGAAGAAGGGCCCTTTTATACCCGAGGAGGGGAATCTGCATGTTACTCATATGCGACGACCGGTACTACCAGACCTGGAAGCTGCATTCTGGTACTACCGGCTAGGCACCAAAGTACACATTCGGACGCTGCTGCAAGGGAAGCGAGGTAGCAAGACTGGACAAGTCGACCCCCAGTAGTACCGGATCTAGGGGCGGTACTACCGGACATGACTGGCAGATCGGGCAACAGTGAAACAAGGGCAAGATTCCACAATCCCTTCTCAAATATTGGGGGAAAGCTGGATGGAGAGATGATTTGAAAAGATGGTTCCACCCAAACTTTCCGAAGCGGACCCCCTCTTGATAGTACGGTTTTCTTACGACTCAAACAAAAATCCTAGAAAAACTCTGACTATGCTCTTGTCCTTTTTGAGGGGCATCGAATCGTATTGCGACAAATAAGGCCTAACAAGCACTTAGCAAATGATTAGTCTGAAATGTGTGCCATCATCATACATCAAAACCACTTATATAGGGAAATGCCCTTTCACCAACCTCCAAGTGAGGAATAAGTGGCCTTTTATAGCCCCCTCCCCGGAAATCTTACCCTTATAGACATTTTACCCCAGAAATTCTAACCCGCGGGGGGGGGGGGGGGGGGGGTGAGAATTTCATCTCCGAAGCGAAATTTGTGTCTCGAATTTCTGGATCCCTAACAAAGAGTAGCACCACTTCGTCCTTAGCCGATTTTCAAGGGTGGCGACCCTATAAGGGGTGGAAATTCTGGCACAGTGGGGGCAGAATTCCTGACCCCCCCCCCGAAAACTCAACAAAAACAACAAAACTAAAACGATCATAATCTTTGCATCTGAACTCCATTTTTGATGAATTTCAGCTCCTTTTGAAGAGGAAAATAAGCCCTACTAGATCATGTATAGAAATATCATAGTCCAACAAGGAAGGATAAAACCAAATGATAAAAGGTTTTTTCCTCCCTATAAAAACTAGTAAACCTCCAAAATAAAAAATGTAATAAGATAATCATCCAAAATTCGTTATTGATAAAGTAGATCTTGTTATGAAGATAACCAAATGCTCTTGAATGTAACATGGATAAGATAAAAATAACAACCAATAAGGATGGTGCAAGAATGCAAAGGTTTGAACTCTCTCCTAAGAAAATGATCGAGCTACTCACTTGAGAGCCTCTCTTGATAGTATCTATCCTATAACCCAGTCTCCTAACTAACAACATGATACATGTAAAAGAGAAAACCTATCAAAATCATACCTTTGCCTTACGCAATCCACTTGACCTAGATGATGAAGATCTTGACCGGTCAAAGATGGAATGCCTTTGACTTTCTTTGTGCATGTCTTCACAAATCCATGATCACCATGAGGATGGCAAGCTTCAAGAATGTGATATTCTCGATATAACTCATATTAAATATGTCCATCATTTATTTTTTTCTTTATTAAGATGATGTCTTGAAGATACACATGAGAAACTCCATCTTCTTCTTCAAGACGATCTTGATCTTTGTTGGGGGGTGACCCCAGACAGGGTTAAGATAGGGAAAAGACAAAAGGAATCTCCCTTATCTTAAGCCGAATTACTGATTGTGTCGGCCGAATCATGTAAGATCCGGCCGAGATAAGCAGAGCCATGGAAAATATAGAGTGAATAGCACCTTACTCGACCGACATATGAGTTATGTCGGCCGAATGAGGCTGAACGACTTTTATGCAGGTGAAGGCCGAGCCAAACTATGCGAGATGAGGCCGAATAACATGAAACTTGCAGGAGAAGGAGATGCCTATAGTCAAACCCTAGAAGCTGGCTAGAAGGGACCTAGACAGGGCCAAGCGCAAAGGACAAGGAGCAGAGCAGCAGAAGAGCAGACGAGCGTCACGGAGGTGACAGTGAGGAAGCCCGAGGCGCGCATGTGAAGGTTTCTAGAACATTGCTACTGATAGAAGGGGGACACGTAAAGGAGGCCGCCAAGTTACCATTTTGGGACAAGCATATTCCATGGATAAGCTTGCCACGTCAGCCCTAGAAGGAACCAAGGAACCCCTTTATAAGGGGGTACGCGGGCTCCTCAGAGAGGGATCGATTCATTCTACGCCGAAAGGCTCATGTAATAGTGTTCTTCTTCTCTATGAGACAACTCTAGGAGCACTTGTAGTTCTCGAGAAGAGGAATAAAGATCTACTTACAGGTCCGTTGTGTGTAGAAATCACTACATCTTCCCTCCCCGGATCCCTCTAGCATCCATTGGCCCCATACTTTAGCCTACTCATGGCATCTGCCGTGCCACCACCACGACAGTTGGTGCCCACCGTGGGGCCAGCAGCGGTGCTAGCTGGAGTCAAGATCCGGACGAGAAACTTCATCCACATCGGCGAGCGAGTTGTCTCTGGTTTAGTCCAGAGATTTGATATCTGGGACTATGTCAGCGATAACGCTGCTAGCTTCAGGGGGAAAGCGCCTACACGCAACGACATCTTCATCAACCTGGGCGCGCACAAGGTCTACATCGGCGTCGACACGTCCTGCGTCTACCCTCACCGAGTCATTGAGGCAGGGGAGCCTCCCCTCCGTGCTGCTAGCGGTCAGCGTGGAGCACGCCCCGTTAGTAGCGTTGAGGTGATGGTGACGGCCGCGGCACCAACCTCGGGAGCGGGCGCCGGACCAAGCAAAGACCCGGTGATAGGAGCACAGATCGTCACGAAGCAGACAACTCCACAGCCCACCGAGGTAAATCCACCAGCAACCAAGTCAGCCGAGGTGCAGGAGACGACCCCAAAGGCGGTAAGGGTAAGAAGGCCACCTCTGGAGAGGCCAGGGAATATTCTTCAGGCAACTATAGATAATATAACCACGCCTGTGGCGCTGATACTTGATCCGGCTAACACACAGGTGTAGTTAGAAGAAACTAGAAAAAATGTACTAGTAGAAGCAAAAAGGTGTCGGCCTTGCGGGAATCCTTAAACAGGACCCTGCGAGAGTACGCTAGGGCAAACAAACTAGATGTGGCCCCTGAGCGGGTAGATGAATTGAGATTAAGAGGAAAGAACCTCATTAATAATATCAACAAAGAGCATGAGGCTCGTGCAGATGATTCAGTCGATCTAGGCTTGCCGAGGTATAGTACCCCGGCAAAGAACCTCAGGGCGGCAAATGCCGCGGCTTTGGAGCTGGAAGGATTAAGCGGGGAAGCCTGACAAAAACAGCAAGAAAGAGTAAATGAGCTGGTGCGCATTGCGAACCAGCAGAATGAGGAAATGCTTAGGGCTGACCCGGCAAGGCCAGGAGCCTCGCGTATGGTTAAATTCGGCAGGAGCAGCACCCGCACTATCTGCGGCAGCAACATCCTCACCCGGAAACAATGCATGAAAAGATAGAGTGGTGACCTCGGTAAAAAGAAATAAGCAAATTGTTCCATATGATCCAGCAGTAGCCGGGAAGGTCAATGAAAACAAAGGCAATGGCAGTCGAGGTAACAGTGGAGATAGAAACCCCGGCCGTGCTAACAAAGGGCACAGGGACCTCGAAAGGGGAAATCATGAGAATAATAACCCGTCGGAGGGGAGGAGAAACCCTCCACCGGATCCTCAGCCGAGGTATGAGCCTCGGCAAGAGCGAGAAGTGAGACCAACTCACCATAATTAGGCAAATGATAGGTACAATGATGGTTACTCGGATATGGAGCATGCAGAACATGGTGGGAATAACCACTATGGAATACAAGAGAGGATCATTTATAGAAACTTGCCGTCAACTGACGCAAGACTGAAACTGGACAGATTATATTGGTCCGAGTTACTAGAGGAACAGGGTCCGCCCGGTCCGGCGTGCTTCGGACCTCGGATCATGGGCGAACCACCAGTGTCGAACTTTCAATTGGAAAGGGGCACGAAAACATACAATGGGAGCACAAAATCACAAGATTGGTTAATTGACTATGCCACAACAGTGAAAATAGCTGGCGGAAACTTACGATGGGCGGTGAGATACGTCTCACAGATGCTGGAAGGACCAGCCAGAGTATGGCTAAACAATCTGCCAACAGGTAGTATCAACTGTTGGTTAGATTTTGAAGAAATGTTTGCCAGCAATTTCACAAGTACGTATAAGAGACCCAACATGCCTCAACATCTCGCAATGTGCAAGCAGAAGCCGAATGAAACAGATAGGGAGTTCTTGACTCGGTGGTGTAACCTAAGAAACTCATGTGAAGGGGTCATAGAATCTCAAGCGATAGCTTGGTTTGCTCAGGGATGCCGATATGGAAGTGTGTTATGGCAAAGGTTGCAAAGAGATATGCCAACCACGTTGGCAGAAACCATCAAGATAGCAGATTCTTATGCTCTAGGGGATCCGACACAACCAGAATTGATGTCGCCAGAGCATCGGGAGCACCAAGATCAGTATGCCAGAGATGCAGCCGGATCATCGCGACGCAATGAATACCGAGTTACAAGAAGAGAAGAGAGGCCGGATTATAGATATGCTTCCAATCAGGTGGCAGCGGTTGTGCAGGATCAGCCGAGTCATGGGAACAATCAGCACAGAAAAATGGTCATCAGCAGTGGACGCTGAGGAATGAAGGGAAAAGACAGTGGACACCAGAATAGAAGAAGCAGTGGCAGGAAAGACCGAAGTACACGTTTGAATCCATGGTGGATCAACCGTGTAAGTTCCACACTCCAAATCCGGCCAAGCCGGCTAATCATACAACTCGTCAATGTGCTTGGATGAAAAATGCAATGGGAAGCCCGGCGGGTATGCAAGCGTATTCTCATCAAGCGCATCAGCAGCAGCAGCCACAGCTAACCGGAGCAAATGCACAGTAGTTAATGTTACCACCGCCTCCTCCGAGGTATGATAACTCGGACCGGAGGGACGTAGTGCATCAAGTGGTAAATCAAAATCAAGATGGAAGGGCAAACCCCGGGAACAATGTGCGTAATGATTACATGGAACATCATCAATCATATTGTGTGTTCACAACAGAACAGCAAGATAGACAGAGTGTACAACACCAACACATGGAAGTGAATGCAGTTATGCCGGCAGTACCAAGATACGTGCCTTGGTCTGATCAAGAAATAACCTGGAGCATAAAGGATCACCCAAAGATAATGCCGAACCGAGGGTCGTATGCACTGGTACTAGATCTGACATTTGTCGGGCCCTGCATTAATGTGAAATTCTCAAAGGTACTCATTGATAATGGGAGTAGTATCAACATTATGTACAAAGACACAATGCACAAACTCAGAATAGCACAAAATGTGCTACAGTCCACAAAAACCACGTTCCATGGAATAGTACCGGGTCTCTCGTGCGAACCCATTGGGAAAGTACGAGTATATGTATTATTCGGCACAAGGGAGAATTGCAGAGCGGAGAATTTGGAGTTTGAAGTGGTAGACCTAGAAATTTGCTATCATGCTTTACTCGGACGGCCAGCACTGGCTAAATTCATGAGCAGCTGCCACATTACATACTTGAACATGAAGTTACCCGGGCCTCAGGGGGTAATAACAGTAGCTGGGGATTACAGAAAATCAATGGAATGTGCTTCAGCCGGGTCAAACCTCGCCGAGTCATTGGTAATTGCAAGGGAAAAAAGAAGGATTCAGGAAGTAGCAGCTCTGGCTCAGTAGGCACAGCTGAATATGCCGGCATTAGCCAACCCGCATGGGAGTGTTTCTTTCCAGCCGACTAAAGAGACGAAAAATATCCAGATAGATGAGAAGTTCCCAGAGCGCACCATCACGATTGGTGCTGGCCTAGATGCCAAATAGGAAAGCGAGCTCACCGACTTCCTCCGTGAAAATCGGGATTTCTTTGCATGGTCAACTCAGGACCCGCAAGGTGTGCCAAGGGAGTTGGCTGAGTACTCTTTGCATGTAAGGCCAGGGGCAAGGCTGGTGAAGCAACCTCTCCGCCGCTTCACCGAAGACAGGAGAAAGATAATAGGGAATGAGATAGCTCGGCTCCTCGCGGCCGGGTTCATCATGGAAGTGCTTCATCCGGATTTGCTATCAAATCCGGTGATAGTAGAAAAGAAAAAGGATGACCCGAACGTAGCCGTCGTATGGCGAATATCGACTACACAAACCTCAATAAGGCGTGTCCCAAAGATCCTTTTCCCTTGCCTAGGATAGACCAAGTCATTGATTCGACCGCTGGTTGTGAGTTGTTATCATTTGTAGACGCGTATTCTGGTTTCCACCAGATACCGTTAAATCCGGCCGATCAAATAAAGACTGCGTTTATTACCCCGTACGGGGCTTATTGCTACCGCACCATGCCATTTGGCCTGCGTAATGCAGGAGCAACATACCAAAGGTGCATGCAAAAGTGTTTATATGACCAGATAGGGAAAAATGTACAAGTGTATGTAGACGATGTGGTTATAAAAACCAAAGAGAGCAAAACGCTCCTTGAAGATATTCGGCAGACATTCAACAAACTTGAGAAGATTCCGAATGAAGCTTAACCCGAAAAAATGCACCTTCGGTGTGCCGGCTGGAAAATTACTCGGTTTCCTCGTGTACAGCCGAGGTATAGAGGCAAATACAACTAAGATCCGAGTAGTTGAAAAAATGGAACTGCCGATGTGTCTGAACGATGTACAAAAATTCACGGGATGTCTGGCTTCTCTGAGTCGATTCGTATGTCGGCTAGGGGAAAAGGCATTACCTCTATATCAACTGATGAAAAAATCTGACAAACTCATCTGGACACCACAGGCCGATAATGCATTTCATGAGTTGAAAAAGATGTTGGTCACAGCACCGATCTTGGCTTCTCCATTGTCAAAAGAACCTATGTTACTTTATGTAGCCACTACTAACAGAGTGGTAAGTGCGGTAGTTGTAGTGGAACGGAATGAGGGGAATAAGTCAATACAAAGTTTGGTATATTACCTGAGTGAGGTATTGTCGACCTCGAAGCAGAATTACCCGCACTACCAGAAGATGGCTTATGGAGTATACATGTCGGCGAAAAAACTCAAACACTACTTCAAAGAGCATCCGATAAAAGTGATTTGTGAAGCACCCATAGCCGAGATATTGAGCAACAAAGATGCAAGTGGCCGAATAGCAAAATGGGCAATCGAGTTATCACCTTATGCTCCACAATTTGATAGGCGAGATGCGATCAAATCCTAGGCAGTGGCCGACTTCTTTGTGGATTGGGCCGAAGTACAGTATGAACCCCCATTGCCAGATCCGAACTATTGGACAATGCATTTTGACGGATCCAAGCTGAGAAATGGGTTAGGGGCAGGAATAGTATTAACCTTGCCGAAGAAAGATCGGCTGAAATATGTACTATAGATACATTTCGCTACATCAAATAATGTGGCCGAGTATGAGTTAAAAATGGCAAAAGAGATTGGTATACGTCGGATCCTGTGCTACGGGGATTCAGACCTCGTAGTACAACAAGTATCAGGCAATTGGGACACACTAGATGCGAACATGGCCCTATATAGGTTTCATGTGCAAAAAATCAGTGGTTATTTTGATGGGTGCGAGTTTCACCACATACCTTGGGCGGAAAACGACGCCGCAGACACACTGTCAAAACTAGGATCAACTAGGCAATCAATTCCCCGTTCATTGCCCTGGAACACCTGAGAAAACCATCAATTACACCTTCGCCAGAATCCGAATCAATTCGTATCTCGGCATAACTGATAGAAGGAAATGTGCCAATGGAAATTGACAAAGAATATGACCCGAGTTCTATAAGGGTAAACCAAGCCGACACACAAATGAGCACAGAAAATCCCAAAGATGTTATGTCGGTGGAAAGTACAATGTAACTACCCCAGAGAAAGTCACGCCAATATGGGCGCAACCCATATTCTCATTCCTTAAAGAGGGAATCTTGCCAAGTGAGGAGGTCCTGGCTAGACAGATAGTGAGAAGAGCAAAAGCCTACACAATTATAAACAATGAGCTGTATAAGAGAAGTGTCACGAGCGTACTGCAACGATGTGTTGATTCGGCAGAAGGGCGGGAAATACTCCTGCATATACATCAAGGAGAATGTGGGCATCACGCCTCATCCAGAGCCCTAGTGGCCAAAGCATTTAGGCATGGATTTTATTGGCCGACTGCATTGAAGGAGGCAAAAGAGTTAGTAGAAAAATGTAATGGTTGCCAGAGGTACGCCAGCAAGATACATGTGCCTTCGTCCGAGTTAAAAACAATACCAATCACTTGGCCATTTTCTGTGTGGTGCTTGGATATGGTAGGCCCGTTCAAGCCGGCCCGAGGCGGAATGACTCATATTCTAGTCATGGTGGACAAATTCACAAAGTGGATCGAAGTGAAACCAATAAGAAAATGTGACGGACCCACAACGGTAAAATTCCTCAAAGATATTATCTTGAGATATGGATACCGACACAGTGTTATTACGGATAATGGCACTAACTTCGCTGAAGGAGCCTTTGCTAGGTTCTGACAAGAGAAACACATAAGACTAGACGCCGCCTCGGTGGCTCACCCGGCATCGAATGGGCAAGTAGAAAGATCAAATGGACTGGTATTGTCAGGAATAAAACCCCGGCTTATCGAACCACTACAAAGGTCGGCAGGATGTTGGATTGAGGAGCTTCCAGCAGTACTGTGGAGCCTCAGGACCACCCCAAACATGTCGACAGGGTATACCCCATTTTTTCTAGTATACGGGGCAGAAGTTGTACTTCCAGCCGACATAATGCATGATTCACCAAGACTAATCCAGTACACAACTGCTGAGGTAAATGAAGTAGCTCGGCAGGACGATGTTGATCTGCTAAAAGAAGCAAGGGAATTGGCATTATAAAGATCAGCTATTTATCATCAAGACCTCATACGATATCACAGCAAGAAAGTCAATCCAAGAGTTTTTAAAGAAGGAGACTTGGTTCTTCGGCTAGTGCAACACACAGCCGGCATGCACAAACTCTCACCCCCATGGGAAGGACCATTCATCGTGAGTAAAGCATTGCAAAATGATGCATATTACCTGATCGACGCTCAGTCACCAGAAAAGAACAAGGCAAACAAAGCCGGGAACGAATCAAAAAGACTGTGGAACATAGCCTTACTTCGCCCGTTCTACACTTACAAGCCATATATTGCACGTCGCAATATGACGCACCAAGTCGGAGTATCAAGCATGTATTAAACCTCGGCACCTCGAGCAGTGACTCGGGGACTGTCCCATGATTGTTTCTCGTTTTGAATTATGTGTTAAACCTCGACACCTCGAGCAATGACTCGGGGACTGCCCCATGGTGTTCTCTTCATTGAATTATGAACTATATTTTGACGACCCAATTTATAACTCGGGGACTACTTCATGTCGTTCGATGTTTTGTGAACAAATGTGAACCTTCGGTAACCCAAGTAGTAACTCGGAACTAACTTACACTATTCGCTAATTTTTCATACACATAAGAGCTCGATAACTCCAGCAGAAACTCGGGGACTACCCCATTTTGCTGATCATAACTCGTAAGATGCAAGGTAAGCTTTCCTCAATCGTCAAAGGAATAACAAGGAGGAAACAAATAACGAAGTCAAACAAGCCAGTCTATGAGATTAGAGCATTGTACTTAAAGTAGAAGTTGCAAAAACAACAACTATACAACCAAGTTTATAGAAGGCAAACAAGATAGATGCCAAACGAAGGACAGTCATATGGGAGAATACGATCCGGCTTTACGAAATTAAAATTTGGCAAAGCAAAGATGTGAAGCAGATAGATTCACTTAGATGAAATGACAATAGTTACCATCACCAGTGCCTCAGCGGCACAAGGCAAAAAGGTTCACACTACACCAAAAGACGGACAATTGTTTCACAGACATCATACGCCCGGCATTACCGGGGACTTAAAACAACTTAAAGTTTTTGATCCTAGACACCGAAAGAGGCCAAAATTCCCTTAAGGGGCAGTAGCATTGTCAGGAGCATTGGGCATGGGTATCTCGGACGCAGGCGGAGTGACCTCGGTCTCCTTCAGAAGGGTGTCTTCAGGAACTGGGCGCTCCGAGGTTGCTGGCGCCTCAGCAGAGGTTACCTCGGTCTCAATAGAAGCCATAGTTACCTCGGGGACAAGCCCTGGCTGCTGAGAGACATCAACTTGGGCTCGAGAGGTTTCAGTTCCTTTAGAGGACGATCGCGTGTCGTCATCCCCACCCGAGCTGTCATTTGAATCATGAGCATTATCCGAGTCATCCTCTGGTTCATCTTGATCGGCCGAGTCACTACCCGATGCATCTTCAGCTTCGACATCCTCATCCGAGTTGGGGAGAAAACTCGGCCCTTCGATCCAATGATGCACATCGGCATACTCAATAAGCTGGAAGGCACGAGCTTGACAGCGAGCGACGAACTCCGGATTCTCAACCCAAGGAGAGACAGTGCAGAGATTCATCAGGGTATCGAGGGAAATATCCTCGTACCAAGACAAAACAACTGTAAGTGCCATATCAGCACCAACTCTTCCGGCAGATTCCCTCCAAAGGTTAAGTTGAGTTTGAGAGGCCATTAACTTCGCTACAAGCACTTCCAGCTCATCAATATCCGAGTCATTCGGCCAGAGAACATGATAAGCTCGGATAGCAGCTTGCACCAGATCCTTTCCCATAATTTTCATCGGCCCAATAGCAGCGCCAACCGCAATCAGGAAGTATTCAATAGAATATTCCTGATCCGGCGTGACGAGAACACCTCGACACGCGCGAGCAGAAATCACAGCCTTGGTGCTCACAGGTCTGGCTTTGGGAAAATGATCTACAAGTAAGGGCACCATATAAGATAAGATGAGCAAAGGAAAAGCATAAGTCGGTGAGGAACAAAGACTTACGATGAATATAATTCAGCATTTATGGAGATCCTGGGACCAGTCGGCCCTACTCTTCTCAAAGCGAATAATTTCCTCGCTCATCGCCCAGTTTTTCAGCTCGGCGGCATCAAGGAGTTCCTTGTATTTCTGCAACTACAGACTTAGTCGATTCTTTTCTTCAGAGAATTCCTGATCAACATTTTCCAACTCAGGCTTCTGGGAAAGCTTGAGAGATTCAACTTCGGCACGTAACCGGGTTATCTCATCATCCTTTTCTTTGAGTTGCGCCGAATGAGCGGCAGCTTGTTCTAAAAAATGCAGCACCATATCAGGCATAGGTATGCATTCTTGATGCGAAGCTACAAGTGTTTGTAACTCGGCTACACCAAAGCCGGAAGGTTATAAGAAACCCAATATTTACCTCGGACAAACACTCGACAGATTAAAAACAGAAAGAGTAACTAACCTTCAAGAACACCAACTTTCTTAGTAAGGCGAGTATTCAAGTTGTTGATACCAGCTGCGCACCAGCAGGAAGTTAGTTGGCACGAAAATCTAAAACTATTACGAAGTCAAGAAACATTACACGGACTATTTAGTTTACCAGTTTTCTTCACAACAGGGACGATCTTTTCATATTTATCCTAAAGTTTCTTGTGCGCAAAGAGCAACCTTTGAAATTCAGCTGTCCGACGGTCATGGGCAACCTGAAAAATGAAGACAAATTACACAAAGCAAGGCAGATCCGAATCAAGTAAAACTTGATTTGAATCTAGATGGCTAGATAGTCAAAAGCAAGGCAGATCCGAATCAAGTAAAACTTGACTCGAATCTAGATGGCTAGATATTCAAAAGCAAGGCAGATCCGAATCAAGTAAAACTTGACTCGAATCTAGATGGCTAGATATTCAAAAGCAAGGCAGATCCGAATCAAGTAAAACTTGACTCGAATCTAGATGGCTAGATATTCAAAAGCAAGGCAGATCCAAATCAAGTAAAACTTGACTCAGATCTAGAGGGCTATATATTCAAAAGAAAGGCAGATCCGAATCAAGTAAAACTTGACTCGAATCTAGATGGCTAGATATTCAAAAGCAAGGCAGATCCGAATCAAGTAAAACTTGACCCGAATCTAGATGGCTAGATATTCAAAAGCAAGGCAGATCCGAATCAAGTAAAACTTGACTCGAATCTAGATGGCTAGATATTCAAAAGCAAGGCAGATCCGAATCAAGTAAAGCTTGACTCGAATCTAGATGGCTAGATATTCAAAAGCAAGGCAGATCCGAATCAAGTAAAACTTGACTCGGATCTAGAGGGCTAGATATTCAAAAGTAAGACAGATCCAAATCAAGTGAAACTTGACTCGGATCTACAGGGATAAATATTCAAAAGTAAAACAGATCCAAATCAAGTGAAACTTGACTCGGATCTCGATGGCAAGATATTCAAAAATAAGACAGATCTGAATCAAGCAAAACTTAACCCGGATCTAGATGACTATGTATTCAAACATAAGATAAGTCCAGACCAAATAAATCATATAAAGTGTGTTAAACAAGATGAAGCTTCCAAACAAACAATAAATCATCCGGTTGCAAGCTTCGGGGACTAGTGTATATATAGTACAATAAACAAAGTATTAACGAGGGCGCTTACCTCGTTCATCTTATCACTATCGAGAACAATTTTAGCAGCCATGTGCAGACGACTGCTGATGTCGGAAAGTTCAAACGGTTGGCTACTTGGGTTACCTTCAAGCCGATCACACAGGAATTCCAGTTGTTCGCATACTCCACCTGTGAGCCGAGGCTATGCCCGCTATCAGTACGGGTAAGCACTTTACCTCGGGTAGGCTGAGTAACTGCGGCCGCTGCCAGACTCTTGTGAAGAGTAAGCTGGGTGTCGGCGGCAAGGGAGACACCGGATTTGGCAGAAGAAACTCCTTTGCGAAGCGCATCAACAATGCTGGGCTAAGAAGAGCTTGTCGGCCCCTTCTGAGATGCCGAGGGTTTAGTAACAACAACTTTCTTGCCCTTAGTAGAGACCTCGGCGGGGGCAATAACTTCAGTATCAGGAACCACGTCCTTGGAGGCAGGAGGGACTATAGTTTCCAGAGGGTCCAAGGTGATGGTATCCTCGGCAGGAATTGGAGTAGGAGCTGGAACTGCAGTGATCGAAGGATCATTGGGAGAAACCTCGGTTGTCCCAAGAGAGACAACAAGCTCAACTGGATGATCCGGCATAGGGTTTACGTCGGAGGTAACAGTAGGAACAATAGGCTCATCTGGCTGAGGTGTTGCATGGGTCGGCACAGGAGGAGAATCAACTCGAGGACTGGGAACCCGAATATCCTCTGGAGGAGGGGGAGATGACGGCCAAGTAGTATGGGTTGTCATACTAGGACCACTTGGTTTGGCGGAAAGAGGAGCTCTGCATGCGAATAAAAGCAGAGTCAAAAACAGAGAGAGAAACAAGAAATACAAATAAAACTTACACAGTAACTCCAGGCATGGTCTTGCGCTTATGCTGGGTGGATTTCTTGTATCGCTTCTTGGGGGCAGAACCAGAGGGGCCCATCGAGGCGGTGCGCTTATTCGAAGCAACAGGAGCCTCGGAAGCAAGAGGTTCGGCGTCGTGCACCTGACCAGCTTGGTTAGCTGGGAAAGAAGGAGCCGAAAATGCGTAAGAGATAGGCACCGCGGCAACTACCTCAAGAATTTGGACGTCGTCCGAGTCACCTTCATCCGCACGGGCCGAGGTCTTGCTCCGGGCGCGAACAGGCACAACATCCGACTTAGGTACAAACTCTTCTGAGTCAGGTTCCCCGGTGTCCCGGGTATTGCGATCAGCAGTCCAAGGAAGAGCCAAAACCTCGGCATCTTCCGTCTTCTGCTCCACAAACCTCTGCGAGAGAAGTAAATTAGAATTAATAAAAGAACAATCAAAAAGGTAACTCGGAAGAAAACACTAGAGTTAAAACTTACATGAGGAGAGGGATTCACGCGAGAAAATGGCTTCAATCCCCATTTCCATTCATCCGGCATATCGGTCTTAAAGATAGCCCGGACGCGCTTATAGATGTGATAATCGTCGAGCTCAACCGTAGATACTCGGTTGGGATCTAGAGGACCACTCATGTAATTGAGATTATGAGAGCGAAGCTGGAAAGGACAAATTCGGCTGCTGATGAATGCAGTCATTAAATCTTCACCACAGAGCCCGACGCGAATCAGTTCTTTGAGCCGAATCTCAAATGCCTCGGCAAGAGCATGGCTTTTTCTAGGATTGTAGTTCCAATTATTCTTGGAAGGGGACCGATAGAGAAAGCGGGGAGCCGAATCTTATCTTCTTTCCCAGTATTTTTGACATAGAAAAACGATCTATGCCACTTCTTACAAGACTCGAGGCCGGCGACACGGGGGAACTCCGAGTTTCTCCGAGGTGTAATGGATGCAGCCCCGCATTGGGTAAGAGATTTCTCGGAAGGTTGAAGAGATTTGTCCGAAACAACATTAGTTCGGATCTGAAAGAATTTGGACCAGACATGTATGGAGGGCCAGAGGCCGAAATACCTCTCTGAGGCCGAGATGAAGGCCGACAGAGAGGCAATGGCATTAGTCGGCAGGTGATGCGGCTGAAGGCCGAAGTAATCAAGGAAGCCCCTAGCAAAGTCACTAAGAGGGAGTCCGAACCCACGAGCGAAGTGGGACATGAAAACTACATACTCGCCCTCGTTGAGTACGAGCGAGGATTCTTTGCCGGGTAAGCGACAGCTTACCTCGGCAGGAATTCGGCGTGTTCTAATTAACCATTCTACCTCACGGCGAGTAACGGAGGAAACATGCCAGGAACCCCGCTCTGGACCGGACGCAAAGTCATCTTCCCCGACGAGAGCACCGCTAGCGGAGCTAGACATAGGCTCGTCGGAGGAATCAACAGAGGAGAAACTAGCGGCGGGGAGAGGCCTAGAAGTGCGGAGCCCCGTCGTGATTCTAACAAGCGCGGAGGCGAAACGGAAAAAGAACCGCCGCGAGGAATCTAGGAAAATAGAAGAGATGCCTAGCATGGAGACCTAGCGGCGGCACCGTGGGAAAACTCACCGGCGAAGGCACCAGAGCAAGGGCACTGCTGAGAGTTCGCGGGAGCCGGAGAACGGCAGCGTGACCGTCGAGGAGGACGACGATGGTGCGGCCACTGGAACACGAACGGAGGCGCGACGCAAGGAAGAAGATGAAGGGAAAACGAAGGGAGAAAGTCAATCGTCTGGCCCCGCTCCCCTCTTTATAACCGCGTGATGTTAACGGTAGTGGGATCGTGGATATGCCACGACAACCGCATAAACGCGTGTGTGGCGAAACCGTTTGCAAGTAGTGGAGCCACACCAAAGACCATACGATGCAGGAGAGGATCGGGCCTTCTGACCGATGCAGTACTCGAGGCATCACTGCGTTGACGCGACGGGCCCAGTAATCACTGTAGCTTGTCAGTGGACACTGTAGAGGAACAGAAAACTAGAAAACAATGATGATTGGTACACGTAAGACAAGGCTTACCCAGGAAGCCACGATAATACCTCGGACAAGGGGGGATAACTCGGAAAATAATACACAAAAGGAGAAAGATGAAAAGAGCGAGAGGCTGGCGGATAAAGAATGTCGGCTAAGAAATACTTCGGAAGGAAAGAAAGGAGAATGCTGGGAAACTGATGTGGCCCGGCCGAGGTTTCCAGCAGGACCCCACCAGCTTCGGGGACTAATGTTGGGGGGTGACCCCAAATAGGGTCAAGATAGGGGAAAGACAAAAGTAATCTCCCTTATCTTAAGATGAATTACTGATTGTGTCGGACGAATCATGTAAGATCCGGCCAAGATAAGCAGAGCCATGGCAAAGATAGAGTGAATAGCACCTTACTCGGCCGACATATGAGTTATGTCGGCCGAATGAGGCTGAACGACTTTTATGCAGGTGAAGGCCGAGCCGAACTATGCGAGTTGAGGCCGAATAACATGAAACTTGTAGGAGAAGGAGATGCCTATAGTCAAGCCCTAGCAGCTGGCTAGAAGGAATCTAGACAGGGCCAAGCGCAAAGGACAAGGAGCAGAGCAGCAGAAGAGCAGACGAGCGTCACGGAGGTGACAATGAGGAAGCCCGAGGCGCGCATGTGAAGGTTTCTGGAACATTGCCATCGATAGAAGGGGGACACAGAAAGGAGGCCGCCGAGTTACCATTTTGGGACAAGCATATTCCATGGATTTGCTTGCCACATTAGCCCTAGAAGGAACCAAGTAACCCCTTTATAAGGGCGTATGCGGGCTCCTTAGAGAGGGATCGATTCATTCTACGCCGAAAGGCTCATGTAATAGTGTTCTTCTTCTCTATGAGACAGCTCTAGGAGCACTTGTAGTTCTCGAGAAGAGGAATAAAGATCTACTTACAGGCTCGTTGTGTGTAGAAATCACTACATCTTCCCTCCCCGGATCCCTCTAGCATCCATTGGCCTCATACTTTAGCCTACCCATGGCATCTACCGTGCCACCACCACGACACTCTTATTCTTTTCCTTCTTTTTTTCCTTTTTACCTTGAAACCAACACATGGTCTACAAGAATTCCAAAGGACAAAACTGTAGGGGTTTGTAGCATGGAAAACAAAAAAAATCTACCGCATGCACACAAATAAGCAAATATCTATCTACTAGATTGTAGCAACGAGTCGATAGAAGCACTCACCCTCGAAGATTCCAAAGCCGTTAACGAGAGCAGATTCTCGTGGGTGATGTAGTCGTACACTTGACGATCTCAAGATCGCGTAGACGATCCTCCCGGCGCTGCGTTCCGGCAGCGCTTCCACAGTCGGTCACACGTTCGGTACTCGATGAAGACCTTCCTATCCCTTGTTCCAGCAGGCAGTAGAGGTTGTAGTTCTCCCCTCGTGAATCCGGCAGCACGACAGCGTGGTGTCGGAAGTAGAGGGAAGATCCCACAGAGCTTCGCCTAAGCCGGTTGCGAGTTATGGTGGATTAGGGTTTCCCGGAGATCTAGGGCTTAGATGATCGGGAGGAGGAGGAGGAGGTGTCGGCGGCAGCGGCGACGAACCGGCGGCGGCGGCGAGGCGGCGGCTTGGGCACGACGGCGGCAACGAAGGTGTGTGGGGAGGGGCTAGGGCTTGTGGTGTTGGGGCAGCCCTCCCCTTCTATTTATGAGAGGGAGGGGCCGCCTTGGGAGGGGTGGGTTTGAATCCAAACCCAAACCCAAGTTGGATTGAGAGAAGGACTTGTTTCTTCTTCCACTAGGAAACCATTGTTCCAGTTTGACTTTTCAAACTTCCTGTTTGACTTTTAATTTAGAGCTTTAATTCTCTCTTGCAAATGCCCACACCAAGTGACCTAGGATATGATCAAATCATTCCACTTACCCATGACACATTCATGGACCATTCTCCTTCCGTATCGGTGAACCTTCTAGAACCTCTCTGATGAAAACATCGGAATCTTTCTCGAACTCCGGAATCGGACTTTCCTTATATGAATCTTATTCTCCGGACCATTCCGGATCTCCTCGTGATATCCCAGATCCAATCCGAGACTCCGAATAACATTCGGTATCCCTACTAACATTCCATATCTACTAAACAACATCGAATCCTTAAGTGTGTCTCCCTACGGTTCGTGAATTATGCGGATATGACCGAGACACTTCTCCGATCAATAACCAATAGAGGAATCTGGAAATTCATATGGCTCCCACATATTTCTACGATTACTTTGCGATCGAATGAACCACTTACATATGATACCAATTTCCCTTTGTCTCACGATAGTTTACTTATCCGAGGTTTTGATCGTTGGTATCTCTGCATACCTAGTTTAACCTCGTTACCGATAAGTACTCTTTTCTCGTTCCCATGATATGTGAGCCAGTCACATGCTTGCAAGCAAATAGGATGACATTCCACCGAGATGGCCCAGAGTATATCTATCCGTCATATGGATGGACAAATCCCACTCTTGATCCATGTGGCTCAACACATACTTTCTGAACACTCAATGTCACCTTTATATCCACCCAATTACGGTGTGGTGTTTGATGTCATCAAAGCATCCTTCCGGTGATGGTTATTAGCATGATCTCATGGTCGAAGGAATTAGGTTACTATGTATCAGAAAGCTTATAGCAAATGAACTATATTAAATGACTTGATCTTTATGCTACGCTTAACTATAGGAGTATGTCCATCACATCATTCTCCTAATGATATGACCCTGTTGTTAATAACATATCTATGTTCATGATCAGGAAACCATGATCATATATTAACCAACAAGCTAGTTTAACAAGAGGCTTTACTAGGGACTCTTTTATGTTTACAAATCACACAAGTATTAATGTTTCCTGTTAATACAATTATAGCATGGTATGTAAACATTTATCATAAGCATGAACATATGATAATAACCTCTTTATTATTGCCTCTTGGGCATATCTCCAATAGTCTCCCACTTGCACTATAGTCAATAATCTAGTTCCAAACCTTTGTGTATTCCACACCTATGGCTTTCCGGTGTTGTGTGTACATGATTGCTAGTGGTCAAGTGATCTCCGAATCTGACACTTCCAGGTCCGTGTGTAATTGCATGTCTTTGCGTCTCTACGCATCACTCATTCTCTAATGAGATGGCTTTGTATAAATTTGGTCCTTTGGTGAGACCTTTAGTTCCTTGGGGTTAAAACATGTTGATAATATTGTCGTACAATATATCTTCATAGTACTATCCCACTATGAACCACACCTAGTTTGATAACAAACTACTTGACACAAATGCCCTCTTTTGCTGCTATTATAGTAGTCATATACTTAGCCTTTTGTTGTAGTATCTGTCACAATGTCTTAACTTTGGAACTCATCCAAAACCATTATGGAACTTATTTTCCATCATATTGTGCCACCCTTAGTTTAGATAGAGACAAACTTAATTTGTACTTTGTGACAAAACTAGTATCAATGTAATACTTTTACAATGAACTAATCATCTATTTGTCACTTCTACAAAATAATATATTCTTAGTTCTTCTAAAAGATCATAATAATATCTTTAATATCGTCCAATAATCATCTTATGAATCATTCTGGTATACGCTCATAACATTTAGAGCATAGGACATATCTGGATTTGTACACATCACAGCATGATTGATAAAGTACTCTTTGTGATTTTATATATCAAGTATAAAAAATACTTGAATCATTATTCAATCCTTCCTGTGCAACAAGAACCTTTCTTGTAGTTTCTATATTGAACTCATTCAATATCTCATCTATGTACTTCTGGCACAACCATATTAGCGTCTCAATTTATCCATATAGACATTGATGCCAAATATTCGGGTTCTGCCTAAGCCTTTCATCGAGATGAAATTCTTAACCTGTGTCAATAAAAAGATACATCATTTCCAATCAACAATATGTCTTCCACATAATGTATTAGAAACATGTCTTAGCACTCCCACTTAATTTCTTGCAAATGCAAGCATCTTCATCGTCTCCGATGAAATTAAACTCTTTTAACAGTTTCATCATAGTGAAGATTCCAACTCCGCGATGCTTACTTCAACCATTGAAGTTTGCATATGCTTTTAGCATCCTTTGAATTAACAAAACCCTTTGGATCGTGTCATGCAGACGTCCTACGTAACCATTCTATTAGAAGAACTTGTTTTGTTTACTCAACACATAACAAAATTATATGTCGTGGTTGCTACATTAATCCGTCTAGACTAAATATCGCTTAATGAAAGATCAGATCTTGTCATAGTCAACTCTTTGAACATTGTCGTGAACTCTTTCCCGACATGTCGATAATTTCATTGATGTGAAACATCCATGTCTATTTCTTTATAGATCCAAATATGGCTGTAAGGTCTTGCACCTTTCCAGAGGGTCTTTCAAGTTCAAAGCTTGATCTCTCGTATATGGAACTATCACGGATTTTATGGCTTCAAGCCATTTGACGGAGTCAGGGCCCATCATCGCTTCTTTGCATGTAGTTTGTTCATTATTGTCAAATAATGATTCAACCCTCAAATCTTGGTATTTGATTGTTTACCTGACCTACTTGGTTCAATAGGAACTTAGACCTCCGTGACCACAACCTTTGAGGCACGTGATCCATGAGCATTGTTGCTGCCTCCGAAACACTTGTCAGCGCTGCGCAACTTTTCACATATAGCTAAGGTTCTTTTAACCTTATCAACATTCTATTGTCCTCCCACTTAACTTTTCACGGAAAATTCCTTTCTCAAAGAAACTTGACGTTCTAAGTGACAAACATTTTTGTCTTTGGTGTTATGGAGGAATACTCAACGATTATTCAAAATAACATACAAAGATATGTTCATCCGATTTTGGTTTGCAAACATATTTCTTATGCATAGCATACCAATGTTTAAGAAAGAACGGCTTGGGTTTTATCCCAAACCATAACTTTATATGGTGTCAATTCAACGGATTATGATGGAGCTCTTTTTAGTGGAAAAACGGTAGTCTCTAAAGCTTTTAATCTTTAAAATATAATGGCAGATTTATAAATGACACCTTTTATCTTACCATGTCAAACAAGGTTTTATTACATATCTCGATCACTCCATACTACTATGGTGTTTTTCGGGAAACATAAAACTATGGAACGATTCCTCAAATCTTAGGTGTTATGCTAAACTTGTAGGGGTTCGTAGCATGGAAAACAAAAAATTTCTATCGCATACAAACAAACAAGCCAAGATCTATCTACTAGATTGTAGCAACGAGTCGATGGAATAACTTACCCTCGAAGATTCCAAAGTGTTTAACGAGAGCGGATTCTCGTGGGTGATGTAGTCGTACTCTTTCCGATCTCAAGATCGTGTAGACGATCCTTCTGGCGCTGCATTCCGGCAGCGCTCCTGCAGTCGGTCACACGTTCGGTACTCGACGAAGACCTTCCTCTCCCTTGTTCCAGCAGGCAGCGGAGGTTGTAGCACTCTCCTCGCGATTCCGGCAGCACAACGGCGTGGTACCGGAAGTAGAAGGGAGATCCCGCAGGGCTTCGCCTTAAGACGGAGCGAGTATGGTGGATTATGAGAGAGGGCTATTAGTGGTCTAGAGATTAGACTCACCAATTAGAAGGCTCTAAACCGCAGGCTAAAGCAATTAGAAGCTCTAAACCAAACGGCTCTAAACCTGAGATTAGAGGTGGAAACTTGTGTGTCTCAAGGAGGAGCCCTGCCCCTCCTTTTATGGGTGGAGGGTCCTTGGCGCGCCAGGGGAGGGAGGGATTCCCTCCCCAACTCGGCCTAGGGCTGGGCGCCGGCCTGGAGGAGCTGGACTCCTCCTCCAAGTTGGTTCCAACTCCTCTTGCTTGTTTCCCACAGTTTCCTGTTTCCCACAGTTTCCTGTTTTAGCCGTTTGACTTTCAAACTGGCAATTTGACTTTCATCTTTTTGGAACAGCAAGAACACTTAGTACATGATGCAATCATTCAATGACACACTCATGTAACCTCCCCCCCGGAGTGCCGGACAATCCGGAACCTTCTAGAACATTCCCGATGAAAACACCGGAATCATTCCCGAACTCCGAAACGGGACTTTCCTTATATGAATCTTATTCTCCGGACCATTCCGGATCACCTCGTGATATCCCGGATCCCATCCGAGACTCCGAACAACATCCGGTCTCTTTCTCATAATACCATAACTACTCAAAACAACATCGAATCCTTAAGTGTGTCTCCCTACGGTTCGTGAATTATGCGGACATGATCGAGACACTTCTCTGAATAATAACCAATAGAGGAATCTGGAAATTCATATGGCTCCCACATATTTCTACGATTACTTTGCGATCGAATGAACCACTTACATACGATACCAATTTCCCTTTGTCTCACGATAGTTTACTTATCCGAGGTTATGATCGTCGGTATCTCTGCATACCTAGTTCAACCTCGTTACCGATAAGTACTCTTTTCTCGTTCCCGTGATATGTGATCCCTTGTGACCAAGTCACATGCTTGCAAGCCAATTGGATGACATTCCACCGAGAGGGCCCAGAGTATATCTATCCGTCATGTGGATGGACAAATCCCACTCTTGATCCATGTGTTTCAACCAATACTTTCCGAACACTTAATGCCACCTTTATAGCCACCCAGTTACGGTGTGGTGTTTGATGTCATCAAAGCATCCATCCGGTAAAGGTGATATGCATGATCTCATGGTCGAAGGAATTAGGTTACTATGTATAGAAAGCATATAGCAATTGAACTATTGAAATGACTTGATCTTTATGCTACGCTTATCAATAGGAGTATGTCCACCATATCATTCTCCTAACGATATGATCTTGTTGTTGATAACATCTCAATGTTCATGATATGGAAACCACAATCATTTAATCAACCAACAAGCTAGTGAAGTATAGAGGCTATACTAGGGACTTCAATTTAAGTTTACAATTCACACAAGTATTAATGTTTCCTTGTTAATACTATTATAGCATGAATATAAACATTTATCATAAACACAAAGATATAATAATAACTATGTTTATTATTGCCTCTAGGGCATATCTCCAACAGTCTCCCACTTGCACTAGAGTCATCTAATCTAGATTACATGGTAATATACCGAACACCCATGGCAGTTTGGTGTTGGTCATGTTTTGCCCTCGGGAGAGGTTTAGTCAACGGATCCGCCACATTCAGATCTGTGTGTACTTTGAAAATCTTTATATCCCCATCCTGGATATGTTCTCGAATAGCGTGAAAACGCAGCTTGATATGCTTCAGCTTCTTGTGTGACCTTGGTTCTTGCGCATTGGCTATGGCGCCCATGTTATCACAGTAGATAGACATTGGGTCCAGCGCACTTGGAACCACACCCAGCTCTGTAATGAACTCTTTCATCCATATCGCTTCTTGTGAAGCCTCCGAAGCAGCCATGTATTCCGATTCAGTTGAAGATCTCGCCACAACGCTTTGCTTTGCACTCCTCCAGCTAACTGCTGCACCATTCAAAATAAATACGTACCCAGATTGTGATTTAGAATCATCTGGATCGGTGTTCCAACTAGCATCGGTGTAACCATTAACAACGAGCTATTCATCACCTCCATAAGAAAGAACCATATCCTTAGTTCTTCTCAAGTACTTAAGGATGTTTTTGACCGCTGTCCAATGATCCACTCCTGGATCACTTTGATATCTGCTAGTTAAACTAACAGCATATGCAATGTCGGGTCTAGTACATAGCATGGCATACATTAGAGATCCTATGGCTGAGGCATAGGGAGTCTTACTCATCCTTTCTCTATCTTCTGCCGATGTTGGACTTTGAGTTTTACTCAAGGTCGTATTGGGCAACATGGGCAAGAACCCTTTCTTGCTTTCTTCCATTCCAAACTTCTTTAGAACTTTGTCCAAATATGTACTCTGTGACAATGATATTTGGCGTTTCGATCTATCTCTATAAATCTTTATGCCTAATATGTAAGCTGCTTCGCCAAGATCCTTCATTGAAAAACTATTATTCAAATATTCCTTGACACTATTAAGAAGGTCTACATCATTCCCAATCAACAATATGTCATCCACATACAGTATTAAGAATGTTACAGAGCTCCCACTCACTTTCTTGTAAATACAAGCTTCTCCATAAGTTTGTATAAAACCAAAACTTTTGATTACCTTATCAAAACGTTGATTCCAACTTCGGGATGCTTGCTTCAATCCATAGATGGACCGTTGAAGCTCGCATACCTTGTTAGCATCTTTAGGATCGACAAAACCTTTGGGTTGCATCATATACAACTCTTCATCAATGTCTCCATTGAGGAATGCTGTTTTGACATCCATCTGCCATATCTCATAATCATAATATGCAGCGATTGCTAACATAATCCTCACAGACTTTAGCTTCGCTACCGGTGAGAAAGTCTCATCGTAGTCAACTCCTTGAATTTGTCGAAACCCTTTTGCGACAAGTCAAGCTTTATAGACAGTAACATTACCATCAGCATCTGTTTTCTTCTTGAAAATCCATTTGTTCTCGACAGCCTTCCGGCCATCCGGTAAGTCCACCAAAGTCCATACTTGGTTTTCGTACATGGATCCAATCTCGGATTTCATGGCTTCTTGCCATTTATTGGAATCTGGGCTCATCATCGCTTCCTCATATGTCTCGGGGTCATCGGTGTTGTCCACCAACATGACACTCATAACGGAATCATACCAATCTGGAGTGGTACGAGTTCTCGTTGACCTCCGAGGCTCTGTAGCAACTTCAACCGAAGTTTCATGATCACCATCATTAGCTCCCTCTCTAATTGGTGCAGGCACCACAGGAACTTCTTCCGGTGCTGCGCTACTCGCAATTTCGAGAGAAGGTTCGACAACCTCGTCGAGTTCTACTTTCCTTCCAGTCACTTCTTTCGAGAGAAATTCCTTCTCTAGAAAGGATCCATTCTTGGCAACGAAGATTTTGCCTTCGGATCTATGATAGAAGGTATACCCAATAGTTTCCTTCGCGTATCCTATGAAGACGCATTTTTCCGCTTTGGGTTCAAGCTTGTCCGGCTGTAACTTCTTTACATAGGCTTCGCATCCCCAAACTTTAAGGAACGACAATTTAGGTTTCTTCCCAAACCATAATTCATACGGTGTCGTTTCAACGGATTTAGACGGTGCCCTATTTAAAGTGAATGCGGCTGTTTCTAATGCATAACCCCAAAATGATAGCGGTAAATCTGTAAGTGACATCATAGAACGAACCATATCTAAGAGAGTTCGATTACGACGTTCGGACACACCATTACGCTGTGGTGTTCCCGGCGGTGTCAATTGTGAAAGTATTCCGCACTTCTTTAAATGCTCGCCAAACTCGTAACTTAGATATTCACCTCCACGATCAGAACGTAGAAACTTAATCTTCTTGTTGCGTTGATTCTCTACCTCACTTTGAAACTCCTTAAACTTCTCGAAAGTTTCGAACTTATGTTTCATGAAATAGATATACCCATATCTACTCAAATCATCCGTGAAAGTAAGAACATAACGATAACCACCGCGCGATGCTACACTCATTGGACCACACACATCGGTATGTATAATTTCCAATAAGTCCGTAGCTCACTCCATCATACCAGAAAATGGAGTCTTAGTCATTTTTCCCATCAGACATGCTTCGCATCTATCAAGTGATTCAAAATCAAGTGATTCAAGAAGTCCATCGGAATGGAGTTTCTTCATACGCTTCACTCCAATGTGACCAAGACGACAGTGCCACATATAGGTCGAATTATCGCTTGATTTCAAACGTTTAGCTTCAATATTGTTGATATGTGTATTTCCACTATCGAGATTCAATAAGAATAGACCATCTATCAAAGGTGCATGTGCGTAAAACATATTACTCATATAAATCGAACAACCATTATTCTCTGACTTAAACAAGTAACCGTCTCGCAATAAACAAGATCCTGATATAATGTTCATGCTCAACGCAGGCACTAAATAACAATTATTTAAGTATAAAACTAATCCCGATGGTAGATGAAGAGGTAGCGTGCCGACCGCGATCACATCAACCTTTGATCCGTTTCCCACGTGCATCGTCACCTTGTTCTTCGCTAGCTTCCGTTTATTCTGCAGCACCTGTTTCGAGTTACAAATATGAGCAACCGAACCAGTATCAAATACCCAGGCACTACTACGAATACTAGTGAGATACACATCAATAACATGTATATCAGATATGCCTTTCTTCTTGATGTTGCCGTTCTTCAAATCCGCCAAGTACTTTGGGCAATTCCGCTTCCAGTGACCTTCTCCCTTGCAGTAAAAGCACTCAGTTTCAGGCTTTGGTCCAGCCTTGGTTTTCTTCGTCGGCGTGGCAACTTTCTTACCACCCTTCTTGAAGTGTCCCTTTTGCTTAGACTTGCCTTTCTTGAATTTGGTGGTCTTATTGACCATCAACACTTGGTGCTCTTTCTTGATCTCCACTTCTGCAGATTTTAACATAGCAAATAGTTCTGGCAACTCTTTGTTCATGTTCTGCATGTTGTAGTTCATCACAAAGTTCCTGTAACTTGGTGGCAATGACTGGAGAACGCGGTAAACCCCCAAAGCATTAGGAATCACTATACCCAAGCTTTGAAGTTTGTTTGCGTGCCCAGACATCTTAAGCACATGCTCACTGACGGAGTTGCCCTCTTCCATCTTGCAGTTAAAGAACTTTTCAGAAGCCTCATAGCTTTCAATTGCCGCATGAGTCTCAAAAATCAATTTGAGATCCTCGACAATATCATATGGGTCTGACTCTTCAAACCTTTTCTGAAGCTCCGATTCTAAACCATACAAGATAGCACACTGAACTATGGAGTACTGATTCTTCCGAGCGAGGTAAACATTCTTTACTTCATCGGGAGCATCAGCTGCAGGTGGGTCACCCAGCGGTGCATCCAGCACATAGGTCAAATTACCAGCTGTGAGGACAATCCTCAAATTGCGGAACCAATCCGCGAAGTTGCTTCCATTGTTTTTCAACTTTTCTGTCTCTAGGAACGCATTAAAATTGATGGTAGGGGCTGCCATTGATCTACAACATATTTGCAATAGTTTAGACTAAGTTTATGACAAATTGAGTTCAAATTAATTAATGAAATTAAACTAGGTGAACTCCCACTCAAAACAACATCCCTCACATTGTTTTAGTGATCACACGAACCAAATCCACTACATCAACACCGATCATCACGAGAGTTGATATAGTTTCAATGGCGAACAATCATCATGTTCATCATATCTACTATATGATTCATGCTTTACCTTTCGGTAATCCGTGTTCCTGAGACCATGTCTGTACATGCTAGGCTCGTCAAGATCAAACCTTAGCCACCGCATAAGCAAATCTGGCTTGCTTACGTTGTATACACTTGCGGAATCTAACACACCCGATCATCACGTGGTGCTTCGAAACAACAAGCTTTAGCAACGGTGCTAACTAAGGGCGAACACTTTATGATTTGAAATTCATGTGCATGAGGGATCATCTTATAATGCTACCGTCGTCTACTAAGCAATACAAGATGCATAAAGGATTAACATCACATGCAATTCATAATATGTGATATGAAATGGCCTTTCTTCTTTGTGCTTCCGATCTCCATCTTCAAACACGAACATGATCTCCATCATCACCGGCATTGCATCAAGGTCAATGACGCTCCACCATGGTTGTCGTCCACCGGCTTCAACTATTACAACTACTTTGAATAGACACGCGGGTCTTAACATAAATTAAAGACAACCATATGGCTCCTGCCGGTTGCCAACTTACAATAAGGAACATTGCATACATCAAATATAATCACAATCATGGCCATATCACATCACTGCACACCCCTGCAAAACAAAGTTAGACGCTTCTACTTTCTTTGCATATTTTACGTGGTTTGGGGCTTTCAATAAGTGACGTTCTAACTTACGAACAAGAACCACAACATTGATACTAGCATTGTTGATTACCCGTTGTAAATTGGATCTTAACTATGCTAGGAGAAACAGGCACCCGCAAAGCCACTTTATGCAATACAAGTTGCATGTCAAGCGTGGAGCAAGTCTCATGAACGATGTCATGTAAGGTTAGCCCGGGCCGCTTCATCCCAACATACCGCAAGATGCAAAGTACACAAAAAGCAATCTACAATAAAAGCATCAACGCCCACAATGACCATTGTGTTCTACTCGTGCAACAGATCTACATATAGACACGGCTCTGATACCACTGTAGGGGTTCGTAGCATAGAAATTTTTTGTTTTCCATGCTACGAACCCCTACAGTGGTATCAGAGCCGTGTCTATATGTAGATCTGTTGCACGAGTAGAACACAATAGTCATTGTGGGCGTTGATGCTTTTATTGTAGATTGCTTTTTGTGTACTTTGCATCTTGCGGTATGTTGGGATGAAGCGGCCCGGGCTAACCTTACATGACATCGTTCATGAGACTTGCTCCACGCTTGACATGCAACTTGTATTGCATAAGTGGCTTTGCGGGTGCCTGTTTCTCCTAGCATAGTTAAGATCCAATTTACAACGGGTAATCAACAATGCTAGTATCAATGTTGTGGTTCTTGTTCGTAAGTTAGAACGACACTTATTGAAAGCCCCAAACCACGTAAAATATGCAAAGAAAGTAGAAGCGTCTAACTTTGTTTTGCAGGGGTGTGCAGTGATGTGATATGGCCATGATTGTGATTATATTTGATGTATGCAATGTTCCTTATTGTAAGTTGGCAACCGGCAGGAGCCATATGGTTGTCTTTAATTTATGTTAAGACCCGCGTGTCTATTCAAAGTAGTTGTAATAGTTGAAGCCGGTGGACGACAACCATGGTGAAGCGTCATTGACCTTGATGCAATGCCGGTGATGATGGAGATCATGTTCGTGTTTGAAGATGGAGATCGGAAGCACAAAGAAGAAAGGCCATATCATATCACATATTATGAATTGCATGTGATGTTAATCCTTTATGCATCTTGTATTGCTTAGTAGACGACGGTAGCATTATAAGATGATCCCTCATGCACATGAATTTCAAATCATAAAGTGTTCGCCCTTAGTTAGCACCGTTGCTAAAGCTTGTTGTTTCGAAGCACCACGTGATGATCGGGTGTGTTAGATTCCGCAAGTGTATACAATGTAAGCAAGCCAGATTTGCTTATGCGGTGGCTAAGGTTTGATCTTGACGAGCCTAGCATGTACAGACATGGTCTCAGGAACACGGATTACCGAAAGGTAAAGCATGAATCATATAGTAGATATGATGAACATGATGATTGTTCGCCATTGAAACTATATCAACTCTCGTGATGATCGGTGTTGATGTAGTGGTTGGTTCGTGTGATCACTAAAACAATGTGAGGGATGTTGTTTTGAGTGGGAGTTCACCTAGTTTAATTTCATTAATTAATTTGAACTCAATTTGTCATAAACTTAGTCTAAACTATTGCAAATATGTTGTAGATCAATGGCAGCCCCTACCATCAATTTTAATGCATTCCTAGAGAAAGAAAAGTTGAAAAACAATGGAAGCAACTTCGCGGATTGGTTCCGCAATTTGAGGATTGTCCTCACAGCTGGTAATTTGACCTATGTGCTGGATGCACCGCTGGGTGACCCACCTGCAGCTGATGCTCCCGATGAAGTAAAGAATGTTTACCTCGCTCGGAAGAATCAGTACTCCATAGTTCAGTGTGCTATCTTGTATGGTTTAGAATCGGAGCTTCAGAAAGGGTTTGAAGAGTCAGACCCATATGATATTGTCGAGGATCTCAAATTAATTTTTGAGACTCATGCGGCAATTGAAAGTTATGAAGCTTCTGAAAAGTTCTTTAACTGCAAGATGGAAGAGGGCAGCTCCGTCAGTGAGCATGTGCTTAAGATGTCTAGGCACGCAAACAAACTTCAAAGCTTGGGTATAGTGATTCCTAATGCTTTGGGGGTTTACCGCGTTCTCCAGTCATTGCCACCAAGTTACAGGAACTTTGTGATGAACTACAACATGCAGAACATGAACAAAGAGTTGCCAGAACTATTTGCTATGTTAAAATCTGCAGAAGTGGAGATCAAGAAAGAGCACCAAGTGTTGATGGTCAATAAGACCACCAAATTCAAGAAAGGCAAGTCTAAGCAAAAGGGACACTTCAAGAAGGGTGGTAAGAAAGTTGCCACGCCGACGAAGAAAACCAAGGCTGGACCAAAGCCTGAAACTGAGTGCTTTTACTGCAAGGGAGTAGGTCACTGGAAGCGGAATTGCCCAAAGTACTTGGCGGATTTGAAGAACGGCAACATCAAGAAGAAAGGTATATCTGATATACATGTTATTGATGTGTATCTCACTAGTATTCGTAGTAGTGCCTGGGTATTTGATACTGGTTCGGTTGCTCATATTTGTAACTCGAAACAGGTGCTGTAGAATAAACGGAAGCTAGCAAAGAACGAGGTGACGATGCGCGTGGGAAACGGATCAAAGGTTGATGTGATCGCGGTCGGCACGCTACCTCTTCATCTACCATCGGGATTAGTTTTATACTTAAATAATTGTTATTTAGTGCCTGCGTTGAGCATGAACATTATATCAGGATCTTGTTTATTGCGAGACGGTTACTTGTTTAAGTCAGAGAATAATGGTTGTTCGATTTATATGAGTAATATGTTTTACGCACATGCACCTTTGATAGATGGTCTATTCTTATTGAATCTCGATAGTGGAAATACACATATCAACAATATTGAAGCTAAACGTTTGAAATCAAGCGATAATTCGACCTATATGTGGCACTGTCGTCTTGGTCACATTGGAGTGAAGCGTATGAAGAAACTCCATTCCGATGGACTTCTTGAATCACTTGATTTTGAATCACTTGATAGATGCGAAGCATGTCTGATGGGCAAAATGACTAAGACTCCATTTTCTGGTATCATGGAGCGAGCTACGGACTTATTGGAAATCATACATACCGATGTATGTGGTCCAATGAGTGTAGCATCGCGCGGTGGTTATCGTTATGTTCTTACCTTCACAGATGACTTGAGTAGATATGGGTATATCTATTTCATGAAACATAAGTCCGAAACTTTCGAGAAGTTTAAGGAGTTTCAAAGTGAGGTAGAGAATCAACGTAACAAGAAGATTAAGTTTCTACGTTCTGATCGTGGAGGTGAATATCTAAGTTACGAGTTTGGCGAGCATTTAAAGAAGTGCGGAATACTTTCACAATTGACACCGCCGGGAACACCACAACGTAATGGTGTGTCCGAACGTCGTAATCGAACTCTCTTAGATATGGTTCGTTCTATGATGTCACTTACAGATTTACCGCTATCATTTTGGGGTTATGCATTAGAAACAACCGCATTCACTTTAAATAGGGCACCATCTAAATCCGTTGAAACGACACCGTATGAATTATGGTTTGGGAAGAAACCTAAATTGTCGTTCTTTAAAGTTTGGGGATGCGAAGCCTATGTAAAGAAGTTACAGCCGGACAAGCTTGAACCCAAAGCGTAAAAATGCGTCTTCATAGGATACCCGAAGTAAACTATTGGGTATACCTTCTATCATAGATCCGAAGGCAAAATCTTTGTTGCCAAGAATGGATCCTTTCTAGAGAAGGAATTTGTCTCGAAAGAAGTGACTGGAAGGAAAGTAGAACTCGACGAGGTTGTCGAACCTTCTCTCGAAATTGCGAGTAGCACAGCACCGGAAGAAGTTCCTGTGGTGCCTGCACCAATAAGAGAGGAAGCTAATGATGGTGATCATGAAACTTCGGTTGAAGTTGCTACAGAGCCTCGGAGGTCAATGAGAACTCGTACCACTCCAGATTGGTATGATTCCGTTATGAATGTCATGGTGGTGGACAACACCGATGACCCCGAGACATATGAGGAAGCGATGATGAGCCCAGATTCCAATAAATGGCAAGAAGCCATGAAATCCGAGATTGGATCCATGTACGAAAACCAAGTATGGACTTTGGTGGACTTACCGGATGGCCGGAAGGCTGTCGAGAACAAATGGATTTTCAAGAAGAAAACAGATGCTGATGGTAATGTTACTGTCTATAAAGCTCGACTTGTCGCAAAAGGGTTTCGACAAATTCAAGGAGTTGACTACGATGAGACTTTCTCACCGGTAGCGAAGCTAAAGTCTGTGAGGATTATGTTAGCAATCGCTGCATATTATGATTATGAGATATGGCATATGGATGTCAAAACAGCATTCCTCAATGGAGACATTGATGAAGAGTTGTATATGATGCAACCCAAAGGTTTTGTCGATCCTAAAGATGCTAACAAGGTATGCGAGCTTCAACGGTCCATCTATGGATTGAAGCAAGCATCCCGAAGTTGGAATCAACGTTTTGATAAGGTAATCAAAAGTTTTGGTTTTATACAAACTTATGGAGAAGCTTGTATTTACAAGAAAGTGAGTGGGAGCTCTGTAACATTCTTAATACTGTATGTGGATGACATATTGTTGATTGGGAATGATGTAGACCTTCTTAATAGTGTCAAGGAATATTTGAATAATAGTTTTTCAATGAAGGATCTTGGCGAAGCAGCTTACATATTAGGCATAAAGATTTATAGAGATAGATCGAAACGCCAAATATCATTGTCACAGAGTACATATTTGGACACAAAGTTCTAAAGAAGTTTGGAATGGAAGAAAGCAAGAAAGGGTTCTTGCCCATGTTGCCCAATACGACCTTGAGTAAAACTCAAAGTCCAACATCGGCAGAAGATAGAGAAAGGATGAGTAAGACTCCCTATGCCTCAGCCATAGGATCTCTAATGTATGCCATGCTATGTACTAGACCCGACATTGCATATGCTGTTAGTTTAACTAGCAGATATCAAAGTGATCCAGGAGTGGATCATTGGACAGCGGTCAAAAACATCCTTAAGTACTTAAGAAGAACTAAGGATATGGTTCTTTCTTATGGAGGTGATGAACAGCTCGTTGTTAATGGTTACACCGATGCTAGTTGGAACACCGATCCAGATGATTCTAAATCACAATCTGGGTACGTATTTATTTTGAATGGTGCAGCAGTTAGCTGGAGGAGTGCAAAGCAAAGCGTTGTGGCGAGATCTTCAACTGAATCGGAATACATGGCTGCTTCAGAGGCTTCACAAGAAGCGATATGGATGAAAGAGTTCATTACAGAGCTGGGTGTGGTTCCAAGTGCGCTGGACCCAATGTCTATCTACTGTGATAACATGGGCGCCATAGCCAATGCGCAAGAACCAAGGTCACACAAGAAGCTGAAGCATATCAAGCTGCATTTTCACGCTATTCAAGAACATATCCAGGATGGGCATATAAAGATTTGCAAAGTACACACAGATCTGAATGTGGCGGATCCGTTGACTAAACCTCTCCCGAGGGCAAAACATGACCAACACCAAACTGCCATGGGTGTTCGGTATATTACCATGTAATCTAGATTAGATGACTCTAGTGCAAGTGGGAGACTGTTGGAGATATGCCCTAGAGGCAATAATAAATGTAGTTATTATTATATCTTTGTGTTTATGATAAATGTTTATATTCATGCTATAATAGTATTAACAAGGAAACATTAATACTTGTGTGAATTGTAAACTTAAATTGAAGTCCCTAGTATAGCCTCTATACTTCACTAGCTTGTTGGTTGATTAAATGATTGTGGTTTCCATATCATGAACATTGAGATGTTATCAACAACAAGATCATATCGTTAGGAGAATGATATGGTGGACATACTCCTATTGATAAGCGTAGCATAAAGATCAAGTCATTTCAATAGTTCAATTGCTATATGCTTTCTGATACATAGTAACCTAATTCCTTCGACCATGAGATCATGCATATCAACTTTACCGGATGGATGCTTTGATGACATCAAACACCACACCGTAACTGGGTGGCTATAAAGGTGGCATTAAGTGTTCGGAAAGTATTGGTTGAAACACATGGATCAAGAGTGGGATTTGTCCATCCACATGACGGATAGATATACTCTGGGCCCTCTCGGTGGAATGTCATCCAATTGGCTTGCAAGCATGTGACTTGGTCACAAGGGATCACATATCACGGGAACGAGAAAAGAGTACTTATCAGTAACGAGGTTGAACTAGGTATGCAGAGATACCGACGATCATAACCTCGGATAAGTAACATATCGTGAGACAAAGGGAAATTGGTATCGTATGTAAGTGGTTCATTCGATCGCAAAGTAATCGTAGAAATATGTGGGAGCCATATGAATTTCCAGATTCCTCTATTGGTTATTGTTCGGAGAAGTGTCTCGATCATGTCCGCATAATTCACGAACCGTAGGGAGACACACTTAAGGATTCGACGTTGTTTGAGTAGTTATGGTATTATGAGAAAGAAACCGAATGTTGTTCGGAGTCTCGGATGGGATCCGGAATATCACGAGGTGATCCGGAATGGTCCAGAGAATAAGATTCATATAAGGAAAGTCCCGTTTCGGAGTTCGGGAATGATTCCGGTGTTTTCATCGGGAATGTTCTAGAAGGTTCCGGATTGTCCGGCACTCCGGGGGGGGAGGGGTACATGAATGTGTCATTACATATTGGAATGATTGCATCATGTACTAAGTGTTCTTGCTGTCCCAAATAAAGGATTAAATTGAATCCTAAAACAGGAAAGTCAAATGTCCAGTTTGAAAGTCAAACGGCTAAAACAAGAAACTGTGGGAAACAAGAAAGAGGAGTTGGGAACCGACTTGAGGGAGGAGTCTCCTCCCCAAGCCGGCGCACCACCCAAGGCCGACTTGGGGAGGGACTCCCCTCCCCTGGCCGCGCCTCCCCACCTATAAAAGGAGGGGCAGGGCTCCCCTCCTAGACACACAAGTTTCCACCTCTAAATCTCCGGTTTAGAGCCGTTTTGGTTTAGAGCTTCTAATTGCTTTAGCCAGCGGTTTAGAGCCTTCTAATTGGTTTAGAGCCTTCTAATTGGTGTGTCTAATTACTAGACCACTAATAGCCTCTCTCATAAGCTCCACCATACTCGCACCGGCTTAAGGCGAAGCCCTGCGGGATTTCCCCTCTACTTCCGGTACCACGCCGTTGTGCTGCCGGAATCGCGAGGAGAGTGCTACAACCTCCGCTGCCTGCTGGAACAAGGGAGAGGAAGGTCTTCGTCGAGTACCGAACGTGTGACCGACTGCGGGAGCGCTGCCGGAACGTGGCGCCGGAAGGATCGTCTACACGATCTTGAGATCGGAAAGAGTACGACTACATCACCCACGAGAATCCGCTCTCGTTAAACGCTTTGGAATCTTCGAGGGTAAGTTATTCCATCGACTCGTTGCTACAATCTAGTAGATAGATCTTGGCTTGTTTGTTTGTATGCGATAGAAATTTTTTGTTTTCCATGCTACGAACCCCTACAGAAACTTGTGTGTCTCAAGGAGGAGCCCTGCCCCTCCTTTTATGGGTGGAGGGTCCTTGGCGCGCCAGGGGAGGGAGGGAGTCCCTCCCCAACTCGGCCTAGGGCTGGGCGCCGGCCTGGAGGAGCTGGACTCCTCCTCCAAGTTGGTTCCAACTCCTCTTGCTTGTTTCCCACAGTTTCCTGTTTCCCACAGTTTCCTGTTTTAGCCGTTTGACTTTCAAACTGGCAATTTGACTTTCATATTTTTGGAACAGCAAGAACACTTAGTACATGATGCAATCATTCAATGACACACTCATGTACCCTCCCCCCTGGAGTGTCGGACAATCCGGAACCTTCTAGAACATTCCCGATGAAAACACCGGAATCATTCCCGAACTCCGAAACAGGACTTTCCTTATATGAATCTTATTCTCCGGACCATTCCGGATCACCTCGTGATATCCCGGATCCCATCCGAGACTCCGAACAACATTCGGTCTCTTTCTCATAATACCATAACTACTCAAAACAACGTCGAATCCTTAAGTGTGTCTCCCTACGGTTCGTGAATTATGCGGACATGATGGAGACACTTCTCTGAACAATAACCAATAGAGGAATCTGGAAATTCATATGGCTCCCACATATTTCTACGATTACTTTGCGATCGAATGAACCACTTACATACGATACCAATTTCCCTTTGTCTCACGATAGTTTACTTATCCGAGGTTATGATCGTCGGTATCTCTGCATACCTAGTTCAACCTCGTTACCGATAAGTACTCTTTTCTCGTTCCCGTGATATGTGATCCCTTGTGACCAAGTCACATGCTTGCAAGCCAATTGGATGACATTCCACCGAGAGGGCCCAGAGTATATCTATCCGTCATGTGGATGGACAAATCCCACTCTTGATCCATGTGTTTCAACCAATACTTTCCGAACACTTAATGCCACCTTTATAGCCACCCAGTTACGGTGTGGTGTTTGATGTCATCAAAGCATCCATCCGGTAAAGGTGATATGCATGATCTCATGGTCGAAGGAATTAGGTTACTATGTATAGAAAGCATATAGCAATTGAACTATTGAAATGACTTGATCTTTATGCTACGCTTATCAATAGGAGTATGTCCACCATATCATTCTCCTAACGATATGATCTTGTTGTTGATAACATATCAATGTTCATGATATGGAAACCACAATCATTTAATCAACCAACAAGCTAGTGAAGTATAGAGGCTATACTAGGGACTTCAATTTAAGTTTACAATTCACACAAGTATTAATGTTTCCTTGTTAATACTATTATAGCATGAATATAAACATTTATCATAAACACAAAGATATAATAATAACTATGTTTATTATTGCCTCTAGGGCATATCTCCAACAAAACTTGCAACAAAAATCTTCCTTTATGATCCTATCATAAATTCTTTATTTTCTTGCTACATTGATTTTGAACTTCATCTTGAAAGTCTTCGAACATTTTCAAATGCTTCACACTTCATCTTCATTAAGCAAATATTCATATATTCACTCAAAATTTAGGAGAAAGCATATGAAGTTGAAATCCATCGCTCTTGACTATACATAATGGACTTCATACAACATTATGTACAAGTTTCAATAAACTAGTCATATGTTCCCTTTGGCCTATGAACGGAGTTTTAATTATCTCTAGGAAAGTTTCACAAGCGTCATTTGATCAAAAACCAAAAGACTCCCAAATTCCGTCCACATGGAGTTTCTTCATGTTTTCTTTCCTATATAATTTAAACGGCGATGTCACTTCCTAAGTAATCTTTCAATCAATTGTCTTTTGAAATTTTTAGCACTTGTTTTATGGATGTGATTTATCCAACGAGATTTGTAAAGCATCCATCTTTTATGGATTATCGCAATTATTTGAACAACCATTTTGTTCTCATAATACCTGATAGAACAAATCTTGAAGGAAAGCTTTGATGTTAACGAGAAACACATCAATACTTTATTTGTTCTCGATGAACATCATCACATATTCTCTTGCTAGTTACTTAGGCCATTGTAGTTCATGAATTGTGTTGTTTTGTATAACGATTCACACCAACAAATTCAGTATCAAATACTTAAGAGCCACATTGTTTAATAAGCAAAGAATATAGCCATAACATTTATATCCTCTATATACCTAAGCTAAACAATTCTAGTCTTTTCTTTTCTGTCACATCCCAAAATTCTCCCAATTCTGGAATGTGAAATAAATAAATAAGTTTGATTGATTGTTTGACTATGTTGAAAATTCTCAAAGAGAAGAAACTTTTTGAATAGAAAATCCTCTCAACCTTGAATTCAAAATCTTATATTCTTTTGTTATGACCTAAGTAGCCATATAGGCAAAAGGGCATAGATTGATTATGGTTTGTAGAATTGGTGTGCAAGATTTCAAAAATTAAAATCATGAAGCATTTCATTACATCCATGCAAGGTTCTCACAAAGTGAATCCAAATCCTGGTATCTAAATCCTATAGTTGATTCGCCCAAATGTTCCTAAAGGTAATTAAATTGACTTTATAAAATCCACTGTTGCTAAGGCATAAATTATTGATAATTATAGCCTAAAGAGATCCAATTAATATTACAAAACTTTAGAAACAAAATTGAGCTCATTTGGAGCTAGTATGAAAAAGTTATGGAACAAATACAGACACATAAAGATATAAATAAAATGAAATATACAAGGATTTATAAATCCACTACTTCCAAACTAGTGAAAAGATTACAAATTTGATCCTACAATGATTTATTCAATTTTAAAAAAATTTAGAAACAAGAATCATGTCATTTGGAGTTCGTATGCAAAATATATAAGGGAAACAAGTAAATAGAAAAGGAAAAAGAAAAAGAACAAAAAAAACTAATGGGCCGGCGGCCCAGGCGGACCGTGCCAGCCGACCGAGCCAGGCGCACTTACGTGCCCAGGACTGCTTTAAAAAGCGTGCGAAAATTGATTTTCTATATCTATCTCTATTCAAACACTTATAACTTTTTATCTACAACTCCAAATCGACTTCCGTTTGTTTCTACTTGTTCCCTACTCCAAAACCTATCTCTACACCGTCTCAAACCTCCATATAAACTCGTGGAGCCATAGATGTACGAGTTTTTCTTCTCGAAATCCCGAATCTAGATATGCCCGAATCTTATTTCGCTTTTTAACCCATCTAGACTTCGTCGTTTGCCTTCGGTCAAAAAACGAAAGTTGTAGGAATCGTAGAAATCTTTCAATCCCGACAAACCTCACCTCTTTTCATCCACCACAGCCGGAGAATTTCGTATCACAATATTTCAGATCTTACTGTGTAAATCCAAGATCTACTCGCGCTCGTTTCTTCAAATCCAAATTCATTTTGTGAGAAGGTAGGAATAATGATTCCCCACAACTTTCATGTTTTGAGTTTTTCGATTTGACCTACGTATTTTTCTCTCTAACACAGATCTATTTCTTGTCTATTTTGAGCCAAAATCGGGTCAATCTCTTCTTATAGCCACCAGATCCTATCTAAACGGTCGAGATCTAATCAAACCGGTGCGTGCCATGTCGTCATCCCGATCATCTTCCTCGTCAACGCCACATCAACGTAAGGTCAACATCTAGTCCCAGTCAGCATGCAAAGTCAACCTGTCCAGTCAGCGGAATATTCCCTGGAATATTCCGTTCGAATTTAAAATTGCATATTATAGATCTAACTTGTAAAATTCATTAGAAATTCATACCACGTCGAAAAATTGCGTATAATATATCAAATTGAAGATAATTTCACATAGAATCATCTTGTTAGAATAGATCCAACTTTTACTGTACGTGGTTACTACAGTAATTTAATTAGTTTTAATGGTCTTTTAGGTTAATAAATTCATAAGAAATTATCTGTAACTCCGAAAAATATGAATAATATATCCAATTGAACCTACTGTAATGTACTTTAATAACATCTGGTTGGATTTAGCCTTTGCCGACTATTTAAACCATCGCAATTTAATTAGTTTTAATGGCTTTATAAATCATTAAATTCATTAAAAATTAATTGCTTGTCACAAAAATATAAATGATATAACTATGGAAAGCTGGTTCCATGTAGATCATCAATATGCAATTAGTTCAGCCTTTGAGTGTAAGGTTTTGCCGTGAAGATTTAAATAGTTTAATGGCCTATTTAGGGTAATAAATTCATAAGAAAATAAATACTATTCAGAAAATTACAAATAATATGTCCCTGAAATCACAATTCCGTGGAGATTACAGATATAATTTTAGTTTGATTTTTAGGCAACAGAAACTATATGAATCATTTAAAACCATTAAACACTATTTAAATCATACAAAAAGATCTATAACTCCGATTAGGGTGAATCCAAGTGCTAAGGTTTTATATTAACAATATCTATACAGAGAAATTGCATGACAAATTATTTGGTACTGTTAAAACAGAAATTCATACAGAAATATTTAAACCCATTGAAATAGTGTTTTAATCATAAGAAAATATCTATAACTCCTTTTTAGGTGAATCAAATTGCTACTGTCTCTAAATTGCATTACCTATCCAGTAGCATCTAGTTCACAATTTAATACGACATAAACATATTTAGTTCAATTAAAGTGGTATACACCATATTAAATCGATACAACTTTAGTAATAAAAGCTTTAGTGCAATAAATGACTTTCCACATGCATCATGTAATCTAACTATGTTCAGAACACTAAATGCAACCATTGTGACTCATTAAATCGTCATGCATGCATCTGTTCATCATTGTTTTCTTGTAATGTTGCACTGTTGTATGTTTGCAATGTTTTGAATGGTGTTTGCTGTGTTTGCTTCAAACGTTAGATTGCGAGGAGTGCAACTACTGTGATTGCAACTACTATGATTGCAAGTATTGAGGTTATTACGAAAGAGGCCAATATAATTGTAAGGATTATCTAATCGACTACATCTACAACAAAGGCAAGTGGTGCTATATTGGTCGTAAATGTCCTATTGTTTTCCTATGCATTGCAGATGTTTTTGTAGAATTGCATCTGTAGGAATTGATGTGTATATGCTATGCTATATCCCATATTATTCCCTAGCATTCCTTGTTTATGAGCCATCGTATTGGTAGATTGCTTAGCTATGCTATTTAGACGAGGAAGGGAATCACATCATGAAAAGTTATATGTTTTGAAAGGCTTATGTTTTGCTAAATGACAAACCAATATGTTTTAATGAACCACCTGGGCGGAATGGCATTGATTGGGTCATCGAGTGTATTTATGGTGGGGAATCCCGCCCAGGACACTGAGAAATGATTGGTTTCTTTGTTTGGAAGCTTTCATGTGCAACCATGTGCCAATAATGAAATGGGCGGTTGGTTGAACTCAGTAGGTTGTGGTAACTCGAACCCCCGTATCCAGAGATGTAGATAGTGTAGTTTGGACCGGTGCGCGTCGGGATTGGGGAGCTACTTCCCGAACGGTTCCTTCTTGGACTTCTCCCTATCATCACCCAATATGAGAGTGGTGGTACGAGCTGGGCTGGCCAAGTCACATGGGTAAAGTGTACTAACCCCTGCAGGGTGTATAAACTAAGTGCTTAGCCGTGTCCCCAGTTATGGACAATTTGAGCGACCTGATACTGATGCTATGATATTTCTCACTCATCCTTATTTCTTAATTACTTAAAACTTGTTGGGTTAACATAATTGGGTAGGAGCACCTGGGAGTGAACCAGAGTGTCCTATTTATCGTATTGGAAAACCACTTTGTTACAAATGTTAGGATAAAACTGTTGCTTTATGCAAATGAGCCTGAACTCCACTTGGCCAAATAAGCATGTAGTTGATAGACCTGTTGTTAACCACTTTAGCCTACTTGTCATACATTCAATGTATTGACTATTCGTGGCTGCAACGTTTCATGTTGCAGGTTATATTGTATCTGAGTGATCGTTCATAGGTCGCGAGACTCCACTCAACAATTGTTCGCCTGTGGCACATTTGGAGGATGGAGATCTACCTTGTATTCGTTTTCCGCTGTGTACTTGAATAAATAATGTAAATTCTGGATCATATTCGTTGTATTTATGATGCACAGTTATATTTGGTATCATTTTGTACTGTGTGTGCCAGTGAACCGATCCAGGGATTGGCACTATACACATAAACTCAGCCTTATCAGGCGAGGGTGTTACATTTTCTGCCATATATTTATGAGATTCTCTTTCAGTATTTCCTTTTCTGTTTGAAAGAATCTATCAACATCAATAGTTGAGCCATATACATGACACATAGTCCAAAGCATGTATAGTTAAATACCAATGTCTTTCGACTTGCACTTTGAAGTAGATCACCATCATCAAATGTTTGGTGTTCTTTCAAATTCCATTCTTTAGTAATCTCTTGGTGTAGTAAACATTTTACCTACATCAAATATCCACCCTTATCATGTAATTATTCATGATCAAACTACTTTTAGCTTATAACGGTGAATCACGAGTATAATGTTGCTCTCCAAAACCTTTTGGAGGATTAGGACGACAAGCGTCCCCAACCTTTTTCAAATTCTCATCAAATATGAGAACATAAACTTTGCCATATTATACTCTCTCATGTTGCAACCAAAACATCATTTCAGATATCGCAATATCTTCCATACATGATGGTTTCTGAAACAACTCTTTCAACTCCTAGATTACCTTGATATTAAAACAATCTTTTGAATATCAAGAATCATGGAGACAAACATGATACTTATATACTAACACTGGAATTGTTACTCTTGATTTAATACTAACTATTAAACTTCACGGAGTAATCGAATCTTACTGAATGTTTGCAATGGGACTTTTAAACTTTATATTAACACTTCAAAACAATACGATACCATTTCGTAAAGTAACTAACTAGAATTCTATAGTTCTATCATCTCAATTATAACTAAGCACAAGGTGGTAAACAGATGCCAATGACTATAACAACTACGTAAATTCACTTTGATTTAATTTATGATAAATAGTGTTCAACTTTTAATCATATTGCTGTTGAACTCCCACTCAAAACAATATCCCTCACATTGTTTTAGTGATTACATGAACCAAATCCACCACATCAAAACCGATCATCACGAGAGATGATGTAGCTTTAAAGGCGAACAATCAACATGTTCATCATATCTACTATATGACTCATGCTTTACCTTTCGGTATTCTGTGTTTCGAGACCATGTCTCTACATGCTAGGCTCGTCAAGATCAAACCTTAGCTTCCGCATGAGCAAATATGGCTGGCTCCCGTTGTATACACCCGCAGAATCTAACACACCCGATCATCACATGGTGCTTCGAAACAACGAGCTTTAGCAACGGTGCTTACTAAGGACGAACACTTTATAACTTGATTTTTTGTGAGAGGGATCATCTTATAATGCTACCGTCGCGATCTAAGCAATACAAGATGCATAAAAGGATTAACATCACATGCAATTCATAATATGTGATATGATATGGCCTTTCTTCTTGTGCTTCCGATCTCCATCTTCAAGCACGAACATGATCTCCATCATCACCGGCATGGCGTCAAGGTCAATGGCGCTGCTTCATGGTTGTCGTCCACCAACATCAACTATTACAACTACTTTGAATAATAGACACACAGGTCTTAACGGAATTAAAAGACAACCATATGGCTCCTGTCGGTTGCCGACTTACAATAAGGAACATTGCATACATCATATATAATCATAATCATAGCCATATCACATCACAGCACACCCCTGCAAAACAAAGTTAGACGCCTCTAATTTGCTTTGCATGTTTTACGTGGTTTGGGGCTTTCAATAAGTGTCGTTCTAACTTACGAACAAGAACCACAACGTTGATGCTTGAACTATCAAGTGCCCGTTGTAAATTGAATCTATACTATGATGGGAGAGACAAAGACCCGCAAAGCTACTTATGCAATACAAGTTGCATGTTGAGCGTGGAGCAAGTCTCATGAATGATGTCATGTAAGGTTAGCCCGGGCCGCTTCATCCCATCATACCGCAAGATGCAAAGTACACAAAAAGCAATTGATAATAAAAGCACCACCGCCCACAATGACCATTGTGTTCTACTTGTGCAACAAATCTACATATAGACACGGCTCTTATACCACTGTAGGGGTTCGTAGCATGGAAAACAAAAAATTTCTACCGCATGCACACAAACAAGCCAAGATCTATCTACTAGATTGTAGCAACGAGTCGATAGAAGCACTCACCCTCGAAGATTCCAAAGCGGTTAACGAGAGAAGATTCTCGTGGGTGATGTAGTCGTACACTTGCCGATCTCAAGATCGCGTAGACGATCCTTCCGGCGCTGCATTTCGGCAGCGCTTCCGCAGTCGGTCACACGTTCGGTACTCGATGAAGACCTTCCTCTCCCTTGTTCCAGCAGGCAGCGGAGGTTGTAGTTCTCCTCTCGTGAATCCGGCAGCACGACGGCGTGGTGTCAGAAGTAGAGGGTAGATCCCGAATGGCTTCTCCTAAGCCGGTTGCGAGTTATGGTGGATTAGGGTTTCCAGGAGATCTAGGGTTTAGATGAACGGGAGGAGGAGGAGGTGTCGGCGGCGGCTTGGGCGCGGCGGCGGTGACGAAGGTGTGTGGGGAGGGGCTAGGGCTTGTGGTGTTGGGGCAGCCCTCCCCTTCTATTTATGAGAGGGAGGGGCCGCCTTGGGAGGGGTGGGTTTGAATCCAAACCCATACCCAAGTTGGATTGAGAGAAGGACTTGTTTCTTCTTCCACTAGGAAACCATTGTTCCAGTTTGACTTTTCAAACTTCCCGTTTGACTTTCAATTTAGAGCTTTAATTCTGTTAACACCCGGATTTTTCAATCCTAGATGCCTGTTATGCCATACATCGCAATCCCAGGATTACCATTTTTGCGAGACATAACAGAATTGGATACAATAGTACTTCATCCATTACAAACGATACATAAGTTCTTACACAAATAGGGATCTCATGATCCAGTTCTTAATACAACATCAAGCAGCGGAATACGTAATAATAACGGTAGCGTAGGCGAAGCTCCATCTTCGGGGTCACAGGCAATGCTGACGATGGGAGATGATCCTAGTTGTCGTAACCTTCCTGGGGTCCATCTTCCAGGTACTCCTCTTCATAGTCTGGCCATGGGAATAGCCAGGGACAAAGCCATGAGTACTCTTTAAGTACTCGCAAACTAATACTAACAAGTAAAGGGTTTTTTTGGATAATAGGACACTAGGCTCTAGGGTTGTTTTGCAAAAAGCCAGGTTTATCTTTACCAAGTTCCAAAGCTAGTCACAATTTTATAACTCCTAAGTGGGATCTTGTAATTCAGGTCACAACTCTGTTGTGGTCAAGTCAAAGTCTTAATTCATTTTACAAGTCATTTTGAAAAGTATGACGGGGGAACAGTATGGCCACTCCAACTGTCCATAACCGCGGACGCGGCTATTCGAATAGTTTGACACTCTACAGAGATTGTACACTTTCACCACAACATTCGATACATCCGTCAGGAACAAATTCTGAATTCACCATACCCAGTATGCGAATAATCAATCCTAACCTTTCAGTTACACGCCCTAGTATAAGCACCTCTCCTGTGAGTTTGGCCTCCCAACCATGACCACTATCATCTTGGGTACTGCACAGGTGGACAATCTTCACAAGGTAGCCTCAGCTCAGACCTTGGCCGGGAGGGAACTAATACTAAGGTATATAAGTTTCCAGTCAAGCCCTACCCAATATTCGGGTATTGTGGTTGTACGCTAAAATTGGAATGGTATCGCATCCAGACAACCATCAATTTTATAAAGGGCTAAGGCTCATGCCTCAACATTTTTATCACCAGAATCATCAAGAGTTTGGACACACATGTCCAAAACATTTCAATAGAATGATCCATCATTCCAAGGTTTTCATAACCATTTTTCCACCAAGTATTCCCATCTAAAAGTTGATCAAGTTTTATGCTTACCACTAGCATCTACAGGTGAGGGTAGTACTAATGAGGGGTGATAACTAATGTAGTTTCACTAAGTCCAACCTCATATCTTAGGCTGATATCAAGGTTTCTAGCTTAGGCCAAATTTTATGCTCTTTATGCAACCTTCAGCACAGCTGTCTGGTATCTACCAAACTCTTAGGTAGACTCTAAGTAGGCTTTGATAAAGAAATAAAGTAAGAAGCTTGCCATAAAACTAGGATTGGTTTAACAAGTAGGTAGGATCACAAGTATGGGTTTGTGGCATCAGTAGGATATCTTGCAAGGGTTAGCTTGCATCAATATCAGTCTAAGCTTGCATAGGTATATTATCTTGCAAGTGTTAGCTTGCACATTCACTAGTAGTATTAGGCTTTGTAAAGTACAGTGTCTTGCAAGTTTTATCTTGCATAGGTCAACTTGATTAGTAAGGATTGCCTTGTGCAGAGCAGTGGTTGAAGTTCTCCTCGGCTTCCTCTTCGTAGTATCCTCCTTCCTCCTCGTATCCTTGGTCGGTACTAGCGTCTATGAATAAATACGAGGTACACAATCACCAAACAATACTTAACTATTTGCAATCATCACACACAAGGGTCCTATAGATGATCTAGCATCATCTCTAACATTACAAGGTTAAAGCTTGGTTTAAATCTTTTTATTTTTAGAAAAGTAATTTCTACTCATTGAAAAACTACTTAAGATTTAATATTCTCCAAACTAAACATGGGATCATGTTGACACATGTCATCACCACATATTGTAGTCCATGGGAATGTGATTTAAAGTGGTGTCACAATTTAATAAGGTTTTACCCTTTTATTTTAATTAATTAAAGTGGCTAGAAATGCTTATGAAGCATTCTTTTATTACTTGAACATTATTTCTGCAAGTAAACCTATATATTTTTATATATTCTGAAAGGTATGGTTAAATGTTATTTTTGAGAGTTGGAAACAACTCAAAAGCTTTTATGGTTTAAATTTGAAAAATGTTTGAATGCAGAAAAGCTTCTGCCTTGTTATTTTTACTATGGGTGATCTACAGATCCAAATGACTTAAATCCAACGGGCTTGGATTAAGCATTCACAGACCTTTCTAACAAAATTGGTTTCATCCAATTTGGTGCACTGAATTGATCTGGGTTGATTTTTGAAGTTGGGTACAGAAGTGTGTTTGAATTTAAAAAGAAAAGGTTTAATTTGAATTGCTGGGCTGTGCGGGAAATTCTAACGGGCCGGCCTGCTAAGCGCAGTGCTCCAGCGGGCTGCTTAAGTGGGTGTCCCCACTCGTTAGTGACACGGGGCTGGGCGAAGCGGTATGGGGCAACGTGGATCGTTCGATCTAGTTCTAATCCAACGGCTAGGGGTCATCGTCGACGCGAGACAACTCCGGCGAGAACGAAACCTAGCGCGGCCAGTGAGGGGTGCTGGGGGCTCACCGGGGTACGGGCGAGGGTCGGCGAGGCGGGCGAACGACGAAGTCGACAACGGTGAAATTCTCCTGGGGCGGCTCCAATCGCTGGCTCCTTTCTTCTCCGGCAGCGGCAGGCTCCAGTGAAATTCCGGCGAGGTGGTGCTCGCCTTGCTCCGAGAATGGTGTGGCACGATCAGTGAGGAGAGGGGAGTGAGATGGTGTGAAGAAATCGTGCGGGGGTGGCCTCTATTTATAGTCGAGCGAGGGGACCGTCGGGGCGCACGGTGAGCTCGTCGGGGGCGATGTTACAGGCGGCTAAAGGCATGGGCAAGGGTAGGGGACGGTGTTGTGTCTTATGGCGATGCTCAACGACATGGTCGCGAGGCATGGGGCTGTGTGGCTTGATCTGGAACGGGCGGTGCTATACGCGGCAGAGGCGGCGTATTCAACGGCGGGCGGTGGCTGTATGGCACGGGGCGGCAAACGGGGATATCTGGCGGTCTCCTGGGTCGGTGGTGATCGTGTGTGCACGCAGTGAGGGCGGCGCGCGGTCTATGGACGCTGGTCGAGGGTGGCGTTCTGGCGCATGCTCGGCATGGTCTGGGCGCGGCTTGTGCGCGTGGTCCAGGGCTTGGCAACGCTCGCGGCTGGGACAGGGAGTGGCGGTGGACGGTGGGCTGCCTCCCAGACAAGGTTGGCATGGCTAGTTCTTCCTCTAGCCTTCTGTCCACAATGGGGTGACATGGGGGTGCTCGACTGTTCACCATTAAGGACAATGGCAAGCTCACAAGGGTGCTAGTGTTGGGCTAATCTTTCTAGATGATCTACTGAGTTGTGTGTGAGCTAACTAGGGAACAAGTTAGGCAAGAATCACTGCACACTATAGTGTTTGATGTTTTGTTTGATTTGTGTCTGCAACCTGTTTGATGAAATGGCCGCATGAAATCAAGTTTTGAATTTTGAAATGAATTTTGGTGGGTTTGCTAGATTGGTGCCGGTGAGTCTGCAGATGCTTGGGTTTTGAAAGTTGAGCTTGTTTGAGTGGGTTTTGGAAAAGTGGGATCTTCCCATATGAAGAAGATTCAATTTTGAATTGTCATTTAAACTATGCATTTGAAAGTTTCTGGATGATCACAAAGTGGGCCTTGATACCTTGTTATGAGTACATTCAAGGGGTACAAAGATCCAGAAAAGTTTCTGTTAGGTTTTGAAAGTTTGAGACAGCCAAAGTAGGCATGGGAGTTAAATTGGTCAAAATGACCATTCACTTAATATATTTGTTTTGATTTACTTGTCTTTAGGAAAAGTGTGGGAAATGTTTTAGATGATGTTCATTTCACCTAAGAAACATTTTACAAGCAATGGATCACACAAACAAGGTGGTTTTTAAAGAAATTCAAAATCCATGCATACACATATACATGCATTCATGAGTTTATTTAGAAATGTTTTTGTTAACCCTAATCTTGATGATTAGTGTTTGATGATCTAAGTTTGGTATTTTTGGGATGTTACAAACCTTCCCCCCTTAAACAAAATATCGTCCCGAGATTTGAAAAAGGACGAAAATAGTACCCAGGAATTGAAGAGATCTGGAAACTCCGTCCTGATGTGATCTTCGCGTTCCCAGGTAGCTTCCTCTTCTGTGTGGTTGCTCCACTGAATCTTGAGAAACTTGATGCTTCGGGTTCTGGTAGTTCGAAAAGCTTCTTCCAAAATGTGGATGGGTACTTCGAGATAGGTCAGGTCATCGTTGATCTCTATGGTCCGATGATCGATATTCTTGAACACTTCGGTCTTCTCGGGGACTTCGATACACTTGCGAAGTAACGAGATATGGAATACATTGTGCACAGCTGACATCTCTTCAGGTAGTTCCAGTTGATAAGATACTTCTCCTCGACGGTTCAAAATTTTGAAAGGTCCGATATATCTGGGGGTTATCTTTCCTTTGAGGTGGAAATGCTGCATTCCCTTCAATGGCGACACTTTCAGATAAACAAAATCTCCGATGTTGAAGGCGAGGTCTCGACGTCTCTTGTCGGCATAACTCTTCTGTCGGGATTGGGCGGTCTTGAGGTGCTCACGAATCTTGTGAACCTTCTCTTCTGCTTCTCGTAGGATGTCGGGTCCGAAGATCTGACTCTCTCCTACTTCCGACCATTTCAAAGGGGTGCGGCACTTTCTTCCGTACATAAATTCAAATGGGGCCATTTGCAAACTGGCTTGGTAACTGTTGTTGTATGAAAATTCTGCAAACGGTAGACAGTCTTCCCACTTGGATCCATATTCTAGCACACATGCTCTAAGCATATCTTCGAGTATTTGGTTTACTCGCTCCGTTTGTCCATCGGTCTGAGGGTGATACGCGGTACTGAAATCTAGGCGAGTTCCTAAACCTTCTTGGACTTTCTTCTAGAATCTCGAGGTAAACTGAGTTCCTCGATCCGATACGATGTTCTTGGGGACTCCGTGCAAAATAACGATTCTTGCGATGTACAACTCTGCTAGCTTCGAACTCTGATATGTGGTTTTAACGGGCAAGAAATGGGCGACTTTGGACAATCTGTCCACTATGACCCAAATAGAGTCATTTCCCCTACTAGAAGTAGGTAGTCCAGTGATAAAGTCCATTCCTACAGAATCCCATTTCCATTCCGGAATTTGCAAAGGTTGCAACAATCCAGTGGGTCTTTGATGTCCTGCCTTGACTCGCTAACATATATCACACTTGGAGATATAGCTTCCGATTTCTCTCTTCATCTTATGCCACCAAAATTGCTCTTTCAAATCTTGATACATCTTAGTTCCTCCGGGACGGATAGAATAAAGAGTATCATGAGCCTCCTTCAAGATAACTTCTTTCAACTCTGAATCTGCTGGTACACAAAGGCGTCCTTTGTACCACAGAACTCCTTCTTCGTCCTCGGTGAATCCGGGTACTTTGCCTATACCGATATGACGCTTGATTCCGTCGATACTAGCATTTCCTTTCTGCGCCTCTTTAATCTGACTGATCAAAGTGGGCTGAAGTTCTATGCTAGCCAAAAATCCTTCACTTACTAATTCTATTCGAAAATCTTCCATCTCTTTGTGCAAACTTGGTTGCTCCTTCAAAATCATGGAGTTCAAGCGACATGGTAATCTGCTAAGGGCATCAGCTACCACATTGGCTTTACCAGGGTGATAGTGAATGTCCAGGTCGTAATCCTTGATTAGCTCAATCCATCTTCTCTGCCTCATATTCAGCTCCTTCTAAGTGAATATATACTTTAGGCTCTTGTGATCAGAATAAAGCTCACAACGATTTCCCATCAGGTAATGTCTCCATATCTTTAGGGCTAGAACTACGGCTGCGAGTTCGAGGTCATGGGTTGGGTAATTTTGTTCATGTTGCTTCAATTGTCGCGATAGATAAGATATAACTTTGCCTTCTTGCATTAGCACACATCAGAGACCAATCTTGGATGCGTCACAATACACATCGAAGGGCTTCGTGATATCCGGCATGATCAAGATTGGGGCTGAAATCAATCTCCTTTTGAGTTCTTGAAAACTCGCTTCACATTTGTCGGTCCATTCAAACTTCTTGTCCTTCTTCAGCAATTGGGTCATGGGTCGGGCGATACTAGAGAATCCTTCTACAAATTTGCGGTAATATCCTGCCAATCCGAGAAAAGCACGAACTTGGGTTTGAGTGGTGGGGGCTTGCCTATCTTCTACATCTTTCACTTTGGCAGGGTCAACGGCAATTCCTCTGGCTGATACAATGTGACCGAGGAATCCTACTTCCTGTAACCAGAATTCACATTTGCTAAATTTTGCATACAGCTGATGCTCTCTAAGGTTCCAAGAATGGTCTTTAGGTGTTGCTCATGTTCTTCTTCTGATTTGGAATAAATCAGAATGTCATCGATGAAAACAACGACAAACTTATCCAGGAAGTCCATAAAAATCTTATTCATGAGGTTCATGAAATAAGCGGGGGCATTGGTTAATCCAAAAGACATGACTGTATACTCATACAATCCATATCTGGTGGTAAAGGCAGTCTTTGGAATATCTTCTGCACGAATCTTGAGTTGATGACAGCCAGTCCTAAGATCAATCTTAGAAAACACCTGGGCACCGGTCAACTGATCAAACAAATCTTCTATCTTAGGCAAGGGGTACTTGTTCTTGATGGTGACATCATTCAACCTTTGATAATCCGTACACAAACGGTTACCTCCATCCTTCTTGTCCACAAACAAGACAGGTGATCTCCATGGGGACGCACTCGGTTGAATCAATCTGATTTCTAACATGGAATCCAGTTGCTTCTTCAGTTCTTCTAGTTCTGACGGGTTCATACTATAGGGTCTCTAGGCTATGGGTCCGGTTCCGGGGATTAGTTCGATGATAAACTCGATATCCCGATCTGGGGGCATACCGGGCAAAACATCTGGAAATACATCGGGGTATTCACAGACTATCCGAACTTGGTCAATGGTAGGTTGGGCTAGACTCTTGTTACACTTGAATTGGCGAGGTAAGGTTTCAGATATATGCTCGACTGATATTCCGGCGGTACTGGTCATGGTGATGGCTTTCTTGGCACAGTCAATCAATCCTTTATGTTTGGACATCCAATCCATTCCTAGTACTACTTCCAAACCTTTAGTTCCGAGTACTATTAGGTTAGCATAAAAATCTATGCCATGGATTCGGATAGGGACGGCCTTGCAAATTTGCCTAGCCTTGGTGGTTGATCCGGGAATTTGTACAATCATCACATGCTTCAATTTGGTTGGTTGAATTTTACTAGTGCAGGCAAATTCTTCGGTGACAAATGAATACGATGCACCAGAATCAAACAACACTCTTGCAAGTACTGAATTAACAGAAAACATACCCAACACGACGTCTGGCGCTTCCTGAGCTTCTTCAGCATGCATGAGAAAAAGATGGCCATTGCGGTTGAGTGAATTCCCTAGGGCAAATCTTCTCCATGGCTGGACACGACGCTGCTGCTGAGCTGGGACATTGGTATTAGGGGCTGTAGCATTCTTCTTGTTGGGGCACTCGTTGGAATAGTGGCCTTTATTTCCACAGTCATAACAGGTCACTTGTGACTTTTCCTTGGCTGCGACAGGCACAACATTGCTTCCAGTCCTCGGGGCAGTGTTGGGGTTAGCGGTAGCATTGTTGGTGTTGAACTTAGGTGGGGCACGGGTGAAATTGCTAGAGTTGCCGGGGTTGTTGTGATTTCCTCCGGGTCTAGGGTTTCCACGGTTGGGATAGGTTGGGCGGGTCATAGGGGGTCTGTTGGTTCTTGGGGCAAATCCTGGAGATGGGTTGGGGCGATACTTTGGGGTCTGATGGGTTCCTGGTTGATGCATCATGCGACGCTTGCGGTTCTCATTGGCCTGGTTGATCTTTCCTTCCATCTGGATAGCAGAGTCGACAAGGGCTTCAATATCAACAAAGGGGATATTGACTAACACTGTCTGCATCTCGTCATGCAGACCATTCAGGAATCTTTCTTTCTTCTTGGCTTTTGTGTCTATCTCGTTCGGGGCATACCTAGCTAATGACAAAAATTTGTCACGGTATTCCACTACAGTCATCCTTCCTTGCTTCAATTCTCTGAACTCGTCTCTCATTCTCTTGATCAAACCTGGTGGCACATGGGTTCTGCTAAACTTGACCTTGAATTCCTCCCAGGTCATCATCTGGCCTCCGGTCATTGCACGAAAACTGTTCCACCATGCCCTGGCATCTTCGGCTAGATAATGGGTGGCGAACAGGACTTTCTCGTTGGCTTCCACTCCTTCTACTTCTAAGTTATTTTCCATGGTTTGCAGCCAATCATCGGCGTCTAGGGGTTCTTCTGACTTGGTGAAAACAGGTGGGTTGGTATTCTGAAAATTCTTGAGCTTAGATCCATGGTTGTACTGATTCCCGTGGCCTTAGTTGTTGTGGGCTAGCTGGGCTATCTGTTGCAGAGTGGCTAGGTTGGCTTGACGTTCCGCTCTTTCAGCTTCGCGGTCAGAAGTCAACATTTGCAGGATCTGCAACATCGGGTCCGGGGCTGAACCACTTCCTCCACGTGGCATCTGAAGATCGATATAGATTATGAGAAAAGAGGGAAATTACTAAGGTTTTGGGTTTTTGAAAAGTTTTTAGAGTTTGACTCAGGTTTTTCTAGCAACTTGCTTTTTCATTCATTCACTCATAGCACACAGTACAACACACACCACAACAAGGAAAAACAGATGGTTTTAAGAACCATTCTGGAAACTACGATACAATGGGACCGACTACTACTTACTACGCTAGTGCTCAGTGCTACTACTCCTCGGAGTCTGTGGCTTCATCATCTTCAGCATCATCGATGAAGGCGAAATCATCCTCATCGGTGAAGAAGTCCATGGCCTGATCCTCCAGAAAATCATCGTCATCGCTGAGGTAGGAGTAAGGGTCTCCACGAAGATCCTCTCCGGCATTCTTCCTTTCCTCTAACTGCATGTCTCTCTCGTGGATGGTCTCTTCCAGAGATGAGATGCGATGGCGAAGACGGGCAATAATGCGCTCCTTCTTGTCGAGCTGACGGCGGCGAGACTTGCGATCCTTTGCTAGCATGGTGATGGTCTGGTCCTTCGTCTTGATGATGGCAGACTTGTGGTTGCAATAGTCACGGCAGTTGTCCAACTCCTGCTGACGATCATACATCATGAAGCTAAGGTGGTCCAATTGAGTCTTCAGCTCGGGGTGGTATGGGGCTTCAAGTGGTTGTCCATTTGCATCACGTCTTGGGCAAAACTCAAAGCGAGTACCCTTGATCTGATTGATGCTCTGCCCACACAGACGGGAAAGAGCTTCCTGCATTGCTCTGGCAAGTCCATCGAGCCAGTTGTTTTCCCTCAAGGTAAACTGAATTCCCTCCGAAGTGGGAGGTTCAATATTTCCTCGGAGACTTGCAACAATTAGCCACTGCAGATCTTCTCCTCCTTGATCATTGAGCTGAGCTCCGAAGAACTCGGGATGCGGACGCTCCAGAAGTTCCGAAAGCTGATCCAGATCCCTCTCAAAGATAAGGTCTCCTCCATTCCCGAGTTGATAAAACTTGATGTACTTCACGTCCATCTATAAAAATAGAGGATGAGTAGATTAGCAGAGTGATCAAGTGTGTCAAAATTTTATCTATTTTGCAAGAGTTTTTGAGGAACATGAAGTTTTATTAAAGAATTAAAGAGGTAAGAATGAGAATAAGTTTTCGTAAATATTTTTGTTCTTTGGTTTTGAAACTAAGTTTTTGGTTCAACGTCCAATCTAACTAGGGTCTCCTATGGTCAGGATGGCTCTGATACCAACTTGTCAACACCCGGATTTTTCAATCCTAGATGCCTGTTATGCCATACATCGCAATCCCAGGATTACCATTTTTGCGAGACATAACAGAATTGGATACCATAGTACTTCATCCATTACAAACGATACATAAGTTCTTACACAAATAGGGATCTCATGATCCAGTTCTTAATACAACATCAAGCAGCGGAATACGTAATAATAACGGTAGCATAGGCGAAGCTTCATCTTCGGGGTCACATGCAATGCTGACGATGGGAGATGATCCTAGTTGTCGTAACCTTCCTGGGGTCCATCTTCCAGGTACTCCTCTTCATAGTCTGGCCATGGGAATAGCCAGGGACAAAGCCATGAGTACTCTTTAAGTACTCGCAAACTAATACTAACAAGTAAAGGGGTTTTTTGGATAATAGGACACTAGGCTCTAGGGTTGTTTTGCAAAAAGCCAGGTTTATCTTTACCAAGTTCCAAAGCTAGTCACAATTTTATAACTCCTAAGTGGGATCTTGTAATTCAGGTCACAACTCTGTTGTGGTCAAGTCAAAGTCTCAATTTATTTTACAAGTCATTTTGAAAAGTCTGACGGGGGAACAGTATGGCCACTCCAACTGTCCATAACCGCGGACGCGGCTATTCGAATAGTTTGACACTCTGCAGAGATTGTACACTTTCACCCCAACATTCGATACATCCGTCAGGAACAAATCCTGAATTCACCATACTCAGTATGCGGATAATCAATCCTAACCTTTCAGTTACACGCCCTAGTATAAGCACCTCTCCTATGAGTTTGGCCTCCCAACCATGACCACTGTCATCTTGGGTACTACACAGGTGGACAATCTTCACAAGGTAGCCTCAGCTCAGACCTTGGCCGGGAGGGAACTAATACTAAGGTATATAAGTTTCCAGTCAAACCCTACCCAATATTCGGGTATTGTGGTTGTACGCTAAAATTGGAATGGTATCGCATCCAGACAACCATCAGTTTTATAAAGGGCTAAGGCTCATGCCTCAACATTTTTATCACCAGAATCATCAAGTGTTTGGAAACACATGTCCAAAACATTTCAATAGAATGATCCATCATTCCAAGGTTTTCATAACCATTTTTCCACCAAGTATTCCCATCTAAAAGTTGATAAAGTTTTATGCTTAGCACTAGCATCTACAGGTGAGGGTAGTACTAATGAGGGGTGGTAACTAATGTAGTTTCACTAAGTCCAACCTCATATCTTAGGCTGATATCAAGGTTTCTAGCTTAGGCCAAATTTTATGCTCTTTATGCAACCTTCAGCACAACTGTCTGGTATCTACCAAACTCTTAGGTAGACTCTAAGTAGGCTTTGATAAAGAAATAAAGTAAGAAGCTTGCCATAAAACTAGGATTGGTTTAACAAGTAGGTAGGATCACAAGTATGGGTTTGTGGCATTAGTAGGATATCTTGCAAGGGTTAGCTTGCATCAATATCAGTATAAGCTTGCATAGGTATAGTATCTTGCACATTCACTAGTAGTATTAGGCTTTCTAAAGAAGAGTGTCTTGCAAGTTTTAGCTTGCATAGGTCAACTTGATTAGTAAGGCTTGCCTTGTGCAGAGCAGTGGTTGAAGTTCTTCTCGGCTTCCTCTTCGTAGTATCCTCCTTCCTCCTCGTATCCTTGGTCGGTACTAGCGTCTATGAATAAATACGAGGTACACAATCACGAAAAAATACTTAACTACTTGCAATCATCACACACAAGAGGGTCCTATAGATGATCTAGCATCATCTCTAACATTACAAGGTTAAAGCTTGGTTTAAATCTTTTTATTTTTAGAAAAGTAATTTCTACTCATTGAAAAACTACTTAAGATTTAATATTCTCCAAACTAAACATGGGATCATGTTGAAACATGTCATCACCATATTGTAGTCCATGGGAATGTGATTTAAAGTGGTGTCACAATTTAATAAGGTTTTACCCTATTATTTTAATTAATTAAAGTGGCTAGAAATGCTTATGAAGCATTCTTTTATTACTTGAACATTATTTCTGCAAGTAAACCTATATATTTTTATATATTCTGAAAGGTATGGTTAAATGTGATTTTTGAGAGTTGGAAACAACTCAAAATCTTTTATGGTTTAAATTTGAAAAATGTTTGAATGCAGAAAAGCTTCTGCCTTGTTATTTTTACTATGGGTGATCTACAGATCCAAATGACTTGAATCCAACGGGCTTGGATTAAGCATTCACAGACCTTTCTAACAAAATTGGTTTCATCCAATTTGGTGCACAAAATTGATCTGGGTTGATTTTTGAAGTTGGGCACAGAAGTGTGTTTGAATTTAAAAAGAAAAGGTTTAATTTGAATTGCTGGGCTGCGCGGGAAATTCTAACGGGCCGGCCTGCTAAGCGCAGTGCTCCCGCGGGCTGCTTAAGTGGGTGTCCCCACTCGTCAGTAACACGGGGCTGGGCGAAGCGGTATAGGGCAACGTGGATCGTTCGATCTAGTTCTAATCCAACGGCTGGGGGTCATCGTCGACGCGAGACAACTCCGGCAAGAACGAAACCTAGCGCGGCCAGTGAGGGGTGCTGGGGGCTCACCGGGGTACGGGCGAGGGTCGGCGAGGCGGGCGAACGACGAAGTCGACGATGGCGAACCTCCTGGTACCGGTGGCTTTCCTGGGGCGGCTCCAATCGCTGGCTCCTTTCTTCTCCGGCAGCGGCAGGCTCCAGTGAAATTCCGGCGAGGTGGTGCTCGCCTTGCTCTGAGAATGGTGTGGCACGATCATTGAGGAGAGGGGAGTGAGATGGTGTGAAAAAATCGTGCGGGGGTGGCCTCTATTTATAGTCGAGCGAGGGGACCGTCGGGGCGCACGATGAGCTCGTCGGGGGCGACGTTACAGGCGGCTAAAGGCATGGGCAAGGGTAGGGGACGGTGCTGTGTCTCCTGGCGATGCTCAACGACATGGTCGCGAGGCATGGGGCGGTGTGACTTGGTCTTGAACGGGCGGTGCTCTGCGCGGCAGAGGCGGCGTCTTCGACAGTGGGCGGTGGCTATATGGCACGGGGCGGCAAACGGGGATGTCTGGCGGTCTCCTGGGTCGGTGGTGATCCTGTGTGCATGCGGTGAGGGCGGCGCGCGGTCTGTGGACGCTGGTGGAGGGTGGCGTTCTGGCGCACGCTCGGCATGGTCTGGGCGCGGCTTGTGCGCGTGGTCCAGGGCTTGGCAACGCTCGCGGCTGGGACAGGGAGTGGCGGTGGACGGTGGGCTGCCTCCCAGACAAGGTTGGCATGGCTAGTTCTTCCTCTAGCCTTCTGTCCACAATGGGGTGACATGGGGGTGCTCGGCTGTTCACCATTAAGGACAATGGCAAGCTCACAGGAGTGCTAGTGTTGGGCTAATCTTTCTAGATGATCTACTGAGTTGTGTGTGAGCTAACTAGGGAACAAGTTAGGCAAGAATCACTGCACACTATAGTGTTTGATGTTTTGTTTGATTTGTGTCTGCAACCTGTTTGATGAAATGGCAGCATGAAATCAAGTTTTGAATTTTGAAATGAATTTTGGTGGGTTTGCTAGATTGGTGCTGGAGAGTCTGCAGATGCTTGGGTTTTGAAAGTTGAGCTTGTTTGAGTGGGTTTTGGAAAAGTGGGATCTTCCCATATGAAGAAAATTCAATTTTGAATTGTCATTTAAACTATGCATTTGAAAGTTTCTGGATGATCACAAAGTGGGCCTTGATACCTTGTTATGAGTACATTCAAGGGATGCAAAGATCCAGAAAAGTTTCTGTTAGGTTTTGAAAGTTTGAGACAGCCAAAGTAGGCATGGGAGTTAAATTGGTCAAAATGACCATTCACTTAATATATTTGTTTTGATTTACTTGTCTTTATAAAAAGTGTGGGAAATGTTTTAGATGATGTTCATTTCACCTAAGAAACATTTTACAAGCAATGGATCACACAAACAAGGTGGTTTTTAAAGAAATTCAAAATCCATGCATACACATATACATGCATTCATGAGTTTATTTAGAAAAGTTTTTGTTAACCCTAATCTTGATGATTAGTGTTTGATGATCTAAGTTTGGTATTTTTGGGATGTTACAAATTCTCTCTTGCAAATTCCCACACCAAGTGACCTAGGATATGATCCAATCATTCCACTTACCCATGACACATTCATGGACCATTTTCCTTCCGGATCGGTGAACCTTCTAGAACCTCTCTGATGAAAATATCGGAATCTTTCTCGAACTCCAGAATCGGACTTTCCTTATATGAATCTTATTCTCCGGACCATTCCGGATCTCCTCGTGATATCCCGGATCCCATCCGAGACTCCGAACAACATTCGGTATCCCTACTAACATTCCATATCTACTAAACAACATCGAATCCTTAAGTGTGTCTCCCTACAGTTCGTGAATTATGCGGACATGACCGAGACACTTCTCCGATCAATAACCAATAGAGGAAATTCATATGGCTCCCACATATTTCTACGATTACTTTGCGATCGAATGAACCACTTACATACAATACCAATTTCCCTTTGTCTCACGATAGTTTACTTATCCGAGGTTTTGATCGTCGGTATCTCTGCATACCTAGTTCAACCTCGTTACCGATAAGTACTCTTTTCTCGTTCCCGTGATATGTGATCCCTTGTGAGCCAGTCACATGCTTGCAAGCCAATTGGATGGCATTCCACCGAGAGGGCCCAGAGTATATCTACCTGTCATATGGATGGACAAATCCCACTCTTGATCCATATGCCTCAACACATACTTTCTGAACACTCAATGCCACTTTTATAGCCACCCAGTTACGGTGTGGTGTTTGATGTCATCAAAGCATCCTTCCGGTGATGGTGATTAGCATGATCTCATGGTCGAAGGAATTAGGTTACTATGTATCAGAAAGCTTATAGCAAATGAACTTTATTAAATGACTTGATCTTTATGCTACGCTTAACTATAGGAGTATGTCCATCACATCATTCTCCTAATGATATGACCCAGTTGTTAATAACATCTCTATGTTCATGATCAGGAAACCATGATCATATATTAACCAACAAGCTAGTTTAACAAGAGGCTTTACTAGGGACTCTTTTATGTTTACAAATCACACAAGTATTAATGTTTCCTGTTAATACAATTATAACATGGTATGTAAACATTTATCATCAGCATGAAGATATGATAATAACCTCTTTATTATTGCCTCTTGGGAATATCTCCAACAAAAACCTACACATGTAACTCAATGCAACCATTAATTCAAAGGGATTGTCATTAATTATTCAAAAGATACATAGGGGCACACATGATCTTCCATATCCTATTAGCATGGTCGAAATTTGGGTAACAAGTGTCGTACGCAGAAACGCATCTCCCACACCCGAGAAATTATGGTTAGGCTCCAAGAATATAAATAAAAGATTAATTTTCCACTTTGTGTGTTGCCACTTAGTACGCCACAACATGAACTATGGAATAACTATTTCTCAACCGACTTAGAAATACTCACCCTCGCAACAAATAACTTAAAAATACTTATCGTTGGAGATTTTTTTCACCATTTTTATTTTCTTGAAAATTAGTATTTAGATGTAGCACCCGGGAATTCCCAAATTAGAATTTTCTTGTTTCTTTTACTTTAATGCACCATCATAATATCATGCTCATGTCACCATGCCACATTGCATTTCAGCATCATATCAAACCTTACATTCATCTTGTCTTCCTTGTGTTGTTGTTGCTATCACCATACTCTCTCCCTCTTTTAATCTTCCACTAGTTTGATTTCAACAAGTTGGGACCCACTTAATACGGTCCACTATTTTCCAAATTGCTTCTGTTCATATCTGCTAAACCCTAATTCTACTAATCTTGTAACATGCCCAAAATTAATATGTATGTGGGCATCTTCTCTCCTTATGTCTCTTTTCCCTCTCGCCTTTGTGTTTTCCAAGTATTCCTTTCAAATGTCCCTGCAAAGTTTCAAAATAGTTAGAGTTCAATTGCTGGATTGTATTGGCTAAATAAACAAATAACGACATAGTTGAAATAACAAAACATAATTTATTAGATAAGAAAACAAATAAGAGAGAGAGAGAGCAGCTGCATCAGGCCCAGCCCGCATCCAGCCGCAGTAGCCTAGGACACCAAGCGGTCCACCCATGAACTTCCCCTCCTCCCTCCTTCCTTGGCCCAATCCTCACTAGCCCGCGTACCCCCTTCACGACAGAACCAACGTTGTTTACTATGTCCCTTCGTCCCCGTCGCTTTCCCTCGCTCTACAGAGAGGGAGACAGAGGAGCAGGTTCCCGTCCCGCCTCCGTCAGCCGTCCCCTTCTTATCCTCGTGCCCTGGAGCCTCTCTAGGAACCCTAGGGCCGAATCGAGGATGTTATATTAGATTTGATGATTCTTACCACCGGTTTATAAATATTTAACCAAGTTCTATTGCTTATATCTTAAAATGGAATATGATTTTTTTTTGAAATAAATTACAATAAATCAAATGGGGAACCTAAAAGGGTATTGAAAAAATAAAATGAAACATAAAATAAAGAGTAAATAAACTTGCTTATAAATGTTAATGTCGATTGTAAAAGATCTTATAAATCACAAAACCTCACCAACTTATACGAACAAGACAAACTTGCTTGTATTTTTCCTTGTTTGTTAAAAAATTATGTAATGGTATTGAAAATATTGCACGCGCCATTAAAAAATCTATTGATAAAAACATAAATATACGAAAATAGAAACAATTATAAACCAGCTAAAAGTAAAAAACAAGCTAAAAGTGAAAATTATAAAAAAATGAAAAAAATCAGGACGAGTGCCACTAGACTCCAAACAAAAAGGTATGTTTTCATCGTGTTAGCATGACCTTTTAATTCGCGCAACACTCCGTCCCTACGCGAAAATGCATCCCCCACACCCAACAAATTATGGTTGGGCTCCAAGTGAACATGATGGAAGGTTGCTTTTCCACATCATGACCTATGGAATTACTACTTCTTACCTGACGTAGAAATACTCATTCTGGACGAAAAGAACTAAGAAATACTCTGATGCAGATTTTTTTCATCACATTGTTCTTCCATGAAGCTTACTTTTCAGATAAGATGATTCTGATCTCAAAGAAAAAAGATTAGATGATTCTTACCGCCGATTTAGAAACATTTAACAAAATTATACTGCTTAGATCTTAATACTGGACTCATGCTTGAATTATATAAATTTGAACTAAGAATCCCTGCAAAAAGAGAAGAAAGATTTTGAGCTGAAAGGTGTACTGTTTGTTTCGTAAAAGCATATGTTGGTGGAGCCTTTCGGAGACCGTAAATCAGTAGAAATTTCTTCACTGATCAAGTAGCATCATGTGAATTTTGACGGTGTAGTGGGCACGTGTATAAACCTCTACTGTCCCCCAAAATATTCACTGTCACGGCCGAAAATTCTCCTGCAGAAATCTGGAGACAGTCTGCTTGCTGTCCCAGTGCACAAGAGCCTGCCTTGTCGGTCCAGGCCCGAGACATCCCTGTGAATGAAATATTCTTCCGCGTTTTATTCTCCATTAAAAAACAGCTGCGGCACATGTGACCAGCAAAGCATCGCCACGTTGATTTAATTAATCAAACAATTGGCGGTTGGTGCTAACCCAAATCCAGCTATGCACCCACTGGGTTAACTCTAATCAGTAGGCTAACTAGATCAGCAAGAGACGCACCCTCATTATTTATTTTAACATGATAACAGAGTTGATATTTTTGCCTCCCGGGGCTCTGGTGATCTTGTTATTAAAAAAAATCATAATCATATTTATGGTTTTCATTTTTTTCTGAAATAAATACATATGCTGCCAATGATGTGTCCACAAACGTGAAAAACTCATTTCCAAATACTTCGTGTTCTGAGCTACATAAAAATAACAAAAGTGTAGATCTGAATAAGCATACTTTCAAATCTTTAAATTTTATAAGATTTTTTCATTTTTGTGTAGCCCACAATACAAAGAATTTTAAATTTATGATTTTGCATACTTGTAGGATACATCATTGACTATGGCTAGAACTTTTTAAGTTTTTCTTTAAAAACTTGTAACTATGATTTTTGATTTTTTAGATGAAGGGGTCACTAGATCTCGGTAGACAAAGACACTTCTTGATGATAAATCCCTATGTAATATGATATGGACAAAGGCCGAGCCACATGTAGCCCTTTATTTTAAAAAATAAAAAAATAAATTTACAAGTTCCATTTTTTTGAAATAAATTAGATGTAGTTAGTATCCTACAAGCATGCAAAATCTTAATGTAAAGTTCTTTACATTCTAGGGAGTTTATAGATGATAAAACTTGACAACTTCATCATTTTTAAATATGCACAATTCACTATACACAAATCCACACATTTTTCATTTTTATGTAGTCCAAAATACGAAGTACTCCGCCTTTAGATTTTCCGTGTTTATAGTATACATGATTGGCTACATGCCTTTAAATAAAAGGGCCAGCTTTAGCTCGGCCTCTATTTGGAATTTCCATATGCAATAGGTATTATGTAATCTAACCTTGTAAATATCCAATAGTAAAATCTAAACCTAGGTCCAGGTCGAGATATTGCTAAAATCTAGACCACCCATATACCACGTCGAGGTCTGAGCATGTAAGCGCTTGTGATATCTATAACATATATCGAAGATTCTGTATCTAAATTCTACTATATGCCAAAGAGTGCATCATGGGTCGATTATGATGAAATTCATTTTCTTCTTCAAACATGACGATGATGTTGCATCTATGAAACTTCAAGGTTGGTGAATTATGATTTTTTTGATGAAATATAAGGATTTTTTTGTTGCAACATGGTAACAACGAATGGCCGAAACTCCTTATTTCCAGAGACAATGAATCGAAACCCAACAACTCAAAGTTTATTAGGATCATATGGGTTATGTGGATTGGTTCGAAAAATCGAGACAACCGTTAGCCAGCGCATCTATAAAGACAATAATATTACTCATCTGCTTGCTTCGTAATTATCAAGGTACTATTGTTATCTTGATTTGGGTAGTAACTTTCTTAACCACCATATAGTACATGACTAAATAAATTAAGAAAAAACATTAGTGTGCCTTTAGGTGTTCTCTGCAGGTCTTCAGTATGTGTAATATCTACTTGGAAACATCTTCTTAGGCGCAACGGATAATCTTCTTATCAGATTGGTAAGAAACATTGCTTTCACTACGACGTTGATCCATGTCTGAACTTTGTAGCTTGAGGCTTGTGTGCATGCTACCGAGTAGCCAGTAGTGTAGCGCTATCGAATCACGACAGACTGAACGAAGGTTGTTGAGATGAGGAGATCTGACGACAAATCACAAATCCTTTTCCATGCACGGAGGCAACAGGAATTAAGATTCCAAAGCCCAACCCGGCCCTCAACCAAAAACTTCGTCAATTAGACCAGAGAGACAGGGGAGAAGATAAAGAAAGAGGCCACCGACGGGCATTGACAGCGGCACCCCAACCGCCATTATTGGGACAAGAACGGATTACCGGACACGGTTTAGTTTAATGCAAAAGCACGAGCCGTTGCCAGCTTGGGCTCCGCATCCGCATCGATCGCACTGCGTACACTCCCGCGAGTGCACCTACACTGCATGCACGGCTGCACACGCAGCGGTCGTTGGCTTCCAGGAAATCGCTGTGTTTATTTCTTCCCTTCTTTCTTTCATGTGCGTCTTGGGAGCTGGCTTCTCTTGCTGATGCATGATTTCACATGCGGCCCCTTTGATTTTGTTTCGACGTAGGGGGGTGGTTGCTCCATGAGACCATGACGCCAACACGAAATGGACGTTCATTTTCAACCTAGTTTCTCACGTGTCAACCGACACAATTTTTTTTGTTTGTAAAAAAGGCTTTTACTTCCCATTAATGTGCTAAGTATAGTACTGTATTACACTTACTGATGATATAGAGCCATTATTTAGTTTCAAATCGCCGGTGATTTCACTTTGAGTAGCACAGTTACGAGTTTTCCTTGGGCGGTAATTTTTACGTGAAGAGTTTATTGTTTTAGGGGACATTTTTTGTGAGGGGATTTTTTTTGTGAAGAGTTGGCGATGAGTAAGTCCGAATCAGTGTACATATAATAGTCTTATTAATCCATTTCTCGCGTGAAATTGTTTAAAACTTGAGCAGAACGAAAGAGTGTCAACTGCCATTAATGTCGTGAGCTCCTATTGCACCTATGGTATATTTCGAGAAGTTAGGAAATAAAGCATACTCAAATCGACCCATATATTTGCTATATATCTCGTTATGATGTCTAGTTGTCGGTAGATCACATGGAAGTATGGAAAATAATTGTCTAACGTGAGTGTTAGGTGGCCCAAGCACGTCAATTTGCACAAGAGAGTGATCACTCCAGCAAAGAAACACTAATATATAAACTAGAAAGATGACAATACCCGGATATTTTTTCACGTCTCTTTCAAATTTAAGGATTTCCACAAAAGCTCGATGTAGCATGATCTATATTCGCAAGTTTGCCAGAAGATCAGCTTTGCAGTCCAAATTTCACATCGCTTGTTCCTCTTAGTATTAATCTTTTTAGAGTTTGTTTTGAACACAGAAAGTAGTAGTACTCCCGATTCATAGTAAATATCGCTGATTTAGTATGATTGTACAGAATCAGCGGTACTTATTGTGGATCAGAGGAGTATCATTTATTTTTGGTAAGAAAAAAGGAATAAACCTAAGAAAACCGAAATGTTACCGTCCACTATAAAACTGTTGGTAATAACTCCATGATTTGCACACAATTCTGTCGATCTCCTACCAATCACGAACCCATCGATCAGATGCCCAACTAACATGCAACACGCATGGTGCACATGGCATTTCCCGATTTTCTCCCCTCTTTTCCTGGCTAAAAAAATAAAGAAACATAAACAAAACCAGCCAAAAAAGGCCACTCCGTGGAGCGGCAGGTAGGAGGGCATTTCGGTCCACCGTTTCGAGGCGCCGACACATCCAACGGCTGCAGCCGGTCGCCCGACCCACCGTCAGCGAAATCTGCACGGCCTCCAGCCTGTGGACAGCGCCGCGACGCGGACGTCCGCGCTCCCACCCCCTCGCATCGGACGGCTAGGGCTCCCTCCTGCCCTCCATCCGACGGCTGGGGAGGTCTCGACCGGGCGACGGGCGGTAGCCGGTGGGGGAGGTAGGAGAGGGGGCGACTCCACTCGACCCAACACGCGTGTATGTAAGAGGAGAGGGAGTGGAGGTGGAGAGGGGAGGCAGCCGCAGCAGCAGGTAGCGAGCGAGCGAGCGAGAGAGAGCTCGCGCGCCGGGGAATGGTGGCGATCTCCACCGTCTCCTCTCCGATCTAGGGGTTTCCCTCCATCTCTCTCTCCCTCGAGCCTCCGTGACCGGCGCCGGTGGGGGGTCTGCAGAAGGCGGCGATATGTCGGCCAGCGGGGGCATGGTCGCGGGCTCGCACAACCGGAACGAATTCGTCACCATCCGCCGCGACGGCGACGCGCCCGCCCCTGTAAGTCTCTCTCTCTACCTCTCTTCCAGTCTTCCTGCCCGCCCGCCGTAGTGTATTTGTCGGTGCCATTCCGGTTCGTCGCCCATGCCTTTCGTGTGCGCGTCCCGGTGGATCTGGTGCACGCGGATCTAGGCCGTGGGGCTAGCGCGTTGGGTTCTTCGATTCGCCGAGCAGTGGAGCGATTGGGAGATCTGATGACCTCCCCTCGCAATTCAAGCCTAAACTGTTTCTCATACTTAGAATGGCAGGCATCACTGATGTAGTCAGTAGTGTGTGTGCATTTTAGCTGTCCCGATGAGCCTACCTTACCTTCACACAGCGCAAGTAATGGCGAGACGCCGCCACTCCTGATATTTGGACCGTAATCCCAACTTTAAGCTAGGCAAATGGCCAATTGCTGTTCGATTTATGGCTCTGTCTCTTGGCTAGTTGTGTAATTTTGTATGGATATATGTGCTGACCTTGTCTCTATCTTGCTGATGCAGGGTAAGCAGGCGAAAGGTGCGGCTGTCTGCCAGATATGCGGCGACACCGTTGGCGTCTCGGCCACTGGTGATGTATTTGTTGCCTGCAACGAGTGTGCCTTCCCGGTCTGCCGCCCTTGCTACGAGTACGAACGCAAGGAAGGGAACCAGTGCTGCCCTCAGTGCAAGACTAGATACAAGAGGCTCAAAGGTTTGTTTCTTCACAACTTGTTGGCTTGTTATGGGAGAGACCTGCATAAGAATCCTGTTGTATTAGATTTATATATGAGCCGAAGTCATAGTGTACTGGACCATGCTCGTTGCTAGGCATATAAAATTGCACATCGCCATCTTCTTGTAGTTTTCTTTTTAAATGGTGGTGGTAACTGATGTATACGGCACTTGTTTTGTCCTGGACAAAATTCAGGTAGCCCCCGAGTTCAGGGAGATGAGGAGGAAGAAGATGTTGATGATCTGGACAATGAGTTCAACTATAAGCAAGACAATGGCAAAGGTCCAGAGTGGCAGCTGCAGGGTCCAGGAGAAGACATTGATTTGTCTTCATCCTCACGCCATGAACCACATCACCGGATTCCTCGGCTGACAAGTGGACACCAGGTTATTTTTCTTATCATTGACAGACTAGATTTTTCATGTGTTGTCGAAAGCTGAACTTTGTTTCTGTAAGAATTCCTTGCCTAACACATTGATAATTTCCTCCAGATCTCTGGAGAGATCCCTGATGCTTCACCTGACCGCCATTCTATCCGTAGCCCAACATCAAGCTATGTTGATCCAAGTGTGCCAGGTATTTTCTTACTTTATGCCAAGTATTTATCATAAATCACCTCGTTTGGAGAACTTATGTGCTCATTGGATGATAAGTGATAACATTTCTCTGCTATGATTTCAGTTCCTGTGAGGATTGTGGACCCCTCCAAGGACTTGAACTCTTATGGAATCAATAGTGTTGACTGGAAGGAAAGAGTCGAGAGCTGGAGGGTTAAACAGGACAAAAGTATGATGCAGGTGGCCAATAAATATCCAGATGCGAGAGGAGGTGGAGACATGGAGGGGACTGGTTCAAATGGTGAAGATATGCAAATGTAACACAACCTTTCTCCATGTTAATCAATGACTATTTAGATAGCTTTATCAATAGTGTGTTGTAGTCTGATATCTATTTTAAAATTTTCTTGAATGATATTGATATATCTGTACTTTTGTTTCTGGCAGGGTTGATGATGCACGTCTACCTATGAGCCGTATAGTTCCCATTCCTGCAAACCAGCTCAACCTTTACCGGATAGTGATCATTCTCCGACTTATCATCCTGTGCTTCTTCTTCCAATATCGTGTGTCTCATCCAGTGCGCGATGCTTATGGTTTATGGCTAGTGTCTGTTATTTGTGAGATTTGGTTTGCCTTATCTTGGCTTCTAGATCAATTCCCAAAATGGTATCCAATCAACCGGGAAACATACCTTGACAGGCTTGCATTGAGGTAAGTTACGATAATGGGTGTACATTTCTTTAGAGTTTTGGGCACTAAGAAAATCTTTCGTTAACATCATGTGTCCTGAGGTACCTAAATACTTTTGTAGGTATGATAGGGAGGGAGAGCCATCACAGCTGGCTCCGATTGATATCTTTGTCAGTACAGTGGATCCACTGAAGGAACCTCCTCTGATCACAGCCAATACTGTTCTGTCCATTCTTGCTGTGGATTACCCTGTTGACAAAGTGTCATGCTATGTTTCTGACGATGGTTCAGCTATGTTGTCGTTTGAGTCGCTCTCAGAAACTGCAGAATTTGCTAGGAAGTGGGTTCCGTTCTGCAAGAAGCACAGCATTGAACCAAGGGCTCCAGAGTTTTACTTTGCTCAAAAAATTGATTACCTTAAGGACAAAATCCAGCCTTCTTTCGTTAAAGAAAGACGATCAATGAAGGTAAGCTAAAAACTACATTACATGGTTGGACTAATGTTTCCTCAGTTCTGTTTGGATTTTAACTTGGCGATATGCTTTGTTCCAGAGAGAGTATGAAGAATTTAAAATACGAATCAATGCCCTTGTTGCCAAAGCTCAGAAAGTACCTGAAGAGGGGTGGACCATGGCTGATGGCACTGCTTGGCCTGGGAATAACCCTAGGGACCATCCTGGAATGATTCAGGTGCCTTTTACATTAATGCCGCTGTACCTTAAAAATGATGCCAATTTAATCTGAACACTTTGTATTAAACTTGCCTTTTGGGAATTCAGGTGTTCTTGGGGCACAGTGGTGGCCTTGACACCGAGGGAAATGAGTTGCCACGGCTTGTGTATGTCTCTCGTGAAAAGAGGCCAGGATTTCAGCATCACAAGAAGGCTGGTGCAATGAATGCACTGGTAAGTGTTCTCTTCTACAAAATTCACGCAGTACAGTACATAGTGGTTATCTGGTTCCTTACTAATTGCATGATTACACATTGTTTTGCTGGTTGGCAGATTCGCGTATCCGCTGTGCTGACAAATGGTGCCTATCTTCTTAATGTGGATTGTGATCACTACTTCAACAGCAGCAAAGCTCTTAGAGAAGCAATGTGCTTTATGATGGATCCGGCACTAGGAAGAAAAACTTGCTATGTCCAATTTCCACAAAGATTTGATGGCATTGACTTGCACGATCGATATGCTAATCGCAACATAGTCTTCTTTGATGTAAGTCTGGTAGTGCTTGTGTTCAACTGTTCATTATCACTACAAATTCTTTTCTTACATGGTTTTCCACTTTGCAGATCAACATGAAAGGTTTAGACGGCATTCAGGGTCCAATGTATGTGGGGACAGGATGCTGTTTCAATAGGCAGGCCCTGTATGGATACGACCCTGTATTAACTGAAGCTGATTTGGAACCTAACATTATTGTTAAGAGCTTCTGTGGTGGGAGAAAGAAGAAGAACAAGAGTTATATGGATAATAAAAACCGTATGATGAAGAGAACCGAGTCTTCAGCTCCCATCTTCAACATGGAAGATATAGAAGAGGGCATAGAAGGTAGTGCTTTTACAATTTTACTTCCAGTCTTGGCATCTGAGAACATGCATTGTGTATACTGCCACTAAAACATTATGCTTCTTTTTATTCTTTACTTTAGTCAGAATGGTTGTTCAGATTCTGAGTTATGACTGGCTAACTAATTACTATTCTTGAATCTCATCAGGTTATGATGATGAAAGGTCGATGCTTATGTCACAGAAGAAATTGGAGAAACGCTTTGGTCAGTCTCCAATATTTACAGCATCCACCTTCATGACTCAAGGAGGCATACCACCTTCAACAAACCCAGCATCGCTACTAAAGGAAGCCATCCATGTCATCAGCTGTGGATATGAGGACAAGACCGAATGGGGGAAAGAGGTTAGTTGGACAATAGTAGTTTCCCTTGTTCTTTCGTTTTAAGCAGAGATAAAATACTGGAAATGAGATTTTCTCTAATATTGTTTCAGATTGGCTGGATCTATGGTTCAGTTACTGAGGATATTCTTACTGGGTTTAAAATGCACACAAGAGGTTGGATATCAATCTACTGCATGCCATCACGGCCTTGTTTCAAGGGTTCTGCACCAATCAATCTTTCTGACCGTCTCAATCAAGTGCTCCGGTGGGCTCTTGGGTCAGTTGAAATTCTGTTCAGCAGACATTGTCCTATTTGGTATAATCACGGTGGGCGGTTGAAATTTCTGGAGAGGATGGCTTACATAAACACCATTGTTTATCCAATAACATCCATTCCACTTATCGCCTATTGTGTGCTTCCTGCTATCTGTCTCCTCACCAACAAATTTATCATTCCTGAGGTTAGTCACAAGAACATCTGTTCGTCTAATTGAATCTCTCGGCATTGCTAAACCCCTCCTTTTGTCAGCGACAATTTTCTTAACATTCTTATCCTTTTCTGATATGCAGATCAGTAACTATGCTGGGATGTTCTTTATTCTCATGTTTGCGTCCATTATGGCCACGGGTATATTGGAGCTCCAATGGAGTGGTGTTGGTATTGAGGACTGGTGGAGAAACGAGCAGTTCTGGGTTATTGGTGGCACATCTGCCCATCTCTTCGCCGTGTTCCAGGGTCTGCTCAAAGTGTTGGCTGGGATTGACACTAACTTCACAGTTACCTCGAAGGCAAACGACGAGGATGGCGACTTTGCTGAGCTATATGTGTTCAAGTGGACCAGTCTCCTCATTCCTCCTACCACCGTGCTTGTGATTAACATGGTGGGCATGGTGGCAGGTATATCATACGCCATCAACAGTGGCTACCAATCCTGGGGTCCACTTTTCGGAAAGCTCTTCTTCTCGATCTGGGTGATCCTCCATCTCTACCCCTTCCTCAAGGGTCTCATGGGAAAGCAGAACCGCACGCCCACCATCGTCATCGTCTGGTCCATCCTGCTCGCGTCCATCTTCTCCCTCTTGTGGGTGAAGATCGACCCTTTCATATCCGATACCCAGAAGGCCGTCGCCATGGGGCAGTGCGGCGTCAACTGCTGATCGGCGTTGAAGAGATTCACTCGATATCTGCCCCCCTCGTGTAAATACCGGAGGGGGTTAGATGGGATTTTTTTTGGTGTAGATGATGAAGATGGAGTTTATCTAAATTATGCCGTTGTTTGTTAGTATTCTTGTCGCCCCTGCTGCTGAGAACCACAAGCCTCCACGAAACCTGCAGCGTGCATTGTGAATTCTTTTTTTTTTCCATTTGTGATACCTGTTTGTTGCCTAGAGTATATTATTTGAGGAGAACATATTTATATAAATACCGACTATTTATATAAGGCAGCTGTTGCATCAACTCTTCTTCTGTCCTAGTGTCCTGGAATATGAGTTACACTTCGTCTGTCTACTTTTAGCTTGGTCGTATCTCTGTTGCTTGTGCTAGTTTGATCGGCATTGTTCTCTATGTTAACTGAAAATGCGAGATGATGCTACTTTTGATGATGAAATTGCCAAACACGGTTTGGGCTAGTTCAGAATTTTGTACTAGCTCCAAAGTTTATACTACAGGATTTGTGATCGAGATTGACCTACGGAAGTTTTGTCTGGTTTGAGTGGTTTGGCTGCGACTGTATTAAGACATAGATTATATTTAGACATATGCGAACCTAGTACAATATGATTTATCGCCGCACCGCGCACTACCGAGGATTCCACATAACCTTGAAGAAGGGCTATTGTTTCAGAAACTAGCAGGCTGCAAACAGATCGGTCCCGACCCTCCCCCACTTGCGTTTTTTCTTGAAATTTAGACCAGGAGAACTTTTTTTAAGGCGATCATCCTGGTGTCCGAGGTGTACTCCCTAGCTCCATAAACTTGTTCTAAGCCTTTATAGTCACAGTTGATGGCTGAGCACTGTACCGGCCTTTCGTTTATCTGAGACTGAAATCGCTGCCCGAAGGATAAAGGGAAAACCTTTATAGTCTGAACTTATATTTTGTGGCATATTAGATACTTGTAATACCAATACTTCTTAAAGAACTTTTAAATAGTATATGAAAGAGGTATATACACTTTTAGTCCCACATATTGCATCGCAGGAGCGTTTTAGTCCCACATCTTGTAAAGTGGGTAACACTAGTCTCACAACTTGCATCCCAAGAACATTTTAGTCCAATTTAATGGAATTTTAGCAAGTTTGACTAAATTTGTCCATCATATGATCAATTTTTTTTTAAATAACCCCTCTATAAAAATTGTAGGGACGGACTGTAGTCGAACCTAGTACCACCACATAGCTTCACACCGAGACAAGCCACTACACTACGAATGTTATTTGCTACTACCTCCGTTTCAAGGCTTAAGACGCACACGCTTTCCAAAGCAAAGTTTGACCAAAAAAATTAAACAACAAAATCTTGATTATACTGTACATAATTAGTATCGTTGGATTCGTATTGAAAAATACTTTCCAGTGATACTAGTTTTATACCAAAACTCTTTACGAATTTAGAGTAATTCTTGGTCAAAGAAAAAACACGCAAAACGAGGACGCCTTAAGCCCTGAAACGGAGGGAGTACAAATGAGTCCGTAGTTCTTTTATATAATACAAAAGCATGCACACATGATAGAAATTCTAGGTTGCTAGCGTCCATTGTCATCATAATTTTTTTTTTCATCTTTTTTGGCAAAATTATTTCGAATTAAAAATTTGCAGAATCTTTTTGTCAGCACATACACGTAAAAATGCTCGCGCGCGTGCACAAATTATTTTCGATTAAAATTTTGCATCTTTTTTAAAAAATATTCATATTTTTGAATGTCCAAAAGAAAGGCTACATATAGCCTGAACGTATACAATATCAATCAAGCTCCACTTCACTGCGGGTGTATGCGTACGTTAGTATACTTAATTTCTATTTTATGTTTCATGCCGTGTGAGCCAACAAGAACTAACTAGCATATTTGTGTGACTGCTAACTCTTTCTTTTGCGTGCGTAACGCATCAGACTAAATATAATATATACTAATAATAATATGTTCTACAAATTAACATGTTACCATGGGTGTTTTAGTGGCAAAGCTTATATAACCTTAGGTGTGCAGGTCATGAGTTCAAGTCCCTCTGTTACCCCTAATATTTTTTTATTTGTATGTATGAATATCACAAGCGGCAGGAAAGTATATTGGGGTTATTTTGCAAAAAATGTGATGCCACAGTGGACAAATTCCGTCAAAATCGCAGAAATTCGGTTGAATTGGACTAAAATGCTCACTGGTTGCAAGCTATGGGACTAATCTTGCTCACTTTGCAAGTTGTGGGACTACAAATGTATATACCTCTATATGAAAATACACGAGTGCGTAGTGAGTAGTGAAACAAGAGGGTCCCAGGAAGACACTCCGACCACGTTTGCAGGTCATCATTTCAGGGCCTTGTGCATCAGCGACGTTTATCATCTCTGTTTGCTGCGGATCGCTTATCAGGGACGGAGTCCGATGGCTAAGCTAAGCACTGCGCTGTCCGTGCCGGCACATGGCATTGAAAAATCTGTCCGACAGAGTAAGGTATAATGAAAACGAGATCGAGAGCTGGTGATCCGTGGTTCCGGCGAAAACAGAAGTGGGAATTTTTCGCTGGTTATCTGTGGCGGAGAGAAGTGGCCAGTGGGAAGGTCTTCTTCTTGGGTCAAACAAACGAAGAATAAAGGAGATCTGATTTCTCTGGAGTAAATTCAGACGTGGCACGAGATATTTTTGAACGGATAGATAGGTACATGTGTCGAGTTAGTGCTGCGACGACCACCGTTTCCTTCCTTCCGTTGCAGTCGTCCATTACGCATCCGCATTGTGACAGTTTCGTGGTTTCTTTCTTCCACGCCTCTCTTTGGAGACGCGTACGTACGTACTCTTGAACCTTGATCACTCTCTAGTCTCTTTTTCTTTTTTTGAGAACGTCGGGAGGGGGGCAGCCCCTACCTCAAATTTTATTAAAAAGAGAGCTAAGGCAGCTCAGGGTTTTACAAGTGAGACAAGAATACAACGGGGGTAAACAGCTGAAAACAAAAGGAAAGCACAATCAGGAGTGCCAATCTGAAGTCCAGATCAACGCAGCCTCCTTTTCTTTCTTGTTTGCTCTGTGCGACCAAAGTTTCACCATATCAACGCATTGTTTAGCGACCACTTAGCGGGAGTTTCGAGGTCATCAAAAACCTTCTTATTCCTTGAAAGCCAGATGGTCCAATAGATTGCAGTAATAACCAAAGGCCAGGCCTTTCTTTTGTTTTCTGGAAGTCTTTTATTTGCTTCGATATAAATATCTTCTGGTTCAGTGTACCCGTTCATTTGGATCCCAAGCTTGACCAGGATGAGCTTGGAGTGGCGGCAATGAAATACAAAGTGCTGAACAGTCTCCTTATCTTGACATCCAAAGGGGCAAAGGTCACTGTTAACAATATTTTGCTTAAAAAGAACTGCCCTCACCTTTATCCTTCCTTTGATCAAGAGCCAAGCGAAAATCTTTCCTTTTTTTGGTGTGGCGCTATTCCATATAAGACTAGCACCCTCATTATTAGCTCCTCCCCAGTTACAAATCATGTATAAATTTTTCACTGAAAAGTTGACCGAGGGGTTAAATCTCCAGCCCCTCATGTCTTGAGTCAGAGGATCCAAAGTGCATTGATTCAAGAAGGAAATCAAAGTAATCCGCTCAAGCTCAGCCTGGTCAGAAGTAATGTGTTTCAAATGAAGAGACCATTCCCCATTCTCCCAGCTCTCAGCAACTGAAATATTAGGCCTGTTGGTGTGGGAAAACAAAACTGCGAATTGTGTACAGAAGGGTCCATTACTAGTCCATTTGTCCTTCCACAAAGAGGTAGTCACTCCATCCCCCAACTGCACACAAGTAACACTTCTGTATAAATCAATGAATTCACTAACCTGTTTCCATGCTCTAGTTTGCAAAGCAGAACGGTCCCCAAGATCTTTGTCTTGGAAGTGTGCTGCCAAGACCCATCTAGCCCAAGGAGAATTGGGCTCAGTATGCAACCTGTGGATGAATTTAGTTAGAAGACAAGAGTTCTGAATCTTCATGTTTCTAATTGCTAGACCCCCTTCCTCAAAACTCCTAGTGACATGATCCCAAGCAACTAAACAGTCACTTCCAGCAGCAGAACTTTTTCCTTTCCAAAAGAAGGCCCTCATCAATCGCTCAATCTCATCAATAACCCATCATGGCAGTTTGATGCAAGACATAAGGTGGGAAGGCAGAGCAAACAACACCGATTTCGTGAGTGTGAGCCTCCCACCCCGTGTGGTGCAGTTAATAGCAGAGCAGATTCTTCTATCAATCGCAGCAATGAAAGGTAAGAAAACTTCTCTTGGGAGTTTTTTATCCGACAAAGGTAATCCCAAATAAGTTTGCGGAAAGGAGGCCACCCCGGAATGTAAGATCGCAGCATATCTTCACTTTCAGCCAAAGCAAGATTTATAGCCACGAAGGTAGACTTGGAGAAGTTGATTTTGAGCCCAGTGGTGCAAGCAAAGTTGTCCAGAATTTGTTTGAGAATTCTGGCCTGTTCCACATCTCCCTTTAAAACAATCAAAGTGTCACCGGCATATTGCAAAACCGGGCAAGGTTCATCCTCAAGAATTGGGTGCTGCAGCAGGCCTTCGGAAGCCGCCAGTTTTATGGCTTTTTGCAACACATCCACCACCACATCAAACATAAGAGGGGATAGAGGATCACCTTGCCGCAAACCCCTTTTAACATTAATCCATCTGCCCGGAATTCCATTAAGAAGAATAGCTGTTTTAGCCGAGTGGAGCAGTTCTTGAATCCACATAATCCATCTATCATTAAAGCCTCTCACTTTCAGGATGGAGAAGAGAGCATCCCAAGAAACAGTGTCAAAAGCTTTGCTGAAATACAGCTTCAGAATCATCGCCTTTTTTCCCTCACTCTGCAAATTTGAACCAAATCCATAGCGTAGAGAAAGTTGTCAGCAATGCATCTATTTTTGATAAAACCAGATTGGTCCTCATCAACTAGGAGCTTGATTACTGATTGGAGTCGAGCAGCAAGGACCTTAGTAATCCATTTGACAGTACAGTTTAGAAGAGAAATAGGTCTGAAGTTGTTAGGCGAGCTGTCATTTTCCTTTTTGCGCAGCAGAATCATGTAGGACCTGTTAATAGCTTTCAACTTTAGATCCCCCTGATAAAACTGTTCAAAGAAAAGCAGGAAATCCTTTCTGAAAAAACTCCAGAACTCTTGATAAAAACCAGACCCAAAACCATCTGGCCCAGGACTTTTGTCTCTGGGAATATCTTTTAGTGCTTGGAAGATTTCATGATCACTGAAAGGTTGAGTGAGTTGCTCAAGAAAGACCATGTTTGGGTACAAATGATGCAAATTAAAAATGATAGTGGAGTTTGAGGTTGTACCCATAATACTCTTGTAGTATTCTGAAAAGATTTCTTCTTTTGCTGCCTGAGTGTAATGAGGCAAACCATTATGTTGAACCACTTTGATCTGATTTGCACGAAGCCTTTTAGCAATTGTATGAACCAAGTTCTGAATTTTCTGCTTTACCATATTTCTAAAGAAAGCTTCCAGATTGGATAGTGGCCTACCTTCCTCGAGCCAATCCAAGAAAGCCAATGTGAATTTGTTTGTATCCAGAAGTCTTCGATCTGGTTTTAAAGTTCTCTTCCATTTAGTAAACAAAAACCTGAGCTGTTTTAGGTTGCGACAGATTCCCCCAGCAGTGTTGATGTTGGGCGGTAGATGATTCCAAGCTTCTGTAACAAGCTCCCTGAAACCAGAACGAAATTTCCAATTATTTTCATATCTAAAAGCATTGGATTTGAGCATCGAAGTGGTGGCTTCCACTTTGAGCGGGTGGTGATCAGAAGTAACCCTCGGCATTGAGTACAGAGTTGAATTAGGCAGGCAAAGATCCCATGCAGCATTAATAAAAACCCTGTCAATTCTAGTTAGAATCGGAGGATCCTGAAGATTTGACCAAGTGAAATCTCTGTCAAGCAGCGGCACACGCTCTAGTCTCTTTAGAAAGGTTTTCTTTTGTTTTTAATTATATAGGCAGAGTCTCAGTTCACATAGGCGAGCGCGTGTGCGTGTGCGTCCACGGGGTGCCGCGTAGGCAGTGGATAAGCTGGAAGACAGCCCAGAGTTCAGAGACGAGCAGCTCCCAAACGGGGCCGGGGTCCAAAAGTCCAAAGCGCAAGTCCACATCATGCAAGATCGGCCGAAGGTCCACACATCACACGTTCGCTCGGCCCACGACCATGCAGATACTCAGGCTCGATGACGATGAAACCACTCTCACGCACTCACGGGTCAGTACAAACGCCACCGTTGATCCTACCCATGCATGCACGCTACATGGATCGATCTGCCAACTCACGCTTACGCGCACCAGATAATAATAATAAGAAGAAGATACAGCCGGACACGCGGACACAGCTTTCGTGTGATCAACACCTGTTTTGACAAAGTCAGGTGTGTCTTGCTCCTGAATTTAGGAGTAAAATTTTCTCACGCCTGAGCGAGCAAGCTCCTGGGCTCTAGTATTTCCTCGTGACAGGCCTCACAGTCACACAATGTGTGAGTCCGTAAGAGTAGTGACCACTCAAAAAAAAAAAAGAGCTACATGCGCCGCACACCCATCCGGATAAGAGCATCCCTAACCCATCCCTAAAACGACTACAGAGAAGTAAATTTACTCCTCTAACGGCCAAAGCAGTACCAAACCGAATCCGTATTGCCGTTTAGTGGAGAGTAAATATAGGAGTCGCCGTTTTCAACTCCTATATTTAGACGTCCGCGATCTCGTCCTCCGCCGACGGCCAGCTGTCCTCCCCGCCGCACTTCGCCGGATCTGTTCTTCGCCGATGGCCAGCTACTGTTAACACCCAGATTTTTAATCCCAGATGCCTGTTATGCCATACATCGAATCCCAAAATTACCATTTTTGCGAGACAAAACAGATTGCATATCACAGTACATCATCCATTACAAATCATACATAAGGTCTTACAATAAATAAAGGATCTCATGATCCAGTCTTAGTACAATCAACGCAGCGAAATAATATAATAACGGTAGCGTGGGCGAGGCTCCATCTTTATGGTCACAGGCAATGCTGACAATGGGAGATGATCCTAGTTATCATAACCTTTCTGCAGTCCATCCTCCTGATAGTCCTCTTCATAGTCTGGACACGAGAATAGCCAGGGACAAAGCCATGAGTACTCTTTAAGTACTCACAAACTATCACTAACATATAAATTGGTTTCAAGTACGAATCCTAAGCTCTAGGTTGTTTTGCAAAAAGCCAGGTTTACCTTAACTGAGTTCAGAAGCAAAGAAAGCTAGTTTAAAATTTTATAACACCCAAGTGGGAACTTGGTTTTCATGATCACAACCCTGTTGTGGTCAAGTCAAAGTCATGCTTCATTTCACAAGTCATTTTAAAAACATCTGACGACGAAACAGTATGGCCACTCCAACTGTCCATAACCGTGGACACAGCTATTCGAATAGTTTGACACTCTGCAGAGGTGGTACACTTTCATCATAATATTCGATACATCTGTCAGGAACAATCCTGATTTCACCATACTCATTATGCGGATAATCAATCCTAATCTTTCAATTACACACCCTAGTATAGGCACCTCTCCAATGAGTTTGGCCTCCCAACCATGACCATCCGTCATCTTGGGAACTGCATAGGTGGTAAATCTTCACGAGGTAGCCTCATATCCAACCTCGGCCGCAAAGAACCCATACTAAGGTACATAAAATTTCAGTCAAGCCCTACCCAATTTCGGGTATTGTGGTTGTACGGTAAAATTGGAATAGTATCGCATCCAGACACAACCATCAGTTTTGTAAAATGGCTAAGGCTCATGCCTCAACATTTTCATCATCAAAAATCTTCTGGTGCTCATAGCACATGTCAAAACATCTCATTAGAATGACTCATCATTCTAAGGTTTTCATAATTATTTTTACCAAGTATTCCCATCTAAAGTGATCAAGTTTTATGCTTAGCACTAGCAACTACAAGTGGGGGTAAAACTAATGAGGGATGATAATCAAGTGTGACTTATCTAAGTTCAATCTCATGCCTCAGGATGACATTAAGTTATACCTAACTTAGGTCAAATTTTATGCTCTTAAACTTCACAAGTCACTAAGTAAACACAAATAGAAAGCTTTGATAAAGAAATAAAATAATCAAGCTTGCAAGTAAAACTAGGATTTAGGATAGTCAAGTTAGTCTAATCAAGCATGCCTAATGCATTGCATAGGTTATCTAGTTTTCACAGTTGCAAGTGTTAGCTTGCCTTCTGCAGTGTAGTGGTTGAAGTTCTCCTCGGCTTCTTCCTTGTAGTAGTCTCCTTCCTCTTCGTATCCTTGGTCGGTAATAGAGTCTATAAATAAATACGAGGTACACAATCACCGAACAATGCTTAACTAATTTTATTTACCACACCAGGGTTTTCACTAGATGATCTAGCATCATCACAATCATCACAAGAATTAAGGTAATAGTTTTATTTATTTCATTTTAGAAAAGTAATTTCTACTCATTAAAAAACTACTTAAAGATTTAATATTCTCCAATTAAAACATGGGATCATGTTGACACATGTCATCACCACATATTTCGGTACTTGGGAATGTGATTTAAAATGGTGTCACAATTTAATAAGATTTAACCTTTTTATTTTAATTAAACAAAGTGACTAGAAATGCCTATGGAGCATTCTTTTATTACTTGTCCAATATTACTGCAAGTAAACCTAGATATTTTTATATATTCAGAAAGGTCTTCGCAACTCAAAATCATTTATGGTTGAATTTTGAAAAATATTTGAATGCAAAAAAGTCTCTTCCTTGTTCTTTTTACTATAGATGATCAATAATTTCAAATGGTTTGAATCCAACGGGCTTGGATTAAGAATTTCAATACCTTTCTAACAAAATTGGTTTCATGCAATTTGGTTCAGTGAATCTCTCTGAATTGATTTTTGAATCTACTGCCAGAATTAGATTTGAAACTAAATAGATAAACCTAATTTCAAACGAACTGGGTCACACGGGAAAGTTAACTAGGCCGGCCCACTGCGCACAGCGCGCGCGAGGGCGGGTTAAGTGGTTGTCCCCACCAGTCAGTGAGACAGGGGTGCGAAGGGTGTTGGAGATATGCCCTAGAGGCAATAATAAAAGTGGTTATTATTATATCTTTGTGTTTATGATAAATGTTTACATTCATGCTATAATAGTATTAACCGGAACATTAATACTTGTGTGATTTTTAAACTAAATTAGAATCCCTGGTAAAGCCTCTTTATAATACTAGCTTGTTGATTAATAGATGATCGTGGTTTCTTGATCATGAACATTGAGATGTTATTAATAATAAGATCATATCATTAGGAGAATGGTATGGTGGACATACTCCTATAGATAAGCGTAGCATTAAGATTAAGTCATTTCAATAGTTCATTTGCTATAAGCTTTATGATACATAGTAACCTAATTCCTTAGACCATGAGATCATGTTAATCACCATCACTGGAAGGGTGCTTTGATGACATCAAACACCACACCGTAACTGGGTGGCTATAAAGGTGGCATTGAGTGTTCGTAAAGTATGGGTTGAGGCACATGGATCAAGAGTGAGATTTGTCCATCCATATGACGGATATGTAGGGGTTCGTAGCATGGAAAACAAAAAAATTCTACCGCATGCACACAAACAAGCCAAGATCTATCAACTAGATTGTAGCAACGAGTCGATAGGAGAACTCACCCTCGAAGATTCCAAAGCGGTTAACGGGAGCAGATTCTCGTGGGTGATGTAGTCGTACTCTTGCCGATCTCAAGATAGCGTAGACGATCCTTCCGGCGCTGCGTTCCGGAAGCGCTTCCGTAGTCGATCACACGTTCGGTACTCGATGAAGACCTTCCTCTCCCTTGTTCCAGCAGGCAGCGGAGGTTGTAGCACTCTCTTCGTGATTTTGGGAGTACGGCGGCGTGGTGTCGGAAGTAGAGAGAAGATCTCGCAGGGCTTCGCCTTAAGCCAGAGCGAGTATGGTGGAGTAAGAGAGGGCCTTGGCGATCTACGGTTTATAGGTACCAAGGGGGTTGGTGTGGCCGACGGCTAGGGCTTGGGGAATCCCCTAGTCGGCGACTTGGAGGAGGCCCTAGGCGGCGACATCACTTGGAGGTGGTGGCGCCAAGGAGCTAGGGTTTTTGGGTGTGAGGGGTAGGGGCGCCCTAGCCCTTCTTATATAGGTGGGAGGGAGGCGGTTGGGAGGAGGGAGTCCTCCTACAACTCCTCCTCCTTCGCCGGCGGGTGGAGGAGTGGGACTCCTACCCTAGGTAGGTTTCCTACTCTCCCTCCACCAAGCAAACTTCGGATTTGACTTTTCAAATGAGCGTTTGACTTTCAAACTTGGATTTGATTTCTCTCTTCATATTGCCTAGCCAAGTGACCTAGTACATGATGCAACCATTCCACATTGTCATGACACATCCATGTACCCTTCCCCTCCAGAGTGCCGGACCTTTCAGACCCTTCTAGAACATTCCCGGTGAAAACACCAGAATTATTTCCGAACTCCAAAACAGGACTTTCCTTATATGAATCTTATTCTCCGGATCATTCTAGATCTCCTCGTGATATCCCGGATCCCATCCGAGACCCTGAACAACATTCGGTCTCTTACTCATCATTCCATAACTACACAACAACATCGAATCCTTAAGTGTGTCTCCCTACGGTTCGTGAATTATGCGGACATGACCGGGACACTTCTTCGATCAATAACCAATAGAGGAATCTAGAAATTCATATGGATCCCATATATTTCTATGATTACTTTGCGATCGAATGATCCACTTACATACGATACCAATTTCCCTTTGTATCACGATAGTTTACTTATCCGAGGCTTTGATCGTCGGTATCTCTGCATACCTAGTTTAACCTCGTTACCGATAAGTAATCTTTTCTCGTTCCCGTGGTATGTGATCCCTTGTGAGCCAGTCACATGATTGCAAGCTAATTGTATGACATTCCACCGAGAGGGCCCAGAGTATATCTATCCGTCATATGGATGGACAAATCCCACTCTTGATCCATGTGCCTCAACCCATACTTTCCGAACACTCAATGCCACCTTTATAGCCACCCAGTTATGGTGTGGTGTTTGATGTCATCAAAGCATCCTTCCGGTGATGGTGATTAGCATGATCTCATGGTTGAAGGAATTAGGTTACTATGTATCAGAAAGCTTATAGCAATTGAACTATTAAAATGACTTGATCTTTATGCTACGCTTATCTATAGGAGTATGTCCATCATACCATTCTCCTAATGATATGATCTTGTTATTAACAACATCTCAATGTTCATGATCGAGAACCATGATCATCTATTAATCAACAAGCTAGTATTATAAAGAGGATTTACCAGGGACTCTAATTTAGTTTACAAATCACATAAGTATTAATGTTTCCTGATAATACCTTTCTAGCATGAATGTAAACATTTATCATAAACACAAAGATATAATAATAACTGCATTTATTATTGCCTCTAGGGCATATCTCCAACAGTCTCCCACTTGCACTAGAGTCAACTAATCTAGATTACATGGTAATATACCGAACACCCATGGCGGTTTGGTGCTGGTCATGTTTTGCCCTCGGGAGAGGTTTAGTCAACGGACCCGCCACATTCAGATCTGTGTGTACTTTGAAAATCTTTATGTCACCATCTTGGACATGTTCTCGAATAGCGTGAAAACGTAGCTTTATGTGCTTCAGCTTCTTGTGTGACCTTGGTTCTTGCGCATTGGCTATGGCGCCCATGTTATCACAGTAGATAGACATTGGGTCCAACGTACTTGGAACCACACCGAGCTCTGTAATGAACTCCTTCATCCATATCGCCTCTTGTGAAGCCTCTGAAGCAGCTATGTATTCCGATTCAGTTGAAGATCTTGCCACAACGCTTTGCTTTGCACTCCTCCATCTAACTGCTGCACCATTCAAAGTAAATACGTATCCAGATTGAGATTTAGAATCATCCGGATCGGTGTTCCAACTAGCATCGGTGTAACCATTAACAACGAGCTGTTCATCACCTCCATAATAAAGAACCATATCCTTAGTTCTTCTCAAGTACTTATGGATGTTTTTGACCGCTGTCCAATGATCCACTCCTGGATCACTTTGATATCTGCCAGTCAAACTAACAACATATGCAATGTCGGGTCTATTACATAGCATGGAATACATAAGAGATCCTATGGCTGAGGCATAGGGAGTCTTACTCATCCTTTCTCTATCTTCTGCCGTTGCTGGACTTTGAGTTTTACTCAAGGTCGTATTGGGCAACATGGGCAAGAACCCTTTCTTGCTATCTTCCATTCCAAACCTCTTTATAACTTTGTCCAAATATGTACTTTGTGACAATGATATTAGGCGTCTCGATCTATCTCTATAAATCTTTATACCTAATATGTAAGCTGCTTCGCCAAGATCTTTCATTGAAAAACTATTATTCAAATAATCCTTGACACTATTAAGAAGGTCTACATCATTCCCAATCAACAATATGTCATCTACATATAGTATTACGAATGCTACAGAGCTCCCACTCACTTTCTTGTAAATACAAGCTTCTCCATAAGTTTGTATAAAACCAAAGCTTTTGATTACCTTATAAAAACGTTGATTCCAACTTCGGGATACTTGCTTCAATCCATATATGGACCGTTGAAGTTTGCATATCTTGTTAGCATCTTTAGGATCGACAAAACCTTTGGGTTGCATCATATACAACTCTTCATCAATGTCTCCATTGAGGAACGTTGTTTTGACATCCATCTGCCATATCTCATAATCATAATATGCAGCGATTGCTAACATAATCCTCACAGACTTTAGCTTCTCTACTGGTGAGAAAGTCTCATCGTAGTCAACTCCTTGAATTTGTCGAAACCCTTTTGCGACAAGTCGAGCTTTATAGACAGTAACATTACCATCAGCATATGTTTTCTTCTTGAAAATCCATTTGTTCTCGACAGCCTTCCGGCCATCCGGTAAGTCCACCAAAGTCCATACTTGGTTTTTGTACATGGATCCAATCTCGAATTTCATGACTTCTTGCCATTTATTGGAATCTGGGCTCATCGTCGCTTCCTCATATGTCGCAGGGTCATCGGTGTTGTCCACCAACATGACACTCATAACGGGATCATACCAATCAGGAGTGGTATGAATTCTCGTTGACCTGCGAGGTTCTGTAGTAACTTCAACCGAAGTTTCATGATCAACATCATTAGCTTCCTCTCTTATTGGCGTAGGCGCCACAGGAACTACTTCCAGTGCTGCGCTACTCGCAAGTTCGAGAGAAGGTTCAACAACCTCGTCGAGTTCTACTTTCCTTCCAGTCACTTCTTTCGAGAGAAATTCCTTCTCTAGAAAGGATCCATTATTGGCAACGAAGATTTTTCCCTCGGATCTATGATAGAAGGTATACCCAATAGTTTCCTTCGGGTATCCTATGAAGACACATTTTTCCGCTTTGGGTTCAAGCTTGTCTGGCTGTAACTTCTTTACATAAGCTTCGCAACCCCAAACTTTAAGGAACGACAATTTAGGTTTCTTCCCAAACCATAATTCATACGGTGTCGTTTCAACGGATTTAGATGGTGACCTATTTAAAGTGAATGCGGCTGTTTCTAATGCATAACCCCAAAATGATAGCGGTAAATCTGTAAGTGACATCATAGAACGAACCATATCTAAGAGAGTTCGATTACGACGTTCGGACAAACCATTACGTTGTGGTGTTCCCGGCGGTGTCAATTGTGAAAGTATTCCGCATTTCTTCAAATGCTCAGCAAACTCGTAACTTAGATATTCACCTCCACGATCAGATCGTAGAAATTTAATCTTCTTGTTGCATTGATTTTCTACCTCACTTTGAAATTCCTTAAACTTATCGAAATATTCGGACTTATGTTTCATGAAATAGATATATCCATATTTACTCAAGTCATCCGTGAAGGTGAGAACATAACGCTAACCACCGCACGATGCTACACTCATTGGGCCACACACATCGGTATGTATGATTTCCAATAAGTCCGTAGCTCGCTCCATCATACCAGAAAATGGAGTCTTAGTCATTTTACCCATCAGACATGCTTCATATATTTCAAGTGATTCGAAATCAAGTGATTCAAGAAGTCCATCGGAATGGAGTTTCTTCATACGCTTCACTCCAATGTGACCAAGACGACAGTGCCACATATAGGTCGTGTTATCGCTCAATTTCAAACGTTTAGCTTCAATGTTATTAATGTGTGTATTTCCATAATCGAGATTCAATAAGAATAGACCAACTATCAAAGGTGCATGTGCATAAAACATATTACTCATATAAATCGAACAACCATTATTCTCGGACTTAAACAAGTAACCATCTTGCAATAAACATGATCCAGATATAATGTTCATGCTCAACACAGGCACCAAATAACAATTATTTAAGTATAATCCCGATGGTAGATGAAGAGGTAGCGTGCCGACCACGATCACATTAACCTTTGATCCATTTCCAACGCGCATCATCACCTCGTTCTTCGCTAGCTTCCGTTTATTCTGCAACACCTGTTTCGAGTTACAAATATGAGCAACCGAACCAGTATCAAATACCCAGGCACTACTACGAGTACTAGTGAGATACACATCAATAACATGTATATCGGATATACCTTTCTTCTTGATGTTGCCGTTCTTCAAATCCGCCAAGTACTTTGGGCAATTCCGCTTCCAGTGACCTTCTCCCTTGCACTAAAAGCACCCAGTATCAGGCTTAGGCCCGGCCTTGGTATTCTTCGCCGGCGCGGTAACTTTCTTACCGCCCTTCTTGAAGTTTCCCTTTTTCTTAGACTTGCCTTGCTTCTTGAATTTGGTGGTCTTATTGACCAACAACACTTGGTGCTCTTTCTCGATCTCCACTTCTGCAGACTTTAACATGGAGAAGAGTTCTGGCAACGACTTGTCCATGTTTTGTATATTGTAGTTCATCACAAAGTTCTTGTAACTTGGTGGTAGTGATTGGAGGACACGGTGAATCCCCAAAGCATTAGGAATCACTATACCCAAGCTTTGGAGTTTACTTGCGTGCCCAGACATCTTAAGCACGTGCTCACTGACGGAGCTTCTCTCTTCCATCTTGCAGTTAAAGAACTTTTCAGAAGCCTCATAACTCTCAACTGCCACGTGAGCCTCAAATATCATTTTGAGTTCACGGACAATATCATGTGGGTCATGGTTCTCAAACCTTTTCTGAAGCTCCGATTCCAAACCATACAAGATAGCACACTGAACTGTGGAGTACTGATTCTTTCGAGTGAGGTAAACATTCTTTACTTCATCGGTAGTAGTAGCTGCAGGCAGGTCACCTAGCGGTGCATCCACCACATAGGTCAAATTACCAGCATTGAGGACAATCCTCAAATTGCGGAACCAATCCGCAAAGTTGCTTCCATGGTTTTTCAACTTCTCTTTCTCTAGGAACGCATTAAAATTGATGGTAGGGGCCACCATTGATCTACAACATATTTGCAATAGTTTAGACTAAGTTTATGACAAATTGAGTTCTAATTAATAGTTAAATTAATCTAGGTGAACTCCCACTCAAAACAATATCCCTCACATTGTTTTAGTGATCACACGAACCAAATTCATCACATCAAAACCGATCATCGCGAGAGTTGATGTAGCTTCAATGTCGAACAATCAACATGTTCATCATATCTACTATATGACTCATGCTTTACCTTTCGGTGATCCGTGTTCCGAGACCATGTCTGTACATGCTAGGCTCGTCAAGATCAAACCTTAGCTTCCGCATGAGAAAATATGGCTTGCTCACGTTGTATACACTCGCAGAATCTAGCACACCCGATCATCACGTGGTGCTTCGAAACAACGAGCTTTAGCAACGGTGCTTACTAAGGATGAACACTTTAAAACTTGAAATTGTGTGCATGAGGGATCATCTTATAATGCTACCATCGTGAACTAAGCGAATACAAGATGCATAAAAGGATTAACATCACATGCAATTCATAATATGTGATATGATATGGACTTTCTTCTTGTGCTTCTGATCTCCATCTTCAAGCATGAACATGATCTCCATCATCACCGGTATAGCGTCAAGGTCAATGGCGCCGTTTCATGGTTGTCGTCCACCAGCTTCAACTATTACAACTACTTTGAATAGACACGCAGGTCTTAACGGAATTAAAAGACAACCATATGGCTCCTGCCGGTTGCCAACTTACAATAAGGAACATTGCATACATCATATATAATCACAATCATGGCCATATCACATCACAGCACACCCCTGCAAAACAAAGATAGACGCCTCTAATTTTCTTTGCATATTTTATGTGGTTTGGGGCTTTCAATAAGTGTAGTTCTAACTTACGAACAAGAACCACAACGTTGATGCTTGAACTATCAAGTGCCCGTTGTAAATTGAATCTATACTATGATGGGAGAGACAGACATCCGCAAGGCCACTTATGCAATACAAGTTGCATGTTGAGCGTGGAGCAAGTCTCATGAACTATGTCATGTAAGGTTAGCCCGGGCTGCTTCATCCCATCATACCGCAAGATGCAAAGTACACAAAAGGCAATTGATAATAAAAGCACCACCGCCCACAATGACCATTGTGTTCTACTCGTGCAACAAATCTACATATAGACACGGCTCGGATACCACTGTAGGGGTTCGTAGCATGGAAAACAAAAAAATTCTACCGCATGCACACAAACAAGCCAGTATCTATCTACTAGATTGTAGCAACGAGTCGAAGGAGAACTCACCCTCGAAGATTCCAAAGCGGTTAACGAGAGCAGATTCTCGTGGGTGATGTAGTCGTACTCTTGCCGATCTCAAGATCGCATAGATGATCCTTCCGGCACTGCGTTCCGGCAGCGCTTCCGCAGTCGGTCACACGTTCGGTACTTGATGAATACCTTCCTCTCCCTTGTTCCAGTAGGCAACGGAGGTTGTAGTACTCTCCTCGTGATTCCGGCAGCACGACGGCGTGGTGTCGGAAATAGAGGGAAGATCTCGCAGGGCTTCGCCTTAAGCCAGAGCGAGTATGGTGGAGTAAGGGAGGGCCTTGGCGATCTATGGTTTAGAGGTACCAAGGGGGTTGGTGTGGCTGGCAGCTAGGGCTTGGGGAAGCCCCAAGTCGGCAACTTGGAGGAGGCCCTAGGCGGCGGCAACACTTGGAGGTGGTGGCGCCAAGGAGCTAGGGTTTTTGGGTGTGAGGGGTAGGGGCGCCCTACCCCTCCTTATATAGGTGGGAGGGAGGCGGTTGGGAGGAGGGAGTCCTCCTCCAACTCCTCCTCGGGTGGAGGAGTGGGACTCCTACCCTAGGTAGGTTTCCTACTCTCGCTCCACCAAGCAAACTTCGGATTTGACTTTTCAAATTAGCGTTTGACTTTCAAACTTGGATTTGATTTCTCTCTTCATATTGCCCAGCCAAGTGACCTAGTACATGATGCAACCATTCCACATTGTCATGACACATCCATGTACCCTTGCCCTCCGGAGTGCCGGACCTTCCAGACCCTTCTAGAACATTCCCGGTGAAAACACCGGAATTATTTCCGAACTCCGAAACAGGACTTTCCTTTAATGAATCTTATTCTCCGGACCATTCTGGATCTCCTCGTGATATCCCGGATCCCATCCGAGACTCCGAACAACATTCGGTCTCTTACTCATCATTCCATAACTACACAACAACATCTAATCCTTAAGTGTGTCTCCCTACGGTTCGTGAATTATGCGGAATCTGGGAATTCATATGGCTCCCACATATTTCTTAAGTGTGTCTCCCTAATTATCCGATCAATAACCAATAGAGGAATCTGGGAATTCATATGGCTCCCACATATTTCTACGATTACTTTGCGATCGAATGAACCACTTACATACGATACCAATTTCCCTTTGTGTCATGATAGTTTACTTATCCGAGGCTTTGATCGTCGGTATCTCTGCATACCTAGTTCAACCTCGTTACCGATAAGTACTCTTTTCTCGTTCCCATAGTATGTGATCCCTTGTGAGCCAGTCACATGCTTGCAAGCTAATTGGATGACATTCCACCGAGAGGGCCCAGAGTATATCTATCCGTCATATGGATGGACAAATTCCACTCTTGATCCATGTGCCTCAACCCATACTTTCCGAACACTCAATGCCTCCTTTATAGCCACCGAGTTACTGTGTGGTGTTTGATGTCATCAAAGCATCCTTCCGGTGATGGTGATTAGCATGATCTCATTGTCAAAGGAATTAGGTTACTATGTATCAGAAAGCTTATAGCAATTAAACTATTAAAATGACTTGATCTTTATGCTACGCTTATCTATAGGAGTATGTCCATCATACCATTCTCCTAATGATATGATCTTGTTATTAACAACATCTCAATGTTCATGATCGAGAAACCACGATCATCTATTAATCAACGAGCTAGTATTATAAAGAGGCTTTACCAGGGACTCTAATTTAGTTTATAAATCACACAAGTATTAATGTTGCATGTTAACACTATTATAGCATGAATGTAAACATTTATCATAAACACAAAGATATAATAATAACTGCATTTATTATTGCCTCTAGGGCATATCTCCAACATGATAGATATACTCTGGGCCCTCTAGGTGGAATGTCATCCAATTAGCTTGCAAGAATGTGACTGACTCACAAGGGATCACATATCACAGGAACAGAAAAGAGTACTTATTGGTAACGAGGTTGAACTAGGTATGCAGAGATACCGACGATCAAAACCTCGGATATGTAAACTATCGTGAGACAAAGGGAAATTGGTATCGTATGTAAGTGGTTCATTCGATCACGAAGTAATCATAGAAATATGTGGGAGCCATATGAATTTCCAGATTCCTCTATTGGCTATTGATCGGAGAAGTGTCTCGGTCATGTCCGCATAATTTACGAACCGTAGGGAGACACACTTAAGGATTCGATGTTGTTTAGTAGATATGGAATTTTAATAGGGATACCAAATGTTGTTCGGAGTCTCGGATGGGATTCAGGATATCACGAGGAGATCCGAAATGGTCCGGAAAATAAGATTCATATAAGGAAAGTCCGATTCCGAAGTTCGGGAAAGTTTCCGATGTTTTCATTGGAGAGGTTTTAGAAGGGTCTAGAAGGTTCACCAGACCGGAATGGGAATGGTCCATGAATGTGTCATGGATATGTGGAATGACTAGATCATATCCTAGGTCACTTGGTGTTGGCATTTGCAAGAGAGAAATAAAGCTCTAAATTGAAAGTCAAACGGGAAGTTTGAAAAGTCAAACTGGAACAATGGTTTCCTAGTGGAAGAAGAAACAAGTCCTTCTCTGAATCCAACTTGGGTTTGGGTTTGGATTCAAACCCACCCCTCCCAAGACTGCCCCTCTCAAAAATAGAGGGGGAGGGCTGCCCAACACCACAAGAGCCAAGCCCTCCCCACACACCCGCGCCGCCGCCGCCGCCGCCCGCGTGCCGCCGCCACCGAGCCTCCTCCCTGCGCCGCCGCACCACCGCCGCCTCGTGCCGCCGCCGGTTCGTCGCCGCTGCCCTTGCCACCGCCGACACCTCCTCCTCCTCCCGGACTTCTGAACCCTAGATCTCCAGGAAACCCTAATCCACCATAACTCGCACCGGCTGTGGTGACCCAGGATACCACTGCATGATGTAGTACACTATAGTCGTTGACATAACACCAATGAAACACCGTTCACTAGTATTACATCCCTCAGAGTAGTACAATAGAAACACAGCAGGTCCAAGACATGACTACAGGTTACAACTCAACTCTTTACACAAGATCCAAAGAACACTCTAGGTTAAAGAGAGAGAAAGAAACTTCTTACAAAGAAGAATCATAAATAAACAACTCAAAGAGTATCATACTATTAAGACTAGTATCTTAACTAATGGTCTGGCATTGCTGCTATTGCAATACATTATAGAAATAGGTTCTATGGCTAGAGATTATATTCCTATCTAAATAGTAACTTTGTCTTCACTTGAGTTGATGTATATGTTGACTTTCTTGACTTCATTGAAGAGCTTTAGCTTTTGATGGTAATTCCTGGAGCATAACTTGATGTAGATGTCGTATGTACTGGCTTTAGAACCTAGCAAGGGTTAAGAAGATACTTTGAGTACGAGCGTACTCAGCAAGTTCACTAGAAAAGGAGTGTTTGATGCACTATATCTACGGCCACAGACCGTAGGTCGTAGGCAATGCAGGTTTTCGTAAACATTTCTTCAAGGTTGCTTTTATTCTGAAAAACTTTGTCCGTCAGCCTTCACGGGTTTACCAGAACCTTCATGGGGTTCCTTTCACGCCGCGTTCGCAGCTCCTTCTCGGAACAGGGAGTAACAAGTTACAGTTCTTACACTCTGCAGAGGTGCGTCACTTTACCCATGAGAGATCTTAGCTTTGTTGCACATCCGAATTGCAGGTTCGTTCACACTTCCTTGGTGTGAGGCCCAGACTAAGATCCAAGCCAATCACTGCCTTCTCCGCGACCCCGCATGTCTCCTTGGTGTACGCCAGCCCAACTATTGAATTACGGCAATGGCAGTACAGACTGTTCAGATGCCGGAACTATCGTGGGACGTTGAGGGATCCCACCCATATGCTGCATATCCTCTACGAATTACCATAAATAATATGCACGCTACGAGTGATAACAGCCACGACCCGCACATCTAGCTCCATGCAAGAGGGAAAAGATACAGCTGACTTCTCTGTCCCATTCCAAATCTCATGGTCAACGCGTGATATACGGCGCAAGAATCACTGGCGACATTGGTTGTTAAGTCCTAGATATTATGTTCCTTTACCACTAGAACTCTTATAGTAGGTTATTACCTCATGGTAAATAACCTATAATCACATTATTATGAAAATAGTGTTTTCTGTCCTTTTTTCAAATGCAGGTGATGACAACACTGGATTTGTAAAATACTTTACAGAAAATAATCAAAGGACACGAGCAAGTATGAAAATAATCAAAGGATTATGCACTCACAGTCTTCGAGACAATATAAGATCCAATATCTGAAATTAGCATCATTGGTCCGGTAAGGACTAATGTTTAAAGAAGCAAGATGCTTTTATGCATAAGTAATGTAATGCAAGTTGATAAACTTGAATCCCGGGAATAACGTTGTTCTAGGGTTTGGATACTGTAAAGGTTTTCCTTGGAATGTGTTGCCCTTTTAGATTAAGTTTCACACATGTGCTTCTTATTAAGGCTTGTGAGTGTGTGGAAAACAACATGTATTTATACAACAACAAGATACATAGTATGGAATGCTACTCAAGGTTGCATACATTTTAATTGTTTGTTTTCTAGTTTTACTTTACAAGTAATGTCACTTATAAAGAATTTAGGTATTAACAATCTTATTATACAAGTAAGGTATAAAGTAATGTGATTTCTATTAATTGTCATATGTTGATTGAAGTGGCAAAACGAATAACTTTTGAAGAAAATCTTACTTAACTAAGCAGAAGTATTTAAGCTTTTAAGTTAACCTTATGAGGTGTTCTTTCTGGTTATAGTCTTTAAGTAAGAAAGAATTACTCCATTTGAATAATGGCAACATTAGTATTTGAGACTTATCTATCTTGGTTTTTAACTGAGTTGGTTTGGTATTAAGATGCTTTATAATATAATTATAACAGACCAAAGTTAACTATAAGTATATAATAAAGTCTTTAGCATTATACTTAAAGCTTGGTAACTATAAGTAACTTTAAGAATGTAGATAGACTTAGGGTGTATTACTTATGATACTTGTATCCTGTTCACTTTATATTGTTTCCTTAGAATTGCTTAAGAATGGCATTATTTTTATTGGAGTAATGATTTCTTTATATTATAATGATATAAAGGGATTTATCTCCCCATAAGGGTGTGGTTAAGGTTTATGGATAAGTAAACAATGTTATTTATTACTTATGAACTCACTTATGGTGTTTTGATTTGTTTATAAACTTATGGTTAATATAAATAATGGGTTTTAGCTTATTACAATTATTCTTGGAGATTTTATATTAGATAAGGATTCTTTTATAAAATAATTTATACTTATTATTGAAGGATCATTTAATAAGATTGCATTTAAATGGTGTTAAATCATTTTGACCTCATAATGTTATTATTTAAGATCAATACTATTTATTACATTTAATTGGTTAATTTAGGAAATATTAACAAATTTTATTTGTCATTTTATGAATTATTAACTAAAGAAATAGGTTTAAATTCAAGTTATGAAGGTGTTTAACTTTTTATTTAACTCAAAAGTGGAATATCACATTTTTAACATGTAGGTATTATTTTTGTGATCATTTTGGTATATTACATTTATTTTTGTGATTATAAATAATAAGATATGATTTTAATAAGGTTTATTACTATATAAATACTTAATAAATAATAAATATTTAATTGAGAGGAATAATAATGTATATTATAGTTTTAAACTCTAATTCTTATTTTTCTAAGATTTTTGGTATTTTATTTAGATTTTTAACATTTACCATTATTAAAATATTAATTATCAAAGTATTTATTAAATAATATTTATTTAATTAATTATCATAATAATATTTAATAATAGTTTTAAGTTGTAGATTTTATTTTTCTAAACATTTTCATATATTATATGTATTTTTCTGATTTATAAAACAAAAGATATTAAATTTACAAGATTTAATCATTTTATTTTATTTCTGGAATATTGAGATTTGAATTTATAATGTTTTAATTATACCTAAATAGACACTAATCCTTTTTACACCCAGATGGGATCTACCCCAGTCACAGACAGGTGGGGCTTAGGTCCACGTCATAAGCCACATCAGCAACGACCAGTCAAAGGCTGACCAGGTCAAGGGTGACCTCACCCTGATGTCACGATGACATCAGCAATGGCATTGCTCTCATATGATGATCGAATCCGGCGACAGGACGCACGCGCGCTTGCGGGGCTAGGAGATTCGGACGCAGGAGACTGGGGCGAATTGATTGGTGGCCGCGCTGCCCGTATTTGGTCACCAGAGCATTAGCTCCGACGAGCATCTACGACGATGGACAGAGGTGCATGACGCAGGCGCGATGGAGGAAGAGAGAGGAAAAAGGGAGGTCCCTAAGGACCAGGGACTCACCACTGGGCGGATGGAAGGGTCGTTGAGGAATGAGGTGGCCGGAATCGATGGCGAGTGCGACGGCCGGAGGCGAGGAACGAGGGTCCGATTGCGACAGTGGAGACCTCGCCCGCGTGCACGCTTCGGGGCAATCGACGGAGATGAACGAGGCGGATCTCCCTGGCATCATGACGAGGTCTGGGACGGCCAGAGACGACGGGGACAGAGGGGTCCGGCGAGCTAGGTTCCCGACTCAGAGAGGAATTGGGGAAAGAGGAGTAGATAGGGTTCGTCTCTGAGCAGGAGGGGTCTTGTAGACGACGTCTAGGACGGTAGCGCGGATCTCTTTGCAGCGAGCATCACAACGACGACGGACGGCTCCGGCGGCGCCACGCAGCTGCTTCGCTGGCGTGCTTGCTGGCGAGAGGAAGAAGAAAAGAAAAATAGGGTGAAGGGGTACGCGACTGTTGTTGGGCCGGAGTGGGTTTCTGCGGAGCGAGCGGAGAGGATTGGCTGTGACCTGCGGGCGACGGATAGAGAGAAGAGGAAATGGTCCATGGGCCATATTTGGTGTTTCCTCTGTTTTTCCTGGTTTTATTCCTTTTTCATTTTCTATTTTGTTTTCAGATTTGTATTTTTATATTTGGTTTGAACTTTTCTTTTTGGAATTTTATTTGCTGAATACTTGCAGCACAATAATGTTATTAAGAATCAATTTGTGAACTTCTATTATGTATTGTGATATTTTCTTTATTTCCTATATATATATTCTTTTCTATAACATTGTTTTCACTTTTATTAGGAGTAATTAAGTTTTAAAATATTTAATAATATTCATAGGGTTTATTTTTATATATTTAATCACACAGTAAAATTATAGGGTGGTTTATAATTATGGTATTCCCACTTATTCCATGCTCATATGGGATGGGTGGTTAGAGAAATGAATTAAAGAATTTGTCTAATGATTATAGATAGAATATTTATGAGATGTTGATGAGAAAACTTATTAATAAGTTTAGAGTTCTGAATTGTAATTACTCACCCTAGGGTTTATGATACTTACTTTCTTTTGTTGATGTGAATAAAAATTAATGGCTAAACACATTTTCTTTATGTTTGAGATCAGAATGATGTTATCTGGAATGTCTCATGAAAAGGATTTGGTAAAGGTAACTCCTAAGCACATATGGTTATGATAATTAGAAAGGATAAAGATGTGCTTAATTGATTTGTTATAGGAAAATATTCCTATAAAGCATTGTGGAAACAAGATGATAGATCAACCATATAAAGTGGATATTAGGTTTGGTCTTAGATTTAGGGTTTAATGTTTAGCAAGGATTCCTATATTCCATACTTCATAACTCTGGACTTCTGATTAAGGAATTCCTTTCCTAGATATATTACTTCTTCCTATCCATCATCATGTGCTAACATGATGAACTTTACTTCACAAGAATATTCTTATCCACCTTTTATTTTTCTAAATTCATTTGTAAATCCAATGAGCTTAAAACTAAAGCTTTTCATAATCTTTTCATATTAACACTTGGTTATACCCACTACCATGCTGTTGATAATCCCCAATCCAACAAGTGGTTACTTCTAACTCCAATCATACTCTTCCTTAATCATCCTTCACTAATATCACTTCAATAGATGTATACATCAAATCCTACTTCACCTCAAGTGCTTAGTATTTCCAAAGAGGAAAATACTACTTCTTTAATCCAATGTTGCTCTAACATCATTTTAATCATACTATCTTGTCTCTACTTGACTCCAATATCTAACATTCCAACATCACATTATATTAATGTGACTTGTAATGACTAATCTAGGATAATATATCTATATTATGGTTCAATCATGTGTTATCCACCAATGTCACTTATACATGGTATAAACATTCAATATTGGTGAATAAGGCATGGTCAATCTAATCCTTTGTGGTTTAGGTTTCCAGTTGGCTAATCAAGGCTTCATCATTACTACATTACAGTTATAGTATAATTATCTTCTGTTTAGCTCTATTGGATTAAGAGATATTATTCATTGACTATACCTAATTGATCCAATAGGACTGCTCCTTGGTAACTATCTTCAATATTCATCCTTGGAATCCTCTTTGTTACAATATGAATATATACTCCAATTAACTCTTCTATTATTTCAGGAGTGAATTAACTCCATCAATTATCACATTGATCTTATTATCTTCCAATTCTCCCATCCTATAGATGATACTTAAAACTAACATTACCACCTATCTCTTCTTACTTCTTTCTCTAAAGGACTGAAGTGAATGCTTGGATAAGGACAATAGTTGATAGATCAAGAATTGATAGTTTAAGAATTTGTGAATCAATATTTGATTACTCAATATTGATGAACAACAATTATAAGGACATGATTCCATAAGGATTGATATGGAAAGAAAGATATATGGTGAATGATCTTGACTTCGGTTTCTTTCCTACTCAAACTCACTAAAGAGTTAAGGATAGGTATTACCATGATACTCATGGTATAAGTAGATGAGATTAAGATATAGTTGTTACATTCCTATTACTTAAGTTATGTTTATAACTTGGTATTCATGGTTTGTGTAATGAATACAGGGATATGATTACTTAAGGATCAAATACAATCCATTAAGTAATGCATTAGGGTTTAACTTTTATTACATTTGATCTACCCTTAGATCAAATCTCCCTTACCCAAAATAAGGTTTTAGCAAAGGTGATATTGAAACTTATCGCAGTCAACTTGATGATCTACTTCAATTCCATCAAGTTGAGAGAAGATTCAATCACTTTGACAAGTTTTGTTCAAAAGCGCGAAAATTATTTGGATTTTCTATGCATGAATGCAATGCACACAACTGTGTTCAGCTTATTTCTAAGCTCTAATGCTGGGATGTTACACCGGCTTATGCAAAGCCCTGCGGGATCTTCCCTCTACTTCCGACACCATGCCGTCATGCTGCCGGAATCGCGAGGGGAGAACTACAACCTCCGCTACCTGCTGGAACAAGGGAGAGGAAAGTCTTCATCGAGTACCGAACGTGTGACCGACTGCGGAAGCGCTGCCGGAACGCAGCGCCGGAAGGATCGTCTACGCGATCTTGAGATCGGCAAGTGTACGACTACATCACCCACGAGAATCTGCTCTCGTTAACCGCTTTGGAATCTTCGAGGGTGAGTGCTTCTATCGACTCGTTGCTACAATCTAGTAGATAGATCTTGGCTTGTTTGTGTGCATGCGGTAGAATTTTTTTGTTTTCCATGCTACGAACCCCTACAGTGGTATCAGAGCCGTGTCTATATGTAGATCTGTTGCATGAGTAGAACACAATAGTCATTGTGGGCGGTGGTGCTTTTATTATCAATTGCTTTTTGTGTACTTTGCATCTTGCGGTATGATGGGATGAAGCGGCCCGGGCTAACCTTACATGACATCGTTCATGATACTTGCTCCACGCTTAACATGCAACTTGTATTGCATAAGTGGCTTTGCGGGTGTCTGTCTCTTCCATCATAGTATATATTCAATTTACAATGGGCACTTGATAGTTCAAGCATCAACGTTGTGGTTCTTGTTTGTAAGTTAGAACGACACTTATTGAAAGCCTCAAACCACGTAAAATATGCAAAGAAAATTAGAGGCGTCTAACTTTGTTTTGCAGGGGTGTGCTGTGCTGTGATATGTCCATGATTGTGATTATATATGATGTATGCAATGTTCCTTATTGTAAGTTGGCAACCGGCAGGAGCCATATGGTTATCTTTTAAATTCCGTTAAGACCTGCGTGTCTATTCAAAGTAGTTGTAATAGTTGAAGCTGGTGGACGACAACCATGAAACGACGCCATTGACCTTGACACCATACTGGTGATGATGGAGATCATGTTCGTGCTTGAAGATTGAGATCATAAGCACAAGAAGAAAGGCCATATCATATCACATATTATGAATTGCATGTGATGTTAATCCTTTATGCATCTTGTATTGCTTAGTTTGCGACGGTAGCATTATAACATGATCCCTCAAGCACAAAATTTCAAGTTTTAAAGTGTTCATCTTTAGTAAGCACCGTTGCTAAAGTCCGTTGTTTCGAAGCACCAAGTGATGATCGAGTGTGTTAGATTCTACGAGTGTATACAACGTGAGCAAGCCAGATTTGCTCATGCGGAAGCTAAGGTTTGATCTTGACGAGCCTAGCATGTACAGACATGGTCTCGGAACACGGATCACCGAAAGGTAAAGCATGAGTCATATAGAAGATATGATGAACATGTTGATTGTCCGCCATTGAAGCTACATCAACTCTCATGATGATCGGTTTTGATGTGGCAGATTTGGTTCGTGTGATCACTAAAACAATGTGAGGGATATTGTTTTGAGTGGGAGTTCACCTAGATTAATTTAACTATTAATTAGAACTCAATTTGTCATAAACTTAGTCTAAACTATTGCAAATATGTTGTAGATCAATGGTGGCCCCTACCATCAATTTTAATGCGTTCCTAGAGAAAGAGAAGTTGAAAAACCATGGAAGCAACTTTGCGGATTGGTTCCGCAATTTGAGGATTGTCCTCAATGCTGGTAATTTGACCTATGTGGTGGATGCACCGCTAGGTGACCTGCCTGCAGCTACTACTACCGATGAAGTAAAGAATGTTTACCTCACTCGAAAGAATCAGTACTCCACAGTTCAGTGTGCTATCTTGTATGGTTTGGAATCGGAGCTTCAGAAAAGGTTTGAGAACCATGACCCACATGATATTGTACGTGAACTCAAAATGATATTTGAGGCTCACGCGGCAGTTGAGAGTTATGAGGCTTCTGAAAAGTTCTTTAACTGCAAGATGGAAGAGGGCAGCTCCGTCAGTGAGCACGTGCTTAAGATGTCTGGGCATGCAAGTAAACTCCAAAGCTTGGGTATAGTGATTCCTAATGCTTTGGGGATTCATCGTGTCCTCCAATCACTACCACCAAGTTACAAGAACTTTGTGATGAACTACAATATGCAAAACATGGACAAGTCGTTGCCAGAACTCTTCTCCATGTTAAAGTCTGCAGAAGCGGAGATCAATAAAGAGCACCAAGTGTTGTTGGTCAATAAGACCACCAAATTCAAGAAGCAAGGCAAGTCTAAGAAAAATGGAAACTTCAAGAAGGGCGGTAAGAAAGTTACCGCGCCGGCGAAGAAGACCAAGGCCGGGCCTAAGACTGATACTAAGTGCTTTTACTGCAAGGGAAAAGGTCACTGGAAGCGGAATTGCCCAAAGTACTTGGCGGATTTGAAGAACGGCAACATCAAGAAGAAAGGTATATCCGATATACATGTTATTGATGTGTATCTCACTAGTACTCGTAGTAGTGCATGGGTATTTGATACTGGTTCGGTTGCTCATATTTGTAACTCGAAACAGGTACTGGAGAATAAACGGAAGCTAGCGAAGAACGAGGTGACGATGCGCGTTGGAAATGGATCAAAGGTTGATGTGATCGTGGTCGGCACGCTACCTCTTCATCTACCATCGGGATTATACTTAAATAATTGTTATTTGGTGCCTGCGTTGAGCATGAACATTATATCTGGATCATGTTTATTGCGAGACGGTTAGTTGTTTAAGTCCGAGAATAATGGTTGTTCGATTTATATGAGTAATATGTTTTTTGCACATGCACCTTTGATAGATGGTCTATTCTTATTGAATCTCGATTGTGGAAATACACACATTAATAACATTGAAGCTAAACGCTTGGAATTGAGCAATAACTCAACCTATATGTGGCACTGTTGTCTTGGTCATATTGAAGTGAAGCGTATGAAGAAACTCCATTCCGATGGACTTCTTGAATCACTTGATTTCGAATCACTTGAAAGATGCGAAGCATGTCTGATGGGTAAAATGACTAAGACTCCATTTTTTGGTATGATGGAGGGAGCTACGGACTTAATGGAAATCATACATACCGATGTGTGTGGCCCAATGAGTGTAGCATCGCGCGGTGGTTATCGTTATGTTCTTACCTTCACAGATGACTTGAGTAGATATGGGTATATCTATTTCATGAAATATAAGTCCGAAACTTTCGAGAAGTTTAAGGAATTTCAAAGTGAGGTAGAGAATCAACATAACAAGAAGATTAAATTTCTACGATCTGATCTTGGAGGCGAATATCTATGTTACGAGTTTGGCGAGCATTTGAATAAATGCGGAATACTTTCACAATTGACACCGCCGGGAACACCACAGCGTAATGGTGTGTCTGAACGTCGTAATCGAACTCTCTTAGATATGGTTCGTTCTATGATGTCACTTACAGATTTACCGCTATCGTTTTGGGGTTATGCATTAGAACATCCGCATTCACTTTAAATAGGGCACCATCTAAATCCGTTGAAATGACACCGTATGAATTATGGTTTGGGAAGAAACCTAAATTGTCGTTCCTTAAAGTTTGGGGTTGCGAAGCTTATGTAAAGAAGTTACAGCCAGACAAGCTTGAACCCAAAGCAGAAAAATGCGTCTTCATAGGATACCCAAAGGAAACTATTGGGTATACCTTCTATCATAGATCCGAGGGCAAAATCTTCATTGCCAAGAATGGATCCTTTCTAGAGAAGGAGTTTCTCTCAAAAGAAGTCACTGGAAGGAAAGTAGAACTCGACGAGGTTGTTGAACCTTCTCTCGAATTTGCGAGTAGCGCAGCACCGGAAGTGGTTCTTGTGGCGCCTGCACCAATAAGAGAGGAAGCTAATGATGTTGATCATGAAACTTCGGTTGAAGTTACTACGGAACCTCGCAGGTCAACGAGAACTCATACCACTCCTTATTGGTATGATCCCGTTATGAGTGTCATGTTGGTGGATAACACCAATGACCCTGCGACATATGAGGAAGCGATGATGAGCCTAGATTCCAATAAATGGCAAGAAGCCATGAAATCCGAGATTGGATCCATGGACGAAAACTAAGTATGGACTTTGGTGGACTTACCAGACTGTCGAGAACAAATGGATTTTCAAGAAGAAAACAGATGCTGATGGTAATGTTACTGTCTATAAAGCTCGACTTGCCGCAAAAGGGTTTCGACAAATTCAAGGAGTTGACTACGATGAGACTTTCTCACCAGTAGCGAAGCTAAAGTGTATGAGTATTATGTTAGCAATCGCTGCATATTATGATTATGAGATATGGCATATGGATGTCAAACGGCGTTCCTCAATGGAGACATTGATGAAGAGTTGTATATGATGCAACCCAAAGGTTTTGTTGATCCTAAAGATGCTAACAAGGTATGCAAACTTCAATGGTCCATATATGGATTGAAGCAAGCATCCCGGAGTTGGAATCAACATTTTGATAAGGTAATCAAAAGCTTTAGTTTTATACAAACTTATGGAGAAGCTTGTATTTACAAGAAAGTGAGTGGGAGATCTGTAGCATTCTTAATACTATATGTAGATGACATATTGTTGATTGGGAATTATGTAGACCTTCTTAATAGTGTCAATGATTATTTGAACAATAGTTTTTCAATGAAAGATCTTGGCGAAGCAGCTTACATATTAGGCATAAAGATTTATAGAGATAGATCGAGACACCTAATATCATTATCACAGAGTACATATTTGGACAAAGTTCTAAAGAGGTTTGGAATGGAAGATAGCAAGAAAGGGTTCTTGCCCATGTTTCCTAATACGACCTTGAGTAAAAATCAAAGTCCAGCAATGGCAGAAGATAGAGAAAGGATGAGTAAGACTCCCTATGCCTCAGCCATAGGATCTCTAATGTATGCCATGCTATGTACTAGACCCGACATTGCATATGCTGTTAGTTTGACTAGCAGATATCAAAGTGATCCAGGAGTGGATCATTGGACAGCGGTCAAAAACATCCTTAAGTACTTGAGAAGAACTAAGGATATGGTTCTTTCTTATGGAGGTGATGAACAACTCATTGTTAATGGTTACACCGATGCTAGTTGGAACACCGATCCGGATGATTCTAAATCTCAATCTGGATACGTATTTACTTTGAATGGTGCAGCAGTTAGCTGGAGGAGTGCAAAGCAAAGCATTGTGGCGAGATCTTCAACTGAATCGGAATACATAGCTGCTTCGGAGGCTTCACAAGAGGCGATATGGATGAAGGAGTTCATTACAGAGCTCGGTGTGGTTCCAAGTGCGCTAGACCCAATGTCTATCTACTGTGATAACATGGGCGCTATAGCCAATGCGCAAGAACCAAGGTCACACAAGAAGCTGAAGCACATCAAGCTACGTTTTCACGCTATTCGAGAGCATGTCCAAGATGGTGACATAAAGATTTGCCAAGTACACACAAATCTGAATGTGGCGGATCCGTTGACTAAACCTCTCCCGAGGGCAAAACATTACCAGCACCAAACCGCCATGGGTGTTCGGTATATTACCATGTAATCTAGATTAGTTGACTCTAGTGCAAGTGGGAGACTGTTGGAGATATGCCCTAGAGGCAATAATAATTGCAGTTATTATTATATCTTTGTGTTTATGATAAATGTTTACATTCATGCTAGCATAGTATTAACAGGAAACATTAATACTTGTGTGATTTGTAAACTAAATTAGAGTCCCTGGTAAATCCTCTTTATAATACTAGCTTGTTGATTAATAGATGATCATGGTTTCTCGATC